>OW026368.1:79112390-81612390 GCA_932273885.2 Leucozona laternaria
ATGGTCAACCTACATAGTCGTGTCAATTTATTTGGGATGCCAAATTCTCTCATGGCTTTGTAAAGTTCTACCCTGTCTTAAGTCTATAAACAGGTGGTATGTTGGGATGTTAAATTCTAGACATTTTTCCATCACCTGCCTAAGGGTAAAGATCTGATCAGTTGTTGATTTGCCTGGAATGAAAACACACTGATATTGTCCGATGATGGTTTTAGCGTATGAGGTTATCCGGTCTTGTAGGATAGAGGAGAGTATCTTATAGGCGGTACTTAACAACGTGATACCTCTATAATTGCTGCACGTTGTGACATCTCCCTTCTTATGTATGGGGCAAATTATACCTTTTCGCCAGTCTTGGAATTTCTTCATGCTCCCACACGTGCATTATAATCTCATGAATTGCTTGACGTAAAGCTGGCCCACCGTGTTGAAATAGTTCGGCTGGTATACCATCGGCTCCCGGGGCTTTGTGCTTCTTTAGCCGGCCTATAGCCTTCTCAACCTCTTATATGCTTGGTGGCGGCAACATAGGGTACTCTTCTTGAAGTAGTGGAGCCTCCACTTCTGCAGTGAGCTGACCATTTAGCAATTCATTGAAATACACTTCCCATCGCTCCAGTATGCATTGAGGATCGGTGATCAGATTTCCCTCTCCGTCCTTGCAGTATGTGCAGCGTGGTGTTTCGGACGGATTGGTAGAACTTCCGCCTGGTGCGGACCTCGCTCTCAGATTTTCTCTATTTCACAGATTATGTTCTTCTCCCAGGCTGATTTTTTCTGTCTGTGAAGCCGTTTTTCAATTCTTCTGAGCTCTTTATATTCGTCTTCGCGTGCCCGCGTTCTATGAGATTGTTGCATTGCTCGGTACGCAACATTCTTACGTTCAGTCGCTAGCTTGCATTCATCATCAAACCAGGTACTATCTAGGTACTATCCAGTAAAATATGAAAATCCTCTACTCTTACAGAAATACCATGTTTGCACAAAAAAAAAAGGAATTTGAAAAATATTTTGCATAATTTTATTTCTAAAGAGAATATACATACGTACATAACATATCTTGTCATACATCATAACATATATGTGTATATGTACACTTTATAAAAAAATTCTTCTCAAAAAACCACAATTATTAATGAAATAAGCAATGGCTCAGAAAAAAACCGTAAATCTAAAAAAAAGGATGCTAGAGAATGGTCAAACCATCAAAGCAACTAAACGGCGAAATGATCTATCAGAGAAATAATACAACGGCTTGACGATATTTCGCGAAATAATGAAACGGCGAAACGTTATACCGCGAAAAAAACCATTTTCCAATCAACAAACATCTTAACAAAAAGAAAGAGCTAAACAGTAAATTGGCAAATGAGTTTTGGCGAAATAATTGTAAATCTTTTTAAAAAAAAATCAAAAAACTAAAGCGAAACAAAAAATTGCCAAATGAATTTTGCCAAACAATGGTGACCCTTAAATATACTATTGCTTTGTGTACGATTGGCCGGACCATTAACTTATTTAGTATTCGAAGTTGTTATTTAATTGAGTGTGCAAAAAACCATTCTAGAACAAGTTATTAAACCAAATAAATAAAAGACAACTTTTATTACTTATGTAATATTTTTTGTATTTATTATTAATTGTTTTTGTCAATATGTAGTTGTTTTTACACGATTTGCTTATATTTTTTTTTTTGTTTCGTTTAAAACGTTTATGAATGAATAACATTCTTTGCAAAATAACACTACTAAATTATCTTATATTTATTATATATATGTACGTTTTTTTTTATAATTATATTTATAAGTTGTTAATTAGTTTTAAATAAAGATTTTTGATTTTTTAAAGTTAATTTTTTTAAAAATCATTTGATTTTTAAACTAATTTATTTTTGTCTGCTTTTTTGTACAAGTTATTGAATAAAATAAAATTATTGCTATCCATTAAAATGAGGATAAAAAAAAATAGATGCGCACAAATAAACCAAGTGAAAAAATGTACTTTTAGAAATGATTTACTCCTTAAAAATTTCTATACGTGATAGCAAGTTAAACAAATGATTAAAATTATATATACTTACTACATAAGCATTCGCCTTAATTAAGAGGCAAACATTTAAACAAAAGTTAACTTTATTACTGCATTATTTGTATTTTCCCCGATTTTTGCTTACATATTATCGCCGCCATTTTGATGGTTTCGAGCAGACTTCCGTCTCGTCATTACTCGTGTTGGCTGGCTATTGCTATTTTCGTCATCACTTCGATCAACCGATACTCCTCCAATGTGCGAGTCGTCTTCATTTAAATCAATCGACAACACCGACGAAGAACGACGGGTTTTCTTTTTTGATTTTTTAACCGCATTTCGCGTTGTGGTGCCACCATTTGTGCTGCCACATTCACTTGAATCACTGTCAAAATTACGTTTTCTCGAGTTAAGTCGCGTTTTAACTGTTGTACCGCCCACGGTACTATTGCTATTGCTGCTGGCGTCAATAATCAAATCGTCACTGTTCGCGGACACGGGCTGCGTTAGTTCAGCATCATTACCGTTAGCATCGTTCGAACTGGCTCCGTTGAAAAACTCACTACTACTTGCACTACCCAATGTTTTATTACCACTGTTACTATTGCAGTTGGGATTTTGCGTCCTAAGACACGAGTTTTCTTCTATTGTCTCAAGATTGCTGCTACTGAGAATATTAAAATTAGCACCGGGAACAAATTTAGGATTCGCCGAATCGACAATGGAAGGTGAAGAATAGCTGTCAACTGATTTGAGAGAAATAGTTCCCTTAATTGCGCCACCGTTCATAGAAAGGTGTTGTTGCTGGGCGGAGGGTGATGAGGCAGCTGCAGGATCGGTAGGTTCGTCGGTTATTCCATTTTTGAGTTGATAGTTCTCTTTTTCCAAAAATTGAATGCGATCTCGAGTGGTTTTCAATTCTTGCTGTAGAAATAAAATCGTACTTTGCATTCCTTCGACATCTTCGTCAAGTTCCTGAAGGAAGTCATCGAGTTCTGAAGGAAAAATATAAAAAAAAATTGATTACATATGTGTTTCATTTGGTTTGTTTTATCATAAAATAAGTATTTTGAATTGTTACGATGAGAATTCAGTTAAAAATATTTGAAGAATGAATAATGTAATTAGAATCAATGTTATGTGACCCTGGTGTGAGTTGTTTTTACTCACCCTGCGACACGAAATTAATTACGTTTCTGTTTAGAGAATGAAAGAACCTTTATATTTTATGTTTGTAGTTCGTTCAAAAAAACTTCAAATGAAAAGGGCCATAGTAAACGTTTTTATAAGTAAAATAGATAACTTCTCTTTGGAAGAAAATAAAATTTCATTTGATTTGCCCAGATAATGTTAAAAACAAAACAGAATGTATCAGCTCACCACAAAAAGAGACAGCTCCACATGGAGCTGTGATTTTGACTTTTGCAAAATATATTTACATCTCCATCTTTTAATATGTAGTTAGCATATTATTCATTTTCTTGCAGACAGAAAGTTTAGAAGTGTACATCAAAATTAATATTTGCCGTTTTAATATATAAAAAATTAGAGAAGTATGCTGCTCAGTTGGCGGATGTAAACATTGTGTACATTAAACGTAGTAGTAATTTAGAAAACAAAAAAAATGCCGCCACCATCAAACAAACAATTTTTTTTTGTTGATAAGTGTTATAAAAAAAATTAAGCTGGGGATATATTTCAATTTGATGGTGGCGAGCTAATCCAAGATATCACAAAATAATCGTTACATGAGCGCAACAGTCAACAGTTCAATAATATTGCAATATTTTATGTTTCGATATTCACTGCGAACCCTCAATAAGGAATTGTTTCTAAATAGTGCCGGGATTTAGCTAATTCGAAACCGCAGAAAGTGAGTGAGATGAGTCACTTTTCATTAGCATCGGTATTGTCGTCTATCAATGAACGAAATTAATTTTCATGAAGTAAAGAACGACTAAATTAATGTGCTTTTTGAGAACAACTAGTGAAATAAGTTGATTTGCCTTCTGGTCAAGCAATTTCAGGCGCTTTTGAGGGTGTTTGAAATGAATTTTAGATGTCTTTAAACAAACTAAAGGCTCAACTATATATAATGCGCATAAGCTAGCTTATGCGCGCATAAGTAAACGACCAAATGCATACAACGCATATTCAATAACTATAATGGAGTCCAGTTCCAGTTCCAATTCGTAACGTTTCCTTCAATTTAGAAAATTCAAGTAAAGGACCAACAATAAGGCGCTGCTAACATAACATTCCTCCACATTTTCCGTAAATAAAATGCATTGAAGCATATTCCAGTTGCGTGTAAAGACATTTTCAATTTATTCTGTTTGTGAATCAAAAAGCTTTTTATAAGAACAACAAAAATAACCCACCCATTACTTTTGAACGTTGTTTTTAGGATGAGATTATTCATTGAAATTTAAACTAAATACATTTCGTTTATAATTGTAACGCAGTAACAAAAAATGAGTCATAGCCAATAAAGAAAAAAAAAAAAACAAAAAAGAATGAATTTATTTTTATTTTCTTTAGAAACATGTCTGATTGAGTTTAAATAGTTATAACTTTTGATTAAGGGCCAACTTTGGTAAGATTTATATTTTTTTGGAAAGTGCTAAAACAAGACAAGTTTTTAAGAATATGAACCAATATTGACTCATACGATTTTTTTTTTTCAGGATGCCCATTCAAATATTGAAGTCAAAAATTAATTTTGATCAAACTAGTACTTTATCGAATAATTTTAAGAAAAAAGGCGTACAAAATCAAAACTTTTTTAATGCACAAAAAAAGGTCTTATTATTGATGAATGTTTATAAAAAAAATCAATTATGAACGGGGTGAGCAAAAAACTAGTTTAATATAGAGGTTTGTTCAGATTTCAAAAAAAACGGCGGTTACTCGAAAACCGTAATGATGCGGTATCAACAAGTTACTAAATTCTGAGAGGTCATGACCTGGACTATCACTATATCCAGTTTGGACTATTCTTAATGGGACACCCTGTATATGCAAATAGTTTATATTGATTTTTTTAGTTTTGCTTACAGCCATATTATTGACATGTTTCAAAACTAGTTTAATACCAAAACTAGTTTTATAGAATTTCGGAGTTCCAAAATTGACACGATCTTATGAAATAAGAGATTTATCCAAAGCTAGCTTTAAGTTTTCGAGTTTTAGGTGCCAAAATACTTTTGAATAATACCAATTTGAACACCTTCGAACATCTATAAAACTAGTTTTGAAATAAGTCAATAATATGGCTGTTAGTGTATTTAATTTCAAACAGCAAAAATGAACAGAAGTCAGGCCATACAAAACCGTTTGTTTTTTGTGGCGATATTCCATTGTCATATATGTAAAGGGTCCGCCAAATAACTTTTTTTTTTTTTGAAAATGGCGCAAAACATCGAGTGTAGCTTCGGCTGTGTGGCACGTAGCGCCGCCTGTTGAAAACAAATGTTGCCAATATCCTCCTCTTCAATTTTTGTGAACAAAAATTCGTTGAACATGCCCCGATAACGATCGCCATTGACCACTCATTACGGCCACTCCTTGCTCATTTTCGAAAAATGGCCCAATTATGCCTCTGGACCAAAATCCGCACCAAACAGTGACTCGTTTTGGGTGTATCGGCTTTTCAATGTATGCGTGCGGGTTTTCTGTGCCCCAAATGCGACAATTTTGCTTGTTTACTACCCGCCAAGATCAAAATGAGCTTCATCTGTAAAGATGATTTTTTTTTGGCAAAATCGGCATCTTCTCTAAATCGATCGCAGGCCCACTTAGCGAAGCGTATACACAACCATATTCGTTCAGCGGAAGGATAAAACTAATAATCTGTCATATCAGACATGAGCTAAGTGTTACCATTCACGAAATAAGCACTAGTTGAAAAAAAAAACGTTAGATGGCGGACCCTTTATATGTATGTACCATATGTACCATTATTATGCCAATATATATATATAATATATGACAATTTGTTGTATGTCAAAGTAGTATTAGGCTCCATGAATTTTGTGTCATATAAATTTGACTATCACACTTATATGACACTTTTGAGATATATTTATTTGGCAAATTTGCCATATTTATATGAAAATGTAATACTTCCTTAAGTATTAAAATAGTATATGTATGTATGCGGAACTTTTTGGCATTCGGGATTCTGGCATTCGGGATTTTGTCAATTCGGGATTTTGGCATTCGGGATAGTGGGATTCAGGATTCTGATTTTCTGCCTTTCTGGATTTTGGGATTCGGGATTATGTCCCCTTCCCAAACTGAATAGGAAAGTCTGCCCAGACGTCAGTAAAAACGCACACAAAAAAACAAAGGTCTTCTGAGGGTAAACAAACTCTTTGATGGCGTTAGAGCAATGTGAGCATCGTCTTTCAATGGCTCGAAAAGTGAACAAAGTGATTTGTGAATTCAAAATTTGCTGCAGGTATGGTCAATTAATTCATGATGATTGTTAATATCCAGTTTTCAAAAAGCTATGTTATCCCTGGTGACATAATAAATGTAGACCCTTAGATGTCAACTTCACTTCGGAAAAATTAATTTTCTTTGTAATACAAAAAATTAAATTCTTTATTTATGAATGTAAATTATTAATATTGATTGAAACTATAAATTAAAAGGAGATATAATAATTGATTTTCCTCTTCGTAATGGATCCATTAAAATTTGTATATTTGCTGCACTTTTTAGGTACTATCAATACTATTGTTTTCGTAAAACTGAACTCCAAATCAAAAAATCATTATTTAACTACGTTGGTCGCATCAAAAAATAATTTCTATCTGATGCAAACATTTTTTGGGTAAAGAATAAAAAAAAAATAGAATAAAAACTGTTGCAAAAATTTCATTCAAAATCTCAATGGTAAAAATAGTAAAAATCTATTAACAATAATCCTTTACAAATATAATCTAAAATCGCACAGTAAAAACCAAATATAAAACAACAAACACTATAAATTAAGTACACATACGCCTCCTCCATAGGTACCCGGCGCCAAACCACAAATTATAAAACCATAAACAAATTATTTTAAGCCTAAGCAAACACGATTGGATTAGTATAAACAACAAATACCATCCCTCAAATCTTTATCAATCACGCTTTAGGTCGGAGATAAATCTACATATATTTTTAACTGCTACAGATTATTTATTTTATTATACATAAGTGCAACGAAATTTTTCGAGCCCAAAGCTAAAAAAAAATTAATTCAAAGAAAAGTTAAGTTGGGTTAGGAATTTTGTAATTCGGGATTTTGATACCAACCCAATTTGGAATCTTCATGGTAAATAGATGCATAACAATCCCTGTTTATAACGGAATATATTTTGTCGTATATACAATTCGAATAAGCTTAAAATGTTACGTTGGATTTCAGATTTCTCTTAATCAGCAGTGTTGAGAATATTTAAAATTAATTTGCTATTGTTACAATTTATTCTGGCTCAAACAACAAATTTACTTTGCAAGTTTTTCAATATTCAAATTAAGTGAAATAAGCTACAAAGTCTAAGAAAATGACTAATTTTGCAAGGTGAACTGAATGCTCAATAATGGCTTTGTCCATCAGAACAATCTATTTCAAATAAACGTGGCCCTTGCGGAATTCGAAATTTATCTAAGAAATCTTGATCTTGAGGACGAAAAAAAGAAAATTTATTTAGAAGCAACAAAACTCTGCATGGATCAAAATTTCTTCCAGTTTCGGGAAAAAATATATAGTGTAGAATTCGGTACAAACACGGGTAACCCACTTAGCCCACTAATCTCTGAAATGTTTATATCTGCCTTTGAAATGAAATTAAAAACACAGAGTTTTTACTTACCACGAGTGTGGCATTGCTATGTAGATGATGTTATTTCAGTGGCGCATAAAGATGATGTTCAAACAACATTTTGAACAACCTATTCGATTCAATAAAGTTCACACATGAAAGCGAACACGAAAGAAAACTAGCATTCCTTGATGTAGAAACTCATTACGTGAATGATAAAATTGAGTTTAGTGTGTTTCATAAACCAACTAGCTTCATGAGAACTATCACTAGTGATTCGTTTTGTCCGATCCAACATAAAGTAGCCGCGTACCATTCGATGGTTCATAGATTGTGTCGTCTGGCTCTCTCGGTAATTTATTTCAAAAAAGAATATGAGTACATAAAAAACAACAGCTCGCATTAATGGTTTTAGTGAAGAATTGGTCAATCAATTAATTTATAAACATACGCGAAAAGTGAACAATTTCAATATGACAAACTTTTTCTCACAAAAAGAAACAAATCAAAACAAAAGGGTATTCTTGTCTTTTGTAACACAAATTACCAACAAGTTAAACAAAAGTGTTTAGTGATATGATAACCAATTAAGTATAGTGTATAAAAGCGACCAAAAAATGGTAAATCTACTTGGCTCTACAAAGGACTAGATACCTCTTTTAAATAAATCGGGTGTTTATGAAATTGAGTGCGGTGACTGTAAACGAAAATATTATGCCCAAACAAAACCTAATATTGAAACTAGATTTAAAGAACATATGACGTATATTCGCCTAAACCAACCACAAAAATTTGCAATTGCATCTCGTGTGTTAAATAATGGTCATGAAAATATAAGCATAGACAATTTGAAACTTCTAAGACAAGTGAATGATCATAGAAGATTAGATGCACTTGAATCATTTTACATGCACCGAAACGCACTGAACTTAGACAACGGCAATATCGAATCTTGCCTGATGAATATAATGTGTCAAAGCGAAACATGAAAAAAAAAACAAAAATTATTGACCTTTGATCATAGCTGTGTGTTACATACCCAAATAGAAGTAACAATTCTTCCATTTTCGATTACCAACGATTAGTCGTGATTGCTGATGATTAGGGCAAGGATTTTCATGCACTTAAAAATGTAAAATATGCACCTAAAATATGCATTTAAAACCATATCCCTTGCGAACCATTTGTATGGAAAAAAGAAATATATCAATAGAAACAGAAAAATAAATTGGGATTATTGTGCTTGCTAAGCGGAATATCAGCTGCAACAAATGTCTCACATAAATCCATATTAAAATTGGTTTTTGTTCTAAACGAAAAGAGTTTTGCTAGATTGTTTTCCCAGTGCCGTATGTTTAATAGTTTTCAGATGTTGGTCAATTTGAAATTTTTTCTCGGAGGAGACACCTTTGTTACACAATTTTACAAAAATTAATTGTTTCATCGGTTGTTAAAGGTCGCAAGTTGCCCGAAACATATTTTTTCAGATTTGCATTTACAGACGGCTTCGCTTTCGGCATTGTTTCTGAATTAACTACAGATCTCAAATTAATCGCTTGATTAAATAATTGAATTACTTACAATTTCACTTTAAAGCAAATCCTAAATTTAATACAAACTTTTATCTAAAAAAACAATAGAAAAATTAAAAAAAGATCATGGACATGAATAAATCCAGAAACTAGAACTAGAATAGAACATAGAAAACTCAAAACATAGATAGACCACAAAATTACCTCTTCCAAGTTACTCACACAGAAACAAATTGAAAACCAAAACTGAAAAACATTACGATTTGGGAGAGTGTATAATATGTCTGTTTGTTAACTTGCAACTTCTTGCTACTTTTGGCTACTTGTCAAAAATTTGTATGGGATTTGACAGCAAGTTGTGCTACGTCGTACAACGTTTCTAGTTACCAAACAGACATAATATGTGAATACAAATGTGAACAAAAACAACTGCTGTCATATATACACAACTAAAACTAAGTCCGCATTTACATTGCCCGATTTTTCCAATGCCGACTTTTCTTTGTTGTTGTATTCGTCTGAGATTTCGAGGGACAGCCAACATGTTCCACAAGATTTTTCCATTCTCTCTCACACGATTGCAACAACAACAAAAAATCGGCATTGGAAAAATCTTTCAATGTAAATGCCGACTAACTCGTATGCATGTGTAAAATGGAATACTGGAATATGAACGAAAGCTGTCGTGGAAGTTGTCCACAGAAACTGATTAAAGTATAAATTTAAAGGCACGTGTGCATTTTTTACGTCAGGATTATTTTGTTTTTCGAAAATATGCACAAATATGCATTTATTATTGAATTAAAAGTAAAATATGCATTTATAATAAAATATGCAAAATATGCACTAAGGATTAAATGCCATTTTAAGGCAAATTGATTGATTCGTGTTTGTATTTTATTCCTGTTTTTCTAAAGTTTCTCAAAAAAAATATGCATTTGCATGAAAATCCTAGCCCTACTGATGATGAAGCGCACAAGCTTCGAAATGCATTCAAGTAAGTCACGTGTTTGTTTTGTTTTATTTTATTTTATTTCGTGTTTCATGTAAAACTGTAAACAAACTTGTATCCACTCAAGTGATGTTTAATTTAAGGTGTCTTTTGTTTTTATAAATTAAAACTTAATTTATCGAACTTCACGCCGTTCAACATTTTCTTGTGATTCTATTTCAAGTTTTTCTTCCAATTTTCAAAAACAGATTCTTCGCTTATAAAAGTGCAGATCTAATGCAAATGTCGGAATTTCCCAAGTATGAAGTAAATTAATGCCCAGGGTATTATATTGTGTACGAAAAAATAATGGTGATATAGAGATCGAAATTTTTCGCATGGACTGCGTTTTAAACTTTTAGAACTAATACATACCTGATTGAGATTTTTTCACTTCTTCTGCAAAGCTTTTTTGCATGGCCAGTTCAGTCTCTAGCTTTGCTAAACGCCCATTTGAAGTCATTTTTCCAAGTTCTTCATTTTCCTGAATTAAAAAAACAAGTAGCTTTATCCACACGTTCTCAAAAAGGAAGATGCATTTTCTTACCTGATATAATAATCGACACTTTGCCATTAGCCGTTTTCCTGTATTCGAATCTGGTGTGAATTTCCAAGCTGATAATTCTTGCTGAGTATCTTCAAGTTTCGCTTTAGTTGCCTGCAATTCTTTTTTAAGTTTTTCAAAAAGTAAATTGACAGCTGGGTCGAGGAGGGCGGATCGTAATGCCGCAGGGCCGGGAGCCTGTGCAGCCTTGTATTCCGCGATTTGACTCTATAAACATAAAACACAGCAGTGATGAATGATAACGAGAAGTAAATTATTTTTAAAACACTTACGACATAGTCTTGAAATTCCTGTTCTTTGTTGGCAAGTCTACGCATAAGTATTTTTTCCCGTCGTTGGGCATCTGTAAATTGCTGTTGAACCCGACTTTGTTCAATTTTAAGATTGTGTATTTCTTCTGAAAAAGGGTTTAATGGAGGATAATTAAAAGAAAATTTAATAAATTAATTCTAAGCTTTTGAAAATTATTTTTTTTTTTTTTTGAAAGGAAATTTAATAATACATCTTTAACCATAAACTTATTCCAAATCATACCAATAAAAGAAACGAGTTAAATTTCTTTGAAATTGTGTGCGAGAGAGACTCAAATCGTCCATCCACGTTTTTGGTAATTTTTCTTGTCGATCCTCGTCTTTGGATGCAAGGTGCACATCGTATTAAAGGACGAGGTTGTTTAGTTTAGGTAGATACCCGAGACAAGAATTTCCGAGACTCTAATATGGACTAGGGACACAAAACCATTTCACTTCAATTACATATATTTTATGGAAAATTAATATATTTTTTTTTGCTCATTTAAGGGAAAGATTTTCTTTAAATAGAGATTTTTTTTAGACCGACTTGAAATATATTTTTTTTATCACAACACTTGCCACTGATTATATCTTTCCCATTCACTGTTTTTCTTTTTGACCTATTGCAATTTACACTTTTTTTTTTAAATATTGAAAAGAATCTTCTTTGCTTAATGGAGTTGATAAACATGTAGCTTTATGGTTTGATTTAAAAATTAGATTAATAAGATTGAATTAGTTCAAAATAATTGCTTTTAAAGTTGTAACAAATGAATAACTAAATGGTTAAATTTTGTGTTCGATATATATATACAACTTTCCACTAGAAAACTACCTGATTTATGTATACCTACAGACAAATGCATACATATGTAAATATTATTTTATAATTATAAGTTTTATCAACTTAAAATTCGCAAAAAAAATACATATAGACAAGTAATAACTGCCTGTTTGTATAGCTTTGATGGGTTGAGAAACGGTGCATCTCGCGTGGAAGTGATGTGAACTGGACACCGAGACCGTGCGATTTGACTTTTCTTATGGTGTTTTCTGAAGGCGCAGGTCGATGGGAATAAGCCACAATCCACAGCGGCCCTCAAAGCCAACATAACCCATGCCATCGGTCAAATTCAGCATGATTTATGTGCTAGATTCATGGAAAATTGGGCATTTTGGATGAGCGCCACCCAGAGAAGCCGCGGCGGGCGGACATTTGAACGGTGTTATATTCCATAAATAATGGCATCGATAGGCCTTTCAAACGAATACAAAATTTCGATGATATCACACACACACACTTCGTGTTATTTAAAGATAGGAAGCGCTTAATGAAAGACCGTATACCTACCTAATTTTCCCCTATACTCTATACATAATGCATCTACCTTAAGACATAATGTTTTATAAAAACATTGCAAGGCAACAGATGTAGATAATTGTACGCGTGTGCATTATGATTGTTATTGGTTGCGTCTACTGTAGTTTCGCAATCAAAAATTACCAATTTGTTTAAGTAAGTTTGTTCAAAAAATTACATATACACAAACATACATGCACATTTTGAGAAAATAATGAATTAATGAGCAATACCAGAAAGAAGCTTCTCTTTTTATTTATTTAATTTCTTCTTTTTAAATTCAATAAATCAGAAATAAATCTCAACCTTTTGAAAGATTCCTTAATAACTCTTATTTGTCGTTATTTTTAATAAAACGTCACTGAATAATCTTTATTGTAAAAAAATCATTTTTTTCGGTAGAGATCTTATTACTTATTACCCCATTTCACCCTATAAATAGCAAATTTTTGGAGAAAAATATCCCTAGAACCCAACCTTAAAAATAACCTCTCAAACACAAATACAATTTTTTCTTGTCTCGACTTAACCTACAGGGTGATTCCGCATTAGGTGTGACAAAAAGCTAGAGCGTGTAGCTTGGATCGACAAGAAAAAAAATCACATATGAGGGGCGTCTATTCCCCCCATTTCTCCGGAAGGGGGAATTTTCTAAAAAATTGACTTAAAACAGAAAAAAATTATTTAAAAACAACGGTTACACTTTAAATCCCATCATGCTTAAGCTTTTTTGTAAAGCCAGAAATCTCTTCTTTTATTTCCTTCATCAATCCGTTCGACTTTTTTTTTTACTGGGGCTGCCGCAAGAAAAAAGTGCATGCAAAGCCAATATGTAGCATCAGTGAACTCCAGTAACGGATACAATTGGCTGGCCAAGAGATACAAAATTCGGGAACAAGACACTTAAAAAAGAAAGTTTTTAAAACGTTGTCGTTGTATAAGTGCCGCAGAAGGGGGTAATTTTTAATAATTTTTGTTAATCAAGTCAGACAAAATTTGGTCAAAGCGCAAACAGTTAAAATAAAATGAAAATAAATAAAATAACTGTTATTACACAAGAAAAGGTTTAATTTTTATTTGTTTTAGAACCCTATCTGGTTGAGTTGAAATTGTTATAACTTTCGTTCAAAAGCTATCTTTGGTAAATTTTATACCTATTAAAAAAAACTTAAAAAACATGCATTTTTTTTAAAGTAGAAACCAGTATTCTGTAATACGATTTTTGTCAGGATGCTCTTTTAAAAATTGATCAAAATATCATATTATTTTCAATTAATTTTTAGCAAATTGGTGCAGGAAATTAAAAATATTTTAATGACAAAAATTGATCTTACTAATTGGTTAGTATTCGAGTGAAAAAATTAAAAAAAAAAACAAAAAATTCAACTGGTCAAAGTAGTAATATTTAGTAACATCAAAAAACATCCGTTATTCGAAAACCCTTTATGTTTCGGTATGGACAAGTTACTAAATTCTGAGAGGTCATGACCTGGCGTAACACTAGCTTTAGTTTGGACCATTCATTATGGGATACCCTGTATAAAGACGAAACAAATACTTAGTTCGTCACGCGTAATCTCAGAAAGTTTTTAACTGATTTCCTTGAAATTTTTGTTATAAAATTTGTTATTTTTATAAGAATGTTTAAGGGTCGCTGCTTTGTTCCATTTTATTAATATCCGGAGTTCTTGTATTTTCTCTCTATCTCAATTCTACTCAATTTCTATTCAACTCAATAATTCTTAGTTCCACCATTGTATATATATTTCTATAGTACTATCATGATGAGGACCTACCAGGGCGCCACCGCAACTTCCCAAAGTGCAATTTCTCTTTGGAGACATTCTAGGTTCAAGAGTATGCTAATGGAGAAGGATTAACCGATAATAGTAGAACGAGAATACTAAATATATACTAAATTTATGCGAGATCGAGTTAGAGAAAAAAAAAAAAACGATTTTGTATAGAATACAATTAAATGCCAACACAAAGATAATAGAAGAACGAGAAATTTGCCTACGAATTTATTGAGATTTCAAGGGGGACAAGAACATTCTTTCACATTCCCCACTTAAGTGTCACTTTTCTGACTGTGAAACTGGCCCTAAAAGTAAACCCGAGTTAACTCATCAAATTTGGTGAGTTAACTCAGGATTAACTGAACAGACACTTTTGATGTTTTATCTACTGAGTTTGTTTAGTCGTTCTGTGCATGCATTCTCCACCAAAAAACTGCTTCCACAGCTAACGGTGGTGGGTTAATTTACTTCTAGAGTTAGCTAACTCTAGTTTAACTCACCATTGAAAAACTGGGCCTAAGAATAGTATTCATTACAAACAGTTAAAACAAGCATAATGCGCACGTGAGAAATTGCCAACATCTGTTGCCTTGTAATTTTTGTAATATAATATATTTTAAGGTACAGGGTCATTCATTTTGTGGTTTGAAGTTGGTAGCGCTGGCATTTGACACCTGTCAAACTCAGGGGTGGAATCGGCTAAGGTGATAGTTGATTATCAATTTTTTGATTGTCGCTTTGACGATAGCTGTCTTTATCCTATATATAGGGAAAGATAGAGAGAGCAAAAACGACAATCACTTATGGCCTTTTCGATTGGTAATCCGGGAGAACAATTTGACACGTGTGAACCCTTCTAGAACGATTCTGAAAACAAAATCAGAAGCAAAATTCTCTTCTTTTCAGAAGAAGAACTGTCATTCTGACTCCAATCGAAAAGCGTATTCATAAAGCGTTCGCTTTAGTCTTAAGCGATACGGGCCCTGCTGTCATTTGAAATGTCATAATCTTAGTTGAATGTTTGCCTTAACAATCGAACAACGCGTTAAAATTATTAAAACTTACTACAAAAGTAGTGATTTAAACCTAGCCACCTTTCGCGCATTACGCGATGATTATGGTTGTCATAATCGACGACTACGCAAGCAATCGGTAAAATTGTGAAAAAAAAATTGAAGAGAGTGCAAGCGTTACTGATGTAGTAAGGCCTGTGCATCATCGTAATGCACGCTCAGTCGAAAATATTGCTGCTGCAAGTGCAATTGTTGCTAATGATCAGAATTTATCGATTTCCCGGCGTTCGCAGCAATTGAACGTGTCGTAGCCGATTTTTGTTTGCCCGGCGATTAAAGATCATGACTTGAACGACGGAAGACGGGGCAACAAGCCACACAACACGACCAATTATGGCTTTATTGCGTGAGAAGTTTCCTGGTTGCCAAGTTTCACGTTTTGACGACGTCAATTGGCCACCAAGATCATGCGATTTGACACCGTTAGATTTTTTTCTGTGGGGCTCCGCAAAAGACGTGACTACGCCAATAATCCCCGAACTCTAGACGCATTAAAAACCAATATTACTCAAGTTACGGCCGAGATACCGTTCGGTTATAAAAAAATATATTAAATATTTATTTATATTTGTTTGTATAATTTGTATGATCCGCTTAGGTTTGTCTACTCGAGCGAAGCCAGGCGGGCCTGCAAGTATTTAATATAAATGCTAAATAAATAAAGACAATACATAACTAAATACAAATGTTTACTCCAATTTACTGTATAAATAGCGATTTTTTTTTTAAGAAAAACAAATATCCCTAACACCATCCCCTTAAAATAACCTTTCAAACACAAAAAGAATGTTTGCAATTGGACAAGTGGTTTGAGAAATAAGCACGAACAAATAAAAAACAAAACATATTTCAGCTTTATTAATATATTTACATAGATAGATAGATAAAACTAGTTATGAACACAAGTTTTCCTGTGTACAAATCTAACAAATCGAAAGATTTAAAAATCAAAAAAAAAAATAAAAATAAAAGAAAACGATTCTAAAATCAAAATCGACAAAAAAGATACAAAAATTAAAATACATACAGTCACTCAAACTCATATTCGTACGGAAGCTAGCATGCAGTTCTTTTGCAATTATTTCGAAGACCACAACAAAATCCGAGCTTTATTTGATTTGAAGTCAAAGATTTTATTAACATTTAATATTAAAGGCCCAAAAAAGTAACACCCCTTGCCAAGAAGAGGACATTTATTAACAAAACTCTGAAAACTTAATTGAAAGAAGTCAAACTCGTATTCGTACCCCAAAAGTTTTCTTGGATTTAAACCAAAACCTAACACAAATCTCAATATTTTTTGCGTATTCCACATTTTATATCCCATGGTCTAGTCTATTTAGCACACATTTTGAAAACTTCTTAGTCATTTCTATTGCAGTTTGAACACATTTTCCACCAACTTCTTTTTCAAAACTCTTGCATTTATAATGGTATCTTTTCTAAGTCGTTGGGGTAAATGGGTGTTACTTTTTTGGGCCTTTAATATTAAATGTTAATAAAATCTTTGACTTCAAATCAAATAAAGCTCGGATTTTTTTTTGTGGTCTTCGAAATAATTGCAAAAGAACTGCATGCTAGCTTCCGTACGAATATGAGTTTGAGTGACTGTATGTATAAATATATTTTTTTTTTGTTGTTCAAAAATTTGATTCTTTTGCAGATTTTTATTTAAATTTTGTTCGCTGTAGAAAACTTAGTTTTCATATTTCCAGTTTTTAGGGTGTTTCTGCCACTAGAGGCCACAACCGAAGCTACGCCACTGCTCATAACTGTTGCTTTTGGTCAAGTTTTCGTTTAACTTTGCTCTTAAAAGTAAAGAGCGTACCCGTTCATAGCTTAGTCCTGTATTACACGGAAATATAATTAGCGAAATGTGAATAAGAAAGAGATAAATGATACCTTTCACTTAATTTCAATATGAGTTTCTTGTCCGTATAGACGGATCGGAAAGCGAAGTTGGTTTATGAGATTAGCTTTAAGTTTCTGCAGTAAAAATTAACTTATAAATGCGATCGCGATCTGAACTCGGGTGAAAATTGGCGTAGGGTCTGCAAACCAAAGCTATAATGTAGAAATCCACGAAGATAGAGATCGAACAGGAGTGCTGAATTTTAATAGTAATTTTCCAAATAGTTGAATAATATTAGAAACAAAATATATTTAAGAAAGAATGACAACACTTAAGGCTCGGTCAAACTGAACACAGTCTGGCAGTCCAGGCTGTACTCTAGTTGACCGACACGTTCTGTGATGTCAAACAGAAGTCGGGCATCATCGGCTTTTTAGGTTTTACCATAATTTCTTAGGGAACACAAAAATTGCTCTGCACCTAAAATGAGCTTATGAAATGAAAAAACATACATTTGTGTGACACACTATCTCCTCTAGTGTTTTTATTTTCTTTGTATTAAAACGTTAATTCTTTGACACACACCTTTTAAAGTGTCCCCATCGCGTTAGCTTTGTAAAAATCGGATTAATTTAAATTAAAAAAAAAACTGAAGTTGGTTTATTGAGCATTTGTTCATTATTTTGTAGGTATATGCTATTAAAACAATTAGTCCCTATTTTTATTTTATTAAAAAAATATGTATTTATGATCAAAAAGCGCAATCAACAAACTTCATCATATAATTAATTAAATTGATCAATTCATCACAATTAAAGGAATTTTTCGTTATTTTCAATTTTCTAAAAACAAGAGGACATGTAAGCATTTGGTTTTTAGCGTCTGACTAAAAATTGATAAGGGAATTGAATATTAAAAACAAAAATAGTACTTTATAACGTAAAATTTTGAACTAAAATCAGTTTGAAAACATTTTTTTTTTTTTTTAGAAAATCACCTTTATATTTTATTTTCTTATCTCTACCCTCAAGTTTTGTGTCAAATCTTATGCAAATCACCGTGTTTAATGTTTTTCTTGCAAAATGAGTGAGGTACAACAATTTCTTGATTTTCATAATCTATAAAATGAAAGAATATATTATTTGGAAATAACAATCCACAAGAAGATACAATTGGGAATAATTTATTACAAGAAGTTGGGAAAAATTAAATAAGCTTTACCTTTCGAGCACATTTATAAAGCAAATCTTCGGAAATTTAAGGAAAGTTAGTGAGTTTGTATGTTGAATTTTTTTCTTTAAATACTTCATCAATAATTCAAAAAGCACACAAAAAAGTATTTTGAATTTATTATGCGTCGGTACAACTGACTTTAAGTGCTATAACTTCTTAACTATGTAGTTCTCGTTTTGCGTTCACCAAAAAAGTTTTTGGATACAAACAATTTTACCAAGGAGATATTTTATTTATAATTATTTGCAAAATCCATTCAAAATAAATATAAAGTTGAGGAAGAAATTAATTAATTATTTGTACATAGACTGACGTAATAAGAACAAAAGTTGGATGCACTTTTATAGTACAGAGGGTTCATGCATGGATACTTTATTTCAGTAACATAATGTAATTTTAAAATAATTGCTAGTTAACATTGTTGTAAAAAAAAGAATCAAAAATCTCGATTCCACATAGTACACTTGTATGCCAAAATATGGGATATATTTATGAGCATTCAGCAATTGAAATTTGATTTAAATTTAAAAACTAGATAGTTTGCAACGAAGATGGTTATTATTAGCCGTGTTTTTTTTTTGCAAGCCCGGGGAGATTTGGTTGAAAAAAAAAACGACATCGGGGATAAGGGACGCCATTACAGAAACAAAATGGGGTTTCCATACAAACTATCGATAACAAGTATGCAATTCACACCGGTAACACAGTTTTTCTCCGTGCTTAAGTTAAGCCCCGAGAATTATCCGCGCTAAGCTAAGCCCGAAGGCGCTTAACATGTAAATTGCAGGACAGGACGTCGTTTTTTTCGATCGATTTCCTCGGGGCTTGCAAAAAACACGGCTATTATTAGTCAGCCTTATTGTGAGTTTAACCCGAAAAACATTCTAACCGGAAAAATTGGCATTTCACTTTTCGGCTATTGCAGGTTTCACCCGAAAAATGTTAAATATTCGAAAAATTCCTTTAAGGTTTTACTTTTTGTTTGTAAACGAAAAATCACTGTCATAAAATTTGTCTGCCTCTAAGTAAAATTGTTTCTGATAATCATATTTTGCTTCCACACTTGCATCCAAATAAATATCAAATCAAAGAGATAGAATTTGTGATGGTGTTAAAACAAATCTTAAAAATGTTCATGTAACAACACATGAAAAATTGTGTGAGATGGGGTAAGGGAAAAATTTTGGATTTTTCTTTTATGTCGTAGGTATTTTATTTATTTTCATAATTCGAAATGTCATTTCTAGTTCGAAGTGAAATTTCGTTCGGGGGAAACTCACAATAGCTTTTTAAAGTTCCGGCCGAACAAAAACTTTTAAGGTGAAATTTAAAACGCTAACCATTTTATTTAAGATTGTCCACACTGAGCAACCACCACACCTTTATAACCATATACATAAGCAACCAAATCTATATTCCACGTTTTACTTGTCAGATTTCTGAGCGACAGTTTTTCGTTAGTGCAGTTCGTATTTGGAATTCGTTGCCACGTCAACTAAGAAGAACGGATTATCTGAAACATTTTCAGAGAAACTTAACTGAATATTTTTCAAATTAATTTATGTTTCAAATCATTTTTAAAATTGGCTGCAGGTCTTTTGTTTGTGGAGTTGGGTTGATTGTTGTGCGAAAAAAAATGTATATAGGTACCTATGTTATGTACATACATACATATATTTTACATTTATATTTAAATTATTATTAGATATAATATAATTTTGTCTGTAAATAGTTAAAAAAAAATGTATTTATCTATTATTTAATTATTATATTGTTATTATACAAGACAGCAACAGAGTTCTATGAAAATCTCTATAAAACAAAACTAACTTCAGATAGGCTACAAAATGAAATAGTTAATCTAGAAGGAGATGAAGAAAGAGAGCCATCAGAAATTGAATTAGCTATTAAAGAATTACCAAATGGAAAATCTTGCGGAAAAGATGGAATCAGAGGCGAAATGCTTAGAATTGGAAAGAGTGAACTCACTTTCAGCCTTACAAACATGTTTAACTGGATTCTTAATAGTGTAGAAATCCCAAATCAATGGAAAGAATCAGCTATTATTCTGTTACATAAAAAAGGAGACACAACAGATATTAAATAATTACAGACCCATTAGTCTTATATCTGTGGTGTATAAGGCATATGCAAAGTGTTTATTTAGAAGGATTCGGAATAACCTTGACGAGCAACAACCGAGAGATCAAGCCAGTTTCCGAAGAGGCTTTAGCACAACGGACCACCTTCAAATAATAAACCAAGTCATAGAAAAGTGCAACGAATATCAACTTGAACTAAATCTAGCATTCATCGACTTCACTAAAGCATTCGGTACAGTCGAACACTAGATTGGGAATCTTTAGGACTGAAAATATATGGAGAGTTCCTAAATAATTTAAGATTTGCAGACGATATTGTTTTACTAGCGCCATCATATCAAGAATTAAAAAAAATGATATTAGAACTACACATCCATTGCCAAACTGCAGGCCTTGAAATGAACAAAGACAAAAAAAAACTGATGAGCAAAGGAGAACGAAGGGAAATCTTTGTAAACGGAAAACTTGACAAAAAATCCAGAAAATATCTTTTAGATGGATCAATCTTACCTGTCATGACGTATGGATCCCAAACATGGAGCATGTCAGCTAAATCAGCACAAAAGCTTGCGACTATACAAAGAGCTATGGAAAGGTCAATCTTAAAAGTATCCAGAAGACAACGAATCCGAAACGAAATTGTACGGAGCACGACGGATTTTGTAGACGTGATCGAGACAGCAAAAAAACTAAAATGGAAGTGGGCAGGTCACATAGCTAGGATGAGTGACAATTGCTGGACTCGGAGATGTACGAACTGGATACCTAGGGACGGCTCACGAAGAATAGGAAGGTCGATAAAACGTTGGAGAGACGACATCGCCCGACAAAATAGCAGATGGGAGAGAGTTTCCAGAGACAAAGTAGCGTGGAAAAATTTGGGGGAGGCTTATATCCACATGAAATTTAACTAAAACTTGATTTAAATTACCTAATTATACATTTGTTTTTAAATTGAATTTAATTATTTATAATAGTAGAACTTTTTTATATATTTTTTCTTTCCAAAAATTGAATACATACATATATGTAAAATTGGATGAATAAAGCTTATAATAATAATTATACAATATACATTCATTAGTGTCCATAACGAAATTTCATCACAAGGCTTAATTTTCTAATAGATGATTATCTTAATGTTAAGTTCTTTTTTTATCAATAAATACCTTCAAATACAAATGTTTTTCAGGTGAAACTGACAATAAGGCTGAGTATACCAATTTCACACATTCTGCGGAGCTTAAAACGTTAAGTCTAAAGCGCTACCAGTATCGTGGTTTTGTTATTTTTTTTTTTTAAAGAATGCTCAAGTGAATATTGTTCCTCCTATCTTGATATTCAGAACTTCTTAACCAAAGTGCTTCAGTATCTTCTTTTAAATTTCTACTTAATTTCCTAATGCTGGCCGTGTGTTTATTTATTTTAAGGGTAGTCAAAACCTCTTAAGTTGGAATAGACAAATTCATTTGCCTTCAGTTTAATGACAACCAAAAAAAAAAAAACAAATTATTTTTGGTAAAGTGGAAGCATAGTAAATTATAGTATTGTTACAATAGCAACGAATAACAGCAACATAAAATCTAAACATTCCTCAGCCCCTACTTTTCAATACCTTTCACCCAATAGTTGTAGAAATTGTCAGTTTTACTGACTCCAGATCAAAACGGTGCTATGAATTGTGTAGTATGAACTTTGTGTTGGGAGAGATAGGTTTACAGGTTTTTATACATATTTAAACAAATCGCCTAGTTATACTATTAAAAGTACAGGTCTATAACCCTTAACCTACATTTTTGTAAAGGTTTTTTTTTTTTTGTAAATGACATGCAAAAGAGTGCCCAAAGGAAAACAACACGAGTAAATTAAAGAGAAATGAAAAAAACATCAAAAATATTTATATTATAAAATAATGGCAGGTGTTTAATGTTCATACTATTTTAACGGAATAGAACCCTGTAAAGTTAAATAAGGACTTCTTTGACATGATCGTACTGTTTTCGTTTACATCATACGGCAAGTGGCATTATCTAACTCGAATCTCAATGCATCCACTGTGGTCCTGAGGATGTAAATGAGGATGAAAATGAGGATGGGTGAGGAAAGGAAATAGTTAGGTGTGGGTATGAGATGCCTCCCTGAACCATCCTGAATTCTGAACAAATTTAAGGACGTTCCTCAGTGGCAAACACGAGATGTCGCTCAGTTCGGCAATATAGAAAAATTCCTGCTGATCCTCAACGGATGTCATCAAAAATTCAAGTTCACTGTTGAAATGGAACATAACAGTGCGATAGCATTTATTGATGTCAAAATCTTCCGAAAAAAAGAACTGCGTCTGGCATTTTTCCAGCAACCTGGTAAGAATCACTGATTCAACTAAGAAAATTCCTAATGCTAAACTATACAAAGACTACCGCCCAATCTATATGGTCCCAAATTACTAAAAATTGTTATGGTGCAGCTTCAAGAACACTTGTCCAGTAATAATATTACTTATGCGTAAACCAGTCAGGCTTTCGAGCTAAACATTAGTGTGAAACATGTATAAACTTTGTAGTCAACAAGTGGAAGTCTGAAATTGACAAACAAAATGGGATAACAGCTGTCTTTATAGACTTAAAACGTGCATTCGAAACCGTTAATACTGCCATCTTATTGCAAAAACTGTTTAAAATTGGTGTAAGAGAAAATAAACTTGAATGGTTTTGAAGCTTTCTTGTACGTAGAAGCCAACAAACTACAGTCAATGAAAAAAAAACATCTAATTTACATAAATGACATGGAAAAAGTATTGAAACATTCATGGCTCAAGCTTTTTGCGGATGATGGTCTCTTTTGCATTTCTGGTCCTGGTTTAAAAACATGTATTGATAATCTTAATGAAGATCTAAGTTCAATAAATAATTGGCAAGAAATGAACTGTCTGATATTCAACATGGAAAAGTCTTAGTGTATGCTTTTAAACGTATCGGCACTACCGTCTCAGATGAAGATTCATGTTAATAACTGTCCCCTTGAAATTGTGTCCCATATAAATACAATATCTCGGTGTAATCATAGACAATAAACTATCGTGAAATGAAAATACCGACTACTTATGTATGTACAAAAATTTCAAGAAAGCTGGGAGTTCTGCGTAAAACAAGAACCAGCCTCTCAATGACCAGTGCAATAAAAGTGTATAGTGTGATAATTAAACCCTATTTTGAGTACTGTCCCACCCTATTGTACTTCTGCAATATCTAAAGCAATGCGTATTTTATTAAAACGTGACTACTACACTAGTGTAAGAGACCATGACATTTATATTTATATTTAAAATCAAAAATAATGTGTCCCAAATACCTTAGTGACCAATCATCAACTAATGAAAATTCAACATACAGTCTTCGGAATAGGCTAGATCTATTTAGCCAGAGAATGAGAACAACAAGAGGGCAAAGGTCAATGTTCTACAACGGCTCTTCCAAGCATTCAATCAATTGCCTCAACAGATTAAAAGTTCAACCAACTTATTTCATCATACTCAACTGAAAATATTATTTAAGTGCATACAAAAATCTAAATACTTCACTGTAAAATTCATATTTTCAATTTTATACTTGTGTTTATTAATGCTAATGTTAATTTCATGTTTCAATTGATTGAAGTTAATTAAATTTAAGAGAACATATGTAAACCGAAATGGAATTTTGTAGGCCATATAAAATATTACAATTACAAAAAATTACAGTTACAATACAATTACAGATCTCCGAGGGCTGTTTTTCTGGTTCTTCTTCGTCTATAAGTCTAGTACGCTGCTGATGCGAAACGAAAAATCCCATACAAAAATGACACAACGAAATCATAAACGAAAAATTTCGTCCTCCTTTTCGTTTTGCAGTAAGCTGTTCGATGAGCGAAATTGATAATTGTAGCAGATTATTGGGAGAGGTCGCCGGTCTTTTTTCGCAATCAATTAATTGCACGGACCATTAATTGTGTGCGAAAAAGTGACATTTGAGGTTTGTATTTGTTGTTTCTTTCAATGGGCGCATTCAATAATGTAGTTTCTACGTAGCCAACTCACTCTGATTGACTGAAAACAATTAAAAACTTAGTTGAAATTTTCCCTCCGACCTAGTGTAAAATTTTCGGCTACAAAGTTAGTGGATAATAATTTTGACATTTCAAAATCAGCTGCTCGACGAAAATACAAGTTTAGTTTTTGGTAAAAGATATTTTCAAAATGAAATTAATGGTGCAATATGAAAATATACATTTTTAACATTTTGTTTAATTTAAACTGTAATAAAAGTTTATTAAAAGTTCTCAAAACACAAATGTTTCTTATTTAACATCTCAACATCTGTCATTAATATGACCGTTTAGGATTGACTAGCTTTGTAGTGCAATTTTGCATTCACAAAGCTAGTTGAATTTGGACTACGTAGAAACTACATTAGTGAATGCGCCCAATGCAACATGGCTTTCTGTAATTTTTTTGCGTTTGTGTTTTTTTTTTTTTTATAGATTGTGACGCTTTCAATTGTCATTTTTTCGCTGTGGTTTTCGTAATCATTTCGCTGTCGTGTTGGAGACCACCGAAAAATTTCGTTTCGCATCAACAGCGTACTAGGCTATACTAATAAAAGGTAAAAATCTGCTCGCAACCTACAACATTTATTAAGCGAAAATGGAATCCATTAGTCGTTTTTTGTAATAAGAGTTTTATAACCCAATTGGTTCATCATGGTTTTGCTGAAGTAATGTTAATATTCTTTATGTATCGAAAAACACATCTTCGGATGGAAACACATGTTAACCAACAAGAATTAAAAAACTTTTTTTCTCATATTTTTTTTGTTTAAGAATTTCCTGCTTTTCTTCAATTGTAAAAAATTATTATTAAATTTTAAGAGTATTTAATAATGCAAAAATAGCAAACAACTTAATGAAATTCATCTAATCTAGTTTAAAAAAAAAAATGTCTACCTTTACGTACATACACACTTTATTTTGAACTTCTTCTAAGTGGGGTTTAGGTCTTGTTTATTGATATTTTCTTCAAATAGACGACGTTTCAAACGTGTTTACGTTTTTATAAAAAAAGGTCACAAAAATGAAATATCATACTAGGGTAGTAAGTGTACCTGTACCCGGCCAGTCACTAGTATCCGGCCACTTTCTACAAAATGTTTAATGATAAGAAAATTAAACATTATTTGCATGCGCAAATACATTGTTACTAAAATTCCAGGCCCATTAAATAATGTGGTAAAGTTGTACCGATATGCACCTTATAGATCCTTCTTAAAAAATTGTTGAATATTTGAAGGTCGTTGCGAGATTAATAAGTGCCTTTTAGAGTTCACGAGTGCTAGTAGAACCAATAAGCAAAAGAAGTAAGTTTCAGTGTTCTCTGAGACTATATTTGTTTGTTTTGTATAAATAATACAATAATTGACCATAATATATAAAAAAAATAAAATTAAATTTTTTAAAATTCTTAAAAATAAAGTGGCCGGAAGCAGAATCTATTTGCCTCTCACTTCAACTCACTTAAATGCATTAAATGAGTAATGTTTCAGTATCCGGCCACTGTTTTCGGTCAAAACATTATGGTGGCCGGTTTTTAGAACAAGAAGCACCGGTAAGCCGCCACATAACTTATTGTATATAAATTCATACCTTTTTGTAGAAAATAATTCAAGAAACAGCAGAACAAGAATTACAAGACCTTTCGCGGACCCAAAAAATCAAACTTGCTTCATAGGATATTCGTGAAACTAACTTAAGTCACAGAAAAGCGGCTGCAAAGTACAATGTAGGTATCAAAGAGTACCCTATATGATAGGGTCGATGACGCTTGTCAAACCAAAGGACTTAAATCCTTTTTATCTCTCGAGGAAGAGCAGCACACAACAAATTGGGAACCCACACCTTGATGTTGCAAAGTGTGGGTTCCCATAAAAGAAATTTTGACACCGTCCAAAATTTTTTACAAGTGAAAAAAGAAACAATCAATTCAAAGATGATCGACTAGGAAGAACGTGGTTTAAAGCTATTCTTTTTAAACGAAACCCGTGTTTCAGCTTAAAAAGAAGCTGAGACCATATCTAAGGGTAGAGCCGTGGTGGCAGAAGATAGCATTAAGAATTGGTTTCACGATCTTACGACCTTTCTTAATGAAAATAGCTTTGATGATGTTCTTCTTGATCCAAATTGAATGTAGATGAAAATAGTTTTTCCTTGTGCCCAAATAGGAAAAGGAAAAGTAGTTGCTTCAAAGCGTGACAAAAATGTGTACCACTTACAAATGTCGGAGGAAAAAGACCACATTATAGTCCTAGCTATGGTGAAAGCTGCTGGTTTTCGGAAATGCGAACTTTACCCGTTCAATTTAGATGCTGTCGATTATTGAAAATGTGTTCATGACATGCTGGAAAACGTTCCTGTACAAGCTGTAGATTTTAAAGCCACAGAACCTGTGCAACGAGCGTCTTTGAAATCAAAGACAAACTTGAAAAAAATATGATATTTCTGTTTCAAAAATATTAACTATTTTAGAGATATCAACCCCGAAAACTGATCAAGATCTTCAAGAAAAAATTTAGATTTTAATGAGCAGTTGTTTTCCGAGTATGGCACCAGAGCACCAGATCTTCCAAGCCCGATTCTGTCAAGAAGTACCTATAATGGAAACGGAATTGAATCAAGAGCAAATCCATTGGCTTCTTTTATCCTGGTATCTATTGACTTACCAACCTACCTATGTCGTTTATTTGAATGTAGTTTTAACTACGATTCAATAAAATTGAAGAATACTGAAAATCTATTAAGAGCCGATTTTTCAATCATAAGTTAAGTAGTCAGTTAATTATCAGAAGAAAAAAATAGGAATCAATGTTTGATTTATCTGAAGAATACGTACTATCTGATATTTAACTGCCTATTGAAAAATTGGCCCTTAAGCACCCAAATAAAATAATATCTGTAGTGTTTCTAAATATTAATTTCTAAAGAATACTAAATAGAGTAAATATTGGAAAAATTGTTTGTTTTCAATGTTTAGTTTCCTATAGAAATAGGACCTGGCCGGATACTGGATCAAAGTGGCCGGGTACTGAAATTTGGTGGCCGGGTACCAATGGAAAAGCACTTTTTTAAAAGAGAAATTGTTATTAAAAAATATATTATAGCAATTTTATGTTTATATTTTTTTTTTCAATACTTAACATGCAGCATAATTGATCAGCACAAAAAAAAAATAAATGTATATGATCAGGCAAATTAGTTATGCAGCCTCAAAGTCGGAAAATGTATTAGGTGGCCGGGTACTGGTACACTTACCCTACACACTTTAGCTTTCAGTACTAATCCAAAGAAATTTCACTAATCCGAAAAAAAAGTTAATAAGTTAGAAATCTGTGAATGGATTGATAAGAAGTTAGAGCGCTTGGACCAAAAATTCTATCATGAGTTACGGAATGGCAGTTATTTGCCAGATTATTATAGGTAGTCATAATATATTTTCAGAAGAGTAAACAAACATTAATAAATAAAAAAAGAAACTTGAAAAGACTAAAGTTATTCAATAACTAAACCATAATCCCAATTATGATCCAAGGGTCACCATGGACACGTTTAACATCAGAGTAAAACTTTTTAAACTTGATATTTTGTGTTCTTCTGTTTTAATAATTAAAATATTACCTATAAATTGTTTTAAGTTAAAACAAACCATACGAGTAAATGTATCTCTCCATTACAACAAAAAAAAGTTTCTATATATTTTAAATTTTACTATACAAAAATAAACTCTATTTTAACACTTAAAAAGGGGCACTTGTGAATGTTCTCTTTTTTATCGATTGATTAAACATTTTAAAGCACCATAATCAGCAACGATCGCGCGATCATTCAGATAATTACTCACTTAACCGTTACCGTTCATTTACAAGCATATCCTTTCAAAGAAATTAATATTTTTTTTTATTTACATGGAAATAATCAAAAGGTAGAGACAAAAATAATATTTTTTTTTTTTTAACACAAAAGGATTGCTTTCATTTTTACTATTTTTCACAATTTTCTTTTTGGCATCGCACTCAAGGTTAAAAAAATACCGAAAAATATTGATTTCTAGCAAATAATACGGCGGCGAACGTGATAAACACTATTTATGGCTTAAACCTAAAGTCTCGTGATCTCGAGCAACCAACGAAACGACAGACTATAAAAACATTTGGATTGAATTTATTTACAAATAAAAACAAATTTAATTTTGAAAAAAAAAAAAAACAAGGAAATAGAATAAGATTGTAACCGCACATTCTTGTTTTTTCTATGTCTTCAGAGAAACAAAAAGACAAAAATTTGAGAATGGTTGCCTGTTTTTTTTTTTTGTTTTTTTTACAAAATTACCAGTTATTTTCTTTTTTTAATTGATTTTTTTTAGTTTTTGGTTTGTAAGACTTTAGTTTTGTTTAGATACCTTCCAACAAACGTCGATGCTGCGCTGTGTAAATTGTTTCTGTGGCAGCGGAGGCCGAGGCTAGAAGCATCGATGTTGATGATGAATTGTTATTGTTGATGGTGATTTGTGGTGATGCTGGAGGATGTAAGACAACACTACCTGCTTCGTTGGGACCAACAGTTGTTGCCGATGTCGTTGAGGATGACGCTGCCTTTAGTTTATGTATAATATGATTTTCGTCATTATTGTCCGATATGCTATGACTATGATCGCCAGCAGCTGCAGCTGCAGCGGAACCACAAGTTTTTAAAATTGTCTTCTGTTCATCAAGAGTCATAGCAGCGGTGGCTGAGGCGGCGACGACACTCATATTTGCGGAAAACAACACCACCAACTACTTTTTTTTTTATTTTTCAATTTTATTTCATAAATTGGTCAAGTCTACAGGATAAAGAGAATACAATACAACAGCTTTCATTAGGGTAAAATTTAATGATAAATAAGTAAATAAAAGCGAAAAGAATATTGGGAAGAATTAAAGAAAAAAAAGGAGAAATAAATGCCAACAGTGTACACGCACTTCTATATATTTTTTTTTTTAATATATTCAGCTGGGTGGCTCTGTAATGCGCTGACAATGGCAAGATTTTTTCAAACTGAACTTAAACACACTTGCGAAGATTCGAATGGGTTGAATTATATCGCAAAATAATAAACGAATACTTGCGATCAATTTGATTATAAATTATTTCTAATAAGGATGCACTTTTTTAGTTAAAATTGAAGACACAATTTTCGAAAGAAAACTTCGTTCTATACGGAAAAATTCAACATGGACGCTTTGCTTTACTTGATGTGAACGAACAAGAAATGAACGATAGGGATAGATATACAAGATGGATGAATGTGGATATTGTTTTGTATTTAAGGGTATTGCCATATAAAAAGAAACATAGAATCCATGAGAAACATGGGATATGTTCACAAACGCGGACTGGTGGTACGGAAGGAACTTGTTCTCTGATAGTCTGCTATTATACGACGACTTTTGCGTCGTGACTCTTTTCGAACATAATGAGTGCCAAAGAGACGAAATTAATAAATTTATTTTTATTTGCCTTCAGTGTGTGTGTTGGCCATATTTGTGATAATTCCTAAAAATACAAAAAGGGTGCTTGAAATAATTTCGATGTAATTTTTTGTAAATCTCAGCAGTTACCCCGTTTACATGAGGTGTTGAAGCGAGCCTGAAGCTCGCTCCGACGCTTTGTAAACCTGCATTGATTTGAAATGAGATTGAACCGAGTCAAAATTTGTGCTAAAAAACTTGGGCTGAGGAGTTGGTTTGACATTATGTACTATTTTACGTGTGTGTGTGTAATTTTTATTGGCTCCCGTCTAGTCTAGTGGTGTCTTGAGTTTTTATTTCTTTGTTAACTTTAAGCCAGGCGCGCACATGCAACTAAACAGTTTGGTTTCGATTTTGAGCACTCGAGATTATATGAGAGTCCGCCGGTTTATGTGCGCGGACTCTCATGTAATCCCATAGTGCTCAAAATCGCAACCAAACTGTTTAGTTGCATGTGCGCGCCTGGCCTTATTGTCGGCTTTGAAAAATTAAAAAAAAACATACAAATATATAAATTAATAAATAATAAACAAAATGGCATCTCAACACCATTTCAACTCAACTCCAAATTGAGCTATCAACTCTAGCAACGAAAAACCAATATATTTCTGTGGAAGTGTTCGCAAACTGGATTTTGAAATCCAAATCCAGAAACAAATTTGGATCTTCTCTTGTTTTTGTAGCATTTGTATTTTCGTATGCAAATCAAATCCAGACCTCAGATCTGGGGGAAAATAAACTTCAGCTCACCAAACAAATATGTAACTCGTGCGAAGGCGCGTCCGTAGGCGCGTCTATTGTGTTCATCCAGTACAAGTTTCAGGAAACTCTGTTTCCTCGTGTTAAAGGGGACAAACGGCATCTTAGCTCTCGAACAGGTCCCAGATGTGAGGTTTCAGTTCTATAACACACTTTTCGGAACTGGCCTATTTTTCATTTTTTGAAATATTTTTGTAAAAAAAACTAAACTCCAACTATGGAAGTTTCTGTAAATAAAAGACAAAAAAACTTATCTCGTCAAGAACTCGAAGCTCTGGGAAAATCAGACCTCATTGATAAAATAATTCAACTGCAAGCATACAATATTCAATTGAAAAACATTCTTCAAAAAAAGCTTGACGCCGATTCGTCTGCTGGAATAAGAACGGAGGCAGGAGAAGGAGAAATTTCTGTTAAAAGATCAAAAGGACAGCGAAAATTCGATTTCAATAAGTAAGAATGATAAATAATTAATAAAGTTAATTTGATTAAGTCCACATGTCGCCTTCTAGATCCTCAAAGCGCCACGTTTTGCTCAAATTTCTCTACTTTGGATGGGACTATCATGGATTAGCTTGCCAAGAAGACTCCAATGCAACAATTGGTACATACTTAAAAATCGATTTATTCAATAATTAATAATGTTCCAAACAACCCTTCTAGAGTATCACATATTCAAATCGCTTATTCAAACATGTCTGATTGAATCGCGTGAAACATCGAATTACCATAGGTGCGGACGAACGGACAAGGAAGTAAGCGCATTCTGTCAAGTAATATCAATTGATTTGAGAAGTAAACTTTCGGAAGAGCAACAACTCGATTCAGAAGCCATTCAAAATGAAATTGATTACTGTGGGCTGCTCAATAAGGTTCTCCCTAAAAACATACAATGTATCGCATGGATGCCATTGCGCTCCAAAGTTTATAGTGCAAGATTCGATTGCAAAAAGCGAACCTACCGCTATTTCTTTCCCAACGGTGACTTGAATCTGGCAGCTATGCAGGCAGGATGTGAACTACTAACCAAATCTCAAAATGCAGATTTTAGAAACCTCTGCAAAATGGATGTCCACAATGGTGTCATGAATTACAAACGAAAAATTTATTCTGCAGCTATAAACGAGTGCCCGAATCAAAACGAAAAAGAGGACTTCAAAATGTGTTATCTGGAAATACAAGCGAATTCATTTTTATGGCATCAGATAAGATGTATAATGTCGGTGTTGCTGCTTATTGGAGAAGGAAAGGAGGAACCTAAGGTTATAGAAGATTTGCTAGATGTCAGTGCTAATCCTTGGTAATTATATTTATATCTCAATATTCAATCTAATAACTATATATACATATTATGTAACAGTAAATATCTTCCTTTGTTAACGGATTTGAAATTGAATGAGATATCACAACTATCCTACTTTGCTTTTGATTTGACAAAACTTTGACCAACCACTGTGGCTTTCTAAGTAACAAGGTCTTAAGCCCAAAGATTCAGTCTTCCTCGAATTTGGGGCTGGCATTCGAAGACTTGTTTGTTTTGAAGAGCCCAGTATCAGCTCTCCCTTTCTGCTTATCGCCCAAGACTCGGCGCGCCGTACAGCGGTGCTGGTAGTGGATGTTCTGTACTTTATCTTACGCCTAAGAAGTATGAAGCAGTTACACACTCTGCACTATTGTCATTCGTAGAGTTAAAACTTGCTCCTAGTCTATTATTATTGGTGCTATCATTAGTGATATTTTGTCCTAGATAGGATATACTTGGTTGCTCTATGCCCGAAACCCTGTGATCTATCGATAAGGTTAGGTTAGGTAGATAAGATAGAGACAGCCAAAGCGGCAATCAAAAAATTTTCAATGAACTATCACTTCAGTACCCTCGGTTTACTTTCATCCACCCACTTGGTTGATGATATAATGCATACGCCTTATCAAAACATCCCTTCAATATTTGAAGAGCCTTGCTGGTAATCTATCAGAACCGACGCCGACGGCTTTTAAGCTTAAGTTTTTGCATAGCTAAAGTCTACTCCTTCTATATTGGGTGGTGGAACTGGATCTATTCTTTCCCTATCACTCGCTCTACATGATTCCTATTTAGCAAGTGCTGGAAATGCTGCTTCAATACTGCTTTAAAACTAGCAGCCAGTTGCTAGGCTAGCTGCATCATTTTCGCATGTGAACTCCTGTCACCTTTTTCCTGTGCACGCAATCATCGTCATTCTTTCATTCTATCTCTGGGATGGCTACTATAGTTTTAGGTTTCCTCTTTGATGATTTCCAGGCAACGGAACCACTAATTGTTGACGTCTGTGTTAGGTGCACGCACAGCTGAGAGCTTCTCGCTCAGATGCTCTCGAGTCTCGAGCACTTTTGAATTGAAAACCCTGAGCATAACTTCTGCAAAGCCTGGTCGCAGCTGTAATAAATTTCTCATTTTTTTCCATCATACCTGATTCAATCCATCGTTACTCCTGGATCGCAGTTACAAGGGGGAAAGACTCCAGCTCCTCGTGTATCTCTCAAAACTAGACAACTGTACGAGTTATGGCAGTCATTTACTATTATGAGGTCTGTTTGGTAACGTGAAATTTCTTGCGAATTTGCACAAATTTTCACAAAATTGCACAATTTGTCACAATTTACTGTTTGTTAACTCAAAAAAGTTGCAACGAGAGAGCACATCGAGAGAGAAAAAAATTTCCCCTCCATTGGATAACCTGCAACCGTTGTATCCCACTGCTGCAGGGATACTGATGGACGATCGTTCGCTCGTCGTCGTCATTATACGATGTTTGTGCTCATCCAAACAGAGTTACCTTTCTCAACTGTAAGCAAATTCAAGAGCCTTTTCTGTGGATTTTATTAAGGAACTTATGGGATTTGAAGCTTTTGAGAACAAATATATGAAGTTGAGTATTTGAATGGTGAAGTATGATTTATAATTTAAACTACGGAAACCCTGTGAGGGCTTTAAAGAGGGACAGGTTTATGCAAGCCAATGTAACCAGACTGAGAGGCAAACGTCCTATCTTCCCTGTACTGATAATTTTTGTTGAACAGAGTATAGCGTTCCTTTTTATTGTTTTAGTTTTTCTTCTTCTTCGTAAAGAAAGAAGCACATTTGGGAAGCCAGCTTTTAAAATCAGTGGGTATCGCCTCCTAAATCCTAACAATTTCTTAAAGTCTTGCTCTTAAAACATAAAACCATAACTTTATGATGGGGAGTCATTATCTTTTCTATATACCTTCTTTTTTGTTTTGTAGTAAACCACAATATACTCCAGCCGCTGCTTTTCCACTCAATCTTTATAATTGTGAGTTTCGAAAGTTCTCTGAACAAAACAAATTCAACCACCATAACGATGATGAAGATAAAGAAACAGTGCCAGCTTGTGACTTAACGAATTGGGTGTATAATGAAGAGAACTTGTCAAAACTCATTGAAACAATTCAAGGTGAATGGACAAAACAAAGTGTTAAGTAAGACATAAAATTAAAATAATGAGGCTTTGCAGTTAAGTTTAATTTTTTTTTTTAAAGATCATTCATGATGAGAAGTGTTCTAACCAGTCTGGAGGATTTAATGAAACAACATTTTGGCGAGTGTAATGTCAAAGCTCAAGCAAATATACTGCATGAATGTGTAAAACGAAAACAGTATCAAAAGCTAATGTCAAGGAAACGATGTGGTGAGTAAAAGGAGACGAAAAGCTTTTTATTACAGAATTGTATATATGAGGTGTCCAGAATAATAATGGAATGTGTCTCTATATCCTTTCTTTGGCAGTTTTGCCTTTTCTACCTGAAATACTTAATTTTGTTGAAAAAAAGTAGAAATTAAATTCAATGGAAGCACACTGTCTGCCAAAATACATAAATAGGACGAACCAATTTGTAACAGTTATAACAGTTGATTGCCATTAAAAATGGGCGTTCGTTTACGCGCTTCGCGCTACTTGAAAAAAAAAAACTCTGGGTGCCTGAAGTATCACCACCGACGGAGGGCCCTGGTCCTGCGGGGCCGCATAAACAGTACTTTTATAAACCAAAACTCTTATAATTGGCATGTCTAGAGTCACTTCCACAAAAGTAACTAGTACCTACATACATTTCAAACTGTTAATTTGCCTAAGTAAATCAAGAAGGATACAGTGGAAATCAACTCCGCAGAACGACTAGACCCTACGAACTTGTTCTAGTGGTTTGGGTTTCTTCGAAATGTATTATATACATTTATGCATATATTTAATTAATAATCATAATTATTATTACATATATGTATATGTAAAAACAGGGTGTCCGCCGGGAAGGTATACTACTTTGTTTTGCCGCCATTTTGGTAAACATTAGTCTTGACAGTTCATATTTGGCAGTTGTGAAGTAGAACACGTGGCAAATTTATTATGGAAAAATATTCGATAAACCAATGCGTTTTAATCGTTAAAACATCAATCATCGACTACTATGACGATGAGAAAGTTACGTGAAATTTTTGGGAGAAACAACGTGCCAACAAAACGCACTATTTATCGTGTAGTGAATGATTTCGAAGAAAGAGGGTCTGTAGGTGATAGGCCCAAGCATGGACCACAACGTACTGCAAGATCGGTTGAAAACATTACTGCTGCTCAAGGAAGTGTTACTTCTTTGAAAATGAAAACGGCGTAACGGTAACTGTGAATGGGGAGCGATATCCTGATATGATTGAAAACATTTTAACGCCACAACATGTGGTATCAACAAGACAGGATTACAATGGAATTACTGCGAGACCTCTTTCCACAACAAGTTATTTCAAGAAATGGTGATGTTGATTGGCCTTTACGGTCGCCTGACTTCTCCGGACTTCTTTTTGTGGGGATATCTGAAAAGCAAGGTTTATGCAAACAAACCAGAAACGCTTGAGCAACTCAAACTAAATATTCGTGATGAAATTAATGAAATACCGCGTGAAATGTGTGAGAATGTAATGAAAAATGTGCTCAAAAGGGCTCGCATTTGTGAGACTAACAGGCGGACATTTACCTAATATTGTATTCCATACATAATTGCCGACATTAAATAAAACATTTATCAATATAAGACCCATTCTCTTTCATTTAATCAAAAATTATTAACAAACAAAGTAGTATACCTCCCTGGCGGACACCCTGTACTATATATTCAAATGGGAAACTGAATAAAGTTATTTGCATTGCTAAATCAACTCCCAAAAAAGTACAATTTAAAAAAAAAAGTTTGAAATTTCTTTTAATTTTGTTTTTATTTTTTTCTTCAAAATTTTTAATTTAAAAATTAATTTTTTAAAAATTGTTCACTTAAACAACTTTTTTAAAAAAAAAAAGATGAAAGAAGTTATCTCTAACTTCACAAAAAAGTTTTAACATGGCATTGTAAGTGTTAATTATTTATCAATAATTTTGTTTCTGTTTTAAATCGCCTCTCCCGCATAAACGCGGGGAAGTCACCGCCTATCCCATATGATTTTTTTCTTGTCTCGACCCAACCTACAATCCCTAGCTTTTTGGCACTCCTTATCCGAATCACCCTGTAAATAAAATTTTAACATTTAAAAAAAAATGTTTAATGTCATTTTAAGTATGTATTTTTTTTTTAAAGTGGTTTTAAGCCAATTCAACTTATGAATGGCTAAATTTGTAAAAATGATCCTCTAGTTCGAACCTTTATTACTTTCCCAACATAGAAAGCAAGGGGTGTGTTTTCGAAAAGTACTATTTTATATTTATCCCATTTCACTCTATTTTTTAAAAATAACCTTTCAAACACAAACAGAATTTTTGAAATCGGAAATCATTTCACCCTGCAAATACCAAGTTTTTGAAAAAAAAAAAATATTCCTAAAGCCATCCACTCAAAATAACCTTTCAAACACAAACAGAATTTTTGATATCGGATAATTTTTGTCTTTTAACCCATTCCTACAAATAACAACATTTTCAAAATACCCCTAAAGCAATTCCCGTAAAATGCCCTTTCAAACTCAAAACTTTTTTTTTTTTAAATTGGATACATTTTTTATTTTTATCCCATTTCACCAAAAAGAATATTCCTAAAGCCATATGCTTAGAATAACCTTTTAAACACAGGTAGGGTTTTAAAATCGGATAGATCTTTTTCATTTTAAACCATTTCACACTACAAATGGAAACATTTTCAAAAAAATATGCCCATAACCATCCCCTAAAAACAACCTTTCAAACACAAAAAGAATTTCTTAGATCGGACAATTTTTACGTTTTACCCCATTTTGCCCTACAAATAGCAAAATTTTCAAAAAAAAAAATATTCATATCCCCTAAAACCAACCTTTCAAACATGTGGTTTCTGAGATTTGCCCGAACAAACAAACAAAGAAAGAGTTCCGCTTTATAATTAAAAGGCCGCCTTCACTGGACATGAATGATGCTAGGATTATGAACATGTCTAGAAAAAATCCAATGGAGGAAACGCCATGACATAATTTGCCCAGCGGAAAAAAAATCGCTGATTGTTGATTGGATTGTGGTTGTGATGATGGGCATCTGAATGCCCTGTGGAGGCGGGGTGTAAAGGAAAGATAGAAGATTAATAGTACCTGTCATAGAACCGTTTTTTTTTTTATTTTCAATATAGGAAATCCTTTTAAATTGAAATAATATTGTATACAAAAATATTAAAAAAAAAGGAAATCACTAGCCATGCCAATCATGACAGTTTGGTTTATAAAAGTACTTTTTATGTTGCAACCCACAGCCAGAGCCTTCCTTCGGTGGGCATATTGTGGGCACCCTGATTGCTTTCAAGTCGCGTTAAAGCACGCTCACTTTTAATGGCAATAAACTGTTATAACTGTTATAAATTGGGATGTCTCTAGTCTCGTCCTTAAAGAAATCAATATTTTGAAAACGGGTTAGTTAATTTTTTTTGAAATTACGGTTTTAGGTGTATATTATTAAGTACTTAAAAATAGCATCCCATTTTTTTTTTAATGTTTAAAGAATTTTTATTATTAAAAAACATTTTAAAACGATTGTCTGGAGCACTTCTATAACTTCATGAGTTTAATCCAGTTTATTTGCTTCTAGTAAACTGGAACTTAGAATTGTTCACTGTACACATTTAATAAAACCCAATGCCCTGAAACTCTCATTTTTTTAAAAAACATTATTATTGTTATCCCTACCTTACCTAACCTATGTATGTACCTACTCTTCACACAATTTTTCTACAACATTTTATTTTTTGCATTTTTTTTTCAGAAAGCCTTGAAAATCGTGTTGATCATTTTGTCAAAAAACAGCGTCTGGTTGTCAAGGATAGCTGAGTGACTTTTTCTAAGTAAAAAAACGGAAATGAAAGAATTTTAATAAAATAAAACCATTATTACAATATCAATATTGGTATATTTCTTAAAAACGACATAATAATTTTTTTTTGATTTACAATATAATTTTTTCAATTAATATTAACACTTATTCTAGGCAGTCCATAGGATTTTTGTCGTTCTATTAGACATACATACATACATTTGTCTATAAGCTTTCATTATAATATTGATAATAATACATATATACAAAATCAATACAAAAAAAAGAGACTTGTTTTTAAAAACAAGTCTTGTGCTCAAAAAAGCATGCGTGACGTGGAAAAGAAAAGTAATTGTTTTATAAAAATATTAACGAAAGTTATGATAAAATATTAATATTATTTAACTTTGATTCGAAGGCCCAATTTTTGTAACCTTCATATAAATTTATTATTACTAGCTTTTTCAGTATATTTTAAACATATTTCTTTTCAGTTAATACAGAGTAAATAAGCCAAATTTTAATTGGTTAACTCCGATTTAACTCCCGATTTAAATTGATTGAAAAACATTTTTCATGAGTCAAGTCGAGTTTTGTTTCGACACTCTTGCAACGAAAAACTGGACCTCAGAAATAAAAAAAAAGTAATTCAATCTTATCAACGTGGAATATCAGCTGTCTACTTTAAACGTTCTTTTGATGAGTTGAAGAACGCTACCAGACAAATAAATCGGATTACTTTGTCAATAAACGTTATTTATCACAAAGTTTTATTTAATTTTTTCTTCAATATTTTGTGGTTATATTTAAATTCACAAATACATACATACAAATTTTGGGTTCAGGATGAACATTAACTTAGATAATTATATAGTATAATTGATAATTTCATTATTCACAATAATTTCAAGGTACATATTTTTAAAACATTTTATATTTTTTAGAAACATTTTATTTCCACAATATATATTTTTTTTTCAGTTATGTATCAGGATGTTTGGCTTTCAGGAATCTGCATATAGGAAAAACAGAAATTGTTTTACATTAAAATAAAAAAAATAATAAAAGTTAATAATTACCTCCGCTTTATAATCTTGAGATTTATAGCACCTTCACGGACATTTTTAAAAAGACTAATCGTTTCTACATGACTCATGTCCTGAACAGACATTCCATTTATCTCCACAATCTCGTCGCCTGTAGTAAAAATTAATTTTAAAATACAAAAAAAATTGAGTTATGTGTTTTTTTTTTTTTAAGTATACATTTTTTATGATGTCAAAATAAACTTATGTATAGATGTCAACATACCAGCATGCAATTTACCATCATCAGCTGCTTGGCCAGAAGGAAATACAGTTTTGACAAAAATTCCCATATTGCCTTTCGGAGAGTCCCGTCCGCCAACAATGCTAAAACCTAGAGATTTCATACCATGGCCTTTGTAGAAGGTAATTGTTTTAATTAACGATTTATGAAGCCCTTGAAAAAATATAAAGAAATCAATCATATTAATTTAAAAAAAATTACATTTAAGCAGCAGAGAAAAATAGTCTGCCTTTATTCACCACGAATATGTTTTCGGTTATTAAACATTATCACATGTTAGATACAAATATTAAACCAATTTTGAAAATGGTTAGTTTGTGAAGTAGTTTGTTCCATAATTAAAAAAAAAAACACATGCATTTTTTTGTTGTCATTAATCAGTTTACATACTCAATAGCATTTCGAGGTGCAATTACAATATGATTTAAAGACTAATAATTGAACTTGCCCCAAAAACCAAAAGAATTCATAATAATAACACAACTATGATTAAAGTTGTGTCGAAATCCGCCAATCGCTGGTTGTCTATCATAAATCACAACTTACAAAACGGCTAGCTTACTAGTTGTGTTAAGGTATTATTTAATTTAGTTGAGTTGTTTGTGCTGTCACAGACGTCAAATTCAAACCTACATGTGTCTAGGGTAAAAAGCCAATGTGGAAGTTAAAGTGAAAAGATTATTCTTGTTCCTCATTGAAGTACATCTTCAAAACCCTACACGAAGTCGTCCATCATATTGGCATTTCATTTGCCTTGCTACTGGCTCTCCATTCTTGTGATGTCTTGACAAAGTATCTATTTTTCAGAAATAGCGGATCTACACGACTGACAAGCTGTCCTAATTTCTTTCATTTTCTTACCATTTATGAATGCATCGTAAAATTAATGGTCAGTATTTTTAGTCATAAGAACCTTTCGGGTGACAATGGACCTTTATTGCTAAATTAGAGGTAAGGGTTCGAGTCCAACTTCTATTCCTTCCGTGCAATTCAAGCTGCACTAAAAAAAACTTTGTTTATAAAAAAAAAGTGAAATTGAAGCTTAATAATATTGTTGAATATTTTGTATAATTACAAATCGTTGTGAAATCTTGCTAGTTAAAATCAACAAAAGTTTGGGTTAAATCAAGCGAGAAAGTTATTTAATATTCTAAATTTTAGCCGGACATAGATTCCAATAGTGAAACATAGGAACGCTCTTGCAAGATTTGTTTTGTTGAAAGGAATTCGACATTACGAAAATGACAATTGAAAGTGTCATCAATTGCAAAAAAAAAAAAATCAAACGCAAACGCAAAATCGCTTTATTAATCGTGCGTTGAAATCAGGTAAATGAGATCATTTTTGCGGACATTTTCATGTCTGAAAGAATAAGTCCAGATCCGGAGGATAATGGCGAATTCCTTTCAACAAAGAAATCGAATTTTTTCGAAACAGAATCGATTTTTTTCTAAACCGAATCGATTTGTTTCTGTCAATTGAAAGGAATTCGTAAAAGAATCGAATTTTTTTTTCGTGTGATTGTGTGTCTTAATAAACAGCTACAATTAATTATTTCTGTAGTTATATTGACTGAAAATATTGTTGAATATTTTATTTGATTATGTAAAGGGTCCGCCAAATAACTTCTTTTTTTTTTTGAAAATGGCGCAAAACATCGAGTGTATCTTCGGCTGTGTGGCACGTAGCGCCGTCCTGTTGAAACCAAATGTTGCCAATATCCTCCTCTTCAATTTTTGTGAACAAAAATTCGTTCAACATGGCCCGATAACGATCGCCATTGACTGTAACGGCCACTCATTGCTCATTTTTGAAAAATGGCCCAATTATGCCTCTGGACCAAAATCCGCACCAAACAGTGACTCGTTTTGGGTGTATCGGTTTTCCGATGTATGCGTGCGGGTTTTCTGTGCCCCAAATGCGACAATTTTGCTTGTTTACTACCCGCCAAGATCAAAATGAGCTTCATCTGAAAAGATGATTTTTTTTGGCAAAATCGGCATCTTCTCTAAGTCGATCGCGTATACACAACCATATTCGTTCAGCGGAAGGATAAAACTAATTATCTGTCAAATCAGACATGGACTAATTGTTACCATTCACGAAATAAGCACTAGTTGAAAAAAAAAACCTTAGATGGCGCACCCTTTAGAATTCGTTGCAACCAAAAAATAAACAACTCGTCTGCCAAAAATTCCGCGACTTTCAATTGGACGTAAAATAAATGTCAAGTCTTCTTAGTGTGTGTGCAAATCGGTGAGAAATCTTGCTTAAAACGCAAGATTTGTTTTGACAGAAAGGAATCGATTTTGCTTAGAAAAAATTCAACAGAATCGATTGGCCAATATACAAAAATTCGACTATAGAGAAAATACGTACACAAAAAACAAAACAATTTAATTCACGTAATTTATTACGAATTTATTAATTTAATTCGAATTAAATTAAACAAAAAAGGGGCCAAATGGCAACGCTGGCCATTACTCATTAGTCTTTCAGTGACTAAAGTGTCATGCTAACTGAATTGAAGTAAATCCCTTGTTATCTCACCGTCTAATTGTTTTAACTGGCTTTTAGAAATAAGCTTTGTTCACTGAGTCTATTCCGAACGGTTTAGAACAGAAAAGTATCTACAACTTTTTGGTGTTCAATGCGAAGGCGAACATTTCTGTTCCGATATGATACGATTTCGAGTTTGGAAAGGATTTCGGCACTAACATTTGTTTGTTTCGAAATTGATTTTGAAATAAAATCATCTCATTTTTATAAAGCTCTGAGCATATCCAGCCATCATGAAATTAGGAGCAATTTTATTTTGACAATCATCACGAATCTATCACACGCTTATCTGTTCTGACTTTTCTAGTTTAACGAAGCTACATAAAACTACTTATGGCGTTTTCGATTGGTATGTTTCGGAAAAAATTTCACAAATATGAAGCTATCATTAGCCAACATTTAGCATTTTTCGGGTGAAATTCACAATAGACTAAAAAACTAATGTCAATTTCTCCTATTGGAATGTTTTGGGAAATTCGCAATTAAGGCTTCTCGAGTTCTTTTAATCGGATCGCCAAGATTAAGGTGTTCCGACTAAGAGAAAGTAACACAAGTATTTCAAATTTTTAATAAATGAATTGAATTGGTTATATCTCTGACATACAAATTGAAACAATCGATATTTTGAATCCCCCCCCGTCACCACCGAAGGCTGGGTAAAGACCAGCCAGACTTTTGTATTGGATATCGTACTGCTATATTTTCGTGAGTGTGATAGTGCTCCTGGTTTCGATTCTGAATTTTAATCCACAAGCATGTCATTTTGAAGTGTTCAGAAGGTTTCTGGACGATCAATCGAAGAAGCCATCAATTTATTGATGTGTAAACATCTATGCTGGCGGTAGAGTGAACAAAAAACGTGAACATTCGTGTGCAACGTTACGTCGTGCAACGTTACGTTGTGCAACGTTACGATCTGCATACTAGGATGGGTGCGTTCAGTGAAAAAAATCTTAAGATACCCTTCAAGCAAAAACAAGTCCGCGCACGTTGATGTTTACACATATTAACCGTGAGTCCCGGCACTCACACAATTTTTATCTTAACAATCCGTTTTGTTGACAGTTACTCACCCTCAATAGATGACCGGATATCCGTCGGCACATCGTGAATAGCTAGGGTTGTTACATTAGCTGACGTCGTTAAATTTTCGAATTCTTTTTTAACTGAACTTTCAAGCTTGGCAAGCTGAGTATCTTGGTGATTTGGTTGTTGATGTGGTTTTATACAATGATTAGTTATGATATCACAATGTATGTTACTGTTACTCTTAACGGTGATAGTTGTTGCTTGAACATCTGGATTTGGTTTGGTGTGGTTATTTGTTAGATTAGCTTCGGGTATTGTTAGAAACTCTTTGGGAGTGATAGTAGAAGTTGCATTACTATCGCTTTCGCTCTTACCCGGTTGAACGTATAAACTCAACCGACTAGAACTTAAGCGTGAGTGGGAAAATCTGAGTGATCGATAATTTGAATTCCAATAATTCATTGAATGTCGAGAGTAGTGTGATCGCGGTGTAAAATAGGTACCACCATCTGCACTTTTGTCTGATGATTCTGATGTTTCCATGGAGTTGCCTCCAGATTTTGTCAGACCAAGATCGTTAGTTTCCTTAACAGCTTTAATATAAAGGCGATGAACGTTTTCCGGAGTATTAGATATTTTATTTTTATGGTGGTTAGTATTTTGGTTAGAAGAATCTTGATCGGAAGTTTTCAGCAATTCGGCATATTCCGAATTCTGAAGAGCACGTTTTCGACTGAGAATTTGCCACTTTTCGTCGTCGCTAATTGTATTTGTTATTGTTGCTACACGATTAGCATAGACAGGTATATACTCGGACGTACTGTAAAGTGGGGTTAGCTCCAAGTTTCGCACAGATCGAGGTCGTGGTAGTTGTTCGGCTAATTCGGATTCATTTGAAACTACTCTACTGGGAGTCGGACATCGTGTTTGAGATTTATTTTTTACCGTTGTGGCAGACATTGCATTGTCATCATCTTCAAGAGCTATTTGTAAACTACTTAGATCATAGCTATTGATACTTTCTGTGCTGTGAGTGCGATGGCTGTATGAAAGTCGTTTTCTTGCTCGGCTATTGCTGTAGTAGTCTTCAGGCGCATTTAAATCCTTCGAAGGATCATTGCAGTTAATTTTAATTTTTGTACAGAAATCAGTCACTGTAGTGACTTCATCATGAGCTATGACGAGATCCATGCAGTTGTCTACAAATGTAGAAAGCAGTCTTTGTACTTGATCAAAAGACTGTATACCACGTAAATGATTGCCGTTAACATTAACAATTTCGTCACCCAATCGCAGCCGACCATCTCTAAACAGAAAAAGAAAACGTATATTTTAAAAAAAATTTCAAGTAAAACAGTTGTTACGTAAATATTTATTAAAAGAAAAAAATCTTCGTGTTATTATAGAAATTGTAAAGTTTGTTTTAAAATAATTGTTAAGATACCTAATCGAAGCACTAATATATACCTACTATTCACAAAGAAATTATAGTTGTAAGTACAGTAGAAAGGTATTCAGCCTTATTGTGAGTTTCACCCGAAAAATATTTCACCTTAAAATTTTTTGTTCGCCCTGAATTTTTAAAGCTATTGTGAGTTTCGCCCTAGCGAAATTTCGTTCGCCTACAAAAAAGAAGTGAAAACCATCATATTACATTCCGCCTGAAATGTATGTTCACAAAAAGGGGAATTTTTCGATCATGAAATTTCGGGTGAAACTCACAATAGGCGAAAAGTGAAATGTCAAATTTTCCGGATGGAATGTTGTTCGGGTGAAACTAACAATAAGGCTGATTAATCTTAAAGTACCACTTTTTGTTTATAGCAATAAATTAAATTAAATTGAAAGTTTGAATGTGATTTGCTTTGATGGGCAATGAAAAAAGGCTTACAGCCCGATTCTGCTATCCCATTCGATCGAATCTTTCGACTCACGTGAATGTTTCATTCAATTTGCTTCAAATTATTAACCTATTTAAAATATGTATGTCTTTTTAATGCAAATCTTAACTAGGGGCCGAATTACCGCATCAGTTATCGAGTAATACGTGACTGAATTTATGTGAGTGTGGCATTACCGCTCGTTATGGGGCGACATCATCCCCATAGGTTTTACTCGTTCATTCGATCCGATCACTGATGGCACTCACTCGATCAGTCACTGATGCAATAGTTTGGCCCCAGTACTTATTTTTGAAATTTTAAAAAGGATCTTATAGTTTTATTTATATTTTTATCGCAATTTATACGCATTATGGAACAATCATATATTTCCTTCCCGCGGATAGCAGAATGCAAATGTTCATGCGAACGTTTTGCAGAGTTTACTTACAAATATTAAGATTTAGAACTCGTTTCAAAACGTTACATCAATTTGCGATTTTTCAAAATAGATTTTATTTTAAAGTTCAAAAATTTGAAAAAAATAAAATAAAATAAAGAAATCTTTAAAAATTTTAAGCAGTTCAGCAAAACTTGGCTTTTGATTATGGCTTCGTTCATTGAACTTTATCCAGGGTTGATCCAGGTTTTCTTAACAACCCCAAGAATTGTCAAAAAACCTGGCTTTTTTCGGTCGTCAAAAAATGCCCGAGGAGTGTTGATATTAGCCCGTGTTTCTTTGGAGGTGGCGAAGCACTCACGAGAACGCACAGAATTAATTTCCCTACAAATCTCATCTACTCGCCATGAAAGCACGAGTAGTTGGTAGTACTAGATTATCGTTTGGATCTACTCATGTGTACTTCGCCACCACCTCCAAAGGAACACGGCAATTGAAAGCGAGAAAAAAGTTAGGTGCTTACTTAATTAGAACTTAAAATTTGTTTTAAATATATTTTAAAAATGAATAAAAACAACTTCTAACGTTTCCATTTCTATTTCTATTTGTTATCATTAAATTAAATTTGTGTATTTCAATTTCTGCAGTAAGTGAATCCACAACAAAACAAATGCTTCACAACTCACATGTCATTTGGGCAGTTTATTCGTTACCTTAGCTCGACATAGGAAAAAACCTAGATCTTCTTCAGGGCGAGTTCAGGGTGACCCCCAGGTCTAAAAAAGCACAGAATTTTTTTTCACCAGGGTGACTTCAAGTTTTTCAAAAAAAAAAAAAAAAAAAACGCTTTGCTGCCACCACAGGGTGGCTTTAGTGTTCATTGTTCAACGAACAAACCTATTATTTGGTGTGTTTTTTTTTGCAAGTCCATATGGATTTGTCGAAAAAAACAACATCGGAACTAATAGTTTTACACGTAAATATAACAACAACTTAAATCCATGTGGACTTAGCTAAGTCCAGATAATGGCCGAGTTCAACGCACATCTGAATATTCAGAATTCTGAATTTTTGAAGCTCTTGATTGGCCAGCTGTCAGAAAAAGTTCTGAAAATTCAGATGACTTCTGACAGCTGGCCAATCAAGAGCTTCAAAAATTCAGAATTCTGAATATTCAGATGTGCGTTGAACTCGGCCAATTATCGGGACTTACGTACTTAAGTAAGAAGTTCCTAAGTCCCGATGTCGTTTTTTTCGACAAATCCATATGGACTTGCAAAAAAACACGCCTATTATCAATGCTAGACCTAGAATGCTGCTGATGCGATTGCTAAACGAAACAACAGAGAAAAAATATTCATTGAGAGAGTCACCAATTGTCGAATGTCAATTTTTCGCACACAATCATTGGTAGAGGGGGGATTTATTTTGTGTGGAAAAAGCTAGTCCAACTAGAGTACTAGAAAACGAAAAGCGAACGATAGTTTTCGTTTATGATTTCGTTGGGTCATTTTTGTATGGGATTTTTCGTTTCGCATCAAGTCCTCCTCATAAATGGGAATGTGTTGACGACTATCTATTTCGAGGGTCAAATTTATGTCTTCACGCCAATTTCTGTGCTATTCAAGGTCACACTCTTGAGAGTTGTCAACTTTTTATACGGTTGAATGTCTTTCGATTTCTTTTTGAGACACCCGAATAGAAAGTGAAGATGAAGATTCCACAAAGGAGTAGCATTTAGAAAAAAAAAAAAACTTACTTGTGTGCAATTCCGTAGGTGTCAATTTCCACAACGAGGTACCTTAACTGCTGTTCATTTGATTTAGTCAGTACAGTTTTCGGAGACAGAGCCAAGCCGATGAAATCACTTGCACAATGTCTTTCCAACTTGATCTGTCGAAAGCGTCGACGTATCGTTTCGGTTTCATAATCATAGTTGTATCCGCCAAGTGAAACTGGTCCACTAATATCATTTTCGTTTGTGAATAACCCGATTCTTATGGAATTATTTGACACCAAACTATTTCGTTTCGTTGACGCATCGTCAACTAGACCACGGCCACCATCACTGTCGTAGCCCGATTCGTTTGAACTCAAGCAACTACTTAATCTTTGGTAAAGTGGTTCCCAGTCCTTTGAAGAAATACTATTATTTCGCGAAACGTCAACTTGGGGTGAGCAATTACTTATCGCACTATCATCCGAGGAGTAACGTTTTATGACGCCACTCCGATAAATCACCTTTTGCTGGTGACTTGGACTAGTGCTTGTGAGTGAAACTGTATCACCATCGCCCACTCTATTTGTTGTAATTGCTGGCGATCTATGGCTGTGCTCTAATGTGACTCGGTTATGAAGATTTGTATTTAACGATTGTTTCATTACAGAGCCTCCGTTTTCCTCCGGAAGCACCGACAAGCGGGAGCGAAGAAATGCATAGGGAAAATTTCCTCGACGAGGCTGTTCTCCTAGGTTAGTAATTCCTGCTTTTGCAATGTCGTCACAACTTGATGATTTGAGTGTTGATGGTCCAATAGTGGAGTTTTTATGGATAGATTTTTTACCATTCTCTAAACTTAGTAGACCTTCACTGGGATCATCACATTTGACGTAAGAACAATTGTTTAGTTGACTGGTGGAACTGCTGCGGTAAAGCTGTGGTTCTGAGGCTTTGATTAAATTATGCGATTTGTGGTTAAGCATTCCTGTGGATCCTATTCGATGGAAGAAGGATTTAAGGGTTTTCTGTCGATCTTTGGTAAGAGACGCACTTTTATTCGTAGTTCTCTGGGGGCTAGACCCATATGTGTCTTTTGTCGATCTTTTTTCTGAATCGTGCTCTTCTTCTGACTTTTCGATAGTTTCTATTGGTCCGGATTTGCATTTTTTGAGGGTGCTTGTTTTACCAGATGGTGGGGGATAGAAGATACTTTGGAGGTCGGGATGGCTTTTTTGTTCACTTCTTTTTAAAATGTCCAACTTCCTTCCCATTCGCTTACCCCATGTAAATACTGAAAAGAAAGAAAGTTCATAGAATAAAACAAATCTGGACAGTGAATAATAAATTGAAGGAAGTGTGTACAAAGGTATATATAATCGGTTTGCATCTATGCTGGCGGTAGAGTGAAAAAAAACGTTAACGTTCGTGTGCAACGTTACGTCGTGCAACGTTACGGTGTGCAACGTTACGATCTGTATGATAGGATGGGTGCGTTCAGTAAGAAAATTCTTAAGATCCCCTTCAAGCAAAAACAAGTCCGTTTTGGATCTGCGCACGTTGATGTTTGCACATATTAACCGTAAACATCTATGCTGGCGGTAGAGTGAAAATAAAACGTGAACGTTACGTCGTGCAACGTTACGGTGTGCAACGTTACGATCTGCATACTAGGATGGGTGCGTTCAGTGAAAAAATCTTAAGATCCCCTTCAAGCAAAAACAAGTCCGTTTTGGATCCGCGCACGTTGATGTTTACACATATTAACCGTGAGTCCCGGCACTGACATAATTTTCTCGAAAACGGCCAAAACGATTTTGATTTGAAGTACCTACAGTGATAAAAGTGAAAGAAAAATGCGTTTCAGGTTTTTCGCAAAAAAATCAAATAACGGAAAAAGCTATTCCACGTTTTTTTTTTGAGGAAATGGTCTCATTAATGGCATTTTCGTGTATATCCTTTTAATGATTGGACCGATCTTGTTATAATTTTGCAATCTGGAACCAATATATAGTTCAAACAAAAAAAAATCAATTTTTGTAATACTTTTGACTATTTCAACATTTTTTCGTTAAAACGGCGATTTCATAACAATATTAACCATTTACATGCTTCTTCCATGTGTGGCTATATTACAGTTGCCAACCACAAGAGCAAGTTTGTGCGATCGAGTTGTGCATATTTTTTCGTAATGCCTATTTTGTGAACATTTTTGTTTTTATCAATGTGTGCATTTCCCTTCGTTTTTCTCTGTCTTTTATGATTTTAAAATGTCTAAAACCAATGCGTTTATTTTACAAATTAAGTTGCAATTTGTATACATTACTATAGGTATAGTATGGATCGTGTGCGGCTAATCCACGGCACCACGTCCATATTTAATTTTTTTTTCTAACCTACCTAAGTAATAACATTTTTAAATAACGGCTTTGTTGGTAGACATAGTAGACAAATGCATAAAGAAACGCGTTAGCCGACGCTTCTTTGAATTGCATCCGCTGATCTTTAACTTCAAGAATGTATTAAAAATGCATAACTTAAGTTCTTTTAAATGTGAATATGCAAAATGGTTTTGGTTATTGTAAGTTATGATGTTTGCGTTTTGCTTAAGCCACTGCCATGGTTAATTTGTTTACACGAAGGTTCTTTATATGTAATTACATTAAAGGGTGGCCATCATAAGGCTTGCTTTTAGACCATAAATAATTTAAGTTTTATATATGTATAATGTGTTTTGAATGCTTTTCTATTTGCAAATTATTGGGATTGGTGTAGTTATAGATAGGTAATTTTGAACACAGTGAAGAATCGATTCTTAAGTTGGGATAGGTTAGTCAGAAGGGAATTAAACGAACAGAATCAGTTCGGTGTTAAACAATAAACAGGTTAAATGCAACGTCAAATTCCCAATGGCGTTTGCCTTAGCCCAGAAATTTGTTGGGACTTAACTCTAAACAGTTATGCTTTTTCTTTTCGTTGATGTCGTTTTCATAAATGAAAAAAATTACCCTATAAATAAATAATATAAGACCCCAATTTTTGTTTGTACATATTGATACAGTAAGACCCGGATAAGTGCCCCATCATAAATGCCTCGATTTGAGAAGTACTTATGCGGGTTAGGCAGTTATAAAAAAAACCGCTTAAGTGCACATAAGCTTTTATGTATATTTACGAAAATAAAAAGAAGCGCTAGATGACAGGAAGCTTTTGTCTTTTTCTGCTTATTTCAATTGTGTACTTAAAGAATGTTTTTCAGGTAAGGTTCAATAAAAGCATACAAAATAAAAGGCAATTAAGCGAGGAAGGTACTTAAGCGAAAGGTACTTCTTAGAAGAGTTTTATATGAAAAAATCCTCAAAATGTTGGTTCTCAAAAATAAAAGATACTTATGCGGGTTAGGCACTTATGCAATAAGGCACTTATGCAATAAGGCACTTATCCGGGTTTTACTGTATTTGATTTCATTGTCACCTGAGATATTTGTCTGAAACAATGCAACAAGGACAATTGGCCATCGCAATCCAGGCTACTTTAATTTGTATGTTACATTGAGTAAATTTTTTTAAATTCTAAGGCATACTTCGCAGACTGCGTATTTTAGCTCCCGTACAAATTTTCTCTCTGCTACTCTTTAAGCCCAAGTTTTTCAGTGCGAGATTAAAATTAAACCTGAGTTAACTCACCAAACCTGGGTCCGAATTACCGCATCAGTTATCGAGTAATACGTGACTGAATTATGTTTGGCATTACCGCTCACGTTATGGAGTCATCATCCCCATAGGTTTTACTCGTTCATTCGATCACTGATGCCACTCACTCGATCAGTTACTGATGCGGTTATTCGGCCCCTGGTGAATTAACTCTCGATTTACTGAACAGATACTTTTGAGTTTTTATCCTCCGAGTTTATTAAGTCAATCAATCATGATATTTTTTACGGAAAAACTGCTTCTTGAGTTAAATGTAACTAAATGTGTATCCAGAGTTAAATAACTCTAATTTAACTCACCACTGATGAGAAACTGGTCCTAAGAGGCAAACATTAGGGGGAGAGGAGGTAAATTGATACAGGAGGATCACAAATCTTTGTGTCTGACGCTGACAAAATATATGTATGCAGGTCTGTGTAGTGACGTGAAAATTCTTACAAATTAACACAATGTGCTGTCAAAGACCCATTGGAAAAATAAAGGGGCATATTCATAGTCACTTTTAAACTCCAGTTTATCTTATATACCTGGGTTTATCCTATCTATATAACATTAAATAAACCCCAGCCTAAGATAAACTGGAGTTTAAAAGTGACTATGAATGTGCCTCAAAATGTTTTGGGAAACTTAGTTATAATTCGCCTGTTTGCTTACTTGAAATTTTACCAGGTTTTCTAAAACTATGGGTTTTATTTCCTAAGAGTTTTGACAGAAAATTATGAAATTTTTTAAAATTTTGTAAGTAATTTCACGGTGGAAAACAAATAAAAGTTACGCTATGGGGCACATTGATCCAGGCAGTTTGGGACACATTGATGCGTTCACTAAGATGAGCAGTTAAATGATTATATTATAAAATGCAGTAAATTGATTTTGAAATTGATTTGACTCAAGTGCGAAAGTATAGTTAGGTATACGAATTTAAAAAAAAAAAAAATATAGAATATCAGTACCCTGATGCAAAACTGATGTGTTTATTTTTTAATAAGCAACATTGAAAGTCTTGATTATATTTTTTAAAGAAAATGGCAAAGTAAAGAGTTTCCTGTGCCCCATTATCGCATCAATCTGCCCTTCGGAGAAATGTCAAATGTTTCGTCCCCACAAAGATGGTTCGTTTGGGCGCTGGAATGTTCTCTTGATTTGATGAAAACAAACAATAATATTTTAATAATTCAAGCTTTTTCATTACCTCGGTTTTACATTGGAAAATGATTGCTGGATGCCCAACGGATTTTTACAATAATTTTTTTCTGAATGAAATTGATGCTAAGGTGTTTTCAAGTAAATTAGGCAAAATGAAACAAAGCACAAATTGTTTTCAAAAATAAAAATAAATATGGTTCCCAAAAATTAAGTTAGGTCCCAAAAAAATCAAATAAGAACCCGAAATTTGAAGATTTTCGTTGTTGTTAATTATTTTTTGGGCTTTATTTCCTGGGGCCTGATTTCGGGAAATGCGCTTGAATTTATATTTTTTCCTCCAAAATGTTCTCAATTTTATTGGTATCGCTATAGACTTGAGCAATTGTTTCTAATATTCTATTATCGTAACCATGCCTTTACTATTTTAGGCTATGAAATTTCATTGTAGTTTTTGTAATTACATATGCTCGGGTCATCGCGTCCATGGACCTTACCTTTGTACTGTCATCGGATAGAGTGAATTTTAGTTGCTTCTTACGAAAGGCATGCATTTGCCTACCTTGAGGTCATTTTTTTGTTCCTAACCGAAGGGGTGGATAACAAGAAAACACGATCAAGTTGTATAAGATGACGGAACTATCTGCATGTATTTAAATATAAATGCACCTCAAAAAAGTAATTTTTGACCACTATCGGTCGCACTAACGAAAATCATAAAAGACGTAAATTTGTACAGACATACATTTCGTTGACGACGGACGCGGCGCAGTTGTGCGGCAGGGGTAACAAACGCCACCACCGTATCATCATCTTCATCATCGAAAACTAGACTTAAAATCATTTCATGTTCATAGCCGAGATGCAATGGGCAATGGAGAAGGATGCAAAACCATCCTCTGACTTATTGATTGCGTAACGAACACGATTTGTAGGATGCTTTTACGTACAGACATACATACATACATGTATGACTTCAGCAGAAAATGTTTGAACTTACATTTTATACGTGCTTATTTACATGTATAACGTATCAATTTATATTCAATTATAACATGCTGCAACTAGGACGTAATATGTCAGTAGCTAGAGCTTCGCACATAAAAGGTGTGTTTTTTAGTGCATGCATGTATGTATATTGTATACCCGCCTAAAAAATAATGTCCATGTAAAATACAACAACTATTCCGCTTAGTTATATAAAAAAAAACATCTCCGCTTATGAACGAAGCATATAAAAACAGAATTGTTACTATTATAACTGTTATACATGAGGATAGCGGTGATAGAGTTTTTTGTGCACTTATTTTTAAAGGGCGTATCCAGGGCCATCGAGAGGAATCCCGGGCCAGGGACGAATTTCAGTGCCCCAGAAACAAAGATTTTACTTATTGACGTATCCGCTTTAGTGGAAATGCGCACTAAATTAGAATAAATAGAAAGAATGAAATAATTTTTGTTAGCACAGTGGACCCAAAAAAAGTGTTCATTATCTAATAAATCTCACGGATATCTTCCAGGTTAAACGGGAGATAAATAGAATACAATTCTGCTTGCAAGTAGATGGGAGTTCGCTCCCATCACACCTCTAAGTTAGCAATCAAGCTCTACATTCAGTGCGCTATTGCCAATCGCATGTTTGTAAGCGAAGGAACTAATTAGCTTGAAGATCTTTTACTTTGAAAATAAAACAGATTCATTTAGTAACATTTGAAATATTTCTTTATTTTAAAAACGTTGGTTTTCGTCTCCAGTTGCAATTATTTAATAAATGAAATAAATACAAAATAAATCAATAATTAATATTTATTGTAAATGTTATTTATTAATAACTTTAAAATTTTTACTATTACCCAACTTTTAATTTTTTATTTGGCAACGCGTTTCGGAATTAAAATTCCATCTTCGGGCTTATGCAGTTGACTGATGTTTAAAGCTGGTTTTCATTTAAACTTTGTCATTCTTTTTTTTGCATTCAAAATATTATTACAATATTGCCACAAGAGTTGGTTTCTTTTCGACGAAATGTTTTCATATCGCATCCGAATTTTATGAGCTTCAAAACTACTTATAATTGCATCGAAATTCAATTTCTTTGCCAAATGTGCGTCGATGCATAGAGTAGCAAGTCTTGGAATATGATCTTGTGATGAGCACGAGTGATGAAAATTTTGTATTTTGGCAAGAACGCAAAAGGGACGTTTGGTATTAGCACTAGCTACGGTGATATAGGTATGGTGCAAAGTACACTCACAGCAACACAAAAGTTTGGGAAAATCGTCTTCAAGTTCTGGGGAAAAGTTCTAGTTCAGCTCAACTTTAGTCATGTCCCAAATCTGCAAGCGAGAGGTTTTCTAGACAGATAAACATGCATACATAGGGGCCCGATTTCGAAAGCGTGAATGATTTTTCAAATTTCCGGACCCCTAGAAAATCACGGGAATATCGAATATGTTAATGGTTGATGCGGAAGTGGGCCCCAGGTTGTATGAAAAATCTTTCTCAAAAAAAAAAAAACAAAAACAAAACAAATTAAAACAAAATATAACGATTCAAGTTATTGCTTCAAATTTCTGGGCCCCTTAAAAACCAGGGCCCCCCTCTCTACGGCCGGCAGTGTAGCTTTGATTTAAGCACTACTTAGGGGATATTTTCAGAATTGATTTGATATAATTTTTATGTGTTTTCGATGCGATCACAAGATGTAATGTTTGTGGGTGAATGTTGTTAGGCAAGACTGCAGGTTTTAATAAGAAAATGTGAGCCTCATTGATGCACACTATGAGGCCAGCTTAGATCTCAAATAACGTAACTGTTATTCTTTATACCATAAGCTGTTGACTGTAGTTAAACTCATTTGAAATCTTAATTTTCTCAAAGCGAATACAAAGTCTAAAAAGCATCAAGTTGCCACGAAATAGTAAAAGAGAAAACTTTTCCTCATACGTAGCAGCTATTTTTACTTCTAATCGGCTCCTGATGGAGTGTTGCTGATACATCGACAGTTTTTTCTTTACTATCGATACTATTGCTAATAGTTTAAAACTATCCATACAATCGAAAAAAAAAATAAACGTTTTACATTTTCTTTGAAAATAAATCAATCTCGTTTTCTTTTTCCTCGTCATTCGAATTCCAGTTCAAAAGCAAACAAACTACTGGAATATGCGATTTGAATGTTGATTGTTTCTATTTATTTTGATTTGCTGTTTACCAACCTATTTCTTTTGCATTTTGTTTGTGCATTAATAACGTTAAGTTTTGTTGTGATTGAAGAGTACTCCTCCAGTGCATTTTAAATAGGTGGCCCACCACCACCACCACATTGAAATGGAAACACGCACTTTATTGAATGTGCAATACAATTTCTTTCATTCCCCTTACTTCTCTGACTTTGTATTTGCATCCATATGGACATGAGATTTTCTCTTACTTATACTCATATAAAATTTGCAGGTGTTTCAGCCAACGGGTGTACCGGTCGGTTCTCTAGATAATATACGTATACTCTATGGCAATAGAGCTGGAAGTAGTTAGTTTAGCAGATAAGAGCAAATATTCAAGTGGAGTATTTTGAAACAAAAAAAAATCCACACAATTGAAGCTATGTATTATGGATATGCTTTTAAAATTCATTATCACAACTAAAGGGTGGTTTTTTAAGAGGTTTAGAACTTTTTTAAAAAAAAAAACACAAAAAATTCGAAAAAATGAATGAAATATTTATTTGAATCGATAGTTTGAACCTTGCAATTTAATGTTTAAAGATAATTTCATGCAAATGTTGACCGCGGCTGCGTCTCAGGTAGCCCATCCGCTGAGTCCAATTTTGGCATACTCTTTCACACATATCGGCCGGTATCGCACGAATGAATGCATGGATGTTGGCTTCCAGTGCGTCAATCGAAGCGGGCTTGTCCCTATAGACATTAGCCTTGACATACCCCCACAAAAAATAATCTAATGGTGTCAAATCGCACGATCTAGGCGGCCAATTGACCGGCCCGAAACGTGAAATTAACTGTTCACCAAACTCGCCTCGCAATTGCGCCATTGTTTCGCGTGCTGTGTGGCATGTGGCACCGTCTTGTTGAAACCACATATCATGCAAGTCAAGAACTTCCATTTCGGGCAAAAAAAAGTTTGTTATCATCGCTCGGTAGCGTTCACCATTGACAGTAACGCTGCGATTCGCATCATCTTTGAAGAAATAGGCCGCCGCCCCATAAACCGCACCAAACAGTGGCTTTTTCGGGATGCATTGGTAGCTGTTGCGATGCTTCTGGCTGATTTTCACTCCAAATGCGGCAATTTTGCTTATTTACGTACCCATTCAACCAAAAATGAGCCTCATCGCTGAACACAAGCAGCGCGCGATGAACATTTCGAACCGAGCACGAATTTTGATAGTAAAATTCAATAATTTGCAAGCGTTGTTCATTTGTAAGACGATCCATAGTTAAATTGCAAACCAAGCTGAAGCTGTTTGACAGTGACACAAGGTACTAAACACACGTCAGCTGTCAAAACCAGTGTTGCCAAAACCAAACCAGCTTAAAAATCACCCGTTATTTGTTATGTTTCACTTACTATATAATGTATAGGGTCTTCCAATAGGGACTTCTGAACTTTGACAGTTGATAGCCGCCATTTTGTTGAAGGATATATCTGTAAAATTGGGTGTCATTTATTTAGTCTGTTTTGCCAAATCACCATGGACGGATATAGCGTTCAACAACATGTGAAAACAAATGAATTGTTTTATCAAAATGGGTGTTCTGTTCGGGAAACGTTCCGCGCGCTTCGCCCATTTACGTTCATCTTCAGCGACGAGGCCTATTTCTGGATGAATGGGTACGTCAACAAACAAAATTGTAAAATTTGGGACGATACCAACCAAGATCAAAAAGTCACTGTTTGGTGTGGATTTTGGGCTGGAAGCGTCATAGGTCCATATTTCTTTGAGAATGACGTTGGCCAGTAGGGCTGTGTCAATCAGGAACGATTCGATTTTTTTGATCCGATCATCGAAAAGTATTGATGATTGAAATCACAAATTTTCGTTTCAATCGATCCCAATCTCAATCATTTCGATGATTCTCGATTTTCAATCCCAATCATTTCGATGATTCTCGATTTTCCATCCCAATCTCAATCATTTCGATGATTCTCGATTTTCAATCCCAATCTCAATCATTTCCATGAATCTCGATTTTCGATATCAATATCTTTTGAATTATGTATTAATATATTTTATCGGAGAAAAGAAATATTGGTCAGAATGGGGTCGATCAAATCGGTACAGTATTCGTTAGCTTCGGAGATTGAATTTCATCGAAACCGAAATAAAAAAATTGTCTTAGTTTGAAAGGTGTCAAAATATGCCAACATTTTTGGTACGGCGCGGCGGATTGAAAAACGGAGTACGTCAATCGATTTAGGAGGTGGGTATAACTCTACTCTCACGGCCGACGTTCTGGGACCATTAGAACACTTAGTTTGACAAATGTCAAAATATACCAAAATTTTTATTACAGCGGATCGAAAAACGGAGTACGTCAATTTAGGAGGTGGAAATTACCTGAAGTCACGCCAGTTCTCTAGGTCCTTTAGAAAACTTTTATTTTGACAGGTGTTTAAATGTCAATTCATTTCCGGGAATACGCGCTACGTAACTTTGTACATCGTAACGTGAGTCGCACAGAGGAAAGTCCACGTTTTTATTTCACTCTACCGCCGACATATAGATGTTTACACATCAAAAATCGAATCGGAACAGTATGAAATAATGAATTGAGTGGAATGAAAATGATCGAATAATCGATGGATTAAAATGATCGAATCCTTTTGGTAATCGATTCTTGATCGATTCGATCATTTGAAATCAACGATTTACACAGCTCTATATTGGGCAGGCCATCACCGTCAACCGCGAGCGCTATAGGTCGATGATTACCAACTTCTTTTGGCCTGAATTGGATAATATGGACACCAACGACATGTGGTTTTAACGGGACGGCGCGGCGCACAGTGGTGCGAGAGCGGAAAAAAGTCTTTTGAAAAAGTCATGTCTATCGTTTTAAACTTTATGTTTAAGTACTCTTAGATAACCCGAGCGTATGATTTAAAATTATTTTTTAACATATATATTGTATGTTCTGATTTACAAGCCCTCAAAGTTGAAAAATAATTTTACTCAAATCGCGAACTGTATTTTCAACAACTTTTGAGATGTTTTTTTCCGAAGTTCCTGTAGATAAATTCTCTAGCTTCTTAAATAATTTAATTGGCTTATTTTCAATTATCTAAAAATAAAAAAAAAATATTGATTATTTATAAAAGATACCTTCTATAAGTAGCCTGAAGCTTAAGTACTAAGAAAAAATGCTTTTTTTTTAACTTTTTGATTTAAAAAAACAGCTCCAAAAGATACCAAGAAAGTAAGTATGCCACCATATGCTCCATACACTCATGTTAAAGCACAGAAAAAATCAACTGCAGATACGTGCAGATGTGGAAGTTATGCTCAAAAATGTTTCACTAAATCGGATTTCAAAAAACTCCATCTTGACGGTGGTGTTTACCAAAAAGTTTGATTTCTTCGGTATTAATTGTCAGAATGAACTGATTAAGCCCATTTTTTTAAGAAAAAATGTCAAACTTTATTTTAAAAATAAAACAAAATTAATACATTGACCCAGGTCTGAGAATTTCGATTTTTGCGAAAACCATTTATTTCTGCCTGGAAAATTTTTCAACTTTCAACTCAATTTTCTTGAAAACAACACACGAAAAATGATATAGTTTTATGATATTTTGAATTATATGATAGAGCTTAATACATAATAAAGAAAAAGATTAGGGATAATCCTTTATTTTTTTTTTATTTTTCGCTAAAAGTAGGGCAGGTAAAAATTAAAAAGGTGTTTTTTTTTTAAGTTTTATTGCTTTGTTTTTGTTGTGTATTGCGTAATTTTTTATTACCTGTAAGGATTAGTAATGGCTTATTAGAATAAAATCTCTAACTTAAATCTATATATATAAAGGATTAAAAAAAAAAGTCAGTATTGAGTTATTGAGCATTTGTGCAAGGTGTGTAAGAAAAATTTGTATTCTTTGATCAACCAATAAGTGAAAGTGAAGTGAAATATAATAACAAACATATATAGTGAATTCAATACATTAAAATATACATAGTTAATAATAATATTTTGTTCAAAGTAAAAAGTTAAGATTTTACTAAAAAAAAAATTATTTAAATATAACATCAAATCCCTCAAATTTTATAAAAATGTCAAAAACTTTTTTTCTAATAATTTTTTCTGGAGCAAATTTTGACCAAGCATGTATAAGACTAATCTTAACATGTGTGTCAAATTTAATTAAAATTCGTTTAATAGTTCAGATTTTACAGACTTTTTTCCGTTCTCCCATAGAAACATCAAAACCCTCAAATTTTAGAAAAATGTCAATAACTTTGTTTCTAATTATTTTTTTTCAACCAAATTTTGACCAAATGTGTATAAGACTAATTTTAAATTGCGAATCAAATTTCATCTTAATCCGTTAAGCAGTTCAGATGTTACAGATTTTTTTTCCGCTCTCCCATAGAAACATCAAAACCCTCAAATTTTAGAAAAATGTCAATAACTTTGTTTCTAATTATTTTTTTTCAACCAAATTTTGACCAAATATGAATAAGACTAATCTAAACATGTTTGCCAAATTTCATTTAAATCCGTTGAACCGTTCAGATAAAACAGACTTTTTTCCGCTCTCCCATACAAACCGAACCACTGTGCGGCGCGGCGTTACGTCCCACACAGCTCACGCCACATTGGAAACTCTGCACGAGCGATTGGAGGTGAGATCTGGCCGCCGAGATCATACCATTTGACCTCGTAAGACTTTTTCTTGTGGGGTTTTCTGAAGTCGCAGGTCTATGCAAACAAGCCACAAACCGCAGCTGCCCTCGAAGCCAACATAAAATTCAGCCTGATTTATGCGCCAGAGTCATGGAAAATTGGACATTTCGGACTCGCGCCAACCAGAGAAGTCGCGGCGGACATTTGAACAATGCTATATTCCAAACACAATGGCATCGATAGGCCTTTCAAACGAATACAAAATGTCGATGATATCTCACACACACTTTGTTTTATTTAAATTCAAAGATAGGAAGCAATTACTGAAAGACCCTGTATATCTTTATAACAATTATCAGTAGGTAAAATGACGTGCACAATTTTTGATAAGAAATACAACACATTTTCTATTGATTTTGGTCATAAATAAAATAAAATCAATCGAAAAACATCGATACCTACTATCGATAGTGACATTTTTCGATCTCTAACCAACATTCCCCCTCATGCAAATTTTGTCCATTGTAGAGACAGGTGGGGAGTCATCAGAATCACAATCACCATTTTTAATGGAAGATAATTGCCTGAAGCTAATCAACAAGTTAAAAAACCCAACTGGTATAGCTGTCCTGTAGCTGCCAACACATAGGGCTAGGACCAAACGAACTCAATGTTCGACTAAACTTTTGTTTAGTCAGACTTTAATTCAAAAAACATACTCTCTAATAATGCAAAATTAATGATTCAATAATAAGAACTATTCGAGAGGCACTGCAAAAAAAAAAAATAGTGTAGAATTTCTAACTTTCCTGTAGTTATGGTCTCATGGATTTTACAAAATTATATTTGATTTTTTTTCAAAAAATAAAACAATAAAGTTCGGTATGACTAAACAATCAAAACAATTTTCTATTTAAATAAGCTATACATCCAGTATGGTGTGGTTGAATTGTTATTGATTCCTTTTCTACTTAACTTGCTTCGCAGATCAAAGCTCACCCTAGTAGTAGTGACAAGTTACGACTCATAAGTTGTAATTTATTTCTACTTCAATAAAACAAGCTACTGGAGTAAAAGTAATCCACTTTAAATAGGTGAATGAAATCGATATGCTCTGGCCCAAACCACATTTAGCTGCAAATTAAAACTAGGTCATCCATCACTTTAGTTGGGTGTTCATTTCAAAACAACTATAGCTTCTAGTTATTGCTTCTATGTGTCTTTGGTTATGTGAAGATAGTAAAGTGAATCAGGGTGAGTCTGCCATCGTTAATGAAGTGAAGACATAAAAACCCTCATGAAAACTTATATTTCCTCTATTAACTACATGTGTCTGTGAGTTTTGATCTGTATAATTAAGAAGTTTTAAATTTCATCTCAAAAAAAAAAATATACTAGGTTTAGTACTGAGACCCATTTTACACAGTGAATGTAAGTACTCGTACTATGAACGCTTGCAATTATTGTTTACAGTAATGAAGGTGGATTAGTAAAATAAGTAAAGTAAATTAAAGTAAAAAAAAAAAATTAATGTTTGGTTTCACAAATATTTAACAGGCTTTGTTTAATGTTTAAATGACGTATTTTGTATGGAAGAAAACGTCATTTTCAGATTTAAAAGCCTGTTAAATAGTTAAAAGGGCCTTAGGAAATCGGCCATAAGTCAATAAAATGATTCTGAGAAAGTTTTTTAAAATGTTTTATTAATTTTTTTTTAAATTAGTTTGCAGTTTTCATTAAAAAACTCAATATCAAAATTATTTCTGCCGTCAAGAATAAATTTAAGCTTGCTTTAAAATTAATATTTCTTAATAATATATTATAAAATGCATTTTAAGGAAATCCGTATAATTTATGTTGAATATTTTGAAGGAAATGAGGTGTATAATGTAAGCAGGACACTTTCGAGAATTCAGATTACAAAACTATGTAAAGTCTTCTGTTAATTGCTTATTAGTTACGCGAATTATTTGCTGATTAGTTACGCAAACAAAAAAATTAACGCACTTTCGGATTCCGAATTGCGTAACTAATTAGCAACTTATTAGTTTTTAACAAATATCTACTCCAGGATCGCTTATAACGGGTGATTTTTTAGCTGGTTTGGTTTTGGCAACACTGGTTTTGACAGCTGACGTGTGTTTAGTACCTTGTGTCACTGTCAAACAGCTTCAGTTTGGTTTGCAATTTAACCATGGATCGTCTTACAAATGAACAACGCTTGCAAATTATTGAATTTTACTATCAAAATTCGTGCTCGGTTCGAAATGTTCATCGCGCGCTGCTTGTGTTCAGCGATGAGGCTCATTTTTTGTTGAATGGGTACGTAAATAAGCAAAATTGCCGCATTTGGAGTGAAGATCAGCCAGAAGCATTGCAACAGCTACCAATGCATCCCGAAAAAGCCACTGTTTGGTGCGGTTTATGGGCCGGCGGCATTATTGGGCCTATTTCTTCAAAGATAATGCGAATCGCAGCGTTACTGTCAATGGTGAACGCTACCGAGCGATGATAACAAATTTTTTTTTGCCCGAAATGGAAGTTCTTGACTTGCATGATATGTGGTTTCAACAAGACGGTGCCACATGCCACACAGCACGCGAAACAATGGCGCAATTGCGAGGCGAGTTTCATCATCATCGTCGGCTCGACAACCGGGGTCCGGTCCTGGCCTCCTTCAACAAGTCTCTCCACCCATCCCGGTCTCGAGCCGCCGCCATCCAGTTGCGCACCCCAAGGCTCCGGGCGTCCTGGTCTACGCCATCTCTCCAGCGCAAGCATGGTCTACCACGCTGTCGTCTACCATAGAATGTACCACAAAGAACTTTCCGAGCAGGTTCCTCTTCGCTCATGCGAGCTAGGTGCCCTGCCCACCGGAGTCTACCGAGCTTAATTTTTGTCACGATATCTGCTTCAAGGTAGATTGCGTACAATTCATGATTGTACCGTCTCCGGAATCGTCCTTCCTCACATATGGGGCCAACAATTCTCCTTAAGACTTTTCTCTCGAACGCAGCTAAGAGGTCGGAGTGCGAGGCGAGTTTGGTGAACAGTTAATTTCACGTTTCGGGCCGGTCAATTGGCCGCCTAGATCGTGCGATTTGACACCATTAGATTATTTTTTGTGGGGGTATGTCAAGGCTAATGTCTATAGGGACAAGCCTGCTTCGATTGACGCACTGGAAGCCAACATCCATGCATTCATTCGTGAGATACCGGCCGATATGTGTGAAAGAGTATGCCAAAATTGGACTCAGCGGATGGGCTACCTGAGACGCAGCCGCGGTCAACATCTGCATGAAATTATCTTTAAACATTAAATTGCAAGGTTCAAACTATCGATTCAAATAAATATTTCATTCATTTTTTCGAATTTTTTGTGTTTTTTTTTTAAAAAAGTTCTAAACCTCTTAAAAAATCACCCATTATAAATATATTATTGGGACAGGTGTCCTGCCAACTTGACGTCAAGTTATATTTTGTCTTGCATTATTTTTTTTTAAATATCATACCAGTTGACAAAAAAAGTCAAGAGTTAATAAATTACATTCATTAAACTAACACTATGATACACATCATATTATTTTTAAACGCCTGTCTAATTTAGGTGTAACAATTTGAACCAGTCTAACTGGAAATCAAATTTTGCTTCAATCGCACAGGAATTTACAATACTGGTGCAATGTGTAGGTATACATGAACCGGTCTAAGTTGCATAATTTATTTATTTTTTTCAATTTGAATAATAGTTTTGTTTTGAATTAAAAACGATTATTGAACATTTTCTAATGTAACAATACTTCAAAGTCCAGTTTTTCAGTGCGAGATTAAAGTTAAGCCCGAATTAACTCTTTAAGTTAGGTGAGTTAAGTCAGGATTAACTGAACGGATGGTTTTGATGTTGTATCCACCGAGTTCCGTTTAGTCGCATTGTCCACCGAAAAACTGCTCACTCAAATCACTGTGAGTTATTTTACTTCTAGAGTTAGCTAACTCTGGCTTCACTCACCATTAAAAAAGGGGGCCTAAATGTGCTACCGCCAAGTTCTAAATCTGAAGTAATAGCTATTCTACAAGTGCCAATACCACCCCGAATTTCGTCAGACTCCTTTTTGTGGTGCTCGTTTGAAGGGGAAGATACTTCTCGCTTTGATTTTCGTTTTATGGTTAAAAATCTCAAGTAGGATTTCATTAAATAAAGTTTACTGAAGTTTTGTAACTGAAAATGTATCTTGTAAGCTTCTATAGTCCCACTTATATCTTCAATATCACTTGATAATAAATCTTTGTCTCGAATTAAAATGGATAAATCTAAATCAAAATCTAAAATTTTATTTTCGATGAATCCAATAAAAACAAAGCTTAAAGCTTTGTACAGACCATTAGTAGATCTTACAATATTGTCAGATGTGTCAGTAAAAAAATTATCCCAAGTGTCTTACAACCGTTTTAACTCACAATTTTGTGTGTGGCCAGAAATGTCATTGTCAGACGATGATTTGACAGTGAAATTGTCAGGTATGTGACAATCGTTTGAACAAACAATTTGTATTATTATCTCGATTAGGACATTGTCAGACTCTTATGATATTGTCAGATGTCGTTTTTTTTAGGACTTCTGACAATTGCTGACAATTTCTTCATTGTCACCTACAAACCTGCTTATTAAAATGGAAAAGCAAGCAAAATTAATTAAAAAAAACGTTCTAAAGTTGTTAAGGATGCACCTTCACAGTTACGAAGGCCACCATCTCAAAAAAAAGTCTTACCGAAAGTGGAGAGTGAATGTGATGAAAGTGGAGAGTAAATGGTTACGTGAATAAAAACTGCCCAAGGAAGCCCTGTTGCAAGAGGTCGCAGACGCCACTCAAATGTCATTAAACGAGTTTAAGGACAAATGGTCAAACTTCCAATTCCAACCTCAAGAAATACACACGAAAAAGTATGCCCAAGCTGCCAACGAAAGCGCCTCGATTCAATGGAAGTATCGCAATTCGACGAGCGATTCCTCCTCCTCGCTGTCTTCCAACACGTAGGCCGTTAAACTAATTTTGTTCAAAATTGTACGTTATTTAGAATTATTTTTGTTTTTAATATTCTCTAAAACATGTTTATTTAAAAACACAATAAAAGAAGAGATTTCTGGCTTTACAAAAAGGTGTATCATGGCATTGTATGTGTAGCTGTTGTTTTTTTATTATTTTTTTCTGTTTTAAGTCCATTTTTTTAGAAAATTGCCCCTCTTGGCTAAACGGGGGGAATAGACCCGCTTCTCCTACAATTTTTTTCTTGTCTCAACTCAACCTACACGCTCTAGCCTTTTGTCACACCGTATTTCAGTTTGTTGAAATTCAACCTCCCCCTCGTTGAAAACGACTGGACAAAAGGCCAATGCTGGGATTTTGGTGGTCTTTGGATGACATTTAGACGCTAATGCAATGAGCTCGAGTATAATTAACTTGAAATTATGTTAAATGTATTAATAATAAATACATTATATAAGCCTTCTTCCTACCTGAAGCGATAAAAAACAGTAAGTGTGACCTATATAGGTATACTCTTGTGCACTTTTTCTCGTACCTAAATACATACCTATTTTGAAATTCAAAAGTTGCCACTTCCGCAATTAATATGGATTAAGAATTCGTGTTAAATGTTAACAGTTTTACCTAAATTCGACTTGAAGTACAAAACATGTTTTGATAATCGTAAATAGCTATAAGCCTCAACCCACTCATTGAAATTAAGAAAAGTAGGAAACTGATAATCTTTTCATTGAATTGAGTGCAACGAACTGCGAATACCATAGCATAATATCGTTCACTGAATATTTTTCGCATTCGATTACACTCAAAATCATTTGATATGCATGGTGTCTATTCTGAAAAAAAACCGTTGCATGTTTTTTTAGTTCGAAATCATCGATGTGGTAGTTCTTGCCTTAAGTAGGTACATTAGAAAGGTGTCTATTCATTCCTTTATTTGCGCCCCATCATCCCTGATGAGCCAGCATTTTCTGATTCTGATAATTCATAGTAGAATGCATTTTGAAATTTTCTGCACTCTTCACCGAGACCTTGCTGACATTATCTCCATCATTCAGTATGCCAAATGAAACGTAAGGGGGCGTATATATGTTATAAAATAAAGTACTATGATGGCATCTGGCACTTTCCAATCTTTTTACGCACGAATGAAACTAACTATGCGGTCTCTTCTCCGCAGCACACACCACACACCACACATGATGTGTCAACTTAGCTACATACAACATACGTGTGCATTGTACATATATGAGGAGAAGGAGGACCATGGAATATGGAATGTGAGCAAATATGAAAGAAGGGTTTAGGTCTTCAAATACTCTTCGGATGTTTTACGCGCACCAAAGACACATAGGCGGTGATGCTGGTCTTAAAGAACAGGAGAAGATCGGAGGAGATGTGGTACATACCGTTTCTTGTTTCCGGGCGATGATCATCATCGAGCACGACCACAGGCACAGCTGTTACTAGTTTATAGTCTGGTAAGTGACCTGGAATTGGTACAAAGGAAAACAAATTTTTCAATTCGATTACCTACACAAAATTTATAATATAGTATATAATATAGTAAATAAGTTTGAGTAAAATCTGCCCACTGTCGAGCCCCTTACTATCACATTTAATTAATTCCCTAATTTAGCGTTCTTAGAACGTTTAAATTTTGTAATTAAGCTCTCTTGAGCCTTAAAACCATGACATATGTATCCGGAAGATTATAAAGGGTCTTCCAATAGGGAATTCCGAACTTTGACAGTTGATAGCGGCCATATTGCATAAGCTACATACTACATCTGTAATTTGGCTGTCATTTATTCATTCTGTTTTACCAAATAACCATGGACGGATATTTCATTTCTGGATGAATGAATACGTCTACAAACAAAATTGGCGAATTTGGAACGATACCAATCCACATGAGATCCAATAGAGTAAAATGCATCCCGAAAAAGTCATTTTTTGGTGTGGATTTTGGGCTGGCGGCCGGCGTCATCGGTCCATATTTCTTTGAGAACGACCTTGGCCATGCCTTCACCGTTAACGGCGAGCGCTATTGGTCGATGATTACCAACTTATTTTGGCCTGAATTGGATGACCAACGTCATGTGGTTTCAACAGGACGGCCGGCGATACGTGCCACACAGCTCACGCAACATTTGATATTCTGCACGAGCGATTCGAGAGCGCATGGTCATCTCACGTGGACTGAACTGGCCACCGAGACCGTATGATTTGAACCCGTTATACTTTATCTAGTGGTGTTTTCTGAAGTCGCAGGTCTATGCGAATAAGCCACAAACCACAGCGGCCTTCAAAGCCAACATAACCCATGACATCGGTCCAATTCAGCCTGATTCATGCGCAGACAGTTCGCTCTTTAAACGATGAGTGTAATTCAGTTCTCTTAAAACGATGAGTGTAATTCAGTTCTCTTATGGGTAATTCGGAAGTGAATTCCAGAGCTGGATAGGATAGCAGGAATGAAAAATTGTCTTTCCGATACTTATTACTGAAAGAAAATGAGTAACATCAATTCTGGAGATCTGTGCGATGCCGAAAACTTGATTTTGTTATTGACGCAGCTCGGTTGCTTTGTATTTATAATGCTATGAAGAAGAATGAGTGTTCTTGGCCTGACGTAGTCTTCGAAAGACATGTCCAGCAAGTGTAAGGTTAAACATAACACCTAGGTTTTTAGCACTATTTACGAATTGAATTATTGAGTAAAGGCTTAACTACATAAGCCCAAAAAGTGAAAAAGTACAAAAGTGAAAATTTTCAAACTCATTTTGTAATAGTTTTTCTGACCGGAAAACTTTTAAAAAAGATGCATAAAGTTTAAATTTTGGGTTAAAAAAAATATTGTTTATTCTTTTTCACAAAACAACTGCTCTAGCGGGAAAAAAAATATTTTTACTTTTGTACAAAAGTACTTTTTGGCTTATGTAGTTAAGCCTTTATTCAGCAAAATAGGTGGAAAATATGATAAGCCTACTATCTTTCTTGGAACCACCAAGCACTTGCATTTATTTGGATTGAGTACTAAACTGTTTTCTGAAGCCAAAGTTTCCATTGCAATTTAATTCTTCATTTATAATCAGCCCTAACACGCATTCCATCGTAATCGAAAACTTTTTACGAATCCCTAAAAAAAAGTATCACAGAATCCATCGTATCGGAAAATCCCATACAAATTTCCATTTCCAACAGATACTGTGACATAAGTTTTAAATAAATAATTTGAAGCAAATTGAATGAAACATTCACGGGAATCGAGAGTTTTAATCGAACCGTAAAGCAGAATAGGGGTGATCATGACCATATGCATACAAATTAAATAAATACAATGAAAAAAGAGGGGGCTATATAAAGCTGTTGTCACCCTGATTTCTATGGTTTTATTTTCATGGGATGAACTATACATTAAATGGATCAAACGCTATAGTAAAATACGGCTATTCCTTGTCGACACGAATAGGCACTTAAACTGGAAACACGATCTATTTACCTTATTTTCAGCATCAATTCAATGAGTAAATCTAGTCGCTCAAATCTGTATTAAAAATTGTGTTAATACATTTCGAGATAATGTGCAGGTTCTTTTAAAAAAAATGTGGTTGTTATGCACTTGAACATCGATGGACTGAATTGAAGGTGGTTGCACATGTCTTATTTCACAAAACTTCAACGATATATGATAATTTGTAGACAAATATCAGATAAGTGTGAACCATGCTTTTGTAAAGACCTTAGTGGTAACGACTTGTGTGTTGTAAAAACCGTGAAAGTACTGATTGATGTCAACATGGCTTTGCCATTGTTATTATTTGACCCTTTAGTGGTTACCATCTGGTTCTGGTCTCATCCATCCGGACTTGACTTGTGAAAAATCTGGGTAGTAGTAAGCTTCTTTGATATATTTTAAAAGTCTATAAGCCAGTGGGGTTTTTTCAGGACTAGTCAGGTTAGCGAAAATTAGATGGTGGCAGTTGAATTCTTCATGGGCCAACGTCAGCAGTCACACATCGGGACCAAAATACACCTCTCCCCCCCCCTCTCACTCCAATTTTCCAAGACCTTGTTGATGGTTTCGGGCTGTAGCTCAGGGATTGCTTGGATGATATTGGCCTTAAGTTCTTGAATTGTTTACGGATTGTTGGCATAACATTGGTCCTTCACTGTTCTTCACAAAAGTCAAAAGCTGTCAAATCGCAGCACGAATTGGGAATTTGTGTGGCATGGCGCGTCATCCTGCATGAACCAGAGGTCGTCCAAATCCATGTCTTCAATTTCAGTAAAAAAAAGTCGGTTAACATGGCTCTGTAACGCCCACCGTTGACCGAAATGTTGTTCCCAGCCTCATTTTCGAAGAAGAGGTCCAATGATGGCACCACTCCACAATCCGCACCAAACTGTCACTCTCTGTGAATGCATTGGCTTCTCGACAATAACGTGCGGGTTTCCGAGCCCCATATGCGGCAATTTTGTTTTTTTAACGTAGCCGCCAATATGAAAAATGCGCCTCGTCAGAAAAGATGATTTTTCGCCATTTCAAAAAATGCACTGTTTGGGCTACACAGCACTCACTTCTGAAATAAATTTGTAATACTTCCCAACGTTGTTCAAGCGTAAAGCCACTCATTTCGTTCCGCGGAGGTATGATACTGACTTTCTGTCAAGATTTCGAGTCGGAAACATCTGTCAGTGTCTATGATTTAAAAAGAAACCACTAGATCGGGTCGTACCTTACTTAAGTGAAACTGACATTTGTTGAAATAAGAAAAGGGATAAAGGTATCTGGCTCTTTTCACTTAAGTGTATTATAAGTGAATTTTTTATGACGACTCAGGAAACTTCTTTTCAAGGGGGAGAATTTAATCTCCGGTATATTGCTGATAGGTCTAATTGTGTTTGAGCCTTCAGAGAGTGGAGGTTTGGAATTTTGTTGGTTCAATTTTCTCGGGCTAGTGGAAATAATCTCGGAAATTTCACGTAAAAGCAAAATTTGTATGTAATGGGTGATTTTTTAAGAGGTTTAGAACTTTTTAAAAAAAAAAAACACAAAAAATTCGAAAAAATGAATGAAATATTTATTTGAATCGATAGTTTGAACCTTGCAATTTAATGTTTAAAGATAATTTCATGCAAATGTTGACCGCGGCTGCGTCTCAGGTAGCCCATCCGCTGAGTCCAATTTTGGCATACTCTTTCACACATATCGGCCGGTATCTCACGAATGAATGCATGGATGTTGGCTTCCAGTGCGTCAATCGAAGCGGGCTTGTCCCTATAGACATTAGCCATGTGGCACCGTCTTGTTGAAACCACATATCAAGTTTGTTATCATCGCTCGGTAGCGTTCACCATTGACAGTAACGCTGCGATTCGCATCATCTTTGAAGAAATATGGCCCAGTAATGCCGCCGGCCCATAAACCGCACCAAACAGTGGCTTTTTCGGGATGCATTGGTAGCTGTTGCAATGCTTCTGGCTGATCTTCACTCCAAATGCGGCAATTTTGCTTATTTACGTACCCATTCAACCAAAAATGAGCCTCATCGCCGAACACAATTTTTCGATAAAAAAGCGGATCCTCGGCCAGCTTTCCAAGAGCCCATTCACCAAAAATTCGGCGTTGTGGTAGGTCGGCTGGCTTTAGTTCTTGGACCAGCTGTATCTTAAAAGGCTTTACGCCCAAATCCTTCCGCAAAATTTTCCTCGTAGTGCTGTAACAAAGGCCTAACTGCTGGGAACGGCGCCGAATCGACATTTCGCGGTCTTCTGTCACACTAGCTGATACGGCCGCAATGTTTTCTTCACTACGCACAGTACGTAAACGTGTTGGTGGTTTAATGTCCAACAAAGTAAATTTGGTGCGAAATTTGGTCACAATCTTCCGAATAGACTGCTCAGAAGGTCGAGAATGCCGATCATAAAATGGAAGCAGCGCGCGATGAACATTTCGAACCGAGCACGAATTTTGATAGTAAAATTCAATAATTTGCAAGCGTTGTTCATTTGTAAGACGATCCATGGTTAAATTGCAAACCAAACTGAAGCTGTTTGAGAGTGACACAAGGTACTAAACACACGTCAGCTGTCAAAACCAGTGTTGCCAAAACCAAACCAGCTAAAAAATCACCCTTCAGTAACAAACAAAAATTTTAATTTTATTGACATGTCACCTGTGATAAACGGAATTTAATAATAACAAATGTCTTATGTTAAATATCTGTGCCCTGGTAAAAAAGGTTTCATAAACAAATTTACACAATACCCTATAATTAACATAAATCATAGAGCAGTAGGCATATTAAGAAATGCATAAAGCTTAAAATAAACCCTTTCTGTATCATCAAGAGTTTAATGATCGTGTTGACATGGGACCAAACAAAAGAACTAATTTATTCAAAGTATAAAAGCAGTAGAATTATGAGACCATTCTTCGAATTCTAACTAATAAACTAAAGAATGTTTTTGTCAGTAAAAATATTATTTATAAATTAGCCATATACAGAAGGCAACTGGAAAGTGATAAGTTATCGTTGTAGTTGAAGGAAAAATAGCGTGTTAGCGATTAGTTAGTTTTTTATTTTCTTTTAAATTAATTCATATTTACAAGATGAGTCAATTATTTCCCTCACACTTGAATAAAACACAGAAGGTCTCTTAAATTTAGATCCGCTTTTATTTATGTTTACAGTTATAGATTAAAAGATTTATTTGTGAGATCTGCGTACTGACCTTTAACATACAAAAAAAAAAAACAAATTTTAACTTGTAAAAAACCAAGACCTAGTAAATAACAACTCTCAAGCATTACTGTGTGAGTATTATTAGTTCGCAGGATTATAGTTTACCTTCAATTTTCTGTCAAAACTGTAAGGCTAAAATGAGAGGCACTTAATCATGACTTAATCGTGGAGAATTTGTCCCTTCCTCTTTATCATTTCTGGGTAAACAGAATGCTGACATCCATATGGAAAACATTAAAACAAAAACAAGTGTGATTTTCTGTACATTTGTGTGAACATCATCTGGAGAGACTGAATATTTTCAAATCTTATAATTGAACTAGATAAAAAATGGAGGATTTTGAACAAATATGAATCCTTCAGCAACCAAAGAATTTCATCAGAAGTTCGTACGAATATTTTGATATCACTGCGATTCATAATCGTTAAAGTCGAAAAAGAGCAAAGCTGACAAAACTGATTTTTGGAAAAGAAAGTCAACGTCCTCGTGATATAACAACTACCAATGAACTATTTAACAAAACAAAACTGAAAAAAAAATATGTGAGTGCCGGGACTCACGGTTAAATATGTGTAAACATCAACGTTTGTCGAAGTGCCTAATTTCAAACGTCATCAAAAGAAACATATTGAATAATTAACACTACATTACCTATCTGTAGGCAGTGCTTAAAAAGCTTAGTGTTGAAAGAACGGCAGTGAAATAACCAGTGGGGGAACCGCTGTAACGAAATTTCCAAGCACTAAAAGACTGGTGGTGAAGTGTCCAACGAACGGTGAAGGTTCGGTACTGAAAGGTCCTGCTTCGTAGTTCATTTCAACTTTAAGATGACTTCACATTACATATGGTTATTGTTTATAGTAATCACTCTCTGAGCATCGACAAACAACAACTGTCAGCGCAGAACACTAAAACCGTAATTTCAATTAAATGACACCGTACCCAAATTCCAAAGGAACTTAATGGTTTGACTGACAGGGGCCGAATTAAAATATCCAGTTAGAACTGTCAACGAACTTGCAACCCTTATGAAACTCCATCTTTCCATCGAGTAAAACTTACAAAAAGTTCAATCTTAATTTTATACTGAAAGAACCTCAAATGAATGTCACTATGAGATAGCCGGCGAATTATATATCTTGAGTTTTTAGAATATTTAGTTGCAGTTGTTTTTAGTGGAAATCACTAAAATCGCAGTTTCAATCGATTGACACCATTAATCGCCTATGGAATTGGACGCTGTGATTTTTAATGAATGTTAACTTCGTGCAGGTACAAAAGTAGCCGATAACTCTGCAATTTGTTCAACCTCAGCTATTTTGTATATCCCAGCCACCTAAGTCCCTCGCCTACGTGCCTAAAAATTTCAAGAAGAAATTGCATCGTTTAAAAGCAGTATAATGTAAACGTAGAATTTAAGTTCAGATTTGTATCACTGAAAGCACCCGATATCCTACCATACCTACAGCCATTGACCTACCATACCTACAGTCAATTGTCAATCCCTACAGCTGACTATTTTTATTTTTGTTTTGATTTTGTTTTCTTTTTAATTGCTAGTGTCGCGTCCATTTTGTTCGGGGAATAATTAAAAATTAAAGAAAAAAATATAAAAATATAAGTGTTAAAATGATAAAATCGTCGGTCGCGCTAAAAACAATTTGCTTTCGTCGTTGGCAAAAACAATATAAATGAGTGGTCGCGATAAAGTATAATCAATAGTCGGTCGCGTTAAAATCAATTTGTTTTGGTCGGGGCAAATCAGATTTCGTAACGTAATGTGCTACAACGTAAAGTGCACGACGTAACGTTGCACACGAACGTTAAGTTTTTTTTTTCAATCTACCGCCAGCATAGATGTTTACACATCAAAAAGAAGCAAATTATTTTGTAAATGATTACGACATTGAGAATGAGGATTAATTTATAAAGGATTTATAGTGATATATGTTATCCATACCATTTCAAAATTGCAGTTTTAAGCTTTCTTTAACCTCATCATCAATATTAAAGCTGTAATTTGTTATTGGTACATTATTGACGGCTGATGCACAACACCCGCACTCAGGGGCGGATTGTGACTCCCGGGACTTTAAGAAAATGGGTAACAAAATAGTAAAATGATTAAAAATAGAAGTTGGTAATAGAAACATTTCTCAATATTCAATTTTTCATAGTTTTGATGAAGGAACATCAACTAAAAACATTTATTAACTTCTTTAATTATTAGACATTTTTGTGACAGGTTAATAAATAATTTTAAAGAAAAACTATTTTCGTTTTAACTCATCTAGAATGTGTGTTGCCATAAAACGATATCGGTTTTTTTCACATTTTCTCGAGAACGGCTACAACGATTTCAATTAAACTTTGTACAAATTGTAATAATATCGCATATCATGTTTTTGCAATCAAAAATTGAATGACGGAAATAGGGTTTTGACGATTTTTGAGAAAATTGCTTTATTTTATGTTATTCACGTATTTATTTTTTGAATGGCTTGACTAATTGTTTATATGTAATTTTGCATTATTGCTCCTTAATCATTCAAACAATATTTCATTTTTAATTTATTAATGTCAACTAAATTCTTTAAAATTACACTTTTCTTGAAAATGTTTGTCTTATTTTAATTTCAACTTTCTTTATTTTTTGTTTAAAAAGTGTGTGTTAACATAAATTAAAGAAAATTTGTTTCTGTACAAAGTTCTATTATTTTTTTTTTTTACGAAACAAATGCTTTCTAAGATATTGGGAGAACATTTGACACAATTTTGTAACATTTCGTTTCGCACTGATAGCTATACCACGCTATTGGCCATGTAACTACACTTAAACCAGAGGCGTAGCTACGGCGGTATCAGCCGTATCAATGATAAATGGGTCCCCGAAAATTAAAGGACCCGACATTGTGTATAATTTAATTATTAATTGAGATGAATACGAAACACAGTGTCAATTATTTAGGATGTTTATTAGATACGAAAATGTTTTATACATGCGTCTTATCGATAGTTTACCTCCTATGTATCTATATCAATATCCTACCTACAGCAACTGCAACTTGCAACCACTTTGTGTATTATTGAATCATCGTATTCCACTTTCACGTTTTTCGTGTGGACGTTCTCATTTTTCAATCTAATAACTACTCCACAAACCTTCGTATGTTCCGAGTAACAATTTCGGACTGTTCTTAATTGCATATAGGAGTAGACGTGGAACACACATATAAAAAATATAAAGTTATCTTTAAACAAGCCACAACATTCGAAAGTGCGTGTCAACACGGGAAATCGATGTTTTCACATTCGATTGGAATACAAAAATGAGTAGAGCGAAAATGAGATAATAATTGTAAGTTTTTTTCAATCAGCTTAGAAATGGGATTTCTCAATTCCGATCCCTCTCTGTCAGCTGCCAGAATCGTCAGACATCATCAGGCGTGTATTTTTTGCAAGCCCGGAGGAATTTGGTTTGAAAAAAATGACATCGGATATTAGCGACACCATTACAAAAAAAAAAAATATGCACGACTGGGTCGCACGAACTTGCTCTTATGTGCTATCACATTGTGGTTCTATAGTCTGAAATAAATTAGCTATGGGAGTCTATTTTATTATTATTATTTTAAATTATATTATTTAAACTGGTAAATTGTTTTAAATCAACAAAATTAGAAAGAAATTGATTAAAATACTTGTTTTAACTGTTCTAACCCAACGCGATGTACACCATCTGAATTCTTATATAAATCTTAATTTATAAGAACAAAATTTTGAAAATCGTAGGAGCGGTTTTAAAAATAATTAATTTTTTAAAAATAAAATTTCGTTAACATTTTTGAGAAAAAAAAATGTACGCTAATTTTAAGTATTTGTTAATGTTAAGTTAAAAATTGAACTTTACAAAAAAATATCCCAACCGTTTTCGAAATATCGAATTTTCAAAAAATTATTTGGATTTTTTTTTTTTTTAAATCCAAAAATCATTTTCTAAAAAAATTTTTGTACGCACTTTTATTTATATTTGTTACAAGCTTCTGTATACAAAATTTGATTTTATTCGGTTGATCAAATATTGAGATAGTCGAAAATCAAAGAAACCGTTCTATGAGAGGTACTGTTAATAAACGTAAAATATAAAATTTAAAAATTTTAAATGGTAGATCGAACTAATTTTAACACACAAAAAACTTTTATGAAAATCATAGGAGTTGTTTTTGAGAAAAAAAAAATATTTTTAAATATAAATATTATATTAATTATTATTAATATTAAATATTTGTATGGGATGCACCGTTATTTTTAGGTATTAGAATAATTTTTGTCAAAAATATTCTAGATAAAGTAAAAAAAACTGCTATTTACCAAGTTTAATAAAAATCGACATAGTAGTTTATGAAGTATGGAGTTTTCAAAAAAAAAAAAAAAAATTTAAACTTTTTTTAAAAATCCAAAAAAATATTTTTTTTGAAAATGTTGGTACAATATATTATTAAGAGTGTGTCAATAATTCTTCATAAAAAAATTGATCAGAATCATTTCAACCGTTTTCGAGAAAAGCGAAAATAAAAAGAAATGGTTCCTTGGGAGGTACCATTAATAACCATTTTGCGGAACCATTTTTTTTTATTAAACAGCAACTTATAACTATTTAAATTTATTGAGTTCTTAAAATAAAATTCGGTAGCGCTGGTTTTGAGAAAAACAAGTTTTTCCTTTTTGGCTCAGAAATTTTGTATGACAGCTACTGTTAGTTTTGGTCCTAAAAAAAGAGAAAAAAAGGGGTTGGGGAATGTCCAAAAAACGATAGGTACCAAGTTTAAAGTAAATCGACCCATCCGTTTAGGCTGTAGTCGAACCGACAGACAGACAGACAGACGGACGTTTTTGCGAGACCCACTTTTTCCGTCTTCGCTATCATCGTAATGTCAAGTTTGATCAAAATCTCGACTTCGATTTTTTTGACGAATGCATAACTTGCCATATAGTATACCTATATTCGCAAGTAAAAATGGAGTTTCCATACAAACTATCGATATCAAGTAAGTAATTCACGTTTTTCTCCGAGATTAACTTAAGCCCCAAAAATTCTCTGCGCTTAGTTATGCCCCAATTTGGATTTAATTGATAAATAAGGAGAAAAAAAACAACAAAAAATGTTAATACGAGAAGCGTTGATCCTTATATATATGCTAATACAAGTGTTTTACTTTATTTTGTAAAAAAAAAAAACGCTTACAAGGCTGTGACTCAGCCAGGAAAAAGAGACCCCTAAAACAAATATGTGATACGGGGCCCTCAAAGGGCAAGCTACGCCACTGAATCAAACGTTAAAACATGTGTTCTGTTTCCCCTGTTTTGAACATGTTGGCTCATAAGAATCAATGCATTGTTGTTCTTAAGTCAGGGATTAAAGATTTTGACTAATTTATTGTCTTTGGGATAACGACCAATTAAAAAAAAATCAAAAAATTCCAAATTATTGTCATTAATTTACAGTTATGAACACAGTTGTTGGGGGGCCTCCTGAGATTTTTTGAAGATGAAATCTCTGTATTTACTGCGCGGGTCTCTCGGGAGTACAATTTTAGGAGAATGTTTTCGCCCACAAGAATCGGAAGTAGAATAGAATAAATAGTAGTTAACCGCGGTTTACTTATAAAGGATCTAAAAGTACTGTTGTGGCATTCCAAATGATTAATATTCATTGTAGGATTTCCCATTGGGCCATAAAATCTCTATATTTAATATGTTCTCTTAGAAATCCAATTTTGTGAGAAAGTTTTCCTTTAAAAGAACAGAAAGTAATATAGGGACTTTTATGAACTTTTTAATCGGCTCAGGGGCCCGCGCGCCAGGCGAAGGTTATCCAGGCTTGACGAAAAGTTAATTGATATATCTAACTAAAAATTAAATTAAATTAAAACTACAGTAACACCTGATCAAGAACGAATAGGTTTCAAAAATTCAAAATTTTCTATTCTTAACGTTCTACATACAAACAAAACAAACAAAAGAGTTGACGTCAAAACTATTATTTTTATCACATCCTCAATAGTATATGGTAATTTCATGATCTTGGCAAATTAATTATTTAAATGCACAAAATAACCTCAAATCTAAAGAAAAATACTTGGTCGATGTGCTATGACAATGACCAGAACCTGAAACAAATTTACAATCATTTATCTGTAATTTTCCAATTTCTTGTTATACAATTTTCGCAAAGGAAGTCTCAGCTCACCATTTTGTCCAATTAGCTGTGACGTTGTCTTCTCGTTGCCTTTGTTCTTTTCAAACATACCAGTCGTGGACGATGACCGAGTGTGGCCGGTAGAAGATGATGACGAAGAAGACGTTAACTTGTTATAAAAGCCACCAAGTGAATTGTGTTGTTGTTGCTGAACATTGTTGTTCTTTTTAAACAATTGTTGCTGCAGGTGTGCTGTGATTTTTCCATTCACCTCGTTCATTGATGATTTTTTACTGCCGCCACAATTGCTGATCTCGGTGCTTGAAGGTGCTGTTGATGTCACTGGTATTGATTTATTAGATGATTGTACAGTGGAATTCCGATGAAGACCCAGATTCGTGCAGCTCAAGATCATCACGGGTGAGTCATGTAAATCTGGCAGAGATGAAGATATCGTCATACCGACTGATGACAATTTTAAGCCATTTCCACACGAAGATGAAGTTGCCCTTGGGGCAGATGATATGTTAATTGAATCAACTGACTTTCGGCTCTTGAAGAGTCGCATCTTTGGAGTAGGAAGAATTGCTTACAAACTGCTGCTTCTTTCTGCCTCTTTCAGACGGATATGAAACAATCAAATGGGAAAAATCTGCAAAATAAAAGCAAATGTTAATGAGCAAATATTGAAAATAGATGCGTTTCGGTGGGTTGATATTATAGAGAAGTTAAAAAAACACATGGTCTTTTACTCCCACTACAGTCCATCTAAGCAAAAGACTGATGGCAAAATTTAAGTGTTAGTAACCTGCAAGCCTTGAATTTTATAGATGATTGGCTTTAAGCGTCAAACTGCCTACATTAGCATCAAAAGTAGGTGATTCTTGCTAAACATGTAATAATTTAATTTAAGAATGGAGATAAATGTGTACGCGTGAGGAATCAAGCTTCGAACGATTGAATATACGAAGTTGCGAGATACAGTTTTTAACTAAAATTGTGTCATTTAATTCTAAAAAATAAAACAAATTTTATTTGAGGGCTAGATGCGTATGGTTTTTTGTATTTTGTATTTATTGATTTTCAATTATTAGTTTATTACAACAATGTCTCTTTTATTATGATTATTACATAGACCTTTTTAAAAGAGAGAAGAAAGCTAGTGAAAAAGCTAGTATTTGAAAATCAAGAAATTTGATTTGATAATTACCAGAAATACTTAAAACGTAAGAAAAAGAAAATAATTTTGGTCTTATATTAACGAGCTATTTAAACGCTCTACGAATCAAAAAGAAATGAAGACAAGTTATTTTGCACAATAAAAATATTTTATTAATAAAAAAAAACATTAATTTATTTATTTATTCAACTTTTTTTCTATCCAAAATTTTTTTTATAACATTAAAACTTCGATAGCTTAAATAAAATATCTACCCCATTTTGAGAAAAAAAAATGTATCATGCAATAAAAGCTGCATGCATTAGAAGTCAACTTTTATAAGAAACAAACGTAAGGAAAAAAACATATGTGTGTACTGAGGTACGCGCGCTAGAAGTTAAACTTCTTTTCTCTCAAACAAAGCCTCTCGCCTCCGTCATATTCTTACTTATAAACGTACAAACATTTATACATAACAATTAATTGTTGATTTAAGATTATAATGAATTCTTTACAAATTGGTTAGATAATCAAACTAAAGTTGACGATTTTCGCTTAGCCATTACACCCCGACTCCACAGGGCATTCAGATGCCCAACATCACAACCACAATCCAATCAGCGAATTTTTACCGCTGGGCAAATTATGTCATGTCGTTTCACATACAAGGGAAACATACAGAAATTCCTTTCCCCACTACTTCTACCTTTTTCCTTCAACATTTACCACCACATTCAGCGAGAACCAGAAAAAAACTCACACACATGAAACGTCAAATCTCCTGCCCAAGCTTTGAACAGCGGTCATGTCGTGTTGAAAAAGTAGTTTTCGTCGATATGTTGCTGCACGGACATGGATTTTTGTGCCTCCATTGGATTTTTTCTAGACATGTTCATAATGTGAGCATCGTTCATGCCCAGTGGAGGTGGCATGTAAGGGCCAGCTGTACAAACGTCGATGTCGGTCAAACTTTTATCCGTGGTTCAGCAATTTTAGTCCACCGATTCCGGCGAGTTAACTGAGGTTCTCATTTGATTCAAATTTTTATCCGTGGTTTAGCTATTTCAACTTACCGATTCACCTCAGTAAAATCTCCGAAATTGGGACGAGATTTAAGAAAGGAAACGAGACGCAAGAAAACGAGACGAGAGCGTGACATTATTCACTGTAAGCATTTTGGAATTATAAAACCATTTCCCAATTCAATGGCAAGAGACTTTTGACGAGATTTAACAAAATAATAATATTAGCTGCATTTTATTATCCTTCAAATCTGATCCGGATAAGATCATGAAAATAAAACAAACAGGATCACGGTGAAAAAAACGTTATACCCATCTCTTTTTGTCCTTTTGTGTATTTATTTGTAGGTGTTCGTTGTCTTCGTTTTTACAAAAAAAGCCATCTACCCGTCAGCGTCAAAACTAATTTTTGCAAGGAAGTACTAAAGGCGTGTGTTCAAAAATGGATTTGCAAATCCAAAAGCAAAGCTGAACCTTGAATTGTTTTTGGAATAAATGCATTTTTGTGTGCAAATCCAATCCGGATCAGATCTGGGGGAAATCAAAATACCTACGGCTATTAAAGCTTACTGATTTACAATTTCTTAATCAATTAATTTTACGTAACGTGACGACGTGAAATGCTTTGTTATGCATATCCTCGTCATAGTTTGAAACTAATTTAACAAGAACGACGAGATCTCGTTTTCTTATCGCATCCATTGTGTTCGAGGACTAAGGATTCTTCCAAAAGCATGGCAATGCTGTTTTTCAGCGGTCTTATGATACGTTTGTGAACAAGATAATTTTGTGTTTTTTTTATTTCACCCTACGCCTCCACACGCAATAGTTCATTTCTAAAAATCGGGTATGCAATGGAAGTTTCCAATGCACACCACAAATTTAATGAAAGAAATTATTTCATGAAATCAATTTCAGTTTTTTTTTCTTACCATCTCTGTGGAAATTAATGAAGAAATAATTTGACGTCTCATGTCAGTTCAAATGACAGTGGGCCAATTTTCACCTTTACATGTAGGGTAAAGAGTTTGAATTGGAGTTCCAAGCATTTCAACTATATATACAATAGGTGTTGCTTGCGCGGCAACCTGAATAAAAAAAGATTTCATGCCATAATTTGCCCACTGAATGCACCAAATAAAAATGTCTGCAATCATTGCTGAAAAGAAGATAGAAATAAAAATTGCTTGTGGAGGCGCAGAGTTAGGTAAATTTATTTGTTTATTTTAAGTAGTTAGTTTGTAAGTAAAGTTGAAAAAAGTGGTTTGGGTTAATTAAGGGGAAATTACAATGTCATAAATATATGTCTCATTATGCCATATAAAATATGACACAATACTTGTTGTATGACAAAATTGTATTAATCTCCTTTTTTAAGTATTTTTTGGTAGTGAAAATGATTTTCTGTTCTGGTGGTTGTTCTTCGTTGCTTTGAATTAAAAAAATACTTTCATGTGATTTTTTTAATGAAATTATGTTTTCAAATTTGTTTTTGTGGTTCCTTTGCTAAAAAAAGAATCCTTTTCGGTAGAAAAATATATTTTTTTTTTTAAATATTTACTGGTGGATAGAAGTTTTTGTACAGATCTGTAGCAAAATCTGTCGTTGAAACGGTTTTTGACAGATAAAGTGTCGGTTTGACATGTCACTGATAGCTCCATACGAAAATTTTTACCCCCAACGCGGGAGAAGAAGTTTTTTTTTCTAGAAAACGAACAAAGATGTCGGTTTACATTTACCATTTTTGTACTCTCACTAACAGTTAATACTACGTTTTCATCATAGGGCAAATGAGTCAATTTTGTTGAAATTTTTCAAGATTGATGCCAAATCATATTATTTTCAATACAACTTTACTTTTCGAATTTCGAATAAATGCATAAACTTAAGATTTAAATCTTTATCTTAACTATACTATACAAAACGAAAGCAATACCTCAGAAACTGTGTAACTGATTTCAGTGAAAAAATTTTGTATTGGAATATTTAAGGCTGTTTTTTTTTTTAATTTGTTGTCATCTTTTTTGTAGGTATACCCCTATTCATTTATACTTTTAAACAAGTTTGATATTTTACAAAGATTAGAGTTGTTTTATGAGGTCAATGTTGTTACCAAATTTTAAGCCTTAAATCTGTTCGTTACTTTTTGTTTAGTTTAAAATTAGTACGAATATAAGTATGAATTTAAAATTAAAAAAATATATAAGCGCAAAATTTTAATCAGCCTCATGTTAAGGTTTTAGCATGACACTAGTTAACACTTTACTAACTTTAAAGCTCTTTACTAAAATGTTCTTAGTCTTAAACACTTTTTAACTTACGAAACTCAAGCTGAACGCATCTAAAACAGTGACATTTCGTGCAAAAAAGTAAGCAAACATAACTTTTTAAAGTTTTCCTATGTCAAAGTGACATATGGATTTAGGTGTTGTGTTTTGTTGATGAATGGGCTTCAGGTCAAAATGAAACAAGTATTTATTATTTCATGGCGTTTCGTCCATGTCTATGGACATCATCAGATGAATAACAATTATTATCTATTTTGCATTGATAAATGTAAAGTTACAATGAATTTTTACAATCGTTATAATTAATAGAAACTTACACGTACATTATAAAGTACAATTGTCAAGTTACCAGAAACAAAAAAAGCTGAATTAAAGCTTGTTTTCATTAATTTTTCATTGCATTCGTTGCTACAACTTTTTCCGCATTCCCCTCATCGCCAACAGATGTTTATATTGCGGGCTTACTTCTTCCATGTCGGTTCGTCGATTCATCGTGTTGCCCGAGTTTATTATATGAAGCGTTTCGATGATCACTCTTTTGTTTTGATTTTGTTCTCTTTGAAGAATTTTTGCATTATCGAAGTTGGTCGAGTGAAAGTGCGCATGACAATGTGTTGCCAGTGCTGTCTTCTGCGTTTGGTTGTTTTTTTTTTTATGTCTGATTTATGTCCGGCAATTCTGTTTTTTAGCTTTTGTTTTGTTGTTCCTATATAAATCTGGTTACAACCTTCGTCGAGTTTTGCATTACCATTGATTTTGTAAATTAAGTCAGATTGTTCCATTTTGTCTATTTTTGTTTTAAGGTTGGTGTATAGTTGTGAAGTTGTGTTTGTGGGTTTCATTGAAATTTCATATTTGTCTGTATCTATCAGGTTTGCATTTTTGAATCGGTCCGCTATGTCTTTGACGTAAGTGAATGATTTGTAAATTTTATTTTGTCTTTCTTTCTCCTGTGGATTTGTTATTTTGTTTTCATGTCTTGTTATCAGCGTTTTTATTATTTTTAACGGAAATGAATTTTTCAGCAATATGTTTTTAATTATTTCTTTGTTGTTTTTTATGGAATTCCGTGTCACTAATTGAGAGTACTCTTTTTATAAGATTATTAGCTGTGTTAAATATTGTCTGTTTTGGATGTTGAGAATGAAAGTTAATAAGTCTTCCGGATGAAGTTGGTTTCTGAAACCAGTTTATTTTATTTTGTCCTTCTTTTCGGATAACAACTGCGTCAAGATAGGATAATCTGTTGTTTTTGTCTATTTCAACCGTGAATTGTAGTTTTTTTTATGAAAACTGTTAAAGCATGAAAGAGTACTTTCGACGTCTTCTCTTTTAACAATGGCAAATTTATCATCCATGTATTTCGTCAATATTTTTGGTTTGTTCGTCACTTTTTCCAGGCAATTATTAAGAATTATGTCCGCTATTATAGGTGAAGCTGGGTTTCCCATTGGCATACCATCCATTTGTTGATAAATTTTGTTGCCATATACAAGGTAGTCGTTGTCAATTGTACAGAAACGTATTAATTCAAGGAATTTAGTTTTCTTGATCAAAGTAAGTTCTTTTAACTTGTCAAAATGTTTGTTTATTAGTTAAGTGGAATGTTTGTAAAAAGAGAGATTACGTCGAAGGACACTAAAACTTCGTCATTTTGAATGTTTAATCCTTGCAGTTTGGGTTCGAACTCATATGGATTAAGTAATATGTTAAAAAGATAAAACAGCAATCTGGCGATTTTAACTTTAGTAAAATGTTAAGAGATAGTATCATGTTAAACTCATTTAAAATTAGCAAAATCCTCTTTTTAACCTAGTATCATATTAAAAATGATTTAACATTCTACTAAATCGTCTAAAATTTTGCGCCATTTATGTTAAATTGGTTTCTTAATTACGTACAAGCATCTACTTCTACATGAGTAAAAACTTATAAGAACTCAATAGATAGATAGATTTAAAAGAATAAGTATATAATAAAAAAATAAATTAAAACGTTTAAAATCATGTGCCTATGCAGTTGAAGCGCATTGTGCATCATGCAAGCAAAGTTATCAAGAAGTGGGTTTCATGCTGCGATGCCTCAATGAAGCTGGAAGTCTTATCTGTGCCCACAGGTGCAATCGCAAACGAAAAACATATATTTAAAATATCTACACCCATATAATCAGCTTAGTATCTGTGGCCATGGACGATTCGACGCAGCGGCATGGAAATGGAAGTTGAGGTCGATTGAAAGTGAAAACCTCTTCAGAACGAAAAGAAACCAGCTTTTGTCGAAATATTCCTTATGGATGTGTTGGTCTAACGATAATTCTTTTAAAATTGTTTTTAAAGTCGAAAAAATATAAAATAAAAGCAAACGATAAAAAAGAAAGCCAATATGTATTAAATGGGTATGTATCATTTGTATATCACCGTGCTACCTGTTGGTATAGTTTTTTTTTTGTTTTGGCCAGACAAGTGGCCAAAGAGATTAACTGCTTCTGGTGCAAATCTGTGGGTTAGTATAGTTTAATGTGTGACTTTTGGGTGAAAAATTATGCTTTTTTGCTTAAAAAATTATGTTTAAGCAAAAAGTCTGCAATTTAATTTAGTTAGGTAGACTGACTTGAGCTTTTAGGCACCTTAATACAGGTGGCATTTTTAACGCTTCTGTTGAAAAAAAAGAAAACAATAAACATATTAAAAAACTACATAATAAAGCAAATGTTGTGGTTGCCGAATGAAAGTGAAATGAAAAAGTTAGCAAAATTTTACATTAATTTACATTCTAATTTATCGGTTAGTATAATATTTTATTTTTCGACCGATCTTTTGCTACCTTAAAAAATTTACATAAATTAAATTTAAAGAATTAAAATTACAGTGCTTATAGAGATAGGAATTGGAAGACTTAATAAACTATACACAAATGGGTAGATTATTCCATTAAAGAGGGTAGATTTAGAGTGCAATTACAATCTTGATTTATTATTCTTGGGACCATTTTGGATTGAAATTCTTAGGGCTTACGGACTTGGACCTAATAAGTTAGCCGACAATTCACATTGACGTGCGTCATTAATTTGCCTGAATTTTTTGATTTTTTGAGTTTCAGTTCCACAATGGATGAATGGATGTATGTCATTGGGTACGTTCAGCAGACACAAGGGACTACATATATATGGAAATTTTATAAAGGAAACTATAGTTGTTTTTTGAGATTACATTAATGCCAAAATTGGAATTTTACTTCCAACCTTTACCTTCCGTTAATAGTGCAGATGGTATTAATAATAATATTTTTATCTGAAAAACACCTCACACAAATCAATTACGAATTGTAAATTATAATTTTTCAATACTTTTTACTTATGATGCATTTTTTAATTAAATCTTTTCTATAATTTTGATAAAGAACTCCTCGACCTCCACAAAACAATAAAACAAACGTGGAAAAAAAAAGTCACTGAACAATGAAGTTCAGCTTGCTGTTTAATGACAAAATATATAATCAGCTGATATTTTGACATAAATGCACTTGACTTGAAATGAAGGGAGATATTTCTTGACTAGCTTTCCAGTCACTTTCCAATAAAAGTTGCATTAAATTGGAAGGCAATTTTGAGACAGCTGGCCAATCAAAGACGAGAAACTTGCCTGGCCTTCAAGTCCCTCCGTCTTCTGAACCTACCCATTGGTTTACTTAAGACCACTTCCCAGATTAAAAGCACAAATCACAGAAATTATTACATTTACGTTGTGTGTTATAGTTAATCTTTGATCGATAAATCTCCAATATTCTACTGGACCACGTCATTCCTTATGCCGGATTTATTGGTGAAGATTTCGTACTATTACGGCATCGAGCACACTGCTTGGGGAATTGTCGAATTCCTCTGGGAAGTCGGTATTGCCATGATGGACTAGTCGGCGCTAATCCCAGACCTAATCCCTATCGAGTATTTCTAGGACGAGCTTAAGCGAAAGTTTAGAGTCAAAAGCCCAGCTCCTGAAACAATTAATTAACTGAAAGCGGAACTAGTAGACGAATGGGAAAGAATACAACAAAAAACAGTAAAAAAAACTCATCAGTTCGATGAAAAATCATTTAGAAGTTGTAATTAGAGTTAGGTGGTTAATACAAAATACTGAAACAATAAATTACGCTTGATTTTGTTTTAAATGTTTAATTTTCTAACTACTCTCTGTTTCAATTTGTTTTTCCTTATGTGTCCTTTATGATAATTACCTCTTAGGGCCAGTTTCACAGTCAGAAAAGTGGCACTTAAGTGCGAAATGTGAAAGATTAAGGCCCAATATCACAGTGCCACTTACCTGAATAAATGGCACTTAAGTCATCGATTTTGGTGATTTAAGTTCCACTTACGCCGGGTATCAAACTTAGCCTAAAGTCCTAATATGGGAAACTTAAGGGCCACTTATTCCGGTAAGTGTCGACTGTGAAATTGGGCCTTAAAGTCCCCGAAGTGATTGTTTGTTTTTAGCATTTATTTTAAGGTTATGGTTCATGATTTTTTACATAACCACTCATGTATGTCAATTACTTCGAGAGCAATTATTGTCTTTGCATAAAGCAACAGGCCGATTCCATTTATTTGGTCGTAGGTGTATTAAATTATAAAAAAAACATATGTGTGTACTGACGTACGCGCGCTAGAAGTAAAACTTCTTTTCTCTCAAACAAAGCCTCTCGCCTCCGTCATATTCTTACTCATAAACGTACAAACATTTTGTATAAACCAACATAACAATTAATTGTTGATTTAAGATTATAATGAATTCTTCACAAATTGGTTTGATAATCAAACTAAAGTTGACGATTTTCGCTTAGCCATTACACCCCGGCTCCACAGGGCATTCAGATGCCCAACATCACAACCACAATCCAATCAGCGAATTTTTACCGCTGGGCAAATTATGTCATGTCGTTTCACATACAAGGGAAACATACAGAAATTCCTTTCCCCACTACTTCTACCTTTTTCCTTCAACATTTATCACCACATTCAGCGAGAACCAGAAAAAAACTCACACACATGAAACGTCAAATCTCATGCCCAAGCTTTGAACAGCGGTCATGTCGTGTTGAAAAAGTAGTTTTCGTCGATATGTTGCTGCACGGACATGGATTTTTGTGCCTCCATTGGATTGTTTCTAGACACGTTCATAATCCGAGCATCGTTCATGCCCAGTGGAGGTGGCATGTAAGGGCCAGCTGTACAAACGTCGATGTCGGTCAAACTTTTATCCGTGGTTCAGCAATTTTAGTCCACCGATTCCGGCGAGTTAACTGAGGTTCTCATTTGATTCAAATTTTTATCCGTGGCTTAGCAATTTCAACTCACCGATTCACCTCAGTAAAATCTCCGAAATTGGGACGAGATTTAAGAAAGGAAACGAGACGCAAGAAAACGAGACGAGAGCGTGACATTATTCACTGTAAGCATTTTGGAATTATAAAACCATTTCCCAATTCAATGGCAAGAGACTTTTGACGAGATTTTACAAAATAATAATATTAGCTGCATTTTATTATCCTTAAAATCTGATCCGGATAAGATCATGAAAATAAAACAAACAGGATCACGGTGAAAAAAACGTTATACCCATCTCTTTTTGTCCTTTTGTGTATTTATTTGTAGGTGTTCGTTGTCTTCGTTTTTACTCAAAAAGCCATCTACCCGTCAGCGTTAAAACTAATTTTTGCAAGGAAGTACTAAAGGTGTGTGTTCAAAAATGGATTTGCAAATCCAAAAGAAAAGCTGAACCGTGAATTGTTTTTGTAATAAATGTATTTTCGTGTGCATATCCAATCCGGATCAGATCTGGGGGAAATCAAAATACCTCCGGCTATTAAAGCTTACTGATTTACAATTTCTTAATCAATTAATTTTACGTAACGTGACGACGTGAAATGCTTTATTATGCATAGCCTCGTCATAGTTTGAAACTAATTTAACAAGAACGACGAGATCTCGTTTTCTTATCGCATCCATTGCGTTCGAGGACTAATTCCAAATGCATATGGCAATACTGTTTTAGATTTGTCAGCGGGTTAAGGATTCCTCGTATATGGCAATGCTCGTCTACGTTTGTCAACATTCAACAAGATAGTTTTGTTTACTTTGTGTTTTTCTTATTTTAGGTAAATTTATTTATTCATTTTAAGTAGTAAGCTAATAAGTTAAGTTAGATAAAACTGATTTGTGTTATCTAGCATCAAGTGTTTAATAATTTAAAATAAAAATATGGTCGAAAAATATATTTGTTTGTGTACTTTTTTTAATAATGAAAATCGTTTTCTGTTCTGGTGGCTGTTCTTCGCTGTGTTTAATTAAAAAAAAACAATTTTTATGTGGTTTTTTAATGAAATTATGTGTTTAAATGTTGTGCCGGTTAGTTTTTGTGGCTCTTTTGCCAAAAAAAACATTCTTTTTCGGTATAAAAAGATGTTATTAATAATTATTGGTGGGTAAAAGTTCTTATATAGAGCTATGGCAAAATCTTTCGCGAAAAATTCTGTCGGTTTTTGACAGATAAAAAGTGTCGGTTTGACATGTCACTGACAGCTCCATATGAAAATTTTTACCCCCACGCCGGAAAAGAAGTTTTACTTCAAAAAGCAAAAAGTATTCGTCACTCGTGTTCGTAGTGTCGTACTTCTTAATTTTTTTTTTGAAAAAAAAAACATCATAACATATAGAGGCAACATGGGCGTCACTTGTATTTAATATTTTTTTCCGAAAGGTCTTAAGGCCTGCTTTAACCAGTTGCAAGGTTATCTATACTGTTTTCTGGACACCCTGTATATTATTATATTTTCGTTCTCTTTCACAATAAATATATATTTTTTAGACTGTTTTCGCTCTCAAAGGGAACACGATAAAATGATATAAATACAATGAAAAATGTCCTTAAAATGTATCTATGAAAAGTATCAACAGTGAAAACGGGACGATTTTTCATTGTTTTGAAGCTTTTTACATTTTGGAGTAAAATTTGATTTTGAAAAATGAAAATGTCCCCAATTTTAATCCTAAACAAAATATTACTCCAAAAAGTGATTTTTGTTGTTGTTTGGCATAAATGGTTGTTACCATCCTCACAACTGTTGTCGACTCCCAACATATGTTCACTGCCAACATAGCTACATAAATATTACCCATTGAAGCCCAGTTCCACTTAAGGACCACATTGGGACACCTTGCCACATCACAAGTAAAGTTTGGAGATATTTAAGGCAGGGATTAAAAAGCCTATTTTTGTTTTTTTTTTGTCGGGAAAAAGAACATTAATGAACTACATACATATCTACATATGTATATTATAAACCAAACATTTCATTAAGTTTTGTTCTTTTAATTCCTAAAGCAAAATAAAATCTCAATATCCCATTCTATAAAAGTACATAACGAACACTACTTACATAATTCGCAAGATGATCAATGATCATCTCCGTAGGCGCTCTTTTCTGTTTTTGGCAAAGCTTCTTTTAAACATCATCTACAAAATTATCGCAACTTACAATTACATACCACTCAAAATTACTACACCGCAATTTCAAAACAACTGGTTGTGGTTGGACAAGTTTAATGATAACTTAGTTTTATACATGAATTTATACTAAACGCCGAAACAACTTTCTCAGATTCAAAACTATACAAACTTGCGCACACAATATAACATATTTTGGTCAGGAATTTAGTTAGGCGACATTTAAAGTTTTTTTTTTTTTATTGAATAAACTATTCGTTATATTTTTGAGAACAGGGTCGTAGTTAGCGATTTCTTCCATTTAAGATTGATACTTTATTTTGGAATTTGTAACTTTATGGGATATGTAGTAAGGGTCATGATGTGTTATATTTTGTATAACCGTATCTCGGCTATGATGAGTGATCTTTTAAATGAAACTATTTTTATTAGATTGAAATTTGTTTTTGTTAATTGAAGAAGAAAAATAAATATCACAGAAACATAGATGTTGCCGAAGCCGGGGCGGGGAATGCTCATACAAATTTAAAATATAAAAACTTCAAAATTGTGCAAACTTTTGTATTAGTATTTAGTATATCCATCTTATATTCATTAATTGCACATTTTTATTTTGGCTACAATTCCATAAATAATTTATTTTTCTAAATCAAGACAGCAAGGTGTACTAAATAAAGTTTTCTTATTTTTATTATATGACTAGGGCCAGTAGCGGATCTAGAATTTGGCTGTTGGAGGGGGCTGGAGTTTGAGACAAACATTTTAAATGACTAAATACTTTTGTGCTTAAATTCATTGCTCTTTTTCTAAATATTAATAATGCTTCAATCACATCGATTTCTGACAAAATATTTGTAAAATTATAAATTAAATGAAATCACTTAGGTCCAGTTTTTTCAGTGTTGAGTTAAACCAGAGTTAGCTAATACTCTAGAAGTAATTTCACCCACAATTAACTGAGGACGCAGTTTTTCGGTGGAGAATCCATGAGGAACGACTAAATAAACTCGGTGGATAAAACATCAAAAGCTTTTGTTCACTTAATCCTATGCAAACTCACCAAATTCGATGAGTTAACTCGGGTTTAACTTTAATCTGGCACTGAAAAACTAGATCCTAGATACATAAATAATAATTCATTTTTTCCATTCCAATGCGTATTTTTATTAATTATTTTTTTTAAATACAAAAAGAAACAAACTTGAGCACATATAAATTAAACAAAGGTACACTGATGAAATAAATACCGTTGTTTTTGTGTAGTTATTGTTATTTTTAACAGGTTTACTTAAACAAATATATTGTATGAGAAGTTTCAAGTACTTGGTGATACGTGTTAATGTTTAGTCAAATTTCAATACATTTTTACACAATTACGGCAGTTCGGATATTCGGTCGAATTTGAAAACGGAAACGAAAATTGAATCCGTGCGGATTGAAAGCGATTGTTCTGATTTCCAGTCGGATTTACTTTTAAGTTTTACCAACTTGATCAACAAAACATTTTCCAAATCAGCTGTTATGTATGCAAGACCTGTCAAAAACGTAATTGTAATCCGCCAACAAGAGGATAACCGAATTTAAAACGTCAATTTGGCCGATTATAGATCCGTTCGTTTTGCCGAATCCGCAAAACGTTTTCGAATACGGAATTGGGAACAGCGAAAATTCGAAAACGTGAGGATATAGAATTCGAATGGAAATTACAAACGGCCGTAAATATCTGTTTTAAGAACCTTGATCAATTTTTAGGGGAATACACAAAAGAAATTCAAACATTTCCAAAATATGCATATACAAATTTTTAAATAATAAATTGGTAATGTCTTTTCATTAATAGATATATACATACATATAACAAAACAGGTTGAAACTACAATTGAGAGGAACTCCTCGGAATAAAACAAAAACATATGAATTGAATCTTCTGCCCAGTTCAATGTTTCAAGTCGCCGAGGTTTCAACTTGCAGAAAGTTTTTTTCGGCTTTTTCTATCTCATTTTTCCTGCAATACTTTTGCCACATAATTATTTCTTGTCTAAGCTCACTTTTGGTACAACCATTAAGATCGATTTCATATGTTTGGGGAGCTTCAATGATTGTGCCTAACTTATTTTTTGTCGAATAAAGTGGAATGGAATCAAACTCAGAATTTCATATTTAATTTGCGTATTGCGTTGAACGATACAAATTCAATACTTAATTTTAAATTCTTGAAAAACAAGAACATTAAACGAGAAAAAATTGTGAAATGATGTTTTTGAGACAGAAATAGAAAAAATCAAAATCTCTAAAAGTCAATAACTCATCGGCAACCGTTACTTCAATCAAAAAAAAGTTGTAGGTACCTATATAGTTTTTAATTGGAAATTCTATGTTCTTTTGTTTTGAATTTGAGTGTTTTGGACGAAAACCCGTTAGAAATGGACAAACCCGTTTCCGTTTTTTAAAAAAATAACTTTTTTTCTGTGGGTTTTTACCGTTTTAAAAGAATTAGAACCCAACCTATCGATGAGGACTTTTCAGGATTTATAAAGCAGGGTATAAAGAAGATGTGTGCCAAAATTCAGCTTTATAGGATTTTTTCCGTAATAGGTATACCTACCCTATTTTGACTAATTTTCTTGGGCTATAGATATAATGTATGTAACTCATCAAAACGACACAAATGTCAAATCTTTCACATAGTACGCAGTCCTACTCTTATACTAGCTAACCTATGGGCAGAAGGGATTTCCCTATGCGTGTATTATCACTTTATCAGCCCTATCATCGTTCCGATGGGGGGATTTATTTGCTTTATGGTAACCGAATCTTAAACGAAATATAGACACGTGCCGACGCATGTATTTGACATTATTTGTCAAAATAAAATATTTTCGAATAAGTCGTGAAGTTCTACGCAATGTCTGCATTGCATCTGGTTTGTTTGTTTTTTTTTTTTTCTAAAAGAAAAACACATTCATGTTTACTGATCACTTAAATTCAATAAAAAAAAAAAAACAGACAAAATACTTGGTTTCGTGAAAAGATTTTCCTGAGTTCCGTGATCCATATATTATTAAAATTCTTTATATTTCATTTACTAGGCCATTGCTTGAATACGGATGCGTTGTCTGGGCGTCATACTACTCTATTCACATAAATAGAATAAAGGGTGTTCTTTTTAGACGTGTGGTTTTCAATCTGGCAATCCTTTTTTCGGAGTTGGTCTTTTTTACAGCTGTCACTTGATTTAAGTTCAGTTTGGTTTGCCATTTCATAATAAATAAACGAGATTGTCACCGATCCCGATTTTCACAAGAAAATTTTGTTCAGCGATGAAGCTAATTTTTGGTTGAATGGGTACGTTGATGAGCAAAATTGTCGTATTTGGAGTGATCATAATCTACAAGCCATTGTTGAGACGCCGCCGCCGCGCCGTTACATCCTCAAAAAGTCACTGTTTGGTGTGCTCTATGGGCAGAGGTACTCATTAGTCCATCATTCTTCAAAAATGAAACCGGCCATAATGTTACAGTCAATGGGGAACGCTATAGAGCCATGATTTATAATTTTTTCGTGCCTGAATTGGAGGATGTTGATGTGGACGACCTTTGGTTATAACAAGACGGCGCTACATGCTATACAGCCAACGAAACAATCAATTTATTGAAGAAAACTTTAGGTGAGCGCATTATCTCCTGTCGTGGGCCTGTGGCGCGGCGTGGCTTCCAAGACCGTGCGATTTAACACCGCTGGACTATTTTTTGTGGGGTTATGTGAAGTCGCTTGTCTACGCAGATAAGCCCGAGACGATTGCTGACATACGGCCCCGATTGCTGCAAAAAGTGGTCGAAAATTTGGGCCTCTCGGCTGGAATTTATTCGATCCAGCCGTGGTGGCCACTTGCCCGAAATCATTTTACCTCTTCGCACTATTTTAAGCAGATCAAACTACGGCGCTAAACAGTCCTCTTAATCAGTTTATCAATATTTTTAATAAATTTTCTATTCTTATTGCTTCTTAAAAAAAAAAAATGTCAACCTCAAATCCGAAATCTTTAAATATAATTTTTTGGTTTAGAGTCGATTAAAACTATGTTTGTAAATAAATTAAGATAGATATTAAGTAAGTATTGTAATCTTAACATTAGGTTAAACGTATTGAAATAACTAAACGTACTTTTTGTTTTCAAATCCGGCCCTGATTGGACATAGTCATTATATGCAGCATATTACAAATTATTTTTCATTTGGCTGGTTATCTGGGCCATAGTGGTTTTAGTATGCGTCTATTAATACTTGTATATATCTTCCACACAGCCTTCGCACATGCGCTGCGCATTCCATTGCTAATGATTCTTTTGCAATGCAAAAAAAAATTATAAAGTAATGTTTGCCTCTTGGTATTTTGTTCATTTTTATTAGTGAGGATAACTCTCCAATAAAATACTAGTTGTCTTATACATATTTAAATGAATGATCAAATTGATAAACCCTTTCAATCAGTTTAAACTCAGTAATTAGATTAAATTTATGCTTCCGAATTGTTTCATTTACTTAAGAATGGTTTTTGTTATTTTGTAAATAAGACATTTTTTTAAAGAGGAACGTCGTTGCTTTGATTTTCAATTTTCTCAAAAGCTATATAAAGACACAAATCCATTTATTCGTTCAGAATCAGCATCAGCATTGAGCACTATACAAAGTCAAAGTAGTATTTACTTATATATTTCATACGATTTGGAAAAAAATTCGGATAATTTGAGTCAATTATGCATTAGTACCTACTCGACCTTCAAAGCAAAAAGTCTGATTTTAAGGAATAACAAGAATAAAGTTATCTGCTCATTTCAGAGCGAGATAGAAGATATTCCTATGAATTGTGGTCATTTACAATAGGTGCGTTTTATTGGTAATTTATAGATGGCGCAGCAACAGCGAACAGCACATACGACAATAAAACGCTGTATCCACTTTTATGAATACACTCTTTATTTCTGTGGCTGTGTTCGCAAAGTATTCTTGTTTCTTTATATCTACAGTACATAATTTTATGTCATAATTATCAACAAGTCATGAAATTTTTCGTGGCTGTGAGATTTCAGCAATCCTATGGTGGAGGGGACGAGTACGTTAACAGAAAAGGTTTCCACAGCCATAATGATCAGGCAACATGCAATTCCAGAGATGGATTTACGAGTATTGACCTTTTGGCCAGTACCAGTGAATGATTCAAGAATTTGGACAAATTCTCGCGTATTAAAAATAATGCAATGGAGTGAAGCTAGTGCCATTTAACTTGGTGATTAAGGATACGGACTTACTCCCTGATGGCTTTAACCTCCGTATCAAAATCCAGATACTCCTGAGAAAAATTCTTTCAATAAGTGCAAAACTCACAAACGAGTGCAAGTCTATTTTTTACACTCCTAATTCTGAAAGAAAAACTTATTTCCAATCAAAAACAATACCGAATGAAATAAAAGTTTACGTTGGCTTTTTTTATAAATCATAGAAATGAGTTGCATATACAAAAAAAAAAAACAATTGAATTTGACTCGTTGTTTGAGAGCACCTACTCCGTGTGAAGGAGGAGGAGCCCAATGGTTGGAGTATAATTTTATTCATTTGAAACGGGACCAGGTACTTTTTTGTTTAGCACCTTCTCTGATTCTTATGGAGCACCTGCTCTGAGTTCGTGCTCCGTTTTATTCATATCACCCTCTCTTTGACCATTTTTATATTTACCGCACTTTTGGTTTTTGTTATTACTTTACCGAGGGAAATTTGACTGCCCTAGCTATAAAACTACAAATAAAACACGACTAATTTTAAGGAAAAAATGTCTGTCAACTTTGCTTTGAAAAACTTAAATTATATTTAAGATTCTACATAAATTCGATGTTATTATCCTATTGCTTAATAATGACAGCAGTTCAACTGACGATTAAAAAATCAGCTCTTAAAATCAACATAAAATAATAGACGGCTAAAGCCTAACATTCTAAGTAGTGCTCTGTTAGTTTTTAATATTTTGTTTTTTCATTTCAAATCAAGTTTTTGGAAAATTGCCCCTCCCATTGCCCCCATAACAGTTATTGAAAACACAGGCGTTAGTAAATCTAATTTCAGGTATATGATATACCTTCCCGAGCAAACATGTCAAATCTTTTAAGTTAAAGTCACCTTGAAAACAATCAAATTCAAAGTCGACCTTCAAATATAAATTAATTTCCTCAGAAGATGGCGCGAACAACATTTGATCGAATTTAGTAGGTCAAACTAATTTCTGTTATTAATTTATGGGAATTGGTTTACGGAATGTAACTTTAATTGGTTACAGTTTTTTAGATTTACATAATAGAAGTTATCAAATAAACCAAATGAACTGCAAAGCATGTGGGTAAAAAAGTTAAATAAAAAAGAAATTAGTAAAATTATCGGCTAATAGTAAGGTGCAAATGGGAATTTTTTGGGTTCGTGATCTTGACTGTGAGTGTGTGACTTTGATCAATCAAAAGGTTGATAAACTCTTGAGTTCATAAGAATGAGAGTTGTCGATATTTTCAAGATCAAGTTGTTTTGCTTTTACACAACCACGGGTTTTAATGATGAAGATGATATGAAATCGATTTGATATAAATACTTATTATAGTACAACTCGTACTAGTTCACTAAATTACTTTTAGGGCCAGTTTCCCAGTCAGAAAAGTGACTCTTAAGTGGGAAATGTGGAAGATTAATTCCCAATATCACAGCGCACTGTTACCTGAATAAGTGGCACGTAAGTCTCCGATGTTGGTGACTTAAGTTCCACTTACGCTGACTATGAAACTTTGCTTAAATTCCTCATATGGGAAACTTAAGTGCCACTTATTCCGGTAAGTGTCGACTTGGAAACTGGCCCTTAATATCTCAAAAATAAAGACACTGCCGGTTTTTGTTGTTTCAGAAAACAGTAGCCTTCTGGAGAGTTTAATTCTTAAACTTTCAAATCAAGGGAGTGATGTGTTTACGCCATTTCTATTAGAAAAAAATAATACGTAAGACTTTTGCTTAGAAATCACTCTGTCAAAATTTTGTCCACATTAACAAGTGGGCGTTAATGTTTATTTCGCCCCATGTTTCATCTGAACAAACTAGACTATAGACATGCCAATTTATAACAGTTATAACAGTTTTTCGCCATTAAAAGTGGGAATGCGTTAACGCGCTTCGCAAGACTTGAAAAAAACTCTGGGTGCCTGAAGTATGCCCACCGGCGCGGCGGAGGGCTCTGCGGGGCCGCAAAAACAGCACTTTTATAAAGTAAAACTGTTATAATTGGCATGTCTAGAGTCACTTCCTTTTCAAATACGACCGTGTTGATACTATGGGTGATATGAATAAAACGGAGCACTTACTCAGAGAAAGTGCTTCATAAGAATCAGAGAAGGTGCTTAAAAAAGAAGTACCTGCTATAATTTTGTATGAATACAATTTTATTCCAACCAATGAGCACCTCCTCCTTCACACGGAGTAGGTGCTCTAATACCCCGAGTCAAATTCAATTGTTTTTTTCTTATTTGAAAAAAATTTCTATGATTTGTAAAAACAGCCAACGTAGGCTTTTATATCATTCGGTATAATTTTGGATTGCAAATCAGTTTTTCCTTAAGAATTAGGAGTGTAAGCGTCGAAGTTTTTCTGTTTTGACTCGCATTTTATTTTGCAAAAATGGGAAAACATTGCTTGACGATCCTGACCATGAAAGGTTAACACTCGTAAATTCATCTCTGGAATTGCATTTTGCCTGAACATTAATGCTGTGGAATCCTTTTCTGTTAACGCGCTCGTCAATTGAACAATTGGTTTGATGATAGGAACATGAGTGCTATCAATTGCATCTATCGCTGAGGGAAAGTTGTATTTTTCTTGCGATTCGCGTTTTGCATTCTGCAGTTCTTCAGTATTTGTAGGGAATTTGATCCAATTTTTTGACTGCTGGATTATTGCCGCACTTACAAGGGAAACTGTTTTAGAGATCGTGGACTAGTGTACTCCAATGTCTTCTCCAACCCCAGTTTGAAAACCTGGAATACCTATGTAGAAGGAAAATTCGCATTTTTTTTAATACTTGTTAAGTCACCACCTCTTGTTTCTGAACTACGTATTCCCAAGAAAATGATTCTCCAAGATATCCACATTTTCATTCTTCAATCTTCTCTTCTTCTTTTTATAGAATTTGACATTGCGGTTTAAAATTAGCATGAACTTCGCAATTTATGGACACAAAATTATAAAGAGCTCTTTACTTCAACGTTGAGTACGTTGAGCACGTACTCTCGATGGAGTACGTGCTTTACTTTATTCATACCTTATAATGGAGCAGGTGCTTTTTTTTGAGGAGGTGCTCATCAAACACCTATAGATGCTCAATCCTTGAGTACCTTCTCAAGTGTTTTATTCATACCAAATGGAGCACCTGCTCTTAAAAGTTGAGTCTTGAGAAGGTGCTTCCTTTTATTCATACCACCCTATATTCCTACGTCCTACCTTATTATTTCTTTGATATTTTCACACCAAAAATGTGTAACCTAGCCGTCCATTTTAATTTCTGAAGCAGTTTCAACTTTGAGTCTAAAATAAAGCAACTGAATAAAAATAAGTTTAAGAAGTTTGATGGGTAGGTATATCCTTACTTTTTGATTCCAAATCAAAATTATGCAATTTATTCGATTATTATAAAGACATACGATATCAATAAAAACCAATCGTATAATGGTTCAAGTCATTCAATAACTCACCATGCCATTAAAATTCTTTAATTCCATTCCAAACAACTGCATGAAATGTTATTTGTGCGACTCTTTAACGAACCGAAGAATTCACACGACATATTTATGAGATAAAAATTAATTGCAAATGCGGTTTAAAATAAAACCAAGCAAAAGTCAAGGCACCATGATGGTTTTTATACGATGACTCCGCATGTAAGATGGGCCCGACTGTTTTGCGCTTATTGATTTTTATCAATAGATCGCTTTAAATATATTTAATTATTCATTTAATTTCATTAATGTGAATTGGATATGGGCTATCTTTATATACGTTAGTAATATACGAGGCAGCAAGCACAGGTATAATGGGGCACAGTTAAGTGCATATTTACAGGGGAACCGATCCGCTCTAAGGTGGAAGCAGAAAACAAATATGCACAACTTGATCGCACGAACTTGCTCTTGTGGGTTAATAATGTGTGTAACTCCACATTGAAGATGTATGATGTATAGAAAACATTAAAAGTGTCAAAAGCACTAAAAAATTAATTGTTTTTGGTTAAACAAATTTTATTATTATTGTTTGAACTTTTGAGAAGCATCAGATTGCGAAATTATAACAAAATCGGTCTAACCATAGCAAAGATATACGCGAATAACCCAAAAATAAGACCGGTTTCTCAAAAAACTTGAAATGCCTAATTGCGTTATGTGATTTTTTTGAGAAAAAACTGAAAGTGTTAGTTTTGATTACAACCTCAATTTTTTTTTCTACATGAAACCAATACTTGCCCTATAGAGCAAGTAAAAAAGGTTAAATTTTTCTTATAAATACAATATTTTTTAAACAATATCATTATCAATAATTCTAAAGAAACGCTTTATTACTAACCGGGGCTTGAAAATGGACGTTTGTGTCTCGTCTTATTTGAGCGGTGGACCCCAGTGGGTGAAAGAGGACACCAAGTGCAAAATCCATATGCCAGAATATTGTTTTTTCTCTGAATTTTTGCTTTGAATTAAAAAATGAAAAACTTGGTAGGATTTCCGTCAAACACTAAAAACAAGATGCTTAAATGTCTTCTAGTTTTTGAGAAAATTAAAAGTAACAAAAGCAAGTTTTCCTTAAACTGGACGTCAATCCGTTGTTTAGTTGCTTGTGCTTCAGAGATCCTATTTCCACTATATCTAAATATATAAAACAAAAACGGGTTAGTCACACCATTTATAACTCAAGAACGGCTGTACCGATTTTAATGTTCTTTGATTTGTTGGATTCGCCTCCGCCCCGAATAGCAGACCAACTATTAAAATTTTGCTATTTGTGGGGTAAAAATTTAAATGTCCGATTTAAGATTCTTCTTTTGTGTGAAACGTTTTCTGAGGAAATGGCTTTAGGGAAAAAATCTTTCTGTGTTGGATTTAGAGGATCATCATCATCATCGTCGGCTCGACAACCGGGGTCCGGTCCTGGCCTCCTTCAACAAGTCTCTCCACCCATCCCGGTCTCGAGCCGCCGCCATCCAGTTGCGCACCCCAAGGCTCCGGGCGTCCTGGTCTACGCCATCTCTCCAGCGCAAGCATGGTCTACCACGCTGTCGTCTACCATAGAATGTACCACAAAGAACTTTCCGAGCAGGTTCCTCTTCGCTCATGCGAGCTAGGTGCCCTGCCCACCGGAGTCTACCGAGCTTAATTTTTGTCACGATATCTGCTTCAAGGTAGATTGCGTACAATTCATGATTGTACCGTCTCCGGAATCGTCCTTCCTCACATATGGGGCCAACAATTCTCCTTAAGACTTTTCTCTCGAACGCAGCTAAGAGGTCGGAGTGCCTTTTGCTAAGCACCCAAGTCTCGGATCCATATGTGAGTACTGGCAGGACCATGGTCCTGTACAGCAGCAGTTTTGAAGTTATGGTGAGATTTCTGGATTTGAAGAGCTTTGACAGACTATAATAGGCTCTGTTGGATTTGAGAAGCCGCCCGCGTATTTCTTCTTCTATTTTGTTATCAGCTGCTACTATTGACCCAAGGTATTTAAAGGATTGCACCACTTCAAATTCGTGCTCCGCTACCTTGATTGTTTGACCAGCTGTTCCTCTCGCATTCGACGCCACCATGTACTTTGTTTTACCTTCACTTTAGAGGATCATATTTTTACAAATTTAGCCATTCATAACGTGAAGTGGGTTAAAACCCACAAAAGTAGTTAAAATATTTATTTATATGTAATTTCTTTTGTAATTTTTATGCGAACCTTATAGGTTTGTCTAACCGTGCGAAGCCGGGCCGGCCCTAGTAAGTAATAAATCAAATTTTGGTCCTGTAGTTTGACGCTACGGAATTCAATCCGTTATATAAGTAGCCTCCAAAAATCCTGTTTCCGCTACGTAATCGTAATTTCTCATGAATCCTCATGCACATAAATACTCCTCATGAAATTAAATCCTGTGATCTGGGTGAGTTTTCTGTGGAAACTTTTTGATGTGTAAACATCTATGCTGGCGGTAGAGTGAAAAAAAAACGTGAAGGTTCGTGTGCAACGTTACGTCGTGCAACGTTACGGTGTGCAACGTTACAATCTGCATACTAGGATGGGTGCGTTCAGTGAACAAAATCTTAAGATCCCCTTCAAGCAAAAACAAGTCCGTTTTGGATCCGCGCACGTTGATGTTTCTTTTTTTTCCGATCTAATGGTCACTCAAATGATCTTGAAGTTAGTTTCTGACTGAAATGATGGATCATCCATCTTGCTGGTAATTAGTTACCTAATCCCTTGTAAACTGTGCCTCATTCATCCAGAATATTCTTCCAAACTGATTACGTTCCCGCATCTCTAAGCATTAATAGTCGACAAAATTCAGATCTCAATAGCTTGTCGTTTGTAAAAATAACTCTTGTACTGGTGTTTAGTGGTAGGAGTGTAAATTGTCTGTAGGAAGCACGTCTTACACTGTACTTTGGGACACTTGAAACATATTAGCTATTCTTGTGCTAAGAAAGGAATTATGTCAGACCAAATACAAAATTCTTTCCTCTAAGTTGGTATGGAGTATTTGCGCTTTCCGAAATCGCATTTGACTTTTAAGATTTTTATTTTGGGGGTTCTTTGTTTAATTTTTTGGACTTTATTGGACTCTCAAAAGTGTAAATTTGTATATTTCTGACAACAAATTGTTTCAAATTCGGAAGTGTCCCTAAAACTATAAGTGATATGTAAGAGCAAGTACGCAGCTTTGCTATACGCTGTTAGTTTTTTTCAAATAGGTCTATGTAAAGTTATTCCGGTAAAACGTGCATTTTACAAAATATACACTTGAATTGTTTTTTTAATAAAAAATGTAGTCAAAGGTATATAGTAATATACCTGCCCCCCATGTGAGTTTAAATTAAAACGTGCTCGGTGCATCTGTTGCTTTAAGCTGAAAGGACACAAAGCAGAAATCTATTTTCATCTTTAATCAATTATACAGGTTAAAAAATAACAACAACAAAAAATACTGTAGCCAGAGAAAGGAATTCCATCAAAAACACCAACAACAACCCAACCACCAAAGCCACTCACTGACATAATTATTAATGCATCGCTTATGTCAAAGTTGTTATTGCTGTTGGTGGTGGTGGTGGTGGTGGTGGTGATGATGGTGGTGGTGGATATTGTGGTGGACTGGCGATGGTATGGCGGTGTTTAGGAAACCGGGATTAAGCATAAATATCTACGCGTGGAATAACGCTGAAGGTTAACTACTTCAACGCCTTCATCAGATACTTACATATAGCAATCTCTGATAAATTCTTGCTCGTCGTTCCCTCATTTAAATGTTTTCAGTTCAAGTCTAAAGATAGATTGAGGATGATGATGATGAAAACGGTGTTAGCAGCATAGTTTGTTATATTTATATTAATTTCATGGTTGCAGTATTTATAATATCAAAATATAAGTAATGCCTTTATTTGGCAATAACTTAGTTAACTATTTAATTGAAACGTTTTAACATAAAACGTTATAGGGTAAACGACCAAATTGTTATATTTGTTAATATTTTTGTCTTTGTTTACTATTTTTTTTCTATTTTAGCATATTAAAAATGACAAAAATTCAATCTGAAATACGTGTTATTTGTTCAATGGACTGAGCCTAGGATCTGCTATCAACTTAAACAATTATAACAGCGCTGGAATTAAACGAAAAATAAATCTAATAACACTTACAGAAGCGTAAACACGGTCTTTTGCGTAGCCCCACAGAATAAAATCTAACGGTGTCAAATCGCATGATCTTGGTGGCCAACTGACGCGACGTCGGTCGCCAGAATGTGAAATTACGCGACCAGGAAACATCTCACGCAATAAGGCCATAATTGGTCGTGTTGTGTAGCTTGTTGCCCCGTCTTGTTGGAACCACTTATAATATCGTCCAAGTCATGATCTTCAATCGCCAGCCAAAAAATCGGCTATCATTCGACCTATTGCTACGAACACCGTGAAATCGATAAATTCGGGTCATCAGCAACACTTGCACTTGCAGCAGCAATATTTTCGACTGAGCGTACATTACGATGATGCACAGGCCTTATGACATCAGTAACGCTTCCGCTCTCTTCAAATTTTTTCATAATTTTACTGAAAAGTGTCTACGTTTGAATCACCACTTTTGAATAGTAAGTTTTTTAAGCGATCCATTATAGTAAATGGCAAACATTCAACTAATATTATAACACTTCAAATGACAGCTGAGTTTGACAGGTGTCAAATGCCAGCGCTAGCAACTTGAAACAACGAAATGAATGACACTGTATTTACTATGCATAACCATATAGCGTTGAAAGGTTTTAAGCCTTATAAAACTTCTTGGCTATCCTTTAAAAAAAAACAGCTCTTGCTCGGTTTATCGTAAGCCATTATAATGCGTGTACCTTACGCTTTATCTTTGCTAATAAGTAATTACATAATGTAAATATATCCCTCATAAGCTTATGTAGTATGTGTGTACAAAAGTTTCAAGAATCAATGATCGCGTTCAACGCATATCTGAATTTTCAGAATTCAGAATTTTTGGAGCTTCTGATAAAAATTTATATGTCATATGAATTTTCAGAACATTTTACAACAGCTGCCCATCAGAAGCTCCAAAAATTCAAAATTCTGAAAATTCAGATATGCGTTGAACGCGCCCATTCAGATGGGTTAGGCTGTATCGTCATCGTTATTATTTAATTTTTAATAAAACATCGACGATTTTTTTTTCATAATTGAAACCAATGCTCACCGGTATGAAAAGTAAAAAAAAAAAAAAAACTACATATTTCTTTAGGCTCCAGATAGAAGTGACGATTTAACACATAGCCGAGAAGATTTAATATCTCTTGAATTAATCAATGTGACATTCAAGATGAGTCCTTTGATTGCCATTCTTTCTTGTTTTGCACAATTCATTTTGAATTCGAATCATGTTGCTTGAAACTTGACTAGCATGACCACACAAATCAGATTAAATTAATGTCTTTATATTTAAATAAGATCCAACAAGAAGTTTTTTTTCGTCCGGAACTTTGATGATTAAGTAGGTACCATATAATGTATGTCCATAATTTCGTATTCACATTCAGACAAATATTTTCGTTTTTCTTTTAGGAAAATAATTGCAGATATTTTTTTTAAGAAAAAAAAAGTTCAGAATATTATATTTTCAAAGAAAGATTGTCTTAACTAATGAATTAAAATAGTACCCATAAGAAATCTCACTTTCTTTACTGATAGTCGCTGAAAGGCGACCGTAAGATTATTATTTTTCTCATAAAATGGGAACAATGCGATACCAACTGAAAGCTATATTCCAAACCAGAGACTGTTTTAAGTATGGTAATTGTGATGTTTTCTGGTAATTACTATTTGAAATTGGTAATTCTAAATTATATTTCTGGTAATAACTTTTTTGCACTGCACCCTATAATAAGCTCTGATTTATCTTTTTTGCATTACCCTGTTGCAATATTGTTTCGCGAATTTAGAAGAAGATTATGATGACGGAAGTAATATACCGCGACTAAGGATTATACGAATCCAATTAATAATAAATAAAACACAAACGAATTAATTAGATTATCAAAATTGTGCAACCGGAACGCGCGAAAGAAAAAGATCGAATTGACGAACTGTCAAACGATAAACCAAAGATGAGCGAAATGAGAGAGAGATCAAATATTGCAACAACACTGCAACAACGATGCAGCCAACCGGCTAGTCAGCTGGGGGTAGAGTATTTATTTATACACAATAAAAGTGGACAGTTTAAATCGAATTAATGATGACAATAATAGTTGATAAACAAAGAATCGAATTAAAAGTAGGTAGGTAAATACAGGGCCGTACTTACGCTACAGGGTGGGCGCCAGGAAACTATTGAGGGTCGTTTGCCTTGACCGGGAAGCTGGAATTCTTCTTCAAATATTTGAAGGAAACGCAAAGGTTTTTATTCCCAATGGGAAGTTAATAAAATTTTATTGAAGTATATCTAGAAAACCCTGAATTTTTTCGATCACGAGAAAAGTTAACAATTGGATTTGGAAATTGGCAGAAATTGGCCAACTTTCCAAATGTAAGTAGGAAATAAAATGAAATAAAGAAAATTTAAACAATTAAGTGTCACAAAGGACACAAAGCAAAAACACTTTGGGAAAGTTCCCGAACAGACAACGGAAGTTTACAGCGGTCGCGAGTCCCGCAATTTCGGGAGAACAAAAAAACGAAGCGAAGGCCTAAACGGATTAAATTGTTTCCACTTTTTTTTGGCCACAAAACAAAACGAAAATAATCAATTTTTACACTAAGTTCTGGACAAAGCCAACAACGAAATACTTAGCTTTTCCTCAGGGTCCTCACTCCTCTTTCTTGTATGCCCCGCTGGCTATACCTCCTCTCCTATTGATCGCCTCTGACCAAGACTTTTCCTACTGCACAAAACCAGAAAATAGCTCCACTATTTTCTTCAATAATCCCCCGAATTGGGAATTTTTCACACTCTACTGTGAACGTAAGAAAACTCGATTTCGAATCCAAAATAATTTTTCGTTGTAAAGCTTTTAACATAACCAATTCTCTCGAACCAAAATCCAAAAGTGATTTTTTCATCATGGCGGACTTTACTCGTAGATGCCGTCAATTCCATAAATATTGCCATCTCTTTCAGACCACCTGTCCGTGTGTTATTCGGTCACGGTTTAACTGCAACACCCCGCCAATTTGCTAGGGTGTGCGCCGCCGTAGTCGAATCGAGCCACGCATATGGTCTCTTTCCAAAAGTGGCTCAATGGACAAGTTCAGTCCCCACCCGTCAATGCCCATAGATAAAAGATAAACGAAAAATTATTTAATATCGCGAACAATGCCCTCAACCCAAACCGGCCCAGACTACGAATTAGGAGGAAAGCTCTTTGTCAGATGGGATCTCTGCCATTTTTCGAATCATATGAGAAGCCAGGATTCCCTGATTCACGCGAAAGTTAAAATTACTAAAATCCGTAGACCTTCGCGCAGAATTTAAGGGGATAGGGAAACACATCGCAAAGTGATTTTACTTTTGTGTTCAAGACACCTTAGGGTGGGCATTAAGCCATACTAAATTTAGGTTGGTGTGAGCAAGTTGTCACACATGTCGTTGAACATGGGTCGGGTTCATCATGTTTTCTCCTCTTGTGGACCATCTGTCGCACACTCGATGATTTCGTGAACCGTCTATCACACGATTTAATTTGTATCTGACAATCTGTCGCCCACCAAATTATTTTGTGGACCGCCCGTCACACAATACATAATTGGTAGCAGCAAGTGTGGACTGCCCCTTATACAACTTAAACTACGAAGACCTATTTGTGTTGCTTTTCCAAGATACCTTAAGAGCAGGACTCTGGCTGGAAAGCAGGTTTCAACTGTACTCTACCGGCATTTTGGAGCCGCAACAAAAAAGGCAGGCTATAAATGGATTAAGGAAAAGAATAGGCTGGTGAAACTTGTTGTGGTAAATTTTACCGCAACAACCCATACTCTAAATTAATACTATAATAATGAAATAATAATATTGGCGAGCCATAGCATTTTTTTTTCAAATAAATACTGATGCGCAGTCAAGAGAATATTATTCTTTTCCGACTAATATTGAAAATTACCATATTATTGCCTTTTGAGGTGATATTTAATTAATTTTTCAAAAAACTTCAGGCAGATTCATTAACCCTAATACCTGCATATACATATGTCCGTTGATGTGAAAACGTTATTATATTTCTTGAAAATTGCAAGACACTGCCAATTCCATCCGGTTTCGTTAGTAAGTTAAAAAGTAAAATTGTGGTTACTGAAGGTAACAAGTTCCTGCATAATATCGAGTCGAATAAAGAAATACGGTCAAGGTCAACTCGCGAAATCGTTGGTTCAACAACCGATGAGTTCCGTGAAAATGTTAGCGATAAACTAGTCGTGTCCTTACAAGGTATTTCTAAGCCGTGTTTTTTTGCAAGCCCGGAGGGATTTGGTTGACAAAAAAACGATATTGTGGATAAGCGACTTCATTACAGAAACAAAACATAGTTTCCATACAAACTATCGATAACAAGTATGCAATTCACGACGGTAACTCAGTTTTCTCCATGCTTAAGTTAAGTCCCGAGAATTCTCCGCGCTTAGCCCCAAGAGGGTTAGTTGTTGTTGCATTTAACATGTAAATTGCTTAGCCCCAGATCGTTTTTCTCGACCAATTTCCTTAGGGTTTTCAAAAAAACACGGCTTATGTCAAATTAAATTTTTAAACAAAAAAAAAAAAGCAATCTAAAATTGAAAACGATCATATTTAATTTCAAGTTGTATACAATTCACTAAAGAAAATTCAATTGCAAGTTGAAAAATTGTTGATTTCATATACGCAACCTAATTTCAAAGTTTCAAAATGGAAAGTATTAATTTTTCTGTAGAGACAAACTTTGCGTAATATTTAAAGTCTGAGAACTTGCAATACTTTTGTGAATAATTTAATCAAAAATGAATAATATTTAATTATGTAACGAATACGATTAGTTAAGTGTTATGGGTTCCATTATCGATATAAAACTATCATTATTATTTATTCTTGAGACAGGAAATATTTATAATAAAGTATGAATGTATTTTTAAATGTATTTAAAATGTAAACTCTATTACTGGCCACAGCCTTAAGTTGCAATTCGTTGCATCTCAATGTGTTGTCTTCTTGAATTCAATCACTTTTGCAACGCCTGATGACCAAGCATGGCTTAAAAGTAGCAGCATGTGACGGTTATTGGATTAAAGAATCCACTATACAAAGAATTCCATCTTCTACATTGCTATCAAGATATCATAATCAGTTGGCCGAACATGAACCTCACGGTTTGTGACATTCAGACATATGTATACATAAATATATAGTTACCGGGTAAATATTGATTCTTAGGCACAATGAGCGTAGTTAATTTTAACTTCTTCGGATTGATAATTATTATTTCTATGGAATGAGTTGAGTGATGTACTTGGGTTAAGCTGTTACATTAAGCTGTTCCATTTCCAAGTTATTTGATTAACTTCGGGATGTTAGCACCCATGTGTGGGATATTCGCGAAACATGTATGTCATCTAAAAGGGCAGTAACTGGTCAAAAAAGGTCAACAAGTTTCAGAAAAAGATCAGCCATAGGGAATTTTTAATTAATGCTTAAAGGTCATCATCGATTTTTAACCAGTAATTTATGGCATATTCTCAACAAAAAAAAAAAAGTACAATCTGAAAGGTCCTGGTGACTTCATAAAAGGTCAACAATTAATTTCAATAATTGGACACCCATATGGTTTGTAATGAATTTTCAAAGTTTTTTCAAAGTCGTTTAGATTAAGGATTACGAACAATTAAAGATTACGAACAAATAGACCAATGAAGTATAAAAACATATAACCTATTAAATAATAAATAATAAAGGGTTTTTCAACAGGGACGCTACAAAAGTAGAGCAACAGAGACAGCAAACGACGCCATATTTCTTGCCGTTCTTTTGACATTTCTCTTCAATAAGGTTTGCCATTTCATGATGAAAAGATATACGAGCCAAAAACGACTCGAAATTATTAAAATTTACTACCGAAATTCGGAGTCAGTGGCCTCAACGTTAAGAGTGCTTAAAATCGAAAATTCATGTTCAGCGATGAGGCTCATTTCTGGCTGAATGGCTTTGTCAATAAACAAAATATGCGGTATTGGTCAGGCAGCAATCCACACGTACTCCAGGAGTCATCATTTCATCCCGAAAAAATAACGGTTTGGTGTGGTTTATGGGCCGGCGACGTCATTGGGCCGTACTTCTTCCGTGATGATCAAGACCGGCACGTTACTGTGAATGCGAATCGCTACCGTTCAATGATAACCGAATATTTTTGGCCCCAATTGGATGATATGGACTTGGAGGACATGTGGTTCCAACAGGACGGTGCCACAAGCCACACAGCGAGTGTCAATCAATTTATTGGAAACCAAGTTTGGAGAACGTGTTATCTCACGAAATGGTCCAGTCGCTTGGCCGCCTCGGTCGTGCGATTTGACGCCGTTAGACTATTTTCTGTGGGGCTACGTCAAGTCTATAGTCTATGGCAACAAGCCAGCGACGATTGATGAACTTCGTACGAATTTCGAACGTGAAATTGCAGCAGTATCGGCCGATTTATGCTTGAAAACCGTCGAAAATTGGGTTCAGCGTCTGGACTTCTGCAAGTGTGCCCGTGGTGGCCATGCAAAAGAAATCGAATTCCATACATAATGGCATCGAACGTACTTTCACAGGAAAAAAGAATTTCATTGATATCCAAAACCGTTTTTGTTTTATTTAAAAACAATTTTGTAGCGCTCTTATTGAAAAACCCGATATTAATATTTTTTAATAGTAACATACTAACGCCCAATTTATTCACAGAAGTTCTAAGCCAGCCTATAGTACCCAGCCTAGCTAGACCAGGTACTAGCTCTGGTACTCGGTCCTAATGAAAAGTAAGTACCTGAGCATTTCTTCATATCACTAGTACCGGATCTAAATTCACCACCCAGTATGTTGACAATATTTTGGCATTTCAAAAATTATTTTTTTTATTTTTTTTTTTTTACTGAGCGAGTTTTATTTTATTCTATTTTCGAATGAATTATGTCAATTTTAACAAAAATTGGACATAATATCCATTCCACGATACCTGTCTCATCAAGCATCAACTATAAAATTTTTCACTGTGATCAACAATTTTCCGGTCTTCAATTTAAGCAGGTAATAGCAAAACGGCCGTCGGCGTCGTTGCTTCAAACCTATAGAGAGTGGGAAGATGAAGAATGCCAATAAAGTCCTACCAATATTTACAGGAGTGATTTGTGGTGCTCTGTTTTGAATCAGCTTCCAGATGAAGCATTTGATTTGAGTAGAGCATTTTGTGTTATTTTTTGCTTAGAGTTTTGGACATTTTTCTTTGGTGTTATGTGTGTGACAGTCTTGGAAAAATGCCCTTCATTGTGTGCATTTGGTCGCGTTCGGGAAAATATCCAGAGCTATCAGGATAGGTTTTGTGTTTGTTTTAATCCCTTATGAAAACAGTTAATGCAAAAACAAAAATGCATATCTGAAAATTTTGTTATATGTGCGGAAGGCATATTTAATAGCTTGACGAAACTGTCTACAACACTAATAATCGTTTTAGATATGACGTTGTTTCTCGATATAATTTCCTTAAACAGTGGCAAAATGTAGGTACTTTTACGGCTGCATTAACACACGTCCATGCAACGAATTCATTGAAAAAAAATGAAAAAAAAAACTACTCTGATTCAGGTATTAGCGCCAATAGACTGCCGATTTTAAAATCCTAACTAATACCGAGTCCTAAATAGTACTCGGTACCAAATTGACAGGACTAAGGCTTAGTACTTATCTGAAGAAATCATTTGGTACCGATTTCAGTACTAACAGCCCAACCAGGTACCAGCTGATTTTGAGGAGTCAGCTAGTACCCAGTGCTAACTAATACTCGGTACCAAATTGACAGGACTAGGGACTAGAACTTGTGTGAAGTAATGAGTTGATACCGATTTGGGTATTAATTTTAGGACTAGTACCGGTACTAGCATTAGGACTCTGTGAAGAAATTGGCCGTAAATTATTTATTTTGCTAAAAAATCATCAAAAAATCCTATTGCTGATCAATAATTTCTCAAACGTTGACTAAATTAATGTGACGCTAAAATCTTCGAAGATGCGATGCATAAATATAGATACCTATATTTAAGAGAATTATGGATTTAAGAATATTGAACTAGATTTTTCTATGTACATAATGTTCAAACATCGTTCTTCTTTCGTTTAGATTTATAATCATTATTTAGATAAGAGAAAAATTATGGTCATGCAAAATTTCAGTGAACTTAATCAAGACCAGCTTTAGATATGGCGTACGATATACTTTTATCTACCGTCTCATTTGAGAAATGCATTTTGCTCTCAAACTGTATTTTCTATTAGGCCTAGAAAAATGACCGCAAGCCAGATGCCAGTCGTCATCATCATCATCATCACCATTATTATTATTTCTGTTTAACTGAAGAGTTACAGAAAAAAAAAATGATGGACGATGCAGAATGCAGCAAGGAAGAGAAACAAAACAACATACCAAACTCACACAGAGGTCATTAAATAAAATAAAAAAAAAAAATAATCCCATAAACGGGACAGAAATGAAGGTACTAATGAACGATCATCTGAGGACTGAGGTGAAAGAAAATTCTTTTTACTTAAATAACATACCGTACCGATGTGATGATTATCTGATGGTGTGCGACTAACCGGAAAGAAAAATAATTAAGCACACAAAGTGAAACTCTGATCAAAATAAAATAAAAATATTGATGACTTTTCCGATTTGTTAAACCTATTTACATATGTAGCTTCTTTTGACTAAAAAAATTGAATATTAAATTCGGACAAAATTTAAGAATGAAGTAAATCAATCGAATTTGAAGAAATGCGAAAATATTGAAAACATAAAGATCTCAGTTTAAAGTAAATGTAAGTCATTATTTAAGCTATAAGATTAACGGCCGTAATATTCATGCTGTTAAATATCGGTTAAAATTATTAAACCGACTAATCGGTAATATTCACTCACTTTAACTGACGTTAGCCAAAATTTTTATTTTACATTTAAAATTATTCTATTTAAAATAGAAAATGTTATTGTTGACATATATGCAGTTTTATTGTCATCATCATCCTCGTCGTCAAGCAACGAAGATGAAGAGGTAGGCCAGCGAAAAGTCCAAACAGATACACAAAAGCCTTCTAGTTTTCAAAAAAAAAAAAAAATAAATATAACAGGAACTATTTATGCCAAGAAAACCCTTTTTTTTTGTTTATTCACAACAAATCACAAATTTAAACGGACGCGACGTAAACCGAATGCCATTTTGTGCTTAAACGGTGTGAATATTACCAATTTAAACGAGATTTTGTCGTTTAAATTCTATCGGTTTACTTCGGTTAAATGTAGTCGGTTTAAGGACTTTTAAACGGCGGGAATATTAGTTTGAAAACTAAACGAAGCAATGCAAACACGGGTCTGCTGAGGACACGTGAGCGTGACGAGGACTCGTTGTAGTTGTCAAACTAATTTCAAACAACGAAATCATACCTGGATATACACTATAAGACGTTTCTCGTAGTCACGTCAAGAATTCGAAAAATTGAAGAAATAAGACGTGACGTGACGACGATTTTCATTTTTGCTAAGTAATTTACAGATTTTTCAAAATTGATCAATTGTATTCAACAAGTAAAGTTATTGATAAATCTATTGTTTTGTATGTTATTTTGGTTATATTTTATTGATTTCTTTTTATAAAAATGATTTTTTGTCGTAAAAACGCCACATTGTGAATTAGAGAACGCTGTAATTTTTTTCTAGTTACAAAATCGTCGCCCAATTCACAATGCAGCGAGCGTTTTTACGACAAAAAATAATTTTTGTAAAAAAAAAATCAATATATATAAACAAAATAACGTACAAAACAATAGATTCATCAATAACTTTATTTGTTAGACACAATTTGATTACATCTCTTGTGAAAAATCTGTAAATTACTTAGGAAAAATGAAAATCGTCGTCACGTTGCGTCTTTTTTCCATTTTTCGAATTCTTGGCGTGACGTGACAACGAGAAACGCCGCATTGTGTATATTCAGGTATGCCTTTCATTGTTTGAAATTGGTTTGACAACTACAACGAGTTCTCGTCACGCTCAGGTCTCGTTTCCTCGCCGCATTGTGAATCAGGCTTCACACGCGAACAATTTGTTCGTTGAAGTGTGGATCGTATGTGGAACGCGAACAAAGTTTGACAGTTCGTAACAATCAGATTGCAATTAGCGACGACCAATTTGTTTTCTCAAATTTATCTTATTTTAGCAATTAAAAAGCAAATTTAAGTATCTAAACATTATAATAAATTATATTTCTAAGATTTTGTTTAGAATTACATAATAAATTGTTTTAAATCACATTTATTCGTTCATCGTTTCGCTCGTTTGGCGCTCTCATGTGAATAATATCTTTAATAGTTGGAACTCGGAACGCTCTGCAATTGGTCGTATCAAACTGAAACTGAGTATATTCCTCTCAAAATATGCCAGAATCTACTTTCAAAAATAATTTTTGAAGTCTTCATGAACTTTCTTAGAACGATGGGTTTTGAGCGCGGGTGAGATAGCATTACCCATCACTGCTGTCTCATCCCTGAACCATGGTTGTCGTGGTAATGAAAGAAAACGCTTTTAGTAAAACGACCATAACATTCACGGCGCGCTTAATGCCAAAGGTTAATTATACCACTTCCTTATTTGCATATTTTTGCATATGAGAAGCCTAAAAAACAAGTGGCCACATACAGATTATCCCTGAAAACAACCTTTTATTACCTCATGAGACTAATTACCTAGGCTTCAAATTTGTTACCACGCTTGTATTTGATTTCCCCTTACTTATTAATGTCTTTTGTTTTGTACAAGTACATTCGCCGCCGTCGATGGTAATGACATTTTTCCCGCAACACAGGGACACAGGGTCCAATGACATTCAATTGCAAATCACCACATCGAGGATCACAATTCACAATTCTTAATTCTTAACAAAGTCAGGCTATAGTTTCCAGGCAGCTTGGCGTCTAAACACCTGGTCAAACTGATTTTTTACATTTCTCTAATTGTTCAGTGTTCATTCGCCAGAGCGCAAATGACTTGACTTCACTTGCATGTTATTCTTAATAAAGTTAAAGTAAAACGGCCGGGGACGGGGAATATCCGCTGCGGCCGGTATTACTTTCTCGCAGAGTTTAGTCAATCGCACCCATCTTGCATGCATTCAAACCTAATGTGCGTTTTTCTTGAGGTATCTTTTTGCCATAATTTGCAATTTAACATCTCCGATCAATTTACGTTTAAAAACATGCAGCTAATAAAGCTCCTGCGACTGCATTAGAGTAGAACAACACCAAACCATAATACAATCTGCACCGGATTCACTTCAAAAGATTGGATTTATTCTATTTTTAAATGCGTGTGGAGAACAGGCGGATACTAATCTTAAATTATCAAAAGCGAAAGCGTAAACGTGTGCTAACAAATTCGAAAATTGCAGGAATATGTACTTGTGTTTTCCAAGATACCCACACTATTTTTTCTTGAATTGCAATTGGAAAATAGCAATTATTGTTAAAAAGTATTTAAATTCTGGTTTGATCAAAGTTCAATTAAAAATTCTAGTAGATTACAAAGTTGCTTAAGTTGCTTTTCAAAGTAGTTAAAGCCCAGTTTGCAGTAACTGTGGAAAAAAAAATGGAATTCAAAATTTCATGTTAAAATTAATAATAAAATTATTGAAGTGAAGCAAATATTTTTTGTTGCATAATAGACTTATAACATGCTCTTTTTTTAAGAAACCCGGGACGTAGAAGTGTCCAGTGTTTAATAATTTGTCCCGTATTTGTCCCGTATTTTGACATTTTCTAATATTTTTTTTTTTAATTTCTATATTTTATAAAACAAAATGTTTTATATACCTATAGTTCTGTATGAAAGTGCAAATATCACTTATCAACTCACACAGAGGGATCTACTGCAATAGTAAAACACATCTATTACAATTATATTTTCAAGCCCACTGTACGCATTCATTCAGCTTGTCAAACTTCACCTGTCTGTCAACGATTTGGTTTACCGAAAGTCACTTATGAAAACAAAATCAGCTTATTAATAACAACTGTCTTCAAAATAAAAAAAGGTGAACATTTATTTTATAAGCTGGATATAGATACTATTTTTAAGTTTATAAATTATTAGATAATGGAGGGAAAACAAAAAGACAGTAGTTGAAAAATGGGTAGGTAGATATTTGTACGCATTTCTCAGATAAAAGCATTGGTTGTGCAAACCTTTTACAAATTCAAGAGTTGAGCTGGTGCTTGCCTGGTTCTAAATTCTAATGCTCGCTCAGAAAGGGTTTTTTTCAATTCTAGCTAAATGTAAAAACTTTAAAAGCCATGTTAATTGTTAAATATAATTACAATTTAAGCTGACATGAATTTAAAAATTATTTTAAAGAAAACCACAAAATTGTAAAACAAATTCTTTCTGCAAAGAAAAAAAAATTTACGTTGTAAACTTGACTTACTGTGCATTTGAAATGTTATGTTTTTTGTAGCTTTGCAAAATGTATATGTACATTTAACTTACCTATATTACTTAAAGGTTTATTTGCTTTGTTAAAGAAGACTGAATTATTTTAATAATGAAATTCAAAATGTTAAGTTCTAAGTTTTTTAGTTTTAATTTTGTTATGTTACATTAAAATCTATTGTCTTGTTCCTCTCTTTTTAAGAATTTATATATAAAAATTAATGAATCGGCTAATATTTTTCACATTTAAAAAAAAAATTAAATTTTTTCCCGGGTTTTGCTCCCAGAAATATGGTCACCGTATCTATAGGGCAAGTATTGGTTTCGTGTTAATGAAATTTCGAGGTTGTAATCAAAACAGTTCGATGATCGAGAAGTTCGTACAAATGAGTTTCGGCATGCCGTCCGTGCGTCTGTACGTCACGTCGGTGCCACCACTGTAATTGACGTAGAATATTGAGTTAATTTTACTCTTTTTGGAGGGGTGGTAATGCTAACTTGACTGTCAAATTAGCATTGCCAGGGGTTATTTAAAAAAAAAAACAAGTGCGACAATTTTTTTATTTCACGACAAATTGACGACAATATCAATCTAATTATTGGATACTTAAAAATTTGAAGTGGTAAAAAAGTTTTGATAAAATTGCGCACTTTTAACACTTGCAGAACGATTTTCTTTAACAACATATTTACAGAAATTTTAAAACAGTAGATATGTTTGTAAGGTACTTTTGTCATGTATGTTTTAGTGCATATCTAATTAAAAATTCTAGCAGAATTACACTTAGTTGCGTATGGTCAATTTGAAAGTTATGTACATATACTCTATGTAAAGGGTCATTAATTTTTCGGTTTCGAAAGTTAAGCTAAGAAAAAACACACACAGCGATACATTTTTGATAAACATTTTATTTCATTACAAAGTTTAGACTTTGGCATTAAGTGTGAAAAACAATACCAATCAAAAATGGCCGCCTCGGGAAGATTAGCAGCATGCAATTCTTTTGAGGTAATTTTTAATCACTTTTCACATGCAATTCTTTTGAGGTAATTTTTAATCACTTTTCGGGCGGTATCTCGGCCATAACTTGAGTAATGTTGGTTTTTAATACGTCTAGAGTTCGGAGATTATTCGCGGGAGCACGGTCTTTTGCGTATGATCTTGGTGGTCAATCACCAAAGCGAGAAATTACGCGACCAGGAAACTGCTCATGCAATAAAACCATAGTTGGTCGTGTTGTGTGGCTTGTTGCCATGTTTCGTTGGAACCGAATATATTATCGTGCAAGTCATGATCTTCAATCGCCAGCTAAAAATGTCAACAGCCCTTGAGCGTTTTCTGAGAACGGAAAACCACAGGTTTTTTTTAACAATTCTTGGGGTTGTCACCTAATCTAACCTTGATATCTTTTGAGCATCCACGAGAAACAAAAAGGCTAGTTGAACCGCAGGTAAAATGGTCGACCATCATGATTATTATAAAAGTTATCGATTCGGAAAAGAAACTGATTTGCTAAATATTGAAGATTTAAGAAATCCAGCAGATACACATCACTTCCTTTCTTTTTCTACCTACAAGCTCCAACCGCCTCTTTCGTTTTCAGTGACCGAATGCTTCACCTTTTCCGATTTTTGAATCATCTGCCATTATTTGCCCACTGTCACTTGTCTTATAACTTTACATTCGTACGCATTCTTTGCTCACAACTTGTAAAACAACCATGCAAGGACAGCAACTATTTTAATTTGTGCTCTCTAAGGCTCGCTTTTTATACTCAGAAAGTTTCTTGAGACCTCTTAAAATTGCTTCTTAGCTTTGCAAATGGTAAGGTAGTGTAAACTGTAGTGTAAAGAAAAAAGGCAACAAATACATGAAAAATTAATAAACGTAAGAAAAAAAGTTATAGTTACACAACATAGTTGTCACTAACATCCGTATCGTTTTATTTTCATGAGATGATCTGTATCATATGCGACTATTTTCATATTTGAAAAATTCATCAAAATTGTTTCAGTGGTTCCGCCTTTATTGATTAAAGACCGGTTCCCATTAAACTTGAACCACTGTGCGCTAGCGGAGTGAGACAATCTCTGATGCTATCAATCATTGAAGAACGGCCGACATGCCTAGGCAGTAAGGCCATAAGCCAAAATTAAGTATGGGCTTTCGTGAATCTGGATTCTAAATCTATCTATTATCCTATGTATATATTGTGACAAATAGGTAGTTAGATTTCATAAAAATTTAAAGGTTTCCCTTCCACCTTTCTCTTTTTCGTCTCTATTATTCTGTTCACGTTTCCTGATATTATTGAGAAGAATATTTCTGGTTTCGAAACTCATTATAAGGCTTCAGCTAGATGTCACTTATTAACCATCAATTGCTTTTCTTTTCCGCTACAATTGCTGCGTTCGCGATAACGATGATGATGATGGCCAACACGCTGGATGGTGCATTCAACTTCAACAGCCCCAACAGCGCTATCATCACCATCATCATCAACAACAGTGTCAATTGATCAAGTTTGAGTATCTACTGGTGGGTTTGCAATTGCAATTGGGAATTGCGTGTTGCTCGTGCTTTCATTACTCTCTCTCATTTTCAACAAGTTTGCGGTGCGGGCCAAGCTTGAACGTGAAAGATTTGTTCCAACGTCCAAATTTAGACATAATCATGATTTAATTATAAATTCTTAATCTGGTCAGAGAAAAGACCCATCGAGAGTCGTATTTCTGCACAGAAATGACACACTTGAGAAAGAAGGAGATCCAGTAGCGAAGTAAACGATTCGCTTTTCCCAATTTTGGCTAATGGTGATCGAAACACGCGTTCAACCAATCCATCGATCCATGGATTGATGGCATAAGAGTTGCATTTAATACACAACAGAATATGATTGTTGATTGGAATGAAAAATGTTGCTGTGCCAGTTGTTTGTTGTGCTTCTGTTGTGGCCACAAATCTATTTTTTCCCGCTGATCTTGCTCATACTGGCGACAAAAACCATACTATGGACGCACGACAATGACCACTTAAATGAAGGTTAATCCCAGTGGAGGAGCAAGCTGTAAGCATATGAAGAACACGAAGTCCGAACAGGGTTGCCACTCTGGAATTTGTAATAGCGGCAAACTTGAGCCAAATTTTCTCGGCACTCAGGGCGAGATTTTGGACATTCTCAGATACACTGTTATTTCATTTGTTGTTCAGGACCAATAAAATTGTTGTACCATTTCTGCAGTTAAGCGAAATCTTCAAAAAGGACTCCAAGTATTTTGTTGAGCCAACGGGGACGATAGGATTTATTGGCTCAGTGAAAAGTCGTTCATACGTTAATGAAGCTGTATATTAAACACCGAATTTTTGATTTAGTTAATGAATTTATTTCATTGACTAACGTAAATTGCAATGGAAAGAAAATAGGACGAAAAATTGTGGTTATTTTATAAAATTTTCTGGCTGAGCAAATTTTTATTTTGTTTACTTAAATATTATCAAAGCTATTTCATCAAATAAATAAGACGCTTCAGTGGAAAAGTAAAAAGTGTAAAAATTTATTTTAATTGTGAATATGAAACTTTAATGCAAAAACGTACATTTTAAAGGAAGTGTTTCATTGGAATCAGTTAATGTAACGCGAATTTCATAACATTACTAAACATTTTATGTTCAGTACACCTGACTCAGTTTTTATTAATTTTTGAAAATCGCACAGTTATGTTAAACTCAACTGAAGAATTGTATAATGTTCATTTGCTGTAAAAAATATTAAATATTTAGATTCAACATAAAGTTAGAAAAAGTAGAACATAAGAACAACTTAAAGTTGAACAAACGGCTTTAAATTCCAGTTTTTCAGTGCGAGATTAAAGCTAATCCAGAGCTAACTCAAAAAAATTAGCAAGTTAGCTCAGGATTAACTGAACAGATGCTTTTGATGTTTTATCCACCGAGTTTGTTTAGTCGTTCCGTATGCATTCTCCACCGAAGAACTGGTTCCTCCTCATAATTATCAACAAATAAGCGAATGGTACACTATTGTACCACCTCCGTTGGTTGTGGTTCTTATATGTACCGCTCCGCTCGTCTCCTTCCCGCCACTAGGCTGTTTCTTTATTATTGCAAAATTTCAATGGAGGACAAAGAAATCGAAAGATACTTGAATGATAAAGAAGGAAATTCAAGCGGAGCAGACTTTTCTTCTGACAGTGATGATTCTTTTCGACCAAATCCAGCCGATGAATCTGAAACAGATGGAGTTCAAGATTCTGCTTATGAAGAGGATTCGGGTGAAGAAATGGCTGCTCACAGTACTAAAAGCAACGAACCTCCGATTGATCCCGCCCCTAATTCTACAGGTGTGGCACAAGATGGAGACGTTATTTGGACCACGTTCAACGGAGTATTTAATCCCCAAACAAGTGTATTTCCTTCACGGCGTTGTAAAATATTAGAGTCTATTCACCGCTCATCCTCAATTCTACAAATTTTTCATAAGTTATGCCCACGATCTGTCTATATATATTAGGTGCACAGTGCACAAATATACGTCTAAATATCCATCGAAGATTGACCAAAAATAAACGTTGCAAGACCATGGACCTCACTAACGCTAGCGAAATAGAGATTATTATTGGGTGTATGTTTACAATGTGCTATAACAGAGTGCCTAGTCTAAAAGATTATTGGTCATCGCACTTATCATTGGTTTCTTATGGTAACATCGAAAATGTATTTTTCTGCACCAGAAAGAACTTCAGATTGTTCAAAAACTTACTACGTAAATGATTTGGTTGAATGTTTGAAGAAAACCTTTCAAACCTGCAGGTAAGATAGTGTGTATCTAAAGCATTGATGAGTCCATAACCAAATTCAAAGGGTGCATTACACTCAAGAAGTACATGCCTTTAAAACTAGTAAAACGTGGAATAAAAAAGTGGCTTCGCTGCGATGCCCTAACCGGATATACTTATGATTTAAATATTTACAGCGGAAAAGAATTAGAGGCACTCGAAGGAACATTGCTCGAAAGAGTGGTGAATAAATTGACTAGTACGATCACAGAGCAAGATGTGAACTTATGTTTCGAGGGTTTCTTCACATCAGCTAAATTACTGGACCCCATTGGATATCCATCAGTTGGAACAATAATGTCCAATCAAAAAAACGTCCCAAATTCGGAACGAAGTTGCAAAGGGGGAAGCAGAACTCAAAGGTTCTTCATCTGGTTTGTTTTGCGTGATATGGTAAGACACTAAAGAGGTCTTAGGTTAGGTTAGGTAGAAGGGCTGACAGTTGATCTTGTTACCGTCACACTTAGATCTATGTAGATCCGTTGTGATACCCTAGGAAATTGTATCCCATTAAATGTAAAAACCTATGTGTTCTGTTAGCAAACAAGCCATTTAGAGGCGTTGACGAAGTTCAGAAGGCTGTTCGCTGAAGTTCTAGAAAGATCCTCTAAGTCATCAAAGAAATGATTTCCTAGGTGTTTCTTTCTTAAGTGACAGAGTGCTGGGCAGTGACAAAGGAAGTGTAAGGTATCCTCATGTGCTTCTTCATCGCTGCACCCTCTGCAAAGGTCGTCAGTACTGAGCCTAATTTTCTTTTTGTGGTATCCCAGTAGGTTGTGTCCGGTGATTATGCTGACAAGGGAACGAAGATGTTTTTCTTTCATTTGCATAATTTTGTCTGTCCTCTGCTTATTGAATTTTCTAGTTGTGGCGCATGCTTCAAGCAGGTTCCATCTTTCATTGGTTTTTTTCTGAAATTTTGCTACCGATATCCTGTTTGATGTTAAAGTTTGGTACTTTAATATGTAGTTCTGCTTGACTTCAATCAAGCGACGATCCCGTTCTCGCCAGCTCTTTCGTTTCCTTGCACATTACTGTGACCAGGAACCCAGCAGAGTCTAATGTTATGCTGTATACCTAAGCTCTTCCCGACAGCAAGTTACAAGCTTCGAATGTATCTTTTTTAATTTAATTGCTGCTTGGCTATCAATAAAGAGGGTGATGTCAGCTCGTGGTATCGCCATCATTGATATTTTCGTAGCTGATTTGGTCACTGCGAAGACCTCAGCTTAGAAGACGCTGGCAAAAGTCCGGAAGTCTGAAGGAGCTAGCTAGTCCCAGAGTTTCCAAGAAAATTCATGCACCAACCCCAGTGTCCATCTTAGAACCATCAGTGAAGACAGTTATCTTAGATTCGTTACTGAGACGATGGTTGTATTTCCACTCCTCTCTATTAGGAAAAGAGGTAGTGAATGGGCTATTGAAGTTTAAATTAGGTATTGTGTAGTCTGTGCAAACATTATTTCCCACATATCTCTGAAGAATTTGAATATGACCCGTTGTGCTTTGTTTCCAGCAGTAAGCTTAGGCTTAGTCGCAGGGCACTGTATGCTGCTGATTCTTGCACGAATAGATCTAGGGGTTTCAAGTTGAGTATCGCTTCTAGTCCCACTGTGACGGCCCTGGTAATACCTACGCATGCTAATCTTTGAACTTTTGTTAAAGTTTTTAGGTTTGTTGTTTTCTCAGTCACATTCCACCAAACTAGATACTAGTAGGTTAGTATCGGTCTAACTATTGCCGTGTACATCCACCTGATAATTTTTGGGTTCGGTCCCCAGGATTTTCCAAAAATTCTGTTGCTGGAATAGAATGCGACCATAGCTTTCTTTGATCCTTCTTTAGTGTTGAGACACCAGTTCAGTTTCTTATCTAGGATCACACCAAGGTATCTGGCCTGATCTGAGATTTTGAGTGGTGTCTCTTCTATTGATGGTAGTCTAAACATTGATATTTTCCTTCTGTTAGTGAAGAGAACCAATTCTGTTTTCAATGGATTACCCATTAGACCACAGTTCTTTGTCCAGTTGTTGACCTTTGAAAGGGCATACTCTATTTGTTCACTAATAGTGGATGGGAATTTTTCTGTCGCAAGTAGCGCTAGGTCTTAGTATTGAGCAATTGCCATAACAATGAAATGGATATAGTCCAAAAATACTGAAGACAGGAGAAACAATTGAAGTCCCATGTCTGCAAATGAAAAAATTTTATCGTGAAATAATGGGAGGCATTGATCTGGCAGATCAATTGAGTGGGCTCTACGAATACGAGCGCAAGTCGGATAAATGGTGGCAAAAGACATTCTACAGATTGATAATGATGGCAGCTCTCAACGAATGGGTTATTCACTCTGAAATAAACTGGAAAAAGATGCCATTCAAAACATTTTTGCAAAATTTGTAAGAAGGTTTGATCGCTCAAGGATTGAAAAAAAAAACAGCCGTTCGCAGATCGAACCACTGAGGTCGCCAGTCACTTAGAGATGCGGTATCAAGACATTTGCCAATCGAGGGCTCTTCCAGACGCCAATGTGTAAGTTGTCCTAAAGCCAAAGAGTAGACCCGCACCAAAACAATATGCAAAGAATGCGAAATCGCATTATGCAAAGATTGTTTTGCACCATACCACACTTGATGTGTACCAACGCCCACCTGCCACGCCTACCAATAATTTCAACTTTTTTTTTGTGATTTATATTTACTGTTGAAAACGTCCTTTACTTATTCCAATATGAAAGTTTTCTGTATCACCTTCATCACCTGAATTGCGTCCCGTCGTCTTGTCTAATGTCGTTTTCGAGTGATTAGGTATTTTAAAATTTTCAGGCAGTAATCGCCCCAGATAGTTCAAGGTCGAATAATATAAGATTTATAATATTTTAAATATTAGAAGAAACACGTTACTGGATATTTGTCGACGTTTTAATTCAAGAAAGTCCACTCAAACAAACACAAAAACAATGCATTTCTATTGTTTTCGTTTTCGTTTTTCTTCTTCTTCGTTTTCTTTCAAATTATTATAAAATCTGTTATACCATTTCCACAAGGAAATTGTTGTTTCCTTATAAAGTCTCACACTGTCCGTGAAGTGTGAAAGTGAATGTGAAAACAATTCCTAAAATCGTTGAACCCGAATTTGTTCACCGAATTTACTTCTTGTCCTTCTCTTTCAAAAAAATGTAAGTTGCTGGAAAGTTTCCTCGTGTGAAAGGTGATTAAATTAAAGCAAGAATTGCCTTTTCAGTAAAAGAGGAGGCGACATAACATTCCGAAATTAGAATCTACATAATATGGTTGTCAGTAATAATACCGTTCTTAAAATAATGTCTAATAACAATTTGTCATCAAAATTACTTACATTTTTTTGCTTACAAGTTTTGTTAGCATTTTTCATAGGACAGTATGGAAAGTGTCATATGAAGCTGAAAAAGGACCAAACGGTGCAAATTTTGCATTGACACAAAAAAAAACTAACTTTATAGGTATCCAAAGTTGCACAGCGGCAACTTTGAGTTGTATAGCCACAACAGATTGTTGTTTTCACTTCCAATGATGACAATGACAACTATGCTGCTGTTGTGAGCACGTATAAAGTGAATTCACAATCAAAGCCTAATTTAGACATCGCAGATAGAAATTGTATATGTTTTTGAGCTGTTTGACCATTGAAATATCTATATACACCTATATAGTTAAATATTTGTCTCTGGATCGTTGTTAGAAGTTCGCTGAATTAAAAGTAAAAATTCCATAAATCGAATTCCATACCGAGAATTTTGTTGTTGTCCGAAGGAAGCGAATGAACATAGATGTCGAGTTCGAGTGTACTGTGTACCATATAGCAGCAATCTATCGAATGAGGGAAGGCAGAATGATGGCGAAGCTCTAGAGCTATCAAGTATCCCTTTTGGGTTTGATGTATGGACGTGAACGCATGCTGCATGTCGAGAAGATTAATCGTTTTATGCTGCCTTATGCATGCCTGCTACAATATTCTTCTTGTTCTTTGATTATGCTTCTAGGCAATATAGCAGTTGATTGTCTACTCACATCGTTCTTTTGTCACGATATACCTATAGATATGCAGGAAGGGATCAAACCACAAAAGTTTATGGCAATATTTTGTTAATGTTTTTGTGTATTTTTTTTTTTTTTTTTTTAACATTTATCATAAAGTATAGTGATGAAGAATAAAGGAGCGAGACACTGTAAATGCAATGGCATCTGGTGAGCTTTGATCAAAAACTCATAGGTACTCAACGTTTTTGCCTCATATTCATATATAGCATCGACTCAAATATGGAATGCGTAAGGCGTATCGATCATCATGTTCTATCATTGTCATCATCCGATTCTTAAATGGATAGATACTTTTACTTCAGATGAAGTATTGGATATGTGATTTTTGGTTGCAGCGACTTCGTTCATATTAAGCATTAAGATTAAGAGATTAAGATTGTAATAAGTTTCTCTATAGATTTAGATGAAATTAATTTATTTAGCTTAGAGTTTAAGGGTATATATAAAGGGTGGTTAAATTTTAAGGGCCAATGTTAATTTTGAATAAAATATAAATATTGGTATGGTTCAATTATGTATGTAACAAAATATCGCCCAAATGGCGGCCGCGACCTCGGCGGCACACCTCCATCCGATGGTCCAAATTTTCGATGGTGCTAAGGCATAATTGAGGTTCTATGCCATTAATGTGCCGAATTATCTCATCCTTTAGCTCTTGAATCGTTGCTGGCTTATCGACGTACGCCTTTTCTTTCAAATAACACCAAAGAAAGAAGTCCAACGGTGTCAAATCACATGATATTGGCGGCCAATTGACATCGCCACCACGTGAGATAACACGGCCATTGAATTTGTCACGCAAAAGAGCCATTGTTTCGTTGGCTGTGTGGCAAGTGGCACCGTCCTGTTGAAACCACATATCGTCCACATCCATATATCTTCCAATTCGGGCCATAAAAAGTTCGTTATCATCTCAAGATAGCGAACACCATTCACAGTAACTGCCTGACCGGCTTCATTTTTGAAAAAATACGGCCCGATGATGCCGCCAGCCCATAAACCGCACCAAACAGTCACTCTTTGCTGGTGCATTGGTTTTTCGACAATCACTCTTGGATTATCATTTGCCCAAATGCGGCAATTCTGCTTATTGACGAATCCACTGAGGTGAAAATGTGCCTCATCACTGAAGATGATTTTCTTCGAAAATTGATCATCCACTGTTGCCATTTCTTGCCACCATTCTGACCATTGACGACGCTTGAAATGGTCAAGAGGCTTTAGTTTTTGTGTCAACTGCACCTCGTAATAAGCGTGTAAATTTAAGTCTTTATGCATAATGTTCATCAACGACGAGCGTGAGAGGTGCAATTGTTGGGGTGGACGGCTCTTCAGCCACACTATCGCGAACAGCAGCAATATTTTCTGCAGTACGAGCTGTACGAGCATGCACTGGTGTTTTCACATCTCCTATAGACCCGGTTTGCTAAAATTTTTGCACGATTTTTCCGATTGTAAGCACATTTGGACGATTAAATTGACCGAAAAAATCACGAAGTGCACGATATGCATTTTGATTTGATCGCCCATTTTCATAATAAGCCTGAATAACTTTAACGCGTTGCTCGATTGTGTATCTTTCCATGGTTCAAATTGAGTTAGTCTAAAATTGAGAAATGTCAAATGAAATACAGAAAAAAAACTTTGACGTTTAGGTGTGGTTCACATTCAACATCGGCCCTTAAAATTTAACCACCCTTTATAATTGGCATTCGCACCATCAATCAATAATGACCGTTAAAAAAATGTTTGAAAATTAATAATTATATTGTTTGTTTTGTTGTTGTTTTAAGCAATTAAAGGTTTAAATTTACAGGGTCTTTCATTAAAACGCTTCTTATCTTTAAATTTAAATAAAACAAAGTGCGTTTGAGATATCATCGAAATTATGTATGGAATATAACATCCTTTAAATTTCCACCGCGGATTGTCCGTTAGCGCGCATCCGAAATGGTCAATTTTCCATAAATCAGGATAAATTTGATCGATAGCATGGGTTATATTGGCTTTGATAGGCGCTGTGGTTTGTGGATTATACGCATAGACCTGCGACTGTAGAAAACCCCACAAGAAAAATTCTAACGGGGTCGAATCGTACGATCTCGGTGACCAGTTCACATCACATACACGTGAGATGACAATACCCTCGAATCGCTCCTGCAGAATTTCCAATGTGGCGTAAGCGTGAGCTGTGTGGCACGTAGCGCCGCGCCGTCCTGTTGCAACCACATTTCGTTGGTGTCAATATCATCCAATTCTCGCCAAAAGAAGTTGGTAATCATCGACCTACATATACCGCTCGCCGTTGACGGTGGTGGCCTGGCCAACGTCATTCTTTTAAAAAAAAAAATGGACCGATGACGCTACCAGCCCAAAATCCACACCAACTCTTGGATCTCATATGGATTCGTATCGTCCCAAATTCGACAATTTTGTTTGTTGACGTACCCATTCATCCAGAAATGTGCCTCATCGTTGAATGGTTGATTTTTCGCAATTTTACGGTTTTATTCTATATCTATATGTATATATAAAAATGGATCGTGGTCTGTTCGGATGCTTAAAACTTGAGAAGGACTGCACAAAATTGTGTACTTCCATCTACGGGTTGTTCGTAATTGTGCCGCGAAGGTTTAGGAAAAAAGAAAAGTCGAAAAAGTCTCAACTGGTAGTAGACTGTATGCGGTTAGGAACTGGCTTTTGGGATATTCTTTTTCAACTTTTGTAATTTGTAGGGTGAAACGGGGTGAAAATAAAAAATTAAGTGGCCACTAACTGGACTTTGATAGTGTCGAAATCCTGGCAATAGAGAAACACACTTCCAAGCGCTACACGTTAGAAACACTACACATAATCAATAACAAGAACAACATGAACCGTAAACAAGACATACAAAAAAAACATGTCAGCAGCGTACTTCTCCTTAGTTTCCAACAGTAAATCCAAAACTTGAATCTACTTATTGGATTATTCTTCAAGTTTATGTAAGTGTATATAATTTCCGCCCTACATACTTTTACACTTTTATGTAATTACTTCTTTTTTATAAAAAAAGATCCCATGAAGAAGACGGCAACCACTGTCGAAACGTTGCCATTGGGAAGAAAGCAAATGAATTAACCTTTCATTTTATCACCATAACTACCATCTAAGCCGATGAGAATCATTTTAAGCTATTGGCTATTATTAACATTTTGAAAAACAAAGAAAAACCTTTCAAACAAAAAAGAATTTGCTTTTATTTTATATTTTTTGGTGAAATTTTTGACTAAGTTGAATTTAAGATGTAAATATCTGAGAATGGCCGAGTTCAACGCACATCTGAATATTCAGAATTCTGAATTTTTGAAGCTTTTGATTGGCCAGCTGTCAGAAGTCATCTGAATTTTCAGAACTTTTTCTGACAGCTGGCCAATCAAGAGCTTCAAAAATTCAAAATTCTGAATATTCAGATGTGCGTTGAACTCGGCCATTCTCAGATATTTACATCTTAAATTCAACTTAGTCAAAAATTTCACCAAAAAATATAAAATAAAAGCAAATTCTTTTTTGTTTGAAAGGTTTTTCTTTGTTTTTCAAAATGTTAATAATTGTAGGGTGAAATGGTGTAAAAATTAAGAAATTGTCCGATTTAGGAAATTCTTTTTTGTTTAAAAGGTTTTCCTAAGGAAATAGCTTTAGGGATATTCCTTTCTTAAGTTTTTTTAGGGAGTAAATTGAAAGGTTGCTTATTAGTGGATGGCCTCAGAGATTTTTTTCAGAAAATTGGCATTTGTAGGGTGAAATGGGGTAAAAATGAAAAGTGATATCTGATTTCAAAAATTTTTTCTGTGTTTGAGAGGTTATTTAAAATCAATTTATAACTACAGAGTGCAATATAGAATAAAAACATAGAAGTGGTTTTAGATTGCAAAAATTCTTTCTGTGTTGGGAAACTAAAAAAGGTTGGGCTAAGAGGATCATGTTTTTACATATTTAGCCATTCATAACGTGAAGTAGGTTAAAATCAATTAAGTAGTATTCCATTACAAAAATTAGCTGAAATATTTATTTATATTTTCTATCGTAATTTGTATGCGAAGCTTAGGTAGACAGTGCGAACGCGAAGCCGGGCGGGCCAGTTAGTTAAATTAATATTTGTCAGTTAAAACACGAACCGGTATTGTTATGGTTTAATGACTTTAATATTTGTGTGTTTAGGATATTGTGTACAATCCAGATCACTGTTCAGAATGGTTTGAAAAATGGCCAATTATTGATTTCGGTATGAATACTTTCGCTCGCACAAAATTTTGTTGGTCAATGAATATTTATGTGAGTATTGCTTGAATAACTTAAAAACTTTCTTCATAACGTTTAACCATTGCGTCAATTTTTGGCTCATATTAGTAATGATGTTGACCAAAAAAGTAACTATTCTTGAAAATTCACAGAACGGCGTACATTTACAAAATAACTTTTAAAAGCAAAAGGGCGTTGTTGCGTGGTTAACGACTTAAATTTTCTTACTTTGTATCTGCCATCTTTCAAGAACAGCCATGATGAATTCATTAATTGTCTTTTAATGACAATCAACATCAAAAACCATTTGATTGTGTAATGTTTATTTTCGGTTTAGATATATTAAGTATTTATTAAAAATACCGCGATAGGTAAAGGCATCAGAAATCTTCACATGTCTCATTAAAAAATCCATCCAACTGCATAGTACCTACCTATATACCTAATGATTTTATTTTTCTTGTTTATCACCTACAAAACAAGAAAACAAATGACTACATATTCCATATTATTCCAGTTTAAATAATTATACCGCACCGTATTCTCAGCTCGTTTGTTGGGTGCTGCTGACATAAAAATTCCAGTTGCAATCATACAACCGATCATCATCGCATCGTTGATACACAGCTGCACGAGCCCAACAATAACTGCATTTTGCACCCATTTGTTGTACAAAAGTTCTTCGAACACAATTACGGGTTCTGAATCCGAAAGTTCTTATACACCTAACCTATAAGCCTAACGTACTTCTGTAGTAGGTAGGTATAAGTAAACTTCCCGGAATTATAATCAGCTATTAATATCTTTGCGATATTATTACATAAGCTTTTTATCATCGTTATAAAGCTTCTATAGTTTTTATAATCACTAGGCGTTTTAAATAATAAAAGTTACAATCTTACAATTCCGTTTGTCAAGCAAGTCAAACTTTTGTTTTTATATTGGCTTTTCAATTGTCTTAACAGAAAAATTCTTAACACGTACCTGATGAATTTTAATTAATAAAATATTACTTCTCATAAAATTCAAGGTAGGTACTCGTATACCTCTGCACTGAGGGAAACAATAGGAGTGTTTTTTTTTTTTTTTTTTTTTTTTTTACGCACAAACTTTTTGTAGTTTGGGCAGAAGAAACGCTTACTAGAGAGTAAAATATTTTAATTTTCTGACGATTTTTGTCCAAAAAGTTTCTTCGGGCAGTTCTTTTAAAAGCTAACTTCAAGTCAAATACCAACAAAAAAAATACAAAATGACTGTTCATGTACATAAATTGAAATTGAAGTGCTTAAAAAAATAAATTGAAGTCTTATAAAATTAAAAATATTAAAATATTAAATACAGAAATTTTGTTTTTCAAGTTCTTCAGTGGAGAGTTAAACCAGAGTTAGCTAATTCTTGAAGTAAATTAAACCACATTGAACTGAGGAAGCTGTTTTTCGGTGGAGAATACATGCGGAACGATTAAGCAAACTGGGTGGATGCAATATCAGAAGCATCTATTCAGTTACTCCTTAGTCCTGAGTTAACTCACCAAATTTAATGAGTTAACTTGGGTTTGACTTTGATCTCGCACTGAAAATTCTTACATAAGGTATTTTTAATTAATTTTTTAAGAAAATATGTATTGCAAATGGATAAATAATATAAAGGTTACAGTATAAATTCTCATGTTTTCGCTTTGATTACATTTTTGGTATGATGAAGGCTCTGGTTTCCTTTTTTGACGTTTAAACAGTTGTAGGCTTTTTTGTTAAAAAAAAGCGTTCTTTTAATTTTGGATATTTTTAACTTTATTTAGAGAATTTCATACCCACTCTTCAATTTTTGACAGACATAAATAATCTAAAGGGTGTTTCTTTTAGACATGTGGTTTTCAATCTGGCAATACTTTTTTTCGGAGTTGGTCTTTTTGACAGCTGTCACTTGATTTATGCTCAGTTTGGTTTGCCATTTCATAATTAATAGACTTACTCTTGAACAACGTTTGCAAATCGTGCAAATTTATTACCAAAATAATGGTTTTGTTCGCGCGACGCATCCAATATTCGGTCGAAATAATCGCAAAATCGCATAAATTCGAGCAACCATGAATCGGTTTGGCACCACGTTTACTCTAGTGTATAATGCGCATCCTCAGAGACGCCACGCGCCGTAGAGTGCGCACCGAAGACGCTATTGCTGCTGTGGAGGTGGAGCAGAGTATCGAAGAAGACCCGAATGAGTCCATCCACCATCGAGCAACAATTGGAGCTTTCGAAAATTGGGCCTCTCGTCTGGAATTAATTCGAGCCAGCCGCGGCAGCCACCTGCCCAAAATCATTTTTTAAACATAATGGCAAACCCTTACCTTTATATAAAAAAAGCTTAATTCTTGACCATAACATTAAAATATATGCGTTTTATTTCTTCTTGAAAACCACACGTCTAAAAAATACACCCTTTATATAAAAACGAGTTTAACTTTTGTGTGTGACCTTATATCTTCAATCCGGATAGGTGAATTTCTATAATTGTTTTTTTTTTTAAATAAAAGGGGACCGTTTGTTTGGAAAAAAAATTTGAAAATCCGTTCAGCCGAAGTATTTGTAACACATTTTTTTTTAGAGATACATCGCAAAAGTCCATTTTGTTGTTAACAAAAAATATAAAAAGTTATTTAGATGTGATTTTTTGGTAGAAATAAATTATTTAAAATTTCTGTCAAAAGTTTTGAAGACAGTTTTCAAGTTTTACGGCCCGGTTTTTCAGTTGTGAGTTAAACCAGTGTTTACTAACTCTGGACAATAATTAACCTACAGTGCTACAGTTAACTCAAAAAGCTGTTTTTAAATGGAGAATGCATGTGGGTGAACTTAACAAACTCTGAGAATAAAACATCAACAGCATTTGTCCAACAAATCCAGAGTTAACTTACCAAATTAGATCTGTAAGGGTGAGGGTTAACTAATTTAAAACCAATAAGTTAGTAATAAAGGTTGGACTTACAGGATCATATTTTTACAAACTAAGCCATTCATAATGTGAAGTACGTTTAAACCCAGAGATGAATTTTTTTGTAATTTTTTGCTAAGTTTAGGTTTGGTTTATCCGTGCAAAGCCGGGCGGTCCAGCTAGTAAATTTATAAAAGAGATTCTCATATTCAAAAAAAAGAAGAAAAATCTCAGTAAAAATGTGACTAAGCTATCAAATATGTAATTGAAAATTTTATTTAGGGAAATTTAATGTCTGAATACTCAATTTTGTTGCTCTTTCTGACAGAAGTTGGTTCTTATGTCTAAATTATATTTTATTATTTATAATATTTTATCCATTTGCCAAAAATGAACAATACAGCCTCGTGTTGCACATATGCATGCATAGAAATTAACAAAATTTGAAATTAATTGATTTAAATACTTCTGAAACTGCTTTGAACTGCAATGTACACCATCTGATTTCTTATATAAATCTTAATTTATGAGAAAAGAAATTTAAAAATCGTAGGAGCGGTTTTAAAAATAATTAATTTTTTTATATACAAAATCTAGCTAACATTTGTTAGAAAAAAAAACATTGGTACGCTAATTTTCAGTATTTTGAATTGAATTTTACAAAAAATCTTCTACCCGTTTTCGAAATATCGAATTTTCAAAAAATAATTTTGAAATATTTTTTTAAAAATCCAAAAATAATTTTTTTGGAAAATTTTGATATGCAATATTATTTATACTTATTACAAGCTTCTGTATAAAAAAATTAGTTTTAATCGGTAAATCAGATAATGAGATAGTCGAAAATAAAAAAAAAAGTTCTATGATAGGTACCTACTGTTAGTAATAGTTCAATGTATAATTTAATAATTTTAAATGCTAGACCTTTTTTCGATACACATTAAAAAATTAATCAAAATCGAAGGAGTCGTTTTTGAGCAAAAAAGATTTTCCTAAACGGTTTTTTTTAAATTTTGTTTGGGAGGTACCGTTAATTTTGGTTATAAGAAAATTTTGTTCCTAAAATCTCGTAGTTAATATTAAAAAAATGCTTTTAACAAGTTAAATAATAAGACGTTTTGAAATATCGAGTTTTCGAAAAAAAAATTAAAACTTTTTTAAAAACCCAAAAAATATCTTTTTTGAAAATGTTGGTACCTACACAATATTATTCGTAAAAAATTGATCAAAATCAGTTAAACCATTTTCCAGAAAAGCGAAAATCAAAAAAATGGTTCTTTGGGAGGTGTAGTTAATAGGTAACCATTTTTCGGAAGCTTTTTTTTTACTAAGGGGAGCTTATAACTAATAACATTTATTCAATTTTTGTTTAACTCCGTGGAACCGATTTTGAGAAAAATACGAACTTCTCTTTTTGGTCGAAAAATTTTGTATGACAGGTGGGTACCGTTATTTTTGGTCCTAAAAAAATTGAAAAGAAATTGTGGGGGGAATGCCCAAAAATCAATCCATCCGCTTAGGCTGCAGCCGAACTGACAGATAGACAGACAGACGGACGTTTTTGCTAGACCCACTTTTTTCGTCTTCCCTATCATCCCAAAATTCAAAATCCCGAGTTCGATTTCTTGGACGAATAACTTGCCATTAGTGTATACAGATATATCGCAAGTAAAAAGTACTTACAGGTTTACTCCACTTTATGTATATTTTTCCAATTAATGATGAATTCGTGGAGAAAAACCTTTTTTCTTTTCTCATTTTACACCAGGAATTCTATTTTCTTTTACTTTGTTTATTAACGAATGCTTGCTTTTCCCGACAGTATTTTTTCTCGGTGTAAGCGAACCTCCAGAGAATCAGTTTATGTTGATAAAGGTAAAGTGTATTGAAAAATTGAAATAATGGCCTGAAAAACTGAATACCTACCTAGAAATGACATGACGTAGCAACCACATTGAACAGGCAAGCATATAAAAAATGAAGACGATGACAAAAATTAACCAAACGGTGCTTTTCACCATTATGGAGAATTTCACCAAAATCTAAATAACAGAGTAAGAACACTTAGCACTTCAGATTCATACTCAAGTTATTAATTTTCGTCTCACGATTTTGTGGTTAGTCTTTTAATCATATAACGGTGGCAGAGTGCTATAAATAAAAGTATTACAGATCTACAGCATAGGTCTATGACTACCTTTTATTGTGCGCTTTTTGATTGAATAATGATCTGGGTGTTTAATATTTTCATAAAACTATTCAATTATTGACCGAATTTACAAACTTTCGTGCATTATCCAATCCCAAATTTGCCAAAAAGGAAACTTTATAACCTTCTTCGTAGATTTAAAGGCAGCATTTGACAATGTTAACAGAGATGCCTTATTTTATAAGCTTAGGATTACTCTACTGATGGGTGTCACTTTAGCTTTTTCTGGATAACCATTTATCGAGAAAAAGTGACACAAGGTTAATTAAATTATAAGAATTTATTTCCTTTTTGATTTTGTTTTATAAATTTTGTTTTGTTTTTTTTTTTTTACATGTTATTCAACCTACACAATTTCATTACAATCACTTTGAGCATTCCAGGTACAAAGTTTAATCAAAATTGTTAAAGCAATTTTTAAGAAAACTTTATAAACGTGTACAAAATATCATAAGCACTATATTTTTTTTTTTACTATAAAAATAATTATTGTAAGATTTTGAAATACAATATCATTTGTGTATCTACTATTTAGGAGTAGAGAATAACTAAAAACTCAAAGTTATTAGTAGTTTTCGCCAAAAACTATTTTAGGTATAGCTTCGAATTTATATAAAAAAATTTTAAAGCGGTTTTTAAGAAAATTTTGTTTGATCTAAAAGAAATCATAATTTGGACGCTGTTCTAATCATTTTGGCATTTAATTGCTTGAGGGCCATCAATAAACTACATAATCCCTTTGTCACTTTTTTAATGAATACCCCTCCCATGCACTGTCATACCACATTTTTTGTTATTTTATAAAAAATAAATAAATTGGAGTACAAGATTTCAATCAGTAAAATTATACATTCACAGCCAAAATAATAAACGTGGAATAGCTAAGGGTTAGGCCTTATTCCGTGGAATAAGTGCAAAATGTTATTAATAAATCAAAATTTCTACTAAGTGACGTTTACTAAGCTTAACCACCGATGAATTAGATACCACCAGATGTATCAAATTTATTTTGAAGTTTAAAAATATAAGTGAAGATTGAAAATTTAATTTTGAATAAAAATAATGATGTCTACTAGAATTATAGATTTCTTAAACCATTTGCAATTATTTGACAATCAGCCATCAACGAAGAAAATGTACAAAACCAGATATGATCCAATGCAAGTGCTAAGTGAGGAGGATTTCAGAAACTCTTTGCAATTGTTGAAGATGACCTAAATGGGGATAAAAGAGCTGGACATAACACAACAGACACAACACAAACAATTGAAAAATGATAATAATTTTGACAGAAAAATAATATTAACAAGAGTATTGTTTGGTAACACTATTTGCTGTCAAAGCACATTGATGAAAAAAACCACTTTGCGAAACTTTCAAGTTACCTAACAGGAATCTTACTTATTGTAGTAGATTTTCTTAAAGGATTTTTCGTAAACGTCACATTACGAACATTTTGTTTTTATTGATGGAAAATTTTAACTCGTGACGAAAGTCTTATTCCATGGTGAAGAAAATTCGTGGAATTATGGTGGAATAAGTAAAAATACACCCTTTATATAAAAACGAGTTTAACTTCTGTGTGTGACCTTATATCTTGAATCCGGATAGGTGGATTTCTATAATTGTTTTTTTTTTTTGAATAAAAGGGGACCATTTGTTTAGAAAAAAAATTTGAAAATCCGTTCAGCCGAAGTATTTGTAGCACATTTTTTTAGAGATACATCGCAAAAGTCCACTTTATTGTTAACAAAAATATAAAAAGTTATTTAGATGTGATTTTTTGGCAGAAATAAATTATTTAAAATTTCTGTCAAAAGTTTTGAAGACAGTTGTCAAGTTTTAGGTGTGATACCCAACGCATATTTGACAATAAATACATTACGGCCCGGTTTTTCAGTTGTGAGTTAAACCAGTGTTTACTAACTCTGGACAATAATTAACCTACAGTGCTACAGCTACAGTTAAGTTTTTAAATGGAGAATGCATGTGGGTCAACTTAACAAACTCTGAGAATAAAACATCAACAGCATTTGTCCAACAAATCCAGAGTTAACTTACCAAATTAGATCTGTAAGGGTGAGGGTTAACTAATTTAAAACCAATAAGTTAGTAATAAAGGTTGGACTTACAGGATCATATTTTTACAAACTAAGCCATTCATAATGTGAAGTACGTTTAAACCCAGAGATGAATTTTTTTGTAATTTTTTGCTAAGTTTAGGTTTGGTTTATCCGTGCAAAGCCGGGCGGTCCAGCTAGTAAATTTATAAAAGAGATTCTCATATTCAAAAAAAAGAAGAAAAATCTCAGTAAAAATGTGACTAAGCTATCAAATATGTAATTGAAAATTTTATTTAGGGAAATTTAATGTCTGAATACTCAATTTTGTTGCTCTTTCTGACAGAAGTTGGTTCTTATGTCTAAATTATATTTTATTATTTATAATATTTTATCCATTTGCCAAAAATGAACAATACAGCCTCGTGTTGCACATATGCATGCATAGAAATTAACAAAATTTGAAATTAATTGATTTAAATACTTCTGAAACTGCTTTGAACTGCAATGTACACCATCTGATTTCTTATATAAATCTTAATTTATGAGAAAAGAAATTTAAAAATCGTAGGAGCGGTTTTAAAAATAATTAATTTTTTTATATACAAAATCTAGCTAACATTTGTTAGAAAAAAAAACATTGGTACGCTAATTTTCAGTATTTTGAATTGAATTTTACAAAAAATCTTCTACCCGTTTTCGAAATATCGAATTTTCAAAAAATAATTTTGAAATATTTTTTTAAAAATCCAAAAATAATTTTTTTGGAAAATTTTGATATGCAATATTATTTATACTTATTACAAGCTTCTGTATAAAAAAATTAGTTTTAATCGGTAAATCAGATAATGAGATAGTCGAAAATAAAAAAAAAAGTTCTATGATAGGTACCTACTGTTAGTAATAGTTCAATGTATAATTTAATAATTTTAAATGCTAGACCTTTTTTCGATACACATTAAAAAATTAATCAAAATCGAAGGAGTCGTTTTTGAGCAAAAAAGATTTTCCTAAACGGTTTTTTTTAAATTTTGTTTGGGAGGTACCGTTAATTTTGGTTATAAGAAAATTTTGTTCCTAAAATCTCGTAGTTAATATTAAAAAAATGCTTTTAACAAGTTAAATAATAAGACGTTTTGAAATATCGAGTTTTCGAAAAAAAAATTAAAACTTTTTTAAAAACCCAAAAAATATCTTTTTTGAAAATGTTGGTACCTACACAATATTATTCGTAAAAAATTGATCAAAATCAGTTAAACCATTTTCCAGAAAAGCGAAAATCAAAAAAATGGTTCTTTGGGAGGTGTAGTTAATAGGTAACCATTTTTCGGAAGCTTTTTTTTTACTAAGGGGAGCTTATAACTAATAACATTTATTCAATTTTTGTTTAACTCCGTGGAACCGATTTTGAGAAAAATACGAACTTCTCTTTTTGGTCGAAAAATTTTGTATGACAGGTGGGTACCGTTATTTTTGGTCCTAAAAAAATTGAAAAGAAATTGTGGGGGGAATGCCCAAAAATCAATCCATCCGCTTAGGCTGCAGCCGAACTGACAGATAGACAGACAGACGGACGTTTTTGCTAGACCCACTTTTTTCGTCTTCCCTATCATCCCAAAATTCAAAATCCCGAGTTCGATTTCTTGGACGAATAACTTGCCATTAGTGTATACAGATATATCGCAAGTAAAAAGTACTTACAGGTTTACTCCACTTTATGTATATTTTTCCAATTAATGATGAATTCGTGGAGAAAAACCTTTTTTCTTTTCTCATTTTACACCAGGAATTCTATTTTCTTTTACTTTGTTTATTAACGAATGCTTGCTTTTCCCGACAGTATTTTTTCTCGGTGTAAGCGAACCTCCAGAGAATCAGTTTATGTTGATAAAGGTAAAGTGTATTGAAAAATTGAAATAATGGCCTGAAAAACTGAATACCTACCTAGAAATGACATGACGTAGCAACCACATTGAACAGGCAAGCATATACAAAATGAAGACGATGACAAAAATTAACCAAACGGTGCTTTTCACCATTATGGAGAATTTCACCAAAATCTAAATAACAGAGTAAGAACACTTAGCACTTCAGATTCATACTCAAGTTATTAATTTTCGTCTCACGATTTTGTGGTTAGTCTTTTAATCATATAACGGTGGCAGAGTGCTATAAATAAAAGTATTACAGATCTACAGCATAGGTCTATGACTACCTTTTATTGTGCGCTTTTTGATTGAATAATGATCTGGGTGTTTAATATTTTCATAAAACTATTCAATTATTGACCGAATTTACAAACTTTCGTGCATTATCCAATCCCAAATTTGCCAAAAAGGAAACTTTATAACCTTCTTCGTAGATTTAAAGGCAGCATTTGACAATGTTAACAGAGATGCCTTATTTTATAAGCTTAGGATTACTCTACTGATGGGTGTCACTTTAGCTTTTTCTGGATAACCATTTATCGAGAAAAAGTGACACAAGGTTAATTAAATTATAAGAATTTATTTCCTTTTTGATTTTGTTTTATAAATTTTGTTTTGTTTTTTTTTTTTTACATGTTATTCAACCTACACAATTTCATTACAATCACTTTGAGCATTCCAGGTACAAAGTTTAATCAAAATTGTTAAAGCAATTTTTAAGAAAACTTTATAAACGTGTACAAAATATCATAAGCACTATATTTTTTTTTTTACTATAAAAATAATTATTGTAAGATTTTGAAATACAATATCATTTGTGTATCTACTATTTAGGAGTAGAGAATAACTAAAAACTCAAAGTTATTAGTAGTTTTCGCCAAAAACTATTTTAGGTATAGCTTCGAATTTATATAAAAAAATTTTAAAGCGGTTTTTAAGAAAATTTTGTTTGATCTAAAAGAAATCATAATTTGGACGCTGTTCTAATCATTTTGGCATTTAATTGCTTGAGGGCCATCAATAAACTACATAATCCCTTTGTCACTTTTTTAATGAATACCCCTCCCATGCACTGTCATACCACATTTTTTGTTATTTTATAAAAAATAAATAAATTGGAGTACAAGATTTCAATCAGTAAAATTATACATTCACAGCCAAAATAATAAACGTGGAATAGCTAAGGGTTAGGCCTTATTCCGTGGAATAAGTGCAAAATGTTATTAATAAATCAAAATTTCTACTAAGTGACGTTTACTAAGCTTAACCACCGATGAATTAGATACCACCAGATGTATCAAATTTATTTTGAAGTTTAAAAATATAAGTGAAGATTGAAAATTTAATTTTGAATAAAAATAATGATGTCTACTAGAATTATAGATTTCTTAAACCATTTGCAATTATTTGACAATCAGCCATCAACGAAGAAAATGTACAAAACCAGATATGATCCAATGCAAGTGCTAAGTGAGGAGGATTTCAGAAACTCTTTGCAATTGTTGAAGATGACCTAAATGGGGATAAAAGAGCTGGACATAACACAACAGACACAACACAAACAATTGAAAAATGATAATAATTTTGACAGAAAAATAATATTAACAAGAGTATTGTTTGGTAACACTATTTGCTGTCAAAGCACATTGATGAAAAAAACCACTTTGCGAAACTTTCAAGTTACCTAACAGGAATCTTACTTATTGTAGTAGATTTTCTTAAAGGATTTTTCGTAAACGTCACATTACGAACATTTTGTTTTTATTGATGGAAAATTTTAACTCGTGACGAAAGTCTTATTCCATGGTGAAGAAAATTCGTGGAATTATGGTGGAATAAGTAAAAATACACCCTTTATATAAAAACGAGTTTAACTTCTGTGTGTGACCTTATATCTTGAATCCGGATAGGTGGATTTCTATAATTGTTTTTTTTTTTTGAATAAAAGGGGACCATTTGTTTAGAAAAAAAATTTGAAAATCCGTTCAGCCGAAGTATTTGTAGCACATTTTTTTAGAGATACATCGCAAAAGTCCACTTTATTGTTAACAAAAATATAAAAAGTTATTTAGATGTGATTTTTTGGCAGAAATAAATTATTTAAAATTTCTGTCAAAAGTTTTGAAGACAGTTGTCAAGTTTTAGGTGTGATACCCAACGCATATTTGACAATAAATACATTACGGCCCGGTTTTTCAGTTGTGAGTTAAACCAGTGTTTACTAACTCTGGACAATAATTAACCTACAGTGCTACAGCTACAGTTAAGTTTTTAAATGGAGAATGCATGTGGGTCAACTTAACAAACTCTGAGAATAAAACATCAACAGCATTTGTCCAACAAATCCAGAGTTAACTTACCAAATTAGATCTGTAAGGGTGAGGGTTAACTAATTTAAAACCAATAAGTTAGTAATAAAGGTTGGACTTACAGGATCATATTTTTACAAACTAAGCCATTCATAATGTGAAGTACGTTTAAACCCAGAGATGAATTTTTTTGTAATTTTTTGCTAAGTTTAGGTTTGGTTTATCCGTGCAAAGCCGGGCGGTCCAGCTAGTAAATTTATAAAAGAGATTCTCATATTCAAAAAAAAGAAGAAAAATCTCAGTAAAAATGTGACTAAGCTATCAAATATGTAATTGAAAATTTTATTTAGGGAAATTTAATGTCTGAATACTCAATTTTGTTGCTCTTTCTGACAGAAGTTGGTTCTTATGTCTAAATTATATTTTATTATTTATAATATTTTATCCATTTGCCAAAAATGAACAATACAGCCTCGTGTTGCACATATGCATGCATAGAAATTAACAAAATTTGAAATTAATTGATTTAAATACTTCTGAAACTGCTTTGAACTGCAATGTACACCATCTGATTTCTTATATAAATCTTAATTTATGAGAAAAGAAATTTAAAAATCGTAGGAGCGGTTTTAAAAATAATTAATTTTTTTATATACAAAATCTAGCTAACATTTGTTAGAAAAAAAAACATTGGTACGCTAATTTTCAGTATTTTGAATTGAATTTTACAAAAAATCTTCTACCCGTTTTCGAAATATCGAATTTTCAAAAAATAATTTTGAAATATTTTTTTAAAAATCCAAAAATAATTTTTTTGGAAAATTTTGATATGCAATATTATTTATACTTATTACAAGCTTCTGTATAAAAAAATTAGTTTTAATCGGTAAATCAGATAATGAGATAGTCGAAAATAAAAAAAAAAGTTCTATGATAGGTACCTACTGTTAGTAATAGTTCAATGTATAATTTAATAATTTTAAATGCTAGACCTTTTTTCGATACACATTAAAAAATTAATCAAAATCGAAGGAGTCGTTTTTGAGCAAAAAAGATTTTCCTAAACGGTTTTTTTTAAATTTTGTTTGGGAGGTACCGTTAATTTTGGTTATAAGAAAATTTTGTTCCTAAAATCTCGTAGTTAATATTAAAAAAATGCTTTTAACAAGTTAAATAATAAGACGTTTTGAAATATCGAGTTTTCGAAAAAAAAATTAAAACTTTTTTAAAAACCCAAAAAATATCTTTTTTGAAAATGTTGGTACCTACACAATATTATTCGTAAAAAATTGATCAAAATCAGTTAAACCATTTTCCAGAAAAGCGAAAATCAAAAAAATGGTTCTTTGGGAGGTGTAGTTAATAGGTAACCATTTTTCGGAAGCTTTTTTTTTACTAAGGGGAGCTTATAACTAATAACATTTATTCAATTTTTGTTTAACTCCGTGGAACCGATTTTGAGAAAAATACGAACTTCTCTTTTTGGTCGAAAAATTTTGTATGACAGGTGGGTACCGTTATTTTTGGTCCTAAAAAAATTGAAAAGAAATTGTGGGGGGAATGCCCAAAAATCAATCCATCCGCTTAGGCTGCAGCCGAACTGACAGATAGACAGACAGACGGACGTTTTTGCTAGACCCACTTTTTTCGTCTTCCCTATCATCCCAAAATTCAAAATCCCGAGTTCGATTTCTTGGACGAATAACTTGCCATTAGTGTATACAGATATATCGCAAGTAAAAAGTACTTACAGGTTTACTCCACTTTATGTATATTTTTCCAATTAATGATGAATTCGTGGAGAAAAACCTTTTTTCTTTTCTCATTTTACACCAGGAATTCTATTTTCTTTTACTTTGTTTATTAACGAATGCTTGCTTTTCCCGACAGTATTTTTTCTCGGTGTAAGCGAACCTCCAGAGAATCAGTTTATGTTGATAAAGGTAAAGTGTATTGAAAAATTGAAATAATGGCCTGAAAAACTGAATACCTACCTAGAAATGACATGACGTAGCAACCACATTGAACAGGCAAGCATATAAAAAATGAAGACGATGACAAAAATTAACCAAACGGTGCTTTTCACCATTATGGAGAATTTCACCAAAATCTAAATAACAGAGTAAGAACACTTAGCACTTCAGATTCATACTCAAGTTATTAATTTTCGTCTCACGATTTTGTGGTTAGTCTTTTAATCATATAACGGTGGCAGAGTGCTATAAATAAAAGTATTACAGATCTACAGCATAGGTCTATGACTACCTTTTATTGTGCGCTTTTTGATTGAATAATGATCTGGGTGTTTAATATTTTCATAAAACTATTCAATTATTGACCGAATTTACAAACTTTCGTGCATTATCCAATCCCAAATTTGCCAAAAAGGAAACTTTATAACCTTCTTCGTAGATTTAAAGGCAGCATTTGACAATGTTAACAGAGATGCCTTATTTTATAAGCTTAGGATTACTCTACTGATGGGTGTCACTTTAGCTTTTTCTGGATAACCATTTATCGAGAAAAAGTGACACAAGGTTAATTAAATTATAAGAATTTATTTCCTTTTTGATTTTGTTTTATAAATTTTGTTTTGTTTTTTTTTTTTTACATGTTATTCAACCTACACAATTTCATTACAATCACTTTGAGCATTCCAGGTACAAAGTTTAATCAAAATTGTTAAAGCAATTTTTAAGAAAACTTTATAAACGTGTACAAAATATCATAAGCACTATATTTTTTTTTTTACTATAAAAATAATTATTGTAAGATTTTGAAATACAATATCATTTGTGTATCTACTATTTAGGAGTAGAGAATAACTAAAAACTCAAAGTTATTAGTAGTTTTCGCCAAAAACTATTTTAGGTATAGCTTCGAATTTATATAAAAAAATTTTAAAGCGGTTTTTAAGAAAATTTTGTTTGATCTAAAAGAAATCATAATTTGGACGCTGTTCTAATCATTTTGGCATTTAATTGCTTGAGGGCCATCAATAAACTACATAATCCCTTTGTCACTTTTTTAATGAATACCCCTCCCATGCACTGTCATACCACATTTTTTGTTATTTTATAAAAAATAAATAAATTGGAGTACAAGATTTCAATCAGTAAAATTATACATTCACAGCCAAAATAATAAACGTGGAATAGCTAAGGGTTAGGCCTTATTCCGTGGAATAAGTGCAAAATGTTATTAATAAATCAAAATTTCTACTAAGTGACGTTTACTAAGCTTAACCACCGATGAATTAGATACCACCAGATGTATCAAATTTATTTTGAAGTTTAAAAATATAAGTGAAGATTGAAAATTTAATTTTGAATAAAAATAATGATGTCTACTAGAATTATAGATTTCTTAAACCATTTGCAATTATTTGACAATCAGCCATCAACGAAGAAAATGTACAAAACCAGATATGATCCAATGCAAGTGCTAAGTGAGGAGGATTTCAGAAACTCTTTGCAATTGTTGAAGATGACCTAAATGGGGATAAAAGAGCTGGACATAACACAACAGACACAACACAAACAATTGAAAAATGATAATAATTTTGACAGAAAAATAATATTAACAAGAGTATTGTTTGGTAACACTATTTGCTGTCAAAGCACATTGATGAAAAAAACCACTTTGCGAAACTTTCAAGTTACCTAACAGGAATCTTACTTATTGTAGTAGATTTTCTTAAAGGATTTTTCGTAAACGTCACATTACGAACATTTTGTTTTTATTGATGGAAAATTTTAACTCGTGACGAAAGTCTTATTCCATGGTGAAGAAAATTCGTGGAATTATGGTGGAATAAGTTTTTTTTTTTGTTAATAGGGCTAACATAGTTTTCGTGAAATCACAATTTTTAAAAATTTAATTTTTTATATATATGTATGTACATATTATATATTTCTATAAAAAAAAAATTGAAAACCACTATCCAAAACGGTTAGGAATGAAGCACAGCCCACAGTATTTTCCATACCTTTGTTTCATTGTACCGCATAGAAAACCGTAAAGAATATGTTTACCTACACCTACTTGTAATTTAAAATTTGTGTATTAAGAGTTAATTTTATTTCCAGTACAACATATAAATATACATATCTTCGTATATGTAAGTAATAATTTGAATATTATAATGATACACTAGTTAGCCAAATTTTTCAACAAAAGCCGAACATTCGTCATGCAATTGCGTCAATTGATGAATAATATTTTCGGTGATGAGATGACAATCCCCAAAGGGGTACTATAATTGAACAATATATGAGGTTATTAGTTTCAACTCAATTACGTGATCGGTTTTGGTGAGGAGACTAACGTTTTCTTCTTCTTTTCAAAAAAATGTTTTTGTTCTTTATTTTTAAATGCATTTATTGCACGTTGAGAATGATAGCAGCGGTGTTTTTTTTTGAAAAAGTGAATAGCCTGCTCAGCAAATTCTTACACGCAAACAGTAACAAATCGATTTTGCCTAAGCCAGTGTAGGATCTAGAGTATTTGGCGCCCTGTTTGGTTTTTTTCCGGTGCCCCCCTCTCACTACATTTATATAGACACAAATAAAACTACGCAGCTAAATAAAGTACTATTAGCCGTATTTTATTATCGCTCACGATCCATATCCTTTTTAGTGGCCCCGACCAAAAATAATTGACAAAATTAAAAAAATACTAAATATATTTTATATTTGATAACAGCGTAAAGAACTTTTCTAACTGATCCACCTCTCAATTTTAAATATTTGCAAATATTTATTACAAAAAAAATAATATTTAACGGCCAAAGGTCATTTCCGAAACGTCTCTCCTCCTTGTTTCAGCATTCAGCACACAAAAAGTGTTTTTCTTTGGTTTTTAAGCTTTTAAATAATAATTTCACTGGATTCCAGAACTTTTCAACAGAGTTTAGTAAAATAAAAATTTAAAAAACTTAAAATAAAATAAATAATATTAAAAAAACTTTCAAACATTTTGTCTCGAACTATGGTCAATCGACTGGCTGCGTAGTTCAATTTGTTTGATAAACTGCTCTGTCTGACGACCGCTGGCACTGTTATAAATGGAACTCAAATCAAACTACCGATTATTTCAATTTTGCATCGTTTTTTTCTATTTTGTATGTAGAATTTGAAGATAATCGATTGCAATTGAAATTCATGCACTAGAATTAGTGCAAATAATGAAATCTGCACCATGTTCGCTCTTTTTTAAATTTCCTTAGAAATGGTGTAGGTAAGATAGTCGTTGAATAAATGAATATGTGAAGTAATCGTAATAAACACAAATTATTTTAATCGACAACTCAAAAATATTTTAACGTTATAATAAAAATCATCGATAACAAAGTGATTTTTGTGCCGGAATAGCAATTTTAAGGTTAAAGCCTAGTACGCTGCTGATGCGAAACGAAAAATCCCATACCAAAATGACACAACGAAAAATGAATAAACGAAAAATGAATAAACGAAAAATCTCGTCCTCCTTTTCGTTTTGCAGTATACGCTGTTCGTTGAGCGATATTGATAATTGTAGCAGATTATTTCGAGAAGTCTCCGCTCTTTTTTCGCACTCAATTAATTGCCCGGACCATTAATTGTGTGCGGAAAAGTGACATTTGAGGTTTTTTTGTGTTTGTATTTGTTGTATCTTTCATTGCAGCATATATGGCTCTCTGTGATTTTTTTGCGTTTGTTTGTTTTTTTTTTTTTGTTATTGGTGTGCCGCTTTCAGTTGTCATTTTTTCGTCGTGGTTTCCGCAAGCATTTCGTTGTGGTGTTGGAGGCACGTTTCGTTTCGCTTCAGCAGCGTACTAGGGTTAAGCCCCGAAAAATAGCTAAGCACGTTGGGAATTAGTTATTAACCGTGTTCCTTTGCAGGTGGCGAAGTACTCATGAGTACTTTGATAGCCATTTTGAATGGAACGCAGAAAATTGGTTTTCTTACAAACCTCAACTAATTACTCGCTATGAGAGCACGAGTAGTTGGTAGTACTAGATTATTGTTTGCATCTACTCATGAGTAGTTCGCCACCTCCAAAGGAACACGGCTATTATTGCATTGAAAATTGTACATTAAACATGTACATACATACAATTTTAAACAAAATTAAGTGACATTAGAAAAGGGAATAAATATTGATCATATAATGGATAAAAAAAGTTACTCATATGCACCTTAGGAGATCGTCTTTATTTTATTATTAAAACTTAGCAAATTATTTTAATTCGAGGACCATTATAATATGTGTATACATTACATATATACACAATGGGGCATATTCATAGTCATATTATAAACTCGAGTCTAACTGAACTTGAGTCTAAAGTTAACACCCAGGTTAGACACAACTGCTATTCATAGAGAAATTGGCAGCTCTGTTTAGTTAGAAACAGGTCTATGGTATATTCTATTACAATTCTACTATAATTTCTTTCCTGCTGTTGCATTGTATTGTTTGTTTGACTCATGGTTAATATGTGTAAACATCAACGTTTGTTTTTACCTATACTGTCACGGCCCAGGCCTTTAGTTTCAGTGATGGAAACCCGAAAATTTGCACTGTCCAGAATTTTAGTGCGGCGGATCGAAAAACATAGTACGGCAATCGATTTAGGATGTGGAAACTACCTAACGTCACGCCCAGCTCTCTAGGTCCATTAGAACACCAATTAGAAATTGTGAATTTTATTTTCATTCGTGTTTTTTTTACATTTGGCAGAGCTAAAAATAACTTAAACACACGTTTTGCCGTGTTTATCGTTTAAACATGGGTTTAAATTCTTTATGAATAATATAAACTCCAGTTAGCTTAGAAGAGACAAAATAAAAACTTATCAGAGAACTATGAATACGGCCCAATGTAGTTGGTTTTGAACATAAAATGATACTATGTATGTACGTACGTGTAGTATAGTAAAAAGTATTAAAACAATTGTTTTTTTTTCTGTGTTTCAGAACCATTTTTGATAAGATTCAAATTCAAATATGGCTCTTAGTATAGTACAATGTACGTCCCGCAATATGTTCACCATTTTTATAAATTTATTTCCTTTTATATTTTAACATTTGAAGTGTGCTAAATAAGTGAACACGATAATGAGTTTTTGTTTCCGAGAAGCAAATATTTTATGTAACAACATTCTAATCTTCGTCGTTTCGGTCGTTTTATACCTCAACGTCTTATAATTGGTATTCTCTTTTGATGAACTCAGAGGTCATGAATTGTGGCTCTTACATTTTGTGCGAAACAAAAGAAGAAGAATTCAATTAAAAATTAATTTTCTTTCCACAGATATACCTACATATACATATGTATGTACATACATATTGCTATAAAGTTTTTTTTTCGTATGCTTATTTCCAATTTCTTTCATATATGTATTTATTTTTTCTTTCTTTACAGCGGATGCAATTTTCTGATCATGGACAGACAGTGTTCGTTGGATTAAAGATCATGATCATGATGCAAGAGATTATGTTTTATCGATGTGAATTTGTACGCATATTCTTTTCACTTGCTTTTTTCCATCTGGTTAATCCGATTTCGTTGAGTTGAACTAGAGGTAGGTACCTATACACATTATATCTGTTTTATTTTTTATTCTTTTTTGGTGCTACATAAAAGTATAAAAATTAAAATTTATCATTTTGAAAATTGAAAAAAATGCACTCTTTACATAATTTGAATATAATCAAATTAGTCTATTTGTTTGGGCTGTGGCTTGCTGTTAAAATAAAATAAAAATAAACATTTCAATTCAAATTTCTCTGCTTCATGTAAAAGAGTTTCATATTAAAGTGCTGTTTTTTTGCCTGCCTTTACTCATTCAGAATCACACCTTTTTCAGGTAGAATTTATTTATTAAGTTAAATACCGAGTCTGACCTTTCAACTATTTTTTGCCAGGTCCTTCTTCAGAAAGAGTTTATGTAACAGCTTCTTATAACGCACTTCAATTGTTTCCTGACCCTCAAGGTGCATATTTAAAGAAATTTCAGTTGGTAAAGGGTCCGCCAAATAACTTTTTTTTTTTTGAAAATGGCGACAAACATCGAGTGTAGCTTCGGCTGTGTGGCACGTAGTTGAAACCAAATGTTGCCAATATCCTCCTCTTCAATATTTGTGAACAAAAATTCGTTCAACATGGCCCGATAACGATCGCCATTGACTGCAACGGCCACTCCTTGCTCATTTTCGAAAAATGGCCCAATTATGCCTCTGGACCAAAATCCGCACCAAACAGTGATTCGTTTTGGGTGTATCGGCTTTTCAATGTATGCGTGCGGGTTTTCTGTGCCCCAAATTCGACAATTTTGCTTGTTTACTACCCGCCAAGATCAAAATGAGCTTCATCTGAAAAGATGATTTTTTTGGCAAAATCGGCATCTTGTCTAAGTCGATCGCAGGCCCACTTAGCGAAGCGTATACACAACCATATTCGTTCAGCGGAAGGATAAAACTAATTATCTGTCAAATCAGACATGAGCTAAGTGTTACCATTCACGAAATAAGCACTAGTTGAAAAAAAAACGTTAGATGGCGGACCCTTTATTTCCAATCAGCTTCTAGATCCTCAATGCTACTTCCTGTTGTAAAATATAGTTCAAATATATTTATTTGCAGAATTTAGTTCGAAATTAATAGCATCTGCTAGGTCACAATCTTCTTCAAACCCAGTAAGAAGAAATAAGTGTTTTAGAGGCACTCAGTGTTCTAAATCTGTTGACAACGCTTTCAAGATACAACCATCTTTCGAAATACAGTTTTCGATTTTATTTTTCACATTGAAATACATATTCCTGAATTTTTTTAAAAATATGTTTTGCCTTTTTGCACTTTGAGAGAAGAACTGCGTTTAGAGAGCGGTAAAGTATTAAAGAAAATGAATTATTTGAATATTTTGCATGGAAAAGTAGTTGAGGATAAAATAGCAGTATTTTGGCAGCGTTGGCAGTACGGCGTTTCTAAAAGCAGTACAAATACTGCAATTGCAGTACCTTGACAGCCCTGGGTTCGTCCTGCCAGGAATCTTGGAATCACCGAGTATTTTATACAGAGATGCACGAAAAACAACTTTTTCCTCATTGATTTGATATGGGCTTCTATATTAACTATTTGAAGTATTTACATACAACCATTAAAATATAATATGAGTGGAAAATAGCACTTAAGAGCAGAAGGCGTGGTGGTACCGGGATGCAACCAATGACATGCCACCCAAAAGTCTGAAAATGCCGAAATATGTTGCTGATATTTTCCCCTCTGAATAAGTAGGTACAAAAACTTTGTTGTGCATATTTATTTCTACTTTACCTCTGTTGCAGTTATGTAAAGCACATTATGTACATATACGTTAGTACCTACTCCGGCATTTACATACAGAAGTATGTCAGATCATGAAATCAACAATTGCAAACTTTTAACAAAATTGACAGCTTGCCATTTCGTCTTCCTAATCGGCACCACAAACACATTAAAAATTTTCTACCACTTAAACGAACCATTCTCCATCATTTTGTACAGTGTATTAATATCTCTAAAATGCACTTAAGAAATAAAATGAGAAAATACACACAAATTATTAGTTATTTCTTTTTTAGTTTTATTTCACGACTTGCTTTTGCTAAAAACGAAAAAAAAATAAAACTTTGAAACCTGCAATTTTACTTTCTACCAATAAAATGTATTTACGAAGACGGCAGTAGTAACTACCTACCTAACTATATGCAAATATAAATCTAGTAATGAAACAGATTATGCAGACTCCGCAAAGCGAGGGAGCAAGGCCATTTCAGCTTCTAGGTTTGTCTAGATCTAGAGTTCAGTTTGCTGTCACTTAAAAGCAAAATGTGTGGAGAAAGATAAATAAACGAGTGGAGACGATTCATAAGCCATTTTCCATTAGCAAACCAGACTCACAGGTGTACACTGTACGTACGCTGTGTAGTCTGTAGTGTAACTATCGGGGTGCAAGAAATAAAAAAAGTAGTTTGACTTAAAAGGTAAAGTCTAGTCGACTGTTGGGTGCAACAAGTGTTTATTGCGGAGACAAATCTCTCTTCTTTTTAATTTTAGCGTAGAAAGTGATTTTCATTTCATATAGGTGGCTGCTAAATGGAATTGATGTTGTGATTTGTGAAAATAAGTTGTAAGTAAACAACAAAGTAAAAAAGGAGAAAGGCTGAAGGAAGTAAAAAGTATTGGAATACCAACTAGTTTAAGCCAAATTTATAACAATGCTAGTCGATGGAAATAAACAAAATTCTTCGTAATGCAAAAATATACCGATACAGTTCTATGATTTAACTTGGTTGATAGGTTGTTCGTGAGCTATGACGGGAACTGGTGTGACTATAAGTGTTGTGTTGCAGACGACACGACGCGACGGTTCATCATACAACAAATTTGTTGTATGTGGATGACTATATTTTCTTTATGCTAAAAGTGGCATCTAGCATAAAGGCCTTACGAAATGAAAAATGCCTTAAAAATGTATACAAAAAAAGACTCAAGTTATTAATGTTTAATTTAAAAAAATCAAAAAATACCCCAAACCGTCATACAAATTCATACTTGTATCCTGCAACAAAAATGATGAGTTAATGAATTCAATATTGAATTTCTGTATGAAACTCATTTGTTGCATGATAAACGTAGGAATTTTAGCATTTATTTTAAAGATTATGTTGTTAGATGGATAGTTTAGAGCACAGATTAGCCATATGAAGATGAGAATGTTTCGTAAGTTTCACCCTCGAAAAGCCATTTGTTTGAATTGTTGTATTTGTAATTTCTTCCCGAGTCGATGAATAGATGTGAATTGCAACAACAATTTAACCAGGTGTGTGAAGATCCCTAGTGTCTATGTGTGAGATTTTTATACACACATTCTCATTTTTTATTTGATAACTGCCAGTTCAAGCTTGTAGGCAAATTATAATGGCTGCCGGGGATTCTCATATTCATGTGGCTAATCTGTGGCTTAGAGGATATATAATATGGAGTGCTTGTTTTTATTCGAATGCGTACCTTTCATAGGGGTCGCTGTTCAAGTTTCGGTCTGAGTTTTCTAACTTCTAACTAAAAAAGAAAATATTTAAATCTTTAAAATAATAAGGAAAACTTATTAATTTCAAGAATTACTTCAAATTTGAACAATTTAGAGAGAAAATAAGCAAATTATGACTTAAAATTGATAGCAGCTGTACGATACCATCAAGACTTTATCTAAACCGAAAGTGAAATGGCGCCCCATATCATGGCCCCAGGCGCTACAATGCATTAGATATAGGAACGAAGCACTCCATATTATATATCCTCTAAGATGGACAGATGCAGGGTTCAGAGAAATCGTAGTGAATTAAAAAAAATGTAATTATAAATTTTATTTTCAACGAGTAATTTCAACATTTTTCTTAAATTTATCAAAACAAAAAGCAAAGAATATAAAATACTTTTTTTAAAAATTAATAAATAAATTAAGGAAACAAAAATAATTATTACAATAATATAAACGGTAATGGATATTAGTTTTAGAAAAAAGGTGTATAGTAAAAAATGAAATTACTATCGGAAAATGTGTAGTTTTTTTGTAAGCCCGGAGGAAATCGGTCAAAAAAAAACGACATTGGGATTTGGCAGAAATAAAGCGGAGTTTCCCCTTCATAATAAATTCGCCAGTTTGTGTGCGGACAACATAAGAGCTTTCGTCTTTTTTTAATGTTTAAAATCGCGCGATTTTTGCAAGCTATCCCCTTAGGTAGGTAGGAAGAAATGGATGCCCGAAGTAACCTAGCTCAATAACCCAATAGCACTTAAGGGCGCCGTTTTGATACCATAACTCGTATTGACCTGTGGATGGAGGGTGAATTTATTGCATGGATTTGTGGATATACCCCTTTACGGATCTAAAAGGGGGTAAATCCCTTGATCCGCTTTCGCTCGGTCTATTAGGAGGCCCTCGGATGCATATTCTTTCACTCGCTGATAGTTTTCAACACGATCCATGTACTCAGAATGATATTTTAATTTTAAAATATTCTATTGTTTTTATGATGAAAACAAACAATAGGGGAATTGTCATTTTTCAATTACAGATTTAAACGAAAATGACATGGGATATGGCTCGTGTTTTGAAATTCCAAAATTGTTATAAACCGAATTGCAATTGGAAGGGATCAATAATTTGCAAAAAATATTTGCCGGTGAAGTTATAAAAGTTGTATTCACATGGTATTGCAGCCTCCTTCATATTTTGAAGAATGATACATTTTTTGTTTTCTGTTTAAGCTATTTCATCAGCTCAGTTTTACATGCGGAAACATAAATGCTAAATCAACAGTAAGCAGTACTGAGAAAGCCCTGGCTCCTCGAATAGAGGACCTTCACAATACATTTTTGTAAAAGAATCATTTTCAAGTTCCGAAAATTATGGACGAGAGAAATGCAAATTTATAACAGTTTTTCGCCAATCGCCATATGAGTATGAAATAGGAAATATTGAAAGCGCTTCGGGCGACTTAAAAAAAAACTTGGCCTGCCTAAAGTATGTCCACTGGAGGAGGGCCCTGGCTCTGCAAGGCATGTCTAGATTTACGTCCTAAAGCAATGAAATTAGGCACCAACATTTTTTTTTTTCGTTTTTTTGCATACCTAAAATTATTTTGAGGCCTCATTTATTTTGTTGGGCCCGATTTCGCGAAGCCATTCCAAGTTTATAAATTAAGGCATACTTTTGCAATAAAAAATACTTTTTCCGGCTCCTTTATAAAATGACTTTAAGGTTAAGGTTTAAATTTGTTTTATTTGGTTAGGTCTCATTTAAGCCTGGAATTTATTCAAATGGAAAGCTTCTTTAATATTAATTAGTGCACACAATTTTCATTTACCATATTTCAAAAGAAACAATGGGGGCTATCGCGAACAAACTTTCCCTGAAAATGTTTCCCTCCTTTGAATGTTTGGAATGTGAGTAATGATGCAAGGTTTCCATCGGAATTTAATAGTATCGTGAATTAATTTTCCTGGGGAGCTTGGCTATAGTTTCAATGATCCAAAGTCGGAATTACGAAGTGAAGTAGGTATATTAACGTTTCAAATTTTTGAAGCAGGGAAACATTCCTAGGGAAATTTTATTCACTCTCGCTCTCATATGTCAACATTTCATGGCAATCCGACAGATCGTCCATCGTCGAGAAGCAAAGGAAGTTTAAAAAAAAAATTGAAATCGAATTTATTTTATGAAACGATGCAGTGAAATAAATCCCTGTTAACTAAGTCTACTAAAGGTTTTTTAGTCTCACGCAATAAGAAAAAAAAACACCAACTAAAGTGAGATTAGCTCTCATGCAAGGTTTTTGTAAGATATGTATAAGGGAACATTCGCCCCTAACTGCCCCCTTGCGTATATGTCCTTGCTTAAATTGTGAGCAAGTAGGTAATCTTTTTAGAAATTCCATAATAATAACAAAAATCAGTGATTTTACATTTTCTCCCTAACCCACTTTAATTAAGTATTTTTTAAGGTTGAAACTATCATGAAAACTACAAACCTATACAAGATATTTTCAGAACATTTTCAGATTGAGTAGGTAGGTACGCAATTTGACAAATGGATTAATGTATATGTAGGTATGGTAGCCAATATTTTAAACTACATTATGTCTGCTTCGCAAAATGTAGGTACCTACCTTTAAATCAACTCCACTCTTTTCAGCATTATTTAGATATTATAAGTTGAACCAGTGCATGCAATAAACTCCACAAATGCAAACAAAACTTTGGTATGCGTGTTATCCAAAAATGAAAATATTGTATTTATGTTGCGAATACGACACAGTGAATGAACAAAATATACCTACAACAAAAAAAAATCAACTATTCATGAATAATAAAACATCACGCATTCCAGGCAACTCTCTTTATGTTTAAATTTAGTTTTCTTTTGTTGCGGTCACTCACTCCACTACAAAAAATAAAAAAAATAAAACACTATTCTCTCTCCGGTTGATGAAAATCATTCGACACTTTGATAAATTGCACTCAATTGATATTTATGTCTGATTAACTAAAGAATAAAACGAAATCCAAGATAGCGATCTTAATTTTTTTCTGAAAATGATCTTACATGCATTTAAATTCAAAATAGGCATGACTTTAATTTGCTAAATTGTGTTTGAAACTTAAATTGTACACATACATACATATATGATAATTTACATGAAGTTTACACTAGGCAATCTTTTTTTTGTTTAACATTCCAATTCCGCAAACAAAATAAATCAAGTCTAATAAAATGCACAACACATTGCGGCTAATTGCATTGAATATAATTCTGCTTAGAATAAACACAAATCAAATCACGAACTAATAATCCTGACTAAAGTATTCTGAGTCAGAAACGAGCTTTGAAAAACACTGTAACAAAAATGGGGAACGAAGAACTTAAACAAAAAATATAAATATTCAATTTCATAAATAATTTTTGAATTCAAAATTTATAATTTTTCGAAAAAAAATCACGTCAATTCCACTTGAAAACAGACAAAAACGTATTTTTTAAAGCAAACGCTTCAAATTAAGTTAAAAATCGAAGGCGATGAACTACTGTTTTTAACACGATGCGCGTTTATTTTGTGCAACAGGTGCTGTAACTCACGTGTCACATTCTCGCAGTATGGTAACCTTGTTCGTTTTATTGTAAAGGCAGACAAAACACGGTTTTATGTTTACTTTATTATTTTGATCCAATTTATCAAAAAAACCAGATTTAGCTTATATGTTTCTTTCTCATCATTTGTTCGTTTTAATTCATGCTAGGCATTTGAGTGGGTATTATTCTTATTTTTAAATAATTAAAAAAATAAGTAGGTACACGAATTAAACGAGAACACTGTGTTAATCTGTTAATTTTTATTTTGGTGCGATGATTGCGATATCTTACACTGTTCAAAATGGTCAGAATATAACACACTACACACGTTCTTCTCGAACGACGGTTACGAGGTGAATAAAAAATAGATGACAGACAAGACAAGCAAGCAAAAGATAGAATCAATAATAATATGAATTGTCTAAGGTTCGAGTTCGACTGGTGTTTTCAATGCAGCAGGTTGGGTTCGATGATGAAAAAAATGCTGAAACTAGTGCAACACGTTCGATGTTTTTTGGCGCTTATTCATATTCACCACGCTCTTATGCTTTTATTATTTAAGTTTTTATATATATGTATTTATTTAATCACAACAAAGGTAGTAAACTATTATGAGTTGCCTTCAGTTTTGCCGCTGACGAATTTAAAAAGTTCGCAAAAAAAGGGTAGCGAGAAAAAAGCATGCATTAGAAATTTGTTTTTAAATTTGTGCATGTGTAGCAAACTGAACCGGAATCCGTACTGTTTGTAAAGAAAGTGACTATTTTGTTTGTAGTATTCAATTAAACAAATTCACCATATCCGAAAATCAGTTTTTTTACATTTTCTTTAATCAGTTGAAAAGAAAAGTTAGAAACAAAAACAATATATGTAGGTACCTACTTTCTTTTGTTTTCGTTCTTCAATTAAATTCATTTTTATTTTTTGAACCTATAATTGTGGACTACTGCATTCAGGGTTACCTTCGGGGACACTTTAGTGTCATTTTGACACCTTTTCAGCACCCGGATACCAGGACACCTCTTTTTAAAAATACATCGATTTTGGGCACTTTTTTAAAATCACTTTGGACACTATTTAAATAAAAAAAAAACAATTTGTTCGAAAAATTGAACGCAACCCGTTGTCAATCAATCAAATAATAAAAATACCTACACCACACATACATACGTATCAATTTTTTGTTCTATCTTTCATACTCTAAATCTCAAATTAAAGGCTATGAAGTACTTTTAATAAAAACCAATATTTTGAAATATTATCAAAAATTATGTGATCAAGTCACAGTTTCGATTAATATTAATGTTAAGAAATTATCTGTTGAACGATTGATCCAGAAATTATAAAATTGGGAAAAAGAATTAATTTTTTTTTGATTTGGTTTCTGAATTTATAAAATTAATTTATAATCTCGAGGAAGAATACAAAGCTTGGAAGTTTAAAAGCCAATGATGTTGATTTGGAAAATTGTTTTAAAATTAAAAATATAGAACAGTTTTGGTTCAAAATTATAAACTTAAGAAACTATATTAAAGAAATAATGTGATGAAATTAAAGACTTTTTTAAAACTTTTTTCGCAATTTCGGAAATATTTGTTTGTTCATTAAAATTTCAATTTAATCTTGTGTTTTAATTGAAAGTTCTAATGGACACCTTTTTTTCCTCTCGGACACTTTTTTTGACACTTTATGAAAATTTTCAGAGGTAACACTGACTGCATTTCATCACAATTTGTATTGTATAAATATATTAAGGTTATTATTGTTAACCAATCGAATGTTCCCTTGAAGATAAAGGAACGAACGGATTATTCCACATTAGGGTTCACTAACAATACATCGCCCTTGGAAGAACAATTCACTATTCAGTGTTTGTCAATCATTTCCAACGTGAAGTGAAACAAAAAATCATATAAATATGTAAAGTAATGGACATTTTAATTTCTTTATCCGGAGAGAGTACGATAACTCAGGTGCCGCAAAATAATAACGGTTTTTTTAGAGGGGTTAAAAACAATCATTTTTTACTATGGGAGGGGGGAGGGGGTCTATCTCCCTCCGTTTAGGCGGGAGGGGCAATTTTCTAAAAAATTAATTAAAGTTAAAAAAAAGATTTAAAAGATTTCCAGTAGGAACCGGAAGGGATGTTAAAATTGAACAAAATAAATATTGTGTGAGGTATCAACCTTTTTTTTTATTTTACTTGAAAGGGCTATGAGTTATCAATTACATTGGCTTAAAGTTTGAGTCAGGTAAAAATTTATTTATTTTCCACTTATAAGAGATCACAAACTCAAAAAGACAAATGAAGTACAAAAATAATATTTAAAATTATTAATATAATAAATTATTTCATTTGCTAAAAAGTATAAACTTAATATATTTTTTAAAGTGGGTATATATATATATAGGTATGTAATTAAAGCTCTTAACACAGTTTTTGTATGCAGTTGTTAAAACCCCTAGGGGATCAGTTGTATTTGACATTAAAATTGTTTAGAATTGACCTGTTTTTTTTTTGTCCATTTCCATCTGGGATTGGAAAAAAGAAAACGTTAAAAATGTCAAAAATATAGAAAATGTATTTGTAGAATTTAAACGCAATACTGTTTTAACTATTAAGTTCCACCAGATTGTAAAATAATATTTATAGTTATGTACTTGAAAACAAAAAAAATAAGGTAATTAAAAAAAAAACGTCAAAACCCTATTTCAGTTGTGTGAATTCTTAGCCAAAAACCTGAAACGCAGTTATGATACTTTGGTTATTACAGAAACGAAGTTTCGAAACCGTTAGACCAATTTTCAAGGAAATTTGAAATCGGTCTACCCGTTTAGGTTCTAGCTGAAATAACAGTGGACGTACGGATGCACAGACTGAGCCGACACAGACGGTATGACAAAATCACACTTTTTCTAACTTCTGGATCATAGTAATGTTCAGGGCCGGACCAACCATATGTGCAAGATGTGCAAATGCACAGGGCGCAAAATTCTGGGGGCGCATTACCAGGAGCAAGAAAACGTAATCTGAACTTGCGCAAACAAATATGTACTGCCATTTGCATTTTAACCACAAAACTTGTTTAAATAATCGCAAAATAACATCCACCTCAACTGTGCTAGTTTAATTCTTGCCCACTACTTATCGAATTTGCAATTTCACCATTGACAACAAAGAACATATTTTATTAATTGAGGCACGTGGTAAAAATATGATGCCATAATGCAGTTAGAAACAGCATGAAAAGTTTCACTTTATACTTTGACTAATATCACAACGTGATTATTGGTGGAAACATAAGTAATAACAAAGTATTTTTCGATTAGTTCCGCTATTAAGTATGTACCTATAGCTGGTGCAGTGGTGCTGCTGTTGCATATAATTCAAATTGAAGAAAAGCCATTATCCAAGGTCTTATGCAGTAGCGGAGCTTATATTTGGCTGTGTGAGGGGGGGGGGGGGGGCTGGAGTATGAGGCAAACATTTTAAATGACTTAATACTTTTGTCCACAGATTATCCACATGAAGATGAGAATCCCCGGCAGCTATTTTAATTTGCCTAGAAGCTTGATCTGTCAGATATCAGATATAAAATGAGAATGTGTGTATAAAAATCTCACACATAGACAGTAGGGATCTTCACACACCTGGTTAAATTGTTGTTGCAATTCACATCTATTCATCGACGCTGGATGAAATTACAAATACAACAATGTAAACAAATGGGTTTTCGAAGGTGGAACGTACGAAACATTCTCATCTTCATATGCCTAATCTGTGCTTTTGTCCTTAAATTCATTGCTCTTTTTTTAAATATTAAGTATCACCCCAGTAATGAAATTCAAACTCCGCATAGTATCTGACAAAGTAAAACAGTATTTGTGTCGTATAGTATTTGAACCGGATATTATGAAAGTCGTTTGCAATGAATGGCTCCTTTAAAAGCCAACAGCTATCAACGTATTTGAGTATTTAAAGGTCTTATGGCCAATTTCATAAAGCCCTTTTAACTGTTTAACAGGCTTTTAAATCTTTAAATGACGTTTGTGTCATACAAAATACGTCATTTGAAAATTTAAAAGCCTGTTAAATATTTGTGAAACCGAACATTAATTTGTTATTTCGCGCAAAATTTGACCTGATTACTTTTAAATAAAACTTTGAAGATGGAAGTGAAGGCTGAAGAAGACTTATTAACAATTCGAAGATCGATTAGAGGTAACTCTGATCCCATGAGCTAAGAGGATTCCTTGTAGGAAGTATTTTGTTTTTTTTTTTATCAAAAGAATTGACTGTGGATCCATAGCTTTATAAAGCTGTTTCGTTTGTCTAAATCTGCCTTTAATTAACTATTGAAAGAATCGAGTATCCGTGTAAATATGAAAAGTTGTTCAAAGTCGAAGGCGCAGTTAGTTCGATATCGAACATACACGGCTGTTCTAATTTCCTTTCGAATTCCTCACGTTTTCGAATTTTCGCTGTTCTGAATTCCGTATTCGAAAACGTTTTGCGGATTCGGCAAAACGAACGGATCAATAATCCGCCAAATTGACGTTTTAAATTCGGTTATCCTTTTGTTGGCGGATTACAATTTCGTTTTTGACATACATAACAGCTGATTTGGAAAATGTTTTGTTGATCAAGTTGGTAAAACTTAAAAGTAAATCCGACTGGAAATCAGAACAATCGTTTTCAATCCGCACGGATTCAATTTTCGTTTCCGTTTCCAAATTCGACCGAATGTCAGAACAGCCGTAATAGGCCGTTTCTGATTTTGTTCTATCGAATCAAAAACAATCGGCTGAGCCAAATAAGGAACTGGCTATATATGTAGATACTTGATTGGATTGACTGAACTCGATTGTATCATGCATGATTGAAAATCATGACTTTATTTACTACGACTAAATGTAACGAATTTTATAATTGGGGTGAATGCTTCAATCACATCAATTTTTTGATAAAATAAAAAAGAAAAAGAAGTAAACTTGAACTTTTGAGGTGCAAAAATTACTATCATGTTTATACCAAACACCACAGATATTTAGTTTACCGTTTACCTCAAAATTCCAGGCAACAATATTAGAATCAAAATATTTCATGAAGCAATTTTTTTTTTGAAATAACAGAAATAAACAAAATTGTAAAATGATTAGGTATATGAATACATACATATATCGCAAGTAAAAAATACTTTATTACGGTGTATATATATGTGCAATACATAAATGAATCAAATATACTAGAATACCATATTACGTATACCATTTACTGGCAGGGTATTCATACTAGCGTTTTAATCGTACTATTTGCACCATGGTATTCCCTTAAATTTTGATTGAAAAATCGTATTCCATGATAAGGTGAGCTTACTTTTATTTTGGGAATACATTTTCATTTTTATAAGTCAGCGTTAGCGATGAAAACATAATAAATTCTCACCGTGTATTTTCGATACTCAGTCTGTAATTTTTAATACTCATCACTTTGAATGAAAAAAGAAAATGATTGATTAATAAATAATTATTTTGACAGAACCTTTAAAAAAAATTGTGTGAGTGCCGGGACTCACGGTTAATATGTGTAAACATCAACGTGCGCGGATCCAAAACGGACTTGTTTTTGCTTGAAGGGGATCTAAAGATTTTTTTCACTGAACCCACCCATCCTAGTATGCAGATCGTAACGTTGCACACCTTAACGTTGCACGACGTAACATTGCACACTAACGTTCACGTTTTTTTTCACTCTACCGCCAGTATAGATGTTTACACATAAAAAATCCCATTGTTTTGATCCCGTAGTTTGTAGTTTTTAGGCTGTTTGTAGCAATAAATTCGCAAAAGGAGACGAAGCTTTCATCCCAGAATAATTTTTAAGGTAGGTATGTATCTTTTTATATTTTTCAGAATTTTTTTCAAATTAATTGACAAATGTCACACTTTTGCACATCTCTTTAGATTTTCCTAGTGTACGTTAGACCCTGTTTAGATTGTGACTGCTCACTACGCAATGACGACAGTTTAATGGTGAAATTGGTGAGGTGGCAAGGGAGGCAACAGTCAGGAAGAAAATATAAAAACTGTATTGAGCAGTCATGTTTTATATCCGAAATGTTCCATTTTATTGCATTTTTTCATTTTTGGCTTGTGCGTTGAACGGTGATAGGGCCCATACACCACACATGCCTGCATGGCCAAATAAAAGAATGCACAATCACGCTTCAACATACACTACTCATGCAAACTGTACAATATTTAGTCGTGTGTTCATCGCTGAGTTGACAACTTCTTAATATTTCAAGCTTGACTGAGCAAATGTAGCACACACACCACACATGCTTGCATACACAAACAAGAAAATATCAAAATTTTTTGAAATCACTCATGCCGCATGCACAACCACACATTCAACACCATACACTCGCAGTTTGCATGCGCAATCACTCTATTGCGCATGCAGGCATATGTGGTGTATGGGCCCTATGAGGTAGAAAAGAATAAAAATTAAAAATGCGTAGTGGGTCGAGGGTAGAAGCAGAAAATGCTTTTTGAATAATTGGTTTGATAATTGCAAAGATGCTGAAGCAGATTTAATTGCTATATATTCTTTATTTTGCAACTATTTAATTATTTAATATTTGAAGTCACAATCAAATGTTCCAATTCACAGATAGTTCAGAGATGCACATGAGTGAAAATTACAAGTGTATACACGCATTGACTTTTCACTACGTAGTGGGCAGTCAAAATCTAAACAGGGTCTTACGAAATGAAAATTATGGTGTCAAATTGATTATGAACCGGTTCATATTCCGCTTCCACATTTGGGTACTCATTTTTCGTTGGAAGTTTCATCGTTGTGAACTTAACCATCAGTTTTATATGGAAATTTCATTTCGACTCGAACTGAGTAGGTACAAGGCTTATGTCGTTTCCCATTGGTTTCACTCGGGGATTCACTCATACTGAAATCCAATGGAACAGTCCTAACTAATTCTACTCAACTTTGAAATTTTGTCATTGTATTCGTGAATCGTCGTGTCGGTGAAATGCCCTGCCAGTTCATTATTTTGTATTTCAGTATTTGTCATCTACGATGTGTGTATTGAAATTGTGCTCATCCAAACAGAGTTACCTTTCCCAATTGTAAGCAAATTCAAGAGCTTTTTCTTTGGATTTTATGATGGAACTTTTAGGATTTGAAGCTTTTGAGAACAGATTTATGAAGTTGAGTAATTGAATGGTGACTGAATAGTTATTTTGAGTGAGTTTTTTCTGACGTTAGAGCTGAAATGTATTCGTGCTTCTTGAGCGTATTCTGATTTCAAATCGAGAAGCGAAATTATCTCCTCAGAAGCGTCGGTTGACTGTTATTTTTGCAAATGGAATGGTTTCAGAAGAGTTTCGGATGCTTCCGGACGTCGAATGGAAAACGACATTAAAGGGATAAATTTAAGATTTAAGAAATTCGTGTTTTATTGAAACGTTTTTCTTATTAAATACCTTTGGGGTATTCTTTATCAAATATTGTAATTTGTAGGGTGAAAAGTTTTAAAAATAAAAAATTATCCGATTTAAGACATCCCTTTGGCTTTTGAAAGATTGTTTTTTTAGTGGATGGCGTTAGGGATTTTTCTTCAGAAAATTGGCATTTATAGGGTGAAATGGAGTAGAAATGAAGAGTGGTATCTGATTTCAAAAATTTGTTTGTGCTTAAAAAAATTGCTATTTATAGAGTGAAATAGGATAAAAACAATTAAGTGCTTTTTGATTACAAAAATTATTTCTGTGTTGGGAAAGTAATAAAGGTTGGAATTAGAGGATCATGTTTAGCCAGTCATAAGGTGAAGTAGGTTAAAACCCTTAAAGAAGTATTCGGTTACAAAAATTAGCTTAAATATTTATTTATATTTTCTTTTGTAATTTGTATGCAAAGCTTAGGTGCGAAGACGGGCGGGCCCGCTAGTTATTGTTTGGAATTAAAAATAGACAAAGAATATTTACGTTTACATATAAGTGTAGTATCTGTGTTTTAAGATGAACTAGTCGTGGATTAGATACCTATTTGCGATTACAATTTACTGAGGCTAGTCTTATAATTGGAATATGGATGTAATATAGTTTTTTAAAATATTTTTATCATACAAAAAAATTATGCTGTTTAAAAAAATTACCGAATTTATTTTTTTTAAGTTTATTCAAATGTTAAAATCCTATTTCAATTTTCAAAGAAGACCCCTGCTCAAGGGATTAGCAATTCCATGAATTTTGTTCATGTTGACACATTGTCTTTCAAATCTTCCACTCTTGATCGAAGCGCTCTTTTCATCGCCTTTATTCTAAAATGGTTTGACAAGAGCAATTCCGGTACATCAACAGCACAACTATGGAATGTATTTCTTTACACGCGCATATTAATATCACGAATCGCTCATTTTAGCCCTGAGCCATATACCCATTATATTTATCGTGTGACGGGTGACGCGCTGGTGGTGGGGTTGGTCGGTGTGGCTCGATGGTTGGTGGCGATGTGCATTATTATTATCTGGTAGCAATCGTCGTCCGTCCGTATATGTGGATGGAAATCAAAGAACTGACGAACGGGCTTATGAGTGATTGATTTGCATACCTACCTGGCACCTGTAACCACAGCGAAGCAATTTCTTAATAAGTCAATTGCCTTAAAGAAGCTTCGCATTCGCATATAAGACCGACAAAAGTTAAGAACTATTGCCGTTTGAATTTGTCCAAAGAAATCAAAAGAAAAAGTGCGGACAAGGAGTTCCAGCTCAATAGACAGTTTGAACTCTGTCGGTACGTGCTAGAATGCACGCGGTAAGACAAAATAGAATGAGTGTGAATAGGTATCTTAGTTTGGATTGAAAAATTATTTGAACAACCATAGATGCCTGCAGACAGAGCTACATATGTATTTATTACTTATAAAATAATTTCGCTGAAGAAATTATCTAACATATTTTATGACAATATAAAAAGAGAAAAACTGATATTTTTGCCTTTGATGTGGGATTTGTTCGTGCATTTTCAGTGTTTTGAAATCTTCTGTCAAGGTCGATGAGATTATGAAAAATTCAAGATTTCTAAAATATTGATATTGGTGGATACCGTCCAAAATGTCAATTTTTTTGTTAAATCGGAATTGTGTTAAAATGAAATGTTAAGACAACTCGGCAAACGGACGAGAATTGATGACATGAATTGTTCTCTAGCTGGAAACTGTAGCAATACACAGAGTAAAAGGGCCCACATAAAATAGAAGAAAGGTGTAATAAGATTTCTTTGTGGTTTTCAAAGAAAATCTTATTAAAACCATAAAGACAATCCAAAGAAGGAAAAATCACCGTTGCCTTTTGGCCCACCTGAATAGGTTCTTTATCCAATAATAATTTGTTTGGCTTGTGGACTTATGACCATGTGCCAGGCGCGGATACAATGGGTTGCAGTGGGTACAATTGCCCCCCCCCGGGCAATTCGCATTTCTGCATTTCGCATTTATTAAATTAAGTTTTTTATTTGCTAAAATTTTAGCTATCTATTTCAATCCCTGTCTAATGAGCTATAACAAACAACACCCTAACGGATTCCTTCTCATGTTATGTAGGTAGGTACCCTTATTCACAAGTTATTGCACCCAAAACTTGAAATTCGGGCACGTTCTTGAAATTGCGTTCAAAAACCCCTATTACTTTTTTATTTATTTTTTTCGCAAAGGCAGAATAGAGGTTTAGACTAGAGCAGATTATATCTAGGTACTTAAAGTGAGTAGGGACACTCGCTCTATGTGTTCTTCTTTTGTTTACAATTATGAGGACCGCTAGTTCTCGTGGATGCATTTGAGGAATTAGCGTTTTCCAGAACTGACAAAGAATACGAGTCCGATGAGGAAAACTTTAGAGAAACCAGAAAAATATTAACTGCCGAAAAGAAGTTGGATGGAAAAGTTCTACATCCAAGGAGTTGTCTTTAACTGGCAAAGCCATGGCCCAAATTATCTTGTCCTAGCTAAAGAATAAGCTCAAACTTCCTCTTGAATGGTGAGTGGGTTGTGGGAATAGGGACAGCGGATGTGCTGTTTTATGCTTTCAGAAGTTCGAGGCAGTGGCGAATTTAGGTTTTCTGCCGCCCTATGCCCGGTTGAGTACGCCGCACAGTGGTTCGGTTTGTATGGGAGAGCGGAAAAAAGTCTGTTTTATCTGAACGGTTCAACAGATTTAAATGAAATTTGGCAAGCATGTTTATATTAGTCTTATACATATTTGGTCAAAATTTGGTTGAAAAAAAATAATTAGAAACAAAGTTATTGACATTTTTCTAAAATTTGAGGGATTTGATGTTTGTATGGCAGAGCGGAAAAAAAATCTGTAACATCTGAATTGTTTAACGGATTAAGATGAAATTTGATTCGCATTTTTAAATTAGTCTTATACACATTTTATCAAAATTTGGTTAAGAAAAAATCATTAGTAAAAAAGTTATTGGCTTTTTTTTCTAAAATTTGAGTGTTTTGATGTTTGTATGGGAGAGCGGAAAAAAGTCTGTAAAATCTGAACTATTAAACGAATTTTAATGAAATTTGACAAACATGTTAAAATTAGTCTTATACATGCTTGGTCAAAATTTGATCAAGAAAAAATTGTTAGAAAAAAAGTTATTGACATTTTTATAAAATTTGAGGGTTTTAATGTTATATTTAAATAAAAGTTTTTTTTAGTAAAATCTTAACTTTTTATTTTGAATATATATATATATTATAAAATTAAATTTATAATCGATCGTTGTTCCACACAATAATATCCCTGTTTTCCTCCATAGTCATTTGAATTGGTACCAAAGATGTCATAAACGTCCGAAGTTTCTTCATTGTCAAATGTTTGACTGTATTGTGGTTGTCCAGAGGCACCATCGCATCCCCATTTAGTGTACAGTGTTAAAGACTGTCCTATAATTCTGGTTATCTCCTCTGATGTCTTTCCTTCTAATAACCTTGTTACAGTGTGGTCTAACAATTTTTGTAGTTGCACACTTGCTGAGCTTTCCGTAATGTTTATATCTAAAGGATAGCACTTTTTCTTTGCTTCCAGTAATTTAATATAAGGTGGAAAAACATCATGTCCTTCGTCTTTTAGTGCATGTCTCAATACTTCATATTGGCGTTTCGACAATTCTGCTTGTATAAATAATGCAAGAGCCTTATCCGGATCAAATTGTGAACAGGAAAAGCTCTCTGATGTTGCTGCATAGTTTATCTCTTCTCGAGGAAATATATTTCTAATTTCGTCCCTCTTATACCTTTTAGTTCGATCACAGCATTCGTCAAAACTCTTTCGTGGTCTTCCCATATTAGTTGACGTTTCGGGCAATACACTTTGGGTTAGGTCTACTTGGAAAACTCCTTCGAGCCAATAAGTGTATTTTTTTTTAAAAATGACTTTTTTTTCTATGAACTGCGTTCCATCGACTTAAAAAATGAGAAATAAAACGTTTCTTTAATTCTGATAGCACAGTTTCTATTTGCTCAGAAATTAAGTTGGGGTATTTCCTTACAAAATATGGTCGAAGATTTTGAACATCTTACCCATTAGTAATAAGTTCACTACACAACACCGAATAAGGAATTTCGATTGAATCCATTTTAATGTATTGAATTCACTATATATGTTTGTTATTATATTTAACTTCACTTTCACTTATTGCACCTTGCACAAATGCTCAATAACTCAATACTGACTTTTTTTTCATTAATCCTTTATATAAATAGATTTAAGTAAGAGATTTTATTCTAATAAGCCATTACTAATCCTTACAGGTAATAAAAAATTACGCAATACAGAACAAAAACAAAGCAATAAAACTTTAAAAAGAACACTTTTTTTATTTTTACCTGCCCTACTTTTAGCGAAAAATTAAAAAAAAATAAAAGATTATCCCTAATCCCTTTCTTTATTTTGTATTAAGCTCTATCATATAATTCAAAATATCATAAAACTATATTATTTTTCGTGTGTTGCTTTCAAGAAAATTGAGTTGAAAGTTGAAAAATTTTCCAGGCAGAAATAAATGGTTTCGCAAAAATCGAAATTCTCAGCCCTGGGTCAATGTATTAATTTTGTTTTATTTTTAAAATAACGTTTGAAATTTTTTTTTAAAATAATGGGCCTAACCAGTTCATTCTGACAATTAATACCGAAGTAATCAAACTTTTTGGTAGACACCACCGTCAAGACGGAGTTTTTTGAAATCCGATTAAGTGAAACATTTTTGAGCATAACTTCCACATCTGCACGTATCTGCAGCTGATTTTTTCTGTGCTTTAACATGAATGTATGGAGCATATGGTGGCATACTTACTTTCTTGGTATCTTTTGGAGCTGTTTTTTTAAATCAAAAAGTTTTAAAAAAAAGCATTTTTTCTTAGTACTAAAGCTTCAGGCTACTTATTGAAGGTATCTTTTATAAATAATCAATATTTTTTTTTATTTTTAGATAATCGAAAATAGACCAATTAAATTATTATTATTATTATCTGCAGGAACTTCGGAAAAAAATATCTCAAAATTTGTTGAAAATACGGTTCGCGATTTGAGTAAAATTATTTTTCAACTTTGATTGCTTGTAAATCAGAACATACAATATATATGTTAAAAAATACTTTTAAATCATACGCTTTGGTTATCTAAGAGTACTTTAACATAAAGTTTAAAACGATAGACATGACTTTTTCAAAAGACTTTTTTCCGCTCTCGCACCACTGTGCGCCGCCGCCGATGTCACATGAAAACAAAAGAAGTACCCACACCATACACAAAAATCCCTACATTTTCCCTACAACCGCACAAAATGCATAACATAAATGAAAATGATGAAATGATGATATTTTTTTTTGTTTATTTTTCTCCTTTTTTTATTTTATTTATAGTTTTATATATGCGTAAATAAATAATAATAAAGTTAACGAATACTTAATAGCATTTAAAACAATTGTAAAAATGCAGCGCCCCCAAAGAAAGAGATAAAATATAAAATATTATTTTGGCATTTTTTTTAAAAAAATTGAACTTTCTCAACAAATTATCCATAGTCCTCCTAAACTCCTTTTTCAACACAAAATATTCTCTGGTCTATTACCGACCCCTGTGGCCCACTAGCGCCCACAGGCATCACCGCTCACTTTGAGAATCAATTATTTTTCTGCGCCCCAAAGATTTTGCCGCCCTAGGCCCCGGCCTCACGGGCCTAAGCCGTAACCCAGCACTGGTTCGAGGTGCTGTGACGGTGATTCAGAAAGAAGCGAAAAATGCTGTGAAGACTCCATGCTACAGTCACACTCCATTTCTCGAAGCTCAAAAGTATCTGCCATTCGAGACGATGTGACAATCATGAAAGAGGTAATAATAGCCGTGTTTTTCTTTTGCAAGTGCATGTGGATTTGTCGAAAAAAAACAACATCGGAACTAATAGTTTTACACGTAAATACAACAACAACTTAAATCCATATATGGACTTAGTTAAGTCCAGATAATTATCGGGACTTACGTACGCAAATACTTCGGAAGAACAAAGAAACTTCCACGAACATTCATCGGTTGTCGCGATAGGTCTGTTTAACGTGAAATTTCTTGCGTATTTGCACAAATTTTCACAAAATTGACCAAATTCCTGTTTGTTAAATTGTCCCAAATTCCTGTTTGTAAACTCAAAAAAGTTGTAACGAGAGAGCAGATAATTTTCCCTCCATTGGATAGCTCTCAAATTAGTGCTTCATTGTTCACCTTCTGTGTACAAGAAGAGTAAAAACAGTGAACCCACCCAAACTGCATCGTTTGCTTTTAATAATTTGAAATCGTGGTTTCTGGTATGTGAAAATTAAAGGCTTAACTACATAAGCCAAAAAGTACTTTAGTACAAAAGTAAAAATATTTTTTTTCCCGCTAGCGCAGTTGTTTTGTGAAAAAGAATATACAAATTTTTTTTTAGACCAAAATTTAAGCTTTCTGCATCATTTTTATAAGTTTTCCAGTAAGAAAAACTATTCCAAAATGAGTTTGAAAATTATCACTTTTGTACTTTTTCACTTTTTGGGCTTATGTAGTTAAGCCTTAACAATAGATACTTGTATTTTTCTTTAATTAAACGCAAATTGTTAAAAAAACCGGACGGAGTGTAATTTTGACGTTTTGTAAACAAAAGTGGTTCAATGCGTTGTTAACTTTCTCCCAAGTTTCTCGTTCTCACTTTGTTGTTTTGACAGGTCTTACACATTTTACTGAAAAAAGATACCAAACCAACCTATTTTCGTTCCGAATGTTTCGCACCGGCTTGGGAAAGCCTTTACTCAACTCGAAATCGACTTCTCAACCCAACTGGACATTTCGATCACGCACAGAGTTTTTATATAACATCCCTGAAATATCTCCCAGCCACAAGAAAGAGATAAAAACAGGAACATATAACTACGGCACATAATTCATAAGCCAGCTGTGTGATAAAGCCAGATCTATTAATAGATTTTTTTTCATTTGAATTTCAATTTTCAAATCAATACAAAAATTCCGTTTGAAATATTATTTCTCTCAGGGTAAAGTGCTTGTTTTTCTGTTTAAAGAATTTGGGTAATTTTTTTTATTCTTCATTTATTTGTGTATTGATTAAACTAAATTATTACTTTTTAAGCTAACATGGATCACTTACGTTCGCTATATAAAGCCAACCCTATCAGCCCCAAAAAATGCAAACGGAAGGAAGCCCATGAAATCCGTGCCAACAAACGAAGCGAATTGTACACTTCAACAAGAAATATTTCACCAAGTCCTTCATCCAAAAGGACCCAATGTAGTCCAAGAGAATACCAGAAGGAAAATTTCAATCCTCTAAAGCCTTCGGAAGCAGAAAAACTTCTAGGGCCTGACAAATCCCGTTCTCCGAGTACTAAAATCAATGAAAAACTAAATCGTCAAAAGGCTCATATATTGAAATTCCTCGCGTGGAAAGCAGAAAAAGCTAAACAAGCTGAAATTAAAGAAAAGTCTAAACGTGCTCCGTTTGTTGTTAGTACGCGTAATTGTGCTGCGACAGTATCCGAGTTGACTAACAATAATAAAAAACCCTCGTTTGCTCCAGCAAACCACATCTTTCGGCCACCCGCCGCACTTCAAAGTTTTGAATTAAAAGTAATTAATTCGAACAGCGTGCGATTAATAAACGGCACCCGAGAAGAAACTTACCATTTTCTCGCAACACCAAACAAAAAGACTAAAAAACTGGAGTCCGATGTTTCGACACTCAAGACTTATAAGAAGCCAATTCCAGTTCTAAGAGCGGTGAAAGTAAAGCCTATTGCTGATAACACTCCTGTAGCAAATGCGAGAGTGACAAAAACGCCGCTAAATCCTAAACCAATACTAGCATCTACGGACAATGTGCATGAACTTCCGAAACGGAAAGTCAATCCTGTTCAATTAAAGCCCAAGCCTGTTTTGCCGCCAATTAAGCGGTCGGTGTTTAAAGCTCCTAAGAAATGCAATTCATCGATTTCGAATGCTTTTATGGCAGTCACTGGAAACACAAATTTTCGAGGAGAAATACCAATTGGCAAATTGAAAGGCAAATCAGTTATCAAGGCTCTGGCCGAAGTCGACAAACAACCAGAACATATTCCGAAAACTTCAACAGATACTAATTTGCAGGACGTTGTCACGTTGACCAAGAATAAGTTATCGTCGAAGGAACCAAGTAGCGAAGCGCTTGTTGTTGAAAAGAACAATTTGGTACATGCAGTTGTCGAATTGACTTCAAATTCATCTGATGGCGATACGAAGCCAATGCCAGTTCCAAAAACGGCAACGGTAAAGCCTATTTCTGGTAAGACTCGTGTGGCAACTACGAGATTGACAAAAACGCCTTTAATCTCTAAACCAAAGCTGGATACTAAAATCAATGTCCAGGAAGTTCCCTCAAAAACCAAAGCCAATTCTGTTCTATTAAAACCCAAGTCTGTTCTGCCGCCAATCAAGAGGTCAACGTTCAAAGCTCCTAAGAAATGCAGTTCATCGATTTCAAATGCTTTTATGTCAGTCAATGGAAACACTCAATTTCGTGGAGGGCCACCGAAAGTTAAATTGAATGGCAAATCAGCTCCGAAAACTATGGCTGAAGCTGGAAAATGCTCGAAACAGATTCATGAAACCCCAACCGATGCCAATCAGGGGTACCCCTTCCTCAACATTGTCACATCGACCAAAAGAAAGTCGATATCGTCAAAGGAATCAAGTGCTAACTCGCTCTTTGTTGAAATGGACCAATTGGTAAGTCCAGTAGACGACACCACGACACATTTAGCTGATGGCGAGAAATTCAATTTCCTTCGCTATTCCGTTGTTCAATCGGATGCAAGTAAACTTGAAGATGAGGTTGAACCCAAGGTCAATAATGATGTTACTCCTGAGAAAGCAGCTGGATCTCAAACGCCAACAACATATCTCAGTCCTTACGTCTCGGTGTCAAGAGGCAAGGTAGGAATTAAAATCGAACGAGAGAAACGCAACAGCGTTTATATGTCTGTGGACAAATCCGTCAAAGAAGATGCAGATACAACGGCTAAAGCTCGTCATACTATGGCAACGGTTCATTACTACCGCAAGCAGTTAAAGGACGAGATTTCACGTTTGGATGATCAATGTGACACTTGGCAGCAATATAAAGAAGCCAATGCCCACCTTTTGGAGGACACTGGATCGGATATGATCAATGTGACCATTGGACAAACAAAATTACTCACCACAAAGAAGCTCAAGCAATTTGGCGATCTCATTGATCGCTGCGAGGATGGTGCGATGGGAAAGAAATCGTTGGGCAAAGGAGATGGAGCTAAACCTATTCTAACAGAAGATCTGGAAGGATTCTGGTCGATGGTGGGTTTGCAAATTGAGAATGTTGAAAAACGCTTTGCCAATCTTCAACGCTGGAAAGATAATAACTGGAAAGATCCGGACGAAGTTCCCGCAAAATCAAACCAGAATATTAATTTAAAGAAAATTAAAAAACTCAAGCCAGGTAGCACTGCTGGGCCAAACAGGGATCTGCAGAAAATACTAAAAAGTGCTCAAGCCGCCTTCTTGCGTAAGAAAACAGCGAATAGCGGACTGGACGAAGATGTAATTCTAACGCCATCAAAGAGTCGTCAAATTTTGATAAGAGATCGACGATCCAGGTCGTCTGCAGCCACAGTTATAACAGTGAATACCCCAAAAGTAAGTCGCAAATCATCTGTTTTCGATCAAACAACACCGACTGGTATAATCGCAGATACAAAGGTCTTGCCACATATAAATGGCTTCCGAAAGAGCATGAATTTATTCAAAAGTACCCTTCTTAATAAACAGGAGAAGAGATCTCCCGGATCAATTAATTGTGCTAGTCCCCTGCCTCTTTGTCAAAAAAGAAAATCAATTTTAAAGACTCCCGGGTCTAAATATCGGCCTAAAAGTGTCATATTCAATAGTCCAACATTACAGTTTACAGTGGAAGACAAGGTGGAAGATGAATCACCACCCCAGGATATATCACCGAGTAAACTAGAAACAAAAGAAGTGGAAGAACGTACTTATTCGTTGAGAACTAGAAGCATTAAATTAAGAGATTTAGCAGATATTTTAATTCCCGAATAAATAAAATTGGGTAAAACCTGTTTATTATTTTATATGAACACATGTATAAGCGTTTTTTTTTTTATTTTTAAGCCAGTTTGTATTGTTTTTTTATTTGTTTTGATTACAAATTCATAATATTATTTTATTGACATCTATACACTTTCATTATTCTTCAACAATAAATAAATTCATCAAAATATAAACGTTTTCAATATTCTAGTGGTAAAATAATTATTAAAGTGAAGCTTTTTGCTTTGAATTTAGTGTTTGCCCGACTGGTTGGTAAATTGAACTCTAAACTCAATGAAGTTTTTTGTAGGCAATATTCGAAACAGTAATTAAAACATCGGTACATATGCCGTTTTGAAACAATACAAGATCTAAATATTTGTTTTCAATGTTAAATTTTGTGATCTTCCTTAGAAGTTTAATTAATTCTGTGATTTAATACGTTGGATTTTAGTCTATAAATCGATGTAATATGAACTGGAAATTATAAAAAAATGAGTATTGATAGGTCCTCACTTCTCGGTAGTCAAAAATGATGAGTCCAAGTGAAATCAATAGGAGCACGAATCAATACATTTTATTATTCCAATTGTGCTCAGTCTTCTAACTTAAATAATTATATTATTATGTTACAAGCCAACTCCCTGAGGGCTTTGGAAACACAAATAAGTGCAAACGTAGAATGTTTCCGTTTTGGTAGGTTTAGGTTCGATTCAAATTTTGTTATAATATACATACATATTTTCGAATTAAAAATTCTTTGGGCGCTTTGAGAGTAAAATTTTAAGGTTTTTATTGATAGGTTTAGATATATGTATGTACTAGCTGATTGGTCCGGCTTCGCACGGGTGGAAAAACCTAAGTTTTGCATACAAATTACAAAAGAAAATATAAATAAATAATTAAGCTAATTTTTGTAATCGAATACTACTTAATGGGTTTTAACCTATTTCAAGTTATGAGTGGCTAAAGATGTTAAAACATGATCCACTTAGTCCAACCTTTATTAATTTCCCAACACAGAAAGAATTTTAGTAATCTAATACCACTTCTATGTTTTTATTCCATTTTACTTTATAAATATCAATTTTTTTAAATAACCTTTGAAACAAAAACAAACAATTTTACCCCATTTCACCCAATAAATGCCAATTTTCTGAGAAAAACCCTAACGCCATCCATTGAAAAACAACCTTTCAAAAGCCAAAAGAATTTCCTAAATCGAATTTTTTTATTTTGACCCGATTTCACCCTACAAATATTAAAATTTTGAAAAAGAATATCCCTAAAGCCAAAAAAGAATTTTTTACATCAGAATTTTTAAGTTTACCCCATTTCACCTTTACAATATTAAATCGGACAGTGTTTTATTTCTATCCCATTTCACTCTAAATATATTAAAATTTTGAAAAAAAATAGCCCTAAAGCTATTTCCTAAGAAAAACCTTTCAAACAAAAACGAATTTCTTAAATTGGACTTTTTTATGTTTGGCCCATTTCACCCTACAAATAACAAAAGTTGAACAATTTTTTTATTTTTGCCCCTTTCGCCCTACAAATAAGAAAATTTAAAAAAGAATATCCTTAAAGCCATTTCCTAAGAAAAACCTTTCCAACAAAAAACGAATTTCTTAAAAAGGACAATTATATTATGATGACCCCATTTCACCCTACAAGTAACTAAAGTTGAAAAAGAAATCCCAAAAGCCATTTCATAACCGCCAACAGCGCCTCCTGTTGAACGGTAATTGAATTGAACAGGAAAACGAAATATTTGGCTACAGCGCCACCTGTTGAGAATTTTCGAACTTTTCTTTTTTCCTAAACCATCGCGGAGCAATTGCGAACTAACCCACAGAAGAAAGTATCCAATTTGGTCCAGTCGTTTTCAAGTTTTAAGCATCCAAACACACCACGATTATATATATATGTATATTTTATTTAGTAGTAAAGTTGTTTTTATGATAATTTTGATAAAATTTCCGATTTCCCAGACAGAAAATTAGAAGTGGACAATTTCACGAAACAAAATTAAAGAATAAAAGACTGAAATAGACGCTCAGCAACAAAAAAATTAGTAAATAAGCGTCTTTTAATTTGGTAATTATTTACTTAAACATGTAGGTACCTATATTTCTTTCTTTCAGAAAAAAAAAAACCAAACCAGATGTTATACGACCGGCTGGTTGGTTCATATCTTTCCGCTTCCAAAAAACACTGCTGCACTTATCCATGGTTCTTTCCTTATTCTTTCACTATTGTTTATTAGGAAATATTTTATTTTGAAAAATTTAATGTCAAATACATGCGTCATGCAAGCGTCTATATTTTGTTTACGATTCGGTTACCATAAAGCAAATAAATGTTCCGATCGGAACTTTTCCCCGATCGGAGAATTCACCGAAAGGCTGCGATGACGATGATAGGGCTGATAAATTATCTAACAATTTTTCTTGTGTGCTTTTGTTAAATTTGATAGTAGATTTTTGCAAAAAAATGAATGGATGGTGAATGAAATTTTAAGAATCGTATTAAATTAATTTTTATCCTAACTCCTCTTGGTATGGTGATATAAATTATTTTTAGATGATTGCAGGACAAATTATATAATGTACACACACATGTTTAGCAAAACGGTATAGGTCTCAAATGCGTTCCAGATGTGTAATCGAAAAGATTTCCATTTTTGGCATAATATGGTGCCCGATCAAAATATAGGGCACGAGTACGATAACTCAGGCGCCGCAAAATAATAACGGTTTTTTTTATGGGAGGGGGAGTCTATCTCCCTCCGTTTACGCGAGAGGGGCAGTTTTCTAAAAAATGACTTAAAGTCAAAAAAAATAAAAACAACGGAAGCACTTATAATGTAAAATTATATGTTTTCTGAAAGCCAGAAACTTATTCTTCTATTATTTGTTTCAACCTAGTTATTTGTATTAATAGTTTTTGAAAAAATGCTTTCAATCTCAAAATTTATCGAAAAAAAACATAAAACAAAATGTTTACAGTTTTTTTATTCAAAGTTGTGAAATGAAGTACTGAATTGGCTTTAATTATTTGATGTCGCTATAAATTCTTAATCAAACACTGAAAACTAGATGGTTTTATGTCTTCTGGTTTATGAGAAAACTGAAAATTACCAAAACTACTTTTTTACTTAATTTTAATTTTTTTGGTATAAATAAATATAGTACTGTATTCAAAATTATAAATGCGATTTGCGCTTGGAGCAATATAATGAGACAAAATCGTATACTGGATGATTTTCCTGAAAGTTTTGATTTCTGTGAAGAAGATCTACAACTTGTTATTACTGTTATGTTGATATGTAGGTACATACATACGAAATATTCTTCCCAGATCAACAATTCAAAGTCGAACTCCTTGAATTTGAATATTTTTAGTTCAACAGAATAACCATAATTTGTATATTTTTTTTTTTAAAGAGGTGAGAAGAGAGTATATATTGTTTTCCTACGCAAGCCAAAACATACTCGGATATAAACAAGTGATATAGGTACTAAGAGAAAAGTTTATTACTGCTGTTCTGATATTCGGTCGAATTTGAGAACGGAAACGAAAATTGAATCCGTGCGGATTGAAAACGGTTGTTTTGATTTCCAGTCGGATTTACTTTTAAGTTTTACCAACTTGATCAACAAAACATTTTCGAAATTAGCTATTATGTATGCAAGAGCTGTCAAAAACGAAATTGTAATCCGCCAACAAAAGGATAACTGAATTTAAAACGTCAATTTGGCGGATTGTAGATGAGTTCGTTTTGCCGAATCCGCAAAACGTTTTCGAATAAGGAATTGGGAACAGCGAAAATTCGAAAACGTGAGGATATAGAATTCGAATGGAAATTAGTACAGCCGTGTTTATCTTTTTACCTCAATATGACTTATTCAAGGTCTAATCCAAACGTGGAAAAGTTTGTTATCTCTTGTCTCGTCCTTTATTTTCATAGGATGGGGTTCTAACCAAAACTGTTATAATTGGCATGTCTAGAGTTACTTCCATGAATAATATCTAGATATTAATCTATATTTCGTTTCAGCAAATGGGTCGATGTCCCCCTAGGAAACAACATACATTCAAGTAAAGTACCCATATGTATAAAATTAATTACATAAATGGAAGGGACTCCGATCGAGATTCTTGTCATCTCTATAAAATGTTTCTTACATACAAAAAAGTAAAAGTCAATGCGTAGGTTGGTGGTTCGAGATTGAAACCCTCCATCTTAATTTATTATTTAATCTGCTTTACCTAAAGATCCAATCTCCAATCCCAAAGCAATGTACCTGTACCTACTTATCATGTGAGAAACAGTGCGAATATGAGAGAGACGAAACAAAGTTTACTCAAGTTAACCAACATCATGCCATTTCTGGATAGATTTTCGTTTAATAAGACTCATTCATGTTGTGACATAAAACTTGACATACACCTAATTTAAAAAGCATTAATTTCATCACCTTACCTAATGCACTTGGGAGTAGTTCCATGGAAACACAGCTACACAGCTTTTTAAGACTTACACATTCCTAAAAGCTTTGAAGACAGAGCTATAGTTTGTAATCAGAAACATAAGTTAATCCGATCACACTTTTTATTTGCGAAATATATATGTACCTACATATGTATGTATGTATGTAGTAAATATATTATATAAATATGTCAAACTTAAGTTTCACATCAAATGGTAAAAAAGGGATAGAAATGAGTGGTTGCCGGAATTTTGTACCATGTAAATTATGTTCAACTTTGGGGAATAGACCCCCCTTCCCATACGATTTTTTTCTTCTCTCGTCCCAACCTACACGCTCCAGCTTTTTTTTCACACCTTATGCGAATCACCCTGTATAAGAATATTGTGAAATTAAACAAGTTTCCTTTAATCTTTTAACTTTAAGAAGTAGCTTACTTTTGAGCTTAATAAAAAATTATTTGGTATATTCGTATAGAATATTGTATCTTCTATCTTCTAAGGATGTAAAAAACGTAACTACATGTATTTAGGTACATATATGTTTCAAAGATCATAATCTAAACAACAGTGAAATGGTACCTATTTCAAATATTTCTAAATAATTTTTACTTGACTAAATACTTGAATACATACCTACTCGTGTACCTACCTATACAAATTATTTCTTAACTCAGATATTGACGATCCGTGATATCTAATGTGATTTTCCAATCAACTATTTCAGATTTGGGGGTCAGATTTCATATCAATTGTGGTAACTAGAACGAATCGCGATTGATCTTTTCTTATTTGTAAATGTGTAGGTGATTTGTGTGTGTTTGCTGACTAATTAGTATATATAGGGAAACATTCCTACAATTTTTTTTTTCCTAGGGAACAGTTTTTTCTTTAATACCTACAAAAATGTATTATATTTGGCTTTATTTTCTTGATGAAACTGGTGCAAAAATGCGTAAGAAAAAAAATTGTGTGAGTGCCGGGACTCACGGTTAATATGTGTCAACATCAACGTGCGCGGATCCAAAACGGACTTGTTTTTGCTTAAAGGGGATCTTTATATTTTTTTCACTGAACGCACCCATCCTAGTATGCAGATCCTAACGTTGCACACCGTAACGTTGCACGACGTAACGTTGCACCCGAACGTTCACGTTTTTTTTTCACTCTACCGCCACCACAGATGTTTACACATCAAAAATGCTTACAAAATGTTTTTTTTTTTTCAAATTATGAAAAAACATTTTTGTGTTTAAATTATAAATAATTTGAACTACGCGAATACTTCCGAACGACAAATAAACTTTCGCGCAATGCAAATCGTTGAAAATTCTTCAGTTGTCGCATATTCGGGCGAAGGTTGGGAGCCTTTATTCATTTGTTTCATAAGAAAAAAACTCAAAAGTGAAACTAACATTTAATCTTGAATTTATTAATATGCTGAGACCATTTTGCAAATAATGACAAAATATAAGTAACAAATGATTTATGCATTCTTTTCTTGACTTCATTTAAATGTGTGTGATATTGTACATTATTTTGTTCAATCAAATTAAAATCAAAAAACAGAATACAAATTAGGGAATTTTTTTTTCCGTAGCAGAAATTTTATTTTATTGGTATACTATCATTGCACTATAACATGATTTGGCCATCGGTCGGATCCATATATCCACAAGAATCCCGTCCCTCCAAAATCCAAATCAAAGGAGAAGCTATCGGTCGATGATGATGAAGAAGACGATGAACACGAAAGAAGTTCACTACAAAAGGATTATTATGGAATTTTAATAAAAATAATTATATTTTCAAAAAAAAAACGAAGAACTAACCCACATGTTTCCACAATGCCTTTCATTCCATATGAAACATTTGTACAATTTAATAACTGGTTTACTCCGAGTCCGAACTCAAGAAGTCAATGGTTGTCGGTGATGAGGACAATAAAGACAAATTAAAGCAGTCAGTTTCGAATCCATGTTACTTAATAATTTGCATTAATTTTATTAAACAGATGCCTTATCAAAAGTAAACAATGCTATCGAAAGGCGAAAACGAATTTAAACTGACAAGGAGAGGACGACGTTTAGAAATGTCAATTTGGTTTGTGTGCAAGTGTGTGTGAAAGTACGTGTAAATCTGCTAGTAAATCGAGATTTGAAATATCAATCGAGAAAAAAACCTGACCACGAAAAAAATCAATTTTTTGGTTGTTAGAAAAGTAAAATCTGAAAAAGATCAAGTTGATACCCAAAAAAATCAATTTTTTAGGTTGTTTGGAAAACCACATATGTAAGTGACATATAAACATTTATGGACAGTGCTTCCATCAGGTTCAGGATGTATGTACAATTGTACATACATTGCTGCCAAAAAACATTCCTGATTTTCCCTTACCTAATGTATTCCTTAACATCAAGGTGAAAACTTAACTTTGCACAACCTTTATAGGTACGGATTTGATTTGAAAACAGTTTCAGCTATAGGTATAACAGCAAAAATCTGCAACCCAGACGGGCACATTATTTTAATTTCAAATGATTTTCAAATCCATATTTCACGAAATACGATTGAGTTATCAAGAAAGAATGCTGTTTTAAACTCTACTTTTAATAATAAATTATCTCCATGTGAGCTAAGGTGTTGCACGTTGCAACACACTTTCATTAGTTATTTCGCAACAACATTATGAACCACACGACGCGACGTGTTTGTGTTGTTAAAACAAATTCCTTCAAATAGGGTAAAGTGTGCATGTTTGTTCAAATGTTTAAAAAAATTAGTTTACCGATTAGTACCTACATTAAAATAATCTTCGACGATATTCGACGAAGATTTGTCGGCGTCGTAGCGATTATCAGACAAAAGTGGAGAGGCACGTAAACGAAACGTACCATTAAAAAAAAATTGTGTGAGTGCCGGGACTCGCGGTTAATATGTGTAAACATCAACGTGCGCGGATCCAAAACGGACTTGTTTTTGCTTGAAGGGGATCTTAAGATTTGTTTCACTGGACGCACCCATCCTAGTATGCAGATCGTAACGTTGCACACCGTAACGTTGCACACGAACGTTCACGTTTTTTTTTTCACTCTACCGCCAGCATAGATGTTTACACATCAAAAATTTCAAAGAACGCCAGTTTAACGGTGGCAGGATCCTTTCGTAGGCAGCGCGATGTTTTAACCATTAGCCGCCCTGTGCAAAGTCGCAAGAACACAACTCTCAAAATGGAAGATATTTTTGTTTGGGTTTATCGTTTTTCTTGATTAAGAAATTGGTCATGAAAAGGACCGTAACGCATTTTGTCGTTCCAACAATAAATAAATGTTTGGAGTGGATCGCCCGTCGATCGAAACTCGAACGTTCGATTTACGTCGTAGCGCATAGATGGACTTTTCAGACATGCATGGAAGAAAAGCGATTTACAACGTGAGTCGCTGTTGGCTTACGTCGCATCGGTGAGTCAATCTTTCTGCGATTGAAATCAACATCAATTGTGGGAGGTTTGTCATAGCACATATTACCCGTTTTTATTTTCAGAAATGATCTATACAAGACACGAGGTCCTGCTCTCTATCAGGATCATCATGATCATTGATCATGAACAAAAAATTTAGTTCTTACTTTTGCTTTTCAGCTTTGCAAATGGTTTTAGTTATAATGGGTGATTTTTTAAGAGGTTTAAAACTTTTTTTAAAAAAAAAACACAAAAAATTCGAAAAAATGAATGAAATATTTATTTGAATCGATAGTTTGAACCTTGCAATTTAATGTTTAAAGATAATTTCATGCAAATGTTGACCGCGGCTGCGTCTCAGGTAGCCCATCCGCTGAGTCCAATTTTGGCATACTCTTTCACACATATCGGCCGGTATCTCACGAATGAATGCATGGATGTTGGCTTCCAGTGCGTCAATCGAAGCGGGCTTGTCCCTATAGACATTAGCCTTGACATACCCCCACAAAAAATAATCTAATGGTGTCAAATCGCACGATCTAGGCGGCCAATTGACCGGCCCGAAACGTGAAATTAACTGTTCACCAAACTCGCCTCGCAATTGCGCCATTGTCTCGCGTGCTGTGTGGCATGTGGCACCGTCTTGTTGAAACCACATATCATGCAAGTCAAGAACTTCCATTTCGGGCAAAAAAAAGTTTGTTATCATCGCTCGGTAGCGTTCACCACTGACAGTAACGCTGCGATTCGCATCATCTTTGAAGAAATAGGCCCAATAATGCCGCTGGCCCATAAACCGCACCAAACAGTGGCTTTTTCGGGATGCATTGGTAGCTGTTGCAATGCTTCTGGCTGATCTTCACTCCAAATGCGGCAATTTTGCTTATTTACGTACCCATTCAACCAAAAATGAGCCTCATCGCTGAACACAATTTTTCGATAAAAAAGCGGATCCTCGGCCAGCTTTCCAAGAGCCCATTCACCAAAAATTCGGCGTTGTGGTAGGTCGGCTGGCTTTAGTTCTTGCACCAGCTGTATCTTAAAAGGCTTTACGCCCAAATCCTTCCGCAAAATTTTCCACGTAGTGCTGTAACAAAGGCCTAACTGCTGGGAACGGTGCCGAATCGACATTTCGCGGTCTTCTGTCACACTAGCTGATACGGCCGCAATATTTTCTTCACTACGCACAGTACGTAAACGTGTTGGTGGTTTAATGTCCAACAAAGTAAATTTGGTGCGAAATTTGGTCACAATCTTCCGAATAGACTGCTCAGAAGGTCGAGAATGCCGATCATAAAATGGAAGCATCGCGCGATGAACATTTCGAACCGAGCACGAATTTTGATAGTAAAATTCAATAATTTTCAAGCGTTGTTCATTTGTAAGACGATCCATGGTTAAATTGCAAACCAAATTGAAGCTGTTTGACAGTGACACAAGGTACTAAACACACGTCAGCTGTCAAAACCAGTGTTGCCAAAACCAAACCAGCTAAAAAATCACCCTTTAGTATAGGAAGTGTAAACTGTAGTTTAAAGAAAGACAACGAAAATGAAAAATAACACACTTGTCACTAATGTAAGATCCGTATCGTTTTATTTTTATGAGATGGTCTGCATTATATTTAGCATCAGCGATAGTTAAATGTGGCTATTACTGCAAAGATAAGATTTTATCAATTTCAGTTTGGAATAGCTTCGTTCGGTAGAAGCAATAACTCCAACTGGAGTACTTTTCCAAATTACAGAAAAAGTGTTTTAATCTCAAATTTTCTTATTTAGTTTGACAGCTCGCTTTGTATTGAAATTTATTTGGCCGTTAATCGATTGTTATTTTTTTTTGTTTTTTTATCTTTCTATTTATTTCTGTTATTTTATACATCAAATTTTAACATTCCCTTATTTCATCATCGTCGGCTCGACAACCGGGGTCCGGTCCTGGCCTCCTTCAACAAGTCTCTCCACCCATCCCGGTCTCGAGCCGCCGCCATCCAGTTGCGCACCCCAAGGCTCCGGGCGTCCTGGTCTACGCCATCTCTCCAGCGCAAGCATGGTCTACCACGCTGTCGTCTACCATAGAATGTACCACAAAGAACTTTCCGAGCAGGTTCCTCTTCGCTCATGCGAGCTAGGTGCCCTGCCAACCGGAGTCTACCGAGCTTAATTTTTGTCACGATATCTGCTTCAAGGTAGATTGCGTACAATTCATGATTGTACCGTCTCCGGAATCGTCCTTCCTCACATATGGGGCCAACAATTCTCCTTAATTCCCTTATTTGCCCTAATAAAAATATAGTGTAAGGTGGCGTTAGGCAATAACGTCGAAGGAAAAAAACCCCCAAATGGTTTTTGGAAAAAACGCCCAATATAAAGAAAAAAGTTAAATGGAAATAAGGCCCAACAAAATTTGCTTAACACCCAAAAATTCATGTAATCCAAATTTTAAAGGGGAAATATCGCCCAAAAATTTAAATGGAAAGTGTTTTTTTTTTTTTTTAATTTTCGTCGATATTTCCATAATTTTGGGGAGTTATTTCCATATTTTTTGGCGTTATTTCAGTTCTTACTTTAAATGAATTTCGTTAATATCTACATATCGTTCAAAACGGCGTTAGGTCATAACGCCCAAATCGATTTGGGAATATCGCCCGAAAAATTTCTGAACAATTGTTGTTGTTTTTTTTCTCGATTTGAACGTTATTTCCATTTAAATTTTTATTTTTTTTAGAGGAAAAAACACTTATTAAAATTTTAAAAGTTAAATGGGAATGAACGGCCAAAATTGGAAATATCGCACACAAAAAAAAACAGAAAAAGGAAATAACACCCAAATGCTAGAAAAAAATGCCCAAATCAAAATCTTCCAAATAATTGTAGGTACTGAAACAACTCCGTTTAAAATCAAATCAGCTTTCATTTTAATAAAATAAACAGTGAAGTATGTATGAGGGGCATCCTGCCCCCCCTGCAACCCCCTGCAAGTTTAGGAAAGAACGCCCTAATTAAAAAAATATTTGGAAATATGGCCAAAAATTGAGGAACTAATGCCGAAAATTGAGGAAATAATGCCCAAATTTTACAACAACAATAATTGTTCGATTTGTTTTTAGAAGTAAATTCCAAAAGCAATAGGGTGTTATTTTCCTGGGGGTTTTTGTCTAATGGCGTGTAAGGCAATTACAAATTAAAAAAAAAAATTGTGTGAGTTCCGGGACTCACGGTTAATATGTGCAAACATCAACGTGCGCGGATCCAAAACGGACTTGTTTTTGCTTGAAGGGGATCTTAAGATTTTTTTCACTGAACGCACCCATCCTCTAGTATGCAGATCGTAACGTTGCACACCGTAACGTTGCACGACGTAACGTTGCACACGAACGTTCACGTTTTTTTTTCTCTCTACCTCCAGCATAGATGTTTACACATCAATAATTCCTTTTGAGACCAGTAAATTTTAAAAAATCATCGGATTTGATTTTTTCAAGATTTTTCCATTTTGTATTTATGAAAATAATCAAATCACTGCAATTCATTTTTTAAAAAGGGATGATGCTCTTTCATTTTCCCTAAGGATAAAAACCTTTATCTTGACGATCCGATCACAAAGATTTTAGGTGCAAACCATGCCCCCATCAACAAAATCAAGTCTCCAAAAAATAGTTGTTAAGGTTCGCTTAGGGTCAGTCGACACTTACCGAAATAAGTGGCACTTAAATTTCCCATAGTAGGAATTTAAGCTTAATTTCATAGCTAGCGTAAGTGGAACTTAAGTAACCAACATCGGAGACTTTAGTGCCTCTTATTCAGGTAACAAAGTATACTGTGATATTGGGAATTAATCTTTTACATTCCCCATTTAAGTGTCACTTTTCTGACTGTGAAACTGGCCCTTAGTATCTTATCCTGAGTCCTACTGATATTTAAAAAAAATCAATTTGGTGAATCTCACTTGTTTCAAAATAAATCAGTTCTTTATTTTATTGGAGAACGCAAATAGAGACCCTTGTACTTTTTTATTTCAGAAAAAAGCTTAAATTTGTATCATCACAAACCAAAATAGGAAACCACTTTTTTACAAGCACATATAGGTTGCATTATATGGCCATGACAAAAACACATTTAATGTTGATAAATAGGACTGTAGAAAACGAAAACAGGTTAAGATTCGGATTGAAGCGTACCAGCACAATGGATTGAAGAATTGATTCGGATTCACGTGAAAATTGATTTAAGGGCGATTCGGATTAGTGAAACGTTGCAAGTCGTTATGAAAAAGATAAGGTATATCTATATTTGTTTTTGTTATAAATCATATAACATTTGAAGTACAATTTTTGAGACTAAACAATTTTTAAGAAAAAGTGGTATACATACATATGTAGCTCCAAATTTTGCAAAAAAAAGTCGATAAAATTCACCTATTTTTTTTAAGTTTACCCTACCGCCGCCATAGATGCTTACACATACAAACTTATACATAGAAGACAGAAAAAAAGTATTGTACAATGCATTGAAAAAGAATTGTAGCTTAGGCCATACCTTATATTAATTGAAAAAACAACATTTTTTTTGTAGAAACCAATGTAACAACATCAATTAAATATGTCTAGTCAAGCCTTTAGGAAAACGGACAACTTCAGATATTTTTTGTATAGAGATATCTATTCCTATTTTTGTAGTCGGGCAATTTAATTTACCAGTCATTATGGCTATGCTGACGAACCCAACGTTGTACCTACAAATCATCAAAAGATGAAGAAAATGCTTTTCTGTTGCTACTCACGCACTGGCCTTACCTATTATTATGGACATGTTGTTCACCTAAGCGTACTTGATACATTTACAAAATTGTAATCGGTCTCGTAAAAGGAGTTGATTACTGCATCTGCGCAGTGTTCTATCAATATGAGCTTCATATTCGACTCCACATAAACATACTATAGCTTATAATAATGTTTAACGGAGGTGGGGAATAAGAGCAATGAAAGTGACAAACTCAGCCTTTGCATTATATCTTTATGTCAAAGGAAAAACAACGAATGAAAAATAATTAGGTTCAAGAAAAACTTTTAAATTGGTTTTAAGTTAGAGGTATAAAAGACAATTCGGATCTATAGTTCCATCACAGTCAAGTCAATCGAAATCTAATCGAAACATATCGAGAACGCTTTATATAAATATAAAACAATAATTTTTTTTTAAAATGAAATTTTTAGTAAGAATCGACCTACATAATGTTTTCAAATACAGTTACGTAATAGAAGATTTTTAACCTGTATAGATCCTGTGCTCTTTTATTGCCACAACAGTAGCCGTTCCTGGTGGGCTTTTAGGATATGGGGGACTAGGACATGGGTATGGGTTGGGTGGAATATCAATTGCTGCCCCAGCTATCCACGCTGCTCCTGTGGCAGTTGCTGCACCTGCACCAGTACTAGTTCAACAAGCACCAACCATTATTAAAGCCATTGCTCCGGCTGCTACAAGCTCTGTTAGCATCAGTCAGGTAAATAAATACAAGGAAGCTATCTGAAAGACTTTCGGATGATAAATTCACTATCCTCAGGTCCACATTCAACATCCGTCACCTGTGATCAAATATGCTGCAGCACCAGTTGCTGTTGCGCAACCTGTCATCAAATATGCTGCTGCCCCAGCAATAAGCGTTGCTCATCCAGTTTCTGTTGCGCAGCCACTGATCAATTATGCTGCAGGACCCAGCATTATTTCTGGTTATGGAGGTTACGGTGGACATGGCATTGCACTTCATTAAAATTATAGACAATACGATTTTAACACCGACCGTAATTTTATTGTCACAGTTCTCCTTTGATAATATTTAAGTTTATCAAATATACTAATTCAAAATGAAAGTTTCAATGCGCGTGTATTTGAATAAGTATGTTAAATGGACAAAAGACAATTTAATGTATATGTATTAAAATATATTTACATATGTTTCATCCAACAAAAGTTAACAATACTTTAAAATAGTTTATTTCATTACTTATTTTTATTCCCTACAATTTCAGTGTGATAACTTAAAAAATAATGGAGAAGATAAACCCAAATAATGTATGCTTAATCGATAGTACAAATATTAGTTTCTAGAAAAAAATGTACCTTCTGTAGATGTCGGTCTGAGCACAATGATGGTTTCCCTCATGGTTTGCCTAAAGATCAAATTCCAAGATAAATACACATTTTTTAAAAGGATATATTCAGTTACGGTACGGATTAATCACAAACAAATAAAATATTCTGAGGTAAGTTCTTCATGACATGATCAGTGGTGTTTTCCCCTTAATTTTGAGGAGAGTATGGTCATTTTTGGAAAATGTACTAATGTGTGCAGAATCGGACCAAAATTGAATCTATATATTTTGTTATATGTACCTACTTCTTTAATAAGTAGCTTGTGGCGTTATGGTTAGAGCGTAAAGTAGGAGTATATAATGCCAAATGTCTTGGCGAATTTACAAATGCTAAAAGAGTATCTCTTGTCATGAAAAAGCTTTCCTCACCTTAGCCATTGGTATTCACCAGAAAATTGTAGGTCTCTTCCATTCCTCGATGTGACGCACCACGCAATGGCTGAGAGTTCACTGGGCCATGGTTCTACTGGTTCCATCATAAGTTGATTAATGTTTACGAAACAAAATATTTAACAAATATCTTTTTAACTAGTCAGGACCTAACCTTGATTTGTCTGTTAAGACCCTAGATAGTTTCGGTAATTTTACTTTACTAGTAATATTTCCTGCCTCGTGACGTTATTTAAAACAACAATTGTTATTACTAATCTAAATATAACTAATAACTAATAATAATACGAAATAAAACAATACAAATAGCAAATAATAATAACTATAATATATTTTTTTAACATTTAGGTCCAGTTTTTGAGTACATAAGTTAACTCAGAGTTGAATCAGAGTTAGTTAACCCTCCAAATACTTTAACCCCGAGTTAACTCAAAAGTAGTTTTTCAGTGTAGAATTAAATTTAACTCCTAGTTGTCAAAAATCTATCGAAATCGAATTGCGACAGTAGCCGCATTTTATTTTCGCTGATGATCCATTTGGATCAACTCATGAAAATAAAACAATACGGATTTTGGTGACAATTGTGTTGTATACCTCTGTCTCTTTTGTCCTTATGTTTGTTTACTTTTTATTTATTCGTTGTCTTTTTCTTTACACTACGATTCATACTACCTTACCGTGAGTAGCCATCTACCCGCAAGAGTGAAAATTAAATTTTTGGTTCATGAAATGTGATCCCGATGAGATGTGATCCGAGATAGCGAGGATCTCGAGTTGTTGTTGTAATGCATGTATTTTGATGATCTATATGGATCATCTCTGATAATAAAAAACGGCTAGTATAGAAATCAATATTTCGAAATTGAATTCGAAGAGGCGCCATTATGAATCCAAAACTCTCTAGTGCCCCGTCAAAAACTAGATTTTTTTTTCCAGGTGGATATATCCATTTTAAATTGGTGAGTTTTAATTTATTTACTTTATGTTATGATAAAGTACATTCGATTTGTAATTGCTCTATAGGACATTAATATTGCTTTCGTGAAAAATAAAAATCGAAATTGTAATTAAAACTAATCGAGATAATCAAAAAAGTAATTTTTGTCATGCTGTCCATCTGTCTGTGCGTCCGTGTGTCCATTGTAATTTGAGCTTGAGCCTGAATGGATTGGTCGATTTGGTTTGAATTGAAAAAATGGTACAGAGCTTTTTTTTCTCGAAAACGGCTCTAGAGATTTTGATAAAACTTCGTACATCTTATGACCAAAGTTATTGCAAGAAAACTGATAGTTTCAGATTTATGACAAAAAATCACATAATGGAAAAAGGCATTAGACGTTTTTTTTTTGAGAAAATGGTACCTATAATATTTTTGGGTTATTCACTAATATTTTTTGATTCTTAGACCGATTTTGTTATAGTTTTGCAATCTGGTGTTTTTCAATAGTTTAAATAATATTGCATTAAAAAATTTTGAAAAACATCTTTTTTTACACATAACTTCATTTTTTTAGTCTTTTTAATTCTTTTAATAATTTCTTGTTAAAGGTATCATAACATCATGGATCTTCAATGTGTGGCTTTATATACAGTTTTTAACCACAAGACCCACCTTTTATAGTAAGGCGTTGATTTATTTTTATTACAATTTCTCTTTTTTCTTTTCAGCTTTCTCACTTTAACATTTAGATTAGTTGGTTTGGGATTTGTATGTTAACTTAAGATTAAAAAAAAACTTGATGTTTAAACTTAATTTGAATTTAATAAAATACATATGTAAATTTGTTCTTTTTAACTTTTATATTCTTTATAATTAATAATTGATGTTTTATGTAAACAATTTAATTTCAATTAATAATTGATGTTTTATGTAAACAATTTAATTTCAAGAAAGTAAACAACCATCACTTAAACTTATACAAGTTAGGTTTAAAAATTAAAATGTATGATGGTTGTTGGTTTAAGTTTCTTTTTAAATCATACAATTTATGGAAGCAAAAATAATGAATAATGCAATAAATGACAATCGATTGAGAATTGTTGAAACTTCTTTCCATGGATATTCCTGGGCATTAATATAGGCAGCCGACTGAAAAGGAAATTTTAACTAAAATAATTTTCTATTTGCTGTTTAAAAAGAAACTCACATCTTCAAATTTCATGCCAAGTACAAATCTAAGTGCTGAACAGTTAATAACTTTTATTATAAACTGGTATGGTTGGCTTTTTGGTGGATATAATTCGAACCAAATGCTCATAATATGCAAAACATAGGTGGCAGTTGCTATACCCATGATAATTTCATAAACTATGACTGAATTAAACATAAATACAAAATTATTTTACAAAATAAGATTTATTGATTATTGTGTTATACGAAATATTCAATTTTTTTTTCAACATTTTTCCTAGGCCCTTCTTTCTGACTATATTCAATATTGTTGAGTTCAATTGGTTTTGAACAGGCAAAAACGATAGGTAACTCGACTATATTTCTCTTACAAAACAGCGAAGTACAAAACTTCTAACGAAAAAACTATTCGTGACACAATGACTACGAATGGAATATAAAATAAAAATTGCAGCTCTCCGGCACTTTGTTCCAGATAGACGTAGAAAAATGAATGCAAACGATGCAGCCAACTCTGCTGATATTCTTAATACTTTTAAAATTGCCAGTAATTATGAATAAGGAATCTTTGTAAAACAATGGTACACTCAGGCGTATACGTACTTTTACTATATTTTTTTTGGGGGTTGGGTACGAAATCCCGCATCACAAAATTCCGCAGCAAAAATCCCGCAGGATCAACTACAATAGGACAGCGCATACAATTAATCTTTCCTATATAGGAATTGGCGCCTCGATTGTATGAGGATCACGAAGAACAAAGTTTCCTTCTATTTTTTCTGGGCCGACGACTATGGTCTGATGGTGTCCGGATCTGGTCGGATGACGGCAATGGATCTGACGGGGGAGGTTCTGGAGGTGGGTCTGGAACTATGACATAGGTTCTGGGTCTGGAACCGAGACAAAAACTCTGGAACTTGGACAAATGACAAATTTTTTTGTTTTTGGAAAAAACTTTTGTACAAATTAAAAAAAAAAGTTCTGGAAGTGGGCCTGGAACTTGGACAAAGGAAACATTATTTTTTGGAAACTAAACATTTTTCATAAGCTTTGTTTTACAAATAAAAAAAAAATGCTTTTATAACTCCCTTTTTCGGTTCTATAAACCGCTCATGTATAACTCCGTTCAGTCGCTAGGCAGGCGACTATGTCAACAGTTTTCTTGCGCATTAATACATTGGGTGGCCCGCTGGATTTTAACTTCCTTTTTCGGGTGGTCATCCCGCTCACGCAACTCCGTTGCTCCGCTTAGGGTATATTCAGTTGCCAGGCAGGCACGAATGTCAACAGTCTTCTTGGACAAAAGTGTTTTCTTGGACCAAAGTAACTTGCCTGGCCCACTTCGCGGGTTCCAAGGATTTTAACTCCTTCTTTGGGAGGCTCCGCTAGGGTATGTTCAGTTGCATTGCCAATGTCAACAGTTTTCAACTAAAATCAAATTCTTTTTTCAATTTTTTTTTTTTCAAAAAAGAAACAAATCTCACTTTTTTTGTCAAAAAGAAAAGAACACGAAAAAAGTTTCCAAACGAAAAGTTAATTGTTTTAAATATTTTTTTTCAAAAAAAAAAAAAAATTCTTTCTCTGTCTGGGTCCAGAATCACCTTTGTCCAAGTCCAGAAAAATATTATACTCGAAATCACCAACATTCAGTTGTATTATTTTATTCGAAATCACCATCAAAATTCTTCCAATCGTATTTTTTTTTAAAGTATTGAAAATCCCGCAGCGGGATTTTGTTGTATTTGTAATCTGCGGGATTTCGTGCTGCTTGATTATGTGCTGCGAGATTTCGTAACGATTCCATTTTTGTAATGCACATTTTCTTAACTTTTGTTTTAGCCGGGGTAGATATGCTAGATATTTGCTTCAAATCAAATATTTTGTCTTTTGAAAGAAGCGGTGTACTTTGATTCAGTTTCTATTAAAAATGTCATTATTCAATCAATTATATTATGGCTCTGATTTAGAAAAAAAAAAAACTTAATCCGAATGCATCAATTTTGACTTGAGACTTGACGAACGAGTGATACAGAAAATGGACTAATTGTTCGTGGGTTCGCTCTTTTTATCGATCATGAATTTTATCGTTCGGGGACAATATTTTGTATGGTTCGTGAGTAGATTGATAAAGCCCGAACCACACTACTCTCGTGTGGTGTGTTGGGGAGTAGTGTGTCGACATCGCTCTAATGTATTTTATATGCGTAGAGCCATATTTGTATCGTGTTATGTGTTGTGTCGAAATCTATGAAATACATTGGAATGACAGCGACACACTACTCCACAACACACCACACGAGAGTATTGTGGTTCGGGCTTAAAGAGTGAAAAACATTTATTATTTTATGTTAGCGTCTGCTAGTTCAATTTCTGCATTAATTTTTTTTTTTTAATATCAGTTATTCATCGAAGTCCCTAATAAAAAGATATCTAAAGTCACTTAAGTGCATGATTTTGTTTATGCTGAACTTTGGAATTTTAAAATTGAATATCTTATATATTACATATGTACATTGTACATTTTAACTTCCACAATCTGAACACTTTATTTGTCAACTCACCTATGTCAGGAACTGTTATTGCTGGCGCATGCTTTGCAACGAACATTAACGCGAGTGAAACAACCACTAACGCAACCAAAACCACACCTCCTCTTCTAGACTTTTCCAAAAAATATGCCAAAAGTATCAGCAACTCTGAGACTATAAAGATTACAACAATATTTAAATATATGTAATTTGTAATAAACTGTATTTAATGAGCCCATTTACTGAGATAAAACTTAAAACTTTAACAACCATATTATTGACTTGTTTCGAAACTACTTTTGTACAAGTTTGGAGTCCCAAGCTTTGCACGGTTTTATGAATTTAGTGTTATCCGAAGCTACTTTTATGTTTCGAGTTTTAGGTGTCAAATTATTTATGAATAATACCTCCAAACATCTACTATAAAACTACTTCTGCCATGAAACTAGATTTAAAACAAGTCAATAATATCGGTGTAAGTTCAAGTGGCATCATATATAAATAAGTTTTATTATAAGTTGAACTTAAAAATTTAAGTTTTGTATCAGAAAATGGCTCTTGAAGTAATCTAAATCTGAAATACATAAGTTAAGGTAAATTACAAAATTCTAAAAATTGAAATATGTATAAATTTTAATGAAAATATTAAAGGAAATATTCTTTATAGGAATTAAATTTTTTGCATTAATTCATAATCAGCTCGAACTATTTTTGAAGTTTAATTTAATGTTATTAAAAAATTGTCTGTAACTAGCCAACTAAGGAGACTGACTAATGATTGCAAACAAAATTTCAGCATGACACATACTCGCAAGCAAAATTTTCTCCAAGATAAATCTGCGCTGGGACTGGGAACCGTGCCATCACATATCCTCGCAAACATAATGTTCGGATTTTCGGAGTGGCTAATGTACGAAAGTCAGTTGACCGTCGTATTTGTTTGCTAGACGATGGGGTCTCAAAAGAGAAATGGGTGGAAGGAATTGTAAAGCTGAACGTGAGTGGATTAGCGAATATTAAAATGGGACGTTGGATTTATAAAAATGTTATCTCCGTTGTTACCCAGCTAATAGTCTAAAACCATTGTTATTTATCGCAACTTGCTGGAACTTACTACTTTTTCAAGTCTTAAATTGATAGGAAATTTAGAAATTGAATATGTAAACTCTGCTAGAAATCTCGGCCTAACTTTTAATCGTACTCTAACGTGGGACGACCATGTTAATTTAAACATTGGCAAGGCTTATGGCACGCTTCGGGTTCTTTGGGTTGCACAGCCATTTTTACCAACCACAGCGAAACTTACTTGCAAAAACTACCAATATTGCCTTATTGCTGTGAAGTTTCTTGCAACGTTAGTAGTTATACCAGAAGTAATAACTGAATGTGGCTTTAAATAATGTCACTCGATATGTTTACAACCTTAAAACACGGGACCACCTTCATATTCAAAGACAACTTTCGGGTGCTCTTTTGATAATCTGCTTAAATTTCACGCCATCATTTACATTCTTAGAATAATGCAATCACGTCAACCTGCATATTTATTTAATAAACTTATCTTTCCTGCGTCTCGTAGATCTTGTGTGCTTATTCAACCACTGTATACTTGCTTGACCTCAGATCGTCAATTTTTCGTTCAAGCCTCACGCTTTTGGAATTCCCTACTTATAATGGGTGATTTTTTAAGAGGCTTAGAACTTTTTTTAAAAAAAAAACAAAAAATTCGAAAAAATGAATGAAATATTTATTTGAATCGATAGTTTGAACCTTGCAGTTTAATGTTTTAAGATAATTTCATGCAAATGTTGACCGCGGCTGCGTCTCAGGTAGCCCATCCGCTGAGTCCAATTTTGGCATACTCTTTCACACATATCGGCCGGTATCTCACGAATGAATGCATGGATGTTGGCTTCCAGTGCGTCAATCGAAGCGGGCTTGTCCCTATAGACATTAGCCTTGACATACCCCCACAAAAAATAATCTAATGGTGTCAAATCGCACGATCTAGGCGGCCAATTGACCGGCCCGAAACGTGAAATTAACTGTTCACCAAACTCGCCTCGCAATTGCGCCATTGTTTCGCGTGCTGTGTGGCATGTGGCACCGTCTTGTTGAAACCACATATCATGCAAGTCAAGAACTTCCATTTCGGGCAAAAAAAAGTTTGTTATCATCGCTCGGTAGCGTTCACCATTGACAGTAACGCTGCGATTCGCATCATCTTTGAAGAAATATGGCCCAATAATGCCGCCGGCCCATAAACCGCACCAAACAGCGGCTTTTTCGGGATGCATTGGTAGCTGTTGCAATGGGCTGATCTTCACTCCAAATGCGGCAATTTTGCTTATTTACGTACCCATTCAACCAAAAATGAGCCTCATAGCTGAACACAAGCAGCGCGCGATGAACATTTCGAACCGAGCACGAATTTTGATAGTAAAATTCAATAATTTGCAAGCGTTGTTCATTTGTAAGACGATCCATGGTTAAATTGCAAACCAAACTGAAGCTGTTTGACAGTGACACAAGGTACTAAACACACGTCAGCTGTCAAAACCAGTGTTGCCAAAACCAAACCAGCTAAGAAATCACCCGTTAGAACTGAGGCGATATACGAACGCAGTACTTTTTAGGAGGAATCTTTTATTGCATCTGCCCAATGATCATAATTAATTAATTACTTTTCTTAATAATTATTTATACACCATGAATTCAAAATTTTCTTCTTTCCTATAGTTATCTTAAAATGTAATAAGAACTTTAAAACAATAAACAAACACTATGTAGGTTTGGCTTTTGTTTCTGAACTGCGAGAAAAAACTGTCCAGGGCTGTTCGTTCTTCATAAATTTCAACAGTCTAATATATTGACAACCATCACAGAAGAGTAATCATTTGCGCTTCAATGGCATTTTTGTATAATTTTATCTCCAACAACTTTAAAGCCATTTAACACTTACCCGGCGGCCGGCACCGATTAGCCGGTTTTTTCAACAAATAAGTATAATTTCACACATACCCGGCACTGTGTAGCCGGCAGGTGGAAGAGAAGGTATGCAAAGTGATTTGTTTAGTTCTGCGATCGGCTCTTGCCAGTCTTCTTGACACAAAACACAAAACAACCTTTATATCGTGCACTGGAGATACCAACTTAAAACCAGGAAAGCAAAGAAAACATCTACCGGCCCGGCAGCTGGCTATTGCAGTGAGCGAAGCCGGCAGCATTGCCCGGCGATCGGCTGCCGACATCGGCATCGGTCGACACGTGTGAAAGGTCCCATAAGATTTACTATACCAAATGCTGTTTGGCCGGTGCCGGTAGCCGGCAGCCGGGTATATGTGAAATGGCAGTCTTAACAACTTTCAGCTGAAACAAGGTAAGGCCACGTTCCACGTTCCACGTTTTCGTTTTCTGATGGAATTTTTTTCAGATATGAAAAATCAGCTGTCCTATATTTCGGTCCACAAAAAAGACTGTCTTTCCTGTACTATGATTAAATATTACTTTTTGTATGTTCTGAACATAGTTTTTTTTTATATAATTCTATCTCAAATAACTAATAACAAATTAAATAACAGTTTTTTGAATTACCCTGTTCTGAAAATATTTTTTTCGTTTATAAATCAGCCTCAGCTATAACCTGTATCAATTTTATTCAAATAACTAAAAGAACAACGAAAACAACATTTTTTAAATCCGACGCCCTAAAGTAATGTTTTTTTTTAGACGTGTTGTTTTCAATCTGGCAATACTTTTTTCGGAGTTGGGTTTTTTTGACAGCTGTCACTTGATTTATGCTCAAGTGGATAATACGAATCCTCAGAGACGCCTTACAGTGCGCACCGAAGACGCTATTGCTGCTGTGGAGCAGAGTATCGAAGAAGACCCGAATGAGTCCATCCGCCATCGCGAGCAATAATTGGAGCTGTCGAAAATTGGGCCTCTCGACTGGAATTTATTCGAGCCAGCAGCGGTGACCATATGAAAACATAATAGCAAACCCTTATCTTTATAATAAAGCTAAATTCTTGGCCACAACATTAAATTATATGCCTTTTATTTCTTCTTGAAAACCACACGTCTAAAAAAAACACCCTTTAAGAGTGTAAAGACTGTCAAAACACCCAGCTGTTACCATCGTTTTGCTTTTAATTTGAAATTGTGGTTTTTGGTATGTGAAAATTAACCATATAAATAATAAATAACTTGGGAAATTTATAATTTATGTAATATTTTTTTTTAATTAAACGCAAACTGTTAAGAAAACCAGACTTTTGGCATGTGATTGTTGATGTGCGGAGTAAAATTCTGATGTTTTGTCCACAAAAGTGGTTCATTGCGTTTGTTAACTTTCTTGTAAGTTTCTTCGTTTTTGAGAAATTCGTTCTCTCTTTGGTGTTGTGACAGGTTTTTAACATTTTGCTGAAAAAATATGAACTTACCAAGGGCTGGTGTTGTGAAAACAGAATGGTAGAATCTACTGTTTCGGCTAATAGTCATTCTTATTTTCAAGTCATCATCAATAGACTGTAAATATAGCGCTGCTGTTGACTTGTTGTTTTCTATTCCATTGGTAGCTTTTTCATATGTAGCGTACATAACGGTAATTTGTTCAATTGTCCATTCCGACAATTCGTTAATGGTTTCTGATATCGGAGATAAAGTGTCATAAGCTAGTTTAATATTGTTATCTGTTGCGCCCAATATAATTTCACAGTTTGTAACATCGTTTGGCCAATCCTGAGTCACATCGAAACACCAAGAATGAAGCTCGGCATTTCTTGCTAGCATTGTTACGTATCCAGTGTTGTCAATTTTGAGACTGTAGAATGGATGAAATTTTTTAAAAGTATCTAAAGCTCCACTTTAAAAAAAAAAGAAGAAAGAAATTAGTTTATATCGTTGGTTTTTTTGTTATAATTAAGCGCTTACTCTTCAATGTTCAACACAGGATGCCAAATATCAAACAAGGGCTGCACAATGAATTGTACACCTCCATATGCTTCTGGATCCCAGGCGATCCTATTGTCAGTCCAGTTCTGTAAAATTTTAAGCAAATTCATTACTTAATTATTGATGGAACATGAGAGTGCAAGGAGATCCTGATGTCCTCACATATGACAGAATGACAGACACGCCAGATTTATTTAGATGTATTAGGATGCAAGCGTGCAGGTTATTTTGGCAATTTTTGAAATTCATGAAATGATATGATATAATAACATTTTCAAAACTGTTATTTCTTTCTCAAAAATTTATATTAACTATAGATTATTTTTGTATTTATTATTGTGTTCATTTGGGCTCTAGTATCTCTAGTCAACTACTTCTACTCTGTGGTCGAAGTAATTTAAAGTAGTTCATATTTTCAATTTTCTCAAAAAGTAAAAGCCATTGTTTTTAACTAAAAACTAAAATTTTGAGTTTGAAAATTAATTTTTCAATAACTATTCACTAAAACAACTTTATTTAAAAACACAAAGAAAGAAGAGATTTCTGGCTTTACAAAAAGGTATATCTTGGTGTTGTAAGTATAACCGTTGTTTTTAATATTTTTTTCTGTTTTAAGTCAATTTTTTTTAAAAATGGCCCCTCCTAGCTAAATGGGGGGAATAGACACCCCCCCCCCCCCATCCCATACGAATTTTGTCTTGTCTCAACTCAACCTTTACGCTCTATCTTTTTGTCATACCTAATGCCAATCACCCTGTATAAAATAGATACTTTGTTATTATTTATACACAAATTAAAAATTTATTTTTCATTCTGTGCGTATAAATATTTGTTGAGCTGGCTATTCACTTTTTCCAAAAAAACACAGCTTACATATGTGTGTGTTTACAAATGATTTTTTGAATAAACAAATTAATGACAATAATAACCAAATAATCGAGTAAACAAATTATCTGACATCTTTATAAATATTTGTAAAACGTTGAGCTTTCGAGGTGTTTTGTTGAGATATTCATTATTTACTATCAAGAATTTTAAATTATTTTCTTTTTAGATATCATCATGGTATGTAGAACTATGATATTACCATCATCAAATGTAGCCTGGTGCTCAAAATAGAAGATTGCTGATCGAATTCAACTGAGCGGACTTTGAACGCAAAAGCGATTTCTGTTAAATTTTGCGGTGGTACATCTGAATCGCTCATATTAAGAACATCTGCTCTAAGGCGTTCTTCGTTACTTAGGGGCCGGTTTTCCATTTCCATTTCTCCAACTGAAAAAAAAAACAAGACAATTGTGATTAAATTAATTCAAAGTATAGGTGCATTATGTATGTTTGAGATATATTTTATGGAAGTGACTCTAGACATGCCAATTATAAAAGTTTTGGTTTATAAAAGAACTGTTTATGCGGCTCCGCCGGTAGGCATATTTCAGGCATCCATCAGAGTTTTTTTTCAAGTCGCACGAAACGCGTTAACGCACACCCACCTTTAATGGCGAAAAATTGTTACAAATTGGCATTTCTCTAGTCTCGTCCACATTTTAGGTACCTATATCATTTTAATTATATGTTAATTTTTTTTTAACGTTTTAGAGTTTTAACAAATTTTCGGCTTACTTATTTTGCGAAAAGCAACGCCGCTAACGTTATGGAGCATAAACATTCACCTGAAGATTATTTAATTATCGATATTTTGGATTGTTTTTATATAAAAGTCAAGTATTGGTTTCGTTTTTAAAAAAAAGAAAGCAAACATACCCTTTTCACATTTGTAATTGTCAAAGTGACATTTGAAGTTAATATTATACTAAAAAGATAAAATTGGCATTTGGTGATCTTAGCTTTTAACAATGTTTAAAAGACAGTACAATGTGGCGACTCGTTTTAAAATTGGAAGATTCTCTATTTAACCTACCATTTTACGAAAAGTCCTTTAACAACGCACTAAATCGACTTAAAATTTGGCGCGAATGTGAAGAAATAATTTATTTTAAGGGGACAGATGAGGTATAACTTTTACCCTAAAAGAAGAAATTATGCCTACGTTCCCCCTTAAAATACTTTTTTTTTTTAAACCGAGAAGACGACAAGTTACGATTCGTGTTTTTCATGATAGCTGACTCCGACAAGTCGCGTTTCCTTGCCAAGTGGCATTACCTACACGATATTTTTTTTTAATTTTCGTTTCTAATTATGTAATATTACGCACTTTGAATAACACGCTTTACCGTTGCCAATCTCAATTAAAACCGATTTTTGGTATTATCTTTGAAGTAGAAATTTGATGCAGCTCGATGAAAGCTTGTCTATTAGTCTTTGTATGAGCTTCGCTTAGGTGCCTTTTTCATATATTTCCATAGCCAAACTCATTTCGCAGATAATAGACCTATAACTATTTTTCGGCTTGTAAATACCAATTTTTGTTTTTACCCTTGTTTTAAACCCGATTAACTGAACGCTATGATTTTACCGTTTTCTTTTCTCATTAAAGACTTTTCGCCACCCATATTCAAAAATGCATGGTGAAAAACAATCAAAACTATCGATTGGCAAATAAAACTGGGCGATTAGCTAGCACAGTTTAACGTAAACTTAAACTATTATAAGTGAACGTATTCATTGACCTACAAATTAGCATGATTTTTTTAAATTTTATGTAACATATCAAAATAATAGGCGTGTTTTTTTTGCAAGTCCATATGGATTTGTCAAAAAAAACAACATCGGGGCTAATAGTTTTACACGAAAATACAACAACAGCTTAAGTCCATATGGACTTAGCTAAGTCCAGATAATTATCGGGACTTACGTACTGTAAGTAAGAAGTTCCTAAGTACCCATGTCGTTTTTTTCGACAAATCCGGACTTGCAAAAAAAACACGCCTAATGGTAAATTTTTCGGGTTATGGCGAATTCCTTTCAAAAAAGAAATCGAATTTTTTCTAAACAGAATCGAATTTTTTCTGTCAATTGAAAGGAATTCGTATTTCGTAAAAGAATCGATTTTTTTTTTGGTGTGATTGTGTTTGTGACTTTATAGCTGCAATTGACGCAAAACGTCAAGAAATTATTCACAAACCTATTAAGGTTGTTTGTTTTTGTTGTGAGGAAAATGTTTTACCAATAGAATTAAATTAATAAATAAAAGATATTAGCCAGCTTATACGGTGCATTTTATTTGTTTGAACTTGTATTTGCACATATATTTTTAAAGAAAATTATTATTGAAAAGTTTTCATCACTTGCACTCAAAGTTTTTAACACGTCTTTCACTCGCGAAAGCTATTTTTTTTGTCAAATTTGTGTTTGATAACGAACAACGCACAATAAATTATTTTTATAGCTGTATTGACTGAATATATTGTTGAATATTTTATTAAATTATGTAGAATTCGTTCCAACCAAAAAATAAACAACTCGTCATCCAAAAATTCCGCGACTTTCAATTTATGACGTATTAGAAATGTCAAGTCTTCATAGTGTGTGTGCAAATCAGTGTGAAATCTTGCTAAAAACGCAAGATTTGTTTTGACAGAAAAGAATCGATTTTGTTTAGAAAAAATTCGATTCTGTTTAGAAAAAATTCGAATTTTTTGTTGAAAGGAATTCGACATTAGTTTTCTCTATCAAACTATGTGTTATTTATGAAATGGTCTCGCAATATAAAGTGTTTTTTTTAGACGTGTAGACGTGTGGTTTTTAATCTGGCAATACTTTTTTCGGAGTTGGTCTTTTTGACAGCTGTCACTTGATTCATGCTCAGTTTGGTTTGTCATTTTTTAATGAATAGACTTAGTCTTGAACAACGTTTGCAAATTGTGCAAATTTATTACCAAAATAATGGTTTGGTTCGCACGACGCGCTGCGTCCAATATTCCATGAAGCTCATTTTTGGTTTAATGGGTATGTTAATAAGCAAAATTGTCGTATTTGGAGTGATCGTAATCCACAGGTCATTGTTGAGACGCCGTAACATCCTCAAAAAGTAACAATTTGGTGTGCTCTATGGGCAGAGGGAATCATTGGTCCATATTTCTTCAAAAATGAAGCCGGCCATAATGTTACAGTCAATGGGGAACTATAGCGTTCCCATGCCATGATTAATGACTTTTTCGTGCCTGAATTGGAGGATGTTGATGTGGACGACCTTTGGTTCCAACAAGATGGCGCTACATGCCATACAGTCCACGAAACAATCAATTTATTGAAGGAAACTTATGGTGAGCGTGGCCTCCAAGATCGTGCGATTCAACATCGCTGGACTATTTTTTGTAGGGTAATGTGAAATCGCTTGTATACGCAGATAAGCCCGAGACGATTGACGCCTTGGAAGAGAATATTCGGTTCGTTATTGCTGACATACGGCTGGTCGGTTGGAATTTATTCGAGCCAGCCGTGGCGGCCACTTGCCCGAAATAATGGCAAACCCTTATCTTTATAACAAAGCTTAATTCTTGCCACGCACACCACACATCTAAAAAAACACCTTTTATGTATATTCATCAAATTTGGGTTATTGCAATAAATAGTAAGAGAGAGAGTAACAGTTGAAAGTGTAAACATATTCTATTGACCTGCAGTGTGTACCTTTGGAAGTTATTTGAATTCTTTATCCTTGGAGTCAGTAACTTTCTGTTGGACAAATTTTGATCATAAGGGTAGGTGAGATAAAATTAATCTTCCTTTCTTAAAAAAAAAAAAAAACATGAAAAAGTAGGTAGCTTGGTGTCATTTTGCTCAAGATAAAATCTGTTAAAATTTTTAATGGTCTCAAGTAGAAAAAAATTGACTTTATTTGACCCAACTTTATTATTATGGTAAAACTATAGTGTCACACTAATTTATTACTCACAAAATCCATCGAACTGGCAATCATAGAACCACTTAGCTGAAATAATTCCATAAGAACTAAAGCTAACAAACCGGATGTTCAAGGGACTCCCATCTGTGTAGTTCAAGTGAGGGTCTGCAAAACCAGGAATATTTACTAGCAGAACACCATCTAAAACAATAATCACTTATGTACAGAATAATCTTTGCATTTATTATATTGCACCACTCTCACCATTTGTTTGAATGATTTCTACTGGCATTGGATCGAAAACCGATAAGAGATCAGGAGCCAAGATCGTTGCAACTCGTTCTCGAGACATCATTAAACGAATTGCAGAAAATGAATTTGCACCAGCTCCTAGAACTACAGAACAACGAAAATGAAACAGTGAAGAGGAAGTTTCAAAATTTGAAAAAAAAAAAAAAAAATGGTTAACATATTACCGATCTCATAAACACGATCAGATTTTTTGGGATTATCAACTTCCGAGAGCAAAATGTGAGCGTCCATGGAAGTCATTACGTAGAATTTCAAATGTAATCGCTCGTTGTCTTTGGTCCTTCCATTTTTCATAGAGTTCACACTAAAGAAATCTACATAGGTGTACCCTCTAGATTTTATATTGTACTCTTCACAGGTTGCCAAATTGGTTAGGCTAATATTAAATTTACTCGCACTACCAAACCGGAAAAGAGTATTTATAGCAAATATTGCTATGATATGATATTTACAAAACATATTCTTAAATGTGCTCTTGAATTCGAGCTATCGCGAATGACTGACTGACTGACTTCTTGTGACTGTTTTTTAAGACATACAATTTAAATGCACATTTGATAACAAAACCACTCTTTACAGATAGCAAACGGCATTTTTGTTTCAATGTAATGTAAGTAGATACATAATACCTACACACTCACACTCCTGATAGGATTTTAATAAACAATACAAAATTTATGTATCTAGGTTTTTATTCTTTCAACTAAGCATTTTGGAAAAGGGTAATGTGTTTATGTTGGATCTGTGATAAACGATTCGAGCAGTGATAGGAGATTGCGAGGAAAGCTGACAAAATTAAACATTGTTTTCCTCTAGAGAATTGAAATTTTAAATATAGCTTGGGGCTACATACATTTTTTAAATGTTTCAAGTCTCTTTTTTTCTCTTTCTTATATACCTATTCATTTTTGTATCTAAGAAAACACGGATATAACAAAGGAATTCTTGGATTTTTTGGCTTGCATATTTATATCCTTAATCTACTGTAGTATTACACTTTCCTCTACCCCTTATACAAAAGCTTCTTCTGATTCTTCGGTAAATAAAGGTTTACTTTTTGTACCTAAAAACCGTAATCCTCATTATACGCGAGAGATGCGTTCCAAAAAACCACCGCATTATGTGTCGGATTCGCATATGTTTTGCGAGTCTGGAATAGGCCATGGCCCCATGCGGCATCTTCGGTGTTTGAAAAAGGCACGCTTATGGTTTTTCCCGGCTCAAACTCTGCTGTCGCACAATATCTTTCTTATTCAAAAGCAGATGTTAAGTTCTGTCGCTAAAGTCATAACCGTCTGTATCGTCCTATAGTACATCTCTCCTTCGTTCAACAGCCAGCCCACCCGACACCAGAGCCTCCACAGACTTTCTGTAAAACTTAGAACTTCATTATACGAAAATTGCAACTTCGAAGAAATTTGTATTAACATTGTATTTATTCCGCACATTGAGGAAAATCGAAATGCATAACTCGAAGAACTTCCAACTTGATTCTTCCGAAAATCAGTTTAAATTTCTTCAGTCAGACCAATTTTCATAATAATAACTTATTCGAATATATACAATATTTTGTATTTAATGAAAACGAAAAAATTATAAAAGATACGAGGAGGGTGCAAAAATTAAAGGTTTTATCGAACCCTAAACCCCTCCCCCCCATCCGCGCATCCATCTAGTGGGATTCTGAAGTTCTAAAGTTACATATGTCCACCCAAGGTATATTGAATGGACGAGACTAGACATGCCAATTTATAACAGTTATAACAGTTTTTCGCCATAAAAAAAAAGGCATACAAAACTCTAGGTGCCTAAAGTATGCCCACCGACGGAGGGCCCTGGTCCTGCGGGGCCGCATTGACAGTACATTTTCGTACGTGTTCTTTATACCATATGCTGTCGACTTTACAGAAAGATACAGAATGGGGCATATTCATAGTCACTTTTAAACTCCAGATTATCTTAGACCGGGGATTATTCAATGTTATTTAGATAGGATAAACCCAGGTCTAAGATAAACTGGAATTTAAAAGTGACTTTGAATATGCCCCAACATGTTTATTTATTCGGTTGGTACCACTTACTCAAAACTCACTATGCACATTTTCTTAAACAGGGAAGTTTTTTATTATTGTTCATAGAGAAAACTTTTAAAATTACTGTCCTATAAGTGGCACTTAAGTTTTTCATATTAGGACTTTAAGTTTCATAGCCAGAGCTAAGTGCAACTTAAGTCACCAACATAGAAGACTTAAGTGCCACTTATTCAGGTAAGTTTGAGCAGTGATATTGCGCATTAATCTTTCGCATTACCCACTTTAGTGCCACTTTTCTGACTGTTAAACTGGCCCTAAGTATTTTACAATATAGGTCGAACTCAATTATTTCAAAAAATTGATTTTTCAGAGAAAGATTTTTTTAAATAAAAGAAATATATTTTTGAAAATGTTTGCATGCAATATTATTTTTATTTAAAAGACCTTCTCATATAAACATTTTGATTGAAATCGGTTAAGCCGTTAACGAGAAAGCGGAAAATAAAAACCCGTTCTAGGACGTACCGTTAACAGTTTTTGACAATTTTTTTTCCAAAATACATACCAAGCTATAAACAATTAGTGCAAACAAAAATTTAGACTAAAATCGTTAGAGCCGTTTTCGAGGTAAATTATTTTTTCATAACGGTTGTATGGCAGTCACCGTTACTTCTGGAATAAAAAAAACTTCAATTTCCCATCTAGGGAAACGCCAAGAAACCATAAGTTCAACATTAATCTCAAGAAAAACATTGACTTAGAGCGTAGGTCGAGGTACAGACCAACAACCAGACAGATATGTTTATTACGTATTGAAAATTATTCATATGAAATTTTTTGGTGTTTGGTTTCAGATTTTCAAAGAACGAGAATACGAATTTAATGAAAGAATAGAAATGAATGAAATGATTAATTGCAAGAAGTGCAAACGAGGAGAAAAAAGAAACAGAATTACGAATTTAATAAATTAAATTGACCTACCTGTGCGAAACGCATTTGGACTTAAGCCTAGTAAGCTGCTAATGCGAAACGAAATTTTTCGGTGGTTTCCAACACGACAACGAAATGCTTGCGGAAACCACAACGAATAAATGATAACTGAAAGCGTCACACCAATAACAAAAAAGAAAAAAAAACAAACACAAACGCAAACGCAACAAAATCACAGAATTCCATGCTTACAGATTACCCACATGAAGCTTGAACTGTCAGATTGAAGATAAAAATGAGAATGTGTGTATAAAAACCTCACACATAGACAGTATAGGGATCTTCACACACCTGGTTAAATTGTTGTTGCAATTCACATCTATTCATCAACGCGGGATGAAATTACAAATTCAACAATGTTAGCAGATGGGTTTTGGAAGGTGAAACGTACGAAACATTCTCATCTTCATATGGCTAATTTGTGGTCATACTGCAATGAAAATACTGAAAGACAACAAATACAAACACAAAAAACCTCAAATGTCACAATTATTGGTCCGGGCAATTAACAGAGTTCGAAAAAAGAGCGGATACCTCTCCAAATAATCTGCTACAATTATCAATTTTGCTTAAAGGAAGACGATATTTTTCGTTAATAATTTCGTTGTGTAATTTTTGTATGGGATTTTTCGTTTCGCATCAGCACCGTACTAGGCTTTAAGGTCGCAAAAACTTTCATTTGAATTTAATTCATTACAGTCCACTAAAACAAAAACAATGCATTTTTATTGTTTTCTATTTCCTCTTCTTAACAAATCAATCCATATAAATTATCAAAAAACAGGCAATACAACAACATCAACAACAACAACACGAGATGCTATGTTCTCTAAATAGCTATACATTACAATCTCTGTCAAAAATTTAGCACACGAAATCATTGTTCGGCGCATTTTTTCACGAGCTAATTTTTTACAGATTCTATTTATAATTTGTGAATATTTTGTGAACTTTGCTCTCTGGAAATAAAAATGAAGTGAAGTAATATTTAGAAACAAACGATTCATCTCTGTAAAAGAAAAGAATATACATTTTATTTCATTAAATTCCCTAAATAATGAAAACAAATTCTTTGAAATGGGTGAATATAATTTTTTTCAGAGAACAGCTCTTTTCTGTGAAAAAAATTAGCTAGAGTTTTCACTGATGTTTGGAGAGAAAAATGGAAGTTAAAATTTAGCGCTATCTGCGTACTAGCCTTGAGTATAAAAGAAAACTATATATTGTGTTATTTTATTTTATTTTTGAATGCATATGCCTTAAACTTGGAATCATATCGTATGTTTTATACTAACGGCGCATCTCACAGACAATTTTCATTTAATTTTCTTCCACCTATTTTCAAAAATTAGATTTCTTGAGTTGTGTCGTACAGTGTGGGGTAGTGTGAAAGGGCTTTTAATAGATTATATTTTGTTGACACGACGGTTACACTAATTGTTACTCTTTCACAGCCCTGTTCTTATGTATCAGCTAACGGCTAGCAACTCCGCAGCAAAAAACGTCAAACTCTTGACGTCTTCGCTAATCGAACTGAACGGCAAGTAAACAAAAAACTTCATAAAATTCTACTCAAAGCAAAGCTGAGCTGGAAATGAAACCGATAAGCCCAGAAGTAACGAATTTTCTCCACATCCATCCAATTCTTCTTCAGTGGTTTTGGAGCTATTTACTTATTTAACAATGCTTGGTTGTTAGTTCACTTGAAAATCCCCATCGGTTCGGTTGCTATAACATCTAAGGTTTCGCCCATCCTTTCCTGTTCTCGAATTTCATTTTGGATTATTCGTTTGCAATTCTAATAACGAACAACCTGACGTGGTAGATTATATTTTAAATTTTAGTGGGACAGCGATAAAATCTAATACATACATACGATTTGGGTAAGTTAAATTTGTTAAATAATTATACATTTTAATCTTAAAGCTAGAGAATTAGTTGACACAGATTATAAATAAGAAATGCACTCGTTCCGAAGCTTTCTCTCCTGATAGTCAAAATTGCTTCATAAGCAATTTATCTATCTTCCCATGATGAAGGTGTTTAAGTTTTTGTATGAATATTTAAATGATTAATAAAATTGTAATTAAATGAATAGTAAAATATTTGAAATAGACCACACGTTCAAGATTCTTAATGTGCGCACATTCAGAAAAAGAAAGTTTCGCATTACTTTTGGCATGTTCGTAGACTCGTAGTAGGAGAGGAATCAAAGAGGTTACCAACCTGCCAAACAACAATGGAGTTTATTTGTATCTTTTTCTCTTGTCAGATAAGTTTGCATTTCACATCTTTATTGAATATTTAATATGTAGGAAAAAAATTGGTTTATCATTGGAAAGAGGTTCTTTTTATTAAAAAGATGTTATGATTTCACCTTCTTCATTAGGAACTAGGGAAAAACCGATTTTTTGCAACTTTTAAGTTTTTTTTTAAAAACTTGCAGTAAGCATACATTTTAATATTTGCTTAAGCTTTTAAAATGTATAACGTTTGAAGCATTAGTTTTTTTTTATTTAGGGTACCTAATTAGTAAATCTTTTTTTTTTTTGGAAACCAGCTAATAAATTATTAAATAGTTTGTAGTTTAACAATCATGTTTTTTTTTATAGTCCACAATACATGCTTGTTCGATTGATTGCATAACAGTAAAACAAGTAGGTAATGTTTTTAGTTTAGTTATTGGAGTCAGAACTTAGTTCCGATGATAAAAACAAATTAATTTATAGATTGTGTACCTAGTTATAGGTGCGTAGGCAGAGTGGGTTTGAGTTAACCCAACTTTGTCGTATGATTTCATAAATATGGTTAAAAGGAGTTAAATAAAATGCATTTATTTGACCTAAAAGCATTCGGTTGCGATAACAATAACTAATTAAATGAATAATATCCCCGAGAAATAAATGAAAAATTCAAATTTCTTATTTTATGATAAGTTTTCGCTTCATTCGCCTGAGTACATTTTGAACCAAGTGACTCGGTAAAGAGTTCTTTCGGTGTCTGATTATTTTGTTTTTAATTTATTTTACATCATTTATTTAGAGGTTGCGAATACTAAAGGGTAAATTTTCGATTGATGCTAAAATCGAACTGGAGATATCAATCAAGCATGACATAACGATGGTAGAAAACACGAAAAAAATAAATTCAAATTTTTGATTTAAAATCAATTTTACAGATCCCTGCACTAACACGAACATACTGTTTCAGTTGTGAAAATTGTGTTCAAAATATGTGAGAAATAATATCTCATTATAAATGGAAGATTTTAAAATGGATCAGTAACTTCATCAATCTAATCTTTCTCTTTTAAAAGTGCATCAAGGGATGAAGATTTTTTTGAAACATTGGCACAGAAACAACACTATATAAATGCAATGACAAAAAAATAATCAATTTGAAATAGTGTTCCATTCGAAAAAAAATTGAAATCTGAATTTACCAATGGAAAATCTCATTAGATTTTTAGGTGGGAACTGGGAACTGGGAAAATTATTTTAATTTTATAATAAAATTATTTTTAGTTTCAAAAATAATAGTACCTGTCATTCAACCGTTATGAAAGAGGTTATTTTTATAGAGAACTGCTTTAACGATTTCGATACAAAAAATTGCCTGAACTAGTCTGCGTTTTGATAAAAATTACAGAACATTGTTATTAACGGTACCTGCCATAGAACCGTTTCTTTGATTTCCGAGAAACTGCTTAACTGGTTTCCATAAAAATTTGTATAGAAGAAGTGTTTTTAAATTAAAATCATTTTGCATACATTTTATTAAACATTTTCAAAACAATATCTATTGAATTTAGAAAAATTATTTTAAATTTCAATAAATTAATTTTTTGAAAATGATTTGAGGATTTTTTTTTTTCTATTTAAGTTTTTAGGCGTATATTATTTTTGTTGAAAATGATTTTAGAAAATTTTTTGAAAATCCCTCCAGTCAAAGTCTTTTTTAGCACATTTTTTTTAGAGCAAGATAGCAAAAGTTCACTTTGTTTCTGTAATGTTTTTATCCATTCATTGAGATAGATTGTCGTATAATATTTTACATAGATTACGTGTCATTCATTCAAATCCAAATTTGCAAATTAATCCGGACATTCATAATGAAGCTCTAATTTTGATTAAAGACATTTGTGTTGTGTGATAACTGCAAATAAAGCATTATTTCAGTTTGGAATGATAGCACCTATTCGTTCGGCGCAAGATTTATTCAACACTGAAATGCGACGTGAATTAAATTATGGTTGCGTCGAATCGAATTGGATACATTTGTGCGGTCAAATGTTCCAAAATTAAATATTGAACAGAAACGCGCTGTACGTAATGGAAGGGGTGGAATGATTTTTTAGGAGGCACCTGGTGGAACTGAAAAAAAAAATATTTTTATTTCTTTAGGAATATACAGTATTAATTTAGAGGTTCCAGTATTTGCCAATTGGCAACTGTATGTTGCATTTTCACGAGCAGGCAAACCATCTGCCTTAATAATTTTGACCGATGGGAAAAAATGTAATGTATCAAAAAGCACTTGAATAAAATTTATTAAAATTTAAACACAAATTGAAATTAAAATTTAAACTCAAATTCAATATTGAGCCATTCATAAAGTGAAGTAGGTTAAACCCTAGAAAGTAGTACATATTATATTACAAAAAGTAGCTTAAGGCCAGGCGCGCACATGCAACTAAACAATTTGGTATCGATTTTGAGCACTCGGGATTATATGAAAGTCCGCGCACATAAACCGGCGGACTCTAAGTGTTTATTTAATATTTTTTTTTTTGTAATTTTTATGCGAAGCTTAGGTTTGTCTCCCCGTGCGAAGCCGGGCGGGCAATCTAGCTAAATATTATTTCTTCAGAATACCGCTCTAACAGTTTTTGAAATTTTGTGTACATGCATACAAATGTACCTAAATAATTTTTTTTTGTCGGACCACCTTCTTTATTTTGAGCTCCAAGCTTTTTTATGGAGTTGTTCTAGTCATTCGAAAGAACTGTACATGTAGGTATATGTAAACTTACCTTTAAATGTAAATAACAAAATTTCAAATCTTCCGTAGTGGGCTTTAGGTATTGTTTGTTAGTTGTATTTTTTGAATATCCGAGGTTTAAAACGTGGTTAGGTTCTTCTTCAGGTCTCTTCTTTATAGCGATTATAAATATTAATGAAATATAATAATTAAAATTTTGTACACCTTAAAATGTTTACAAAACATTATATGTTACGATGTTATTTGTTTTGTTTTATTTCGTATTATTATTCATTTGATTATTTAAAATCTTGAAAGAGACATTCAATTAATCAAATTTAGAAACAAGAAGAACGTAACCACGTTAGAAACGTCGTCTATTCAAGAAATACAACTAACAAACAAGACCTAAAGCCCACTTAGGAAGATTTAAAATTTTGTTTGTTAAAAAGATCACGAAGCAGTAAATATTATTTAAATTTAAATACATACAAATAGGAGACATTGAACACATACGGCAAATTGATCTGATTTCAGCAATTAATTGTAGTTTTCTTTTATATACATTTATATATCAATTTTCAAGGCCCCATAGAAAAAAAGTTTCCAGGTCCCGTAAAGTCTTAAGACGGCGGCGGCGGGGCCCATACTAACTACATAAATGTACCATTGTGACATACAAATTACAGTCAAAGAGAGTATTTTATCATAATTCTAAAAAAATCGGTGACGGAGATTTCTGTATTGAAATCGAAAAACAAATTTAATTGTATACAAAAGTGCAGTAAAAAATGTTAATTAAATTAAAATAACTTTCAACAAAATGTAAAAACATCAAAATAGTCCAATAAATTATAATCCCCTTGATAATGTTGGAAAATAACCAACGAAACGTCGGGAATATTAAAAAAAAAAGTATGGATTAATTGTTTAACCACATATACACAATAATGATCAAAAAGCTCAATCAACAAACTCCATAACATAATTAATTAAATTGTTCAATTCATCACAATTATAAAATCGAATACCATCTCGGGTGTCAACAAAATTTTGTTTTTTTTTCACACCTAAACGTCTACCAGTACAACATTTCATTGAACTTAAACCTTTGATCCCGAGGTGGACCCAGTTTGTACAAGTGGTCTTTATTCATTTATAACTTACCAAAAAGACGAAGTTCCTTAGGTTTTTTATTCTCTTCGATTTAGCGAGTTCTCAGATTTATATTCTTTTGTATTGATGTACATCTTGCCGGCGATAGAGTGAAATAAAAACGTGGACTTTCCTCTGTGCGACCTTACGAGGTCATCCTTTACGGTGTAGCACATTACGTTACGGAAGTCAGCATAGTAGGATATTAGGTACACTCAGTGATAAAAATCTGAAGATCCCCTTCAAGCAAACTAGTCAACAACGTTTAGGCGACTTCACATACGGATCCAAATATGGATCCTCAAAACTGCCCTTGGACAAACGTTGATGTTCATACATACTAACCGTTAGTCCCCGCATTCACACCATTTTTTTTCAAACTATTTTCATTGGGTGACGAGATTTATAAATATTCATGTTTAATTTTTTTCAATTAAACGACTTGCATTATAACATAAGGAATGCAAATTGATTCATAGTTTCAAGTTCAATTTACAGTGTAATTACTAGAACCATCAGTGGCTTGTTCTTCCCAACCCAATATACATAAAACATATTCTCTTTCAACTCGATATTCTTATTCATGTTAACCTTTACACCCTTCTGTGCTCTTTCAAGTTTTTCTCGTTTATTTATTAACAAATACTGTGCATCATCGAAGTCGATTTGTATTTTTCAACTAATGGATATACAAATAAATAGTAATTAAATATTTTTGATTATCTAGAAGTTCTTTGTAAACAAGAAAGTGAAACAAAAATAACACTTAACACAGAAGGTAAAAGTTTATAGTTTCATTCTATTAACATCACTAGTTTTTACCTGCATATTATGAAGTCCAATGAATTTGCAATTGTAAATTAAACAATTGTAAAAAATGCTATTAAAATTGCATAAAGGATTGCTGTAATTTGTTTATGTAAATAACTTCGAGTGTAACAATTATATTGTATGCAAACGATTAAATAAATGCTAATTCTAGGTGATTTGAATTTGTTTCTAATTAATTTGTATTAATTGACTGACAATATTGAGTCAGTGTGTTCTGCATTTGATATAAATTATAAAAAGAAACATGTTACCAGAGTTGAAATTATTGGACTGCAATTAGTAGCGGTTCTTTTTTTTAAATATATATGAGTGAAAATTTTTTTGTAACAAACCTTTTTATAATTCATCTTTAACCATTTGTTGTTTGTTATTCAAGAGGACAAAGTCGTCATTTTGAAAGCTAAGTTATACGTATGTATGTATAAATATTTAGATAGAAAGCTTTTGACTTATAAAAGTTAAAAATAGGAGCCAAAAGTAAAGATGTTGTCAAAAAATGGGTAACATGGTTTAGTGTAAAAATAAAAATTAAAAACAAAATTTAAATATTAAAAATTGCTTGGGTTGAACGTGGTTCTTAGACATATGTATTTGTATAGGAAATTAACTGCTCTGCAAAAATGGTAATGGATACAATATACCGTTTAGAAGAACTAGCTAAAACATGGTTAGGTAACAGCACAGAGGCTGTGCACGGGGGCCTATTGGTCAATTGTGATCCCCTTAACAAAAGAAGGCAGAGATGATCCTAACTAATGGTTGATTTAGACTAGTTCATTTGCAAATCATCTGTCTTTATATTTTCTCATGTTTGCCATAGAGGCCTGCGCTAGATCGTCCAGTTCTTCAACAAATCTGTTTCCAAAATAACGGAGCCGATTTGTATGAAGGTTTGGACAATCGCAGAGCAGGTGTTTAATGGTTCCTACAGAAATCGGGTGCTAATACACCCTAATATTCTTTTTACTCAGCGATAGAATATACTGAGTTTTGTTTTCATTAATTCTAGGCCATAAGCTTCTAGAGATAACGCAATCGTTCCTGGACATCCAGGAGTTATTTATTTGCTCTTTCGTAGTTATGTCTATCTTCCTTTTAATCATATTTTTTAATACTATTTTCTCTATTAGATACTGACCCTTTCCTTGCCAGTTCATCTGCTATGTAATTCCCTTCTATATTGCTATGTCCAGAAACCCAGCAGGGTGTGACTTGATTTGTGTTGCAAATATTGTTCAGTATGCCTCGGCATTTTGCTACTGCCTTGGATCTTATAGTCTCACTGGATAATGGCAGCTTGGCTGTTCACGAAAAATGTGATCTCCGACAAGTACAATTTACAGTAAAAAAAGCTTACTTCAAATTTCACTAATCTTATTAAATAGTAGGTAAAAATATTTTGTGTTATAAGGTACTGGAAAGGAGTCAATATTTGTGAAAAATAGTGATTTATATAAGATGCGCCAAAAAACTAGACCGAATATTATGCTAAAGCTGTTTTGAAAGCTTAAAATCTATTCTTTTATTTAATTTTAAATCGAGTTTATATGTAATAAAATTGTTTGTATGTAATTAACTTTTTCATTTTGAAAAGTAAAAATCCAATGGATTTTGGTTTTACGTTCCCTTCTAGTATGCATTTTTATGGCACCCCCAATAATTCACAATTTTTGTTTGGGTTCCTGTTGTAAATCGTGTATTTTAGCATGTATTTTAATTCCATCACATTCCAGTCACAATAGGATTTAGGAATAGCAAAACCTTTGCCTTGAGATATATTTTTTTGTCTGACAAGCCGTTTTACATTGCCTCCAATCCCATGTATAACTTCGTTTCCATGCGGCGCAGTGGCAAAATATTTCCACGAAAAAAATCTTTGGTGTATATGAGTCATATTTACTTTCCTTTCCCTGGCAAATATTTTTATTTCAAAAGTTACCGTTTTTCATGGAATGCCCCTCCAAATGGTGTTAGGCAAGCCGGACCAAGTTTGTATTTATTAGTTCGAATCCTACAAAAATGTCATATCCTACATGACACCCGTATTAAGCCTCATTTCGATTTAAATTCTCCAGGTTATACCTATATATTCGCATTTGCTTATACCAAATTGATTTTCCCTCAGCCATAATTTTTTCCCGCTTCGATTCCCGCGACTTTTCAGATGGCCAATTTGTGGGATCTAAGACTACGCCACTGGTGTCTCAAGTCTGCAAATTTCCACTAAAATAGTCAGCAAGTCTTCCACTTACTCCGAGAAAGAAGAAAAGAGGAGTCTGGAATGAACACAGACGTGCGATACACATATGTACGACAAGAACCGACGACGCGACGACTTTTTTGAACTCATATTTTTCTATGAATTATTATAATTTTGAATTCATTTCCGACTCAATTATTTAGAAGTAGGACTCTTTATTTTTTCTATTCCACAACTCTCGAACACAACGTTAAGCGCAAAGTATTACTCGTGAAAATTATCCATTGCGAATTGATTTCCATTTTTGTATGGCTTTAATGCGCAAAGCGTTTCGGGGACAAATTTTACCCGAATTTTAACTCTAACAGATAATTTAAATTGTTCCTTGTTTACTGTTATTTATTAATAAGGCAAAAACATTGGAGGCAAAATAGGAACATATTTTTTATCTAGAAGAAAATTGCTGTAGGTTGACGTGCAGAAAGTCATATAGGCAGACAGAATTGTGTGACCTACTTTTTAAGTTCTCTGCCATCGTAATGTTTATTTTGATTAAAATCTCGAGTTGGATTTTTGTAATTAAAACACCTAACGCAAAGTGCATCTCAGTTCAAGGCTACTCGTTTTGAATTTGAACTATAATTTAATATTGTTATTGTCAGAATTTTACTAATCAAAACAATATACATGAATCAGAGAATTGCAACAAGTACATAGCTCGTTTTGTGAATCATTCACAACAGGTATGTTTGGTAACTTGAAATGTCTTATAAATCGTCATAAATTCCTGTTTTTTTAATTTAAAAAAAAAGAAAAAGATTTAAAAGACAAAATATCCCCTTCATTGAAAAATTTTACAATTTCTCCTACACAAATTTTTGTGTGGAAAGGGTGTACAAGCTGCCAAAACACCCAGCTGTCAACTTAATTCGCTTCTAATTTGAAATTGTGGTGTGTCTGGTGTTATAGCTAACTACAAACTATCTGAATATTAATATACATACATATGTAACTCTTGACATGGATCTTCAACATTACAGTTGTTAACAACAATACCAAGTTCGTGCAATCCAGCCGGGCATATTTTTTTAATTAACACACAGGAATTTTTGACAATTTGTAAGACATAACCAAACAGACCTATTGTTAGTAGCTCATAAAAAGAGCTTCTTAGTGCAATTCTCTCATTCATACCTATTGTTTTAATTAATTCAAGTCTGACACAAGTAGTACCACAAATATTAGAAATACCATATAATTTTATTGAATTGTTTTGCTTTGTAGACAACGAGTAACCTTGAAACGAAAAAGGTACACTTTGCATCGAACTCGAGATTTAAATTAAAATAAACATTACGATGATTGAGAACATGCAAAAATTGGGTCGCATAATTCTGTCTGACTGTCTTTCTATAGTTCGACCTACAGGCTGAATCAATTTTCTCCCAACTTCAGTTTTAAGGTCTTAGGTGTCACCCTATATGTGAGATTTGTAAACATCAAAATGCGTCCGAGTGTCGGAATTGCCGGATAATGTACCGTAACGTATATGTATGACACGTCAAGTATTATACGGAATGTGTTACACGTAAGGCCCACGTTTTTAGTTTACCCTACATTTTACTTTGCACTTTGTATAAGAAACTTTGAAGAAAAAAATTGTAGCCCCAATTATTTTTAGAAAAATATAAAATTCTAGTATACGGTACACAGTTCTCTTGCGAAAAAAAATAAATTCTCGAAAGAATTTTCAACTTATTCTGGTGCGCTATATTGGATAGTATATATCCAACCTCGTGTGAGCGCATCTGGCACATCAAATTTAATTGAAGTTTCGATGAATTAATCAGCCCTATCACAAAATCCATAGTAATCGAAAATTTTCTACGAATGGAAAAATATCTATCACAGATTCCATTCGTAGCACATTCGTAGTGGAAAATCTCCTACGAATTTCGAAATTCGTGGAATTTCATATCACTGAATCCGAATGAAATGAAAATTATGTCATCCTTCTATACGATACTTTATTTCTTTCGTAACCAGAGTGGAATGGGTTATTAATACCGAAAAGAAAATATTTTTTCAAGGATTTACACTTAAAATAAATAAATAATTTAATTTAATAAAATTTTTTAACGTATGTGTTTTTTTTTATCATTGAAGCTCTAAGCACAATAAGAGCAAGTACGCGTGACCAAGTCCTGAATTTTATTTAAATATTGTTAAATAATTTAGAATAACCTAAGTTGGATTAATTAATATTAAGAAAATAAGTGAACTTTGGAAAAATATATTATAATACAACACTTTATGTCGATATTCTTATAATTAAATATTTCTGTTAAAAAAAACTTATTCTAAATGTTTTTTGTTTCAGGCAAGTAATGTTAAGATTTGAATGACACAAACCTCAAATTGTCATCAAATTAAATCGAACAGTTCAGATCACATTTAAACAATCTGACTTCAAAATGCTGACCATATTAGTGGTAATCTTTGTATCGCTTTTTGTGATGTTTTATTTCTTTAAAACATCAAAAGAAATGCCTAAAAACTGGTATGAATGGAAGACTGAGTTTAGATTTCAATATGTAGGAGCCATTGGACTAGTTCATGACTTAATTTACGCATCTAGAGATAAAGTTGGTAAGTAAACAAATACATTTAATTATTTTCGAATAAGATAACTTATATTTTGTTTATATTTTTTTTTTAGTTCTCTACGCACAGTCTGACAAAGTTGCTGTAATTACTGGGGGAAATCGTGGAATAGGCCTGAAAATTATTGAAAAACTCTTAGCTTGTGAAATGACTGTTGTCATGGGTAAGTAATGTTTATAAAAAAATACTAATTTTTTTCCTAAAAATTATTTTATCTTAATTGATATTAGTAAGGCGAATACTTAGCACCTAGTCTCAAATGATAGATATTCTGACTGAGTTGCACGTGTGATCGTCATATACACTCCATACCACTTGTTTAACAACTGGTGTTTTTTTTTGAAAAATTTATGTTTAAAACTAGTTATTTATCCGGAGAAAACCTTTTACAAAAGTTTAGAAAGATATTTTGGAATTAAGTTGAGAAATACTAGATTTAAGTTTAATTTTATTGCCCAATAGATTATAAAATTAACTGCTTTTGTTGTATCACATATGTATGCCAGACCTAAATACATGTTAGAACATTGTTAGTTTTATTTAAAGACTATTCTTATTTTTCCGGAATGTCAAATCACTTCAAGAAGCCTAACGAGAGTAATTTAGGGCCTACTTGATATTTGTTTGTTTATTTTAAAACACCAAAATTAAAATATGGATGTGGATTTACTATTAAAAGTCTTGTTGACTATTAATTACTTTTTCTTGAATAAAAAATCTATTTCTATAATATTTACTGTCTTAGCAACGCAAAGAATAAATTTCAGACATTTTACATTTAATGACATCCATGTTTTTAAATATAAAATAAATTTGGTGGCCCGACAGCCGATAGCTCGGTGAGCAGCAGTGCCTCTCTTTCATTTCTCAACCATTCCTGTGTGCGTATTTTTGGCTTACATGAATGGAAACAGATACTTTTGGGAGAAATTGTCCCTTCCTCGCAAAAGGCGGTGTCCCTAAAGAAAAACATTTTTCTTAGATGGGATTTGATCCCAGATATCCGGGTTCACAGTGCTGTAACCATTATTCCGAGGAACTACTATATGTGTTTTTACATATAAAATCTTAAAATTCAAATCCATTTGAGCAAGTTGTTGGGACCGTATATTTTATTAATTATTACATTTTTTCCAGGATGTCGCGACCCAAAAGCAGGCGAAAAAGCTGTATCACAACTTGTTGACCTATCTAAAACCAAAGGAAAATTCGTATGCGAAGTCTTGGATGTTGGAGAATTGAGTTCTGTTATAGATTTTGCAAAACTTGTAAAAGAAAAATATAAAAAAATTGACATTCTTATAAATAATGGTAAGCAAACATTTACTATTTTTGAGTTCCGTGATTTAATTTATTATTTTTCTAGCTGGCATAATGTTTGCTCCCCTACATAAAACATCTGATGGTTACGAATCTCACTTTGCTGTGAACTACTTGGGACATTTCTTTTTGACTCACTTACTTATGCCTAAACTGAAAGCAGCAGGGAGTGAAGGCAGAAGCGCACGAGTAGTAAATGTTTCTTCCGTAGTCAATTTAATTGGCCGAATAAATTATGACGACATTAATGGAGAGTATGTTAAATCATTAAATCAACAATCACAATTATCTAACTAATAAATACTCTTATGTAGCAAATACTACTACCCTGCTACTGCCTACAATCAGAGCAAATTAGCTCAAATCCTCGCTACTCGTCATCTTAATAAAATGCTCCGAGACCAAAACGCAAATGTAGAAATATTTTCCGTTCATCCAGGTGTAGTCGATACTGATCTGTTTGAATACTCTGCAACAACGGCTGTTCCATTTCTGAAGAAACTTATATTCAAAGTAAGCTTAAAATTTGTAAACATAATAAAAATAATAATATGAAATGTTTCTTTGGTATTAGACGCCAGAACGAGGTTCCAGAACGATAGTTTATGCAGCAATCGATCCATATCTCGAAGGCAAAGGTGGTAGCTATCTAAGCAATGGTGGTAAAAGCCCATTCCACCCGGATGCTAAAGATCCAGAAAAATGTGAAAAGCTTTTTAAATTCACATGTGATTTGTTAAAGATCAAAGAATATGGCAACGATCAAATTTAAAAGCTAATAGAATTCATAACATGGACAAGACTTAAGCACCTTTGAAAGGTGCATGGTATACAGTGTTTCTATTTAAGGCTACGTATAACTTATACTATATACCGTATAGATATAGCATTTGCTTAGTTTTTATATTTCTAATTTATTTGTATTGCTTTAAGACATTGGATCACTATTATACAAATCAAACGTACTCGAGTTTTTGTAAGTTATTTCAATACAGTGGCTAAAAAAAAAACTTTTTAAGGGTATGACAATTTCAAGGCTTATAAAAAGTTGAAAAAAAAACAAACCTGTCTCATATTAATAAATTAAAAAAGGGAGCACTTAATAAAATAATTTTGGGACTGCCGATATGGGCAATTTGCCAATGCCTATATAATTTGCAGCCCAAGAATTTTATAAAACAAAACATAATTCCATGAAAATCTTCATAACAAAACGGAGGGAATTCAGGTCAATTAAATATTTTGTTGGTTTTTCCGAAGCATTGGTACCATTCTAAAAAAGACGAATTCAAATACCACAGTACTATCATTTATATTTTAATATACCCTAACTTCTCAATGCGAATGACACAACTTTAACAACTTTACCGTTAAAGGAGTATTAAAATATAATAAATAACTAACCAAAAAATATAATACGCTTGAATGGCACTATCACGGTGCTGACAAGTCATTTTGGACACACTTTCTTCGAATGAAACATTCGCTCTCAAAGTATAATCACCTTCAAAATATAAAATAACAATACAGATTCTCTTTCCAACACCACCAAACAAAAACATATGGCGGTTCAGCGGGAACCTTTTGAAGTCAAAAATAAAATAAAATCCTCGGAAAATTTTATAATTGTTTAATTCGAGAATAAATATTTTTACTTGATATTTGCAAAATCATATCATGCAACTATTGCCCTCAAACTTCTTTGAGAGTAACATTTCTATTCAATAATAATGTATTTTATTAGAAATTATAAACTAATTAAGAAGAAGGAATTATCCATTCCACGGTACTGACATTTTGAGTAAACTTTCCCAAACTATGTGGAATAAGTGAAGTGTACATTATATAGTTACAGCCATATTATTCACTCCAGGTGTAAATAAAGTTTTAGTGAATTTTGAACCTGTCCTATTAATCCGCATTTTTTAAACTTTTCTATTTTAACTTTTGTGCATAATATTCACTCAAGACGCGGATTAAAAATGCATAACAAACCGATGAAAATTGTATAAACTCGACTATAAACATACGGAATGTCAATAATTTGACACTTTCCAGCATGTATTTCCTTTTTTCTGTTTCTTGTTGTTGTATTTCAAATTTCATCGTTCGAAATTAAAAAAAAAAAACACGTTACCCTAGCTTTTTCCGTTTGAACAGAATTTTCTGTTGTTGTTTTTTTCATTGAAAATAAAACTGTGTGAACGGGTTTATCGAGTGAATATTATGCACTTGAGTTGAACTTTTGAGACTTAACTCACCTTTAACAAAGGTACAATTTTAAAACCGGATTAACTGAGTGAATAAAACGAACGTTTCTACAATCTGCCAAATTGACGTTTTAAATTCGGTTATCCTTTTGCTGGCGGATTACAATTTCGTTTTTGACAGGTCTTACATACATAACAGCTGATTTCGAAAATGTTTTGTTGATCAAGTTGGTAAAACTTAAAAGTAAATCCGACTGGAAATCAGAACAATCGTTTTCAATCTGCACGGATTCAATTTTCGTTTCCGTTTTCAAATTCGATCAGACCAGCATTAAATTCAGCAGTTTAAATTCAATTGGATTTAAAAGAATGTATTTAAATGTGGCTTTGACAAGCTATTCGGTATTTGCTTTCAACAAAATAATCTGTCAAAACAAATCTTGTATTTTTTTTGCCAAATTTCACTGATTAGCACACACTATAAAGATTTCACATTTTTAATCAGCTAATTGTGAGTTTCATCCATAAAAATATTTCCCCTTAAAATTTTTTATTCGCTCGGAATTTTAAAAGCTATTGTGAGTTTCCCCCGAACAAAATTTTGTTCACCCACAAAAAAGAAGTGAAATGACATTACATTCCGCCCGAAATGAATGTTAACTATATGCAATTTTTTATCATGAAATTTCGGATAAACTCACAATCACAATAGGCGAAAATTGAAATGTCAAATTTTCCGGGCGGAATGTTGTTCGGGTGAAACTCACAAGGCTGAACGTAAAATTGAAGGTCGCGGAGTTTCAGGAAGACAAATTTGGTTCCAACGGATTCTACCATTCTAGATAATAAACAAAATATTCAATTTTCAGTCAATATAGCTTTAAAAATAATTGTAGCTGTGAAGTAACACACACACAATCACACAAAAAAATCGATTCCATTACGAATTCCTTTTAATTGACAATCAAATGGATTAAGTTCAGAAAAAATCGATTTCTTTGTTGAAAGGAATTCGAAATTATTTTGACAAAAAAGGTTCGATTTTGTTAAGAAAAAATTCAGAACAACATCGATTTTAAAGTTTTAAAAAAATGTTTAAAGAACGGAGCCTGCAAAGACGATCAAGGGAACATCGTAGAAAAATCAGAATCAGAAATGATCCATATATGCATAACAACAACAACAAGAGTTTAATTTTACTCTTGCTTCTATTGCAAATGGTTCAGGTAAACTGTAGTGTAAAGAAAAAAGTACAGAAATCATGAAAAATAAACGAACGTAGGGAAAAAAGAGATAGGTTTACAATACAGTTATACTTATGTGCCACGTTCGGAGATCAATCCAAAGCTATCTGGATAGGTTTGTGTTGTTGTAATCACTTGTGGAAAAACAGCTGACGCAACAACAACCCAACGTATGACTGCTTTTAAACCATGCAATTTCTTCTTGCGATTTTTAAGCACGTGGGCGAGGGACGTATGTGGTGGCCGGGGTAGACGAAATTGCTGAGGTTGAACAAATTGCAGAGTTATCGCTCATTCTTCTTTGTGCTTTTCCTTTTTGTTCGAATGTGTTTTATTTTCATTCGTCGTCCACTCAGATAACTTCGCTTAATCAAGTGGAGTAAAGAGTGCAGTGAGATGATACTTCTTCACTTGCACAAACTAAACTTTTCATTAAAAATCGCTGTCGTGTAAAAGGTATTTGCAATTAGAAGGAAACCAAAGGAGAAACGAAGATTAAAAATCGCTGTCGTGTAAAAGCAGTCTATCTGAATAATTTTGGATAGGTTGCCACCCTCTCGGATAGATTTTTGAACGCAAGGAATGGCCGCGTTCGGGTGCCAATCCGATAGGCTATCCAAGATACCTTAGTATCCGATATGTTTTCGAACGACCAAAACCAGATAGGTTACATTTGCTGTCAAAAGACAAGGCAGCTAATTAAAGAGAAAACTATTGAGTTTTTAACGCGACGATTTGATTTTCATTTTATTGCAAATCCCTTCTGAATCATCAATTAAGTATTCAGTACCATTTAATATCACACTGGTATACATTTTAACCCTTATTTGTTATTTTATTCTTTAAACGAACAAAATCAGACGCGACACCAAAAAGCAAAATAAGTAGTCGGCTGTAGGTATAATCAGCTGTGATCAGCTGTTCCCCAAATTTCCATCGGATAGTTTAGTATCTCGAAAATTTTAGGATAGCTTGGGATTTGTTTCTGACAACAGCTGATTGGCTTATCAGCTGAATTTTTCTATACGATTACAACAACACAAACCTATCCGGATAGCTTTGGATAGTTGCCCGAACGCGGCCAATGTATTATAGAAATCAGTGTGACAGACGCGTTCTGTCACGATAAACAGATAAACATAACTACTTTACTACTACTGGAAATAAAGACATAAGAAGAAAAGATAGCGCGCCAGAATGAATCAATGAAATTTATGTTTAAATTTCATTGATTCATTCTGGCGCGCTATCTTTTCTTCTTATGTCTTTATTTTTTAATATTCATACACTCATTTCTTGACACACACCTTTTAGAGTGTGCCCGTCACGTTCGTTGTAAAAATCTACAACTTGAGATTGCCCGTCGCATTATCTCCTGGATCGCTTTAAATTTCTGTGTTTTTCCTTTGCCCTGACTTTTATTAGTGAAGTTTATATACAAAATGAAACTACAAGACATAATTTGCCCAGATTGTTGATTGGATTGCGGTTGTGATGTTGGGCATCTAACCCGGAGGCCACACGAGCCAGTACTGGCAAGCAAGTTGCAATACATACACATTTTTTCACTAACACATATAAACCCAAGCAACTTGCTCGTCAACAGAGGTCTTCCAAGATTTGTCTTTGTCTTTTCTCTTTCTAATTTGACATCTAAACACAACAACAAAAAAAAGTCCCTGGTTGGAAAATATTTACATGCTCTTGGCAGTGCTAAAAATCCGGTCATTTGATTATTTATTGTATTTGGAACTGAAAACTTAAATTTGCGATCGAATTACCTATTAATTAGTGTTTAAACATTTTAGTGAACATTTTTTCAAGTGTTTGATACAAAAAAACTAATTTTATAACATATTAATCACTAATATTAAACACCCGACTTTTTTTGGCTCGCCTTCGTGCCTTCGGCATTTGGTTTTGTTTTCCAACCAGGGAGTGCTGTCAGATTGTTTTTTTTTTAATTTCACACTGACACTTCTGACATTTGGTGGCAGAGATCCACTGGCTTGCCTTTTTCGAAGCCAGTTGAGCAGCCAGTAGAGAAGCAAGTAGGGCGTTCATTTTTTTAACTATAGTCAACAATCATCGTTCCTTTTATTTAAATTTCTGAATTAATTAGATTTTGTGCAAAAAATAAGTTAAAATAAATTTAGTGTGGAATTTGATTGCATTTTAAAAATGTTAAAATTCACTTTCATACGAAACTTGACATTGCTTGACAGAATATTTGACATTTGCGAATATTTCGTTACAAAAAACCAAAAAGCTCTAAAATTGCCCTTTTCAAAAAATAAAATTTCAAATTATTCGGATATATAGAGGCTTTTTAATCCATTGACATCGTAGACATCCTTTAATGGAATTTGAAAGTCTATGGCTCGACAGATAGGGGACAAATTATATTTGATCCTGTCGTGAATATTTCGTTCCAAATGTCAACCGATTGCCCTCAAAATGCATTTTTCCGGAGCAGAAAAAAATGGAAAAAAATTCGAATTTTCAGAGGTTTTTTAATCCATTGACATCGTAGACATCCTTCAATGGAATTTGAAAGTTTGTGGCTTGACAGATAGGGGACAAATTATATTTGATCCTATCGAGAATAATTCGTTCCAAATGTCAACCGATTGCCCTAAAAATCCATTTTTCCGGAGCGGAAAATAAAATGGAAAACAATTCGGATTTTTAGAGGTTTTTTTATCCATTTACATCGTATACAACCTTCAATGGAATTTGAAAGTTTTGTGCTTAACAGACGGATAGCTAACAAAATGTATTTTGACGTCTGTAGTTTTTTTTGGTACATGAACTTTAGTTAGAGTATATGTTAGGTGTGTTCCTTTGGGCTCCAGTATCTACTGCCAAGTACTTCTGGCTGCAGTCAACTACATCTACTCTGTGGTCGAAGTAGTTCAAAGTAGTTCATTAATCTAGTAACAGAATTTTTCCAAACAAGAAAAAGACATCACCAATCAACAGAAATTACGTAATAGATTATTGTTGTTGACATTTTTCACATTTTAAAGTAAAATAAGAAAACAAAACCGAAATTAAATTGATATTGAGGTTAGATTTTACTTTTGGCAAAATGAAAGCATTCCATTCATCATCTACTGGGAAGTACTAAAAAGTACTTTGCAAGGCCCAATGGAACACGGCTGTTATTCCCTCTTATGTTTCGTTGTCCATAATTTCAATTATTAAAGTTTGTTAACCATTTTTGCATTTTTCTTTAATATTCTTTAAAAATGTATTTTGATTTTTTCAATCCATTTTGTTTGAAAGATCAACCAAAATTGTTTACTATAGTAGAGAAAAAGAACGACCTACTTGCAAGCAACTTGCTTGGCAAGTGGAGTGCCACCTACGTCACAGCCAGTACACAGATACGAATTTGGCAGGCAATGTATGAACCCAACTTGCTTGCCAGTACTTGCTCGTGTGGCCTCAGGGTAAATGCCCTGTGGAGTTGGGGTGTAATCATGAGTTTGCCATCTTGTGGACGTTCTTGACAACCTTTTGTATATAACAACGCTGAACATATCTGTCATCTGAGAATTTGAAACTATCCTTCTCCTTCTAATTATCTATATCTATCTCTCTTTTCATGACCCCCGTCAGAAAACTGCTTTTGAGTATTTGACAGTTTCTAAACTCCTAATTAAATTTCTTTTATTTATTTTAAAATCAGAGAAATTTGGCGTTCCCTCAGTTTATAAACTTGGTATTGAATTAATTCGCTTAAAATAAAAAAACTATCAACAACTCTGTACGATCAAATTCTTCAGAAGTCTAATTAATAAATTTAACTATAAGTTCAAAAATGAATTAAAGTGTACCTGTGGACAGCACGAAGGAAAAAAATTATAAAATTCAGGACCAAACACCAAATCGTTCGGTGAGTTCAGGTAGGAAACCAGAACGCATTTCTTTTTCACTCATATTTTAATCTTGGTGTAAAAAGGGATTCTCAAAGTAACTAGGCTTTTGTTCGATTTTCTCATAATTTCTATTTTCGATGTAATTTTAAAGTAATTTTTAATTTATCATTTGAGAAATTTAAGGCCTACACAACTCAGAAAATATAAATGCTCTGTTGTCTACTTTTCTTCCTAACATCATTTTTTTCTTACAATACATTTTAGGTTCAATCAGTGACTATTCATTCCTATAACTTTATCATTGAATGAGTTTTAAAACGGTACAGGTCATGATAAGAAACACATTTTTTACCTCTAGCTGAGCTGTCGGTTCCCAATTTTTGTATATCGGGTGAGCCCAGATATTTTTCATCGATATACCTAGTATGGAGTATGGTATAGGTCTTCTCTATCTAATTGATGGTCTTCACTCGGCTTCATTCGAATATAGACTGGTTCGGCTGGTTCCCATTGGACGACCAATCCAGCAACATTTTCTTTATTTGATTTTGAGTTGATCATGAACATCAATATTGCTTAGATCAATATTGGATACGATTTGTAGTCACACATGGATCAAAAGTACACGCAACCTTTTTCTTTTGTACGCAGTTTTTTACGCTTCATTCCCAATTTCACTTTGTTGCATACTTTTATTTTTATTGAGGAAAATAATAAGGTTCCAGATGCAATAAGGGCTTTACCTATTTTACATGCTCTATAAAGATGCCGAAGTAAATGGCAGTACCAATATTGTAGTTTTTTATATTATTTTGTCTTCCCTGGCGTAGTAAAATAAAAACTCACCTTTCACTTTAATAGACTGTCCCATTTGTTTAAAATAATTTACTAAATATATGCCTGTAAGACTTAAAGGCTTTTTAAACCCAACCTGAATTGCACAGCACTAGTAACAAGGAATAGAAGAATAGGAACTGTCTCATGAAATTCCACGGATGGCGTCCATTCCCAGGTGAAGCTGGAGGAATAAAGAAAAGGGATCGAACTTATACCTCTACGTAAGCGGTCCAGTACTACATCCACTGTGCCATTGCCACCCGCTCCCATTTTATTCAATACCTACTTGGTTCTCCATGATGAATATATCCATTATTGATTATCGTAGCCGCCCGTGGCATATTGTTTCCACATAAAAACAAACATTTTTTTTCACGGGTACTGCCTCTGGTGAGGAAGTGACAAATCCTGGAAGAGTATCTCCTGTCATGATTGATTAAATCAACTTATGTTGTGAGATATCAAAGATTTTGTTGTCTTTGTAAGGCCTACCAATGACATTGTGTGTGTGAAATCTAACATCGATAAAATGGCCGCTGAGAGATCCAACGTAACATAACTCTGGCGCATAGATCAGGCTGAAGTTGAGTAATGGCATTATTTATGTTTACTTTGAAGACACCGGTTATTTGCGACTAATTCTAATGTGACTTTAGGAAACAATAAGGGCATGGCTGTTAAAAAAAATGACTAGTGGTTATACATAATAGCCGTGTTTTTTTTGCAAGTCCATATGGATTTGTCGAAAAAAACGATATCGGGACTAATAGTCTTACACGTAAATACAACAACAACTTAAATCCATATGAACTTAGCTAAGTCCAGATAATTATCGGGACTTACGTACTGTAAGTAAGAAGTTGCTAAGTCCCGATGTCGTTTTTTTCGACAAATCCATATGGACTTGCAAAAAAACACGCCTAATATCAAAAATACTGAGAAGTCGTTTTTATATTTTTAAACAGGAATCTCTGACCTGATGCCATTTGTTTTTGAAGCCGGTTGTTCAATTTTAGTATTCACCTTAAGCTCCGTAAAAGGACACTGTTTAATAGGCAAGCACGCAACGACCCTTGGAGTATTTTCAAACGATTCCTGCGGAAGCCGTATGGATGAGGAAGAAAAAGAATCGATTACTCACCTTCTCTTTACTTGTCCTGCTCTCTCCCAATGATGTAAACTCCATCTTGGAGGTTACTATAAAGACATAGATTTCTAGATTCTTGTGGTATCAGAATGGACCAACCAACTCATGTTGTTAGTATTTCAAGCATTCCTGCCAGCAGCCACCTTAACCTTACCTAACCTAACAGCCCTATTCTGCTAAACGTTTGCGTGAATATTTGGATTCTGCTATCTGCGGGAAAGAAGTGATTTTGTATAAATTGTGATAAAAATATAATAAGGGCAGTAAGATCCCCTTTGCAATTTCAAAAAAAAAAAAGATTATCATTGGTAAGACATAAGTTTTAAATAAATAATTTGAGGCAATTGGAATGAAAAATTCACTTGAATCGAAAGTTTAGATCGAATCTAATAGCAGAAAAGGGCTGTAAGTTAGGTTATGATTCGAAGTATTTGAACTTGAAGCTCTCCTTCAACTTCTTCTGGTTTATATGTCACCTCTTTCCTCCTGTGTTGGTTTTAATATAAAAGGAACGAGGCGTATCGGCATTGGCTTGAATACGATGCCTTTGGTGGGTACCCCTATTCCATACTACGTCACCAATTTTCAAGTTTCTAGTGCCATATGCCGTCTATTAATATTGTTTGTCTGTTGTTGCCTTCTTTAGCCTTTGTGTTTTGTCCATGTTGAGGAGTTTTGGATCGAAACGATAGCTTGTCATCGACATATTCGAAGTCGAACGAATTTTTCGGTTCTGCTGGACCCATTGCCGAGTGGTGTAGCTCTCAGGAGACCACTTTAAGTACTTACATGCATCCAGAATATTTTGGACAAGGATAATCAGCCCTATCAAGAATTCCATCGTTATCGTAAACGTGTAACGAATCCCGAAAAAAAACCACCACAGAATCCATCAAAGTGGAAAATCCCATTCAAATTGCCGGATTCGATTATGGTTTTTTTCGGAATTCGGAAAGAATCTCAACACGATGAATTCGTGATAGGGCTGAATATGGACATAGATTTAATAAATCCGGATAAAATAAATCTTGGTCTAGAATCCATTTCAATCCAAGCGCTTATATAGTAGTTCCTTTCAAGGCCTATTACTTGTTCTACTTATAGTAACAAATTTTAAATTTTGAATGTAGTAATAATAATTAAAAACTAATGAATCTTAGAACTGTCTTTCAATTTGAACTGAACAGATGTCCAATTAGTAGTCTTTTTGGTGGTTTTAATTCTCTACCAGTTTTATCAACAATTTTAAAACTAGCGGAGGAACGATAACTGAAAAAAAAGCATTATTTAGGAACCGGGGAAATTATTTCGGTTTTGATGATTTTTCCTCTCGACAGAAAATCATTAAAATTGAAAATTTTTCAAAAAAACGTATTTCATTTAATATGTACCTACCTAAATAAAATAAATAATTTTACACTTAAAAAAGTACTTCAAAGGTTTATAAAAAGGTTTTTAAATCTTTATTTACTACAAACCAAGTCAGTAAAACCAACTTATAGTCACAAGGGGTGACAGTTAAAGTTTATAAGCGGGCTCTGCTCTCAACAAAATAGTAAGGCCAGATTTAAATTAATCGTTACTACTAAGGCCATTTTTTCGTCATTCCCAAAAGTTTTTCTTGTTTTTATTTTACATTTTATGGACAGAAGTGGGTTTATCAAAAAAAAATATGCTGGTGTCCTTTTGGATGAACGTGCCTATCCTTTGAATAACCCAACTCTTAAAACTTTAAACCCAACGTTAATTTTTTTAAATCTTTTAAAAGAGCTTCGTATATGTAATAAATCTTTAAAACAAATTGCTTATCAAATTAATCCATTCTTTCAAAAAGAAATTTCTAACATTATTTAACTATTTGCAGATTAAAAAAATCCAATATGTCTTCAGCAGATTTAGCTGCATGCGTCATGGAAGTAACAGGTAAAGAGAGAAAGATGTTTATTCGACACAGAAGCGGTACTAATTTTTATTTTTTAGGTAGTACACGTCAAGTTGCTTTAAACCTTTTAGCTGCATGCGCCAATGATGTCCAAGCTGCCGTAAACCTTTTTCTTGCAAACGAGGAAAACGGTGAAATCGACGTGGAATCAGTGTCTGACATTATCAATCCGTGTCCAGAAGAAGAAAATGTCCGCGCACCCATTGCACCCATACGAGAACAATTGATTGGTCCCGATGATGATAACTTTAGACATGCAAATCAAACAGCTGGTTCAAAAGCTCGATCACTTCCACGAATAAAAGTCTGTCCTTTGCGTGACTTTGCCAGAGAGGGTAGTATAATGGAAGAAAGTCTTGTCGGCTCAGATGCAACCACGCTTCCTTCAGTTCCAAATGATCGGCCAGCCAGATCGAGTAGGACAATTCGTGCTCTAGAGATGTCTAGACGTGCTCGTTCGTCGACATCCACTAGTTCTTCGTCGAATTCTTCGGTGGGCCGATTAGGATTAGGAGATCTTTTTCGTCCTCCTACAGACTTAGCTGTTGCTGGCACATTTCAATATGTACGCACAAAAGCAACTAATATGAAACGTTGGCTGTTGGTTAATGTGCAGAGTGACAATTTCAACTCTCAATTGCTAAATCGTGATGTGTGGTCGCAGATCAAAGTACGCGATTTGATAAAGACCAATTTTCTTCTTTGGCAGGTGAGGAGAAGGTTATTTTATGGGATTTAATTTTATTGCAATTATTTTAGATTTCTATAGAATACACTTTTTCTAATGGTTCAATTTTTTTTTTGTATACAGGTCCTGTCTGATACATCAGAAGGTGCACGTTTTGCCACATTTTACCACTGCAACGAAACTCCTTACATTTGTATAATTGACCCTAGAACTGGAGAAGAGCTATGGAAAAGTGAACATCCAAACAAAATTGATTTCCTAGAATCTTTGCAAGTTTTCCTTAGCGAACATGCGTCAGAGGTAGATTTTATCTTTTCTTGAATTTAATTTTAACCGTAAACGTTATATTATGATTTTTTATTTCAAGGGATTTTTCCAAAGTGATTCCACAAAACCAGGCCCTTCTTCGTCCATGCAGTCGAATACTGAAAAATCACTTACGAGGACAGTATCATTGGCAGGTCATAGAAAAAGAACACGTTCCGTCGAACACGCTACAGAACTTTCAGAAGAAGAACAAATTATGCTAGCTGTGCGCAATTCCCTTAAAGAAAATGGATTTGGAAATAATTCCTCAAAGAAATCCAAAGTTTCCGAGGACGAAGAGGACGCTTTTCAAGAAATTTCGGATAGTGATGATGATTTTCAAAATACTCCCGTTAAGAATAACAAAGCTAGCACTGAAGATACAAAAGAAAAGGAAACAGTTGTCCCTGAGTTGCACACTGCATACCTTGGAACAACTACTGGTGAAAAAATAACCAACAACATATTTGACGAAACAATGTTATTAATTATTTTATTTTATTTTTAGATGAAATAACAACTCTTAAACTACGTTTAGTAAACGCCGGCGTTGATGAAAGCGTTACAATAAAATGGCCATCAGATACTAAGCTACGAGCACTCCAACTCTATATTTCAGAACATTTTCCAAAGGTGAATGAGAAGTTCAAATTAATTTCTCCATTCCCTCGAAAAATTGTTGATCTTGATGAGGAAAACTTAATGCAAACGTTAAAAGATGCCAACTTACACCCATCGTCTACATTACACGTGCACCTCGATGACTGAATTATACACATACTTGTCAGAATACAATCTAAATTGTTTGTTTTAGTTAATAATTAAGTTTTTATAACACTAATTTTATTTATATAAATAATAATTTTAATTCGATAAGTAAGAATTTTATTTCAATAGTTGCCGTCAATTTGTTTTTCCGAATAAAATCAATTTACAGAAGATGTAAACTCAAATAAAAACTTATTCCTTTGTTTTATCCTATGATATCGTTTTCCTATTTATGTATTGTATGCATGTAGGTAATAGTACTGCTAGTTTTGTTCTATATGCATACAAAATTAGGATAGAATGTGGTTCCACGCGAAGGAACATTACTCAGACTATTCCTTTTCACTTGGCCGAAATATGAATTTTCTTATACTGGGGACATTAATCGCTATAGCATAAAAGAAACAATGTCGGCAATTTTATATATTTAATGTCGAATCCCTTTCAACAAATTCCGGATTAACATTGACCGGTTTTTCCAACGCCGATTTTTCTTTTTTGTTGTAAGTCTGCATTTATATTGCACGATTTTTCCAATGCCGATCTTTTATTCCTTGTGAGGGGAAAGGACAAAATCGTTTGTTCTTCAAAACTCAAACGATTTTTCCAGTCTTATTTCATTCTCTTTCACCTTCTTTCCAGTTTCTTTTGTATTTTTACTAGTTTGTTGTTGTTTGTCGCTTACTAACAACTTACTCTGCAGTAAGCGATGACACACACAATTTTTAAGTTGGCAAATCTTTGGTCGCTAGTTGTAGCTGGCTTAACGCTCTCTGCGAGAAAGATCTGATAGCCTAAAAGAAATAAATATTTGTGGAATTAGTCAAAAAAGAAGAAAAATCTATAGATAAAAGAAAGATTACGGGCGGAATAAAAGAATCAGCCCTATCACGAATTCCATCGTAATCGGAATGTTTCCGAATCCCGAAAAAAAAACTATCACAGAACCCGTTCTTAATGGCAATTTGTATGAGATTTTCCCGTACGATGCTGTGATACTTTTTTTCGGGATTCGTAACAAGTTTCCGATTACGCTGCAATTCATGATAGGGCTTATTATTGCTGGTTTTAATTTTTCGTGGTAACTAGATAAAGATATTACCGATGTCCTCTATTTCTACATCAACGTCACTAGATGAAAGTGACAACGATTTTGATTTGTTCAGTTTCCAGCATTGGACTATCCACTTCCTCAAGACATCTTTAGGAGTAGCAGCTCTGACTCTGATAGAAAAGGCACCGATACAGTTACTTCCGAAAGACATTGTTTGAAGCAGTGGAAAGACAGAAATGTTAGTACATGGAAACGGAATAGGGATTGGCATATAAAACATGCCAAAACTTATTAATAAATTGGTACATTTGTGGTAAGACGTCGAACCACCAACCAGAGCCGGTCTTAGCACTATCAGCGCCCTGGGGCAAGATTTTTCCGGCGCCCGCTTGTCAGCTATCTAAACCCTTCCAGAAAAGTAATGAAAAACAACAGAAAAACGTAATATCTCAAATAAATTATTATTTTTTTTCTTTTATTAAGAATTACATAGGTACATATAAACATTTTTATTTGATGTTTTCGGCAATTTCAATTGACAAAGTTGCCAAGTTTATCAATCATGATCGAGACATTGCCGACCGCAGATAAGTTTTTATCAGCTTAAGCTTAAAAAAAACCCTTTCTCCACTAGCAACCGTTATATACATAGGTTTTATACTAAAAATACGAATTGCTATTTACACATTTTTAATGAGTTTATCACACAGCATACAGCCATTTACATATATCTGATTTCGAGCCTATATGGTAAATTTTATCTTGAGATCACCAAGGAGTTTGCGAAGTTCTGGATTTTCTAGAATCTTTTTTACATTGAAGGAATAGCACCAAGATTCGGAGAACCTACTGATTTAACCGCTCAAAAATTTTATTGAGTGAAATTTATGTAGTGTCCAAAATACTTTTAAAAATTTCAACTTCAATATTTGTTTCATGCCAAATCATCAATGAAACTATGAAAATGAAATCTTTTAACTGTTCCGCTTGAGTAGAGGGATCATGAGAACTTTGAACTAAAGCATCATTAAAGGACTGTCTTAACACTGCTTATTTTTGTTCCCAACGTGTGTCACTGAGTTTCTTTAAAGTAGATAAACCTAAGTGATCGTTCATTTTACATCTATAGGCTGAAGTTTGACGTTAAAGTTTGCCTCAATTAACAAAGTACTGCCCATGCCCATCATGCAGCTCTTTTTTTCGTTTGTATGAGCGGACTGATATTTCTGGCGCCTAGGCCTTCGCCCAGCCGTGCCCTGTCCTTACGCCGCCGGTACTGTCACCTAGGGATGCCAGACTGTCCCTCAAAACGACATTTGTCCCGCAAGTGTCCCATGCCCATCAGAATATATGTACATACACATATTCTGTCCCGCAAAGTAATTTAATGCCCCGCAAATCCCGCAAAAAATTCGTAAATCTGCATCTTAAATTATTCTATGCAAACGAATGTATCAATATAATGGAAAATCTGTGAATAATTGGGTAGACTTTTTTAACAAGAATTCAGCCCCTAACTTTGAAAAAATATGCGATATTGTTTTTTCTCTAACTAATGCCAGCTCTGAAAGAATTTTTAGTTTTATGAAGAAATCCTGACTTAAAGAGAAAAATAAAATTTTAGTGTCAGTTTTAAAGGCTGAGCTAACGACAAAACAAAACTTTAATATGACATGCAGGGAATTCAATGGATTTTGTACAACCGATTTTGGTTTAAAAGAAATCACACAAAAATCACATCGATGCAAATAATAAAATTAAAATACTTTTTTTATAATTCGGACAACTTTTTTGAGTTTTATAGCTTTTTAATTTATTTAATAATTTTAATTACTTCGTATTTTTATTTATTTGTTCCTTATTGCATAATAAAATTTTGTACTACTTACCTCTCTATTTATTTTCTTATAAATACTTACGTAAATAAAGTAGGAAAACCCTGCCGTTTCTTGTGTTAGATTTAAAATTAATATACACGTTGACTACAAAAAGCCAATTTAACACTTTATTTCACAATTTTGAAAAAATTTGTTTTAAACTTTTTTTTTTCATTTTTTTATCAAAATTTTGAGTTTGCATACGAATTTTTCAAAAACTATTGATATAAATTTAGGATTTAAAAAACAGATTTCTGGCTTTCAAAACCGGTATAGTACTTCATTGTAAGTGTTGCCATCGGTTTTTAATAATTTTGTTTTCATTTTAAGTCATTTTTTTCTAAAATTGCCCTACCTCCTAAACGGGGAAAGATAGATCCCCCCTGCCTTAGTAAAAAATGCTTGTTTTTGACCCCTCTACAAAAAACCATTATCGTACTCGTGCCAAACAATGTAATTTTCTGAATAATACAAACCAAATCTCATATACCTAACTTTCGACTTTATTTTTCGAATCCAATAATAACAATTTTAGATGTAAACATAACTCACTTAAGTGGCACACTATGTTTAAGCTGAAACAAATGGCAAGCACAGATACCCACTATAGTTCTATTATCTGTGATTATAGGTATTTACATACATAAATAACTTTTCCAAGACAAGTCGGAGTTATTTAGTCACTTCTCGTTTGAAATTTTCAGCGAGTGTGCTTTTCACAAGGGTATCGAACTATTATCTTCAGCGACACCAGATACCTACTAATATTTCTAAAGTTTGGCACGTGGGTTCCTCTTAATATATTACTTCTTGTCACGCTTTGAACATTCCTTTTAAATTCATAGACTAAATTTTACAATCGATGAACCGCAATAGATAGACAAAACTATCAGACAAGTTGAGTCACTCTGTGACCAACAGGTGAAAGGAAATCACCTACACCAAAGATACAATTCCTTTTTCATAAAATTATGTGTGCACACATGATTACATCCAACACCAGCTGACGATGTGCTTAAAAAGCGGTCGACAACAAAAATGCAATGAAACGATCGATATTGATGAGACGAGATTCTTTTGATTGAAATGGATTGTGGTGTATCTTGAGAAGAAATTACGTATACTTAGGTACATTTTTAGAGTTTAAACTATGATTGGAAAACGAAAAATTAATACGTGTTATGTTTGAGGATTCTTAGACTTCATTATTAAAAGGTTTCTTTTAACCTTAACATCTTTTACTTACAAATTTCTTAATTTAATTTTATGTTCATGTAAATAAAAGGTCTAAGTGGTAAATTATACCTATGTGCATAGAAGATTAAAGCATACCTACAATGATTGTGCATTAGACGGTGCAATCGTGTAATATTTTTTATATATTATGTAAAATAAACGGTTAATTAATTAATTTATTTCAGACTTTAGAACCAGTGTGCTCGCACATAAGAGCAAGTTTGTGCGACCCAGTCGAGCATATTTTTTATATTCCTTTAGGGTTTGACAATCCTTTTCTTCAATTCATTACATTTAACGTGGAATTAAATGCATCTACATATAACTCAGTATTGTCTGCTTTTTCTTGTTATGAATATAAATAGGCCTCACGTTTGAGATAGTCACGCTTTTTAAACATTTGTATGGGAGGTACCGTAATTTGTGGTTATTTGAATAATTTTTCTTAAAAAATCTTCTACATAAAATTTCAATCTTTTTTTAAAAATCCAAAAACTATGTTTTTGAAAATTTTGGTATACAATATTATTTAAAATGTATCAATCATTCTTCATACAAAAATTGATCAAAATCAGTTGAACCATTTTCAAGAAATGCGAAAAAATGGTTCTTTTGGGAGGTGCCATTAATAACCGTTTTTCGGAACTAGTTTTTTTTTTACTAAACGGCAGCTTATAAGTATCAAAGTTTAGTGATTTTTTTTTTAAATCTGTGGAGCCGATTTTGAGAAAAATATTTGGTCCTAAAAAAAATGAAAAAAACTTGTGAGGGGAATGCCGAAAAAACGCTAGGTACCAAGTCTAAAAATACTCAACCCATCCCTTCAGACTGAAGCGAAACAGACAGAGAGACCCTATATCACCGTAATGTCAAGTTTGATCAAAATCTCGAGTTCGATTTTTTGTACGAATCCATAACTTGCCATACATACTTAGCATTTTTGGACATTCCCTTGAACATTCCCTACGTAAACCGTAAAATGGGCGCAACGCACGTATCGTTGCCCCAAAAGATTATGATATTGAAGTTTTATCATTGGCCGAGTTCAACGCACATCTGAATATTCAGAATTCTGAATTTTTGAAGCTCTTGATTGGCCAGCTGTCAGAAAAAGTTCTGAAAATTCAGATGACTTCTGACAGCTGGCCAATCAAGAGCTTCAAAAATTCTGAATTCTGAATATTCAGATGTACGTTGAACTCGGCCATTTAGACGTGCTGTTCAATCATGGTGATTTGGCTTCATCAACTGAAGAATAAACAACAGATTTGACAGAAGATGTAACCAAAACAACATGGCCGCCACATGCCGCCGAAATATACCCGCGCCAATTGCAATGCAAAAAATATGAGCATTTTTCAAATAATATTTTCCAAATCTCTTGCTGGGATAGTGTGTTCGTGAAGAAAGTACACGACACAGTCGGTAATTTATTGTACTTTTCAACGAAGCATTATGGATGATTTTTTGAACTGACATACTCTTTAAAGATCATTTGTTAAATGATCAAGTCAGACTTTTTTGCCTTTACATTTATTTTGCATATTACGATCACCAGATTCATATATTCAATCATACACTTAACTGTAATTTATTCTAGATCAATGATGTGCAAAAAAAAGCTTTAATTGAAAAATGTGTACACTTAAACATGTAATACAAAAATGTGGATAAATGAACGGAGCAGCTAAACTATAGAATATAGCATAAAAAAAGCCATTGAAGAAATGCAAATGTTGAACTCATGGAGTGAATTTTTGGATCGGTTCATCTAATTTTAGGTTCTCAACCATAATTGAATTCTATTAAAAAAAAGCTCATCTATAGAACAATATTCGTTTATGTACATATGTATATCTATTAACACAAATTACATTTATGTAATTATCTCAGCGGGTTGCTTTGAAGCGATACAAATTGTATTACGCTTAATAGCAAAGTAATATAGGTAACTAAAATTGGCGTTTTAAATTTATTAATACACTTCTTTAGTCTTTCGCAGTTACTTCAAAAGGCAATTAAAGCGGCAGAAATGTTCACTGCTTTACATTTGCCTACAACTTTGATGAGAATAGTTACAAGGCCGTTTGACTGAATAGAAGAAGTTTTTTTTTTGCTGTTAAAATACCTACATTTAACTTATTAGGCAGATAGAACGTAATAAGTTGGTGGTAAAAGGCATTGTGCAAGAATTTATTAAAGTGTTTTTATTTCATGATGAGTTTAAAAAATCAAGGAAATGGAAAGTAGATAATATGTATTTTGTTTTTAAATATTTTGGTACATACAACTGAATTTTGGATTCTTAATTCATTCACTTATTGATAAACCCTGGTTTATAAATATGTATATTCATAATGTACGTACATACATATTTAAATTTTCGTATAAAAATATCTTTTTCCATGTCGAAAAAATTATGATTTACAAAAACTTGAGTTTTCTTTAGCTACAAATTCAAATGGCAGTCGAAAAATAAAAAAAAACTTGTATTTATCCATGGATTTTGAAAACTAAACGATTAACCTATAGCCATCACGGAGGCGACTGTATGAAGATATTGAAAAAAGTGAACGCTAACCGATAGGGCAAACATTTACAAAACCGTTTATCGGAAAATTATTTTGCAGGTAGCTATGGTCAGACAAAAGCAACTTCCGGTTGCATTACTGATTTATTAAGTTTACCTATCCCACGATAGGGATTTCAGATGCAAGCTAAGATTGTACTCTTTATGAAACCAGAAATAAACGTAATGGGTGCAAATTACAACAGTTTTGTGGAGAAACAGTATATTAAATCATGCCTGATTCATAATTCGATGAGGAAACGAGACGTCAGTGTGACGAGAAACGCTGCCAAATTTTTCTCTCCAATTCACAAAACCAAGCGTTTTTACTACAAAAACTCATTTTTGAAAAAAAAACAACAACAAAATATTAACAAAGTAACATAAAAAAACAATAGATTTATCAATAACTAATATAATAAAAATGACTACCTATAATAATAATCAATTTGTTAAAACAATTGGTCATATCTTTCTCGAAAAATCTGTGAATTCCTTAGTAATAAATGAAAAACGTCGTCACGTCGCGTATTTTTTTTTTAATTTTTCGAGTTCACGGCGTGACGTGACGACGAGAAACGCTGGTATGCTCTCATTGCTTGAAATTGGTTTGACAACTACAACGAGTGAACGAGTTCTCGTCACGCTCACCGTTTTACGTCGTTTTTCTTTAAAAATATTATTCTCAGTTTTCGAACTTTGAGGGGTCTGGTCCAGGGTTCAGACTTCAAATTCAAAATATCGAAGTAAATGTGGAAAAAAGCTAATTAAATCCAAAATTTCCGAACTAGATTTAGAAATTAAAAAAAAAAACACAATATTTCTATTACATAAATTCATTTCCCAAAACATCCTCGCAATCTCATTAAAGAAACAATTTATGTGACTTTTTATATATTTTTTTTTTGTTGTTATTATAAAATTTAAAACAACAATTTTCAGATGAAGAAATAAATAAAAATAAATAAATAAGTTGAAGAAGTTCCGTATGTGACATTTAGATTTTAAAAATAGGTACGTACATAATTCTCTTTTACTTATATTTTAGAAATTTAACTAATATAAGCACAAAGAAAATTGACCCATTTCCGGCCAAGAGTGTGCACACACGAGTTTGGTATGAAATGAAAGGTGACGTTAAGCCTGTTATATGAATGAAATCTTTTTACAATCGTTCATGGGAAATTCGAGATATTTGAGCTTGAAGTTGATTACAAAATAAAGATTTCAGTGTGTTTTTCCAAATAATTGTTCATAACGTGCGCAGTAATTGAGGTAGAAAAATGATATTATCAAATGAAAGGTAGTTTTCTTGTCTTTAAAATATCAACAAAAATTTTGAAAATATTTTATTTATAAATATAACGAGCTCAACGACACCTTTTATTTCACACCAAACTCGTTCATGTACACTCTTGGCCAAGGCTCCATAGAAAAATGGGCATTCTCTTTGATACATTGTTTTAATCTCAGGTTTCAGTTTAGTTTAGCTAAATAAAGTTTTATTGAAAACAGATTGTATTATTTTTAAATAAATTGTTATAAAACGAAATTTTTAAGCTTAAAAGTTTCATTAATTTGAAATTGTTTTTATAATAAAAGACGTCTATTTTACATAAATGTTCCTTCTAAATGCACGGCAAACACTGTGGATCTTTAGCGAATCTTTCCAATACTTTTTTTTATTATTTCCTTCTCATATAAATTTAAGCATTAAGCATTCAATTACTTTCATAATGTATCTTCCACCTATGCTTTTTAGATTTGTTTTGACTATTCTTAAGGTACTAAAGGTCCTTTCAATCGAACTGAATTTCGATTGAATTTTGAAACGTTATTTTGGCCTGTTGTGTGGAATAAATGAATTTGGTTGCTCCTCAGACCAAAGCCTAGTGACCCCGAATGGAGGGAACCTATAATTTTCTGCTGAATCCAAACTGCTAAGGTGAGAGGCAGTTTTCCATGACAGGAGATACTCTTGGAAGATTTCCTCGTATAAGAGGCAGCACCTACGCGTGAGAAAACATTTCTGATTTTAAGTGGCTTTGACTGGGATTTGATCCCTACACCTTTGGCGTGACAATCCTATGTACTAACAACTACTACTCCACGGGCTATTATGGTTGTGCGGCATAGTTCTATCGTTACCTTAATAAAATTCCAAACAATTTTTTTCGTTACCAATAATGGTAATAACAAAACACCATTTATCCGCTGGGACTTGATCCAGTGCAAGAACATTTGCTGAATTATCAGAAGCCGAAAAAGCTTTTATACTGTTACAAAGTTAACTAATATAAATTATTTAATAGATACTATAATAACTTTGTGCAATGTACATTCTGTACAAAATGGAAAGATATCCACTTCTGAAGGTAACATATGAACAAATATCCTTATATTTTATAAAACAAAAATTGCAAAGTAATTACTAGTTGTTTTAAATTTCCGAGCACATTGCACGATACTATTTATTTCTTACCTCTATAGACGTTTTTTTTCGCACAATATATCAGGCGGCTGGCAATATCTATATTTATCTTGTCATATCTACCTTTCTTCTCTCAAACAGTTCGATTGTGTATCTAAATACTTTGCTATCGTTTTTGTTCAAATTTATGACTTGTGCATCTCGTAACATGTAAACCATGTGAATGCAAAGGTATCTATCTATAACAATACAAGATCTAGTGAAAGTACTCATAAGTATCTTACATTGAGTTTTTTTTCTATCTCAACGTATCAGTGTGGTAGCCATGAACCCATCAAAAACCTTCTTGATTGATCCAAGTGAACTTCCCCAATCAAATCAATACCTACATACCTCTATTCAGCATAAACATCCATGGTTCTCAATTATTAAAAACGATACTTCATTCAATCTACAAAGTGAAAAACAATGATGATGTAGCTATGTATCTATTACAGGAAACAGGAAAACATCGGAAAGATACGTCACTTGACGAAACTTCTTTCACATCAAGTGCCGATTGAATAGCATCATTATTAATGATTATGCCAACAATAACAGTACAACAATAGTTCGTTAATCCCTTAAAAATAATTTTTCTTCTTTAACTATGTTTCCATAGAATAAAGTGTGTTTGCCATTAACTTGAGCTTTGAGCTGTTTTTTAGTCAGTTTATCCATCAAAACACAAACTTGCTATACATTTTGTGGGGTCTTGTTGTTGTCTGCCTTATTACGCGGATCTTACCTTGGATTTGCAGCGAACCCCCTTTAAAATTTTGAAATTTACATATTTTGTGCGCGATTTTGGAGTGAATATAGAGTACTTAATGGTTTTGAAAAAATATTTGAAGAACACGCATTCATTAGTGTCAACTTGGTGTTGCTGATGGATTTGATTCACTGATGGCCAGGCCAGCCAAGTTAGATGCCATCATAATCATAATAGTGAATAATTATTGCGGGGTTTGCACATGGTCATATACATTTTTTTTTTTCTTCTACTAAGCGATGATAAATGCGTTGGAGGCGATAATTAAAACTACCTACCATGTCATCAGTCATCAGTCACCACAAATTATATGGGTCGTATACAAAAAGATGAGTTCAAAATGTTTACTCGCTTTCTTTATTTATTTATTTAGCTTAATACAAGCGAAATTATTGTTCTTAAAACTAAACTTAATTCTATGGTGGGTTTTTCGTTGTTTTTTGTTTTTTTTTTTTTTTTTATTTATTTATTTTATTTGATTTGGGCCCGAAGGCCCACCCACAAGTTTTTTTAAAGAAAAAACTTAAAAATAAATCTTAAACTATTAAGTGAGGAAAAAACAGGGGGTAGCTTCTTCGTGAGGAAGCATGGATATGGAAGTGATTATTTTAGGAGTTGTAGAGAGAGTTTCTGAGAGAGTCAAGTCAAGGGTGTACTGTGAAGTATTTGCCAAACGCAACATTCTTGAAATCGGTTCAAAGAAGCCGTAGTTTGTACGGTGGTGAGGTGGGCGGAAGAGTGGAGCGGATTTGAGGTTTCGTGGATTAGTATGGATCGGTATCATTTCCAACAGAATAGGTGAATCGATTGTCCATTAAGAGTTGGTGCACGAAGATTATATCAGCGACTTCTCTACGTTTTTTAAGAGTTTGCAAGTTTATCAATTTTAATCGATCTTCTTAGGGGGGCAAGATGATATTGTCGGACTACGGAAGGCCGCGGAGGGCATACCGATGAAATCTACGTTGCACAGCTTCAATTCTTCGGGAGTAAGAGATCTGATATGGTGACCAAACTTGGCTAGCGTAGTCAAGGAGGGGCCTAACAAAAGTAATGTACAGGGACTTCGTGACGTAAGGGTTCGAGAATTCTTTAGACCAACGTTTTATGAAGCCGAGAGAAGAATTTGCCTTGTTAATTATTTGATCGAAATTAGAGCGAAAGTTAAGCTCACTGTCACAAACAATCCCAAGGTCTCAAATGAAACAAACAATGGTAATGGCTTCATTACAAAAGTAGTAAGTTCTGGGGGGTGAGAGTAACAGTTTACGGGAGAAGGTTATAGATTGACATATAGCAACGTTGAGTTCTAAAAAATTCTTATCGCACCAAGTTTGGAATAAGTTTATGTCGTTTTGGAGTAAGCGAATGTCAGCGGGGGTAGAAATGACTTTAATGATTTTCATATCATCTGCGTGAATAGACAGATATGATTCACTAATTATACTTTCAACATAGTTTATTGTTAGGACAAAGATAAGAGGGCCCAAATGACTGCCTTGAGGGACGCCTGAAGTGGCGTTAATGGGATCAGAGATTGAGAACCTGAAGAGTACCCTGTATTGACGTTGCTCTAGGTATGATCTCAACCATGAAATTAAAAAGGGAGAGAATCCAAGGGCATTGAGTTTAAGGTATATAGTCTGATGACAGATTTTATCAAAAGCTTTACTAAAATATGTGGTTATGACATCAACTTCTTTGTCTTTCTCTAATGCATTAAGTGTCCTAGAGACAAATTCAGTTAGGTTAGTTGTGGTTGATCTATACCCTTAAGGAAACAAAGCTGCAGCGGAGAAAATATAGACTTACAGTGAAAGTAAAAAAGGTAGTCTTAAACAATGCTTTCGAAGAGCTTGGGGAGAAGTTTCTTCACATAGTACATAGGTATGCGAAACAAAAATACATAATTATACATTATGTACATACATATATTCGTATACGTAGGCTAAGCTCGATCGTATACCCAAAGATATCCTAATTTGGGACTTAAAATCAGCAAAAATAAAGCTTATGGGCTTGATTAATTAATCAGTTTAGACATCAATGGTCAGTCAAATTATGTATTTAAAGTAATAGTTGAGTTTAAAAAGTACATACATATGTATAGATACATGTACATGCTGGATCCTTTAAGGATCTTTATTTAAAAAAATTGAGAGTCAGTTTAATTGGACTTAGTTGTTAGTTCATACATAATAAAGTAAGTCCCACTATACTATTGGGAATTTATTCGTTTTCATTTTGGGACTAAAGTGCTTTGCACATGAGACACGACCTGCGGATTTTGAAATTTAATTCACATAAGTAGTCCCTGACAACCGGGAATTGTCATAAAACATAAAGAAGTAAAATGAGTGTTTGAGGTTAAACTCGAGCGAATTTTCTATTCGCCAATCTGTAGAATGCGACCAGATGTTGTGGAATGAGAATTTACTTTTGAAAGCTCGCTGAAGTTAAGTTATTGGTTGCGTAGAAAACATTAAAATACATAATTTTCCAATTTAAATTTTGCTAAAAAGTTGTAGATGTCCTCTTTTTCTCTCAAGTTACACAAAGTGGTTAACAAAAAAGGTAAACAAAAATTGACGTTTTATATACAGATTTTTTAAAGGCTTCTGATCGTGTTCATCACGGACTACTTTTGCAAAAGTTAAGAACGTTAGGCTTCAATAACAATTTCATAAATTGGTTGAGTTCATATCTATATGATAGAAGCCAAGTGGTTAATATTGATACCACTCAAATTCTATTAGGGTTTTATTGGGGCTAACGCAAGGAAGCCACTTGGGTCCACTTCTTTTGAATATTTTTATAAATGATCTTCCGGCGGCATTGCCAGTGTTTAATGTATGCTGATGATGTTAAATTATATATAGGTGTATCTACTATTTTGGATTGTTGGCTGCTGCAACATCAGGACATACAAAACTTCCTGAATTGGTGTGATGATAATCACCTCCAGCTGAATTGTATGACATGTAAAATGTTTACTGCTTCTAAATCATTTTCCAGGATTGACTTTGATTATACGTTTTATGATGAAAGCCTTTTGAGAGTAGAAGTAATCAAAGATCTTGGAGTTATTTTGATTAGAAATTTGAATTTAAAGATCACATCGATTTTGTTATAGCAAAAGGAAGTTCTATTCTTGGTTTTTTAAAGCGAAATTCAACACTATTTAATGATAAATATACTCTTAGAACAGTATTTATGTCTTTGGTACTACCCTTTTTAGAATACTTTAGCGTTGTTTGGTCGCCTTTTTATGAAAACAGTATTTTGAGAATTGAAAGGATTCAGAAAAGATTTACCTACACAATTTGCTCTGAGGAGATTTAACTGGTCGGGTGAGTTGCCAGATTATCCTTCTAGATGTGCTCTTATTGATCTGAAAATACTTAAATGCCGTAGAAATACTTAGTTTATATTATTTGTAAAAGACGTTCTTGATAACCGAATAAATTCAAATGAGTTGCTTTCTCTTATGCTTCGTATCGAACTGTTTTATGTACCTTCACATAGAACTAATTATGGTTTTAATGAACCTATAACGAGCTCGTTAAAACTTTACAATTCAGTTTGCAGCGAAATTGACATTTGCAGGCAAAGAGAATGTTTTAAAAAGCCAATTCTTGTGTTGAATATGAGAATATATTTTGAACTTTAGTTAATGTTGGTATTTATAAAACAATAAGTTATTTATTAAAATTGTAACTATGTAATCAGCAGATTAATTAATCCATTGATGAAATAAATAAACAAAACTTAACTTAAGTGCAGTTTGATGGAAGATCTTCCCTGTACGGAAACAATTCACCTCTCGCCTTGAATATCGTGTTTATTTGATGAATACTATAGCTCTCATTGAAGTAGTTCAGCTCATTTAAACTATGGTTCAGTTGACTGTAAATCAATCTACTTGTAGAACCTGCTGCTTTTTCCATAAATCCGCGGTGTATCTTCTCGTCTTTAGCTTCCGAAGAATTCGTCAAAGGCTGTACTCCAATTGGATCGGTCTTCCCATCTCAAAGACAGCTCCACTTCTAATTCCTCCTTTAGTTAGTAAATTTTACGGTTGGGCTTTAGTTTCTTAAAAAAGGGAGTTAGTTCATATGAGTTATCAAGTGGAGTTAGTTCGTAGGGCCTTCAATGACAACTTAACAACAAAATCAAAGTAAAGAGCTTTTATGTTGCAAGTTTTATTGAAAGTAAGTACGATTTTCAATAAAAACTCATCAAGATAAGTTTAGAGTCAGCTGAGATAAATTTGATATGTTGCTCTTATTAATATGAAAAATGATCTAACGTTAGTGAATTAAATTAACTTAAAATCGTTATGAACAAATATATTCAAAAATAACAGCAGGTATAAAACCAACATATCTAACGATATTAGGATGTAGATGTTCAACAATAAAAGAAAAAAATTAAAAAAAAAAAAGTTTTCATGCTGAAGTTGATGTATCGTTTTCTGTTATTTATTGTTCATTTAGCTTTATTTGGCTTCTTGGAAATGATGTACGAATATTAAAGTATGTGTTAACAATTTACTTAAGTAGGTTATTGTTACAGAAAACTTAATGATCTCGAGCACCTCGCCAAAACGAAGATGATTTTTTTGTTTTTTTTTTAACATATTGATAACCTTAAATATTTGTAGCTAGATAGACCTTCATGCCAAATGACTATTGACTTCTTTCTGGCGAAATCGCAATTATTTCTCAATTACGCGTGAAGCATGCTGAGATATTAATTGGCGATTGGTAAAAGTTTTTATAAAAACATTTTATTGGTTCACTCTATCACGTCTAAAAGAAGTTACTTTCAATAATGATTGTGCTGTGAATTGTGAGTGAAGATCACTCAAAGAGAATCTTTGTTGGTATTGTTTTTTTTTATGTATATGTAAATTTTATGTAAGAATTTCAAGGTTTTGTGGGTTGTAATTATTTTGAAGCACATCATTTACTCAAAAAAATATGAAGAGGAGAAAGTCAAATCATTTTTTTTTTTATAAATTTGATGAATGCCTCTGATTAACTGGTACTAAAGTGAGTTAAATACCATGGTATTGGTTTACACGCAAATTAAGTGGTACCTATTATATTTTCTAATGAACTTTCAATCTATTTTACAGAACTTTAACCGACATGTTGGCCGAAACAAATATCGATTTGCTTATTCAAAATGTTTGTATTCGCTAAGATTTTGACTACAGGTTGAGGCCTTTCTGTAATAGTCGAAAGCAAACGGAAGTAAATGCCAGAAATCTGTCCATGTGTTTTTTTTTTTTAGAAATTTGGATCTCCTTTTGTTTTATAATTTTGTTTGATATATGTGGTGTGGACGATTTAAAATGTTTCCATAAGGTAATATAGGCATTATCGGCTTTCAATTGAAAATAGAAAATAAACCTACAACGCATTTAAGTACTAACCGGGCCATTGGAGCAAATGAGATCTAAATTTAAACACAATTTTTGAATATAAAAAGGGATTTGAAAATAAAAATGCGGTTTCGCGATAAACTTGCATGTTCGGGATTTTGTTTCTGTTTGAGAAACTTTTTGGTCTACAATCATGATTTATAATATGTTTCCAGATGCTTAAGCTATATGTGAAGGGTGGTTAAATTTTAAGGGCCGATGTTGAATGTGAACCACACCTAAACGTCAAGTTTTTTTTCTGCATTTCATTTGACATTTCTCAATTTCAGACTAACTCAATTTGAACCATGGAAAGATACACAATCGAGCAACGCTTTAAAGTTATTCAGGCTTATTATGATAATGGGCGTTCAAATCAAAATGCATATCGTGGGCTTCGTGATTTTTTCGGTCAATTTAATCGTCCCAATATTCAAAATCAACATAGGAAAAATCGTGCAATGGATGTGGACTATATGTGGTTTCAACAGGACGGTGCCACTTGCCACACAGCTAACGAAACAATGGCTCTTTTGCGCAGCAAAATCAATGGCCGCCGCGTGTTATCTCACGTGGTGACGATGTCAATTGGGCGCCAAGATCATGTGATTTGACACTGTTGGACTTCTTTCTTTGGAGTAATTTGAAAGATATAAGGTGTGCGTCGATAAGCCAGCAACAATTCAAGAGCTAAAGGATGTGATAACTCGGCACATTAACGGCATAGAACCTCAATTATGCCTCAGTGTCATCGAAAATTTGGACCATCGACAATTCAAGAGCTAAAGGATGAGATAATTCGGCACATTAACGGCATAGAACCTCAATTATGCCTCAGTGTCATCGAAAATTTGGACCATCGACAATTCAAGAGCTAAAGAATGAGATAATTCGGCACATTAACGCCATAGAACCTCAATTATGCCTCAGTGTCATCGAAAATTTGGACCATCGGATAGAGGTGTGCCGCCGAGGTCGCGGCGGCCATTAGGCCGATATTTTGTTCCATACATAATTGAACCATACCAATATTATCATAATAAAGAGAAATGACAATAATTTCCTAAATAATTTGTGTTTTATTCAAAATCAACATCGACCCTTAAAATATACTAAGGATAAATCATATTGTTATGATTATTTAACTTAAAAGATTTCCATTAGGTAGTGTTTCTTTTGTTTGCAATTTTAAACTTTTTTTCAATAAGTAACAGTGATCGTTGGTTTTTGTGAAGTGATTATTTTATCATCATCATCATCATCGTCGGCTCGACAACCGGGGTCCGGTCCTGGCCTCCTTCAACAAGTCTCTCCACCCATCCCGGTCTCGAGCCGCCGCCATCCAGTTGCGCACCCCAAGGCTCCGGGCGTCCTGGTCTACGCCATCTCTCCAGCGCAAGCATGGTCTACCACGCTGTCGTCTACCATAGAATGTACCACAAAGAACTTTCCGAGCAGGTTCCTCTTCGCTCATGCGAGCTAGGTGCCCTGCCCACCGGAGTCTACCGAGCTTAATTTTTGTCACGATATCTGCTTCAAGGTAGATTGCGTACAATTCATGATTGTACCGTCTCCGGAATCGTCCTTTTTTTGATTATTTTATAGGGTTTTTCAATTGGCGTGGGTATAGATTTTGGCGACCTGTGCCGGCCATGTTGTTTTGGTGACATCTGTAAAATCTGTTGCTTATTCTTCAGTTACTGATGTCAAGTCACAATGTTTGAACAGCATGTCCGAATGATAAAACATCTTTTGGGGCAACGATACGTGGTGTTGCGCCCATTTTACGGTTTATATGGTTGTCCTTGCAAGTCGATTATCCAAAGTCAGGTAGACAAATTTGATTCGACCGGTTCAGTAAATAATCAACCAACGCCCTTGCGTCAACAAAACGCAAGTTCTACCGAAAACATCGCCACTGTCCGTGAGAGTCCGTACTTCTTTAAAGACAACGATGTCATTGCCATCATCAACAACGGTCAGTGCTACCGATCTATGATAACCAATTTCTTTTGCCGCAAACTAGATGATATGGATGTGAACGACATGTGGGTCCAACAAAACGGTGCTATGTACCACACAGCGCTAGCGAACGCAACAATGTAAATTCTGTATGAAAGGTTTAAGGGAAGAGTTTAACTCGCGGAGGTGACATGAATTGGCCACCAAGATCGTGCGATTTTATCCCGTCAGATTTCCTCTTGTATATTTTCTGAAGTTGCAGGTCGCAGGCCGCAGGATAAGCCCCAATCGACCGATGCCCTCAAAGGTAACATTATCCAGACCATTGCTCAAATTCAGCCGGATCTTTTCGGAAGATTCATTAAAAAGTGGGCCACTCGGATCCGTGCCAACGTAAGAAGACGAGGCGGGCATTTGAACGATGTCATATTCCATATATAGCATACATAAGCCTTTCAATTAAAAAATGAATTTTGTTAATACCTAACAAACAGCTTGTTTTATTCCATTTCAACATCTACCGGCCCGTATTGAGAAGCCCTTTAGCTACTGAAGCTGTCATTTCCAATGCTAGAGACTCTCTGATTTCTAACAAATCAACGCCCATCAACACTTCCTGTTGGGCATGAAGAAGCTGCATTAAATCGGAAAAAAAAATTGTTTGCCATGGCCACTATAGTCACTCTTTTCACCTGACCTAAACATCATCGAAAAGAAGAAAAGTGCCTTGGGAGAGATTTAACATTAGTGGACAAACAAATACATACCACTTGTTTCTATCGCTAAAAGATACAAATTTATCATTTAAAAAAACTGTAGTTGGTTGAAATAATAAGTAGGTACCTATCGCAACCTAGGCATAAATAGGGCTGGCTTTACGAGACTAGACCCCACGAGACTTTGATAAGTCTCGTCTCTGTCTCCTATACTAGGTATAACTTATCCTGCCCTCCAATATAATATTTTGGTAGAAAATATATGCCAATTTGTAGCCGCTTTTATAACTTGCCAGGTGCCACTACAATTTTGCTTTCCCATTCCTGTACCACAACACAAGTAATAGAATTTAATTTTCGATACATGTTTGGTATTTCACCAGCTTCTTTTGTTTATGACTACTTGATGATTCCATCGGATGCAATTTAAGACTCGAATGATGAGAAGTTATACAAAATGCTGCTTCACTCCTAAACTAATTGGATCATCTTCAATCCGATAACTGGCAAATAAATGTATGCAAATTCATTAATTTCGCTCAGTTCCTAACAACACAAAGGGAAGAAGGTGCCTAACTCCTCTTATATACCTACCGTACCTAGCCGTAACGTCTCAATTGCTTTTTGGAGCGGATGAAGGTAGGTATATATAGATAGTATTAAAACGTAAACGTACATTATTGTGCTTACGCTGGCTGTGTCTACGAATTGCTCCATTTTAAATGCGGATCTATGGAAAAAATGCAAGGAATTTTGAAGATTACATAATGATATTTTGTGGAGTGTGTGTACTGTATAGTATACCATTCTCAATGAAACCCAAATTACATCACGATGTATGGTCTAGATCTCGTTAACATTATATGAAGCAGACGATGACGATGCACATTAGTCGAAGATCGACCTGGTGGCCTATAAAGTGCAATCGAAAATTGTGTGGATTTTTCTGTGTGGATAATTCCAACAGATATATATGTATGTAAGTTGGATGGAAAGTCAGCCATTCATTTGGGCAATGAACATTTGTATGATCCTAAATGCAGTGATAGGAACGAATATGCTGTGTACTAAAGGAGGTGTGCTTATTATTTTTCTATGAAAAAGCGAGCGATAGTTTTTGGTTGTCTATACTGGTTTTAAGCATTTGAAGTGGCTTAAGTACTCAAATGGAGTCCGAGAAAAACAAAAATAAAAGCTTACTTTCCTAACTGTAATACGACGCTAAATTCTAGGAAAATTAATAAATAAAGAAATATTATGTCTAACAACGGATGTAGAATGCTTTTAGAAAATTTGGATTCCTCTGCGATTGGATATCAACAATTTTAACTCGCTTACGCCATAGCTTGACTGTGCGAAACGTTACCAGCCAAATTTGTGTTGCCTTCTAAAGATTTTGTAGATATATTAACCATATAGATTAAATTAAAAATTACAAAGCTCTTCCAGGAAACAACCGATGTAACAAATGTAATTAATTTCAAGAATATCATGCATCGTAAAATCGAGGAATTGATCTTTGATTTTGAAAACAAAAACTAAATTTTCTAAATCATTTCTAGTTTCTTTTCGCAAACAATTTTCAAATATGTACATCTGTACCTATCATCATATCACAATAAAAATTGTTTTCTTCATTATGATGATGTGATTACCTACGTAATGTTAAGGAAAAATATCTACAATTTGTACCTTTAGTAATTGGATTGAATGACCTTGATCATTCAATTTTGGAAAAACGAATGTGCTTATATAAATACGGACATCAATATATACTACGGATGTGGCTAGATCATGTACAACTGTTAAGGCAATGACTAGCTTGAGTTCCAAGAGTGTTCTTCTAAGTAAATCTAATCAATGCGATTGATAGTGTCAATACCAATATCGCAAGAAGAAATGCAATTGTTAAGTTGGCGAGCAAATCATTTGGCTCTTAGGCAGAGCTGTCGAATTACTGCAATTGCTGTTTGTGTACTGCTTTTAAGATCTCCGAACTGTCATACTGCCAATACGGCCAAAGTACTACTTTTCCATACAAAATCTTCAAATCATTAATTTTCATTACCTATAACTGTACTGGTCTCTAAACGCAGTTCTTCTTCTGCAAAAAGGCAAACACATTTTTGAAAAATTCAGGAGTATTATTTCCATGTGAAAATAAAATTATAAAACTGTCTTTCATAAGATGGTTGTCAACAGAATTTTATTTCCAATACAATTATGGATGCGCATAATCCACTAGAGTAAACTTGATGCGAAACCGATCAATGGTTGCTCGAATTTATGCGATTATATCGACCGAATATTGGACGCCCAGCGCGTGATACATCGAACCATTTTTTTTGTAATAAATTTGCACGATCGAGTTCACAGTTTCACAGTCGACACTTGCCGGATTAAGTGGCACTTAAGTTTCCCATATGAGGAATTTAAGCTAAATTATAGCCAGCGTAAGTGGAACTTAAGTCACCAACATCGGAAACTTTAGTGCCACTTAAGGCTTAACTACATAAGCCCAAAAAGTGAAAAAGTACAAAAGTGAAAATTTTCAAACTCATTTTGGAATAGTTTTTCTGACTGGAAAACTCTTAAAAATGATGCAGAAAGATTAAATTTTGGTTTAAAAAAAAATTTGTATATTCTTTTTCACAAAACAACTGCGCTAGCGGGAAAAAAATGTATTTACTTTTGTACAAAAAAACTTTTTGGCTTATGTAGTTAAGCCTTTATTCAGGTAACAGTGCACTGTGATCTTAATTAATCTTTCACATTCTACACTTAAGTTTCACTTTTCTGACTGTGAAACTGGCCCTAAGTCCATTTATTATGAAATGGCAAATCAAACGTCAGCATACATCAAGTGACAGATGTCAAAGAGACCAACTCCGAAAAAAGTATTGCCAGATTGAAAACTACAAGTCTAAAAAAAAAAACACCCTTTATATTTAAATATATGAAATAGTAAACAAAACAAATGTGTTGCTATAGCAACGAAAAAAACTACGTACATAATTTAGATACCGCTCAAAATTTAATAAAACAGGATTAAGACCCGTTTTTCAGTAGTGAGTTAATGCAGAGTTAGCTAACTGTAGACGTAAATTAACCCACAGTTAACTGAGGAAGCAGTTTTTCTGTGGAGAACGCACGTGGAACGACTAAATAAACTTGGTGGATAAAACATCAAAAGCATCTGTTAAATTAATCCTGAGTTAACTCACCAAATTTGATGAGTTAATTAGGGCTTAGCTTTAATATCGTATTGAAAAACCTATAAGTATAGTCGCAAAACTTTTTATACTCCAGTTTATTCTATAGAAATGACCTAGAATTATGAATAACAAAATCCAGTTCAGGTTAGCCAAGGCAAACTTATCAAAGAATTTTGAATATGAACTTACATATGAATATTTTCAAACCTTAAAAAATTCAGATCGACGTTCAGGCCCTCTCTGTTGCAGCTACGAAGGATTTCCTTGTATTAATCCTAGGAAATCAAAAACAGAGATGGGGCTTAACATCTACATATCTGAAAGTCTCTCAATTAACAGCCACAGATTAGCCACATGAAGATGAGAATCCCCGGCAGACATTTTAATTTGCCTACAAGCTTGAACTGGCAGTTATCAGATACAAAATGAGAATGTGTGCATAAAAACCTCACACATAGACAGTAGGGATCTTCACACACCTGGTTAAATTGTTGTTGCAATTCACATCTATTCATCGACGCGGGAAGAAATTACAAATACAACAATGTAAACAAATGGGTTTTGGAGGGTGAAACGTACGAAACATTCTCATCTTCATATGGCTAATCTATGTTAACAGCAAACAGTTAATTGTTACGATAGATAAGTCGGACCAAAGGAAAGCACAATATGAAACATTATCCTTCCTTAGCGATGAGTGGGTAGAATTATTATTTTTGTATAGGTCTGATTTAAGGTACATTGCAAGTGACTCCGTGGCGCAACGGTAGCGCGTCTGACTCCAGATCAGAAGGTTGCGTGTTCAAATCACGTCGGGGTCAATATTCCTTTTTTTTATTTTTCCATATAATCCTCAACAAATATTCTGGGTACATTCTTTTTAATGCTGCGGCATTTTGCACTCAATTATTTAAAAATTCACACTTGTTACTTTCAATGAAAGTAATTATATGTACCTACCTTCGTATGAATTAGTTCCACTCAAACTCATGAAGGTAGGTATGTATAAATACATTTGTAATTAAAACATGTAAGTAGGTGTGTAAACCCGAAGTTACAATGAAGAATAGAGATGTCTGTTTTTCAGTCTGTAAATAATCATCAACAAAAGTGTTTATCATTGAATTTTTGTACTTGGTTATGGTTGATGGTTCATATTTATGCTCTTATTTATTCTGAAAGGTTACAACAAGTGCAATTTCAAGGTTTCGAATGTGATCCATATTTGAACATAAAAAAGGAGATTACCTATACAAAAAATTGTTATTTGTATCCTTTTAGCTTTAGCTTTATACATATATTTATTATCAAAAACTATATAAATGGAAAAATGGACCCAACTCTGGGGCTTTTTTTATAATGAAAAATTAATAGGCCTAAATTAATCACATTTTTTTTAAGCGGGTAGGTATACATGCACTAAAAAATACACCTATTATTGAACCATTATACTTGCCCTATAGAGTAAGTTGAAAAAAGCACATTTAATATGACGAGAACAGCTATGACAGTTTTTCGCAATTAAAAGTGGGTGTACTTTTATAAACCAAAACTGGGCACGAGTACGATAACTTAAGCGCCAAAAATTGATAACGGTTGGTTTTTCTTAGAGGGGGTCAGTCAAAAACGAGCATTTTTTAACATGGGAGGGGGGGTCCATCTCACCCCGTTTAGGAGGTAGGGGCAATTTTAGAAAAATAAATGACTTAAAATGAAAAAATAATTATTAAAAAACAACAGCAACACTTACAGTAAATTCATATACCGTTTTTGAAAGCTAGGAATCTATACTTTAATCCTGCATTTAAATTAAATTATTTTAGCTGATAGTTTTTAAAAAAATCGCATGCAAACTCAAAATTTTGATAAAAAAAATGGAAAGAAAAGCTTAGACTAATTTTTCTAAAAATTGTGAAATGATGCGCTGAATTGGCTTTTTGGGGTTAATGCAAATATCAATTTTGAATCGACCACAAGAAACCGAATTGATTTATGTCTTCTAGTTTTTGAGAAAATTGAAAATTACCAAAACTACTTTTGTATGAGATTTTATTTTGTTTGTTGCTTACATATATACAATGCTAGCACCCAGCATTACGGCGTGTAAATAGTGAGATATGTAAGGGGGGGGGGCATGCTGTCCCCCTGCAACTCCCCTGCTTGGCTTGGTTGGGTGTATGCAAAGTTTCTTTTGCATTTAAAGAATCTTGATTCAAATTTCTTTTGCAATTAAAGAATCTGAATTTAAACTTTCAATTTGTCTTAGTCAACAGCTGATTTCCAAATATACATATACGTGGCCCAAAGTTGCACATTTAAAATTTTCAGACCCGAAAATGTATTGCATTATAAAAAATTCACATTAGGTAATACTGTACGACTGCATGTTTGTGTCTTACATACCTATATAATGCAATTGTAATGTTCAAAGTATATATATATGTACATACGTAGATCATATAAAAATAAATGAACAAACATCCGAATTTCGTACCGTTGTTTTTTGTATGCAAATGTGGTACAGGTTATTGTTTACAAAGGTCATTCATTATCAGGGCCGGAGCAACCATTATATGTGCAAGATGTGCAAATGCACAGGGCGCAAAATTCTAGGGGCGCATTACCAGGAGCTAGAAAATGTAATCTGATCTTGCGCAAACAGATATGTACTGTCATTTGCATTTTAACCAGAAAACTTGTTCAAATAATCCCAAAATAACAAACATCACAACTGACACTAACTAACTTCACTTTCATTGTTGCATTCAAGGAGAATTTAACTCAAAGTATCGTAAAAGATCTACGCATTTTAAGTCATTTTTTTCTAAAATTGCCCCTACCTCCTAAACGGTTTGTTTTCAATATTTTTAAATACCATATTGTTTGAATTATGAAGAAGCATCAGATTGAAAAATTATAACAAATATACGCGAATAAACAAAAAAATAAGACAAAAAAATGTGTAATGCCTACTTCCGCTATGTGAACTTTTCGCCGAAAACCTGAAATGCAGTTTTCTTACAATTACTTTAGTCATTCTAGGTATGAAGTTAATTCAAAATTAGAAAAAAACTGTTTTTTATCAGATAGCCGTTATATGTAGTGAAACAAAAATTCGAATTTCCCTCTCTAGGGAATTACATAAAAAATGCTATGTACCAAATTTCATGCAAATCAGACCACCCATTTAGTCTCTAGCTCAAATTACAATATTCTGAGAATATTGTCAGATGTCAATTAAAAAAATCGTCCCAATTGTCTTACAACCGTGGGAACTTATATTTTTGTCTGAAAATATTAGGTCTTTTTGGTAACGTGAAATTTTTCCCAAATTTCTGTCAAAACCCAAAGGAAAAAAACATAATTTTGCGTTACTTAGTGAAAATTTAAGTTACCAAATAGGTTATTGTTAGAAACGTCATTGTCAGGCTATGAGAGATGAGCATCTGACAATAAAACTGTCAGGTATCCGACAATCGTCTGAAAATGTCATAAAACCTTAGAGGATATATGTATAATAAGGGTATTCATGCAACGTCGGAAACTTTCCGACGTTGTACAATCGTAAAGTTTCCGACGTACGTTTCATGAATGCCCCTCAAAAAATTCTGCGTAAATGTCATAATCCCATTGAAAAAAAGCTTACCACGTTAACCATTTTGGTTTACGACGTTTACAACACAAATTCTTGTCGAAAAGTTTACGATTTGTTGGAAAAGATTTTCCATACAAATTTTGACACTTCGTTTACGACATCGTAAACTTTCCGACGATTACGATGTTTACGGTGGTTTTCCGACGTTGCATGAATACCCTTAATATGCAGTGCTCGTTTCTATCCCTAATGCATTGTAACGTCTGTGCCCTTGATAGCGGGCGCTATTTCGGTTTAGATAAAGTCTTAAGCGGGATATACATTGTTCAAATGCTTGTCATGTATGGGAGAGTGTATTAATAATTTTTTTTGACGTTACATATACACACTTCATGCATGAGTTTTCAATCATTCATTTTTAATTAAATTTCTATGCGAGAATGTGCCTATGCTTGATCAAGCAATCATTCTCAAATATACATTATTTCAATTCTGGCTATCTGATTGAAAAAAAATCAAAACTTTTTGATTTTGCTTCAAGCATACACACAATGTATACGTGTTTCATATTTACTAATACACTCTCTATGCACGACAAGCATTTTAACAATGTATATCCCGCTTTAGAATATCGTACAGGTGCTTTCAAAGTCATAATTTGCTTATTTTCTCACTAAATTGTTCTAATTTGAAGTAATTTTTGAAATTAATAAGTGTTTGTTTATTTTTTTAAAGATTTCAAAACCTTCTTTTTTAGTTTTTTTTTCTCCAATGTGCAGAATACTCAGATTGAAACTTCAAACAGCGACCCCTATGAAAGGTACGCATTCGAATAAAAACAAGCACTCCATATTATATATCCTCTTCATCTGACCATTAAAATACTTAAAACTTTGGTTATAAGATTGACTGTTCAGATATTGTGAAACGTAATTGAAGTTTATAATTGAAATAAGTTCCAAGTTGCCTACTTAGAACCTTAATCAGACATTGTGAAACAAACCCATACCCAATTAAAATAGTCGAAAGTGCAATTTTTATTCTTGTTCACCCTCATTTCTCTGTAGGGAATACAACGAACAAAAATTTTAATTTGCCTGATAATGTCTGCAAACGGATCGACCAATATGTATTTACGAAAGGAAATAGGATTTCCACGTTTTTTGATGTGTAAACATCTGTGCTGGTGGTAGAGTGAAAAAAAAGTGAACGTTCGTGTGCAACGTTACGTAGTGTACTTTACGTTGTAGCACTTTACGTTACGAAATCTGATTTGCCCCGACCAAAACAAATTGTTTTTAGCGCGACCGACTATTTAATCATTTTAACACTTATAATTTTATATTTTTTTCTTTAATTTTGAATTATTCCCCGAACAAAATGGACGCGGCATTAGTAATTAAAAAGAAAAAAAAATCAAAACAAAAATAAAAATAGTCAGCTGTAGGGATTGACAATTGACTGTAGGTATGGTAGGTCAATGGCTGTAGGTATGGTAGGATATCGGGTGCGTTCAGTGATACAAATCTGAACTTAAATTCTACGTTTACATTATACTGCTTTTAAACGATGCAATTTCTTCCTGCAATTTTTAGGCACGTAGGCGAGGGACGTAGGAGGCTGGGATATACAAAATAGCTGAGGTTGAACAAATTGCAGAGTTATCGGCTACTTTTGTACTTGCACGAAGTTAACATTCATTAAAAATCACAACGTCCAATTCCATAGGCGATTGATGGTGTCAATCGATTGAAACGCGATTTTAGAAGTAATCTTAAAGTTGAGAGTGAACTACGAAGCAGGACCTTTCAGTTCCGAACCTTCACCGTTCGTTGGACACTTGACCACCAGCCTTTTAGTGCTTGGAAATTTCGTTACAGCTGTTCCCCCACTGGGTATTTCACTGCCGTTCTCTCAACACTAAGCTTTTTAAGCACTGCCTACAGATAGGTAATGTAGTGTTAATTATTCAATATGTTTCTTTTGATGACGTTCAGTAACAAAAATCAGTTACTTGGACAAACGTTGATGTTTACACATATTTAACCGTGAGTCCCGGCACTCACATATTTTTTTTTTTGAGATGTGGTTCTTATTTTTAGTTATTCGTTCTTAGTAGGTATATCTTTTCGATGGGTAAAGCGATTTTATTATTATTTCGCAAACTTGCTCTTTTTAATAGTGTCAACAATATTGCATTTGTAAAACATTTTATAAACAACAAAAATCAATCCAGAAATTCTTTTTTTATTACCTACTTTTAACTTTGTTTAAATATTTTCTAGTAAAAAATTTCATTACATTACTGAACCATTAACATGCATCTTCAATGTGTAACCACATTACAGTTGTTACCCACAAGAGCAGGTTCATGTGATCCAGTCATGCATATGTATTTGTTTTATTATAAACGCTAAGCCCAACAACAAACACATTTTTCAATTTTCTGATTTATTGGTACTGTTTGGTTATTTCAAAGTGGAGAAATATTTCAGTGTAGGTATTAATTAATGATTCAATAATAAATAATTCACTTCACACAAAGTTACTTAAAACAGCATTGATTAATTATTAATTGTAAATTGTCAGCATTTTTGCCTCCAAGCTTGACATTAAAAATCAATTGTTATTTCGTTTATTGTTTAAACATTATGACGTTGTCTGTTACTCTACTCTACTCTACTCTCATCACTTTCAGTTTTTAAGTGCTATGATTTAACGCTGAATCTATCTTACTGATTTCTTGCCTTGTTAAGCGTAGCTATTTTTTTTTTTTTTTTGTTTTGTATATAATCACTTACATGAGAAACTTTCATCAATAAAATGAACAAGAGACCACTTGTCACTTGGAAATACTCTTGTAATATTTGTACTGTCTTACTATATCTATTGGGACAAGCCCCAATATCGAACAATTCCAATGTCGAGTTCGTCCAAAGGTATAGCGATATACTGGGGATGATTAATTGACGTCGGTGTCGGTAGTAGCGGCAGCGTCTGCTCATTAAAAATTCGCAACACAGCTAAATTAGTGGCCCAAGCCATTGACCAATTGGTGAAATAATTTTCTGTCTACGACATTATAATGATGATCTTCACTCAAAACAGTCCAGCACCAGTTGTCTAGTCCAGGTAGTCATGCGAGGCAAGTAATGTAAGTCTCAACACAAATAAAAAGCTGCCCTGAGGTGTCACACAAAGGCGAAAAACAGATTGAAACTGTAGAAATGGAGTTTTAGGTCATTATATTAGCAGATAAAAATGCAAGGGAACAATAATCACAATACAATCCATGTTGATCTCGCACATGATGGTTACAACTTGAAAGCTAATAGTTGTCACATTCACAGCTAGCATTAGCGTGATTACCCTAAGGCCTATTGAATTTCTTTGCGACAAAAGCGTGCCTCATAAAGGAACCGGCAATGGCACGATTCGCGCAAAGTCATAGCATAAGCATTAAAGTAATATTAGGTAGACGAAATATATGATGCCGTTTCATTAGGAGGTACATAGATTTTCGTATAGATACTTGTTTATATATTTATGAGAATGAGTGTAAATAATGTTGGATTTGATAGTCATTTCTGGTCAGGCTTTTAAAATACATTGCATCTACTAATTTTTTTTAAGTATAGCTCCTTGATGTGAGACTAAATTTGTGATTAACGGTCAGCTTAACATTGTACAAACGCAGGTAAGCCTCGGTTCGAGATTTGAACCCGCTGATTTCGGCGGATTAACTGAGGTTCAACAAGGGATCAAGTATATGATTGCCTATTATCACTTATTTGAACACTAAGCCGTGTTTTTATTTTTTGATTCAACCAGTAGAAATCCATGTATGAATAGAGCTTCAATGATACAGGAGAATGCTATAACCGGTGCCGAACCTGTAAGTTTTTCCGCCCTAGGCAAAAATTCTTATTTTGCCGCCTCAAATAAAAAAAAGAAGACAACGACAACATTCACATTTATATACATAATATATATAAGGCTTTCGACAAAATAAAAAAATTTTGAAACTAAAATGCTGCTCTGCGCGATTTCATTTTTGCACATCTTGTAGCGAGTTCTTCTTCTTCAATGCGATTAGACCGATTAATTGCTCTATGTCATTGTTGAGTGAAGAAAGGTTTTCATAAGCTTAAGTTTCGAGAAGCTAGCTTCACATGATGCAACACTTACAGGAAACGTTAATAGTATCTTAATGCCGTTAATAAATTTGGATACAATTCAAGTAAGAAATGTCAAGATAAATAGTTTAAAATTGACAAAAGTTTGAAATTAACACCAGAAGAAGTTCGTTTAAATTATTAATTTCATTCAAGAGATCTTTAGCTATAATATCCCTTTGAACTGTGTTGTCAATTGTTGCCGTTAATATTGCGTCAAGTCCCGCGTGAAAAAATGCCAAGATTTTACCAAGGCAAGGCGCTGGCAAGATTTCGGTAAGGAAATCCAGCTGCCTACTTAATAAAATACTCGTGAGGCGCTTGCAAGTCTCAATAATAAAATAATTTTATAAAAATTAATAAAAGCAGGACTTTGTGTCCTGATGTTGTAGTGACAAACTAAATTTCATTGTTGTCGCGTTAAGACCTATAACTTCAAAAATTAAATGTAACTACTATTCAAAAGAAGGTGTTTAAATTTCTTGTTCTCATATTATTGTATGACATGCAAGTTAAATTAATTTTTAGAACAAAAGTTTAAATCATATAATTCGACGTTTTGAATTGTATGCATAGAATTTCTTTAAAAATTTTAAAGTAAAATGCAGTACATCGGAGATACAAATGCGGATCTCTATGAAAAGATATAACTTGCAATAACTATCACTTAACGGTGTTAAAACATTAAAGTACAATTTAAATTCGTGACGAAACTCTAGTATGACAAAGCAGCAATTAACCGCCCTCATCAACAGCTAAACTACACAGTGAGTCATCAAGAATCCTCATTTTCCCACAAGAAGCAGCAATAAACAATAGATACACATCCTCATTGACTGCTTCAACGTTACCCGTTTTTTTTTTTTTTGGATTAGTATGAATTTAATGTAACCCAATCTCGTTCATGGATCTCGTCAAAAGACATCAAGTTGCAAGCTCTTGGCAAATTGGTAACAACCGCAATGCATAAGTTTACCTGCATTAAACTCTTTATTTCCCTTCGTTGTGAAAATACAAAGGCCCAACTATATAGCAAGAGCTTTTCTGTTTGCTTGACCATCATCACAGGTCTTAACGCTCATTTACAAGAAAAACAGTGATTTACAAGATACATTTTCGCCCAGCTGTTCATCATTCATCAAGTAAATTGCTCCGTCAGCACGCATAACGTCATCCCAATGGGCGCAGCCGCAGAAGCATATTCGTCAATCGTCATAACTTTGAAGAACTTTGGCCGCATTCGAAATCATTTTATGACCGAGAATGTGCAGCGGTTATGGTGACGGCTGCTACAAGTAACGCCGACGACCAACGGCAACTTTAGCAGTTAGCACCACCGCCACCAACAATCATTGAAATAAGTTTTTTGGCGAATGTGCGCTGACGATGCGACCGACGCGACGACGCGTCGACGATTTGAATCAACAAAGACGAACAGAGGTCTGACCCCCAATGAGCAGATTGTACATCGTTTACGTTCACTTCACGTGCATTTGAAATCGTGGACACATTCGGATCATAACATGTACCTAACCTACCATCCTACCTAAAATTACAATCATGTTCGCTCGCATCATTTTCTTGTGAATGCGAGATACTCGATGATGGAAGCAATTGACGGCACGGGAACAGCGGAGGCATATAGTATAACACACAAGGGGGCAGATTTATGATTCAACCGCACTTAGGCCCAGTTTTTCGGTAGATATTGTTAATCATTGATGCGCTATAACAATTCGGTGAACCGTTAATTTCACGCTTTGGACCTCTGAATTGGCTCCCTATATCATGTGATATCACACCTTTAGACTTTTTCCGAAGTCCAAAGTATACAGGGATAAACCGGCTTCGATTGAGGAATTGGAAGCCAACATTTTTGGCGTCATTGGCCAAATTCCAATCAGAATGGGAAATTCTTCAACGCGTCATCGAAAATTGTACCAAAGTGTTGCATTCTTTAATCTTTATACAACTCATCAACGCGGAGACAACGGACTCGGAGCGGCGCAGTTATGCGAACTCCTCACTTTTCAAATTTTAATATATTATGAGTTTCTGTGCAAAAAAGTAAAAGTAAAGGCTCTTTATTTGTTTCACTCGAAATCTTGGAACAATCAACATTTTCACTGACATTTTATCAAACTCTTTTTTAAACTGTCAATTATTTTTAGTAAATGATTAATCTCGAAATAACTTCAGTGGACATTAATAATAATAATAATTTTAACTTTATGCCTGTAAGACCTAAGGTCTTTTAAATGCAACCTGAATTGCACGGCACTAGTTAGAAGGAATAGAAGGATAGGAAAAAATTTTTGTTCGCACAGTGGACTGAGAAATAAGGTATTAATTGTCTCATGGAATCCCAAGGGTGGCGTCCAGTTGTATAGTTGGGGGAATATAGAAAAGAATGCTGCCTAGAGTGGGGCTCGAACCCACACCTCTAAATTAGCGGTCAAGTACTACATCCAGTGCACCATTGCCACCCGCAATGACATTAGAGTGGTTTTTTGTAAGGCCACATAGAATTGGACGAAAACAAAAAAAATCATTACAGCAAAACAACTCACCACCATCAAAAAATGCTATCATTACCACTTTTAGCTTTATGTCAACCATGCAAAACAGAAAATCACAAAATATAAAGAAATCCCTTATAGAAAATGATCCTGCTTAATAAATGCATTAAAAAATTTTAAATGTATATAAAACTTAGTTTCAAGGGAAACACATTCAATTCTAGGTGATAGCTCATTTTTTTTTACCCAAAAATTGTTGGATCAATTTTAAACACGTAATACAACAACAACTTGGGATCCTGTTCTCTATCGGCATCTATTTTAAAGATCTCAAAATTAGTTCTTACTCTTGCACGGTAGATGGCTTTTCTTGGTAAGGTAGTGTGAAATGTAGTGTACAGAAAAAAGCCAGCAAATACATGCAAAATAAACCAACGTAAGGAAAATAGAGGCAGGTAGGTATACAACACAGTTGTCACTAAAGTTGTTTTCGTTTGGATTTCGGAACTGTTCCATTCCTATCGAAACTGGGAAATTTGGAGTAAAAGGAGTGAAAAAGGAGTAGCTCCAAACGTCCACTCGAAATCGACATAAGATCCGTATTATTTTATTTTCATGGGATGATCTATATGTGTCACTAGCGATAATAAAACACGGCTAATGAATAAGACCTTGTTTAGATTGTGACTGCTCACTACGCAATGACGACAGTTTATTGGTGAAATCGGTGAGGTGGCAAGGGAGGCGATAGTAAGGAAGAAAATATAAAAACTGTAGTGAGCAGTCATGTTTCATATCCGAAATGTTCCATTTTATTGCATTTTTTTATTTTTGGCTTGTGCGTTGAACGGTGAGGTAGAAAAGAATAAAAATTAAAAATGCGTAGTGGGTCGAGGTTAGAAGCCGAAAATGCCTTTTGAATAATTGGTTTGATAATTGCAAAGATGCTGAAGCAGATTTAATTGCTATATATTCTTTATTTTGCAACTATTTAATTATTTAATCTTTAAATTCAGGGTTTTTGATGCTCACAATCAAATGTTCCAATTCACAGATAGTTCAGAGATGTACATGAGTGAAAATTACAAGTGTATACACGCATTGACTTCAGTCAAAATCTAAACAGGGTCTAACAATTTGATATGCATGCCGGTAATACAGTTTTTATTATTTTAATATTTTTTTTTGTAATGTTAATCTATAATGTATGAATAATTAGGAAATAACTATATAGTAATGTCCATGTTAGGAGAAAATAAAATGCAATTGAAAAAATCAGTGTTATTGAATAAAATTGAAAACTTATCGCCCTTGGCAGTCAATTTACTTGCCGGCAGGGTAGATCCGCTATTGTCTGTACCATCATAACGAATGTAGAACACGAAGAAATTTTAATTTTCATTTCATGAATGCATTAGCACCGAAACAAAAACAGTAGACACTGTGCTTGTGTGTAACTGGAGCTGCATCGCATCTTGTTGCATAATCATGACTTTGAATAAGTTTTGCGGGTCTTATTGGTAGATGGCGCTTAAAAGATCAAAGATCCTGGTGGATTTTTTGTTTGCAGTTGGGCTAGCTTGATTGCATAAAATAACGTTGGGCTATGCTATAAAGATTAACTAAGTTTTATTTTGAGAAAATAATAAAATATTTTTTACCTTTAATCAGATTGTGTAGACCAGATTTAATTTTAATTTTATTGCAGGTTAGAGCAAGTGCAAAAAGTGTATAAATTGAGATTTTTAAATGCAACAATCCTTTGTTATATTTGTGTATGTTTACGTACATATTATAGACGACTTTTTTTTAATATATGTGTTGCAACCTCGCGGTCCAAATTTCAAACTTACAGTAGAGCAACTATTATTAACAATTATGTCACTAGAAACAGTAGGTATCGCTAATTTCTAAACCAAATCTCTATAAAATACATTTTTTTGGATGACAGGTAACACAGATCTACTACAATATTGATTTTGGTTGTTCCCGAGCACAACTTATATTTATCTCAAGCTCGAATATGAAGGGGTTTTCAGATTTTTGTCAATGAACGTACCCAATATGTTACTATGCTGACTCCCGTAACTACCGCCGCCGCCATATTTATGTTTACACATCAATAAACATTAAAAGTGTCACCAATTGCAAAAAAAAAAAAAAACAAACACAAACCCAAAAAACACAGAAATCCATGCTGCAATGACAGAAACGACAAACACAATAACAAAGAAAACTCCAATGTCACTTTTCCGCACACTATTAAGAAGAAAAGAAGTGCATTAATAATATGCAGCTTGCGATTATTATTCCACGAAAATGATATAATTATTACCGCAAGTTTTACATTATTTTTACTATTTGTTTTTAAATAAAATCATAAATATAATGAAGGCACAATAGACTTTAATCTTTAAATATTCAATACTTTGTTAAATATGTATCAGATATGTATGGTTTAACCTTCATTAATTCCGCAAATATTTTACGAACATACACTCCCGTTCAATTGAATAGGTAAACACTTTTTGAGAACCATTTATAGCTTTTGCTCTTAGTTAACTCAATGGATTTTTGTAAATGGTATTAGAAAGAACATCAAATTTAAAAGAGAATAATACAAACGCAAACCAAATTATGCCGTTATATTTGGTTCCACCCACATTTGTTAACTTACACGTCAAAATCGAGTGATTTTTTTTCGTTCATTTAAATAGGTAAATGGGCTGTAATAGTAAAAGTCTGCGTAAAACAATAAATAAAAGACATTTTTTTGATAATGTATTAGCTTTTTAATCATTTAGTAATGCGTGCTTCCACCTTTATTTGAAATTACCTCATAAATTCTACGTGGCATTGAATCATACAATGCCTTTAGGTAATTTAGGGAAATTTCGCTCCAAGCTGTCTTTATAGCAATAATCAAAGATTTGTTGTCCTCGAACTGTTTCCCGGATTCATAAACTTTTCTCGCCAGTAGCCCCCACACGTTTTCAATAATGTTTAAATCAGGAGAGTAGGGTGGCCACTATAAAAGTCCTACATTTTGCTGTTGAATCCAACTTTTAACGACCCGCGCAGTGTGTATGGGAGCGTTATCCTGTTGGTAAACCCACTTAATAGGTCCAAAAATTTCGGAAAATTTAGGAAAGGCTCTTTCTGGTTTGCTTTTGTAAGTGTTTGCGGTCATTTTAGTGGAAGGAAACTCTAAATCAAAAGTTCCGTAATAAGAAATTGACCCCCATACCATGAGACCTCCGATTCGACTATGGTTGCGGTTTAAAAAACGTTCACTTTTACTTGAATCGTGAAAATAAAAGTTAAACCCATCTGGTCCGTCGAAGTTAAACTTTTTTTCATCAGAGAAAACAACTTTACGCCACTGTTTTTTCCAGGTCATGTGATTTTTACAAAAATTCAATCGGTTTTCTTTTCGTTCACTGTTAAGGGGTGGTTTCTTTTGAAGTTTTTTTCTTTTTAAGTATGGGCAATTTACAATTACACGCCGGACTGTGGAAATACTTGCTTTTATTCCAGCTTGTTTCCTTATTTTAGGATGCAATCCTTAAAATCGATCTTCTATCACTTGCGGACGTTGCACGTTTTTTGGAACCTTTCATATTAACACCGTATTTTTCTCTGTTTCTGAGGTAGTTATAAATCACATTAAAGCTTCTGTTTATTTTTTCCGAAATTTTGAGTCCCGTTAGTCCTTGATCGTGAAAACAATCAATTTTGGCTTTCTCAACCGCACTGAGAGCTTTTCCTCTACCCATTTCCACTTTTCACCTTGTTTATTTATTTTTTTAAAACTTCACGTATCGCTTAGCGAGATACAAATAATGCTTCAATAGGTCTGACCTTTAAGAATTCCAAACAATAGTAAAGCTTTGGCAAAATAACCTAATCAGATTAACTAATAAAAATCAATCGATTTAAACATGTAAGTAAACAAACGTGAGTGGAAATAAAAGTAACGGCATACTTTAGTATACGTTTGTATAATTCTTTTTAAAATTTGATGCTCTTTCTAATACCATTTACAAAAATCCATTGAGTTAACTAAGTTGGGAGCAATAGCTATAAATGGTTCTCAAAAAGTGTTTACCTATTCAATTGAACGGGAGTGTAAATGAAGGGATGGGTAGATAGAAATGCTCCAGGCTAAATGTTCAATTTCTCACGCCATCATAGATATAATATGTACATACATATGTATTATGTATTTGAAATAAAATTTTGAATTTTGAATAAGTGTCAGAAGATATTAATTATACCGAAGGTCTACAAAATACCCACAGGCAAACAAATTCATTGCAATTTGTTTAAACTTTGTGTTCGCAAAAATCCATTAACTTTCGCATTTTATTTTAGTAAATTAAGCTTGCTACAGAAAACTTTATTATTATGAACAAACTAAAATTAAGTTCCAATTATATTAACGATGACATATAATTATGACGGTTGGCTATTTAAAATCTTTGCGTGATGATGATATCAATGGTCAAGCCATAACCTTATTAGTACAAGCTTTAGGTATTTGAAAAGCTTTTCGACACCTTTATTGTAAAATCAAATAAAATCGATTATCATTTTATAATATTGTATAGGTATCCATTAACAAACCATAACTCTATTTGTGGGAAATGTGAGAGGTGTATTGCGAGTATGGAATGCATGTTATCTACCTCGGTCTTCGGTTTGATTTGGTTGCACAATATTGTATTTATCTAAAAGAAGAATCATCATGCCTTGAACTGCCTTTGTTCTACAAATTATCTATTCACGGAAGAAGGCCACCCTTTTTTGTTATTTTATATTTTGAGCATTAGAGGTGACGGGCTTTCATAATCTGCTAATATTTATAGTTTCAAGTACTTATTCATCTATTAAGTTGGGTCTTTAAAGAAGCTATAATCCCATTACCTGATGTATTTCTTTTGCCTATTTTTGTTTCTTATTTTTGTTATATTAGACTTAAAAAAAAAATACAGGTTGTAGCGTGACAGATACAATGTTTTAAAATAGAATGAAACTGTAATGAGTTGAATCACAACAGTTTTATTTCTTCCACCACACCATTTCAGTTTTAAAAATGGAGTGATCCTTTGAGCAATGGAAGAGACATTAATAACTCAAAAAAATACATATTTTATCATCGAATGCATTTAAATGTTTATTAAGACGTAGTAAAAGCTTTTAGAAATAATGGAATAATTTATTTATATTTTTGTATACATATAGCAAATTGGTACACCCATTTAGGCTCTATAGCTGGTTTTGAAGACGAAATTTATTTTTGGAGTTATCATGTTTCTCCCAAGCACACGAAATGTATGTTCTTCTGTATTGGAAGAAATTGAGGATATGAGGTTCCAACAAAATGAGTGCATTAACTTTCTGGCCAAACGATTTATCGGCCGTCTCATTATCGCTTAAAGGCGATATCAAATGATTCACAGGTTGTCTAAATTGGACATATGTGCGATTTTTTTCCGTGATCCTACCTGAAATCTGGGCCCGTATCGCGTAGGACTAAAGCGATAGCTTTATCAAGTGATTTTCGTTTTTACGATTGCTCTCTCTATCTTTCCCCATAGATATGATAGAGACAGCTATCGTCAAAGCGACAATCAAAAAATTGATAATCAACTATCACCTTAGCCGATTCTACCCCTGTTATCCCAGAAGCCCAAAAGATGACATCGGGGTCGAAATCCTTCAAATTCCGGTCAGTGAGCGGACACTGGAGGGCGCCATTTGACTGACATCGTGTAAACTGAAATTCCCAATGTTGTACAGAACGAATTATTTTTTTAATTTACATTCAATCGTACTGAGTTTCATTTCAATTCAAAACCAATGCGTCTGCCGAGCATTCTCCGTCTATTACCAAAATTTGCAACATGCACAGGCACTGGCCAATAGGATAGCATGCGGCAATACTAGGTATTTCTTACAACACGTATTGTTGTATAGCTGTGCGAGCCAGTAGGAAAAGGAAACATTAGTTCACTTCCTCTATAAATGCCCTGCCCTAGCCCATTTTAGGATACAATCACTGGGAAAGGCTTTCTTTGACGAACTTTCCAAACTGAAGATCAAAGACTTGAACTCTTTTCTGAAACGCAACGAAATGACTCTGAGACGAATTAAGGCATTTAGCTGTTTGACTCGGGCCTTGTTCCACCAAATAAGGTATTCCCACAAACCGATTTCTTATCCACACATCCACAAACCCATTCCTCATCCATAGGTTCAAATTGGGTCAGAGAGCTTGTCTGCTCGTTGGCCACCATTTCTAACCTGCCTACCTACACTATTTTCAATACAAATATGCTTTGAAATAAAACTAAGCTTGGGTAAAGAAATTAAAATTTTTTTTTTAATAATATACATATGTATGTACATAAAACTAATTTATTTTGTATTGTTTGAGAAATGATGGATTCCATTTGTTAATCGAAGACCTGCTTCAAAATGGAATGTATTGTATGTATGTAAACCATACATACAATATGTATGTTTGTATGGGAACCCAACTCACTAATCAGTGAACAGGGTATCCCCTTCTACACTGATGGGTCAAATATGAAAAAAAGGAACAGGAGCTGGGGTGTTCTGTGAAGTTCTTAACATTAGATAATCAAAAAAACTCCCAGAGGAGTGTAGCGTCTTTCAAGCTGAGATTTACGCTATTGAAAAAACGGCTGAAATATTTCACTAGGAAAAACACATTTTTCGTGGACAGCCAAGCTGCCATCAAAGCATGAGACTATAAGATCCAAGACAGTAGCAAAATGCCGAGGAATAATAAACAATATTTGCAACACCAACCAAGTCAAACACATGACATAGCAGATGAACTGGCAAGGAAGGGGGGTCAGTAACAAATAGGGAAAATAGTAGCCAAGAATATATGGGACCAGACGTCCCGATTGGCATTATTAAAAGGAAGATAGAAATAACAACCAAAAACCAAATCAATAACTCCTTGATGTCCAGGAACGATTGCGTTATCTCTAGAAGCTTATGGCCTAGAATTAATGAAAAAAAACTCAGTATATTCTATCGCTGAGTAAAAAGAATATTAGTACCTTGATAGTGTACTAATGGGACATTGAGCTATTGGAACAATGGCCACTAGATTGGGTGTATTAACATCCGATTTCTGTAGGAGCAGTCAGGATGTCGCAGAAATTGAAACCATTAAACATCTGCTCTGCCGTTGTCAAAACCTTCAAATAAATCGCCTCCGATATTTCGGAAACAGATTCGTTGGAGAACTGGACGATCTAGCGCAGGTCTCTATGGCAAACATGAGAAAATATATAGAGAGCACAGGCTGGTTCGCAAACGAACCAGTCTATGCCAGTCATTAGTTTAGGAGCATCTCTGCTTTTTATAAAAAGGAGATCAAAATGGACCACTAGGCGACTAGGCCCCCGTGAAGCCAACAGCCTCCGGGCTGTCCACGCCCCTACTTACCTAAACCTAACCTAACCAATGTATGTATATGTAAACAAAACAAACAACAAATTCATTTTAACTGAGAGGATTGTGGAGGAAAACTTTTATCGTCTGTATTTCAGTAATAAATACAAAGTTAGCTGTTGCTCGCCAACTGACATACATATTTTCTCATTTAATTTCATGCTTTTCAACTTTTCCTGATACGTTTTTCTGATAACTGGGTCCTAAGATTTGATTTGATGGTTCTAATTATTTTTTTTGTTTCATAAAAACTTTGAACATATAGATACATTGTTATGTGCGTGAAGTAAGCACCATTTTGTGCTGCCTTGTGTCATAGATTTTAACAAAATTCGCAAATTTTGCAAACGAACCATTTATTCATTTTACCAAACACAAGTTGTTCAATTTTGTTCGCAACATGTATTGTATTTATTGATTTCAAACAAAAGTATATTATAAGAAGTATAAATATTTAGTTATCAACAATATATGTAATTCGTATTGTATGCAAATTAAGAGTACGTATTATTTTTAAAAGGTGAATGGGCATTATTGAATGTTGTAATATTTTTTTTCCTATATCATATGAATGTTTTCAATGCATTTAACTGTTTTGTATGGGCGTAAAGTCTGTATCTCATGATTTCATTTATGTAGTAATCCTAATAAGTATGGGCTTAAGGTCTTTCTTGATATGTAGTTCTTATATTAAGATCGACGACGTTTAGTACGTGCTAACGAACTTCTTCAGGTCTTTTAAAAAAACTTTTAATTAATATTTATTTGTTATTGAATACATATGTATATAAAGGATCCGCCATCTAACGTTTTTTTTTTCGACTAGTGCTTATTTCGTGAATGGTTACACTTGACAGATAATTAGTTTTATCCTTCCGCTGAACGAAATGGTTGTGTATACGCTTCGCTAAGTGGGCCTGCGATCGATGCCGATTTTGCCAAAAAAAAATCATCTTTTCAGATGAAGCTCATTTTGATCTTGGCGGGTAGTAAACAAGCAAAATTGTCGAATTTGGGGCACAGAAAACCCGCACGAATACATTGAAAAGCCGATACACCCAAAACGAGTCACTGTTTGGTGCGGATTTTGGTCCAGAGGCATAATTGGGCCATTTTTCTTCGAAAATGAGCAAGGAGTGGCCGTTACAGTCAATGGCGATCGTTATCGGGCCATGTTGAACGAATTATTGTTCACAAAAATTGAAGAGGAGGATATTGGCAACATTTGGTTTCAACAGGACGGCGCGGTGCTACGTGCCACACAGCCGAAGCTACACTCGATGTTTTCCGCCATTTTCAAAAAAAAAGTTATTTGGCGGACGCTTTAGATTTCAAAATAAGATAAAAATGTTTGAAAATAAAATAGATTTTATTCTTTGTTCGGATCTGTTTTAATTGTTTTATCAAAGTTATTGTTTTATCAAAATTAAAATACATACATAATAATTATTTTTTTAAGTATATTCATCCAAAAAAAACAAGTTACACATTAAATTTTAGTCAAAATAATTGTATTATCTTTGAATAAATTGACCACAGATATTGCTAAGTCCTTCACAGTCCAAACGTCTATTAACTGTATTTTCAGTACTTAAAATGTGTAGCAGTTCTTAACGTTCATTTATTATATTGTTTTTCTGCTGCTTGTAAAAGTTCTACGTATTACTAAAATCAGGTCTATGTCTTTCATCTATACTATGTTTGCATTATTTGTTTATGTTTATTTAAATTTAAGTAAACTAAATATTTAATAGAAAATAAATATGAATAAAAAGACCTGAACATAGGCCTGGAGAATACGTACGTGAGCACGTACGAAATGTCGTCTATTTTAATATAAGAACTACTTAGGATCACTAAATGTCACGAAAATGGAATAAATATGATTTCATTTATTCAATAAAATATTTAATACAACTTAATTATTAAGTCTTTTAATAACAAAAGGAGGGCTTTACCCTTAACCGCTATGAAATTTTTTGTGTAACCTGTGCCTGTGCCCAGTCTTTAACTCGACAGGGAGATCAATATAAGAAGTAAGACCTCATTTTGCTAAATATATTATTTAAGAGAAAACTTATGATAAATAATATAATAATATTAACTGTTGGCCTGCACTATAACACTCACTGCTACGAAATATGGTGGTATTTCTAGTCAAGAAGCACCGACAACATTTCTTTTTAAGAAATAACGCAGTCTCTTAAATTGCTTTACCCTACTTCTGCGCTTTCAAAAAAACCAATGCTGTCGAGTGGTTGGCAATGTGATATGAAGAAGCAACCTTTTAAAAAGGCAAAATATATGTTTTTTTTTAAATGAAAATAAACCAAAATTTAAGAAAATACATCTGTAAAATTCGCAAGTATGTATGTATGTAAATATGTATGCAAATATTTTTTAATCTCTTCAACATGTTGAAAACAAAAGGACACAACTTGTGTTTTGGGAACACGAAAATAAAAAAAAAAAATGGTTACTTTGCAAAAGTATTGCGATTTTCTTAATCTCTACAGCTCAAGACAGCACAAGTTGGGCACAACCAACTTTTTTTAGTAGAAAATTAAAAATTTCTTTGATCGTATACCTAGGTGGCTAATATCGCAAGTTTTCTTGTCTTCGGCACATGGCAGTGCAAGTTGAGCATATAATGTGACAACTGGTTTTTCAACGAATATCTTATTTAATCAATAAATAAATGTTTTACTAATTTTACGATTTTTTTTTAATTTCTACGGCATATGTACATATTTAAAAGAACACCGTGATGACTCAAAATATATGCTGTTTCGAGATAACTGCGATTGAAAACTTCTTTTTTGTGAAAAATAGTTATTGAAAAAAGACATTAGTGCAACAAGTAAGACGCTCGCGTGTAAAATTTAGTAGTGATAATGTTTGATGTTTCAGAAAAAAAAAGCGAGAAAGATTCTATACACATGATGTTATAAAAAAACTCAAAGCCGCCAATTTTTGAGCTATGACGGTGGTCTTTTCAATCAGGGATTATATATAAAGCACCACATGCTTTCAATCTCTAGGCGGTGCCTAGTGTAGGCTAAAAAAATTGGCTGCTTTCCAAAAATTATATCTTTTAGTACGATTACGGTGATAACGGCACATTTAAGCACAACCTTTTTTTAAGAAAATCGAAAATGGCGGTGATGATAATTTCACACACATTAAATTTTTATTATTTACCCAAGTAAAATGATTAAATCTTCAGCCGTTCGAATACCTAAATTTTGCTATACGCTTTGTTAATTTTACTGATTAAAGTATGTCTTAATCCTTGATTTTATTAATCTTCTTATGGTTATATTGACATTAAATAGATAATATTCAGACATATGTAATGTATTTATGTATGTATTTCTTAAAAAAAAAAAAAATTTAAATCTAGGTAATATGGAATCTTATTTACTAGCGACAAATATGTAGACATACAAAAAATTGCATTCCATCAAAAATTATTTTCCTTCACTCTGGATAATCGCACAAAATCATCACAAAATCCAAAATTGTTAAACATAGAAATACTTGTTTGACTATTTATTCGAGGCGTTCTCTTCTTGAGATCTAACCTGACACCCAGAGCGAGCGACTCTGTGCAAATTCCATACCAAACCCGATCACGGTCTAAGCGACTATGAGATGAGGTAGAAGATGTGGATATCATCGTGTGTGATTCTAAAAACACCTTCACTATTTCGTCTATATAGTGAATGAATCTGCCGTCAAACTAATAATCCGTCGGCGTCGGGTCGCGTTGCTGGCAACAAACTCACACATCTTCCTACACATATATGTACGAGTATGTACGTAGAGTATAAGTAAGTGTCTGCACTAATTCCACTAGGTATATTTTCGTCTACTCTAGCGGTAACTATCGTCTATAAACGAATTGCATTGTATCTTCAGGCAATAGCCAAAAAATTGTATTGTGCTCATCATTACGTTTCGCATCGATGCGATGAACCTACGTGAAATCCACACTCTTCTTTCGGGCTTATTTGATTGGTTAGATACTTGTAAGCCAAAATAGCTAAACAAAAGTAACAGCATTCAAAAAAATGTATCTAAACATATTTCTCCGTATATCTTTACTCTAATATGTGGCGTGGATGTAAGTAAATGGATATAGGGTTTTACAAAAGTGTTGGTCTTCTTTGTTTATTTTTTTTTTTATACTTTTTTGCATCTTGAAGCTTCTCAAAAGATGTGTAACTGTGATACCGATATTATTATGTTTATTATTTTATAGCAACAACATCAACTAAATGCAAGTGGTAACGTTCATTGTGAGATTTGCTCTAAACTTTTATTATTACTATTATACCGTTCGTTTTTCTATTCTTTTTTTTTTGTCTGTTAAAATTTTTGTTTTTATTTTATTTGGTGAGAGATTTGTGAATATAGAAGATCTGTACTTGGAAGATGAAGATTGAGATTTTGCGCTGCAAGTGGCACATTGAGGTTTAGTGTCTACTTTTTGTGATATAAATACTGGTGTCTGAATTTGGATCAGTATCAAATCTTGTTTAACCATCTTCGCTAGAAGACCAATAAGGATAATTTAACTCCTTTGAGTTTTGTGATAAATAAATAAGTTTTAAAAATATACAAAATGAAGGTATGTAGAAAATATACCTAGTTTTTTTGAATAAATTATGTATAAACAATTTTCAATATTAAAAAAAAAAAAATTCAGTGAATAAAGTGTCGATGGCAAAAAAGATAAAAACAAAGGATACCTGCATATCTGCATTTTGTGAAGTTTAACAGCAGTTATATGTTTTATGAATAATATTTTTGTTTTTGTTCACTTCTTCATTTTGTGTGCTAAAAATGTTGTTCAAAAATTAAGAATTAATTTGACTTTTTGAAAAACAAAGTTTGCTAAAAAACGGATTTCATTTTTCTTATTTTGTAAAGAGCTAAAAAAAGAATGAAATATATAAATCGTGGAAATTCAAATGTACCGACTAAACGTCTCTACAATACATTTATTTAAACAAAATATTTGAGTTATAAGCTTCATTTCCAAAGAATACCTATATAATATAGAAATCGTAATTTGAGTAATTAAAAAGATTTTAAAAATCTTATAACTCCATTCTACGAAATGGCATCTATCTAAGAGCTAAATTGAAATCTATTCTAAACATTCCTTTATGGTTTTAATTGAATTTTTAACGGTTAAGCATCTATCTTTGAAATTACTTATCTTAAAGTCAACATGTTTCGTATCACTCAGTCATAAAAATGCGACCTGAAGCCATACAACTTATAAAAATTTCATAATCACTCAAAATCCACACCTTTGTCTTAAAAATAGCTCACTAAATACCCAATGCTAGACACGCTTTAAGCCATACCTGGATGATGACAAATAAAATGTTAATCAACAGACATAAATGTGTGGAATTGCACAAAATTAATCACCCGTGCTGATTCGTTTGCAGTATTTTTTTTTTTTTAAACAATCACTATCTGACAGAAAAAATATCGTAACCATCACTCAACACCATAATTAAGGCAAAGTGCCATCTCTATTGTCAATTATGTTTTACCATTCACTTTTTTTAATTCTAATCTTATGGTGCATCTATGTCTTTACAGTGCTTTGCAACGATAGCTGTTTTGGCCTGTGTCGCTTTAGTAAGATGTGAACCTCCAGTACCACAGAATTCATACCTTCCACCTAATCAGCAATCTGCCGAGCCATCAAATAATTACCTGCCACCCACTCAGTCATACCAATCACCCGCTAACAATTACCTGCCACCCCAAAGGAGTCAAGCCTCTGGTGCTGCGCCACAAAGTTCGTATGCTGCGCCAGGTGTTACATCAGCCATCTTTTCCAAACAACAACAACAAGGCGGTGGTGCTTATCCATCAGCTAACCAGGGATATTCAAACGCAGGATATGGTGCTGGTAATAACAATGGCTATGGTAGCTCAAACGACGAAGAGAACTACGGTCCAGCTAAATACGAATTCAAGTATGACGTTCAAGACTACGAGTCTGGTAATGATTTCGGTCACATGGAGTCCCGAGATGGAGATAGAACTACTGGTCGTTACTACGTATTGTTACCCGATGGCAGGAAGCAAGTTGTGGATTATGAAGCTGATCAAAATGGATACCGTCCAACTATCACTTACGAGCAAACTGGAAACTCTTACAATAATGGTGCTCAAAATGGCGGCGCTGGTGGTCGTGGTGATGGTGGATTCAGTGGCTACGACTCGAATGCCCAAAGTAAATACCAAGGATATAACTAAAAGACAAACTGATCATCACTCACTTCGGTTGCCCAGCATCCAATCTAGTATCCTTCTAAAGGAAAAACCTAAAGTCGTCGACATTCTGTGTGTTAGGTTTTAGGCCAGTTTCTTTGTGTGGATTTATTTGTATTTTATTTTTTTTTTTTTTGATTTCGTTTTGTTTAAACATGACGATATTTATATACATTTATTTAGCTTTTTTCTTGTTGTTATTGTATAGATTTTTTTATTTTAATTTTAACCTGTAAAGCAATTAATTACACACAAAACCACACAGCAAAGCCAACTGCCATAATGAAAAAGAAAAGTTACTTGTTAAGCGCTCTTTTTGTATATTTTACAACAATTCACAAACTTTTATTTTATACATATAATTTTAATTATTATTATTTCTTTTAAACAATATTATTTTATTCAAACTACATACTTGTTAATATTTGTAATAAAAAAACTATACATGCGTAAAATATTATTACATTTGGATTTTCTTTGTAAATTTGTTGGTGAAAAAGGACTACTTTCTATAAACAAGTTTGTTTCCCTTACTTGAAGACTTTAAAACAATTGTATTTAATCTTAATCCATTCTTCTGTGCAAGGTGAACTGAAAGAAGCAATACTTGCAAATTTTGTACTTGCATTATTTTTGATTATTTGTATTCGCCTCATTTATAGCTATCATTGAAAATTTGTTTTACTAAAATAATAATTGAAGTCACAAGTTTTATTTTGGTATCTAATTAATCACTTATTTAGCTTTTTATACTTACGTCTCAAAATTAACGATTTAAATTTATTTTCAACTAGCTGCCCCTCATGGCTTCGCACGGGTAGACAAACCTAGCTTCGCATACAAATTACAAAAGAAAATATAAATACATATTTAAGTTTGTTTTTTTTTCAATTAAATACTATTTTTTGGGTTCTAATCAACTTCACATTATGAATGGCTACATTCGTATGAGTATACGATCATCTAAGCCCAACGTTTATTACCTTCGCAACACAGAAGGAATTTTTGTAATCAAGAACCTCTTTTTTGGGTTTATCCAATTTCACTGTATAAACATCAAATTTTTAAAAATAGCCTTGCAAAACACAAACAGAATTTTGGGAATCGGATACTCCTTTTTTGTTTTTACCCCGCTCCACCCTATAAATATTAATTCTTTGATTTCTATCAAATCTAAAAAAAACGTTTAATATATACAAATGTTTTGAAATCGAACATGACTTTTTGTTTTTAGCCCCTTTCACCCTATAAGTACAAACTTTTTGAAAAAAAAAATAACCCTACAGCCATTCACTACTAATCACCTTTCAAACCTCAAAAGAATTTCTAAAATCGGACAGTTTTTTTTTTTTAATTTTTACCCCATTTCTCGAGTAACACACTGGTGTATTATTTGGTGTAAATTTATGAATTTTGGTTCAAAATTGAGAAAATTGAAGAAAAATTTAATATTTTGGTGTATTCGTCAAAAAAAAAATTAAAATTACCACTCTGTCTTTCTGTGCAAAATTTCATCATTTCTTTAAAAATTCAACGTACAAAATAAACCGATTTTCAGCTTCTTTTATAATATAAGGTACCATTAATGGTTTATAAAATTATTCGATTCTGGAAGCAACCAACATGACATATATTTTAAACTGCATTTTGTAGAAAAAATACACTATTTGAAATGGGCAATTATATTTTGGTGAAAGATTTAAATCCTATGGAAATTAAATACACGAAAGAAGTCGGTGAATATTTTGCACAGTTCCCAGCAAAATAAATGTACCGAAAACAGAATATTGCATATCCATATATCTTCCACAATTGTGAATTGTTCTTCTTGTTCTATTAAATTGGTGGATTTTATGCTTCCAAATTCAGAAATAAGTGTATATTTTGGACATCACGGCCATATTTTTCAAGGAGTATTAAGGTAAAAATAATATTCAACTGGCCGCCATATTTTGAATGAAGACAATGATTAATTATTTTATTACCTATATATAACGACTCAATTATGCAACATTTTTGGTATTTTCAACTCGTATCTAAAAAAATAAAAAAGGATCCAAAAAATTATAGGTAAATTTCGAAATCTTTAACTCTTTAAAATTTTTGAGGGGCTTGATTTTAAGACTGGGTAGGACCCAAAATCAATCGACAGAATGTGCTTCGTTTTTAATTTAGCCACTCAAATTCAAAATTATTCATGATTTTTATAGAAAATATTCAAAATACTAGCAGATTCGAGCAGAAAATAAACAACGGTGTAAATTTATACTCACCCAACTGTTGATAAAATCGTTTCCGATTGAAATAATAACATAATATACACCTCTGGAGTATATTATATTTTTGTAACCAGAACAATTTTTGTACTACTAGCACAATGTTTATACCTTATATCGGTATAATTTTTGTAAAACCGGTGTAAATTATAAACGAGAACGTGGTATTATCAATAACACAAAATTAAATATCCAAAAATGTCCTGAAAAGTGGCATATTTTTTATGTTCAAAATGTATATCACGTTGATGCAAAAAATACCCCAAATATTTTGGTGTATTTTGGACTTTTGTGCTACCAACCAACCAACAAAAAACAAAATTTGAAAAAGAATAGCCCTGAAGCCATTTCCTAAAAAAAAAAAATATGTGAGTGCCGGGACTCACGGTTAAGTATGTGTAAATATCAACGTTTGTCCAAGTGCCTGATTTTTGTTACTGAACGTCATCAAAAGAAACATATTGAATAACAACACTACATTACCTATCTGTAGGCAGTGCTTAAAAAGCTTAGTGTTGAAAGAACGGCAGCGAAATACCCAGTGGGGGTACCGCTGTAACGAAAATTTCCAAGCACTAAAAGGCTAGTGGTGAAGTGTCCAACGAACGGTGAAGGTTCATTACTGAAAGGTCCTGCTTCGTAGTTCACTCTCAACTTTAAGATGACTTCACATTACACATGGTTATTGTTTGTGGTAATCACTCTCTGAGCATCGACAAACAACAACTGTCAGCGGAGAGCACTAAAATCGTGGTTTCAATTAAATGACACCGTACCCAAATTCCAAAGGAACTTAATGGTTTGACTGATAGGGGCCGAATTTTAATATCCAGTTAGAACTGTCAACGAACTTCCAACCCTTATGAAGCTATCCATCTTACCATCGAGTAAAACTTACAAAAAAATTAATCTTAATTTTATACTGAACGAACCTTAAATGAATGTCACTATGAGATAGCCGGCGAATTATATGTCTTGAGTTTTTAGAATATTTAGTTGCAGTTGTTGTCAGTGGAAATCACTAAAATCGCAGTTTCAATCGATTGACACCATCAATCGCCTATGGAATTGGACGCTGTGATTTTTAATGAATATTAACTTTGTGCAAGTACAAAATTAGCCGATAACTCTGCAATTTGTTCAACCTCAGCTGTTTTGTATATCACAGCCTACAAATTGCAAGAAGGAATTGCATCGTTTAAAAGCAGTATAATGTAAACGTAGAATTTAAGTTCAGATTTGTATCACTGAACGCACCCGATATCCTACCATACCTACAGCCATTGACCTACCATACCTACAGTCAATTGTCAATCCCTACAGCTGACTATTATTATTTTTGTTTTGATTTTGTTTTCTTTTTAATTACTAATGCCGCGTCCATTTTCTTCGGGGAATAATTAAAAATTAAAGAAAAAAATATAAAAATATAAGTGTTAAAATGATAAAATCGTCGGTCGCGCTTTCGTCGTTGGCAAAAACAATATAAATGAGTGGTCGCGATAAAGTATAATCTAATTGTCGGTCGCGTTAAAATCAATTTGTTTTGGTCGGGGCAAATCAGATTTCGTAACGTAACGTGCTAAAACGTAAAGTGCACGACGTAACGTTGCACACGAACGTTCACGTTTTTTTTCACTCTACCGCCAGCATAGATGTTTACACATCAAAAATCCATAAATTTTCGTTTGACCTTTTTCCGTTACAGTAATCAATTTATTGACAAAATATCAAGTTTCGTTAAATAATGAGGTCAAATCGCACGGATCAAGATCATCATTTAGAAAAATAAATAAAAAGTGCGTATACGCCATAGTCAACCGTTCTTAGCAAATAATGTTTATCATATTTTGAAAAAAAAAACCTAAAACATAATTATTAAATTTGTATTCTTTTGTTTTGTCTATATATTATAGATATGTGCATATGTATATGTAATTCACACATTCGTTAGGATAAAGAAGGCAATATTGGTGGATACGAAGTCTTAAGTTCTAATTTTACAATTGAAAAATGTTTTGCACGGCTGGGTCGCACAAACTCGCTCTTATGTGCAATCAGACTGTGGTTTGAAAGTCTGAAATAAATTAGTTATAAGAGCCTTTAGTTTATCTGCCTGCGACAAAACATAGTTTACTTGAAAGTAGTATTATGGGAGTATACCAAAGTGTAGCATGCAAATTATATTATTTAAATTGGAAAATTGTTTGTTTTAAATCAAAAAAATTAAAAATAAATTGCTTAAAATCATCCTGAAAATATTTTGAACCAAATCAATCCCCGTTATTGTAAACCATTTACTTTTTTTTTTAATAAATCTTAATTTATGAGAAAAATGTTTAAAAAATCGTAGGAGTAGTTTTAAAAATAATAAATTTTGTGTATATAAAATTTTGTAAAAATCATCCACCCGTTTATTTATTTATTATTTAAAAAAAAATATTTTTTTTTTTGAAAATATTGATATGCGCAATATTATTTAAATTTATTACAAGTTCCTGTAGAAAAAAAACGTACTTTTAATAATGGAGGAGTCGTTTTTGAGCAAAATAAGATTTTCCTTAACAGTGTTTAAACATTTGTATGGGAGACACCGTTATTTTTGCTTTTAAGAATAATTTATGCTTAAAATCTTCTAGATAATGTTAAAAAACCGTTTTTTCGAAAAGTTTATTAAAAATCAATAAAGTCGTTCTTAAAAAACTGAGTTTTTTGAAGAAAAAAAGTAAGTCATTCCATATAAAAGAAATGAACAAAATCTGTTAAACCGTTTTCAATAAAAGCTCAATCATTCGACAGAGGTTTAACAAATGATGAATATAAAAAAGACTTCACCAGTTGTTTCTCTAAGCCGCCAACAACATATTTTTCTAGATATAGGCCCTTATTGCGATTTGCGAGTGTCGTTTGTTTATATCGATGAACGACTTTTGTCGAAAATTTAAGATATCTGAAGTTTTTGTTGCATCAGATGCCATCGGCTGTGTATTCACAAGTAGTTACAACTACATTAAGCTATTTAGATAGCTTTGGATACAAATTTTAACGCGGCCAAAGTTTTGGTACGATCGACTTTTATCCGAACCTTGAAGGACACTCGCAATAAAAACCATAGAAATGCAGAGAGATCTCATTTAATTTTAAGCCATTTTTATTCAACACGGAAAATATTACAGTTGAGAGCAAAATTAAAAAATAATAACGTAATATATATTTTGTTATTAAAATTATTAAAATTGAATTTATAAAATTTTATTTTTAACGCTCTTGGTGAAGACGAGAGAAAGGATAGACTTCAAAAACTCTAACAGATTAATATCGGCCACAGACTTAAAAATCCCTTCAAGGATTAAAACAAGAAGGAAATATGTCTGATATTTTCATTTTTCCACCGCATTGTTTTTCGGCGAATAAAATATTTTAAAACAATTTAATATAAATTTAAAATAATGATCGCTGATTTTTTTTTTTTGCTTTTAAAAGCTTTGTAAATCATTGAATCATTCGCTCACGAAAAGTTTTTTGACTGAATTTTTCTTGGCTGTCGCATTTGTTGTTATTGTTTTGTCTCTAATGACGAAGAAGTGTCGTGATCGTTGATTCATATGCTTTTTGTTGATGTTGTATCAGCTGTTTTTCACAACAAATTCCTTGCGTTCCAGAATCTTCCCGGGAGGGTGTCAACCTATCCTAAAATTTTCAGATACCTTGAAGTGTTGTTGCGTCGGCTGTTTTTCACAAGGGGTTACAACCTATCAAGATAGCTTTGGATTGATCCCCGAACGCGGCCATTATAACATCACAAACTTATCTGGATAGCATTGGATTGTTTATAGAACATGACCATTAAGTTAAAAACTTGTTATTGCTAAAAAAATGTATTATTGCGAAAAAATAGATATAAAAAGACACAAATACAAAAAAAAAGCTCAAGTTTGTGAGCAAAAGTTTACATTTCGTGAGAAGCTGTATGTCGTGAACTAACTATTATTTATCAATGTTTTTTTTTTTGTGAATTAGGGATAATTAGGTACTTTTTTTTTATTAAAATAAGAGTAAATGTCTTAGAAGGAAAAAAACAATCAAAGATGACATGCTTTCCCATAATTTCCTTAGGTCCTCCCAGAGCTAAAGTGTGGAATATTTAACAAAATATCCATTCAGCGAGGTACGGGCTGGCATTCTAGTTTTCACGATTGAACAGCCGCCTATTTCAGCGATACTATAACAATTTAATGTACATGGGTTAGCTACGAAATCTAATTAAAAACTTATGAACGTCAGCAGTAGACCACCACTTCCTTATACAGCGATATTACTCGTAAAACACCTCTTAACGACTTTTGCTTAGATAAATGATTCCTAGATATTACAATTCAAAATGGACGGGACCAATACAAAATACCTGCATCAATTAAAATTCTTCAATACCTACATAATATGATTTTTCTTAATTTATTAACAATAACGAAATGTACATATATTCACTAATTAATAAAAAAAAAAGCATCTAAGCCATATTCATGTTACTTCTTATAAATTCTCACCAATTGTCCCTGTTCATTGTACTTATACAATGGTCCATCAATTTTCTCCACAGGTGTATACTTTAGCTCGGCGGTAAAAGCATTCGTTTGTGCTTCTTCTTCTGTTTGAGAGGTCTTATAACTGACCTTTTGCAAAGTTTTCTCTGGTGTTAAAACAAAATATTCCCCTTTGGTCACAGAACCTTCAATAATTTCTCCGTTTGCTTCATTGAATGGTTCCTCTGGTCGAGGCAATGTATAGCCGGCTGCTTGTTTTTCGGGAACTCCATATTGACTCGATGGTTGTTCAACTACAGGTGTTCCATATTGAGTCGAAGGAAATTTGAAGGACGAGGATTTCTCTCTACTTAAACCATTGTTATTGATATTGCCTGAGAATGTTTGTGGTCTCCGGAACTGACCGATTTGACGTTGCCGATAGTACTCCTGAGTATTAAGTTGCGGAGCACGAAAACCGTTGAACTGGACACCAGGTCTGCTTGGAAGTCCTTGAACTCGAATTATGTCTATACCTGAATCGTCTTCAATTTCGTCTGGAGGAAGATAGGCATTGTTTGAACCAATTTGGGGGGCATTTGCTTCATTTAGCTGTCCAGCGTAGTCCACACGTTCTTTAGTGATCTGGAGTTCAACTCGTGGAGCTCTTTGTGCTTGTATTGTAAAGTATTCGTTTGGCAGGTCAAAAGTGGCACCTTGGGGTCTCCAACCTGATGGCGCATAGGGTCCATTAGCTGGCAGTTCAGCTAAGGAAACGGCTAACAAAGTACTGAATATTACTATCTAAACAAAAATAATCCATTAATAGTTTTGTTGTTGTTAAGTATCAAATAAATTGCAAAGGTACCTTTCCAAACATGGCAACTAATCCAATCAACTGCGTTCACCAAACTGATTTCACTTAAAACGCACTTTTTGGCTTTTATACCTTTTATAAAATTATTGCTGCATCCTGCAATTAGTATGCAAAGCACGTTGCATTTAATTTAAAAAAAAAAAATTCATTATTCGGAAACCTTCTCAATGTCTCACGTACAAAAATATCACGTATACCTGCACTAGGTGACAAGTCTCGTCTCTGGCCTAATAATACATTCATCTGCCCCTTTTATGTTGTAATATTGGTCAATGGTTGAATGGTCTTCAACTTTTTAACGGATTATTCTTACCAAAAGACGGATCAAGTTCAATGCCATGGTTACAGGCGAGTTAGCCATCGCGTGCCAAAGATAAACAAGTGGTGAGCAGGCGCCTCATGACGACCGACGACGCGACGCACGCAAGACCTCATTAAGCAGTTTAATAGTGTGGCCTGGTCATCTCATTTTTCATTAGGATAATAAGGTTTCAAAGCGTGTACATTGTAAACTAATTTGAATCACCACAGTCTACCTACAGTTTTTACGTAAGAATAAGCATACCGCCCATTTAATTTTTATTTTTTTTCAAAATAATTTACATAATGTATGTAATGTATGTGTCATTTGAAACTATAAAAAAAATAAAATATGTAAGGTATGTAGGTACTTATATATTGTTTATGCCAAAAATTAAGGTGTCCGTTTTACCATTACGAATCAAATGGACATTTATGAATTCAAAATCTCAAAACAAAACAATAATATTTGTATATTTTAACATGGTGATTAGCATAAGTGGTGACAAAAAGCTATAGCGTGTAGTTTGGGTCAAGACAAACATTAAGTCGAAGGGAAGGGGAGTCTATTCCCTCCGTTTATCCGGGACGGGCAATTTTCTTAAAAAAATTACTTAAATCCGAAAAAAATATCAAAAAACAACGGTAACACTTACAATGCCATGCTATACAGTGGTACCACTTTAATTCAATTGAAGTAAATCTGCTTCTTTTTTTCGAAAATGTTTAAAATATACTTCACACCACCACCGAAGAATAGGAATGTACTTCATTTTTAAAATGTCAGTTTCAACCTAATTCAATTTAACAGAAAAAGGCCAAATCTACTTTTTTTTTTTTTCTCTATTTCACTCTAGTATGTAAGCCCAGAATTTCTATAGAAAATGTTAAGCAATATTTAATAATATGGATCGGGGTCAACATTCTGACTGGTTCAAATTTTTTTTTACAAAATTCAGCTTTCAGAGTTCTGTTCTTAAAAGTTGTGTTTTACAAAATTCTCATTTGTAAGGAAACATTTTTTTATTTTATTTTTTTTTGTTTTACCTACTTACTTCTCTTAAGACAAATAATTTTTAAAATTTTGTCAAACAATCAGCCCTATTCTGCTAAACTTTCGCGTGAACATTTGCATTCTGCTATCCGCGGGAAGGAAGTGAACGTCCCATAATGCGTATAAATTGTGATAAAAAGGTAATTAAGACAATAAGATCCTCCTTCAAAAAGAAATAGGTTAAAATTATTATGGGGAAGACATAAGTTTTAAATAAATAATTTGAGGTAAATGGAATGAAAAATTCACGTGAATCGAAAGTTTCCATCGAATATGATATCAGAATATGGCTGAATACTACTTGCAGAGATTTTTTTTTGATTTCTTTTTTAGATCATATTTTGTTCAGAAAGATAGAAAAAGGTATTTTTTGGGCTAATAAAAACAGTTACTTAAAAAAACAGAATAAGCTGAATTTTATTTAAGGAAAACATATTTATTTCCAGAATTTTGAAGAGCAGTATTTTTTGTTCAATAGAATAAAATAAAGAGGAGAATTTTTGAGTGAGTAGGCAGAATTTTGCAAAGCTGAATTTTGAAGGAATATTAATATATGTATACATTTAATTTGTTGTTATTACTTTTTTTTGTTAAATTAAATTATAATAATTTTAATATTCTTTTTTATAAAAAGAGTATAACCAAAGTAGCTAAATATGAAGTCTGAGATAGTTTTCTTTAAAACTAAGAATTGTTATAAAACCATGTATAAAATTATACCTACATGTAATAATGTAGGTATGTTTGTATGCTTATATAATTAAAAAAATGTAGTATTAAACAATTATTGAAATATATATACATATATATGTAAATATGAAGTCTGAAAGAATTTTCGGTTTTTTGAGTATTTTTGTTTAATTAAATTAAATTTAATTAAAAAATAAAAAATATAGATTTATATCAAAAAAGTTAATTTTGAAATCTACTTCTACTTCTTTTTCTGGAAGTGGTAACGCTGATGTTATACCTTTTTGTAAAGCAAGAAATCTCTTCTTTTATTTTATTTTAGTGAACAGTTTTTGAAAAATTAATTTTCAAACTAAGTTTAAAAAAAAAATAAAAAAAAAATTATTTTGCATCAAAAGAATATAGTAAATAATTTTATATAAAGTTAATAGTTCCTATAAAATATAACTTATATATTCGCAAAAAATAACGTCTACAATTAACTGGGGCAATTCAACCTGGGGAAAAAGAAGTTCGTAGGCGAGCGTTAAGAGTGCGGAATGAAACGGGCAAAATGTTCCCCATTGTTTCGAGTCGAATAACTAATTTGAATAACTAATACTGTTTTACCCTGACGCCACACGGGCAAGTACTGGCAAGAAAGTTGGGTTCATACATTGCCTGCCAAATTCGTATCTGACGTCAAAATACAGTTTGTTGGCTATCCGTCTGTCAAGCACAAAACTTTCAAATTCCATTGAAGGATGTATACGATGTCAATGGATTAAAAAACCGCTAAAAATCCGAAAAAAAAAATTTAATTTTATTTTTGAAAAGGGCAATTTTAGAGCTTTTTGGTGATTTATAACGAAATATTTGCAAACGTCAAATACTCTGTCAAGCAATGTCAAGTTTCGTATGAAAGTGAATTTTAACATTTTAAAAATGCAATCAATATCCAAACTAAATTTATTTTAAATTATTTTTTGCACAAAATCTAATTAATGCAGATATTTTAACAAAAGGAACGATGATTGTTGACTATAGTTAACAAAAATGAACGCCCTACTTGCTTCTCTACTGGCTGCTCAAGTGGCTTCGAAAAAGGCATGCCAGTTGACGAGCAAGTTGCTTGGGTTTATATGTGTTAGTGAAAAAATGTGTATGTATTGCAACTTGCTTGCCAGTACTTGCTCGTGTCACGTGTGGCCTCCGGGTTAGGCATAAAATCGGTTCAATTGTGTTTTTTTTGGTAGCAGTGATGTATTAAACATACATATGCTTCCATACACACCACACAAGTGTATACAATGGTGTAATGCCATCGAAAATCTTTTTCACGACACCCACACAACAAATCAAAAGGTTTTAATTTTCTCCTCTCTACGAATCCAGTGGTCAGACAGACTCTTGTTATGGACGGCCCAAGAGGCGTATTTATGATTTCAGAACCCCTGAGCTAAATTATGCCGTCCCTCTCACTGCAAGAATTTCTTCCCATCTTTGACATATAATATTTGTCAAAGAAAATAATACCCAAAACATCGCTATCCACGACTTTTTCTGGTTTTTTTTTGAGGTATTTAATGTGTTTTAAAATACGAGTACCTACAATTTTATATTCACCTCCAATACAGAACATGAGAAATGAGCTTTGGATGGAGTCAGACTCAATTAAGATATTTTTACTTTAATGAAAATGTCTGACCCCCTCCACGTCCGCAGCTTTCCTTTCCACAAATAAGGTTAAATTTATTGAACAAAAATATCGAACTGATGCACCTTCATGTCAGCGGTTTTTGACGATTCCCCGTACCTAAAACATTAATAGTTTCATGAAATATTGAATAAAAGATTAACAATTTCAAATTTTCGTGTACTAAGGGCCAGTTTCACAGTCGACACTTACCAGAATAAGTGGCACTTAAGTTTCCCATTTTAGGAATTTAAGCTAAATTTTATAGCCAGTGTAAGTGAAACTTAAGTCACCAACATCGGAGACTTAAGTGCCACTTACTCAGGTAACAGTGCACTGTGATATTGGGAATTAATCTTTCACATTCCCCACTTGTCACTTTTCTGACTGTGAAACTGGCCCTAAGATTTTCAAAGAAAAGTTTATTTACTAAATCTGGTCGCAAACACATATGATATGGTACGAAATTTCCCAATTTAACAAGAAATAATTGGCATTACTAGAGTTTTTCAATTATAGTATATTAGAACTTGCTATAGAGTTACAGAGTTCCGATTTTGCGAATTCGACAATTTTTACTGCAGAATCGAATTATGGGGTTTTCCATTGGTAAATTCAGATTTCAATTTAAAAATTGATATTTTTCGTGGCGAAGGGAACACTTTTTCAAATTGATTTATTTTTGTCATTGTATTCGTGTAGTTTGGTTGGTGTGTTTATATTTCAAAAAAAACTTCATCCCTTGATGCACTTTTAGATGATAAAGATGAGCTTGATGAAGTAACCCATTAGTTTTAAACTGGTTCCATTTATTATGAGCGAATATTTCTCACATATTTTGAACACAATATTCACACCTGGAATAAATTAATCAATTAAAAAAACACATTTGCAAACTGACAGCTGTAAATTATGTTGGTGTTAGTACAAGGAGGGGTAAATCTGCCGAAAAATTTAGATCTGCAAAATTGATTTTAAATCAAAAATAAATCAATTTATTTTGCCCAATGGAACGCTGTTTGACAGATCCAAATCAAAAATAAATTGATTTATTTTACCAATGGAAAACCCCATTACATAGTAGAGGGCTTCTGACTCCCTCCGCAGCTCATTCATCGGATTTTATAATTCGGATGATTGTTTTTAATTTTAATTAATAAAGAAGTGAGAGACTATGCAAGGAAGTCATGAATTCAATTAATTTCTTACAAATCGTGCGTGCTTTAACTAAAGATAATCCAAATCTCGATTCACAATGTTTACGTAGAACTCCTACGTGCATAACTATTTAATTTGTATTTTCTTGATTTTAGCATTAAAGAAAAAAAAGCTATTGTACCTAATACATATACCACAAGTCCACAACACTTGAAGCATACAAATATAACCTTTACTGTGTTTTTATATTAAACCATTTCATCATTATAACCTACAACTTTTTATTTACAAATGCATAAATAAAATACAATTGGAGATCTACAAAAAAAAAGTTGTTTTCAAAGATAATTAAGTTCATTTTTTTTTGCTTATCTTTTGGATGTTGATCGGTAAACCAGGTAGAGGTAATATCTATCGGATGTTTGTAATACCAGGGTTTAATTTTTTTTTCAACCAAATGGCCAAAGCCGCGTCCACAGGTTAACTGCGAAAATGTGTTAATCAAACTCTGGGTGACTTAGAAGAGGTCTTACATATGACCAGATTATATGCAATGTTGCTTTATAGGTATCTTAGTAAAAACAAATTATATTTGAAACGAAATTAAATAAATTAACATGGGGTTATACTTTTAAATACATTGTTCAACGGTAGTGTCCACACATATTCTGCAAGTCGGCGACAGATTTCGTTGAACCATGGAAAAGTTTCGAATGAAAAAATCTCGAGTAGGTATTTACTGATACAAAAATCACAAAAGACTAGAGGACATACATACATATATACATTTCGATAGTATTTACTTATTATTGTTTTATGAATAAAATCTAAGTTAATACTGAAAAACATGTATAATTACTGCCGGACATAGTAGTTGTTTCGAATGAATTTAGCTGTAGAAAATAGTTTTGATGGCTAGTAACCGTATTCAAAATAGTAAAACCTATTTTTTCTGTACCTAGTATCTACCGCAAATTTTTCAGGTTTGTGCACCAACTTGATTATTAGCTAATAAATATTTTTGTGTTTTAAATTGTAAATATCCGGGATCAGAAATTATTAGGAGCGAAATGCTTTACCCGCATGAAAAACAAAACGATAGGATTTTACGCGCAGCGCAATGTAAAATGGGATGTGACAAAAAGCTAGAGCGTGTAAGGTGAAAAAATACGTGAAAGACCAGTGTGCCACGCTCTTAAATATTGTAATAATTTAAATTCTTATTGTTGTCTTTGTATTTATGTATTTAATTATAGTAGTAAATTCTTTTTATTTATGTTAGAGTTGGTGTGTTTTTTCCAACTCCCTCATGCTTTTTTCACCCAGTTCTCTCCCAGATTGAACAAAATACTCCTAGTTTTTTTGTGAATTATTTTTGAAAGTGTATTATTTGAAGTAGAATATGTCCGTTGTACTTTTACTATAAGCTCTCTTCGGCTAAAAAAAAAAAAAAAAAAAAAAACAAAAAAAAAAAGTTTTAACTGATTAAAGTTAACATTTCTAGTTTTATTTTCTTGTTTCAATATTGAATTGATTTTCTTAACATCATCTATGTATTTCGCTCATTAAATTAATATAAACTGACCTGATTGGCTTATACCCAAATGTACCTACTCGTATATCACAAAAACCTATTGTGAATATATGTATGTACATACCTACATATACCTGCATATGTACGTATAATTATTCAAATCGATTTCTGACGACTTAAGCGCTACAATTACCATGCGACGACATTATTTGTTGCGGTTGGCGACATGTTACACTTGAAGGTGAATTTACTCCAAGAGTTACCTTCACTACTGACGTCTCACTGCCTAATTGCAACTCTTGCCAACGTTTCACATGGCAATGATTCATAGTCAGACCAACACCAGACAACCTAAGATACAACTTAAATAACGACGAGGTGCATTCCTTCTGATTGCATCATTTTATTAATACGTAAAAGAATGTTGTGTCTTCAGAAATCGTAAATACACATATGTATATGTACATATATATATGTACATATTTTATGCGGACATGATATTACCTTTTGGTTTGTAGCTGATCTAAAATAGTTGCAAGGGTTTTACAAAGTATGAGATACAATCTCAATATGCAACTATTCTTTTGTAACTAAATATGAAACAGGGGGCTTATTACATAAAACGAATATCGTTTGTAAGGCCGCGTATTCGTTAAATTGCGATTACGAGTAACGAGTATCGTAAAAAAAAAAACGATACTCGCATTTTATAAACGAGTGCCTTCAGCTGTCGTATTGGCTGGCTTTCGTTTTGAGTTTGTTGTCAACATTGTATTTTGGTTTGGTTTTGTGTTGTTTTGAGTGAGGTAAGGAAAAATTTAAGAAAATTAATAAATGTAGTATGATTGCATTTTCGTTTTTTATAATCGCACTACGCGCTGACTTTCGTTTCCCTGGGCTTCGTTTTTTCTGCCGTGCGTTTCGTAATAAAGGGTCCGCCAAGTAACTTTTTTTTTTGAAAATGGCGCAAAACATCAAGTGTAGCTTCGGCTGTGTGGCACGTAGCGCCGGCCGTCCTGTTGAAACCAAATGTTGCCAATATCCTCCTCTTCAATTTTTGTAAACAAAAATTCGTTCAACATGGCCCGATAACGATAGCCATTGACTGTAACGGCCACTTCTTGCTCATTTTCGAAGAAAAATGGCCCAATTATGCCTCTGGACTAAAATCCGCACCAAACAGTGACTCGTTTTGGATGTATCGGCTTTTCAATGTATGCGTGCGGGTTTTCTGTGCCCCAAATGCGACAATTTTGCTTGTTTACTACCCGCCAAGATCAAAATGAGCTTCATCTGAAAAGATGATTTTTTGGCAAAATAGGCATCTTCTCTAAGTCGATCGCAGGCCCACTTAGCGAAGCGTATACACAACCATTTTCGTTCAGCGGAAGGATAAAACTAATAATCTGTCATATCAGACATGAGCTAAGTGTTACCATTCACGAAATAAGCACTAGTTGAAAAAAAAAACGTTAGATGGCGGACCCTTTACATAATAAGGGCCCTGGTCAATAGTACTTGTTAAATTAACGGTTGCATCAAGCATCTTTTTGTTATTATATTGATGTGTTACTAACGTCGAGATTGAGACAGAATAATTTGAGAAATTAGATTAACAGAAATAGACAGTCTGTCAAATTTTGAGCAGTGGGCTGAAATCCCCTCAGAGAGAAGAAAAGTGCCAAAAAAGTTTGGAACGCTTTGTGGGCAACAATTCCTACCACTCTCTAAACGGATTGAATGTTGAACACATCTTTAACAAACCATCTTCTGATGATAGGAACCAAGGTTGCCAATACAAATTCCAAGTCTTTGTTATATGACTTTCACATTCGTTCGGATCTACACTAATCAATTTAGCATTAGAATTGTTCTTTGGAATTTGCTTCAAAAATTCCAAACTATTTGATATTAAGTGTAAAGCCAACCAAGGTCAAACTCATAATCTTACATATTTGAATGGCAACTTCAATGATGGGTAAAGCTTGTTCCACGATGTGATGGCTGTTGTTGTTAATCATCAAAATATCTTTGAACTTGTTAGCATGAAAGTTTTAAACATGGGCACATGTATTCCAATATCCCTAGCCCTAGCTTTTTGCCGCATTTTACCAAAAAATAATGTTACTTAAAATTGACGCATTTGCATTTAAAGTTGACCTTTTATCTTTGTGGTTACTTAGCTACAGCAGTGCGCACTGTATTACTGTATATTTTTGAGGCTTTCTAAATTCAGGTGACAGGTCCTGCAGGTAATGCTCTCCTATTCTGGCCACAAGCAGCCATCCAAAATGATTAAATCTGGACTTTCTAAGGCTATACAAAACTATATGCGGTTTAGACTTATGTAAGGTTTTGACTTTCTGTGCTTGACCTTGCGTCAAGCTGAAAGATCAATCGTTCTTCATTGGAAAGAGTACTTGTTAAGTTACTTACAACACCCTTTAAAAGATCTTCACCGTAAAAAAAGGAGGGAAATGACACTTTGATGAGAGAATCCCATCAAACCATGATGATGGCCACTTGAAAGAATATAAATTGAAATCATTTATTTATTTCCGTAGTTACAGACTTGCAGTTTTGTACATGTCAAAACAAAACGCTTCTCATATAGTTTGAATTTACCTAGCTAAGATTTGTCGGCAAATGCTTATGGATCGCAAATGTACAACCCCATAGTTTATTTATGTTTCTGGCTACACGTCTACAAGTAGAAGATTTAATAGTTTTATGATATAGACCACTGTTCTAACTAAACACTTTAAAAAGGTTATAGTAAACAAATCAAAAATATTATTCTTGGTTTATAAATGCAATAAAACACTTGGCCATCTTAGTTTTAAGCTTAAAGTTCAACCAAATAAAACAAAGTCAATGATGTGATACACAAAATTAATTACAAAGGCAAGTCCGATGACCCTTGCAGTTTATGCTATATTGGCATTACTGTTCCCTTCGTCTAAGGATACATCCGACATCAAATTCAACAAAACCTGAACAAATTTACTTAAGCCAGCCATGTAATTGCGTGTTTATATTTTAATAGGATATGCTAACTGGCTACTAGTTGTGTTTCTATCAGCTAACATCATCTGTTTTTTTCACAAAGGAATGAAACAACACAAACCTATGCAGATTGATTTGGATGTACATAATGTATATTTAAATTAATAATTAGTACTAGTTTAAGATTCTAGAGTTGAGAACTTATGTTGTGTATTTCTGTAGAAAAAAAAACACAGGTAAACCAGCGAGCAAAACCTCAGACAGATGGAACATTATTTATATTCTGCTATCTGTTCCAGGGAAACTATTATTCCTTATTTATATTTACCATTTGAAAGGTTTTCCCCTCGACTCTCCATTAGCATTATCAACAACTTCCACATCAACAACTATTTATGTATGTACTTACATTAATTCGGTGTATTTTTCGATATTTCTAAATGTTGTGTAAAATAGTAGAAATAATTCACAGTTTAATTCACAGAAAATATTTGTTGTCCTAAATTTATAAGGATTTACAAAACAGGATCACCGCGTACTCCATTTTAACAATCATAATTATGTTTTTTATATCCCCTAAGTTCTTAAGCGGAGATATTTATTGCCGCTATCTTAGTGGATTTGTTGTTTTATTTTAAATAGAAATAATTTGTATTAAGTGAATTATATACATGTACTATCAAATTAATATTTTTTCTTTTTATTTCTTATTTTTTTTGCAATATTCAAATCAACAATTGCTTTTTTCATGGCTTTCACTGCACTGTTAGCATTATTCTCATCGTTGGTTTCAGCCATAGTTGGCATTTCTAGCTTGCCTGTACTTGTCGGATATCTTTAAGAAAATTTAATATACATACAATATTATAAATTTAGAACTACCAAATGATATTACTAGGCAGTTTGTTACTAGAAGTCGAAATTGTACACTCCGTCTCGGTTGATATCGCAAGTAATTTTTTTTTATTTTACAATATTTTTCAAACCATTTGTTAATCTGGGAAAAACCATTAACAGAATGAAAGAAGGATATTTAGTGATCATGTTGCAAATTTATTTTTGGGCTTAAATTAATAAATTCAGGTCTACTCACAATGAGCTCATAAACTATATCATATTTTGTGTTCCATTCGAAAAGAATGGTTAGTATATTCTTCCTTCTTTCATTCTGTAAATGGTTTTTTTTCCCAGATTAACGAATGGTTTGAAAAACATTAGTAAATTAAAAAAAATTCCCTGTCCCTAATCAAGTGAGACTGAGTGTGTGTACTTATTTTATTTTGTATATAAATACAAAACTGGAAAAAACAACTGTAAAACTCCATTACCCAGTAGGATGGAAAAAGCTTTTTTGTCATCATTTACGTACCTATAGCTAAAGCCTCTTGGAAAGATTTGTTGTCCCAGTAACTGCTTCAACTCTTCTCTGACACTTTGCAAATGCAGACGATTTCGTCTCTTTTCAATGATAAAAGCATCGTCATCATCACTCTGGTTGCTTTGGATTTATAATAGAGTGATTTGAAGATATCAAGCATTATGTTAACTTATACTTACGAATCTTCGTCAAAATCTCCAAGAATCATTTCCATTTCATCAGCATTCTTTTTCATCCAACCAATCTCCGATTGTGTTCGACGAATTTTTAACTCCAGTTTATCTACTTCTCGAGCAAGATTAACACGTTGTTTAACAGGAACCAAGTATCTTTCCGCAACAGGAAAAATTGGTAAATCATCGCCTGAGGTAAAGTTAAATACAGTTCACAATTATTAATTTAAGTGATTAAGCTAAAAATAAATGTCAGAGGAAGATTGATATGAAAAGCGAATGACGGATGCTGCTAATGACATACAAATTTGTGCTTATTAGCCTAATGGAGTTTTCCATTGGTAAAATAAATCAATTTATTTTTGATTTGGATCTGTCAAAAATCCCATTTTGACCGTTCTTGCGTTCCATCGGGCAAATAAATTGATTTATTTTTGTTTTAAAATCAATTTTGCAGATCTAAATTTTTCGGCAGATTTAACCCTCCCTGTACTAAATCCAACATAATTTACAGCTGTCAGTTGGTAAATGTGTTGTTTGATTGTAATTGGATTAATGTAGTTATTTCAGGAATGAAATTTGTGTTGAAAATATGTGAGAAATATTCGGTTATAAATGGAAAAGTTTAAAAACAATCATCAAGCTTATCTTTTTCTTCTAAAAGGGACGACATTTGGAATTAAAATATTGACAGAGAAACGAAACTACACAAGTACAGTGACAAAAATAAATTAATTTGAAATCGTGTTCCATTCGCCACGAAAAAAATCAATTTTTAAATTGAAATCTGAATTTACCAATGGAAAACCCCATTAATGATTTAGTGCCGTGTTACCGTTCACGTAGTTCACCATAAATCTGGGGAATGGATCATATCAGTTTCAGGATTACACTTTGGGAACATTCGTTAGGCGCCTGAGCTTCAAAATTCAGCCAATACAACGCGAACTCGAAATATAAAACGAATTTTTTTTTAATCAAAATGAGTTGGTAAATAATCGAAATAAATATACATATGTGGCTATGAACTCCTCGCGAAACGATAATAAGGCTCTTGAACTGAACTTAACACAACATCAGTTCTAGCAAGTTATTAAAATGAGATCAAAGGAAAATAAAACAAATTGAGACAACACTTACTTCTGTCCAAAGTTTTACAGAGCTTCAAATAACTCTTTACTTCTCCTGGCTCCATAAGCATAACCGTAATACCATCACGTTTAGCTCTTGCTGTTCTTCCAGACCTATGGACATAATTTTCACTTGTTCTTGGAACCTGAAAATACAAATACGCATCATCTAAAATGTTCAAAAATTTTATTATTTGCTTTATTCACCTGATAATGAATAACATGCTCCACATTTGGAATATCTAAACCTCTTGCTGCAACATCTGTCGCTATTAGCAAACCATCCGAATTATCTCTAAACCTCTCAAGATTTTTCAATCTTTGCTTCTGAATCATACTTGCATGCAGAGGCAGTGGCTTACATTCCAGTAATCCGAAGAGAGTTGCTAACCTTTTAACACAATCTATTGAATTACAAAAGACTATTGTCCTTCCCGGATGACGTTGAATGAAATAATATAGAAAATAGTCTTTGTGATCGATGGGACAAACCAATCGACACTCGGTTAGGGTATGAGCAGTTTCTAAAAATATACACTTAGTTTAATATATATGTAGGTCAAACCAATGATGTTTGTTCTTACGTCCGGCTGTAGTGACATCGACAATTTTAGGCTGTGAGATACCAAGCTCTTCAATGAATTTTTGAATCTTTAAACCTGGAGTCGGTTTAACCAGTTTATGCTTCTTGCTTAAATTTTTTTCTGTAAGCAAACATTTTTAATATAATATTTAATATATAGGTCACAATTTGAATTCTTAGTTTTTTTTTGTTGTCTAAATATTCACAATATGTGATTTAAGAAAATATATAAAAGAAAAATGCAAGCGTCGCAGAACTGACCGTTGAACACACATGCATTTTATACTAGCAATATGGCTATCACATGGGTTAACTGTTAAAACGGAGGAAAACCTTTCCTAAGAAGGAGGAATCATTCAAATCTATGAAGCTCGGAATCATGGAACTAATTTTCTGATTTACAATGCACATTAAAAGAACACGCTAATTTAAAAGAAAAATCTGTGAGGATGTAAGTTCAAATAACACACATAGTTCATGGTTCATGGGCTGGAAATCCCCCCAGTTGCTAGAAATTCGACATCAAAGTTGTGCTCGGGAACTTCAATTCTATAGACGGAAAGGAAAAAAGGCGGAACGTTGAATGAAATAATAAAGAAAATAAACTGTGATCGATGGGACAAACCAATCGACACTCGGTTCCGACTTTAAATCCACGAAACAACTTAACGCCCTTCAGACGTTCGGACAATCAACCACATTTAACACGTCCTAACGAAACAAGACACGTATCCAACAATTTAGACGTGCTTACACTTTTAGGAGCAAACCTCGATTATAAACATTTCCATGTTGCGGCAAAATTCAGAGCCCGACTATCGAAAGAACAAAAGTTGAGATTCGCCCATACAAAGAAATACGACGTTGTACGTACACATAAGTTAATAGAGTCTACAAACAACCCCTGATCGGAAGCTGTCACAACCACTCAAAGCTTGGAAGGAAAGAAGGTTATCCTTAAATTTTGAGTCGAATTTTAAGAAACTAGGGAAGAAAAGTGTCGAGGGCTGGTTCTTCTTCATCGAATTCAACAATTTTATATTTGAAGATTGGGGTGCAATGCAGTTATCAAAACAAAAAAAAAACAAATACATTTTAGTGTTTCTTTTCCACTTCAATAGGCTTCTGGTTTCAAAAAGAAGCAACATTTTTAAAATGACCCGTAACTTTTGAATGGATTGACATACTGGACTTATGGATTTATAGCCCGTCGATTGTGGGTCATTCAGTTTTCATTATTGAAATAAAAAACATTTGTTTTACATTTTTAAGCTTAAGATGCGTCTTAAGCATTCATAAGCCAATAGTTTTTGTTTTGCTTAAATCCCATACACCCACTCTAGGTTGATGTGTCCGACGATTCAGTACCTTGGGTAGCCCGCTTTGCGTGTTCAAAGGATTTTAACACTTTTCTTAGATCCTCTGTCCCGCTCATACAAATTCGTTGCTTTTGCTTGGTATTTTCAGTCACCCGGCATATGTCAACAATTTTCTTTATAAACAGTATCCGGAGTTTGGGCGGCGCAGAGGACCCAAAAAGGATTTACAAATCCTTTGAAGCGGCCCACTCAAGTTACGGTTGTAAAAACATTTTTTTTTTAAATTAATTATTTTTTTTAAATTATGTACATACATTTTTAAAAATTACTTAAAGAAAAACGAAATTTGAATTTTTCAATTAACTTTTAAAAAAGAGTTGTAAGTTGATTTGTAAAAATATAATTATCTCCACTCAACGGTATTTTAGAAAAAATTTGAACTTTAAAAACGTTATCAATCAATAGCATCTATAACTGTATGATTATGAGCTATTTAAAACCACCCCTAAAAAATTTAACTAAATGACTACACAAAATTGAGTAAAAGAATGTTTAAAAATCAGTAACGACACGAGAAAAAAAACATGCGCAGACTGGAACGAAAATGGAAACTCAGAATATACTACCTACAATATGTGTACTGTGACTGACACCCAAGTTACTGCCACCTTCTGGCTGATTCCCTAGGTGTTCATTCTATTTGTAGTTATTCAATAATACTTCATAAGCCCTGTTTTGGTGAAGGTGTATAGCCAGCTCAGGAAAATTTGTGTACGCACACAAAAACAAATCACTTTTTGTTTAGTGTACAATCAATAAAAAAGTATTTTAAAAATTTCGTTGAGCTGCGTACAAACCTTCACCGAAACACTGATATAGAAGAAGTGTACAGAAAAGCATTCAGAGAACACGTTTTTGTACACAAACACTTCCGCTCATGGCCATATTTCAAAACCATGATTGTTGTAACAACTTCATTGAGAGTTTCACACTATGAGAAAAATTAGCAAAGTTGGACCAGCTACATCAGGAAAGTAAGAGGTCTCAAATCAGTTATGCATTTACCACAGAACCAAAACAAAATATTCTGTTCTCGATGAAGAAACCATGTACTTACTTTGCAAATGATCTGGTAAATCATGAACCAGTGTAAGAGTGGCAGAAAAGATGAAATTCTGACGTACTTGTTTTCTGTCTTCGTCAGAATTTAAACGATTAAGAAGAAGTTTAAGTTCTTCAAAGTGTCCTTTTTCAACCATTCGATCAGTTTCATCAATAACTAAAAAACTTATATCATCGATCTTGCAGAGATGGGGATTTTCTTGTTGCAACAACTCCCAAAATCGCCCCGGAGTAGCCACAACAATTTCTGGACAACCTCTTAGAACTCTTTCTTGTTTGGCTATTGATAATCCTCCAAAAATCGCTTCAACTTTGATGTCTGTGTATTGAGCCGCTGCTTTGAGGTGATCCCTTACTTGAACAGCTAGTTCTCTTGTTGGAGTCAAAACTAATGCATAAAGAGGCTTATAGTTGCCTTCATCGTTGCCGTTTTCTTGATCAACTTCGTCTTGTGCCAATGACGGGTACTCGTTTAGTTCATCTCTTGGCGGAGTTAAGTTCTCACGATCTTCTCGATCCTCCTTTTTTAAAGCATGTTTTAGCGGCTTTCTTATGCCACCCCTTGAGTTCTTGGTTTTCAATTCCATTATTCCAGCAAGGATTGGAATTCCAAATGCTAACGTTTTTCCGCTTCCTGTTTCGGCAGCTCCCAAGATGTCTTTTTTCCCCAAAATTGCCGCTGGAAGAGTCCTTGCTTGAATTTCAGTTGGAGATTTAAACCCCCTTTCGGCGAGACTTTTCAATATTGGATATGGAACACCGAGGCCCTCCCATTCCTGAAGAACAATGTTTTAATTAAGAGAATTTAGGTATGAGAACTAATTTCGCGTACGCGAAACTATGCTTCTTTTATTAATTACCCCTAAAGAGAGAATAATATTTACCTCCAACTCATTGACTTTATCGGCTTTTTCTTCACTATCTTCGTCATCACTGATCATTGGATTAAGAAGAACAAATCTACCAGGCTGGTTTTTCGCTTTTTTAGTTTTATCATCGTTTTTATTTTTTGACTTCTTTGCTTTCTTCGATGGTGTCGGAGAGTTTGTATCACCTATAAAATCTAAATTGGCTTCAATCAACTTTCTTTTTTTAGCTGAATTTTCAGATTTAAATTGCTTCTTTTCTTTCTTCGAGAGCCTCTTTTTTTTCTGAAATTATTTGGATAATATTTATTGGATTTTATCATTTATGAATTGATGACAACAAACCTTATCCTTTCCAACTAAAACCTTATCGTAATTTTCAAGAACTTCCAATCCAATTAAACCTTCAAATCCTCCACCGTCATCAGAAATAATATTTCCCTTGATTTTCACTTTTTCCCAAACTTGATTATCGATTAATTTTGAAGAAATATTTTTAGATTTCCCGACCATTATTTATTTTGGGTTTATGAGAAAAGTTCAATAAATTTGGATGACAGTTCAATGCCGCCTCATGCACGTGGTTGTACAAAAAAACTAGAATGAAGTCGTTCAGTAAATTCTTTGACAGAGGGTGCGTTCCAATTTGCAAGATGTTCGACCAAACAGAACGTGCGTTCGCGGTGCGGGCAGAACTCGTTCTCCCATTTCGCACAAGGAAACTACTGGCCCGATTATCGTTCAAAATCCTTCGTTATCGTTACTTTGCAATTACATTTTACGATAGTGGTTTTTTTAAAAACGATACTCGTTTTCTTTTAGGACTGCTTTTGGCGGTCGTTTTTATAGTTTTGGCTCATGACTTTATGCAGCTTTCACATTATTTATTATGTTTCTTTGGTTCTGCTGGTATTTTCATTTTATCTGGCAATATTTTGACATTCATTCTTGTAAATTATAATGGGGCGTATTCATAGTCATTTTTAAACAGTTGCTAAGTTAAACCTGAGTTTAACTGTATTTTCTATGACAAATTTTGATTGCCTTACCCTTTTAATATTTGAAGTTGAATAATTTAAAAAAACTTATTTGAATCAGCATAGAAGGTTAATTCGGTTAAAAATAGGAGCTGTATTCGTTGATCCATTTGATCTTAACCAAAATCACCCCGGATAACGAATTGAGGAGATTTCTTTGAAGTTTCTTTTCACACCTAACGTAGTGTGAAAGGGTACGTATACGTAGGGCGTGTATTTTTGCAAGCCCGGAGGGATTTGGTTGAAAAACGATATCGGGGATTAGCGACGCCAAACAAATGGAGTTTCCATACAAACTACTATTAACAAGTATGTAGGTACGCCGGTAACAGTTTTTCTCCGTGCTTCAGTTAAGCCCGAAGAGGATTAGTTGTTGTTCTATTTATCATGTAAATTGCTTAAAAAACAACGCCTATATAGTTGCTGTGAACCGTGTTCTGTAATCATCAATTGAACATTAATATTAACAAATTGGCTTAACATAAACATAACTATTTACATAAATTGACATACAAAACTTGTTGGCACTTAGGGGGCTTAAATTATACAACCGTCCCAGTTGTTCAGTTGAAGGGTTGGCGAAGTGTTCTGTAATTTCATCATCATTCGGTGTTCTAGTTTTTGAGCCAAAACCGATATTTTGGTGTGAAAAGGTTATAAATTAAAAGCGAAACATGGTTGTGTTTACTTACAAAAAATTTAGGACTTTTAGGACCAGTGGTTTATAGTAAAAATATGATTAACTGAGCTGTTAAAACAATATTCCAGCTGATTTGACGTGAAAAATCAATAAATCCAGGGAACGAATCGCCGCATCCGTTCACGAAACGGCATTCGTTTTCTTTTTAAAGCAGTTTGGTTGCGGATACGAATGCCTCAAACTAAACGAATAATAATTCGTTCAGCTGAATACGTGAAGGTATAAGTAATGCCAAGTATAAGTAATGATGGCGGTCAGCCATCAGCCGAATAGGGGGAATAACATGTAGCATACGAAAACATGCACGTGCCGTAACTATTCGGACTGGTGGAAGTGTGATCATAGCCTCTTCGCGGCGGCCGCTAGAAACAAGCCTTTAAAAAGGTTTGGCTAATATGATCAGGCTGGTTCCACAGGTTGGCAACAGGTTAATTCCCTGTTCCGTAAAACAAGAAGAATTACGAGACCAGCAACAAGCCTCGGAAACGGACTGATCTCACGACGACAACCCACGCAAAGAAAACGGAATAACGATTTACGAATTTTCTTATGGAACGTACGATCGCTCTATAGAGCTCGAGCTGCTCAGCAGCTAGCCGATGCCCTGTCAAAATATAAAGCTGACATAACAGCACTTCAAGAAATAAGATGGACAGGGAATGGTGTTCTACAGAAGAAAGATTATGACTTATACTACAGCTGTCATACAAAACACCATGTGCTCGGGGTAGGCTTCCTAGTCGGCGAAAAAATGAAGTCTGCCATCATCGGCTTTAACGCTATAAGCGAAAGGCTATGCACCCTTCGCGTGCGAGGCAAATTTAAGAACATCAGCCTCATTAACGTTCACGGACCTACGGAGGAGTCCTCAGACGAAGAAAAAGAGACTTACTACGAACAAGTCGAGAGGGCCCTCAATGCCTGTCCAAGGTATGACGTAAAAATCATCCTTGGGGATTTGAATGCAAAAATAGGTCGGGAGCCGGTATTCAGGCATTACGCAGGCACCCATAGTTTGCATGAGAACACTAATGACAATGGACTTCGAGTCTTAGAATTGGCAGCATCGAAAAACATGGTCGTTGCGAGTACCAGGTTCCCGCGTAAAGATATCTACAAAGCCACCTGGGTATCACCTGATGGAGTCACTCGTAACCAAATTGACCACGTGTTGATAGACCGTCGCCACTACTCGAACTTGATGACGGTACGAACGTACCGAGGTGCCAATATCGACTCGGATCACTATCTTGTTGGTATGGTTTTCCGAGGGCGGATTGCCTTGCGAAGACGTATTGCATCCGCCGATCAGGTTCGAATCAACACGGCTGCTCTGCGCAATGAAAACACCAGTAACACCTTTGGTAATGCGTTAGGACTCGCCCTAGAACTGGGTAGAGTAAGTCCTGGAGCCAGTTTGCTGGGCGTAGATGAGAAGTGGACACGCCTTAAGAATACTGTCATTAGTACTGCCAACTCCATCTTAGGCAGCAGTCGTAGAAATCGGAACGACTGGTTTGATGATGAATGCAAGCTAGCGACTGAACGTAAGAATGTTGCGTACCGAGCAATGCAACAATCTCATAGAACGCGGGCACGCGAAGACGAATATAAAGAGCTCAGAAGAATTGAAAAACGGCTTCACAGACAGAAAAAATCAGCCTGGGAGAAGAACATAATCTGTGAAATAGAGAAAAGCCGAGAGCGAGGTCCGCACCAGGCGCGGAAGTTCTACCAATCCGTCCGAAACATGACGCAGTACACACCACGCTGCACATACTGCAAGGACGGAGAGGGAAATCTGATCACCGATCCTCAAAGCATACTGGAGCGATGGGAAGTGTACTTCAATGAATTGCTAAATGGTCAGCTCACTGCAGAAGTGGAGGCTCCACTACTTCAAGAAGAGTACCCTATGTTGCCGCCACCAAGCATAGAAGAGGTTGAGAAGGCTATAGGCCGGCTAAAGAAAAACAAAGCCCCGGGAGCCGATGGTATACCAGCCGAACTATTTCAACACGGTGGGCCAGCTTTACGTCAAGCAATTCATGAGATTATAGTGCACGTGTGGGAGCATGAAGAAATTCCAGAAGACTGGCGAAAAGGTATCATTTGCCCCATACATAAGAAGGGAGATGTCACAACGTGCAGCAATTATAGAGGTATCACGTTGTTGAGTACCGCCTATAAGATACTCTCCTCTATCCTACAAGACCGGATAACCCCATACGCTAAAACCATCATCGGACAATATCAGTGCGGTTTCATTCCAGGCAAATCAACAACTGATCAGATCTTTACCCTTAGGCAGGCGATGGAAAAATGTCTAGAATTTAACATCCCAACATACCACCTGTTTATAGACTTTAAGGCCGCCTACGATAGCATAGCCAGGGTAGAACTTTACAAAGCCATGAGAGAATTCGGCATCCCAAATAAATTGACACGACTATGTAGGTTGACCATGACCAACGTAACAAGCCAAGTAAAAATAGCCGGATTGCTATCCAAACCAATCAACATCTTTAATGGACTCCGACAAGGGGATGGTTTGGCCTGCCTCCTCTTCAACCTGGCGTTGGAGAAAGCAATCCGTGACTCTGGCACGGCAACAAGAGGGACCATCGTCAACAGGTCCAGCCAGATACTGGCTTACGCAGACGACATCGACATCATCGGAAGAACTGAGCAAGCTGTACATGATTCCTTCATCCAGATCGAGCAGGCGGCACAAAATCTGGGGCTGCACATTAGTGAAGGTAAAACAAAGTACATGGTGGCGTCGAATGCGAGAGGAACAGTTGGTCAAACAATCAAGGTAGCGGAGCACGAATTTGAAGTGGTGCAATCCTTTAAATACCTTGGGTCAATAGTAGCAGCCGATAACAATATAGAAGAAGAAATACGCGGGCGGCTTCTCAAATCCAACAGAGCCTACTATAGTCTGTCAAAGCTCTTCAAATCCAGAAATCTCACCATAACTTCAAAACTGCTGCTGTACAGGACCATGGTCCTGCCAGTACTCACATATGGATCCGAGACTTGGGTGCTTAGCAAAAGGCACTCCGACCTCTTAGCCGCGTTCGAGAGAAAAGTCTTAAGGAGAATTGTTGGCCCCATATGTGAGGAAGGACGATTCCGGAGACGGTACAATCATGAATTGTACGCAATCTACCTTGAAGCAGATATCGTGACAAAAATTAAGCTCGGTAGACTCCGGTGGGCAGGGCACCTAGCTCGCATGAGCGAAGAGGAACCTGCTCGGAAAGTTCTTTGTGGTACATTCTATGGTAGACGACAGCGTGGTAGACCATGCTTGCGCTGGAGAGATGGCGTAGACCAGGACGCCCGGAGCCTTGGGGTGCGCAACTGGATGGCGGCGGCTCGAGACCGGGATGGGTGGAGAGACTTGTTGAAGGAGGCCAGGACCGGACCCCGGTTGTCGAGCCGACGATGATGATGATGATGATAAGTAATGCCAAATTACTTTGGCTTTCGTTCACTTATGCCATCATGCCAAATACATAGTTTCTACACGTTAATGTATGCGGCGATTCGACCCCAGTATTCGGCTTAGAGGATATATAATATGGAGTGCTCGTTCTTATTCCCAATGTGAAGCTTTCATAGGGTTCACTATTCTATTCAAGTTTCAGTAAGTTCAAAGGCACTGCACGTATTGGAGAAGAAAAAAAACGAAAAAAGAACATTTCAATATCTTTAAAACAATAAACAAACCATAAAAAATTCAAAAATGACTTTAAAGGAGGACAATTTCGAGAGAAAATAAGCAAACTATTACTAACAATTGAAAGCAGTTGTAGGACTTTATCTTATTGAAAGTGAAACAGTGCCCCCTATCAAGGCTTGAGGCACTACAATGCATTAGGGATAAAAACGAGTACTCCATATTAGGCGTGTTTTTTTGCAAGTCCATATGGATTTGTCGAAAAAAACGACATCGGGACTTAGGAACTTCTTACTTACAGTATGTAAGTCACGATAATTATCTGGACTTAGCTAAGTCCATATGGATTTAAGTTGTTGTTGTATTTACGTGTAAAACTATTAGTCCCGATGTCGTTTTTTTCGACAAATCCATATGGACTTGCAAAAAAAACACGGCTAATATATATCCTCTATGAAGCCAATATAAAAGTTATGCCTTAATTCGTTGACTGTGGAAATTCAGTAATAGCGGTTTTCTTAGATTTGAAGCGTGCTTTTGAAACTATTGATAGACATATCTTGTTAGAAAAGTTGTGGTTGTATGGTGTACGCGGTCGTGAGTTGGAATGGTTTGAATCTTATCTAGCCAATAGAAGTCAAAGAACTAGAGTGAATGATGAAATGTCTAGTGCGATGAATAATGAGCTGGGGGTTCCGCAGGGTTCTGTGTTGGGAGTTTTACTCTTTCTTTTATACATAAATGACTTTAAGAAATGTCTGAAGTATTGTAGTGTGAAGCTTTTTGCGGATGATAGTCTGATCTACATTTGTGGACAAAATAGTGAAACAATGTGCCAAAGATTAAATGAGGACTTAAGAAGAATTGATAATTGGTTAAAAATGAACAAACTGAAGGTGAATGTGAGTAAGACTAAATGTATGAAATTCCGTACAAATGATGAAATTAATGTGTGTATGGATGGGGCACTAATAAACTGTGTTGAAAGTATAAAATACTTGGGTGTTATTATAGATGAAAAGCTTAATTTTAAGGAACATTCAAATCATGTCTGTGCCAAGATTTCTAGGAAAATATATTTTTTGAGCAGAATACGAAAGCAACTGACATTTGAAGCTTCTATTCTCCTATATAACGCCTTGGTAATGCCACACTTCAATTATTGCTCAACTTTGCTGTTTGGATCCAATGCAGGTGTTAAATTAAGACTCCAAAGACTTCAGAACAGGGGAATGAGGGTTATCTTGAAAATGAGTATTTACATTCCGATTCGATTCATGCTGGACTGCTTAAATTGGATGAATGTTAAGAAGAGACTTATCTATGATGCGATGATTTTTATTTATAAAATGCGTAATAGTAAGCTCCCGAAATACTTATTTGATGGAATATTGGAAATATCGGAAGTCCAACCATTCAACTTAAGGAACAATAATAACTTAAGACCGGAAAGATGCCGTTTAAGCAGTACCCAGAACTCTATTTTACATGATGGTATTATTTATTTTAATAACCTACCCACATACTTAAAAAGTGAAACCGGAATGAATCAATTTAAGGAAAAACTCAGTGCTTTTATTAAATATAGTGTCGTTTAGCCAAAATATATATACAATTTTTATTTTAATTAATATGTTATCGTCTATTTTAAAGTTTTTAAACTAATTAATCTTGTTTCTTTAACTATTCTTTTGCTAGGGATATTATAGAGCCCAATCTTGACGTTAAGATGGGTACTCTTGGCCTTGGCCAGGATGGTATGCAGAAACTCTATTATTATAAATATTTCAAGTCAAATAAAATTTCATTTTGGCCACAAGATGAGTTAAAATTTCAGTGATCATTGGTAAGCGAGTTCATTCAGTCATTGAAATAATAAAAGTCACTATTCTCGTCGTTGGCATGACGCAAACAGCTCACTCAATTTTATCCCCTCTTTCTCGCTACTTGTTCTCGATTCCTTCGTTTTTTAATAATTCCCCCCCCCCCCCCCCCCCTCTTCCTATACGAGTTACGACCCAATCTAAGCCCCCTACCCCTAGCCATTCATCGAATCGAAAGGCTATTCAGTCCTTTCTCGAATTCCATCGTAATCGGAATGTTTCCGAATCCCGAAAAAAAAACTATCATAGAATCCGTTCGTAATGGTAATTTGTATAAGATTTTCCGATACGATGGATTCTGTGATACTTTTTTTCGAGATTCGTAACAAGTTTCCGATTACGATAAACTTCATGATAGGGCTGAATATCCCAAAATTTCTGAATAATTAGTTAAAAATAGAAACAATACAGAATTTAGCACCTTGAATAAAAAAGAAATTTAAAAAATTTACTTCATTAAAGATGCTTTTGACTTGAGAAATGTAAAAACGATTGCATATTTTTCAGTTTTTATAATTTTTTTTAAAAATATAAAAATATGCAAAAAAAAATTGGGACCTGTACAAACCAAAGTATTTTTAGACAAACACAGTTGGTGTTTCAATTTCCGTAATTTTTTAAATGCTTTTAAAAACAACGTGTGTAAATTATTCTTGAATTCAAACAAACGTAGACAAACTATGATGTTTAAACGATTGAAAGTTGGTTGGCCAACTACTCGTTCGTTAACATTATTTGTATTTACAAAGATTAAAAACTATTGCTATTGGATATTCACACATACTTAGCAACATAACGCCGTACTCCATCAAGCATAAATGATCTAGCATATTTTGTTAGAAGATACGAGACACTCATAATTGGTGTGACAAAACATTCCAAATATGGTTCAATCTCTTCAAGGGTCCACCTCGCTTTCAATTTAAACAACAATTCAATTCTGTCGTGAAGATTTGTTGTGATATTCTCTTCGTTTAGCGACCTCACACATGGAGGCTTTGATTCTAAGTCAATTATCCCGATTCCACGAAGAAATTTTTTCTAGAAAAAAAAAAAAGTTTTTAAAGAATTATATGCACATACATATGGATATATATTTAGTTACGTCGATTTTATAGCCTTCTAGCAGAGCAGCCTGCCAAGCGGACATGAATTCTTCAATTTGAAATTTCAAACCTGGCTTTAGAATATTCAGAGCTACAATACGGGCCAATAGTTCTTCTTTATATTGGAACTTTCCTGGTTTTAAATCAGTTGGCTGGGCATAGATTTTGAAAATCTCCTCCACAATCTGCTTTGGCGCAATTCCTTCAAGAGCAGCTATCGTTTCTTTCCTGTCAACTTCATCTATTGGCCAAGAATTTTCAGTTATAACTGCCATCATCAAGTGGATAATTCGAAATTCATATTCGTAATCCAGAACTCTTATAAATCCATCCAGTTCAACAGCCCGAACCCTTTTTAAGCCTTCATCAAACTGGTTTTTGCTACATTGGACAGTGTCTAGCAGTTGACCGGATGTAAATAAAAGTTTCTTTTCAATTACATATTCATTTTCTGGACCAGAGAAGCGCGTCATCATCAAAAGATCATTAAGCTTGCGATACCGAGGCTGAATTTCTCTGCATTCAAAGTATTCATAGAACACACTCAAAACCTTTTTCTGTTCTAAGACTCTTTCTATAGTAACTTCATCGTCATCACTGTCATCATTGTTGATACGCTCCATCGAGGAATTGTGTCCAATTCTCGGACTCTTAAGTGGGGACGTACTTGTTTGTGCAGCGAATTTTAGATCAGGAATCAGAAGGAGACTGTTTGATATTTCAGTTTCCTTAACTTCGTAGGTTTTTTCGTTTGTACATAGAACAGCACTTTCATGGAGGCCTCCTTTAAACAACAGTGTGTCCCCATCGTTAATACATTTAAGAAGATGCGGATTCAATTCTAATAGCCGAAATTTTTCGTTTCCACTGTTATTAGATGGAAAATAGAAGGACTGGAGAATTTTGGTAAGTATAAATTATAATTAATATCACACATAATAATTTGGGACTATATTATACCTGTGTTACAGGAGTCAACGTTCGTTCATCCATGCGCGCATGGTTTATAATTTCTTTTACATCTTCAGTTGTTCGAATGTATCTGGAATTATTATTGAACAATGTATGTAATTTCTCCATGTGGAGAACACTATTTTGATTCAACTTACGGTAGTTGGACTTTTTCTTCATCTACTTCCATTACAGTTGCAGTGTTTATTCTAATATAACGATTTAACGAATAAATAACACAATAATAATTAAAATGAAGAGGTCAAATCATTTGGATTGGATTTTTAAACAAATAAACAAAACAAAACCCCGCCAAAATTTAAAAACTCTGACTAAACGTCAAAAATGTTGATTCACAATTTCCTTTTAACTGGCTGAACACAATAGACAATTGTTAGCACGCGCGTTCGTACGCGCGTAACTGGCTGAACACAATAGACGCGCGTTCGATCGCGCGTTCGCACGCGCGTGATTATTAAAACTTATTTAACTCCCAGAGTCGCGTTCGCGGCTGCGTCTCCATTGTATTCACTTTAGGCTGTCCCAAACCAACGCGAAACATTCGCGCGAATATGCGACGACTGAAAAATGTTCGAAGATTCGCATCGCGCCAGTGTGGGTGCTCCCATTAATCTCCATGTAAATAAATTAAGACAGGCGGAAGTTTCGTTGTCGCGCCGAATGTTTCGCGTTGGTTTGGGAGAGCCTTAACGAAATTTCACGTATTTTAACTTTGACAGGTGCGAACGCGCGTTCGAACGCGCTTCTATTAGGCTTTTCCAGAAACTATCTTTGTCTTTTCTCTTTCTAATTTTGACATAAAAATATGTAGGGAAAACAAACAAACGACCAATCACAATCACATGTTTTTGTTTTCCCTACATATTTTTCTGTCAAACTATTGATTTTTTTTTTTGCTTGTTTGGCACTGAAGTCTGGTGGAAGTTCCAAATTGTGTTCAGCCAGTAATTGAGACTTAATCCCCTTTCACACGAGGAAACTGAGTTGCCAGCAACATTCAGTTTGTGGGAGAGAAGGGCAAGAAGTAAGAGGGGAAAATGAAATCTCCCCGGTCAACGATTCGAGGAGATTTTTTTGACATTCCTCTTCACACACACAGTAGAGTGTGTTCAACCAAGCTATTTTAAAAGGAAACAACAGAAAGTTTCCACAATTTTGTTTCTTCGTGTGAAAGGTAAAGGAGATTTTTAAGGCCTGCCGCCCACTAGGCAACTTAGTTGCCGGCAACTTTAAGTTGCTTGGTGTTGCCGGCAACTCCGAGCAACTTAAAGTTGCCGGCAACTAAGTTGCCCAGTGGGCGCTCTCCCATATAAGCCAATGTAATTGAACCGGGAGCAACTAAAAGTTGCTGGGGTGAGCAACTAAAAGTTGCCTAGTGGGCGGCAGGCCTAAGGAAATTAAAAGGAAACGTCAAAAAAATCTCCAGCAACTTGTTTGTCCCCTTTCACACGAGGAAACTGAGTTGCCAGCAACAATCAGTTTGTAGGTGAGAAGGGCAAGAATTAAGAGGGAAAAATTAAATCTCCCCGGTCAACGATTCGAGGAGATTTTTTGACATTCCTCTTCACACACACAGTAGAGTGTGTTTAACCAAGCTATTTTAAAAGGAAAATACAGAAAGTTTTCACGATTTTGTTTCTTCGTGTGAAAGGTACAGGAGATTTTTAAGGAAATTAAAAGAAAACGTCAAAAAAATCTCCAGCAACTTGTTTCCTCGTGTGAAAGGGGACTTTCTTCGTGTGAAAGGGGACTTACTGGCTAAACACAATAAACGCTGATCATGGCGCGCGTCTTCCCTTGCCTGTCAAATTTAAAATATATAAAAATCTTGTTTAAGTGAATACAATAGATTTGTTCGGGTACTCTTAGGACCAAAAATGGCAATCTGTCAAATTTTGAGGGGTGGGGATGAAATTCTCAGAAACTGTCGGAAAGTACACGAACACTTTGAACCAAAACTGTTGCCCACTATTTTAACGTCAACAAAAACTAAACAAAAAAAGAGCCCCATAGCAAACAGAAAAGTAAAAAAACCGACAAAACTTTTGTAATTTTACTTTCTTTATTGAATTTTATAACCACAGATTAGCCACATGAAGATGAGAATCCCCGGCAGCCATTTTAATTTGCCTACAAGCTTGAGCTGTCAGATATCAGATAAAAAATGAGAATGTGTGTATAAAAACCTCACACATAGACATAAGGGATCTTCACACACCTGGTTAAATTGTTGTTGCATTTCACATCTATTCATCGACGAGGGAAAAAATTAAAAATACAACAATGTAAACAAATGGGTTTTGGGGGGTGAAACGTACGAAACATTGTCATCTTCATATGGCTAATCTGTGTTTATAACGAAGAAAACAATAGAAGTAATTGTAATTTAACCAAAATTGAATTAAGAAGAACTCATTTAAATTACACCAAAGCAAAATTTCTTTGATTAAATATTTTAATTTCAATGTTTTTTTTTTTATAAGCAAAAGATTTTTGTAAACAAAAAAGCACTGCACAATACTCAATAAAGGTTTTGAATAGATATGCTTTATTAAATAAATTTTTCATTGGAATTCTTTCACTAATTTCAAACAAAATTCACTTCAACACTTGAAAATAAACCTTAAAGTAGAAGTAAACAACAACCATTTTGCATTTTTTTGTTGTTCTTTAACTGGCGTTTGAAAGAAAACAGAACTTACCAGTTTCTGCCCGAAGAAATTTCTCAGGTAAAAATTGGCAAGAAGGAGAAATAGTTTTCTCTCTCACGAGCACTCTCTTCTGCCCAAAATGACAAGAAATGGGAGTACGCGAACAGGATTGGACCAAATCTGGTAAAATCAAGTAGTTTTGGGTGGTTTCGGTCTAGTACGCGAACAGTTTTAATATGGAGACGCAGCCAGGCCTAAGTTGCTCCGAGTTGCCGAATTCCTTTCAACAAAAGAATCGATTCTGTTCCGATTTTTTTTTAAACAAAATCAATTCTTTTCTGTCAAAAGAAACAAGCATTTTTTGCAAGATTGCAAAATCGACTTTAGATCGACAAAAATTCGATTTTGTTGGTCGAAAGGAAAGTCCCCTTTCACACGAGGAAACTGAGTTGCCAGCAACAATCAGTTTGTTGGTGAGAAGGGCAAGAAGTAAGAATGGAAATTGAAATCTCCCCGGTCAACGATTCGAGGAGATTTTTTTGACATTCCTCACAGTAGAGTGTGTTCAACCAAGCTATTAAGGGTATTCATGCAAAGAAATAAATTTCCGCTTTGCAGAAAAATATAACTTTCCGCAGGACGTTTGCAAATACTTGTGAAATTTCATATCAAACACACCACAAATATCATTTCTAAATTTATCAGGTTTATCTTTACGCTTTCCGCATCAAATTGATGAGATAAATTTATCAGATCTGCAGAAAAATATTCCCATATAAATTTGCGTTTCGTTTCTGCGGAGATAAAATTATCTGGTTTCTGAGGATTATCCGGGTTTTCCGCCGTTGCATGAATACCCTTATTTTAAAAGGGAAATACAGAAAGTTTAAACGATTTTGTTTCTTCGTGTGAAAGGTACAGGAGATTTTTAAGGAAATTAAAAGAAAACGTCAAAAAAATCTCCACCAACTTGTTTCCTCGTGTGAAAGGGGACAAAGGAAAAACTTGTCACAAATCTAAAAAATCAAACAAAAATCGATTTTTTTGGTCGAAACGAAAACCACATTAATTGCATGTGAGCGCCTGGCCTTAACCCGAACGCGGCTAATGGAACTTCAACATCATTTTTTGACAAATCCAACATTTTTTTAACTTCTAAAGGAAAAGGAACGCACCACAGGCACGTTCGAGCGGAGGATTACGTAGAAAAAAACAACAAACGTGTTTACGTACAAATTTTTAAGTAATTTTTCTTTAAAAGCAATTCATAATGTCCGAAACTGAAAAGAAAAAGAAACCTCAAATAACTGACCAAGAACGTCTTGAGCTTGCTTCCAAATTAGACAGTGAATTAGACGATTTCATTGAAGGACTGGAAAAGAAAAGATATACCGAAGGATGGCCAGAAGATCGCTGGCAAGAGGTCCCTTCACTTTTAATTTTTTAATTTAAATGAAATTAAAATTTGTATTTCTAGGAAATGGATAAACATCCATTCTTTATGAAAAAACCACCTGAACCAGGCGATGAAGTTCATCCACTCTTTGAAGGCCTTCAGAAATTAAAATATGATCCTGATGAAAACACAGCAGATGATTTGGCTTTGAGCTACAAGGAGGATGGAAATTTTTATGTTAAGCACAAGAAGTTCCGAATGGGAGTCTACAGCTATACCGAAGGTCTCAAAGCAAAATGCGATAATCCTGAAGTACTTGCAACTCTTTATAACAATAGGAGTGCTTCGCATTTCTTCTTAAAGAATTACAGGTAAACATGATAATAAGTAGATATCGATCATCTCTCAGCTAATGGCAGTATTAAGATCTGCACTTGCAGACGCCGAGAAAGCCTTAGAATATAAACCAAACTATGGAAAGTGCAGATGGAGGGCTGCACAAAGTGCATTCTTTGTAAGTAAATTTGCCACCTGTATAGAATTCTGTCAGCAAATGCTAGAAGAGGAACCTGAAAACACAGCAGCAAAGGAACTAGTTAAAAAGACTAAAGAGAAAATGGTCAGCAATCTTTTTTACTGTTTTATATGAATATTCAATTATTAATTTGTGTGTTTGTAGCTAGAAGCAGAACGCAACGAACGAAAAGCAGCCATTGAAGCTAAAAAAAAATTGACTCAATTCCACCGTACTATCGACGCTATTAAAGATCGTCAAGTTAAATTTGATGACATCAAACCAAATACTCGGCTCACGGAAGAACACCTTCGACCAAAGTTTTTGCCATTGGAAGACTTCCCTGTGCACCTGGAACAAGATAACATCCTCATATGGCCAGCAGCATTCTCGTATCCTGAGTTTATGTTTAGCGACTTTCAACAAAATTTAAACGAAGATGCTATGTAAGAAAATTTAATTAACTTATAAATTATTTCATTAGATTATGTTAATGTATATGCCCACAGAATGGAGGATGTAATTGAGTCAATGTTTTCCGAACCACTTCCGTGCGATAAAGAAGGGAAATACAAGCCGGGAAGAATCAGTGTTTACTATGAGAATAGAAAAGCAGCAACCGTATTTAAAGTTGATTTATCCAAAAGCATAAAACAACTTGTGAGCGGAAAGAAGTAAGTTATTACTCTATTTTTTTTTTACAAAGTAGTTAATTGATATTTCCATAGTTTTTATGTGAGTGGAGGATCTTTACTTTTCTTTGTGGTACCGACTGATTCGCAAATTGAAAAAGAATTTGTTAATGAGACCAGAAGGCCAATGGTATACCTAACGTAATATTTAGAGGAAAAGTTAGTTTAACCAGAATGTAAATACAAAATTTAAATTAACTTAAAACCTAAAGCAACAATTATATAACTGATTGAAAGACGTTATATAATTAAAATGGTTCTCGCTAACAATAAGATTTTCTTAATAAAAACTGTTGGTCCATGCTCCAATCAGAAGAAAAAAAACATAATTTTTTTGAGATTTAATGGAAATAAAATAATTATTTTATAGTAGTAAGTAGCAACAAAACAAATTCATATATTTGTCAACCAAATGCGCAAAACTCAACTTTTATTTATCAATTTTTATAAAATCAGGGGTCTGTAACACATGGAATACAAGTGAACTTCTAGAAGTGTAAAAAATTTCTGTAACACAAAGCTACAAGTCGGGAAATTAGAGAAATTATGAAATATCTCTAACTCAAAGCTAAACGTTTAGAAAATCAACAATTCCGTCTTGTAGAATAGTTGATGAAATATAGGTGAATTAAGACTTGTAGAATGCAGAACATTTAATTGAATATAAAGAATCGATCATTCCAATCAATGATAATTTGTTACATCGTGATTTTGTCTACCTTTTTAACCGAAAAAAAAAGAGTGGAAAGCATCTTAACACTATAAAAGAACTCCTACAAAACGCCTTAAACAAGTTAATAAACTGGGCAGATCGCTGTGGACTGGGCGTTAACCCTCATAAGACAGAGATTGTCCTCTTCTAAAGGAAATACAAAATCCCAAACATAGACCCTCCGTCTATCAAAAGAATCCCACTTAAATTCTCAGACGAAGCCAAATACTAGGGCCTCATCTTAGATAAGAAGTTAAGTTGGAAACCCAATATACAAGAAAAAGAAAGAGTTGCATTCTTCTCATGCAAAAAATCCGTAGGAAAAAAATGGGGCCTTAAGCCCAGCATCACACATTGGCTATACACCTCGGTTGTCAGACCGATTCTTACATACGGTGTGACAGTATGGTGAACCGCTTTCGATAAAACGACAAACTGCGAAAAACTAAGCAAGGTCCAACGTTCAGCCTCCCTTTTGTATGGGTGGAGTACTTCGTACAACCCCTTCTGCTGCATCAGATATTCAGCCCTATCATAAATTCCATCGTAATCGGAAACTCGTTACGAATCCCGAAAAAAAGTATCACAAAAACCAACGTATCGGAAAATTTCATACAAATTGCTATTACGAACGGATTCTGTGATATATATGCTAAACAAACAGCTGCAAACGCAGCCACTCGTCCTAAAGGTTCCTCACAGTGGACTAATAATGACGTTGGTCAATGGTCACTCCATCATTCTGAACTCATTCGGAACAATTCCAAGTAACATAGACTACACCATCCCATACAACCTTCAGGTCACTATACCCTCCATATCTATCTGGGATGATATGGCATTCCTGGAAGATGTACTAATCCACTTCTACACGGACGGATCAAAAACTGATGACGGGGTTGGTGGGGGGTTGTACTCAGACATGATAAACTTAAATCTCTCCTTTCGCCTTCCCAATCGCTGTAGCTTGTTCCAGGCGAAACTTTTAGCGATAAAAGAATCACTTTCTTGGCATCAATAATATAATATAATATAAGGTAAACGACGAACATGCTCGCCGAACTTGTTCGTGCTCACTATATTTTCGTCGTGTAGGGGCTGGTTCGCAAACGGTTCGCTGTTGGCGAAAAATTGCGATTTTGTAGCGATCGCCGTGTAAGGCCATGTTCGCGAGCAAACCGCATTTTTGCTGTGAACGTCGTTGAGTACATATCACGGATTAAACACAATGGCCACAGTCAGCCGATGTTTATTCTTTGAAGAATCAGAACGAAATGTAATGAATGTTCGCCAAATGTGTCCGCCGTGTAGGGGATAACGAAAACGAACAAGTTCGGCGAGCATAGGTAGATATAAATAGATATAATTTTTATTTCTTAAGCCCCAAATACAAAAAAATAATAACGATTTACTATGCATATGAAATAAAGAAGTAAATACAAGTGACAAAGGTATTTTTTATATAATAAAAATAGTGTTATTGTCACAACTATAGGCAAATAATTTCAAAATAATAAATTGGAATGGGTGTGGTGATCCATAAGATTAAAAAATGTACAATTTTTTTTTTTAACAAAAAAAAAAACTATTATCTATTAAGTAATACATTAGAAAATTACATTAAAATTAACCACTTCATGAAATCATCATGAACATCTAATTATTCAGCAATGATTCGATGCTTTCCACATCAAAGCAAAAAGCCATTTTTTTCATGTTTTATAAACAATGAATGAGAAGTAAGAACTCTGATAGAGTTCGGAAGCTTGTTAAATAATCGACGTGAAACTACATCATAGAATTTACGAAATGCTGTTGTATGAAAAGTCGGTACATAAACTTGATTTAAAAAATGTACACGTATGTTATAATTTGAAATAATTCTTAAATTGAGATATCCCGATCTTTTAAAGAATTCATTGAGAACTTTGAAGCAGTACAAATGTAGAACTGGAAGAACCTTCAATTCCATTAAAAGTGGAAAACTAGGGTTGTATCCAGGTTTTCGGAAAATTTTCCTCAAAACGAACTTGCATTACCAAAAGTGTTTTTGGTTTTTGGGCTAATTATTAATTTATGTTGAGCAAACCAAATCCTTAATAAGCTTAGATCCCAGTTAAAATCAGCTGTAAGATAGTCGTCTTAATCTAAAAGTAAAACCCACATCATCTGCAAACGTTGTTAGTAAACCTTTGAAAGGCAACCTTAATAAAGAATTAATATAAATCAGAAAAAGAATTGGCCCTAAACCTGACCCCTGTTGTACTCCCAAATCAATAAATCTCATATCACCCATAATATTATCTAATTTCACTCTTTGTTTTCTTTTTTTCAAATAAGATCCAAACTATTTACACATAAAACCTCGGAACACTGCTTTTTCAATTTTACTAAACATTATTTGGTGATCAACCATATCGAATGCTTTTGAAATATCAACAAATAAAGCGGCAGTACACTTTTTTTGTCAAACACTTGCAAGCAGAAACGTAACGAGGCATCCTCAGTAGACTTTTCACTCTGAAAACCGAATTGAAAGTCACTGAAAAAGTTAGTTTTATTTAAAAAAAACTTACAACTCTATTTTTACAGCTTTTTCAAAAACCTTACTGATTGATGGTAATTATGAGATCGGCCTGTAACTACATTATTCTCTAGTAACACTTTTTTTAAAAAGAGGTAAGACATTAGCACATTTGAGAGCATCCGGAAATACACCACAAAATATAATTTTACTAAAGATGTGTGCCGAAGCATCCGTTACAAAACAAGCAATATTTTTGAAACAAAGATTTGAGATACAATCAATACCAGAGAGTTAGATCTTTTTAAAGTACCAATGAGTTTCAGTAATTCGGAACCTGTTAAAGGCTCAAACACAAAACTTTGTCTTTGAGAAGGTTCACCCGGATTATAAACAGGACTACAAGTTGCATTAATAAGATAGCCCAAAGACACTTGTAAGTTATGGAAAATCGTTGAAATGAATTTTATCACAAACAATACGATCACGAACATAGAGCGCGGACAATAGTTTCCCACTTGAAGTCTTGTTGAGAATGCTATTGACAATTTTCCATTCATCTTTAACGTTACCTTTAGATTGAATAAGTTTATTTCTGTAGTAACTGTCACGGCAAATAGGAATTTCTTTCTTTAATTCAGCACAAATTTGTTTATATTTATTTTTTACGTATTCACTGCTATTTAACTTTTTTAAGACTATTGGTAATCCAAGGCTTAAGGCGTTTGTCCGACTTTTTCGGGACAATTGAAAACGAACATTCTGATACGTATGTACCTTAATAAAGTTTTAAAGAAAATGTCACATGATCTTAAAGGATTGTTCCCACAACTCAAAAGTCAAATAATTTTTTAGCCTAGCAAAATCAATTTTCGTTAATTAATTGGCGGAACCAGAATCTAGGCGACTACTGTTTAGCCCTGAATCGACCAAAAGTCCAGTCATTGAATGATCAGTGATTCTATGATCAAAGACACAAGTTTAACACGTATTCACAGAATTAAGAACAAACCGACCAAATATATGATCTAAACATTTACCGGATCTAGGCCTGGTTATCTCTTTAATAAATGAAACAAGCCCATGAGAAGCTAATAGATCTAAGTAATTTCCAACTTGTTCACTATTTTCTACAATATCTAAATTGAAATCACCTATAGTTAACAGATTTTCCGATTTTTCACTATTCAGGAAATTTGAAAATTCTTCTAAAAAAACTCCGAAGTTGAGCATATGCAATCTATAAACACACAAAATGACAAACATTTTTCGTTTGATTTTGAATTAAATTTTTAAGGTCCAGTTTTTCAGTGGGAAATTAAAGTTAAACCCAAGTAAACTTATCAAATTAACTGAACAGATGCTTTTAATGTTGTATCTTACGAGCTTAAAAGCATTTTCCATCGAAAAATTGCTTCCTGAGTTGATTGTGGGTTAATTTACTTCTAGAGTAAGCTAACTCTGGTTTAACTCACCATTGAAAATCTGGGCCTTAGACAACAGCACTTAGCAAACTTAAATTCAAAACAACAGCATCAAAAACAACACCTCCAGCAGAGTAGTTCTCATTCGAATTTATTTATTAATTATAAATCCAAATTTCTGAGACCACAACAATATCCAGAATACACGAAGAGGAATTAAGATGGGAAACTTAACAATCAAAGTTTTCTCTTAAACTTCTAATGTTTTTCTGAATCACAAAAAGTTTGTTTACTGAATAAGATTTGTTGACAAATATTTCTTCACAATTTGAATTAATAAGATTGAAGGTAGAAAAATCATAATTGAATTCATTTAAAAGTTCATAGTGAAATAGGTAAATAATATAAAAAAAATAAATTAGTGCAAGATCGTTAAAAGATCTTATAATAATGACTTTTTCACCTTCAACCGTTCGCAATAAAATTTTGTTATCTTTGTACCCCAAGAATTTATACCAGTTTTCTTTTTTTGCCTCCTTTGCCTTCATACAGAGACTTCTAGTATAATTTTTAAGAGCATCATTGATGTATATAACAATTTTGCTCCCTCTGCCACTGCCACTGCCACTTATTATTCTCCTACTCACACTTTTTCCCCTTCGACTCTTTGTACTTTCGATTTTCATTAAGCACAATTCTCTCAAATCAATGCATATTTCAACAGATATCAATTCAATTTTGAGAACCTTTCGGTTGAAGATGCAACAACCATTTTCTACTGAGAAATATTTAATTCTATTTCTCTCCATGTACCCCTCTCAAGATGTAAAACACCATATTCTTTCCCAACCTGGTATAATCGTATAATCAGTCTTCGATCTTTGCGAAACAAGAGAAATAAAGCATGGAAATCTTTTCTTCACTCTCGATCTTCCACTGACTATTCAATTTACCTTGGTACTTATCTTCACTTCACCGAGCTTTACAACTTACTTTGCTAACGGTATTTAATTGAAAAAACGCAAGTCAACCTTATTAATGATCCGAAGTCCTTTAATCAGTTTGTCAACTATAAAAAAAATCCGATAGCTAACCTAACTCCCTGTCCTTCAATAATGAAACCTCAAACGAACCTAAATATATATTTTTATAGTACTATCATGATCATGAAGAGAAACGAACGCAAAGCAACCTGGGCAACCGCGGCCTAACTACGATTTGTAGTAGGAAATAATTTAATTGAAAGTAGGAGATAAATAAGAGGATAAATTATTATGAAGGCTAAGGGAAAATTGACGATAGAGAAGAACCTATACAAAATGTATGGGAGTGCAAGGGGGGCAGAAAAAAAGCTAGTTTGTTTTTTTTTGCTTTTATCATTTTTTATAGAAAGGAGAAAATGCTTTTTTTTTAATTTTTTTTTTGGGTATAGAAAGAACGAAAAATAAAATATTGTTCAAAAGAAGAGTGATTTTTTGTCCTTGCTGTGACGTGAGTTTGGGAATAGACAAAATGTATAATATGCATGCAAATTATTAAAACTCGGTTGCCACTTAGAATAATAGTTTTGTTTTGAATAAATACTTTTTGACTGAATTTTATAGCGAAAGATGTTATACACTTTTGTAGGTAGGGTTTTCGTTGAAATTAAAGTTAAGTAAATACATATATGTATGTGCAGGTACTTCATTTTTTTTTAAATAGTTTTTATGGGTATGACAATTTTTAAAAATAAAACAATAAAAAATTTGGTGTTCCAATTTAAAAGCCAATTCAATACTCCTTATTATTTCTTGAGTTTTTAACTAATTTTAATATTTTGTGGTTCAGCTCAATCTATAGAAAAGTTCAAAAAATTATTTACGTGCATTTCTGATTCAACAATAAATACATTGTCTAAGTTTCAGCTCAATCTTATGGTTAGTTTTTGAATTTTTCAACATAAAAGAACAATCATCTGTGTATACCTACCTATGTACCCTATGTACATACCTATATAGATAAAAAATTCATTCCTACCTAATGTATGGCATCTAACTTGAGTTAAAAATAAATCTTAAATAGGGCCATTCTAATATATACATACATATATGTATTTACTTAACTTTAATTTCAACGAAAACCCTACCTACAAAAGTGTATAACATCTTTCGCTATAAAATTCAGTCAAAAAGTATTTATTCAAAACAAAACTATTATTCTAAGTGGCAACCGAGTTTTAATAATTTGCATGCATATTATACATTTTGTCTATTCCCAAACTCACGTCACAGCAAGGACAAAAATTCACCCTTCTTTTGAACAATATTTTATTTTTCGTTCTTTCTATACCCAAAAAAAAAATTAAAAAAAAAGCATTTTCTCCTTTCTATAAAAAATGATAAAAGCAAAAAAAACAAACTAGCTTTTTTTCTGCCCCCCTTGCACTCCCATACATTTTGTATAGGTTCTTCTCTATCGTCAATTTTCCCTTAGCCTTCATAATAATTTATCCTCTTATTTATCTCCTACTTTCAATTAAATTATTTCCTACTACAAATCGTAGTTAGGCCGCGGTTGCCCAGGTTGCTTTGCGTTCGTTCCTCTTCATGATCATGATAGTACTATAAAAATATATATTTAGGTTCGTTTGAGGTTTCATTATTGAAGGACAGGGAGTTAGGTTAGCTATCGGATTTTTTTTATATAGTTGACAAACTGATTAAAGGACTTCGGATCATTAATAAGGTTGACTTGCGTTTTTTCAATTAAATACCGTTAGCAAAGTAAGTTGTAAAGCTCGGTGAAGTGAAGATAAGTACCAAGGTAAATTGAATAGTCAGTGGAAGATCGAGAGTGAAGAAAAGATTTCCATGCTTTATTTCTCTTGTTTCGCAAAGATCGAAGACTGATTATACGATTATACCAGGTTGGGAAAGAATATGGTGTTTTACATCTTGAGAGGGGTACATGGAGAGAAATAGAATTAAATATTTCTCAGTAGAAAATGGTTGTTGCATCTTCAACCGAAAGGTTCTCAAAATTGAATTGATATCTGTTGAAATATGCATTGATTTGAGAGAATTGTGCTTAATGAAAATCGAAAGTACAAAGAGTCGAAGGGGAAAAAGTGTGAGTAGGAGAATAATAAGTGGCAGTGGCAGTGGCAGAGGGAGCAAAATTGTTATATACATCAATGATGCTCTTAAAAATTATACTAGAAGTCTCTGTATGAAGGCAAAGGAGGCAAAAAGAGAAAACTGGTATAAATTCTTGGGGTACAAAGATAACAAAATTTTATTGCGAACGGTTGAAGGTGAAAAAGTCATTATTATAAGATCTTTTAACGATCTTGCACTAATTTATTTTTTTTATATTATTTACCTATTTCACTATGAACTTTTAAATGAATTCAATTATGATTTTTCTACCTTCAATCTTATTAATTCAAATTGTGAAGAAATATTTGTCAACAAATCTTATTCAGTAAACAAACTTTTTGTGATTCAGAAAAACATTAGAAGTTTAAGAGAAAACTTTGATTGTTTAGTTTCCCATCTTAATTCCTCTTCGTGTATTCTGGATATTGTTGTGGTCTCAGAAATTTGGATTTATAATTAATAAATAAATTCGAATGAGAACTACTCTGCTGGAGATGTTGGATGTTTTATAAAACAAGTTTTTGATGTTGTTGTTGTTTTGAATTTAAGTTTGCTAAGTGCTGTTGTCTAAGGCCCAGTTTTTCAGTGGTGAGTTAAACCAGAGTTAGCTAACTCTAGAAGTAAATTAACCCACAGTCAACTCAGGAAGCAATTTTTCGATGGAAAATGCTTCTAAACTCGTTAGATACAACATTAAAAGCATCTGTTCAGTTAATTTGATAAGTTAACTTGGGTTTTACTTTAATTTCGCACTGAAAAACTGGACCTTAAAAATTTAATTCAAAATCAAACAAAAAATGTTTGTCATTTTGTGTGTTTATAGATTGCATATGCTCAACTTCGGAGTTTTTTTAGAAGAATTTTCAAATTTCCTGAATAGTGAAAAATCGGAAAATCTGTTAACTATAGGTGATTTCAATTTAGATATTGTAGAAAATAGTGAACAAGTTGGAAATTACTTAGATCTATTAGCTTCTCATGGGCTTGTTTCATTTATTAAAGAGATAACCAGGCCTAGATCCGGTAAATGTTTAGATCATATATTTGGTCAGTTTGTTCTTAATTCTGTGAATTCGTGTTAAACATGTGTCTTTGATCATAGAATCACTGATCATTCAATGACTGGACTTTTGGTCGATTCAGGGCTAAACAGTAGTAGCCTAGATTCTGGTTCCGCCAATTCATTAACGAAAATTGATTTAGCTAGGCTAAAAAATTATTTGACTTTTGAGTTGTGGGAATAATCCTTTAAGATCATGTGACATTTTCTTTAAAACTTTATTAAGGTGCATACGTATCAGAATGTTCGTTTTCAATTGTCCCGAAAAAGTCGGACAAAAGCCTTAAGCCTTGGATTACCAATAGTCTTAAAAAAGTTAAATAGCAGTGAATACGTAAAAAATAAATATAAACAAATTTGTGCTGAATTAAAGAAAGAAATTCCTATTTGCCGTGACGGTTACTACAGAAATAAACTTATTCAATCTAAAGGTAACGTTAAAGATGAATGGAAAATTGTCAATAGTATTCTGTACAAGACTTCAAGTGGGAAACTATCGTCCGCGCTCTATGTTCGTGATCGTATTGTTTGTGATAAAATTCATTTCAACGATTTCCCATAACTGACAAGTGTCTTTGGGCTATCTTATTAATGCAACTTGTAGTCCTGTTTATAATCCGGGTGAACCTTCTCAAAGACAAAGTTTTGTGTTTGAGCCTTTAACAGGTTCCGAATTACTGAAACTCATTGGTACTTTAAAAAGATCTAACTCTCTGGTATTGATTGGATCTCAAATCTTTGTTTCAAAAATATTGCTTGTTTTGTAACGGATGTTTTGGCACACATCTTTAATAAAATTATATTTTGTGGTGTATTTCCGGATGCTTTCAAATGTGCTAATGGATTAACTCTTTTTAAAAAAGGTGTTACAAGCGAATTATCTAATTATAGGCCGATATCATTATTACCATCGATCAGTAAGGTTTTTGAAAAAGCTTTAAAAATAGAGTTGTAAGTTTTTTTTAAATAAAACTAACTTTTTCAGTGACTTTCAATTCGGTTTTCAGAGTGATAACTGTACTGAGGACAGGGCCCGATCCAGGGGGGGGGGGGGGGGCAATATTTGAAAATTCGGGGCAGTTGATGGCTATTGATTAATTTTGTATTTCAATGAAAAAAGTTATTTACATCCTATCAGTAATTTCTGAGAAATTTCTAAACAAATATGTAAACAAACATGACACATGCACTCATGTAATTTGATCTACTCGTTTAGAAGCCATTTCAAACTAACATATGGATGTGAATATAATCTGGTCGAAATGATAACCTCAATTTTTAAAATCCGGTTAAAAATCACACCATCTCTGCAAAAACATGTTTTTAACTTAAATTTTGTCCCAGGGCAAAGGGCGGCAAATTAAATTTTTGCCCAGGGCGGCGAAAAAGCTGGATCGGGCCCTGACTGATGATGTTAAAAACTCAAGAAATAATAATCCGATTGAGCTGAAACTTGAAAAGTTTTAAATTTACCATCATACCTGCGCCTATCTTCTGATGAATTTATTAAGTGCAGTTTTTCATTTAATTTTTAAATTCATGTTTCCTTAGGTTTTTTACTCAGCTAAACTTATAGTTTAGACTTTAAGTAACAAGAGGATCCTAATTAAACTGAAATTAGTGCGTTTTTTCTTGAAAATTAATTATCTCAATCTCAATCGTAGAGTCCATTCGCGATCTTGGCCTCCTATGTGACCAGGAACTAAATTTCCTTTCACATATAGATGACATAATTCTAAAAACCAACTCAGCTCTCGGCTTTGTCAAAAGGTGGTCCAAAGAATTCTCCAACCCCTATGTGACAAGGTCGCTGTATGTACATAATATGTACTTATCAAGATATTCATATATCTAGAATTGAGAGCATTCAACGCCGATTCCTTCGATTTCCTCTTCGAGGCCTTCCTTAAAACGATCCTTTAATCCTACCACCTTATCGTGATCGCCTACAATTAATTAACCTGATATCACTCGCGAAACGAAGAGAAATAGCTGACATTCTATTCATTCACCGTCTCCTTCGCCTCTTCTACTCGCCTACCCACCGCACCTATGGATCCAACGAGCGTTTAACTCGAATGTTGTGAAGTTCTAATTTGAACGCAAATTTTTTCGACTTTAACCTAAGCAACTCCAGTCTTAAACTCCGTTTACTCAATCCTTCCCCCAATACTTCGCTATCTTAGATTTAAGCTTAAGATTAAGTCCTCAGTTTTAACTTAGATTAAGCTTGCATTAAGCCGAATAAATATGGGTTATGCCGCCACCTAAATTAAATTGGCAGCCACCTTAACCTAACCTAACCTTAAGAAAACAATTGCTACAGGAGGCCATCGATTTCAAAAGTGTAAGCAAATTTTTATTTTCAACAACTGTAGCTTTTTTCTGTCGCTTGACTAACCTATACATAAATAATTTATGTAATTAATACAAATATTCGGTATATACATACATAAGAAGAACGCAGTCAAAATTTATCTTGAAGAGCTTTTCTTAAAAAAAATAATTTTATATCAAATTTTTCCACAATCAAAAAATTGGGATTTTTAAGTATATTAAAATTTTTACATGCAATATTATTTATAAAGGGTCCGCCAAATAACTTTTTTTTTTTTGAAAATGGCGCAAAACATCGAGTGTAGCTTCGGCTGTGTGGCACGTAGCGCCGTTCTGTTGAAACCAAATGTTGCCAATATCCTCCTCTTCAATTTTTGTGAACAAAAATTCGTTCAACATGGCCCGATAACGATCGCCATTGACTGTAACGGCCACTCCTTGCTCATTTTCGAAAAATGGCCCAATTATGCCTCTGGCCCAAAATCCGCACCAAACAGTGACTCATTTTGGGTGTATCGGCTTTTCAATGTATGCGTGCGGGTTTTCTGTGTCCCAAATGCGACAATTTTGCTTGTTTACTACCCGCCAAGATCAAAATGAGCTTCATCTGAAAAGATGATTTTTTTGGCAAAATCGGCATCTTCTCTAAGTCGATCGCAGGACCACTTAGCGAAGCGTATACACAACCATATTCGTTCAGCGGAAGGATAAAACTATCTGTCAAATCAGACATGAGCTAAGTGTTACCATTCACGAAATAAGTACTAGTTGAAAAAAAAACGTTAAATGGCGGACCCTTTAGTTAGAAGAACCTTGTGTATTTTGATTGGAATCGGTCAAGCCGTTTACGAGAAAATCGTAAATAAAAGATTGGTTCTATGACCGGGGTCATTAATAACATTTATTGGCAACATTTTTTTTTATCAAAATGCATGAGATACTTACATAGATATATGTACATACAAATAGCCCTATCACGATGCAAGGTTCTGAGCGCTACAAATGAAAAAGCATCATTCTTTAAGCCAGAGACATCACTATTGACTATTGACGTTGCAATTAAAAACTTCGACAAGTTTGATATCCGATTTGCATCTAATTCGTAACCAATGCAAAGCAGTTGCGGCTGGATTGGGAAATATTTCATAAATCGTTCTCATCGACCAGCAAAAGAAAATTGAAGAGACATTTCGGAGAAAATCAAGGAGTAGGACAAACTGAAACAGACGAAGGAACAAATTTCAAAAGAAACACCTTTTACGCCATAGATGATTCGATTATATCTGGAATTTCTCGTCGGTTCGATGCAATGAAAAATTTGAATGTGACCTTTTGATTTTTATGGCAGTTTTTAACAATGGACGAAACTGAGATTCGAAATTCCGCTACAAGCTTTATCCAAAAGTAAGTTGGAGGACTACGATAACTGTCTTCACTGATGGTTCTAAGATGGACACTGGAGTTGGTGCAAGAATTTTCTCGGAAACTCTGGGACTAGCTAGCTCCTTCAGACTTCCGGACTATTGCGACGTCTTCCAAGCTGAGGTCTTGGCAGTGACCAAAGCAGCTACGCAAATATCAATGATGGCGATAGCAAGACCTGACATCACCCTCTTTATTGATAGCCAAGCAGCAATTAAAGCAATTTCTGCCACCGAGATACATTCGAAGCTTGTAACTTGCTTCCGCGAAGAGCTTAGGGTGCTTGGTATGCAGCATAACATGAGACTCTGCTGGGTTCCTGGTCACAGTAATGTGCAAGGAAACGAAAGAGCTGATGAGCTGGCGCGAACGGGATCGTCGCTTGATTCAAGTCAAGCATAACGACATATTAAAGTACCAAACTGTTTCATCAAACAGAATATTGGTAAGAAAATTTCAGAAAAAACCAATGAAAAATGGAACCTGCTTGAAACATGCGCCACAACCAGAAAATTATGGCCAAATTTCAATAAGCAGAAGACGGACAAAATTATGCTAATGAACAAAAAACTGGGATACCACAAAAAGAAAATGGGGCTCAGTACTGACGACCTTTGCAGAGGGTGCAGCGATGAAGAAGCACATGAGGATACCTTACACTATTCCTTTGTCACTGCCCAGCACTCTGTCACTTAAGAAGGAAACACCTAGGATGACTTAGAGGATCTTTCTAGAATTTCGGCGAATAGCCTTCTGAACTTCGTCAACGCCTCTAAATGGCTTGACTGCTAACAGAACACATAGGTTTTTACATTTAATGGGATACAATTTCCTAGGGTATCACAACGGATCTACATAGATCTAAGTGTGACGGTAACAAGATCAACTGTCAGCCCTTCTACCTAACCTAACCTAACCTAAGTTGGAGGAAGAATTAATTCATCTGAAGCCAATTTCGAAGCAAAACTTCCATATTCGAGCCAGCCGTGGATGCCACTTGCCCGAAATCATTTTTAAAACATAATGGCAAAGCCTTATCTTTACAATAAAGCTAAATTCTTGGCCATAACATTAAATTATTTTTTATTTCTTCTTGAAAACCACACGTCTAAAAAAAACACCCTTTAGCAAACATATCGCAATTTGCAAGTAATAAACCATCCTACTTCTGAAACCCATGTTTTGTTTCACAGTTAAAAATGCGGGAATAAACACATTGGGGCATATTCATAGTCACTTTTAAACTCCAGTTTATCTTAGACCTGGGTTTATCCTATCTAAATAACATTGAATAAACCCCAGTCTACAAGATAAACTGGAGTTTTATGACTATGAATATGCCCCATTATGTTGTCTCAAAAAGTTCCAATATATACGTCTTATGATAAAAGTCAATCGGATGTTTCTGTATAGTTGTTAACAGTATGTTTACTTACCCATATTCACTTTCCGTATCTATAGTGTATGTATACCGGTGACGATTATGATCTCATAATAATTAAGTGCTTGAAGAGCCTTGTAAACATAGTTGCAATCAAGTATTGTAAATAAACATTTTGTTAAAAGCTCCGTTACGTCTAAAGCTAATTCGACCGACCTTTGTAGTGTCAGTTTTCTGCTTCTATTTACCTTGCGTGCGATTAACTTGTATGTACAATCCTACATTATGTGTAGATATGTTATACTTGTACATATATATGTTACCATCGTTGATCAAAAGCAAAACAAACATTGAGTACAAATAGTTGCATACCATAGTTGTTTATTTGCTAAAAAAGTTATAATAATTGCAAAATGTGAGATGAACATGATCAACCCACTAAAAATACGAAAGCTTTAAAGTTGTTATCTTGCATTAGTGCTTCGACAAAAGTTATTTAACTGCGCAAGCGATTGGTACGATAAACGGATACACATTTAAATAGTTTAATTTAATTTAAAACTTAAAACCGTGAGTGCATTTTTGTTTGATGAATTTAATCAAAATATGTCACCTGAGAAAAAGTATATCCTTTTTTGTTATTTACAATATCTGGTATTAAAAAGATGAGTTTGATCATAAAAAAAAACTTATGATACTTAAAATTACTTTTGTTACCACTTACAATGCTCCATTTCCATTCATTGTGAATGAATCACTGGTGTCACAGATTTTTGTTTGATTTTGACATGTCTTAAAGTGTTTTTCTTAATTATTATTATAATTAGTAAATTGATTATCTAAAAACTCGTTATTTTTCTTATAATCTTCAAGTGGGTGAAAAATTATAATAATAAAGTTGTTTAAAATTTCATAAAGAATTAGCGCAATTCTTCGAGGTAGTACTTACATACATTCTTATATGCTACTGCATCTTTTGTGTACTGTGAAACAAAATTTTAGTTTGAAGTGAACTTCTTTTATTTTTGATTATGGAACAGGCATTTACTTGAAACCATTATTTTGTCTTGTTCTATAAGGTAAGTATCTGACATTTCACCATATTTTTCAATAAACACTTGAAACCTGACGACTGACACTGCTGTACGCCAGCGATTCGCAGCTTGTGTGCTTCGACAGATGTGCGACCACAGATGCGCTGGATTGTATCGGGTTTTTCAATAAGAGCGCTACAAAGGTTTTTTTTAAATAAAACAAAAACGGTTTTGGATATCAATGAAATTCTTTATTCCTGATGTGGAATTCGATTTCTTTTGCATGGCCACCACGCGCACGCTTGCAGAAGTCCAGACGCTGAACCCAATGTTCGACTGTTTTCAAGCATAAATCGGCCGATATTGCTGCAATTTCACGTTCGATATTCGTATGAAGTTCATCAATCGTCGCTGGCTTGTTGGCATAGACCATAGACTTGACGTAGCCCCACAGGAAATAGTCTAACGCCGTCAAATCGCACGACCGAGGCGGCCAAGCGACTGGACCATTTCGTGAGATAACACGTTCTCCAAACTTGGTTTCCAATAAATTGATTGTGACATTCGCTGTGTGTCTTGTGGCGCCGTCCTGTTGGAACCACATGTCCTCTAAGTCCATATCATCCAATTGGGGCCAAAAATATTCGGTTATCATTGAACGGTAGCGATTCCCATTCACAGTAACGTTCCGGTCTTGATCATCACGGAAGAAGTACGGCCCAATGACGCCGCCGGCCCATAAACCACACCAAACCGTAATTTTTTCGGGATAAAATTATGACTCATGGAGTACGTGTGGATTGCTGTCTGACCAATACCGCATATTTTGTTTATTGACGAAGTCATTCAGCCAGAAATGAGCCTCATCGCTGAAGATGATTTTTAGCACTCTTATGGTTGAGGCCACTGACTCCGAATTTCGGAAATAAATTTTAATAATTTCGACTGGTTGTTGGCTCGTATATCTTTCCATCATGAAATGGCAAACCTTACTGAAGAGAAATGTCAAAAGAACGCCAAGAAATATGGCGTCGTTTGTTGTACCTGTTGCTCTACTTTTGTTGCGTCCCTGTTGAAAAACCCTTTATAATTGTCTTGTCTTTTTTTTTCGGGAGCGTCGCACAGTGGTGCGAGAGCGGAAAAAAGTCTTTTGAAAAAAAGTCATATCTATCCTTTTAAACTTTATGTTTAAGTACTCTTAGATAACCCGAGCGTATGATTTAAAAGTATTTTTTAAAATATATATTGTATGTTCTGATTTACAAGCCCTCAAAATTGAAAAATAATTTTACTCAAATCGCGAACCGTATTTTCAACAAATTTTGAGATGTTTTTTTCCGAAGTTCCTTTAAATAAATTCTCTAGCTTCTTAAATAATTTAATTGGTCTATTTTCGATTATCTAAAATTAAAAAAAAATATTGATTATTTATAAAAGATACCTTCTATAAGTAGCCTGAAGCTTTAGTACTAAGAAAAAATGCTTTTTTTTTGTTAAAACTTTTTGATTTAAAAAAAAGCGCCAAAATATACCAAGAAAGTATGTATGCCATCATATGCTCCATACATTCATGTTAAAGCACAGAAAAAATCAGCTGCAGATGCGTGCAGATGTGGAAGTTATGCTCGAAAATGTTTCACTGAATCGGATTTCAAAAAGTTTTATTTCTTCGGTATTAATTGTCAGAATGAACTGGTTAAGCCCATTATTTTAAGAAAAAATGTCTAACTTTATTTTAAAAATAAAACAAAATTAATACACCAGACCCAGGTCTGAGAATTTCGAATTTTGCGAAACCATTTATTTCTGCCTGGAAAATTTTTCAACTTTCAACTCAATTTTCTTGAAAACAACACACGAAAAATAATATATTTTTATGATATTTTGAAATATATGATAGAACTTAATACAAAAGAAAGAAAAGGATTAGGGGTAACCACAACTTCTGGAATGAATAACCAACCTGACAAATATAAGAACCAAAGCTGTAAACAGGGAAGCTTTGAAAATGGGAATGTCTCCTCTTCACGCTCGGATAAAATGTATGGAGTGTATCCTCCATGTGGCCTGCAATTTACCATAGAAAGCATGGAGAACCAACAATGAGACCCGCCATATTAGAGATGCTCAGAAGAAGAATATTCAGCAGGAGTTTCGTGAAAAAACTGGGCATCATTGTCGATCTAGTAAAACAAGGTACGGGGACAAGTAATGACGGCAACACCTCCAGAAGATTTTTTGCAAATCCAACCATGACTTCAGAAATCACTGAAGTTAGTGAATCCCTAATTCGGCGGTTTGCTGTTATCCTTGAAGTAATAACGTCGAATGAAAAATTAGATTTCAAAAAATATGTAGCTTACACGTGAGAAACTGCTGAACTTTTTGTTGAGAAATATAAATGGTACAATATGCCAGCAACCGTACATAAGGTTTTGATCCATGGAGAAGAAATAATTCCTGTTGGATCGCTCTCCGAGGAAGCCCAAGAATGCCGAAATAAGGATTATAAAGCCTCCCGCTGGTTTCATTCGAGAAAATGCAGCCAAATTGCGACGAATGAAGATGTGATGCATCATATACTCATATCCTCAGATCCAATAATAACAGGTTTAAAGCCACAGGCAAAAAAGAAAATACTTCCAATCAGCGCAGACGCTAAAAACCTCATTTTAGCATTATAAAATTACTACTTCATAATTGTTTTTTATTTATTTTTTGTATGTATTTATCTATTTATTTATTTAATTTTATAATATACATAGTTAATAATAATATTTTATTCAAAATAAAAAGTTAAGATTTTACTAAAAAAAAACTTTTATTTAAATATAACATCAAAACCCTCAAATTTTATAAAAATGTCAATAACTTTTTTTTCTAATAAGTTCTTCATGACCAAATTTTGACCAAGCATGTATAAGACTAATTTTAAAATGCGAATCAAATTTCATCTTAATCCGTTAAACAGTTCAGATGTTACAGTTTTTTTTTCCGCTCTCCCATACAAACATCAAAACCCTCAAATTTTAGAAAAATGTCAATAACTTTGTTTCTAATTATTTTTTTTCATTCAAATTTGGCCAAATATGTATAAGACTAATATCTTGACATGTTTGCCAAATTTCATTTAAATCCGTGGAACCGTTCAGATAAAACAGACTTTTTTCCGCTCTCCCATACAAACCGAACCACTGTGCGTCGTTGCTTCCCGGGGTATATGTATTTCTTAGGAAATGTCTATTATACCATCGAATTCTGCTGCTTTATTTTCCTTTATTGATTTAAAGATAACCTGGAGCTTTAATTTTGAAGTTAGAAATTAATATGCGGCTGGGCTTGTTTTGGCGCTCGTCAATTGATCTTCATCGAACCAAGTGAAACACCTTCAAGATTTGCTGTAAAGCTGCTCCACAAACTCCACTTTCGCCCCAGAATGTTCGATAGTAAAGAGGTCATCCTCCAAGATAGCGTTTTTTGATTGCTATATCTGCTGTACGACTTTGTCTTCTGGCGTTCTCTGAAGCTAGACTTAGATCTCTTCGTTCGTTCACTATTAGATCGCCAGTACATTCTATTACACTACTAACTCCACAATTGGGTACTGAGTGCTGAGTAATGGCGAACAACTGTTATGAACAATATTAAATGACATTTCTCTAGTATCATTCTTAAAATAAAAAGGTACATAACATTAATATTTGGACGAGACGAGAGAGAAATGCCAATTCAAAACAGTTACAACAGTTTTACGCCATTAAAAGTATGAAATATTTAAGGAGCTTCGCGCCGCCTTGCAGGTACTCATAAATAGTACCTTTATACACCTACAAAACTGTTATAAAGTTATATTTTGTAACTTCCTTAATATTAAGGTATTAGGGAGCATATTAGCACCAGCATTATAAAAGTTAATAGCGAATATATTGACTTTTGCGTCCTTTGACTTTTAGGAAATATGTACTTTTAATGAGGAGTGTTGAGACCCGTTCAAAAATGTTCTCGTAGTCGGCCCATTTTCGAACAATTGCTTATTTGATTTTCCGCTTCTCTCAACTGCGTTTTATTCTTGCGTAAATAGCTTTAACCCTACAAAGTCGGGACTATCGCTTGCATTTTATTTGGGTTATTTTAAGAGTGCCTGTACTTTGAAGAGTCTACATTTCATTTCAATGTACCCTTCCCTATCTCACACCCTTAAAATCCATATCTATTTCACTCTCACGTTTCATGCTGAATCCGAAAATATTAAATGAAACTGGCGAATCGGTGAAATTTGGGTGGTATCTTGCTTCTCTTTTTTACGCACATAAAATCTACCTGTCTCACCGATGCGCTCTTCAGTAAAACAACCCATGTAATCAGGCACTTAGACTTTCAATATTAAAATTATTGCCAATCACAGACTTAATACTACGTTTTCACCTAGAGGTAATCCGGGATTTAAAATTAATCTTGAAGTGTTTTCACCACAAAAAAAAAAATTGACGTTTTCAGTCTGAATTGCCATTCAATTGTCAACTCAATTTGACAAGAGTAAAACAAATATAATCGGCAAACGTATAGCAAACGGAACAAACAATTTTTGAGCAATAAAACAATTAATTTTGAATAAACTATTTATTAATAGGTCTAGTAACCTAAATCTAATGTTATCACGCCATTTAATTCTTCAAAATAACATTAGAGTGAGTAAATTTTATAGGAGAATCCATAATTACAGAAAAAAACACAATTTTCCGGCCCACTCTTCAATGCGAAGCTACCCATCCTCCAGTGTCTAGGTTATCCGTTGTTTTTTGTTTGTTTTGGTTGTTGCATTATCTGGAATTTGTATTGTTTACCAAAATATTATTATAAATATATCAAATACATTGTAAATACTTGCATTTCTATTCCTACAGCCAACGCCCAAAAGTATTTTATATTTTTTTTTGATTTCAATGGAAAAACTGACGTTTAAAAGGGTGCGTTCTACAAAATTAGGATTGTTTGATATGACAATCTCCTTCTTGCAAGAAGATTTCAATGAGATTTATTTTAAATCTTCATTTGAGGAGATTAAATTTGTATGGTAAATCTTCGAGATTTGAAGAGGATTTATGCTAAATCCTCTTAAATCGCGATTTAGTGCTCAGTGAAAACGTAGTATTGTAGGGTTTTCCATTGGTAAATTTAGATTTCAATTTAAAAATTCTTTTTTTTTTTCGTGGCGAATGCAACACTTTTTCAAATTGATTTATTTTTGTCATTGTATTCGTGTAGTTTCGTTTCTGTGTTAATATTTCAAAAAAAAAACTTCATTACTTGATGTACTTTTAGAAAATAAAGATGAGCTTGATGAAGTAACCGATTAATTTTAAACTGGTTCCATTTATTATGAACGAATATTTCCCACATATTTTGATCACAATCTTCACACCTGAAAAAAAATTAATCAATTCAAAAAACACATTTGCAAACTGACATCTGTAAAATACGTTGGAGGTAGTACAGGGAGGGGTAAATCTGCCGAAAAATCTGCAAAATTGATTTTAAATCAAAAATAAATCAATTTATTTTGCCCAATGGAACCGCGAGGATGGTCAAAATCGGCTGTTTGACAGGTCCAAATCAAAAATAAATTATTTTATTATACCAATGGAAAATCCGAACGACACGTCGCGTCGTTTAATTGCGAAAACAACTTCTTAAACAGTTTCGGAGCTCAAGGAAAAGACTGTTATCTTATTTATGGAATACCTAAATATTTATTTTATAAAAAAATAGTTAGAGCAATGTTTAAATAAAATTGTATTTAGATGTATAGTATACATTATACAATACATGGGTGTGCATTAATGCGTTTTGCACGACTTGAAAAAAAAAATACTCGGGGCGCCGAAGGGCCCTGACCCTGCGGAGCCGTATAAACAGTATTTTTATAAACTAAAACTTGTATGATTGGTATGTCTAGAGTCAATTCCTTTCGAGATATTAGAGTTGAGCTAAGTCATGATATTTCAATCACAGCTATAACTGTGACTGTTATTTAAGATCCACTGTGATTTTTACCTGTAATTGTGATTCATGAGTTCAAAACATTATTTAAGGGTCAACAAAGGCGTAGCAATAGGTGAATTTCCAAAACCTTCACGGTTTGTGCTTTAGGTTGTAGAGCGAGCTTATTTAAAAAATGTCAGCTTTCTTTTGTAATATTTAGAATTAGGATAAAATCCAGTTATAAGAAAGTAGGCGTTGATAGTGTGGGTGGATTTTTTTTAATATTCACATGTTGTGCTTTAGGTAGTAAAGAGATTATTTAAAATATTTCAGGTTTCTAAAGTAACAAATTCAAAAGAAACTCCAAATTATAAGACAAGTAAGCTTGACAGTTGGTATAGTTTCCTAAAAAAAAACTAGGATTTATTGTGCTTAATGCTTATGTTTCCAGAGAGCTTATTTACAAAATTTCAGCTGGCTAGGAAAACAAAATAAGAAGGGAATTCAAAACTTTACAAAAAGTAGGCGTGGCAATGGGTGGATTTCTTAAATAAATCACATGTTGTGCCTAAGTTTCTATAAAGCTTATTTAAAAAAAATAAGCTTGCTAGAACAATAGAAAAAGGAGAAAACTTAAAAATAAAAAAGTAGACTTGGTGGCCGGCCCACTACGACGCACGTGGTAAAAATCTCACATTTTATTTTGAATGATGTCTTCGTTGTTCGTTGTGATTTTACAATGGTCTTTGTTCTTTCATGTTTCGTTATTTTGAACAGAAAATGAGCACAGTTAAGGCTTAACTACATAAGCCAAAAAGTACTTTTGTAGAAAAGTAAAAATATTTTTTTTCCCGCTAGCGCAGTTGTTTTGTGAAAAAGAATATACAAATTTTTTTTTTAACCAAAATGTAATCTTTCTGCATCATTTTTAAAAGTTTTCCAGTCAGAAATACTATTCCAAAATGGGTTTGAAAATTTTCACTTTTGTACTTTCTCACTTTCTGGGCTTATGTAGTTAAGGCTTTATACTACGTTCTTTATACTTTCGTCGTGATCTGTGAGATTTTTGGCTTTTTGTGATTTTAACCTATAGTTGTGATTTAATTCACAGTTTGTAAAATAAACCACGTACCCACCTATCACGACCACAGTTGTTCTCGTCGTGATTTCTGTGAGTCGTTTATCTTCGCTGTGATTTGAAAACTGCGGTTTTACGAGTGTGAAATTAACACTGGCCAAAAAAATCAAATCAAATTTAAGGCACTCACAGTTTATTTGTGAATCGTTCACAGGTCGTGATTTTGTCTTCATAGGTTATTTTAATTTAAAAAAAAAAAAAATTTGATCGACAGTAAACTTGTACGAAGTTTGAAGAAAACTGAGGTACAAACAAACAAACATCAGCCATTCGCTGTGCAATTTTTGTGTTCGTATTGTGTCAGCTTTAATTAAAATCTTGAGTTCCATTTTTTTACGAATCCAAGAGTTGCCCCATAGCAATAAAACACAATTAATATTTCCTCTCTCTCATCCCCGGTCGCTTAACACCTAACTGCAATTTAGTCTACACAAAATCCTATGAATCAACTTTCCCGTCATGTGTTTTAATAGTTTGCTAACCCCTCATTAAATTTTAATTTTATCAAAAACAAAAATTGTTAAAACATGTTTTGATGCGCCTAATTTTTTGAAACTTTTTGAACCTAGATTTCAAAGGTCACAGCATAATGAATCATTTAAATAAAAAAAACATTAATAGATCATGCACTTAGTATAGTTAACAAGATCATAAACGAGAACAATTGCATGGCCTTTTCGTGTAAATCTTCTTTTTTTTATTTATTTGCTAATGACTAACCCACGTTTTCTTATTATGATCAAATAATGGCTTTAGCTAACGCTTAGCATCACAGTCATCATAGTCATCAACTTGAATTCCAAAGCAAAGCGCGCCGGCATATGCACACAATTACTCGTTAGTCAAGACGATAACTGAATAGTGTGTAGTTACTTCGGTTAAATTATCTTAATAATTAAGATTTTTTTTTCTATTTTTTTTAATTATTGAAAAAATATATAAAAAGTAAGCTTAAAACTGTCTGAGCATTTCCATGTTAATACTGGATATTAAAATTAATTCTTTTTATTTTCTTCTATTCAAAGAAGTTTTTTTTTGGAATCCTATCAATGTAAATAACAAATTCAGAATTAAATATAATGATATATATTTATTTAAGACTTAATTTTGTGAAAGTAGTAAATTTAGTTTTTTAGTGGTTTGTGTTAATTGATTTATCTATGTTCTGGATATACTTTGATCGTTTTTGAGTTCCTGGGAAGTCAATATAATAGTCGTTGTTGATTTTTTGGTTTAGAAGTTGCGTTTAGATTTATGATATGGAATAAAAGGAAAAGACTTTTAAATTATAAATAAATATGTTTATTAAAATTATTATCACAATTTAAAATTCTATATTTTTCGACGCGTTTCGGAATCAATATTCCATCATCAGGCTGAAACTATGTGTATTAATATTTTTAAAAAAATATCCCACTTCTTGTTTTTCGTTTAAAACTGTTCAAATTTATTTTAAGGCAAATTCCTTTCAACAAAGAAATCGAATTTTTTCTTAACAGAATCGATTTTTTTCTAAACCGAATCAATTTATTTCTGTCAATTGAAAGGAATTCGTAAAAGAATCGAATTTTTGTGATTGTATGTGTTACTATAGACCATAGGCGCCCGCAGGATTTTGTACAAAGGGGGGGAGGGGGCAGACACAAATCCAATTTTGGGATATCGAATTTTCGAAAAAATGCATATTAAAAAAAATTTCAAATACCCAAAAAAAATATTGTGTTAGCTCATCTTACATTCTGCGAAGATTTTGATATACATAAGTGATGAAATTCACCATAATTTGCCCTTTCACGATTTATAGGGTGCACACCAAATCTATACGTGTCCTCGATCTTATTATAGCTTATTATGAACTCGACTTTCAACTAAGAAGCTACGACAAAACGCACTCTCGTCGCTCAATCGCTCAGTCGCTCATTGTGTGGCTGAAGCGTTGTGCGAATCACCCTGTATATTTATACCTCCATACAGATTATTATAACCCCATAAAGACTTTTTAACAAAATGTTTTAGATAGAACAAAATATAAATAAAAACATTATACAGGGTGATTCGCATAAGGTATAACAAAAACCTAGAGTGTGTAGGTTGGTTAGAGACAAAAAAAATCGAATAGGAGAGGGATCTATCCCGCGCTTAGTCTGAAGGGGCAATTTTCAACAACGGTAATACTTGCAATGTCATGCTATACCTTTTTGTAAAGCTAGAAATCTCTTCTTGTATTTGCATTTTTAAATAATGTTTATTTAGTAAACAGTTTTTGAAAAAAATATTTTCAAACTAAAAATTTTGAATAAAATTTTTTACTTGCGATATATGTACTATATGGGAAGTTATGGATTCGTACAAAAAATCGAACTCGAGATTTTGATCAAACTTTACATTACGATGATAGAGAAGTCAAAAAAAGTGGGTCTCGCAAAAACGTCCGTCTGTCTGTCTGTCTGTCTGTCTGTCTGTCGGTTCGACTACAGCCTAAACGGATGGGTCGATTTTCTTCAAACTTGGTACCTAGCGTTTTTTGGACATTCCCCCCACCCGTTTTTTTCTCTTTTTTTTTAGGACCAAAATTAACAGTAGCTGCCATACAAAATTTCTTGGCCAAAAAGGAAAAACTTATTTTTCTCAAATCCAGCGCTACCGAATTTGTTTTTAAGAACTCAATAAATTTAAATAGTTATAAGTTGCCGTTTAATAAAAAAAATGGTTCCGAAAAATGGTTATTAATGGTACCTCCCAAAGAACCATTTTTTTGATTTTCGCTTTTCTCGAAAACGGTTAAACCGATTCTGATCAATTTTTTTATGAAGAATTATTGACACATTTTAAATAATATTGTGTACCAAAATTTTCAAAAAAATATTTTTTAGATTTTTAAAAAAAGTTTTAATATTTTTTTTTGAAAACTCAATATTTCAAAAACGACTTGGTTGATTTTTATTAAACTTGGTAAATAGCAGTTTTTTAACTTTATCTAGAAGATTTTTGACAAAAAATATACTAATACCCAAAACTAACGGTACCTCCCATACAAATGTTAAAAAACCGTTAAGAAAAATATTTTGTTTCTCAAAAACGACTCCTACGATTTTCATAAAAGTTTATTTGTGTGTTAAAATTAGTACAATCTACCATTTAAAATTTTTAAAGTTTATATTTTAAGTTTATTAACAGTACCTCTCATAGAACGTTTTCTTTGATTTTCGACTATCTCAACATATGATCAACCGAATAAAATTAGATTTTTTATACAGAAGCTTGTAACAAATATTAATAAAAGTGCGTATCAAAATTTTCTAAAAAATGATTTTTGGATTTTTAAAAAAAAAATCAAAATTATTTTTTGAAAATTCGATATTTCGAAAACTGGTAGCAGATTTTTTTGTGAAGTTCAATTTTTAACGCAACATTAATAAATGCTTTAAATTGGCGTACCAATTATTTTTCTCAAAAATGTTAACGAAATTTTATATATAAAAAATTAATTATTTTTAAAACCGCTCCTACGATTTTCAAAATTTTTTTCTCATAAATAAAGATTTATATAAGAATTCAGATGGTGTACATCGCGTTGGGTTAAAACGGATTCAAAGTATTTTAATCAATTTCTTTCTAATTTTGTTGATTTAAAACAATTTACTAGTTTAAATAGTATAATTTCCTTTTATGCATATTGCATATGTGCAACACTAGGCTATATTGTTAATTTTTGTATACTCACATAATATTTACCACCTGAAACTAAACTAAGATTTGGCAAATGGATAAAATATATACTCCTATAGCTAATTTATTTCAGACTATGGAACCACAATGTGATCGCGCATAAGAGCAAGTTCGTGCGACCCAGTCGTGCATATTTTTTTAAAATGTTGTAGTATATTTGTTTTAAATAATCAATGCTCTTATTAATTTTTAGTCAAACGCCAAAAACCATATATACTTAATTCTCTTCTTGTTCTTTAGAAAATTGAAAATTCCCTTTCCGTTACTAAGATTTAGATTAGATATTTAGATTTAGATATTTTCAATTTTATCAAAAAGTACAAGACATTTAAGCATAAAACATAAAATGTTTATATTGAACAATTTCTCAAAATGAGCTTTATATGAAAATTCAAAAATTTTAATAAGTATTTTGCATGGCTCTGGGGTTGCAATTGCCCCCCAGTTTTAACAGACAAAGTTTTTAGCCTTTAACGACAATCTAATTTCTTTCGAGAATTTATTATTTTTATAAATTCTAAATTTTTTCAGAAATTGGTCAGCCATAGAACACTTTAAGTCAATGGTTAAAGTTTTTCGAGCTTATCAGTGATTTGTGAGCTTTTATGAAGCCTTTCATATAGTAAAAATCTTTACGACCTTGAACAAAATTAAAACAGTTATTAAAAAAAAAACTATATGGCTGACCACTTAATTAAACCAGCTAAAAGGTCTACTAGACCGAGGTCAATGAGGCCCAGTTTTTCAGTGGTGAGTTAAACCAGGGTTAGCTTACTCCAGAAGTAAGAAGAACTGAAGAGACAGTTTTTCGGTGAAGGATTCATGCGTAACGATTGAAAAAAACTAGGTGGATAAAACATCAAAAGCATCTGTTCAGTTAATCCTGAGTTAACTCACCAAATTTGATCAGTTAACACGGGATTAACTTTAATTTCGCACTGAAAAACTGGACCTATAACTTTTCAGATAGTAGATATATCTACTTTTAAAAATAAAAATCCGGATACACATTTTATTGTCAACCTTTTTTTCAGAATTTTGAGTTTGAAAATATTTTTTGTCAAAAACTGTTCATAAAAACAACTTCATTGAAAAATAAATAAATGAATGAACTGCAGGCTTTAAAAAAAAGCTATTGTCCGATATTGTAAGTGTTGCCGTTGTTTTTAATATATATTTTTATTCATGTTAAGTAAATGTCAACGGAAGGAAATAGTACCTCCTTCTTAATGATTTTGTACTTGCTCTTAAGGGCAAATACTGGCTTCGTGTAAAAAAAAATTCTAATCTCAACGAACACTACCATGGTCGAGAAGTTCGATAAATTGAGTTTCGTCATGCCGTTCGTCGGTCTGTGCATCTGTGGGTCCACTGTAATTTGAGCTAGAGGCCGCTTTGCTTCGAATTTTATACAGAGCATTCTTATGTGATTTCCTAGAGGGGATATTCGTAGTTTTGTTTTAGCTCATCTAGAACGGGTAGTTGCCATACAACAGTTTTAGTTTTTTCTAATTTACTCGAAAATGGCTCTAATGATTTTGATTAAACTTCGAATGATCAAAGTTATTGCACGAAAACTGTATTTCAGGTTTTTGGCAAAAAATTCACATAGCTAAAGGAAATAGGCACTTTTGAGAAAATGGTCTTGTTTTGGGTTATTCACGTTATCTTTTTGATGGCTATACCGATTTTGTTAAAATTTTAGCAATTTAGTGCTTCTCCATAATTTAAACAATATTGCATTTAAAAATGTTGAAAAATATTCTTTTCCAACAAAAAAAGAAATCAAATAAGAAATAAATTTTTTTAGAAGCTATACTTCTGACTCTGTGTGGCTACATAAAGTTGTCAACCCCAAGAACAAGTTCGTGCGATCCAGTTATGGAAATATTTTTTTAAACATACCAATGAATCATTTCTTAAAGTATTGTTCATAAATTAAGAACTATCCTGTTTTCTGTAAATACAAAAAAAAAACAAAAAAATGGCAAGTAGGTTTTTTGAAATTTATAACGGGTTTTGTCGCTTGTCAAGAATTAATTTCAATATGGGAAGTGGTTTTTGTGTGATAAAACCACATGCACTTAGGCTGTTAAGTCTTCGCTTCATCATATAAATATTGAAGGTTTTGAATGAAACAGCAAACACAATAGACAAGTTATTGGTGCACAAAATTAGTAAGTGTTAACTATTTAACTAATATCTTTATTTTTCATGTTGCAAATATCAAATGACAAATACTTTTATCGCCTTTTTTTCTTGACAAATATCTCCATCACAAATAATTGAACAAAATATTTGCACTACCGCGAAATGTGTGTATACGACTTAAAAATTTAGTTTATTTTTTTAAGTTCCTGTGAGTATAGTGATATGAGAAACCAAATCTAGTTTATGTGTGGTGTGAATGATTCAAAGAAATTTCGTAATATTGTTGCCAAAATCCGAGATTATGATTTGGTGTGAAGATTGTAAAAGTTTCGACCAATTAGGGGTCGAAAACAAGAAGTAGGTCACTGATAAATCAGAGATATTGTTAATACGCAATATTATTTTTCAAGTTATAGTACAAACATCAGATAAAACTTATCGCCTTTCATTCTTGACGAATATCCTAATCACCAAAAAAAAAAAAATAAATGCATCAGTCGCAATTATATTGGAAAAATAGAAACGTCAATCCAAAGATCAACAGCGTCTTTGCAACGTCCTTACCGCTTCGTGTTGTTGAAACTTTTTTGGTAAGCATATCGGATGAAATTTTACTCACGATATGCGTACATATAATATGTAGGTTAGGGTTTCCCTTATATTGGGAACATTTTTATGATTTTATAATGCCTTCCTTCTTTTCTTATATGAACTTCGACCTACTCATATGTGCAATTTGATTTTCCTTGGCCGATGGAACTGGCCTTTTAACTTCAAGAAGACTATTTATATGAATAATTTTAAAATATCTATTTAAATTTTTTTTTCTAATAAATAACACAATTTAAAACCAACAAAAAAATAATTTTAATTTTAAAGATATACATTAAATATTGTTAGACATTTAAACATTTTGCAGTAAGGTTAGAAAATTATTTTTGCAACAAAATTAATTTACCCAAGCTAAATTTTTATACCCATACATTAAAGCCGAAAATTTCCGCAGTTCCATCTAAAAAAATCAAATCATGCCTAGTACGCAGATCGCGTTAAATTTAAGCTCCCAATTTTCCTCCTCTTTTGGCTTTAGTTCTTGGTCTAGTTAACGCTTTAAGCAATCTCTTCTCTTCTTCTAGAATCCTGTTTGTTACCCTCCGAGAGCTGTTTTCGAGAAAATTTGAACAAAAAAAACAAAATATTTGTATGGCAGCTACCCGTTCTAGATGAGCTAATACAAAAATATGAATTTAACTTCTAGGGAATCACATAAGAATGCACTGTACCAAATTTGAAGCAAATCGGTCCACTTGTTTTGGCTCTAGCTCAATTTACAGTGGACGCACAGACGCACCGACCGACGGGACGCACACACCGACGCCGCGCCGACGGACTCCATGACGAAACCCACTTTTTTGGACTTCTCGATCAACGTAGTGTCAGTTTTGATTAAAACCTCGAAATTTTTTTTTACACGAAACCAATACTTGGCCAATAGAGCAAATAAAAAGAGACAAAACTAAAACGTGCGAAAATGTATCACAGTTCTTCCAAGTTAAAAGGTAATGGCCCAAAATTTAAACAGCAAGATATTAGGGTAAAAGGGTTTCCAATAATAGTGACTGAAATATGTTATCTTAATATATAGAACAAAGTCGTTTTAGTTACAATACTTATGACTCAAGAACGGCTAAACCGATTTTAATGATCTTTGTTGGATTTGTCTCCACCCCGAATAGCAGAATCATCATCATCGTCGGCTCGACAACCGGGGTCCGGTCCTGGCCTCCTTCAACAAGTCTCTCCACCAATCCCGGTCTCGAGCCGCCGCCATCCAGTTGCGCACCCCAAGGCTCCGGACGTCCTGGTCTACGCCATCTCTCCAGCGCAAGCATGGTCTACCACGCTGTCGTCTACCATAGAATGTATCACAAAGAACTTTCCGAGCAGGTTCCTCTTCGCTCATGCGAGCTAGGTGCCCTGCCCACCGGAGTCTACCGAGCTTAATTTTTGTCACGATATCTGCTTCAAGGTAGATTGCGTACAATTCATGATTGTACCGTCTCCGGAATCGTCCTTCCTCACATATGGGGCCAACAATTCTCCTTAAGACTTTTCTCTCGAACGCGGCTAAGAGGTCGGAGTGCCTTTTGCTAAGCACCCAAGTCTCGGATCCATATGTGAGTACTGGCAAGACCATGGTCCTGTACAGCAGCAGTTTTGAAGTTATGGTGAGATTTCTGGATTTGAAGAGCTTTGACAGACTATAGTAGGCTCTGTTGGATTTGAGAAGCCGCCCGCGTATTTCTTCTTCTATATTGTTATCGGCTCCTACTATTGACCCAAGGTATTAAAAGGATTGCACCACTTCAAATTCGTGCTCCGCTACCTTGATTGTTTGACCAACTGTTCCTCTCGCATTCGACGCCACCATGTACTTTGTTTTACCTTCACTAATGTGCAGCCCCAGATTTTGTGCCGCCTGCTCGATCTGGATGAAGGAATCATGTACAGCTTGCTCAGTTCTTCCGATGATGTCGATGTCGTCTGCGTAAGCCAGTATCTGGCTGGACCTGTTGACGATGGTCCCTCTTGTTGCCGTGCCAGAGTCACGGATTGCTTTCTCCAACGCCAGGTTGAAAAGGAGGCAGGCCAAACCATCCCCTTGTCGGCGTCCATTAAAGATGTTGATTGGTTTGGATAGCAATCCGGCTATTTTTACTTGGCTTGTTACGTTGGTCATGGTCAACCTACATAGTCGTGTCAATTTATTTGGGATGCCGAATTCTCTCATGGCTTTGTAAAGTTCTACCCTGGCTATGCTATCGTAGGCGGCCTTAAAGTCTATAAACAGGTGGTATGTTGGGATGTTAAATTCTAGACATTTTTCCATCGCCTGCCTAAGGGTAAAGATCTGATCAGTTGTTGATTTGCCTGGAATGAAACCACACTGATATTGTCCGATGATGGTTTTAGCGTATGGGGTTATCCGGTCTTTTAGGATAGAGGAGAGTATCTTATAGGCGGTACTCAACAACGTGATACCTCTATAATTGCTGCACGTTGTGACATCTCCCTTCTTATGTATGGGGCAAATTATACCTTTTCGCTAGTCTTCTGGAATTTCTTCATGCTCCCACACGTGCACTATAATCTCATGAATTGCTTGACGTAAAGCTGGCCCACCGTGTTGAAATAGTTCGGCTGGTATACCATCGGCTCCCGGGGCTTTGTTTTTCTTTAGCCGGCCTATAGCCTCCTCAACCTCTTCTATGCTTGGTGGCGGCAACATAGGGTACTCTTCTTGAAGTAGTGGAGCCTCCACTTCTGCAGTGAGCTGACCATTTAGCAATTCATTCAAGTACACTTCCCATCGCTCCAGTATGCTTTGAGGATCGTTTGAAAGAGTATTCTTAAAAACTGGGTTCAAGGAATTTTTTTTAAATTTGCAATTTGTTGGGTGAAATGGAGTAAAAATAAAAAAAATTGTCCGATTTAAGAAATTCTTCTTTTGTTTGAAAAGTTTTTTTTTAGGAAATTGGTTAAGGTCTAATATTATTTTTAATATTTTAATATTTGTACGGTGAAATGAGGTAAAAATAAAAAATGCGGTCCTATTTAAGAAATTCTTTTTGCGTTTGAAAGGTTTTTTTTTTTAGATGGAGTGGAATTTTTTTTTTTCATAAATTTGGTATTAAAAGGGTGAAAGGGTACAAAAACGAAAAGTGTTATCAGGTTTTAAAAATGTTGTTTGTGTTGGAAAGGTTATTTTTAAATATTTGATATGTTTTTTTGATTACAAAAAATTTTTCTGCGTTGGGAAACTAATAAAGGTTAGATTTAGATGATCATATTTTTTACGAATTTCGCCATTCATAACGTGAAGTAGATTATGACCCATAAAGTCGTATTCGATTACAAAAATTAGCTTTAATATATTATTTTTTATCAACAGGGACAGAAATTAATTGGAAAGAGAAAAGTAGTGCCACGAAGCACATATTAAGATTTTTAACGATATAAACTGATGACTTAACGGGTGTCTTATTAACAAAATTACTATTTGGAAACTATATAACATGAAACAGGTCACTTTCGCTCCAAATGAATTTGAAGTCAATCTAATTTCAATTGACATCAATTTCATTTCGAGTGAAAGTGAAATGTAGAACCAGGCTGTTAATTAATTTTCAAAAAAATTAAGACTAACCTTAAAACTTTTAAGTGTTCAACCGATAAACATTTGAAAAATATTTCCTATACGAGCCTAGATAAAATAAAAAACGTTTTTTTTAATATTCTGATTTTTAATTTAAATTCAAAGGGTAAGTAGGTATATCGAACCAACTATCGTACTTTATTTATTGATAAAATCATATCTCAGGTTCAAATGAACACAATATAATGGTTGGAATTGTAGATAAGCAGCTATAATATAAAGTCAATCACATTTTTATTTAAAATTTGAAATGCAGTCATAATAGTTATCTCTTAGGTTAAGTTTGTTTGATTCCCTCACAAAAAACTGTTGTTGGTGTTAAAAAAGGTAGTAATATTGTGTGCAAGCTTTGTTTCTATTTTCGGCAAAAAAAAGGTTTAATATCGTACTATAACTCAAAAAAATATTTAAGTAAAAAAAAACCGTAGGCCTACGAAAACTTTATATATTGTTCTTGGATATACCTACCTGAGTATACATTGGTAAGTAGGTCACCTTCTAACCCTGGAGGGGTCCCAGTATCAAGTTTTTGCCCCCCGGTCCGCAGATTTCGTAGATTCGGGGCTGAGGTCTTGTGGCTTTTTTGTGGAAAAAATATCGAACAAGTGTTTGATCGGGGAAGCGAGATCATAAGATACTTTTCTAATCTCGTGGCCAGTCCTAATATAGAAATGTGTTCCAAGCTTTTTTTTGTGAGAGTATTGCCTTAATTTAAGGATTTTTTAACCATCACCATATACATGTGACTGGAAGTTTTCTATCTGAGCTAACAGCAATTGAGAGATTGGTATCCCTTACCAAAGACCTACCTTTAAAAAAGGCTAATATTCACAGACAACCTAAGTATACTGAACGGTTTCAAGAGTGAGTCCAATAAATGCCAGTCATTCGAAAACATTAGGAGCTTGCTGAATTTCTTCAAAAATATATTATTGGCTTGGGTACCTGGGCATAAAGGTATCAAAGGCAACCAAATGCTGACACCGCAGCTAAAGAAACACTTTCCTTACCACTGACAGTTGAAATTCCAAATTCCATTCGACTCATCCAAAACACGCTTACAGTGCTCTTAGATATAGAGAAAGCCTCTTTGTGGAAAAATAGCCATACTTTTTTACGTAAATACTAGGACCACTATAAACGAACTCCTTACAATAGAAATAGAAACCGAAGCAAGGAAAACTGCATCAAACTACTACGTGTGAGGTTGGGAAAAAGCAATTTTACCAGTAGACATTACTACACCAAAGAGGCTCGAGACCAATGTAATTTTTGTAATGTTGAATTGTCAGTCTGGCATGCGCTTTTTACCTGTCCTGTATCAAAGATAGTTAAATCTTAATAATCTTGAATCCATCCACCACATTAAAAGCCTCAACACTCCATATTAAATCAAGTGACTTTTAAAAGAATTACAATTAATAATTTAATTTTAATTAATTAATATGTAACTCTAGAGCTAGGAGCAGGCGGCATATGAAAAGTCGCAAACGTTTCCGACTCTGACGTCATATAAATAGTCGCAAATGTGTTGCAAATTCCATATCTACAGTATTGCTCGCAAAATTGCATATGGGGGTGTTCACACGATACGCAAAAACTGTCCCAAAAGTCGCAAATGAATTTGAGACCAAGGCACTCGCACATCATGTGTCCGCAAATGTTATCTAAAAAATATTGTGGTCGATATGCGAGGTGTTCAGACCATGTTTTCCTCATATCACCCAATTCCAATCATATGCAGGTTTGCGAACATTTCATATTTTTTTGGAACTGAAAAATTGTCATCTGAAAATTTATAACAAATGGACTGTGGTGGGGAAAATATGAAAAGCAGTGAGAATCGGAAAATTGTGGAATAATTTTTCTAATTAATTTTAAATTTACGAATATAATAATATTTTAAGTTCCATTTTATTTCGTTTAAATGTAAATCTTCTAAGCTATAGGTACATTCAAGAATTTGACACAACAACAACTCTACTAGTAAAATGAAGAATCACAGCAGCTGATATGCTGCATATGTGGAGATGTGTAATGTTCGGTTTTCGTGTCATCGCAAATGCTTGGGATGGTCGCATATGGCCGCACATGCTCGTGAACTGTCACAAATTATATACGAGGGTGTTCTGGTTCACACGATATGACGAAAGTCGAAAACTTATATGCAATTTGGGTGTCGCACATATTCCGCAAATGGCTTGCGAGCATATGCAGACTGTCCTTAGAGGGTGTTAAGACGATATACTCTCAAAGTCGCAAATGATGACGTAAAAATGACGTCAGAGTCGCAAACGTTTGCGACTTTTATATGGCGTCTGGTCCTACCTTAAGTTTAACTCAAATTTTGTAATACTAAAGGGTTTTTCAACAGGGACGCTACAAAAGTAGAGCAACAGGGACAGCAAACGACGCCATATTTCTTGCCTTTCTTTTGACATTAAATGTCAGTAAGGTTTGCCATCTCATGATGGAAAGATATACGAGCCAACAACCAGTCGAAATTATTAAAATTTATTACCGAAATTCGGAGTCAGTGGCCTCAACCATAAGAGTGCTAAAAATCATCTTCAGCGATGAGGCTCATTTCCGGCTGAATGGCTTCGTCAATAAACAAAATATGCGGTATTGGTCAGGCAGCAATCCACACGTACTCCATGAGTCATCATTGCATCCCGAAAAAAATACGGTTTGGTGTGGTTTATGGACCGGCGGCGTCATTGGGCCGTACTTCTTCCGTGATGATCAAGACCGGCACGTTACTGTGAATGGGGATGGCTACCGTTCAATGATTACTGAATATTTTTGGCCCCAATTGGATGATATGGGCTTGGAGGACATGTGGTTCCAACAGGACGGCGCCACAAGCCACACAGCGAATGTCACAATCAATTTATTGGAAACCAAGTTTGGAGAACGTGTTATCTCACGAAATGGTCCAGTCGCTTGGCCGCCTCGGTCGTGCGATTTGACGCCGTTAGACTATTTCCTGTGGGGCTACGTCAAATATTGAGTGCAAGTGGAAAAAGATGAAATCCCCCATGACACAAATCCAAAACGATGTTTTTACCAATTCAGCGGAAAAATAAATCCACAGCTTCTGTTGATAATTTTTTAATGATAATATAGATTGAATTTCATTTTATGCATGTTTGCACCAGGTACTTATATTTCATGATATTTTGTTGGTTGGGTCAACTTGACACCCCTCTGAGCTTCTGGGTCCGCCCCTGCTGAATTGTATTTATCTGGGGTGCTTAATATTAAAGGATTGTCAAACCTATCATACGATGATGAACTATGATCATAATAAAATATACATAATATGAACTATCAGAACATTCGAAGGCTTTTTTTTCAGGTTTAAAGTTCTGCGTTCATTAATAACCATATAAAATTTTTTCATCAAAAAAATTCCTTATCATTATTTGAAATTCGGCCACACCGTAATTATTAGATATCAAGAACAGGCTATGTAAGGGTGGAACAAAGATGGAAAATACTGCTAAAGTGAATATTCCCGCACAGCACTTTTGGACTATCAACCCATTAACACGCACATGTTCGCTTCAAGATATGAATTATATACAGATACGATATGGTATGGAGAGAGTGGGCAAGTGAACGAACCAACAACCAAACCAATCTTTTCTACCTCATTTTGGTCTTGCGCAGTACTTCTCCTCGATGCTTTAAAAAAGCTATGAATGGATAAATAATCTCTTCCGAGATAAGAAATTTATGTGGAACTGTATGTCGTTCCGTTTATTTCACTCAGTGGCATCAAGTGTGGCGTGAGCAGGAGAAAACACTGGATAAACAAAAAAAAAAAATCGATTTTCGGAATAATTTGAATGTTTTTTATTCATTTTATTTTGGGACTCTCCACTACCAAAGGGATTCTGTTCGGGTGTGCTTTCGCTTTATATTTGTCATCGTTTTTTTTTTTTTGTAATTATTATTATTCTCCCTTCCTTGTCAACCATCGTTTAGTTATTATTTTCCTCCAGTACAACAAACTTCAATTATTCAATTTACTTTTCAAAGGGAGTTTCCAATACTTAACCCTTTACCTATTATATTTTTTTTTAACAGATCTACTTTGTAAAAAAAAACATATGAGTGCTCGAGGTAATGAAACATCGCCTTCGGATGAGGCTATTGACGGAAGAATGACACAGGAAATTTCAAGTGCTATACCAAAGAAAAGGTAGTAAAAAATACTGTTTTCGAAAATGTACATTAATATCTACATACATACCAACTATATTTGTATTTTCATTAATTTTCATTGAATTTTCAGGCAAGATGTTCTAAAGTGGTACGGTTGGGGCTATAGAGACTCACAATTCTATGTGGACGGACAAACTATATGTTTCCAGGGAGATAGGTAAGTTATTATAATTAGCATTTTTGTTTAAATTTAAAATGACTTAAATAAATTCCTTTTCAAGATATCGACTAGAAGGCTCTGCACTGCCTTATTTCACTGACTGGGTGCACCAAAAATTCAACCTTAAAGTAGACCCTACCATCCCATTCCCAGAGTTACCAGCTGATTACCCGAAAGCAGTTATTGACGAAGATTTCCTCAATTGCATAAAGTCATCAGGGATTAGTAATTCAGAGCAAGGAGAAGATCGTTTAATACGGTGTCATGGACAAACATTGCATGATATTTACAATTTATGGCGAAATGCTTTTGAGAGAATCCCTGATCTAGTTGTGTGGCCCAAATGCCACGATGATGTCGTGAGAATTATTAACCATGCTCATAAGCACAATGTTGTTGTTATACCTTATGGTGGAGGAACCTCAGTGTCTGGTTCAATAACCTGTCCTCAGAACGAAACTAGGATGATTTGTATTTTAGATACATCACAGATGAACCGTATGTTGTGGCTTAGTAGGGAGAACCTTACAGTTTGCTTCGAGTCGGGAATTGTTGGTCAGGACTTGGAGAGAGAATTAAATAAGATTGGTCTTACTGTTGGGCATGAGCCAGACAGCTATGAGTTTTCAACACTCGGAGGATGGGTGGCTACGCGAGCATCAGGAATGAAGAAAAACGTCTATGGCAATATTGAAGATCTTGTTGTAAAAGTTAAGATGGTTACTCCGAAAGGTGTTCTCCAACGTGAATGCTCAGCGCCCCGAGTTAGTTGTGGACCTGACTTCAATCATTTGGTTATGGGTTCAGAAGGTACCCTAGGAGTTGTGACGGAGGTTGTTTTGAAAGTTCGACCACTGCCTCCAGTTAAAAGGTATGGTTCCTTGGTATTTCCTGATTTCGAATACGGTGTAGTTTTTATGCGAGAGGTGGCGAAAAGACGTTGCCAACCAGCTAGTGTGCGTCTTATGGACAACGAGCAATTTATCTTCGGACAAAGTTTGAAGCCAGTCAAAGGTTGGCTGGGAAGTGTGGTTGATTATTTGAAAAAATCCTACGTTACCAACATCAAAGGTTTAGATTTGACGAAAATCTGTGCAGTAACATTGTTGTTCGAAGGCGAATTGGAAGATGTACAAAGACAGGAGCGATTAATCTATGATATTGCGAAAAAGTATAAGGGATTTCCGGCTGGCGGACAGAATGGTGAAAGAGGTTATATATTAACCTTTGTCATAGCCTATATAAGAGTAAATTCGATCAAAATTACAGTACATTTCAAATAAATTAACAATACATTTTTAATTTTTTAGGATTTTGCGTTGAATCAAGAAATCGTGGCGGAATCTTTTGAGACATCTGTGTCTTGGGACCGGTGTAGCTCGTTGTGTCGGAATGTGAAGCGACGAGTTGAAAACGTGAGTTATCCTTTATGTTTTACAATAATACTTCATTATGTTTCTGTTCAATTTATCAATATTATTTTTATATGCTTATTATGGGATGGGTTTATTATTTCGAATGGTTTTATTCATTTGCAATGCAAAAACAGTACTGGCACGACAGCTCGTGGAGAACCAGGGTCTATATTGACTTACAGCTTTCAACCATTCCTGCTTGCGTGTTGTTTGTTTGCAGGAATGGAGGAGACCTACAATTTTCTGCCGAATCCAAAAGGCTAGTTGATCTTTTATGAGTTTTTAGTGACCTTTGAAAAAGCATAGAAACATTAAATTCAAGAAATGAGGTGCCATAAATAAATAATAATAAATTTTTAAAAAAAAGAACAATTACTGAAATAAGTCATGACCCTTTTTTGCCCAATTACTGGACTCTTAGATGGCATAGAACCATATTCATACAAAGTTTTTAGTTTCCTTAGATTATCAGAAGAAGATGTTGTCGATGTAATCTTATCAATTAAATGGAGTGTTATTGGGCTAGATTTAATCAACCCTAAATTCATAAAATTATTGCTTCCCTACCTTTTGCGTTTCTTAACCCATATTTTTAACGATATCTTAACTTCATCTGAATTTCCTTTGGAATAGAAGAAAATAAAAATTATCCCCATTCTAAAGAAAACTACAGGTACGGTGAAAGAGTTCCGACCAATAGCTATCTAACCGTTCCTCTCAAAAGTATTTGAAAAGACAGTCATCAAACAGATACATAATAACCTTTCTTCTAAAACCCTACTAAGCTCCAGTCAGTCTGATTTTCGGCCGAAACGTTGTCTTGGACAAAGATTATATTGTATAACTAACTCTCTTAGATTTTTCCAAGGCTTTTGACACCGCTAATCACTCGGTACTCTCTCTCTCTCTCTCTCTCTCACTCGGTAGAGACTGGAACATAGCTGTGGTGTTAAAACAGAGTCTTGCAAACTGATTCGTTCTTATCTTAATGGCAGAAAGCAAATGGTAGATCGTCCAGTTTAGTAAATGTTCTTCATGGTGTCGCACAAGGATCCATACTTGGACCGCTTTTCTTTTCAATTTATATTAATGGCCTTCCACATTTTGTTGAGAATTTCCTGATTCATTTTGTATGCAGTTGATGTGCAAACCTTGATTAATCGACCCTTATCGGCGAAAGATGAAGTAGTTTCTCTGATAAATGAGAATTCGCTCATTATCTCACGCTGGTTTAAATTAAAAAATCTTCACCTTGATCCCATCAAGTCAAAGGCTTTACCCATCTATCTAAATCTGAAAATTCGATGAATCGACCTTTTGCCCATTGCAGATAGAGAACGAAACCATTGCTTATGTTGATATACTGCTAAAAATCTGGGTATGGTTCTGAACCGTACACTTACTTAGAATGATCACCTTAATAGTTTAATAGGAAAGGTTTATGGTAGCCTCCGTGCTCTTTGGATCACTCACAACTTAATTCCTAAGAAGACAAAACTTGTGCTGGTGAAAACGCTTTTGAGTCATGTGTTACTTTATTGTAGTGAGGTGTACAGTGATTTGGACTCCGCGACCTACCGTAAACTTAATGTAGTCTTTTGTCTATAATAACATTGCCCGTTTTGTGTATAAACCTCCATAAGTCCATTTGACCATGTTTCTCTCTATTCCAAACAACTTTTTGGTTGCAGTCTAAATGCATTAATGAAATTTCGATCATTTAGATACCTGGATAATGGATATAATAATTCAAACCAAACAACCTGACAATCTACATACTAGGCTGAATTTTGCCCATTCGGCTAGGCCATTTGTTTTTATATAGGCTCTATCCAAGTATCTGAATACTCAGCGTCAGTTTTGTATTTATGTCATTGGCATTTGAAACTCTGCCAATCTCAATAAGAGGACTAAAAAGCATAAGAAATTTCTTATCTTTACTTTTTATTTACATATTTGGCAAATCGTTGAAATCGTGTAATCGTTAAATCCTCCATATTTTCGTTTCATTAAATTAGCTTTTTGAATTCTAAAATAAAGTTAATGGCTTGCTATAGTTTACAAGACTTTGTAAGTAAAAATACTGTTTTTGCGAATGTCCCATATATGGGGTGCCAATATCCCGGAGTGAGGTCTTGAATCAAATTGAACGAAACTTTCACGTGAATTGAATTTTTAGTGGAAGCACTCAATAAGACTATCTTACCTTTATTTAAAATGTTCATAACTTTGTTCTTTAAAATAAATATTTTTTTTTTTATATATATTAAGCGCGCAAAAAAAGTGGTTGTGACTACCGAAAAGAGCGATTAGGTAGAATGGAGGAGGTTGAAAAGGAGATACCGATGCACATTGTTTTTGAATGTCTGAAGTTCACAATGGGAGGGCAAAATTGAGCTGGGTAGAGCATTCTACATTCGTGTAGTGCGACTAAGGAAAGAATCTCTGTACTTAACAGTACCTCCGAAGTTGGGCTCAATGGTAAACTGAGAAGCGCGAGTATTACGGTTGTATTGCTTAAGGAGAGGAATGCAACTGGCTATTTCACTAGAACACTGTTTATAGAAATAGTGGTAAAATAATGATAGACATGAAACATTGCGACGGTGCTCAAGAGACGTAAATGTTTCCGTTATAGTTCTTTCACCTATCATTTTTAGAGCCCTCTTTTGTATTCTATCCAATAGGTTAATTTAAAACCTTGCCCTAACTGTTCTACATTCTGTTACTTTGTGTTACAAGAAGTTGTCCAAAACAGTTTAGAAAAACATTTTTTGCATCTGTTTTTGAGTTGGAGTGAATTAGAAATGTCAAAGCGTCAGCTTATTGCTAACAAATAATTATACAAAAAAAATGTTTGAAATTGAAACTTAAAAGCTGTTTGATTAAAAAATATCCGATTATGCTTTTTCCTGCTTGACATTTCAGCATACTCTCCATTGACTTCAAATTCTCATTTCTCTAGACCTTTCTTGAAATGTTTTTGTATATCGCACTATAAAGTCACAATTCAAAGAATATGATTTTAGAGAGGAAACAAAACAAGAAATATTGAAATAAAATAAATTAAAAACTTGGCTTATGCCGTTTAAAAAGGCATGGACTTACATGAAAGAGTTAAGGCTAAACAAGAAAAGTCTAAAACCCAACTTCTTCTCTTAAGTGGCGAATTTTGGCAGATAGAGACTCATCCTTTAGCACGAATATAGATCTGAACCTTGTGAATATTGTTCTAACTCAACATGGAAATTTCTTGAGTTGTGAGGTTATTATTCTCAACGTGTGACATCATCAGAGGACAAAACAGTCACAGGACAAACAGTCACTGCTCAAAGAGTATAATTATTATCTTAAATAATTTAAACTTAGAACAAAATTAAGTTGGCGTACATTATCAACTAAAGCAAATTTATGTATACAGTTCCTCAGGAAATAATAAATGACACATATTCTCATGCGAATGATTTTTTCGTAAAAAAATATTTTATAATGATAAAACAATATTTATACTTCCATGACTAATGTATATCTTTTGAAATATGATGTATAGCTTTAAATCCAGATTTAAAATCACAGTCTTATCATACATTTGAGCAAGTACGTGCGACCTAGTCGAGCATTTTATTTATAAATCAAGTTATGACAATAAATATTTATGTTTATACGTAAATTTGTCCAATGTTGCCTACATCTAACACAACAAATTAATTGCGGATTTCAGAGTGACAAATATGTATAGGGCTGATCGATTCTATATTTTATGAAAATGGCAAACTGTGCCACCGCCGGAGAGTATTTGCTTGTCTTAAGTGAAGCAGAAAATTATTAATATCTCTCAGCTTTAAATGTCATCTTAAATTTAATAAATTGGAGAAAAGTACGTATACGCCCCAGTGTACCATAAAAACAATAAACAACAATATTTATTATAGTACCTATGTATCTAAAAAAAATGTAGTAAAAAAATAAAATACAATCAAATAAAATAAAATAAAATAAAATAAAATAAAATAAAATAAAATAAAATAAAATAAAATAAAATGAAATAAAATGAAATGAAAATAAAATAAAAAGTATTAATATCCTTTAAGTATTGTAACAATACTTTAGTGTATTTGTTGGTTGAATTACGTTATCAAAAAGACAGTACCACAAGATTCCATGAGCTATAAAGTATATGGGACATTTTTTAAGTAATCTAGGAAGCAAGGCAGCAAGCAAATCGAACCTGCTTTCGCATAGATAATGTCAGTAAAATTGAAATCATGTTGTGTCTCTATTTTTTGATTCTTCATGTCGATTCACGATGCGACGACGAAACAGAACGTGAGCGTGACGAGAACCGCTGTCATCTTTTTCTAGTTACAAAATCGTCGCCCAATCCACAAATCAGGGAGCTATATATTGTTAGGTAGCTATATTTGTTAGGGAAAATGAAAATCGTCGTCACATCGCGTCTTTTTTTCAATTTTTCGAATTCTTGGCGTGACGTGACGACGAGAAACGCCGCATTGTGTATATCCAGGTATGCTTTCATTGTTTGAAATTGGTTTGACAACTACAACGAGTTCTCGTCAATGTATATGTAATGTTTTTGTATTTCGAGCATGTGTCACATTTCGAGCATGAGAACATTCTTTCATTCGTATATGCATGTGGATTTGTAAAAGGAAAGCTCGTTGTAAAGTTTCTGCGGCGAGTTTTAGAACTTAATAAAGAAATTGGGTTGTATTGTTATTTTAAGTTCTTAACAGCTTGAAACAGTGATAAATAAAATAATACATTTATTGTATACATATATACCTACCTCTTTTGGTTTTATTGCAATGTCACTTTATTACAAAGTACAATTTGTTTTGTTTCAGGAATGTTCCCGGTACAACATCAAACACTTTTTGATATCCTGTCGTGTAACACAAACTTATGATGCTGGCTGCTGTATTTATTTCTACTTTGCATTTAAATACACTGGCATCCAAAACCCCGTCGAAACCTACGAAGCCATCGAAAATAGTGCCCGAGAAGAGATTCTTTCGTCAGGTGGATCTCTCTCACATCATCATGGTGTAGGAAAAATCCGTAACAAATGGTACAAAGAAACAGTTTCAGAGATTGGATGCGATCTCTACGAAGCTGCTAAAAGGGAATTAGACCCTAGAAATATATTCGCTGCAGGCAACTTGAAACCCGGAGTACAAGAAGAAGAAAATGATTCAATTCCTATGCTTAAAGCGAAGTTGTGAGAAATTACGCACAAAAGTAATAGAAATATAAACTCGTAGCCTTAATTTTTTGTAACATCATTTTTTAAACTTAAAAAACAAAGTATTTAAATACTAATCGATAATGATTTTGAATGCCATCAGGAACGCTCTTGATTACTCGTCAGTTTTTTTTTTTTTGTATTTTTCTTTTATGTTACGGGAATATATTTTGCGGCTTATAGATATTAAACAAATCTTATTTTTATCATTAAAAGTTTTTAAGAAAAATACGTACATTAATGAAGAATGCCAAAGATTTCAATAAATGCATCATGCAAAAGTATACACCCTGAAAAAAAATCTTTTTATTTATTTTTTTTTATTAACGTGGGGAACCGTAAGGTGTAGCAGGTTCGTGTTCTAATTTTTAAATTAGGAGCAATTTTTTGTAGGCGTATAGGGTGTATAGGCGTTGTAGGGTGATTTTTTAAGAGGTTTAGAACTTTTTTAAAAAAAAAAACACAAAAAATTCGAAAAAATGAATGAAATATTTATTTGAATCGATAGTTTGAACCTTGCAATTTAATGTTTAAAGATAATTTCATGCAAATGTTGACCGCGGCTGCGTCTCAGGTAGCCCATCCGCTGAGTCCAATTTTGGCATACTCTTTCACACATATTGGCCGGTATCTCACGAATTAATGCATGGATGTTGGCTTCCAGTGCGTCAATCGAAGCGGGCTTGACATACCCCCACAAAAAATAATCTAATGGTGTCAAATCGCACGATCTAGGCGGCATGCAAGTCAAGAACTTCCATTTCGGGCAAAAAAAAGTTTGTTATCATCGCTCGGTAGCGATTCGCATCATCTTTGAAGAAATATGGCCCAATAATGCCGCCGGCCCATAAACCGCACCAAACAGTGGCTTTTTCGGGATGCATTGGTAGCTGTTGCAATGCTTCTGGCTGATCTTCACTCCAAATGCGGCAATTTTGCTTATTTACGTACCCATGAGCCCCATCGCTGAACACAAGCAGCGCGCGATGAACATTTCAAACCGAGCACGAATTTTGATGGTAAAATTCAATAATTTGCAAGCGTTGTTCATTTGTAAGACGATCCATGGTTAAATTGCAAACCAAACTGAAGCTGTTTGACAGTGACACAAGGTACTAAACACACGTCAGCTGTCAAAACCAGTGTTGCCAAAACCAAACCAGCTAAAAAATCACCCGTTATATACAGGGTGTCCCGTAAAGGATGGTCCAAATTGAATATGGTGATAGGCCAGGTCATGACCTTTCAGAATTTGGTAACTTGTTTATCCCGAAACATAACGGTTTTCGAGTAACGGCTGTTTTTTTGAAATTCGCCCGAACCCCTACTTTGGACCACTGTTTTGCTCACCCCGTCCATAATTGATTTTTTTATTTTTTTATTTTTACACTTAAACATTGACCAATAATAAGACTTTTTGTGTGCATTTAAATGATTTTGATTTAAGTCCACCATTTTTATAAAATTACTAGATAAAGTCATAGTTTGATCAAAATTATTTTTTTACTTCAATATTTGAAAGAGCGTCCTGAAAAAAAATCGTATGACTCAATACTGGTTCTTACTTTTAAAAAATTGCCTTGCCTTTTGTCTTTCCAAAAAAGTATAAATCTTACCAATCCAAACTCTAAATCAAAAGTTACTACAGTTTAAACTCAATCAGTCGTGGTTTTAAGAAAAATTCAAATAAATTCTTTTTTTTTTGTTTTGTTGTTAATTTTATAATTTTTTTTTTGATGTTTTATGTTTTGGTTTTTTTAGGTGTTTTTTTTTGTTGTTTTTTTGATTTTTTTACTGTCGATACTTTAACCCATAACAGCCATGTTTTTTTGCAAGCCCGGGGATATTTGGTTGAAAAAAACAACATCGGGGATTAGTGACGCCATTACAGAAACAAAATGGAGTTTCCATACAAACTATCGATAACAAGTATGCAATTCACGCCGGTAACATAGTTTTTCCCCGTGCTTAAGTTAAGCCCCGAGAATTCTCCGCGCTTATCTAAGCCCGAAAGGGATTAGTTGTTTTTGTATTAAACATGTGAATTGCTTAGCCCCTGCGTCAATTTCCTCGGGGCTTGCAAAAAAACACGGCTAATTTCTTACTTCATTATAATATTAGCGACATCTAATATCAATTTCAATTAATAATTTCATCCTCAAACCAACTTAATTTTACTAACAATGGCGGTCTTTAACTTTGCGACGCCACGCTTGGCCAATCCTTGTACTAATGTTTTATTTATTTTTACCGGAAATGGTATGGCTGGTAAGAATTTCGTTCAAAAGTAATGGCGCTTATTAATCATTCAAAGTGAGATAATTGTTTTTTTTTTTTTGGTTTTTCTAAAACGCTTTTGATTGAAAAAAAAAAAAAATTAAATGTCTTACACGCCGCGGGAATATGCTTCAATGCATTACATTTATGGAGAGTGTGGAGGAAACGCTAGATTAGCAGCCAGAACATATGCTGAGACGTACCCAAATGCTTCACATCCTGACCATCGCCTTTTCATACGGGTTCACTTGGCTTATTCGGAGGGCAGAGCACCAGGGAGAAGTCTGGGACAAGGAAGAAAAGTCAACACCATCATGATGAGGCAGTTTTGCGTGCTGTCGAGAATGAACCTTCTACATCTGTTAGAGCCATCGAAAGGGCAACAGGGGTCTCAAAAACAACCATCCAAAGAATGCTGAAACCATCCAAAGAATGCATCCCTTTCATTTGCAACGTGTTCAAACTCTACTTCCAAGGGACTTCACACAAAGGGTTGAATTTTGTCGGACGATGCTCCGAAAAAACCAAGAGGATCCAGATTTTTTCGATAAAATATTGTGGACCGACGAGTCATCTTGCAAAAAAGATGGATTTGTCAACTTGCATAACCTCCATAGTTGGCAATTAGAAAATCCGCATTTGGTGCGAGAAGGAAATTCCCAATACCAATGCAAAATAAATTTGTGGACTGGGATTTTGAATGGCCACATAATAGGACCCATTGAGCTGCCGGATACACTAAATAGTGAAATTTATTTAGATTTTCTGCAAAATAGACTATTTTTTTTGTTGGAAGACGTGCCACTTGCCATAATACAGTCAATGTGGTATCTACACGACGGTTGCCCAGCTCATTATAGTATAAATGTGAGACGTTTTTTGGAAAATTCTTACCATGAACGATGGATTGGACGTGGTGGACCAATTTTATGGCCATCTCGGTCACCAGACCTTAATCCGTTGGACTTTTTTTATTGGGGCTGTCTGAAGGAAAAAGTCTATGCTAAGCCTATTTCAAACATACGTGAACTCCAGCAACGTATTCAGGTTTCTGCTGCAGAAATAAGCAACTCGCCAAGCACAAGAAATTTAAAAAGACAGTTTTTTAAACGCTGTCGAGCTTGTATACGTGCAGGTGGGGCACATTTTCAACAATTTTTATAAATGAACTGGGTAAAAGAAATAAAAAAAGCAAAAAAAAAAAAACAACAAAACAAGAAAACAAGAAAAAAAACACAAAAAAATCATAAAATAAACATTACAAAAAAAAAGAATTTATTTGAATTTTTCTTAAAACAACGACTGATTGAGTTTAAACTGTAGTAACTTTTGATTTAGAGTTTGGATTGGTAAGATTTATACTTTTTTGGAAAGACAAAAGGCAAGGCAATTTTTTAAAAGTAAGAACCAGTATTGAGTCATACGATTTTTTTTCAGGACGCTCTTTCAAATATTGAAGTAAAAAAATAATTTTGATCAAACTATGACTTTATCTAGTAATTTTATAAAAATGGTGGACTTAAATCAAAATCATTTAAATGCACACAAAAAGTCTTATTATTGGTCAATGTTTAAGTGTAAAAATAAAAAAATAAAAAAATCAATTATGGACGGGGTGAGCAAAACAGTGGTCCAAAGTAGGGGTTCGGGCGAATTTCAAAAAAACAGCCGTTACTCGAAAACCGTTATGTTTCGGGATAAACAAGTTACCAAATTCTGAAAGGTCATGACCTGGCCTATCACCATATTCAATTTGGACCATCCTTTACGGGACACCCTGTATACGTAAAGGTTGTTTTTTTCGAAAAAGAGGGGCTGAGGTGGTAAATCAATAGATAATATATAATATTTTGATCAAATCTAATTTTAACTTCAATTTTTAAAGGAGTATCCAGAAAAAAATTCGTATGACTGAGTACTAGTTTTTACTTTAAAAAAAATTAAGTTTCTTAAAAGGTATACAATTCACCAAAGCTATCATTAGATCGAAAGTTATATCAATCACCCAAAAGTCGTATTTTGCCTCACACTCGCAGTCGAACTCGTCGAGTATAAAAATAGTTATTCTCCAAGTCTTATATGTACGTTGCTTACGAGAAGCTTGTCGTTGTTTGTAAAGGGTGTTTTTTTTTAGAGGTATAGAGCCTTATGTTGGCAACACTATTTTAACTGGCGGCCATTTTGTCAGCTGTCAAGTGATTTATTTTTAGTTTGGTTAGGCATTTCAACCATGAATAGACTATCGCCTGAACAGATTGTGCAAATTTATCGAAATACGTATCGCGCGAATTTTGTTTAGTGATAAAGTTCACTTTTGGTTGAATGGATACGTCAATAAACAAAACTGCCGTATTTGGAGTGATGATCATCCTCAAGTGTATGTTGAGACACCGTTACATCCACAAAAACTGACTGTTTGCTGTGTTTTATGGTTTGGAGGAATAATTGGTCCGTACTTCTTTAAAAACGATGCTGGCCAGAACGTTTCAGTCAATAGTGAACTCTATAGAGCCATGATTACTGACTTATTCGTTCAACAAGTGAACAATATGTCACACAGCCCTGGCCACAATTTATTTGTTGGAGGAAGCGTTTGGTGAACGCATAATTCTGCGTTTTGGACCTGTGAGTTGGCCTCCAAGATCGTGCGATCTAACACCGCGTGACTATTTTCTGTAGGGATATGTGAAGTCGTTAGTCTACACCGATGAGCCCGAAACGATTGACCACTTGGAGGAAAATTTCGCCGTTATTGCCGATATATGGCCACGAATGTTGGAAAAAGTCATCAGAAATTGGATCTCCAGATTAGACTACGTCCGAGCCAGCCGTGGCCGGTCATATTCCAGCAATCATATTTAAATTATAATGCCAAAAGATTATCTTTCGAATAAAGTAAATTTCATATCAATTTAAAAAAATCATCTTTGTTTTATTCCATTTCAAAATTCTTTACTTCTAAAAAAAACACAAAGCAAATTTTAGAAGAAGGTGTATCGTAATCAACATTTTGTAAAAAGGAAAGATCGTCAAGAGCAGATTCCTGATAAAAAACAGAAAAAACAAAAACAATTTGTAAACATAAAATTATTAATAATGAAATAGCTACATATGTATGTATCAATTTTAAAGACGATGTTGATTGCTTTGATCGAAGAACTTTATTGGCCTCTTAAAACAACATTTGCTTAAAGTATTTCCAGGTTATGGAAACTGCTTCATTTTCAGCTTGGCCTGCCTTTTTTTCCGATGTTTTTCGAGATTGGAAATAAATGTCGTTGCCCTGCCGTTTAGAATCTGTATTACTTCTGCAGCTTCAAGCTTGTTCTTTCCGAAAATGTTCCTGCGAATTTCTTGCAGAATTGGACATGACCCAAGAAAGTGTGCAATATTTTCTCTCTCGTGCGTATTGCAGATTTCACATTCAAGCGGAAGGTCTGGCCTATGAGGAATAAAGTTCAGGGTAAGAATTTCCCTTCTGACTCGTAGAATTAGAGAAATCATTTCTGTAGAATTCTTATCGTTAAAGTAATTTAATTCACCTAGATTAAACTCAAGGTTCCAATAGTATACTCTATATTGCGAAGATTTAGCCTGGCTGATGAAATTCTCACGATATCTTTTGTCCAGTTTCGCGACGAGGTGGCAAACATTCTTCTTAAAAGCCGATAGATCTTCTGTATCCAGTTCGATCAATTCATCCAGAGAATTAGAAAGCTCAATCCACTTAAGCTGATTTGCGATGAGATATATTAACAATCTGTTGACTAACCTAGAAGGGTCCATTCGGAGTATTTTAATCATGTAATCGAAGTGAATCTTGAGTGAGTCGATAGACATTGGAGGCACACCTGTTTCAAAATGGAGCATGTAGTTTGGTGTCGTGGAAGGAAGAGCAAAAACTCACTTCAAAAAGAAACGCAGAGATTTTTCAACATCATCATATTCTTTGTAGCCCCACACTTGCGAAGAGTAAAGCATAGTAGATTTTGCCACTGATGCTTGAAATAATTTGTATTTAGATGAATAGATTTGCTTGCAATGCATTTTGTTCAGGAAACACATATGGCAGCCTTTGCTTCCTGAAGTTTTACTTTAACGTGCTTTTTCATACAAAGGTTGGATTAAATGATCACGCCAAGGTACTTGCATTCCTTAACTACTCTACTCTTCCTCTCCCTGGTATATCCATTGTTCATTTCTCGCGTATCTTCCATGACCTTCAGGTTTACAGATAAGTTCCAGGTATTGCAGTATCTTTCCAATCTGACTATCATGTCTTGAAGTTGCGTACGAGATTCTGATAAAAGAACAAATTCGTCGCCCTAACATTGGGTTACCGTAAACGCCAAAATTCACTTTATAAGTTTGGTAGGCAGTCTTATGTTTTCGGGGTAGCTCTTTCCAAATCTTTTATCCGTTTTGCTCTAACTCTTTCCATTGCAAAGATATACAGAATAGTTTTGACGTATATCCATCAAATTCATCAAGTTCCGGCATTGTTTTGACGTAAGCGCCAAAATTTGGCATATACGTCAAATTTTCCATACAATTTAAGCTAATTTTTGTTTTGTTTTGCCGTACGTGCATACGATTTTACTGTGTTCGTAAAAAAGTATAAATAAAGCTCTCTTTGAAGAAAATATTTCAGTTGCTTCCCATCTCTTGTCGTAAGAGGACTTGATTGAAAGTTCCGAAAAATGAATTCTCCAGTACCCGATATGGATGAAAAAAGAATTTACTATTACTTTAAGAACCTTAATAAAAACGGCAGCCAAAATTCCTACAATAAAGGAAAAAACACTAAAATAGTGATCCCGCCCGGAAAAATACAAGAGATTCATGATCAAATAAAGAGACCTAGACAGAAACAACTTGGAGCCGAAAAATTTAATTATTTTGTTTTGAGCTCCAAAGCGTTTTTTCTGTTCCCAAAGGAAACGCTTCCTCTTTCTGCTACAAACGAAAACTTAGTGTTTTTAACTTGACAACAACAGTTTGCCCCGCTGACAAAAAACAAAAAATAACTTACTGCGCCATTTGGAGTGAAGTAAATAGTGGTCGTTCTGGTGACGATATAGCCAGTGCTCTGATTAAAATATTACAGCAAGTCTTGACAGAACATCCTCTTGTGGAAATTTTGACATTATGAAGTGATTTTTGTGTTCCTCAAGATAAAAATAAGATAATGTCAACAGCTTTAAACACTTTTCTTCACAAGTCACCGAACTTGAAAATGATATTACAAACATTTTCGGTGCCTGGACACTCACTCATACAGGAAGTTGACTGTTCATAGTGCAATAGAAAAGCATCTTAAGAACATTGAGATACATAGTCCATTGGCACTTCTAAGGCAACTTAAGAACATGCGCTATGAAAAGTTAATTCTGAAATTAATTCAGATGCAACCATCAGATTTCAAAGCGTACTCTGCCAAAGCAGTGCCTACGTTCTTTAACTCTCGCATGGTTAAAATTGGTCGAGAAACGATGCAAAATGGAACAAAACTCATACCATTTGTTTCAATTTTCATCGTTTCTCGACTGATTTTATCGAAGCGAGAGTTACAGAACGTAGGCACAGGTCACTTTTTCACCTTTTTCCAAAATAAAATTTATTAAGTATGAAAATCCACACTTATTTCAACAATCTTTTAGAACAAATGCTGATTTCATTAAATAAAAAACCTACTTAAACTACTTTGGGAACACCGAAGAACGTATATGATCAAAATCTTAATACCATGTTCAGAAAACAAAAAATATATAAAAGGAAAAAATTAATGATATACAAAGCTTGTATCCTTTTATATCATCAGAGGATAAGAAATATTTTGAAGCTCTTTTCAATCAACTGAAATAATAATAATTATGTTTTACTTTAATATCGAATATAAAAATGTTATTATTTTGCTTAAGTTATTTTACTACTTTGTTATTTGTGTTATAAACAAAAATGTATACAATGTTTGAAGTCATCAAGTTTTACTTTTTTATTATATATATTCGTTTCGCATTGTTTATTTTAATATAACTAAAGACTGTATCCAAAATACTGTGATTTTTTTTATTAATAAAAATGAAATGTTTAAAAGTATAGTTCTTTACTTTAAGAAATGTGAATTAAATACATATACAATTATATAGTTTTTGGTCTCAAAACTTTGTCTTTTTTTGCAAAATAAAAAAGGTGTGTTCTGATTTCTTGATTTTAGGTAAAAACATTTTGTTTGCTAGTTTATTATTGGAATGCCGTATGTGCACAATTTTTGACGTAGGTACGTGTATGAGTAAAAGAAAATATTGATTTTAGTGGCGTATACGGCAAACTCATTTTGTTATAAATTTTAAATATTTTAAAAACTAAAAGTGTTTTAGAAAAACTTCTTACATTTTTTGAAAGTGGATTTCCGTATAAATATCGCATCAAAAAATGAAAAAATCCCAGCGGTTGGTTTTCATGCAATATAGGCTGTCAAAACTTTAAATGCGATTTCCCAAAAACGTTAAAATGGCGCTTACGGCAACCCAATGTTGGGGCGACGCAATGTCATCAGCGTATAATAAAGCAGGAATATTTTCTTCAGCAATGGTCACTCCCCCTCCCACATGCTCCACTAAATCCTCAATAAATAGTAAAGAGAGTACTCAAAGCACATCCTTGTTAAAGACCCATTGAAGAGCTAAATACATCCGAAATGTTGTCACCATCCCAAAAACAGATACAGAATCTTTTGGATAGATGATTTTCGAGGAGATACCAATATTATATAATTTATAAAAAAAGCCTGCTGCGTTAAAATCCACAAAAAAAGGCGTAGAGTTTTTTCCCTCGATGGAGGTACACTTCCGTTAGTAAGTAAAAACACTTGGTCTGTTTTCGAGTAACTATAGAACAAATCTCGCTTGAAACTCGCTAAGCTTTGAGTTCTCGTTAACCCAAGCTGTAAGTCTAGAAAATAACATGCTTGCAAATAAATTCAAAACTGGAAGGAATATTTCGGGATTGTCAAACAATGATCTTACAATTAATTGTCACACAATGATCTAACAATTAATTACGAGACAAATTTTCTGACAATGAATTGTAAGAGTACACGGTTGTTAGGCATTGTTAGCATGTTTTTCACTGACAGATCTGACAATATTGTAAGATCTACCAATCGTGTACACATATCTCTAGACTTAACTTGTTAAAACAGGTGTATTAGTATAGTGTTTCACAAGTAAAAATATCAGATATCTATGGCCAACTTTTAGTCCCGAACAACAAAAACGATCCTCCTAGACTCAAATTTTATTTTCTATCGATATAGGTACATAATTACTTGTTCAAAGCCATCATGGCAACCATGATTCAAATGAATTTGTAACAGCGAATAAACCACTCAAAAATAAGTACAAACACACTCCAACTGCATTGAATTTAACATAAAAAAGTACTCAATATTCTTGTTCATTCATTCCAGTTGAGTGCTAACAGTTGCACCCGCCTATGAAAAAGTAAACACTCCAATTCAAAGAATGGTGTTGATTGAGAAGTATAGAAAACAGAAGAGTCACGTCGCAACAATCAACATGTGATCACGCCGATCGTGCTCGCTTGCGTTGATCTTTTGCAAAGCAATAACTAAATTGTTTGTTTATATAAAATTCAAAACAAAATCAGAGTCTGGAAAATCCTATAGTGAGTTGAATAATATTGTTTTTTCACTGGAATAACAAATCATCGACACATTTTTGGTGCTCGGTGACGCGAAGACGACTTTATGCTATCGAGATAGTTTAGACTTTAGAGTTGTAAATGAAATGAACGAAAGTGGTCTCACCAAAAACCAAAACGTCTTTGAAAATAATATATGTTCGCTTAGTGCGTTTTCTTGTCGCTGTCCGCGATTCAGTTTAGAAATATTGCGCACAGATGCTGGGTTGGTGTTTCGTCCGAGAAGGTTGTTGTAGTTAATATGTTTTGATTTTTTTTTTGTTGAGGAATTATCGTGCGAATTCCTTATTTAGGTGTGGGTTCTAAGTGTTGCTTTTTGTGGTTTGTTTTTTTTAACTGTTCATAAGTGAAAGGAATGTATTTATTAATTTAGTCAAAAAAGTGTACTTATGCATCAAAAAAGGTTTAATACATATCTATATAGGTATAACTTTGTTTGAAAATAATAAATGCAATTTCATATTCAAAAACTCAACGAATTATTCTAATTAATTATGAAAATATCTTTTTATTAACCTGTCAAGTTCATATTATCGATTTCGGGGATCGGAATGTGTCGCGGATCTTTTACGGATACGCACATTAAAACAAGAACAAGTCAACGCGGAACTCCTTCTACGAGAATCACAAAAGCCCATCTGGTTGGTATTCAGGCTGACTAACGAAACATCACAAACTTGTATTTTACCTTGCCTTCACCATCGTCTGTAACGCTTCAAGCCGGCTCGACTTCGATTAATTGGATTTCATTCATGTGTTTGCACCTATAGATAGATATACAATCTTCTATACCTATTTGATCAGACTCTCGAGTCTTGAGAGGTCTTGATGTAACGTTTTTAGTTTATGAAGTGTCACGAAAGTCAGTGTATTGTGTTCTTGCCTCGGTTATTTCCACAATGATTGTCCTTTTGAGTCGTTTGCTAACGAATTCTGTGAACCAAAGTCGTTCCAATTCGTTCACTATCGATTAGTGTCTTAGATAATTAGAATACGTTTAACTATTTCAATGTGCTATCCCTATGTTTATATGCATGTCTATGCTTGTATTTATTTCGGTGCTAATTAAGTGCAAATATTTTTCTATGGAATGTAGTAAAATTGCGTGTGTATTTTAAGGCTGTGGTTAACAAAATAAATCCAGTAGATATATATACGTAGCTTAAGGTATACGAAAGAAGATACAAAGCAGAGAAAAGAGAAAGAAAACATACCTACCTCTACTCTACCGCTACTGGATCTACAACCTGTTTTCGATCTGTATTTTCATCTTATAAAAAAGTATCTTTCAGAACCGAAGAGGAAAATATGTGAGTAAAAATAACAATTACATATGCCTATATACTGACGTATTTGTTAGATTTATCTATTTTTTTTTCTATTGTTTGAATTGAAGCGTGAGTGCAATGTGCAACAAAAATAATTAGTTGCCCTCGCGTTATCTTTAAGAAAATAGAATCAGGTGACACTAATATTCAATAAATTGAATATTTTGTATAGTGTACACTTTTACAGATTGTTGATATATTTTTGTCTAATACCCTGAATTCACAAGACATAATACCAAGGTATGTAGGTATCTATCCGGATTGGTATCTGCAGTCTGCACATTAAAATTTGTATAAAATATTCAGTTTGAAAATTCTATGTGAAAAACTAACATGAAATTTAACATAAATGTTCTAGGTATAGGATTAAGGTGTGCAAATAAGAAAATGTATGGGATTTCATTTGAATGATCCCTAAATTATGTTAAATTATAACTTGAAATTTTTATTTGATGTTATGTCACCTTTGAATTCTAATTTTGATTAAAAAAAAAAGAAGAAATAAGGAATGGAGTTAAGTGAATAATATATTTGCATATTTTTTTGCTGGTCATAATTCAAACTGATCTTTTTATGGAGTCTAGGTAAATATACCTGCTTTGAATATATTTTTGGGCACATGCTCTTAAGGTGTTAAGACTTAAGACTTAGAGAAAATCTATTTTCAGTTTTTATTGAGAAACTAGGTATAAAATCATTAATGGGGAAAAAACTGTCTGCTAACTCTGCTTCCCTGGATGTGTTTTTATTTTTATGTTGATTTCATTGTGAATATAGCTAAATAGCAATGTTCTTATGAACTTATGAATAATGCAAAATTGAGCGGCAATTGTTTTGTTTTGCAAACAAAATAATGGTGTACGGTGAATACCAATTCCATTTATCTGCGAGGTTGGTATACACTTCCGAAAAAAAATTTATTGATCTCACAATCTTACAATTGGGTCTCCAAAATAAGGCATGAAGAAATAAAGCCACCATCAAAAAAATTAATTAAATAAGGCCCCAAATTAGGGTACATTTTGTGTAGGCAATGAAATTATGCCTTATGAAATGAGGTCCCAACGAAATGAAAAAAAAAATGCTCCAAAAACAAATGAAATAAGACTCCTATTTGTGTTGTCCCTGTATAAATGTTTAATTTCAAAAATTATATGAGACCCTAATTTGGTTATGGCATACTTATGGTTTTAAACACGATTTTTACATTTAAATATTTATTTATAAAATGTTACCATTCACGAAATAAGCACTTGTTGAAAAAAAACGTTAGATGGCGGACCCTTTAAATATTTACAAAAAAATTATCACAGATTCGTATTTAGCTGTGGGTTATGAGACAATTCTCAGAACTATCACAGCTGATGTTAAAATTAGTTTTAAGTTTTCGAATCTTTTCGGAAATCAATTCAACATCCGCCTTTCTGTGGAGATTTAAGGTTGAATAATGCCAAGGAAGGTCTAGCATCATCTTCAAAACTGTGTTTTGTGATACCTGCAACTTGCTCCCATGTTATTGTGGTAGTACCACTTATTATTTGGAGTTGACTGCAACGAAAATAACAAGCTTTTCTTTTTGTGTAAAGAAGATAGCTTGCATCTTCTAAACATTCAGCTTAATTTTCCATTTGGTATAGTATTCTTCTAGTATTTCGATGGCATGTTTTAGATTTCTCTCCATGTTGATTTTATTATTTTTACTTGCGAATATATATAGGTAGATACTATATGGCAAGTTATGACTTGACATTACGATGATAGCGAAGACGCAAAAAGTGGGTTACGCAAAAACGTCCGTCTGTCTGTCTGTGTGTCTGTTCGACTACAGCCTAAACAGATGGGTCGATTTTCTTTAAACTTGGTACCTAGCATTTTTTCGACATTCCCCCATCCGTTTTTATCTCTTTTTTTTTTAGGACCAAAACTAACAGTAGCAGTCATACAAAATTTCTTGGCCAAAAAGGAAAAACTTATTTTTCTCAAATCCAGCGCTACCGAATTTGTTTTTAAGAACTCAATAAATTTAAATAGTTATAAGTTGCCTTTTAATAAAAAAAAATGGTTCCGAAAAATGGTTATTAATGGTACCTTCCAAAGAACCATTTTTTTTTATTTTCGCTTTTCTCAAATTTGTTATTATTATTATATTATTGACACATTCTAAATAATATTGTGTACCTACCAAAATTTTCAAAAAAAAAAGTTTTTGGATTTTTAAAAAAAGTTTAAATTTTTTTTTTTTGAAAGCTCAATATTTCAAAAAAGACTTGATCGATTTTTATTAAACTTGTTAAATAGCGGTTTTTTAACTTTATCTAGAAGATTTCTGACAAAAATTATTCTAATACCCAAAAATAACTGTGCCTCCCATACAAATGTTTAAAAACCGTTAAGTAAAATATTTTCTTTCTCAAAAACGACTAATACGATTTTGATAAAAGTTTTTTCATGTGTTAAAATTAGTACTATCTGCCATTGTAAATTTTATATTTTAGGATTAGTAACAGTACCTCTCATAGAACGGTTTCTTTGATTTTCCACTATCTCAATATCTGATCAACCGAGTTAAATTAAATTTTTTATACAGAAGCTTGTAACAAATATAAATAAAAGTGCGTAACAAAATTTTCTAAAAAATGATTTTTGGATTTAAAAAAAAAAAATTCAAAATTATTTTTTTTTAAATTCGATATTTCGAAAACGGGTAGCAGAAAGAAGCTTGCGCATAAGAGCAAGTTCGTGCGACCCAGTCGTGCATATTTTTTGATTGTGTAGATGTACAGTCAATTTTGCATAAGGTGTGACACAAAGCTAGAGCATGTAGGTTGGATCGAGACAAGAAAAAAATCGTATAGGGGGGCGGAGGTGTTCTATTCCCCCGCCTTTAGCCTTGAAGGGCAATTTTCTAAAAAAAAATTGACTTTAAAAAGAAAAAAAATTGTTTCAAAACAACGGTAGGTATCACTTACAATTACATTTTTTACCTTTTTGTAAAGCTAAAAATCTCTTCTTTTTTTTTTTCAATTGCTCTTGAATTTTGAAAACAAAGGTACTAATTAATTACGTAAAATTTTGAAAAAAAATAGTTTGAAATTTTTTGTTAATTTTTTTTTCTTCAAAATTTAGAGTTTGAAAATTAATTTTTTCAAAAACTGTTCACTAAAACAACTTTAAAGAAAATAAAAGGAGAGATTTCTGGCTTTAAAAAAAATGTATAGCATGGCATTGTTAGTTTTACCGTTGTTTTATATTTTTATTTTTTTTTTATGTTTAAAGTCAATTTTTTAGAAATTGTCCCTCCTGGCTAAACGGGGGTGAATATACTCCCCCTCCTGTACGATTTTTGTCTTGTCTCAATCCAACCAGCACGTTTTAGCTTTCTGTCTCACGTTATGCGAATCACCCTGTATACTGATTTAAACTAAAAAAAAAAAAAAACAAAAGGGAAAGGCGAACTTTCACCTTTTTTGCATCACTGTACATATATTTTATGTATCTATTAAAAAATATTTAAAAACATAAATAAAATAATTCTCAACAAAACATGGCTTTCCTCAAAAAATAAAAGCTGTATTGGCATTCATCTGAACACATGACTTTGGCAGCGCCATGCTTAGAGCATCGGCTTCGGAAGAGCTTGCTTCTATATATTCTGTTAGAGTTTTCAGAAAAAAATTTGTTCAATTAAAAGGAACATACTAGCCCTTTAAAAGAGTTTGATAATCGGGATGGTCTACGTGAATTACAGATGTAACTTCAACTATTAAATTGATGGTAACACACTAACTATAAAGCACAGTAGATCTAACATCAATAGATTTCACTGCGAAAAGTTAAAGGAAAAAATAAATTTCCAAAGAAATTTCTTATTCCTTTTCCCCCCAAAAAAATGGCACTTAATTTTATTTTTCACGATTCACAAAATGTAATGAAAAATTTACTTCGCTAGGTTACTCCTACTACGCTTTACAATTTTTTGTTTTTTTAATTTTTGATGAGAATTGACTACAGGTATTCTATAGATTCTTTCGATGTAACAGTTCTTCATAATTTATGTAAGTACAGTAAAAAACGTAGTCTTACTGGTATCTAGCACTAGCTTGCCCTTCTATTTATTTACCTTGTATGCATGAAACTTCATTGAAATTATTCAAATGACCAGTAGTTATACATACATTCCATTGAGCTATTCAATATTACTTATACCAATAGTATTATGATAGACAATAATATACATTCATCTATACATAGTCTACTCCAACGATGATGTAAGCAAATAGCAAAGTTAACACGTCATCGCTATTATATCTTTATAATTAAATTTTAATATATGTAATTATATGTGAACGAAAACTGAATGAGCTTTGATATAAAAGGTAATTAAAGTATCATCTCGAATCTTGAAAGACATAGTGTAGTCTAATGACTTACGGCGCGCTGCGGTAATGCTGGCGAGCCTTGTATTGGATATGTTAAATACTTAGGTACACCATTTTGCATGAATGTAAGTGACAAGGACAGGTCAGGATTCCATTATTGATTCGTTTATTTTTTTTTTTTATTCAGAGATCAGAAAATATTACGACCTTGGTAATGGAAAACAAATCACATCACGACTTATGTAAATCATTCAAATTCTGAGTTAATCAAATAATGATGATATCACTTTTTATGAGTTAAATGTTTTGAGTACGAAGATTTCGCTTACTATCACTTCAAAAAAAAAAAAATCTTCATCATAGTTCAAATTCGTGCTCCAAAAAATAGTGGGTGAATCAGTTAAGAGCCCCGCCCGCCCCCACACATCGGCCTTTTTTATGGGGCTACAACCTACAAGTTTGTGTGTTTCTAAAGCGAAGGAAAGATTATATGTACCCTCATACATAGCATACATAAGTGCCCATAAATACCGATTCAAACTTACCGATTAGTACAAACAATAATAACTTTGAATTAATTTATCGGCCTGTCATTTAATGAGCATATGGTAGCTTATGATGCGAATGCGCACCCGCCAACCACCTTGGTTGATATTTCACTGATTTCTTTAGGTTGTTCTCTTGATAAATAAAAACAATAGTGCAATTTTAAATAACTTAAGGAATACGTACAGGTACACATGAGTTCTTCTAATTATTTCTTATTATTTTACATCGGAGGCAGGGTTGTCACTTTGCTGAAATTAATGTAGATCTACTGCACTCTTTTCGAAAAATAAATCCACAGCCTTTTAATCAAATCTACTGCACTTTTGGTTCTACGAAAAAAAAAAATTCTTCAATAAATAATCCATAAAATAATTTTTCAATTCTGTCTTTGAATATGCAGTCATTGGGCCTTACTAATAATCAAATTTAGTGTTGAGGTTAAAAGAAAATCTTCAGATTTTAGAAAATCCGCATACCAATAACGACTTTAATCTCCAGTTTAGTTGTTAGCAATATGTCAAAATTTAATACACGGAAATCCATGTTTAAAGTCGAACACTAAATGAAAACTGCTGCCCTAGTGCTGTTTTATGGTACCGAAATTTGTATTTAAAACTTAATTCTACTCCCATGTTATCAGGGCGATTTAAATAGGTATAGGTATATTCATGGGTTGGTTTCAATCTTCAGATTTTTCTTAAAAGCGAAAAAGAAGTGTTTCATTTAGGAGTACTTTATTTATTGTTTGTATTTTTAGGTAGTTATGTGCAACATAAATTGATTGTTTTATTTGTTCATACAGTGTGCACTTGTGGAAATCAGAATTTCGATAATAATCTAAATTTAAAAAATACAAAGGCATAAAAGTCATCGTAAACGTTCGAAAACAGTCGCAAGCTTTGTAAATCTTTCAGGTTTTCTATACAAATTTTGATAGACTTACGCATTTGACGACTTTTACGAATTTTATGACGACTTATCGACATTGCGTGAATACCCTTAGAGCCAGTTTGTTCACAGTAGGTCAAGTTTTTGATACAATTTTCAAAATCCTGGTTAAATGGTGTAAATCAATCGAAATCAGCTGATTGGCTTAATCCATGATTGACAACTTAAGCTATGGATTTTTTGATACAAGTGGAAATAATCATGGATAACAGATAACACACTGTGAAAAAACTGGCCCTTACTGTTTAACAATAGAAAACCTAAAAAAAAAAAACAATTAAATACTCAGACAAAATATGCCAGTTTACTTATTTTTATTTGAAAATATTTTAAGTTTAAGATTTTCCTCGAATGAAAAATATTAAAATAAAGTATAAGAAATATATTTCCTTGTTAAAAAATATGGTGTTATTAATTTAAAAAAAAATTGCTTCAACACTTAAATCAATTGACGTACTATTAGTACTTTAATACATTCTGTAAAAAAATAATACGGCAATACTTAACTTTGAAGGAATAGAGCAAATTATGACAGTTCCTGCTTTGTTGTGTTTTTTTTTATTTATGTGACAGTGTTGCAGAAAATAAAGTTATCCAAAAAAAACTTAACAAACAAAACATCAATCAACAATTTCATCATCGCTTGCTACAAATGCAATCGTCCCGGCCATTATGCACGTGACTGTTATTCCGGGCTCCGGGCGGTGGCGGAGGAATGGAGGCAACCCGGAGAAATGCTACAAATGCAACCAAACCAGGCATTACACTCATGCATGCCCCGAGGAGTCGTCGCAATGGAATTGGTCACATTTCCAAATCCTGCACCCAAATGTATAACCCAACATGCTACAAATGCAACAAACTCGACCACTGGGCCCGCAACTGTCCCGAACAGATGTACGATAGCCGTAGCTCGTCCAACTTCATTTTATCGTGTTACAAATGCAACAGAGCCAGTCACATTTCCAAGTAACCAAGACTTGCTACAGCTGTGGCAAGAGCGGGCATCTGAGGTGTGAATGTGGCGACAAGGGAGGACGCAACTAAGCAGAGCGATGGACTTACGATGTTTTTTTCGGTAGCTGGCAAGAGCGTTCCCGAGAAGTAAAACTTCGCCTTCTTTATAAAATATTGTACCTACAACCTACCTACTTGTTTTACCTACCCCCCAAAACAAAAAATAAGAAAATCTGACTACAATATTAAAATATCGCTGTGATTGTTTTTTTAATTTTAATTTACAATTACTGGATCTGCTGATAGAAATAATATAAAACCAACTTGGGTTTTAATTGTTCATTCAGCAAACGACTTAATTAGTTGGTTGCCTCCGGTTGGAACTTTGACAGACTTTCGTGGAAATTCTGACAGTTCATTGAATTTTTTTCCTCATTTGTAGTACATTTTGTAATAGATTCAAGGAGAGTCTGGAGACTAGTAAGTGAAAGGGTTAAATTGTTTATTGGTAGCATTTTGTTAAAGCTTAGCACTTTGTTTTAACCTTCCGGTTAACTAATAGTCGACATTAGCTTTTGATTATTAGTAAGGCCCATTGTCATTTTTCATAAAAACCCACCTTTTAATTTATGCATACAGCTATTGGCAACGTTCAGGATTAACTAGGATAGTCTATCTTAGATACTCAAGTATCCATGTATAATTCTGAACGAACAAGACTGGATAAGTTAAATTTGCTGCTCAAATCAGTTTTGTAGTCAGCTGTTCTTGACTATTCTCGTAGGATAGATAAGTATCCCAGAATTTTTAGGATAGCTTCAGATTTCTGTTTTGGCAACAGCTGTTTTATAATCAAATGTGTTTTTACAAGTGATTACAACAACACAAAGCTATCCAGATCACTTTGGATACAAATCTAAGCGCGACCATTGGCTATTGGGTTTGTTTTGATGACAGTTGACAGTTGACAGCTGTCAAAGCTGGTTTATTGTTTTGATTTTGAGATTTGTTTTGATGACAGTTGACAGCTGTCAAAGCTGGTTTATTGTTTTGATTTTGAGAGAAATGGAAAAGATCGATAAATCTCCACCCAAACCGTAAATTTTTTTAATTGGTTGAAAATTGATATAGGTGAATATAAGTTTTTATTTGGATTTAGTTAGTAGAAATTTACAAAAAAATCAATGTGTTGATCAAGTTGCTGGTCCCAGAAGAAGTTTGTAGCTTTTTATTTCTAAGTAGGTAGTTTTAACATTATAATATGTAACATTATATAATTCTTGGTTAGATTTTTAAAATCAAGCGGTTTTTTAATAACAGAGAGTTCGTGATGACGTTGAGGATCAAGAAATTTTAAGACCTAACCCATCAAAATTTGTTTCTTGGAAATATAAATCTACTGCAATTACATTGAATTTATTGCATTTTTTTTTTTGCAAATCTAATTAGGATTTTTTTCTTTCAAAAAGTGGCAACCCTAATCGGATATTGTAGGGTATGACCGTCCTGTTTGATAACTTTAATATGTGAATGCAAAGAAAACTTGTCTCTTTCTTAACAAAACATCAATTTGGAATTCAAAACTATAGTGCTGCACGAAATCTAGCTAAAATTTGAGTTTTGAGTGTAAACAACTGCTGGAAAACTGGAATTAAGACTTTTTTTTTTATTAAAAAATGCAATTTCATATTGCCATTTTTCAGAATACGAATACGATGGAAATGGCTTATGTGGTGGTGAGGGTGGAATAAAGTGCTTCTCTTTTGGTCAAATTGTCACTCTTTCTTCCTCAATATTTTCGTTATATGGAAAGTGTATTTTACTATAGTTTGTCAAACAACTAAAGGGTCCGCAATCTAAGGTTTTTTTTCTTTTTCAACTAGTGTTTATTTCGTTAATGGTAACACTTAGCTCATGTCCGATTTGACAGATAATTAGTTTTATTCTTTCCGCTGAACGAATATGGTTGTGTATACGCTTCGCTAGGTGGGCCTGCGATCGACTTAGAGAAGATGTCGATTTTGCCAAAAAAATCATCTTTTCAGATGAAACTCATTTTGATCTTGGCGGGTAGTAAACAAGCAAAATTGTCGCATTTGGGGCACAGAAAACCCGCATGCATACATTGAAAAGCCGATACATCAAAAACGAGTCACTGTTTGGTGCGGATTTTGGTCCAGAGGCATAATTGGGCCATTTTTTGAAAATGAGCAATGAGTGGCCGTTACAGCCAATGGCGATCGTTATCGGGCCATGTAGAACGAATTTTTGTTCACAAAAATTGAAAAGGAGGATATTGGCAACATTTGGTTTCAACAGGACGGCCGGCGCTACGTGCCACACAGCCGAAGCTACACTCGATGTTTTGCGCCATTTTCAAAAAAAAAAAGAAAAGTTATTTTGCGGACCCTTTATATAGTAAAATTGGTTTTATAACGAAATAATACATAGGTTTCCATATACAGGACAATCTTTCCATTGCCTTAGCCAAAGCGTCTCCGTTGGCAATATTCAAGTGAGTGGCAATGTACGAGGAAATATTGTCAATGAGGAACAACAGACATTAAAGACTAAAAATCGCAACTTTTTAGTTCCAAACGCAACATTGCCAAAAATCCAAATAAACAGCGATCTTGCAAAATTTATAACATCCATGAAAAGCCAATTTTCATAATAACTTTGGATAACATTGCGTTGTTGTGGTAGATTACTCAATTAGTTAAATTAAATTAATTTGTGTGTTTGACATCTGTTGATATAATATAAATTGAGCCAAACTATCTGTATCTGTATGCTATTAAACAACAAAAGAAGTCTTGTTCGTTGTTCTGCTATAGGTAGATAAAGAATAAGTAACGGGAAATACGAATTATATCTACATAAAAACATTGCGATTTAATTTCCATTGCAAATTCAGTGACAGTAACGTGTTGTATAACTATCAAACATTTTATAGGTATAGTCGTTTGGCTTATCACATCATAGAGATTCTCCCTATTCATTTCCATTTCTTGATTTTTTGAGCAACCATACCATAGAATGTCCCAAACATTCAAAACGCACGTTCTATGGTTTAGTTGGTACCCATACCCACCTACTTTTTGTATAATGTGTGCAATAGCTTCGTGTAATTTAAGGCCAACTTTCAATGGATTACGTGTCGCATGATCAGATTACGGATGAGATTGTTGTTTTTGTTTAGAAAAGTTGTTTTGTTGCAAATATTTACTTAACACACCTACTCACATGGCCTTTGTTGTATTAACAAAATAATCAAATCGTTTTAAAGGCCCATACGCATCCGTAGAGTAATCAACGTAACGTCTTTATCCGCAGTTGCGTCGATGAATTAATTTATGTGAGCCAAGACAATGTTAAAATAACTATAGGTAGAGGCACCAGCGAAATGAGCTATGTGAAGATGAGTCTGCTGACAAAAGTTAATCGCAACTCCAGTAAAATGTAATGCATGACAGAGTTGGTGTCTCAAACTTTTACCCTATTTTTATCAATTTAAGTCAGGCAGGATTGCGTAAGTTTATATGTAAAATTCACTCATAAGCACAAACGAGAGATGGCCATCACTTTACAATGCTTGTCGGGTTTCAAGGAATCATCTATGACAGAATATCTGTAAGAAAAAAAAAAAAAAACACAATACTTACTCAAGACAAGCAGGCCTCAATTATCCCTTTAAGTTCAAAACCTAACTGGTCAAAAACCAAGATAGGAACAAAATGGGCATTAGCAAATCTTACTTATTCATACAGAGGGTGCCAAGATAAAGAGGTGGTAGAGGCAGAGATCAGAAATAAATCTCAACCTTTTGAAAGGTTCCTTAATAATTGTTATTTGTTGTTACTTTCAATAAAAATCACTTAATAACCTTTATCCTAAAAAAAAAAATTTTTCGGTCAAGGTCTGAGAGAAACCTTTATTTTGATTTTTTGTATGTTTCGGTCAAATATTGAGTTTTTTTTCTGAGAGAAAAAAAATAATCTCATCTGCAAATTTATTAATCAGAATGTACGTTAGTATGACCGCATGCGCATACGAAAATGCAGTTAATTAGGCTTTTTAGTCATCGGTGAATAATTGTCAGTAAAAATTGAGTGATTTTGTGCTATAAAGTGATAGAAAGACATTCTCGACATATTCGACATTTTCCTTTGCATATTAACCATTTTTGATTTATTTTCAGCGAAAAAGGTTTAAAGGTTGACCTTTTCCATTTATTTTTTTCGTATAAATCTCCTCAACCACTGAGAGATATTTTTAAAAATAAAAAAATAACTCTCAACCGATAACCTAAATTTTTTTTTTTTTTTTTTAATAAATCTCAAACCGAAACCAAATTCTTTATAAAGGAATGTAATAACTCTAAGAGAGAAACCAATTGAAAATAAAGGTAAACAATTATTTCTGATTTCTGGGTAGAGCGGGCTCATCTCACTTCCTTTGTGAATTTCCAAGCCTAGCCAGAATTAGGAAAACTGCCCTCGGAGAATACTTTTTGATGAACTATGCGACATCTCAACCTTGCCACTAGGGAACATACCTAAAATTCCCACTCACTCCGCACACTCTACCCATCCTCACACCTACCTTACATTCTGGATCCATTGACATGCGAGTGAGATGGTGCGGCTTGTCGTAGTATACAGTAGGTACGGCTCACTTATAATCACATCGCTTAAGAACTCAAATCGCCTATTGTACCTACTATTTAACACACTGTAGACTTCAGGACGGGATACCATCAGGGCCTTACGTTTTACTTGCATTATGTTCAACCACTGCTTCTTCTATCGGGTTTTTCAATGAGAGCGCTACAAAAATTTTTTTTAAATAAAACAAAAACGGTTTTGGATATTAATGAAATTCTTTATTCCTGTGAAAGTACGTTCAATGCCATTATGTATGGAACTCGATTTCTTTTGCATGGCCACCACGGGCACGCTTGCAGAAGTCCAGACGCTGAACCCAATTTTCGACGGTTTTCAAGCATAAATCGGCCTATACTGCTGCAATTTCCCGTTCGATATTCGTACGAAGTTCATCAATCGTCGCTGGCTTGTTGGCATAGACCATATACTTGACGTAGCCCCACAGGAAATAGTCTAACGGCGAGGCGGCCAAGCGACTGGACCATTTCGTGAGATAACACGTTCTCCAAACTTGGTTTCCAATAAATTGATTGTGACATTCGCTGTGTGGCTTGTGGCGCCGTCCTGTTGAAACCACATGTCCTCCAAGTCCAAATCATCCAATTAGGGCCAAAAATATTCGGTTATAATTGAACGGTAGCGATCCCCATTCACAGTAACGTGCCGGCCTTGATCATCACGGAAGAAGTACGGCCCAATGATGCCGGCGGCACATAAACCACACCAAAACTTATTTTTTCGGGATGCAATGATGACTCATGGAGTACGTGTAGATTGCTGCCTGACCAATACCGCATATTTTGTTTATTGACGAAGCCATTCAGCCAGAAATGAGTCTCATCCCTGAAGGTGATTTTTCGATTTTTAGCGCTCTTAACGTTGAGGCCACTGACTCCGAATTTCGGTAGTAAATTTTAATAATTTCGACTCGTTGTTGGCTCGTATATCTTTCCATCATGAAATGGCAAACCTTACTAAAGAGAAATGTCAAAAGAGCGGCAAGAAATATGGCGTCGTTTGCTGTTCCTGTTGCTCTACTTTTGTAGCGTCCCTGTTGAAAAACCCTTTATTATTATTAACACATCGTCATGTCAGTTCGGAAGAAAAACGATATAAGATACCTCAACAAATGAAGTTCTCAAGTTACCAACGCAATTTTTGGCAATAAACAAAATCTAAAATCGAAAACTAAAAGGTCCCACCTTAATATTCGGAACTGACAGAGCTCTTCTGATGTGACTTAAATAGTTTAACATACCTATAGGTACCTATCAAAAGTCCAAGTTCTATTTATTTTCTTTTGCTTTGGTTGAAATATGTGGCTTGTTGAGTTGAGTCGTTTTTTCTATCGAACCCACGACATTTAAGATGGACTGTCAATGTTGTGTATGATGAGCTATGAAATTCTGCTTGCACACTTATTATACATACTACATACACACCTTTTTATTAAGTCTTTATATGTATCTACTCTGTAAGACAATAGTAGGGTTAGGGCTTCAAGTGTTATTATTAGGTATAATTTGCCAGAATTTAAAATAAATTAATTTAAATTAAATTTACTTAGAAAATTTCTATTTATAAATTAATTGATTTAACTATAATTTTCTAGATGATAAGTAAAGTGGGCGTACCCACGTGCTAATTATATTTTTTTAACAAAGTTTTCCTTATTCGTTCTTATAGAAAACGAATGTGATATGCATTTGAAATTCGAATGTGATTTTCATTAAGAATAGTAATGAGCTCTCCACGTCTTTCGTTCGACAGCACGTAAGAGTAAATGTATCGATTTCCTCCATTATATATTTACTTATGTACGTACGTTTCACAGTTTATTTTAAAGTGATCCATAAAATATTCAAATGCTATCAGGGCCGTCGAGAGGAATCCCGGGCGCGAGACTTAAAACTACCAACCCCCATACATACACCGACAGTTTTTTTTTTTCCAAACTACATGCCTACTGCTACGGCCAAATACCTATTGCTAAACTTCTTAGAATTAATAGAAGGAATGAAGTATTTCTTGTTAGCACAGTGGACGAAAAAAAAGGTTTTCATTATCTAATCAATCCGTCCCAGTTGAGACAGGGGATGTATAGAAAATAAGAGTTCGAACCCACACCTCTGATAGTTAGCAATCAAGCTCTTCATTCAGTGCTCTATTGCCAACCGCATGTTTGCATAAGTCAAGGAAAAATACGGTCGTACATAAAATTATTATTACAAAATTAGCATGAAGATCTTTTACTTTATTTTAATATTAATATTAATATTAATTTTTTTTTCTTTATTTAAAAAGCTTTGTATTGTAAACAGTTTTCATTTAAACTTTTTAATCCTTTGTTTACATTCAAAATATTATGACACTAATGCCATTAGAGTTGGTTTGTATTCGAAGAAATGTATTTCAGGTATTCTAAACAGGAATATTTCCTATTAAATTCAAAGTTTAAACTCAGAGAAATATTATAGGGATTAACTGACTGAACACATTGGTAAAGCTGCAGAGGCAGCACGTAGCACTCACTGTCAAAGTTGGAAGGTACGCAAATAGTATACAGCGCTATAATGTGAAACTACAGCTGCAGCAAGAAAAGTAGCTGCAGTAAAAGTTGACTCAACTTTAACTATTGTTACTAGCTTCATGCTACATTTGAGATAACATATAGGATCGTTATATACTTTTCTCTTTCTAATGAAAGGTAGCCATGGGAAACCGCGCTAGCTAATGGCGAATTCCTTTCAACAAAGAATTTGAATTTTTTCTAAACAGCATCGATTTTTTTTCTGTGAATTGAAAGGAATTCATATTTCGTAAGAGAATCGATTTTTTTGTGTGATTGTGTTTGTGTTACTTGTCAGCTGCAATTGACCCAAAACGTCAAGAAATTTTTCATAAAACTATTAAGGTTGTTTGTTTTTGTTGTGAGCAAAATGATTTACCAATAGAATTAAATTAATTACTATGGTAATTCTGTTTTAATAAAAAAAAAGAAATATGACAGCTTATATACGGGGGAAATTTGTTGGTGCAATTTATTTGTTTGAACTTCTATACTTGCACAAATATTTTTAAAGAAAATTGTTTTTGAAAAGTTTTCACTTGCACTGAAAGTTTTAATCACGTCTTTCACTCGCGAAAGGTATTTTTTGTTTGTCAAATTTTTGTTTGAACAACGCACAATAAGTTATTATTTTTAAAGCTATATTGACTGAATATATTGTTGAATATTTTTTTTAAATTATGTAGAATTCGTTTTAACAAAAAAAAAAATAAACAACTCATCTTCAAAAATTCCGCGACTTTCAATTTGACGTTTTAGAAATGTCAAGTCTTCATAGTCAGCCTTATTTTGAAATTCACTTTCATGCGAAAGTAAGTCGAATTCGAATAGTTTGTATTTTTAGTTTCGAACGAATAATCGAAAGTTCACTTAGCAAAATGTCAATCAAAATGGCCGCTATGAACTGCCAAAATATATTTTTTTTAACTAAAAGTCAATTTTTGTTAATTTATAGAAATTCTTTCGACTTCCCATTTTGAGAGGAGCGGCGGCGTGACCCCTTTTTTAATAATCTTTTGTACATTTACAAATAGTTATTGACTTATGACAAATGAGTAAATTAGCAACAATTTTAAAAATTGAAATTTAATGAAAAATTTCAAACAAATTACTATCAACTTACATACATACAGGGTATCCCGTAAATAATTGAATACTTTGCAACTGGATAAAGCTGGCCTCTTAAAACCTTTCTGAAGAAAATTAAAAAAATATTACCCTCTATGTTATGGCGTTTGTTCAAAAAATTTTAAAAATTGTGACTTTACTCAAATTCCTGAACACACCATGGGTGAATGATTCTTATTGTTGTTTTTACTTTTATTATATTCTAGAGTTACGGGACAATCTGTATAGCTTAGTTTTAGTGCAGTTTTAAAAACATTGAAAGGTGATCTGCGCTGGAAAATGCGAGGGTGAGTTTTGTATCTATGATTTTATTGTCGCTAGGTGGCAAAAAAAGCCTATTTTAAATAGTGTTCCTTAAACAAAAGTTCAGTGTATAAGCAGCGTTCGGACTTTACTGCGAAAGCCGTAGATTTACTTGGCTTTTTCATACATTATCAAATCTACTGCACCACTGCGCTTTGCTTACAATCTACTTCTATTTTCGGTTTCGATTCAATTGTGAATAAATTTGGTTTGTAACAAACTACATTCGAGACTTTTTGCTCGAAAGTGGGAAAGTAAAGAACAAAAACAACCGTTAGAGATGCCTGTGTGTGTAAAAGCGTGTTTGATCTGTCATTTCAGATTAATTTGACAGATTAAGCACAATTTGTTCGAAAACAGGCATCTGTAGAGCATGTTTTTGTTTTTCATTTCTTCACTTTTTGCCACTCTTTTGCAAAAAGTGTTGATTGGAGTAGCCTTTAATATGAAATTAAAATTTTACTTCGAAAATGTTTGTTTCAATCTACTTCGAAATGCGATTTCTGAAGTTCGAACCCTGTGTATAAGTTCATAATTTCGCCCAAAAAAGTCCTTTTTTCGCACTTAATGCATTCACCAAATTCTAACATTTCGTTGTAGTCTGTATTTATGTAATGTTAACCACAGCATGAAAGATTTAACATTTCTCTTTTCAAAATTCAAATTTTAATTTTAAAATTTTAAAGATCAAAGAAACTCATCTTAGTCATCTACTAAAATATATAAACTAGTCATTTATTTGTACTAAATGTATTCCTATTTTTTTGTGAGAAACTATCGCTAACTATCGATACTATGGGGTATTTTTCGAAAAATATCGCCAACTATCGCAAGTGCTGACTATCGATGTTTAAGGAACACTAATTTGAAACAATAAAAGCCCTCTTAATGCAACTGTTACTCTCCCTAGTATTATCAAAAGACTATATTAGAGAAATTTGGAGCAACCCCATCATGCATTTTTAATATCGATTAACCGTGGCAGGGCCGCTTTACGAAAAAAATATTTTTCTTTTAGAGTATAACGCACACGCATATCAATTGTTTGCATCGCTGACCTATACAAAGCTCTTTCATAAGAATACAGGTGATAAGGGTTATCACATAATATTTTGGTGCAAGTTATAAGTGCACACAATTTTTAAAAGAGGGTATATTTGAATGTGTTGGTTATCTCCGCTGTTATACTTTTTTATGAACAAAATTGCGTATAGGCCTGTCGTATATGAGTGCTATTAATAATTTTTGTTTCATTATCACAAGACTATGTACAATTTGTACATAGATATTTCAAGACAAACAAAATAGGCAAAAGCGTTTGTTAGGTTTCGAGGCTGTGTTGGTTTATTTTATTTATTTTGGGTTTTAACGGTTGAGTTAGTGTACAAAATAAGTTTCAGTGAAATTGTTTGAAGAAAAAAAATTGAGATTTGTGTTTTTTAAATAGAACTTAATGTGACTAATAGTTCATTAGAGATAGTGTTGTCTATTTAGTGCATATGGTAATGGTTATAAAGAATTTTTTGACAGAGTATGAGATTATTAGCTAATTTGGATTGTTAAAAAAATTTTCACTCCCCAATATGACGTATGTCACGGAGTAGTTCCTGCGTGGTGTTTTGAATTATGGTGGTTTGATTATGGTGGTTTGATTATGAGTGACACAAGTAAATGTGTTTTTAATATATCAAAATACAAAAAAGATATTATGGGTCTGTTTCACAATGTAAATACCTACATATAAGTAATGTTCTGATTAGCTACTCGATACATAGATATTGACACAGGGTCATAAGTCCACAAGAGCAAAAATCACAGTTGTCTGTGTCTTTGACCCACCTGAATAGGTTATAAATCAAAATAAAATATGATCTTACCCTGTACCGATATTTATATAAATACATATTTACATATATGTGTCGGGTTACTAATCAGGAAACTTTACTTAGGTGTTGTGAAAAAGGCCATTAGGCCGGCCATTCACGACACAAAAAAACTGCGCAAATTGGCATTTCACGCAATTTAGTTTGTTTGTGCAAAATACTATACAAGTGAACTGCACAATTCTGAGTTTTAAAAGGTTTTCATTCAGTGAACGTGCCATATATTGCAGTGAGGAGAAGCATGTTTTTGATGAACACCCGTAATCCAGAAAAGATAGTTGTGAATAATACTATAAAGATGGGTGATTTTTTAAGAGGTTTAGAACTTTTTTTAAAAAAAAAACACAACAAATTCGAAAAAATGAATAAAATATTTATTTGAATCGATAGTTTGAATTGCAATTTAATGTTTAAAGATAATTTCATGCAAATGTTGACCGCGGCTGCGTCTCAGGTAGCCCATCCGCTGAGTCCAATTTTGGCATACTTTTTCACACATATCGGCCGGTATCTCACGAATGAATGCATGGATGTTGGCTTCCAGTGTGTCAATCGAAGCGGGCTTGTCCCTATAGACATTAGCCTTGACATACCCCCACAAAAAATAATCTAATGGTGTCAAATCGCACGATCTAGGCGGCCAATTGACCGGCCCGAAACGTGAAATTAACTGTTCACCAAACTCGCCTCGCAATTGCGCCATTGTTTCGCGTGCTGTGTGGCATGTGGCACCGTCTTGTTGAAACCACATATCATGCAAGTCAAGAACTTCCATTTCGGGCAAAAAAAAGTTTGTTATCATCGCTCGGTAGCGTTCACCATTGACAGTAACGCTGCGATTCGCATCATCTTTGAAGAAATAGGCCCAATAATGCCGCCGGCCCATAAACCGCACCAAACAGTGGCTTTTTCGGGATGCATTGGTAGCTGTTGCAATGCTTCTGGCTGATCTTCACTCCAAATGCGGCAATTTTGCTTATTTACGTAATCATTCAACCAAAAATGAGCCTCATCGCTGAACACAAGCAGCGCGCGATGAACATTTCGAACCGAGCACGAATTTTGATAGTAAAATTCAATAATTTGCAAGCGTTGTTCATTTGTAAGACGATCCATGGTTAAATTGCAAACCAAACTGAAGCTGTTTGACAGTGACACAAGGTACTAAACACACGTCAGCTGTCAAAACCAGTGTTGCCAAAACCAAACCAGCTTAAAAATCACCCATTATCATCGGCTCCGGCACCGGAATTTTCGCTGCATTTAACTTTTTTAAGTTATTTTTGGTAATTTTCCAAAAATTATTAATTCAGTGTCCCGGTCGGCTTCTGGGTTTTTTTCTTTCAGCTTTTAAACAAACAGCTCAGTTCGTATGCTTTGTTTTTAATTATTTTGTTTCTATATTAGGGGCTCCTAATTTCCCAGAGAGTCAGTTGTTCGAGAAACCCGCTGCAGAATTTTTGTTCATCAGCCATTCTTATAAAAAAGTCCAATGTGCACTCCGTGAATAAAATTTTTCAACTGAACGGTTGTATGGTTTTTGAAATTCACGACACAAAATAACTGCACAAATATGAAAACTTGAGCAATAATCAAAATAGTTTTGATTTTTACACAGTTAACTGCGCAAAAAGCACAAATAACCTCTTCACAAACACAAGTAAACCCCAATTTGCGCAGTTTTTTTTGTGTCGTGAATGGCCGGCCTAGGTAAAATGTTTTTACTTCAAATTTCTAAGATTTTATTGTTGCCATTATATTCAGTGTCCAGTTATCATTGAATACCATCATTGAACATTTTAATTCTCAATTTAAAGACACTTATGCCCGATTTCATAAAAATACACTAAAATCCCTTTTGCCTAAAGTCCTCTTAATTTTTATCAGACCTTTAAATATTTCCAGTTTCACCATCTAAAAAAAGGAAATTTTAGGGAAATTTTAGTTAAAATTGGGGTTTGCCCTGGATATGGAAATAGGTTGTTTCCCTCTCACATTCGAAATGCAAGTGAAAAAGCATTATGTGTAGAAAAAAATGTTACGAAAAAAAAAATATTTGGAGAACGGATTTCAATATGAACTCGGAATATTCTTGGACGTCTTACTTTATGTTGCTCTTCATCCTCAGATGAACAATCAATTATTCTGAAAACAAACAAATTATGAAGGCTTTCCGAAACCAACGCGAAACATTCGGAGCGAATATGCGATGACTGAACAATGTTTGAAGATTCACATCGCGCCAATGTGGGTGCTCTCATTTATCTCCATGTAAATAAATTAAGAAAGGCGAAAGTCTTCGTCTTGTCGTCGTTCGGAAGTATTCGCGTTGGCTTGGGAGAGCCTTAAAAGATTATTATCTACACACAAACTACATATATTTTTGTTTCGACCTATTCACAATTTATATTTGCAAGAAATTAAATAAAAAAGTGACTGCAAAAGATCATCTATAATTTTCTTACTCATCGGCTGACATCTGACATCTGACTTATTAGACTTCACAAATCACACTTTTAAAATTTATTGAGACGAAAATGGGCTTTTAGTTTATGAGGGCATTTAAAAGGATTTTAAATTTAAAAGCACTTGGTGAAACCAAAAAATCCCATTTAAACTCTAAATGGGCTTTTAAATAATTAAAAGTCCTTTTTGAAATCGGGCATTAGGCCCGGAACGCTCATAACTTAATAGGCTCATAAGTCATAAACCCATTCACCAAGCAATAATAGTGAATATTTATGAGCGCTCATAAGACTTATGAGTGGTCCCGACCACTCTTAAGTTATGAGGGCTCTCATCAAAAATGTTCGAGCTCCACATGTCAACTATCACATTGCTTGAGTTTTAATGTTTAATGTTTTTAGATTCAAATTTCAATGAAGAAACACTCCATTGAAATGAATAAAGTAAAAATAAGTAAACAAATGACAAAATGTATGCAAACAAATGCAAAACTGCAATGAAATAAAGTGCGCTTGTAAATTCATTTAAGCCGTTCTGTACAATTTTTAAAAGTTTTCCAACAAAAAACAACTTCATTTCACAGTTTGGGCATGTCTGGTTGTGAGAGGGCGGCTCTCATTTTCGGACTTCGAAAAGTACTTATGAGTGGTTGGTGAATACCACAAATTAGTTTTTATTTTATGAGCCTCATAAACTTAAGAGCCGTTTATGAGCGTTCGGTGAATACCGGCCTAAGTCTAGTTTCTATATTTATTATCATTCATAAATACATTAGGGGTATTCATGCAACGTGAGAAAACCATCGTAAAAGTCGGAAAGTTTACGATGTCGTAAACGAAGTGTCAAAATTTGTATGGAAAATCTTTTCCAACAAATCGTTAACTTTCCGACAAGAATTTGTGTTGTAAACGTCGTAAACGAAAATTGTAAACGTGGTAAACTTTCTTTCAATGGGATTATGACACTGGCTGAATCAGCTGATTGATTTACCACATCATTTACGCAGAATTTTTTGAGGGGAATTCATGATACGTGCGTCGGAAACTTTACGATTTTACAACGTCGGAAAGTTTGCGACGTTGCATGAATACCATTATTATATTATATTTATTAAAATAAACGAAAAAAATACTATGTTCACAATAGCACACATAAAAAATATTCAAAGTCTTTTAGTTAATTTCGAGAAAAAAAAAAAAAACTTTTCTTAAAAGGCGTATATTTGTTAGATAATCATTAAGGCAAATCTTATTTTTCCGAAAACAGTGCCTTAATAAAACTTTATCTGTGTACCACTGAGAACATGGACTACGGTTTTAAAATTTTTGAGCCAATTTCTATCAATTTGAAAAATTCGTTCTGAGAAAATTATAGTGTTACTCGGATGACTGAAATGAATAAATAACCACAAAGAAAACATTTTTCTACATCTACAAATGCTACCAATTAACAAATAACGAAATCTCCACACTTTTCTTGAATCTACTACAATTTCTGTCAAAACTGCTGTAACAAATATTCACAAAACAAATTAAAAAAAATCATAGAAGGGACAGTCAGAACTATTTCGCTATCTTCGCAGTTAAGTTTTAAAGCACTTTTCAGTTTTCCAACATTTTCTCATTTAAGTTGTCTAAACTCTAAACAGCCAAATTAATAAAAAACGCTTATTCTACCTTTATTCCACGACCTTACTAAACCATGGAATAAGGGTAAAACTACGGATTAAAATTTTACATTAATAAAAACAAATTGTTAGTGGAATAGTAAAGTGACGTTTACAAAAAATCCCTTAAGAAAATCTACTACAATAAGTAAGATGCCTGTTTGGTAACTTGAAGTTTTCACCAAGTTTCGTAAACTTGGGTTTTTTTTTGTATGGGTTTTGACAGAAAATTTGAAGAAAAAAAAAATAAACCTCACGTTACCAAACACACCTAACAATTACGTTGTTTTGATTATTTGCTGTCAAAATTGTTTTTTATTTTATATATTTTATTTTATTATTTAGGTGGGTACAACAGATTTTCATGAATTGTGTTTGGATGTTGGTGTGTTCGTTGACATAAGAGAAGAATTTCTTTTTTTGTTTGTTGGAAATTCTATTCGTATTAAATGGAGGGATAGATAGATAGACAGAGAGATAGATAGATAGATAAAAATACAAGAAAATTTGTAGGTAGGTTGGATTTTTCCGCAACAAGAGTGAACTCATGTCATTCCTGAAGCCTGGCTGTATATTTATATATATATATTCTATATTTCTTCCTGAAATCCTCCTCACTAAGCACTTGCAGTGGATCGTATCTGGTTTTGTATATTTTTCTTCTTCTTGTCCTTGATGGCTGACTGTCCAATAATTCCAAATGGTTTAAGAACTCGACAAATCGACATTATTATTTTTATCGAAAATTCAATTTGCAATCTTCACTTATATTTTTTAAATGCAGAATAAATTTGACACATCTGGTTCTTATTCCTTCGCTAAACCACCTTCTTCGGTGGTTTAGCTTAGTAAACGTCACTTAATTGATATTTTATTTTTTAAATAACATTTTGCACCTAGTCCACGGAATAAGGCTTAAGCCTTCGCTATTCCACTTTTATTAATTTGGCTGTAAAGGTAGAACTAGAATAGTCGGAAGGCCACGCAAGTGGTCGTACGAAACCGAGCGAATACAAAGAATTCATATTTTGTGCCCATAATTGCAATTTGGTACTGTTCCTCTTGTTTTTTTGTTAACTTTTGCCGTCGGACGTGAAGAGCGCTCATCGACCGCTCATTCGTAAGTGGTAGTGGATGGATGCAAAAATCAAAATGGTGAAACCAAACTAAAAAGAATTTGGCGTTTGGTGCTTAGATTTCGACTTTTTCTCTGATTTATGAATGAGTGAAGTAAAATTTTAAGTTTTCTTTTAATTAATTTATATCACATCGAATTTTAGTGGTTTCGCAAAGTAAAAAATTAAAAGCTTCTCTGCTATGAAAATTGACATTGAACAAACAATTATTTAATTTGTTTTCTGTTTCAACCATTTAAGTGCATTATGGGTTACTTGTGAAATTGACGTTTTGGAAAGCTACTTTTCGGTCGGTTTTGACATAAGCTTGCGACAGGCCCCGCCTATTCTAGTTCTATCTTAAACATGCTATATTTGTTTTTTTTTGTGATATCGAGTTGTGCGTTGTAGCATTGAACAAAAAAATTCACATCGTCAAGAATTTCCAACTTTTTAAGATAACAACGAGTAAACCAGGTCAAATAATATCAAACAAAAATATTAATATTTTTAAAACGTATGTGAAATACTCAGTTTGAATCTTTTCAAGAATAAGGACTGTACTCTGTCGCTGTCCAACAAAAGTAGGCAGTACACGTCTTATGGGAAAGCTTTTTCAAAATCAGTAGCATGTGATATTTTTGCATCATACTAAATTGAAATAACTCCTCCACAAAAAGTGTTTGCCCGCCTGTGAATTTCCAATAGCATCGGACACAGACCCAACGTCCTATTCAAGGCACATCTGAGTGTGAGTGTGCAGGGTTCGGACTTCAGAAATCGCATTTCGAAGTAGATCAAAATAAAAAACGCAGTGAAACCAAAATTTTCGAAGTAGAATTTTAATTTATATTAAAGGCTACTACATTCAACACTTTTTGCAAAAGAGTGGCAAAAAGTGGAAAAAATGAAAATCAAAAACAATCTTTAGAGATCCCTGTTTTCGAACAAATTGTGCTTAATCTGTCAAATCAATCTGAAATGACAGATCAAAAACCCTTTTACCCACACAGGCATCTCCAAAGGTTGGTTTCGTTCTTGACATTTCCACTTTCGAGCAAAAAGATTGTTAGCGAAGCGCAGTGATGCAGTAGATTTGATAATGTATGAAAAAGCGAAGTAAATCTACTGCTTTCGCAGTAAAGTCCGAACGCTGTGAGTGTGCACTGGATTGCTGTGGTCAATGGCGATTGGCTGCTGCTTGATGTACATTCAGAGTTACCCGTCTCCATTTGGTAGGTAATTCGTTCAGCTTTTTTTTCCTTGAGTTTCTGTTAACGTGCTTTCGATTTTCGAGCTTTAAGAAAAAGCTTTTAATGATGAGTATGTGTTATCGTGTACACTACGACAACACTGTGGAAGTTTTAATGAATAACAGATTTATGCAATCCATTGTAGCCAGAATGATAGGCAAACGTCCTATCTTGCCTACACTGCTAATTTTTGTTGGACAGAGTATAGAGATATCGTCTTTGATGCAAGATTACCTTCCTATCTTACATTTAATTACTTTTCTTTAATTACCTTTGTACATATTCGCTAACCTTGAGTAAGAAAAATTGTAGGAATTCCAAAGATCAATTAAATAGTTTATAAAATCTTCCACAAAGCAATTATTATTATTGTAGTTTGGTAATTGCTGACTTGCCATTTATTTAATTACCTTCAGAATTTTCTTTAAATGAATCATGTCTTTGGAATGGGTGAAACAAAAAATAGTAGGCACTATTAAGCATCATATATACCTACTTACTCTTGTGTTTATGTAAATACAATGGAAATGTTGTTTAAAAATATTGAGTGTTTTCTTCGATATTCGCACATTGACAGCTCTGGAATGACATGGAGTAGGTACTGAAAGATTTATCAAACCACCTAATCAAGCAAAAAAAAATTGACTTATTTATGTACATATGTTTCTGGCAAAGGAGACGATATTTTTTGATAATTTACATATCACTCATTAAAAAGATGACCGTCATAACTCAAAATATTTTGTTTCGAGATAAATGTTATTGAAAATTTCGTTTTTGTGAAAAAAGGTTGGAAAAACGACATTAGTGTATAGCAGATAAGACGCTTGTGTGTGAAAATTTAGAAGATATACCTAACCTATGTATGATATTTTGCAAAAATATAGCTAAAAAGATTCTACACATGATATTATAATAAACTCAAAACCGTAATTTTTTGTGTTATGACGGTATTCTTTTTAATGAGCCATAAATGTATATATTTACAAATTAACAAGACAGCACTGTTCTGCACATAATGTATCTGACAAACATAGATCAAACTCAAAAATTGTTAAAAATAAACCTTATTAGAATTATACACATTAATTGATTTAACAAATTCTAAAATTATTTTGACACCAGCGCGATGCATACTATCTTACTTCTTTGATAAATTTAATTTGTAAAAAATATTTGACAAGAAATTTTGGTAGGCCAAATTAAAGTTTATACTAATGTGCAGTTAAACACTATAGATTCAAAATACCTTTTAACGGTCTTTAGTCCGTAAAAATTGGCGTTTCGTCCCGGCAATCTCACTTGGACTCATCAGTTGACTAGTGAGGGCCTTGTCAATACCCAATTTTTATTAAGTTCAGTTCAACTTACGTGAACTTTTTGACAAAAGTCCAATGTGAACTATATCCAACAAGATTAAAATTCTTAATCATTAAGCTGGAAATTTTTGTCCAGTGCCATGCAGGCTATGTTTTTATATGAAGGTTTTTTATAATACAAATTCCATATACTACTGAAATACATCAGCCAAGTAGAAGACTTAGAACTAATTCAACAAGTAAATAGTACTAAGTCTTCTACTTGGCTGTATATAGTATATAGAATTTGTATCATAAAAAACCTTCGTTTATAAACTATATTTCAAACAAATTTAAGAACCCGTTTTGATCAATCCAAAACAGATTTTTTTTAAATACATATTTTTATTTTCAATATTATTTATACTTCTGAGAAGCATTTGCAAACAAAATTTAATTAAAATCACTTAAGTCGATAATAAGAAAGCTGAAAACAAAATAAAAACGGTTTTATCGAAGACACTGTTAATATCATCTCTTGGTAAAATTATTATCTCATTAATGGTAGATCATTAATTTTTTATTTTATCACAAGAACAAAATAAAATTTTCCTTGACGGTTTTTTTACACAACTATTTGGCTTTTTTGTTATTTTCTTTCTGTTTCCTGAGCATTTGAAAGCCAAACACAGTTTTGTTAAATTGCTAAAATTTTTCCTATACTTGTTTTTTAAGCCCAGGCTTAATGCTGTCAGATTTTTCTAAAGCTTTTACATTAACGCAGATTGATTTGCACGCATATCAACTTTTTATGTTCAGTGAAAGTGAAATTCGTGGAATATCCATAATTGTCAATTAATTAAATATTATACAATATTTTAATACAACAAAAAATCTTCCCACAATTTCTGTCAAAGAATAAAAAGTTCACACCAATAACTGCAACCCATATTGCAAAAAATAAATACCTGCCCAACAAATTGAATAAACAAAAAAAAAAAAAAACCAAATAGCCAAATTTGCGACTCGAAAAATCAAGCAAACAAACAAAATTCAATTAACCAGTGCAATAAAAACAAATGCACCACTGGATCGCACAAACTTGCTTTTGTGGTTAGCAACTATGATTTAAGTAGATGTTTAAGACGTATATGTTCAATAATGTAACGAGGAACTGATAAAGAAGTCAAACGTACTAACGCAAAATTGATTTCAACTATTTAGAAGGACCGGTTTGAAAAAAATTAACAAAATTGGTCAAGCTATGAAAAAGATGAACGTGAATAACTCAGAAAAAAAGGCAAATTTTTCAAAAAAAAAAAACTTAACTTCAAGACCCAATTTTGGCAAACACATGAAATGTAATATTATTGAAGTTGCATAAGATATTACACATTATATGAAATTTTTATCAAAATTATACGAGCTGTTTTCGATAAAATTATAAACGAACCAAAATCGTTGTATGAATTGTCCCCAGAGAATCACATAAAAATACTTTGAACCAAATTTGAGGCAAATCGGTCTAAAGGCGCCACAAACCGACCGAAGCAACTTTTTCGGACTTCTCTTTTTTTTTATTCGAAACCAATACTTGCCCTATAGAGCATCAATACAAAATACGAGTTGTAAATCCCTTATCTTTCCTTTCCCCTCTGATTCAAAGTTGATCTGTCTTAATCATTAAATAAATTGTGTGGGAAGTTCTCGCATAATATTTTCAATGACAAAGCTAAAACAATTTCGGATAAATTGGTTTTTACAGTTGTAGGTACCCAGGGGGTGGATCACTAGTGGTAATGTGTTATCAACTTGGGGCTTAGATTTTAGATCTGGTAATCAAAATAGATTTAATAGTTTGATTTTAAATTAAGTTTTTGAGTTCCAAATCCAAACAACAGTAGTGCCTATTTTCCAATAATGAGGTCAGCTGTACTTGCACTGAGTATACCTACTGAGGATAACCGGAAATAGTTCAAACACGCCAGGAATGCCTGTAACGCCCTTATTCGACAAACCGAATTCGTACATGACCAGGAATTAAGGCAAAAAATACTACAATGTTCTTTTGTAAAAAAAATATGAGTAATAGTTCTTCGTCCTCGATTCCGACGCTTGTTGTCAATGACACACCATTTGTTAGCCCCCAAGAGAAACCTAACCTGTTTGCTAAGCAGTTTTCCGCCAATTCTACGCTGCCAGAGTGTGTCATGGTCGCGCCCGTACTTGAGAGCATAAATGTTTCTATGGGACCAATCTTCCTTAGCACCCGTACAGTGGATAGAGTTTTAAAAGATCTTGACATTCATAAATCCGCTGGTCCTGATCGTATCCCCGCTATTGTTCTGAAGAGGTGTTCTTCTACGTTGGCAAAGCCACTGCCTAAGCTGTTCTATCTATCTTAACTCTGCAGGGCTCTCTCCAAGCAAATGGAAAACAGCATTTGTCCAGCCCATACCTAAAAAAGGCGAATCGTCCTCCCCCGTAAACTACCGACCGATTGCACTAACATCCCTTCTTTCCAAGGTCATGGAAACACTTATTAATTACAAAATCAATAAATAACTTGAGGAACTAAAGCTTCTAAATGACCGACAGTATGGCTTTCGTGTAGCAATATGTCCACTGGTGATATGATGGTTTATCTCACCGAACAGTAGAATAAATCTCTACATAGTTTCGGAGAAAGTACGATTATTGCACTCGATATTTCTAAAGCATTTTATAGCGTCTGACACCAGGATCTTTTATCGAAAATGCGTGCTTTCGTTTTCGATGTTACTCTACTTCGCTGGATTAGAAATTACCTTTGGGACCGTTCAATACAAGTTGTATTGGATGGGTTCAAATCCGATATCTTCAAAATAAATGCTGGTGTGCCCCAGGGCTGCGTTCTGTTTCCGACTCTATTTCTCATTTTTATAAATTATCTCCTGTCTGAAACTTCTAATCCACTAAACTGCTTCGCTGATGACATTTCTCTCAGCTTTTCATATTAATTTTTGGAGTCACACACGTGCTCTTCGGATTTAGATCTTCAACGGCAACGAATGATTAGCTCATTAAATTCTGATCTTGACAGCATCATCAAATGGGGAATAAGAAATCGTGTAGAATTTATTGCGTCTAAAACACAATGCTGTCTTCTGTCTCTAAAGCGTAATACACCACCCTTGCCATTATCCATGAGTGGCACTTACGTTATAGAAGCTGATCATCTTGAAATTCTCGGTACGAGCGTCACCAATCACCTCAGAAGATGTAAGAAATTCTTTTTCCCTTCTGATCTGGCTACTATCTTCAAATTATATATCCATCCAAGACTAGAATATAACTCCCATATCTGGGCGGATGCTCCATCAATTCACTTGAGTTTTTTGGATGGTATTCAAAGAAAAGCTTTCAAATTGAGTGGAGGTGTTATCATCATCAGAACATTCACGTCACTTGAACATCGACGTAATGTTTCATGCCTCTCTCTTTTCAACCCTAATTTCTACGGTCAATGTTCTAGAAAATAGCCAGTTGCATTCATCCCCTTAAACAGTTTTACCGTAATACTAGCGATTCCAGGAATGCCCAACAATTTACCCTTGAGCCCAATTTCGGTCGTACAGTCAAGTACAGAGATTGTGGAATCGAATGTGGAATCTTTTGCCAAACTCTGTTTTCCCTTCCTATTATGATGTTCAAAACCAATGGCCATCGGCATCTACTTTTAAACCCACTCCTTTTTTCCTAAGCTCGCGCTGTGTCCACAAACATCAAAAGGGTAGCCAAATCCCTTTACAGTGCGCAAATTATAAAAAAAAAAAAAATTGATTTCAACAATGAATTAAACACTTCCCAGTAGAAAGGCAATAATAGCATATGACTTCTCAAATGGAAAAAGCTGCACTCCTAATGTCAAAAAGTTGTATACTTTTTCTTTTTAGAAATCATATGAGTTTAATGAGTATGGCTTCAGACGATATGATATGACTTTCTTAATAGGTTACATGAGAAGTTATATGACTTCTGTTGTCGTGTAAAGTGGTCTTTGCCATCAGAGAAAGTCAATCCGCTTGCTTGGCATCAAGCTCTATTATCGAAAATGCGTGCAGTCGATACCGATTAAGTTCTTCAAGTCTTAGATTCCAAATTAAATGGTATGCCACGGGGCTCCGTTTTGTCTTCGACCCTCCTGCTTTTCACCTGTTATTCATATTTGATCTCTTGTCATACTATACTACTTATAATCCATTAAATTGAAAGTTCGTTAAATTCTATTCCCGGTAGTATCTTTTGTTCAATGCAATTATAATTAAATGCTGAATGAATGTCGTTTACTAAATTAAAGATCCCACATGGTCTTCGGTGTACATGTGAATATTACCTTCTATAATCTTCAGTAAAATTATAAACTCAACTTTTCTTTTAAAATGTTTCGTGCATACTGCAGCGCGAGGAGTTGCTTATATCGGGTTTTTCAATAAGAGCGCTATAAAAGTTTTCTTAAATAAAACAGAATTGATTCTTTTGCATGGCCACCACGGGCACGCTTGCAAAAGTCCAGACGCTGAACCCAATTTTGGACGGTTTTCAAGCATAAATCGGCCGATACTGCTGCAATTTCACGTTCGATATTCGTACGAAGTTCATCAATCGTCGCTGGCTTGTTGGCATAGACCATAGACTTGACGTAGACCCACAGGATATAGTCTAACGGCGTCAAATCGCACGAGCGAGGCGGCCAAGCGACTGGACCATTTCGTGAGATAACACGTTCTCCAAACTTGGTTTCCAATAAATTGATTGTGACATTCGCTGTGTGGCTTGTGGCGCCGTCCTGTTGGAACCACATGTCCTCCAAGACAATATCATCCAATTGGGGCCAAAAATATTCAGTTATCATTGAACGGTAGCGATCCCAATTCACAGTAACGTGCCGGTCTTGATTATCACGGAAGAAGTACGGCCCAATGATGCCGCTGGCCCATAAACCACACCAAACCGTATTGTTTTTGGGATGCAATGATGACTCATGGAGTACGTGTAGATTGCTGCCTGGCCAATACCGCATATTTTGTTTATTGACGAAGCCATTCAGCCAGAAATGAGCCTCATCGCTGAAGATGATTTTTCGATTTTTAGCGCTCTTTACGTTGAGGCCACTGACTCCGAATTTCGGTAGTAAATTTTAATAATTTCGACTCGTTGTTGGCTCGTATTTCTTTTCATCATGAAATGGCAAACCTTACTGAAGAGAAATGTCAAAAGAGCGGCAAGAAATATGGCGTCGTTTGCTTTCCCTGTTGCTCTACTTTTGTAGCGTCCCTGTTGAAAATCTATTCTATGCATATAAAGGGTTTTCCAATAAGAGGTGTTATTTTAAATAGCCCGCTATTTCGGTAGCTGTCACTTTTGAAGCTGTCATTTTTTGACATTTGACAAGTAGAAACTACGCCATTAATAAAAATGGAACGATACACGCTTCAACAACGCATTGAAATTATTAAAATTCACTATAAAAATGGTGAAAATTTGGCAGAGACGGTTCGTAAAACTAAAACATTTTTGGGTCGTCGTGAAGCACCTTGTCGGACCGCAATACAGAAATTGGTGGACAAATTCGAGCTGTTGGGACAAGTTAGTGATGTGAATTAAAAACGGGTGCACGTCGCTCAAGAACAACTGAGAATATTGCTGTTGTAGCCCAAAGTGTTGAAGAAAACCCAGGTTTGTCCATTCCTCGTCGTTCTTTGGAATTAGGCATTCCACAAACGTCGTTACACCGTATTTTGCATAAAGACTTGGGTCTTAAGGCTTATAAATTTCAGTTAACACAAGAACTCAAGCCGGCTGATCATCAACAACGTCGTGTCTTTGCTGATTGGGTCCTTGAAATGCATGAAAATGATCCGGAATTTCATCGAAAAATCATCTTGACTGATGAGGCCCATTTCCACCTCGGAGGCTACGTCAACAAGCAAAACTGTCGCATCTGGGGCTCGGAAAACCCAAGAGTTATTGTTGAAAAGCTTCTCCATCCTCAACGCGTGACTGTTTGGTGCGGTTTATGGTCCGGCGAGGTCATTGGACCTTACTTTTTCGAAAATGAGGCTGGAGCAACAGTTACGGTCAATGGATTGCGCTATCGAGAGATGATTAATGATTTTTTATGGCCGGAATTGGATGGTATTGATCTGGACACCGTTTACTTTCAACAAGACGGCGCTACGTGCCACACAAGCAATGAAACCATCGATCTTTTACGGGAAAAGTTTCCGGACCGTGTTATCTCTCGAAGAGGTGATCACAATTGGCCACCGAGATCTTGTGATTTAACACCTTGCGACTTCTTCCTTTGGGGCCACGTGAAAGATAAGGTCTACGCCAACAGCCCAGCGTCGATTCAAGACCCCAAAGATGGAATTCGTGAGGCTATCGAGGACAAAGGGCAGCCACTTTGCGATTTGGTTATGGAAAATTTCATGAAAAGGATATGGTCCTGTAAGCGTTGTCGTGGCGGCCATTTGGCTAATGTTGTGTTCCATTATTAACGGCATACCTTCCTCTTTATAATGAAATAAACATCCGATCATTTATCTCAAAAAATGCCATTTTTCTTTGAATATCAAAATAACACCTCTTATTGAAAAACCCTTTACCTATTCTCAACATTGGGAGAACACACATGACAGCTTGGGAAATAAAAACAGACCCATTTTCATTGACACCCACGCTTTTAATACTCAGTGCCAAACTAAGATAAGTTCAGCTGCAGAACCATTAACGTTTTTTGTGTCAAATAGACTTACAAAAACCTTAAACAATGATGTTGCTAAGCGGTTGTGCAATAACTCTCTTTTATTTATGTATCCTTTATTAAAAATTTAGGTGTATGTATATAGAAAAGTTTATAAAAAAGTATTCTTATTTGTAAAACAACAACAAAATAAAATGATTTATTAAATAAAACTTCTGCATATGTTTTAAATTAAGTAAACTAAGGATTCACTGAATTATTGTTACAATATATTCCGGGTCAAACTATAAATTAATTTGATTATTGTTTAAATATGCACACAACGTACCAGAGAAAAAAGAGTTTTCTATCAGAATCATAACTTCACTAGGTATCAAAATTCCTCTATTTATCTTAATTTATGTCACCAAAAATCATGACATAAGTTGAACAATCAAAAGCTCCGTAAAAACATTCTTTTTCCGTGCGCAACAGGTTATTCAAAATTATTGTTTTAAGGTATAGCTAGTACAGATATCTTTTCTTGTCCACGAAATCAGTGCGGAGAAAATACCGCTAAAGAAATAATCTCACAGACATTCATTGCTCTATATTTGATTGAATGGATTTTTATAAACTTTATTATTACTCCATTCGTCTTTTGAATTGTTGTATAGTCTTAAATATACATTAACATCATTATAAAAAAAAAATACAAAAAATGCATATCAACCTGACATTTACAAAATATCAACAATTTCATTATTTATTTTAGCTCACAAACATAAATATTGAATGCGCACCCATCAGCCATAAAATGTGTGTCCTAATTAAAGAATATGTTATTTATAAAATCTAAATGTTTTGGTTTTTATTTCATTTCAGGTCAATTATAATGCGAACATCGCCTGCTTTTGTTGATGAAAATAGTGAGTGATTTTTTTTTAAATGGAAATTTTATATTTTAATATATTCTTTTATAACATAAGTTTCTAGGACACTTTTAGAAAATAGGATGTATTTTTATAAAAAAATTAATTTTGCAAAACTTTTTAAATCAATATGAGCCAATACTTGAATTTCGAATTGTTTGAAAATGCTTTGTAAATAGTATTGACTTTTTCATGAAACGAAATATAGGGAGGCGGTGATTTGTTCATACCTGAAAGAGCGATATTAGAAAATCTTCAGGCCCAGACGACCAGATCAGAACCAGAAGTTTCCTACTATTTTTTCTGGACCGACGACTATGGTCTGATGTCCGGATCTGGTCGGTCGAGGCGACGGTGGACAGTGGGTCTGACAGAGGAGGTTCTGGAGGTCGATCCGGAACTGGGACATATGTTCTGGCCCTAGACCTGGGAAATATGTTCTGGCCTTGGGTCTTGAACTGGGACGGAGGTTCTGGATCTGGGACAAATGTTCTGGAGGTGGATCTGGAACCGCGACACAATTTCTGGAGGTGGCTTTAGAACTTGGACAAAGGACAATTTTTTTTGTTTTTGGAAACAACTTTTTTAAAAAAATTAAAAAAATGTTCTGGAACTCTGGAACTGGACAAAAGTTGTTTTTATTTTTTAATTTTTCCAAAAAAATAAAATGATGAGAAAAGGTGATTTTTTTAAATATTAAAAAAAAAAAATTCCCACTCTGTCCAGGTTCAGAACAACCTTTTTTCAGGTCCAGAAGTCCAGACAAATATTATATTCAAAATCATTAACATTCTTCCAGTTGTATTTTTTATTCGAAATCACCATCCGTGCTGCGGGATTATGTGCTGCTGTTTAGCACATTTTCAAACAATTTTTCTTTTTCAAAACTCTTGCATTTCGCTGCAGCATCTCCGAAAGTGTACCACAAAATGTTGAAAATTCTCTGTCTCGTTGTCATAAGGAACGAAAAAGCGAAAAAATAAAAAAACATTTAAACAATATAAGCTCAAAAATATTTAAGGCGATTTTATTCACTCGAAGTTGAACACAACTTGAGGATTTTTCTTGTCAACTTGAGAATTTGGTTTTATTCACTCGAAGTTTGCACTGCCTTAACTTTCGATATTCTTTGGATTTTCCCAACTCCCCGAATTTGTAGAAGTTAAGATAGCAAACTTGGGACTTTGTTTGATTTTGTTAATTCACCCTTGATTAGTACGATCTTTCAGCCAGTGTTATATCGCTATATAAATATAACATATAACTAAATAAAGCTTTGCAGAGCCTAAATGCGAATGTGTTATCACCCAAAATGCAACTTTCAACATAAATTATGAAATTATGAAAAAAAAGTGTTCATTATTGAAGCTTTATTGAACAGTAAATAAATACTTACAAAAAATGAATGCATACACAGTTGAGACCAACTCCGAAATTGGCCAACTTGGGATTTTCCGGAAAGTTGAACTATAGTGCACAAAATCGCCCTTAGAGCGTTGGTAAACAATTTACATGTCAACTGCAACAAAAACTAATTCCCTAAGGACTTAGCCTAACCCTACAAATTTAACACTTAATACTTTGAGACAGAAAATCTAGATACTGTTTGACAAAATCATACTCAACTGAATTGGTTAAAAATAGTAATAGTTTATATTTACGTTGAAATGCACCTCCTAAACGTCATGTCTTGTTTGGCAATCGATAGTTGTAATTGCTTTTCACTACCGGTTTTGTAACTGGCTCGCTGAAAAAGCTTCATCTTATAACACATCGGGATATTGTAAGAAAAATTGGTAGAAGTAAAATTTTAGTTAGCAATTATTATTTGCAAAATGATTATGGGAAAAATATGAAAAGAGGCAGTTCAGTGGTATGTAAAAAAGCTGATCAGAGCTGCCTCCAATTCTCACGACTCTGCTTAAAAGATAATGGGCAAAAACCGATGATTTTAACTGTATATTGATGGTAAGGTGTTTTATTTGAAGTGGAAATAAAAAAACAAAAGCTACGGGCACCTTGCGCCTTTAGTTATGTCTAAATGAGAAAAAAAACCGAATCGCAACTTGACGTTTTCTCGGGTGAAAAAATGTATTTCCTATTGCCTAGACCAGGAAGGACTCATTGTTATGTCCATATAAACTTACTTACTTATACTTTAGGTGGCGCTGCGGTCCAGAGTGTACCAGGGCCCGTATCGCGTAAGACTAAACTGATCGCTTTATTAAGTGATTGTCATTTTTACGATTGCTCTCTCTATCTTTCCCTATAGATAGGAAAGAGACAGCTATTGTCAAAGCGACAATAAAAAAATTGATAATCAACTATCACCTTAGCCGATTCCAACCCAGGAACTCAACCAACAAGCTTCTTCCGGCAGGATCGGTCCTTTGCCAACCTAGCTATCTTTCTCCGGTTTTGCAAGCCAAGCTGGTTAAGGTCCTATTCCACTAGTATTGGAATTGGGCCCCAGGACACCTCTTTTTAAAAATACATCGATTTAGCTAGGACACTTTTGAGAAACCAAGCAACCCTTTGGACACTATTTGAAAAAAAAAAAAAAAAACAATTTGTTCGAAAAATTGAACGGAACCCGTTGTTAGTCAATCAAAAAATAAAAATACCTACGCCACACATGTCTTTTTCTTGTTCCATCGTTCATACTCCCCAAATTTAAGAACATGAAGTACTTTTAATAAAAACTAATGTTTTGTAAATATTATCAAAAAATATGTGAACAAGTCACAGCTAAGAAATTATCTGTGTAACGTTTCTTGGACCCAGAAAGTATAAAATTGGGAAAAGAATTAAACTTTTTTTTTGATTTGGTTTCTGAATTTAAAAAAATGAATTTATAATCTCGAAAAAGAGTACAAAGCTTAGTTAAAAGCCAATTAAATGATGTTGATTTTGAAAATTGTTTTAAAATTAAAAATATTAAAGAAATAATATGATGAAATTTAAGCCTTTTTTAAAACTTTTTACGCAATTTCTGAAATACTTGTTTGTTCATTAAAATTTGAATTTAATCTTGTATTTTAATTGAAATTTCTAATGGACGCCTTTTTTCCTCTCCACTCCCGTTTATGCAGACGAGAACAAAAATCAAATCAAGCGTTATTGATGTCGTTAGGCCTGTGCATCATCGTAATACACGCTCAGTTGAAAATATTACTGCTAAAAGTGGAAGTGTTGCTGATGATCCGAATTTATCGACTTCCCAGCGTTCGCAGCGATTGAAAGATTTTTTTTTAAGACGGCGAATGAAGATCATGTTTTAGACAATATGTGGTTCCAATAAGACGGGGCAAAAAGCCACACAACACGACCAATTATGGCTTTATTGCGTGAGAAGTTACCCGGTTGTGTTACGTTTGGGCGACGTCAATTGGCCACCAAGATCATGTGATTTGGCCTAGATACCGCCCGAAATGTGCGAAAAAGTGGTTAGTAATTACCTCAAGAGAATCATAAGAATGATATTGTTTTTCACACTTAATGGAAAAGTCCAAACTTTATAATTAAATAAAATTTTCATCAAAAATGTTTAATTTAGCTTTACTTTAGAAGAAGAAAATTATTTATCATAGAAAATTGGACCTACACAATATCTACCTGTCACTAATAAGGCCACGGCTCACATTTGGACGGCTATATATTCCATATTTAATACCATCAAATGTGTTAACAATGTTAAAATAACTCTCACAACTTGTTTTATTTACATTTAAAAACCAAACTTCCTTTATGGTGAATTTACATGAACCAACCAATATCTGCATCTGCAAATTTCATGAAACATAGAGCGGAACAAATGTAGGCAAAAAAAAAACGAGTGTGTAAAAGAGTAGAATTATGAAGATGAATATGTTCGTTTTTATATCTGCATTATGGTATTTATAAAGATCTTCTGCATTTTAGTTTGCTCTCTCTCTATCCAACTAATGTAAATTTTGTACATTACATCCCCTTCTGTTTGCAGAAATGAAAATACATTTACATCCACCTTTATTAGTTTGTAGATAATTTATTATTTTGTTTGTAAACTAGACATCAAACATTTATAAAAGTTTACATAAACCGAGGATGCTGAAAGTTACAAAACCACAAGTATGTCAACATTGAACTCCATACTCGATACTCGAACTTCCTACATACAACTAAATTTGATTGTCTGGTACGTATACTCGTACATCCAGTTCCAGTATTCACAAATATTTGCCGGCATTCTCATAGTCCAATATGTAAGTATGTATGTTTCCGCTTCAATACAAAATTAATAGTTTCCCAACAGCATACATTTTCGTGGGTGGCATTAGACGTGGGAGCCGAATTACTTGGGCGATGACACAGTTTCGTTCCGTTTTGTTTATTTTATATCTAGCTAAATGCCAAATGAGTTCGACTTGGCCTCCATCCATTTAGAGTTTGGATTAAATTGTAATATAATATTGTAAATATAAGTTCACTCTAACGTGACGTGGGAATCTTATCTTTTTGTTGGAAATGCATAATAGCAATTATTCAAAGAACAGTGTTATTGCATTTAACCATATACATGATGTATGTAGATGTAGAAGCCTTACAGAAATGTTTGATCACTTTCTTATTCTCTATTGACTAGTTTAGTTGAAAATATCTCATATAAACATATAAACAATATTTGGCCACCAAAAAACAAAACCCACTTACTCAGAGCTTGTAGCTTAGTTTCCACTGCGCTTGCATACATAAAAACAGGTATTCGTAGGAGCTCTAAAATGTGTCCCAAATCATTTTATTATAAATTTATATTTTAAAGTATGTATGTATATTTAAAGTAGGTGGATTCTACTAAGTAGGTATAGATAGATACATATATGATAGATTATTGCGAAATAGTCAAGATACAGCGAATAGTAACTTTGATCATGGTAAAGCAGTTCGAGTTGTCATACATATTAGGAATGACGTGGCGGTTTAGCCAGTGTTGTGTTGGTCCTCTTAACTTATAGTTCGGGATGTAGTGGTTGTTTCTTTTTAATAGAAATTGTTTTGACTGTTCTTCCATGTTTTCTTGTTGAGAAAATTTGTTTTTTTAATATTCTATTATAACAAAAATATCTGAGAAAAAGTGTAAATTCATAAACGCATCACCGAAATAATGATGCTCGATCCTTAAAGTCAAACGTTCACAAACGCAAACATTTAGACGCCAACTGTTCATATTTAAAAAAAAAGAACTTTTTTCAACTTGTTTTTGGACTTGTTTTTTTGAATTAAAAATGAGATTTTTGAAAAAAAAAATTAAAAAGAGAAAAAATTGAGTTTGTTTGAAAAAAATTGAAGAGATTAATTTTAGTTGAAAACTGTTGAAATTGGCGCCTGCCAGGCAACTGAACATATATTAAGTGGAGCAACGGGATGACCACCAGAAAAAGGTAGTTAATAGAGCTGTGTAAATCGTTCATTTCAAATGATCGAATCGTTCAAGAATCGATTACCAAAATGATTCGATCATTTTAATCAATCGATCATCCGATCATTTTCATTCCACTCAATTCATTATTTCTCTCTATCTATGTCCGCGGTAGAGTGAAATAAAAACGTGGACTTTCTTCTGTGCGACGTTACGATGTACAAGGTTACGTAGCGCGTATTCTCGGAAATGATTTGACATTTTGACACTTGTCAAATTAAAAGTGTTCTAATGGACCTAGAGAACCTAGAGAACTGGTGTGACTTTAGGTAATTTCCACCTCCTTAATTGGCGTACTCCGTTTTTCGATCCGCCGTACCAAAAATTTTGACATATTTTGACACCTGTCAAACTAAGACAATTTTTTTATTTCGGTCTCGATGAAATTCAATCTCCGAAGCTAACGAATACTGTACCAATTTTGATCGAATCCAATCTGACCCATATTTCTTTTCTCCGATTATAATGGGTGATTTTTTAAGAGGTTTAGAACTTTAAAAAAAAAAAAAAAACACAAAGAATTCGAAAAAATGAATGAAATATTTATTTGAATCGATAGTTTGAACCTTGCAATTTAATGTTTAAAGATAATTTCATGCAAATGTTGACCGCGGCTGCGTCTCAGGTAGCCCATCCGCTGAGTCCAATTTTGGCATACTCTTTCACACATATCGGCCGGTATCTCACGAATGAATGCATGGATGTTGGCTTCCAGTGCGTCAATCGAAGCGGGCTTGTCCCTATAGACATTAGCCTTGACATACCCCCACAAAAAATAATCTAATGGTGTCAAATCGCACGATCTAGGCGGCCAATTGACGAAACGTGAAATTAACTGTTCACCAAACTCGCCTCGCAATTGCGCCATTGTTTCGCGTGCTGTGTGGCATGTGGCACCGTCTTGTTGAAACCACATATCATGCAAGTCAAGAACTTCCATTTCGGGCAAAAAAAAGTTTGTTATCATCGCTCGGTAGCGTTCACCATTGACAGTAACGCTGCGATTCGCATCATCTTTGAAGAAATAGGCCCAATAATGCCGCCGGCCCATAAACCGCACCAAACAGTGGCTTTTTCGGGATGCATTGGTAGCTGTTGCAATGCTTCTGGCTGATCTTCACTCCAAATGCGGCAATTTTGCTTATTTACGTACCCATTCAACCAAAAATGAGCCTCATCGCTGAACACAAGCAGCGCGCGATGAAGATTTCGAACCGAGCACGAATTTTGATAGTAAAATTCAATAATTTGCAAGCGTTGTTCATTTGTAAGACGATCCATGGTTAAATTGCAAACCAAACTGAAGCTGTTTGACAGTGACACAAGGTACTAAACACACGTCAGCTGTCAAAACCAGTGTTGCCAAAACCAAACCAGCTAAAAAATCACCCGTTATATATTTATAATTCAACAGAGATTGATATCGAAAATCGAGATTCATTAAAATGATTGAGATTGGGATGGAAAATCGAGAATCATCGAAATGATTGAGATTGGGATGGAAAATCGAGAATCATCGAAATGATTGAGATTGGGATGAGATCGAGAATCGAAATGATCGAGATTTGGATCGATTGAAACGAAAATTTGTGATTTCAATCATCAATACTTTTCGATGATTGGATCAAAAAAATCGAATCGTTCCTGATTGACACAGCCCTAGTAGTTAAAATCCTGCGAACCCGCGCAGCGGGCTACCCAAAGTACTATGGCGCTAGAAAACTGTTGACATAGACGCCTACCTGGCTACTGAACGGAGTTATACGTGAGCGGTTTAGAGAACCGAAAAAGGGAGTTAAAAAAAGCATTTTTTTAATTTGTAAGACAGTTTATGAAAAATGTTTTATTTCCAAAAAAAAAAAAATTTCCTTTGTCCAAGTTCCAGACCCACCTCCAGAACTTTTTTTTAAATTTGTAAAAAAGTTGCTTCCAAAAACAAAAAAAATTGTCCTTTGTCCAAGTTCCAGAGCCACCTCCAGAACTTTCGTCCCGGTTCCAGATCCACCTCCAGAAGCTTTGTCCCAGATCCATTACCTCCATCCCAGTTCCAGACCCAAGGCCAGAACTTAATTCTCAGGTCTAGGGCCAGAACCTATGTCCCAGTTTTTAAGTTTTTAATAATATTACTAACCCATCATTGATAATTAAACGCCATAAAATGTTTTTTTAACGTACAACAGATAACCGATCAGCATCGCATTGGCAACAGCTGTTTAAGGATCAGCATCGCAAAAAATCAGTGATGCCGAATCGTATTTACTCAAAGCTTAATATTCTATAATTAGCAACAAAGTGGAAAGTTATTGTCGCAGCAGAGATTTTAAACCGATCCAGTTGCACTTTGTTTAAGAGACGGTTTATATTGCGGTGACCAGAAAAACAGAACCCCTATTAATAAACTCAAATCAAACATGAGAAACTCGATGGTCTGGAAAATACAGAACCATCGTAATCTTCAAAGAGAATTTTGGTAGCATTGTCAATGGAATCAATTTCTTTTGAAGGGAACTCTAACAAAAAAACAACTGCATTTTAGTTGCATCGTGCTTTTACACAACCAACATTCATTAGATGCCTCGTCTTAATAGCAAAATATTCAGTTACCTTGAAACAGTTGTGAATATTCTGCAATCAGTAAAGTTAGACCTCTCTGAGTGCACGAAACATATTCACAAAAGATCATCGAACGAATGTGGACTCAGGACCAGGACTCAGAAGCTGAAGAACTTATGGCTAATTCGAAATGAATTGTATTAATTAATTAATATAAATCAGTTCTATTTTGGAATTCAAACAATCAACTTGTCTTAATTTACAAGCTACCACATTTTTAAATTTAGATTGCTTGATTGTAGCGCTTGAACCTATACCACAAGCGAAAAGTGGCTACGTTTGAATCACCACTTTTGTAGTAAGTTTTAATAATTTTAACGAGTTGTTCGATGTTAAGCGATGAAAATAGAAAACATTCAACTAATATTATGCTTGTTTGGTAACTAAAACTTTCACCGTGTTTCCCGAAACTGTTTTTTTTTTTCCTATGGGTTTTGACGGAAAATAGTGAACATTTGTGAAAAACATACAAAACAGATCTTTTTCAGACTTTCGGAAATAGTCAAACTTTTAAATGACTCGCAGCAGGTCTTCAAGCTCTTTCAACACGCAGAACCTAAATATTTGATGAATGTCTCAAGATGAACCATTTGGCCTTGAGCATATTCTTCAAGTTATCAAAACCAACAAAGCCCCCGGAGAAAATGGAATTCCTTTCGAATTCTATAAAAATTATGTTTCAACAATTTGCACAAACCTTTAGGGATTAATTTAATCTAATGTTTGTGAGCATAGATTTTCGGCGGAGTTTTAAAAAATCAATTATGGGTTGGCTACGTTTTCCCGCGTCACGTTTTCACGCGTCACGTTTTCTCGTGTCACGTTTTCCCGCAAAACGATTTCCCGCAGAACGATATCCGGAATCACAGTTTCAGAATCCTCGATTCCTACTTTTTTTCAATACAAAGCGACAGCGCATAAACAAAATTCATACTCATGGTATTCAAGAGAAGAGATATCTCTACTATTATTTCTTGGTTGGTTGTGTTTGTGTTGCTGCGTGTTGTGTTGTTTGGTGTAGATAGTATGTTAGGTTTAGTGGTTGGCTTGCGGGGCTGAGTCCCGAGGGGTAGGTAGGTCGATAGGTAGGATGTTGAAGGTAGGTAGATGTAGTGGTTGGCTTGAGGGGTATGGGTCGATAGGTAGAATAACGTTGGCCTGTGTTAAATACTAAAGTTAAAAATAGTTTTTTTCGATACAAAATTGTCGAAAAAATTTGTAAAAAAAACAAAAAGTTTTTTTTTTTTAAATCATGTGATACGTCCCTAGATCACAAATATGTAATTTTTAATTCTCTTAGATGCCTAGCTTAACCAGAAGTCACGTTTGAAGATGTCAACTTTGGGGGGTCTACGAAGCTCCGTTTAGCCGCAAATCGCCTTTAAAGATAAAAATTGATTTTCTTATAATGTATGTTGTTGCAATTTATGTTTAGTAAACAAAACTTTGGGTGGCCCGCTCCGCGGGTTCTCAGGATTTAACTCCCTCTTTCGGGGCCACACCCGCTCACGCAACTCCGTTGCTCCGCTTAGTGTATGTTCAGTCGTCAGGCAGGCGCTTATACCAACAGATATCTTGTTTAACAGTACTCCAAATCCTATAGTGAAGCCAAGCAGGGGGTTGCCGTAATCTTTATATTTTTGTTTAAATATAGATTTTATTTGGCCGAAAGTTATATATTTTTATAAAGTCCATTATTTTATAAAGTTTAAGAAAAAAGTTTTTTTTTTTTAATTTTTCAAAAAAAAGTTAATTTTTTAAATATTTTTTTCAAAAAAAAATTTCATCTCCGTTCAGACCCACCTTTGTTTAGATCCAGACCCCCCTCCGTCCAGGTCGCCAGACTCACCTCCGTCGCAGACCCACCTACGTCCAGGTCCAGACCCACCTTTGTACAGATTCAGGCTGTGCTGCGGGATTTCGTAACGATCCCGTCGAAAAGTACTAATTATAATTAGTATCTATTGCTTATCCCGCCGCCAATCCCGCGAAAAATTTGTATAGGCAATCGTTCCGCGGGATATCGTGCTGCGGGATCGTAGCAAAAGAACTACCTTTGAAATCGGCGGGCAAACGTTACACGGGCAACTGATTTCCGGGAAAACGTGGTTATCCCTTCTGAACACTGCTTCTAAATTATTAACCGCTCTAATTTTCGAAATGCTCACAAAATGGATTCAAAATAAAAACATCATACGTGAATTTCAATCTGGATTTTTTTTGAATTTTCACTATGCTAAATATTGCTCCCATCCTGTTTCTAAATTTCAAATCAGCTTTTAATTCTATTCTACGTGAAGCACTCTTTTTCAAGCAGCATAAAATATGAGCTCTGCATGAGAATAGTTTAGCTTCGGTATAGAATGGACATTTTTTGTCTGAAGAATTTGCAACGACGGCGACGCCGGCCGACGCACGCCAACGATGGAAGCGACACGACACAAGGCTGTATGTTGAGTGTGCTATTTTGTTTTCTGTTTATAGATGATGGTATAGGAGTTGAAGTGGAAGTCAATCAAGTATTGATTCCAGGGCTTATGTTTGCTTATGATATTGTTTTCTTATCCGACACAGCTGGCAGCATGCAACTTAAAATCAAGAGACTTGAAATGTGTCTACTGTGAATTTAGCAAAAACGAAAGTTCTCATATTTAAAAATTGTGGTGGCTGGAGGATGATTCTCAAGAAACGAAACGTTATCAAAGGGTACTTGGCAAAGTTGTAAAAGAGTTGGACTGTTGGACAGTTGGTGTCAGTCTGATTAAATCTTATTTTAATATTTTTTTAGATATTTATTTTCGTAGAATAAAGCATTACAATTTATAAGATTTAGTGAATACATCATCTCAGCTTGCACAGAGATATGATATTTAATTTTATATCTTACAACTGGAAAACAAAACAAATTTAAGTATGGTAATATAGATAAACAATGAAAAACAATTGAACTAGAACTAGATAAAATTGACTTAAGACTAATGGAATTACCAGATGGTAGCTGAATTGCTAAGTCTATTAAAGCATAAACACTTTATTTTAGAATATTCAATAACATAACAATTTGATATTTAAATAAGTAAATAATTAAATAAATAATAACTTTATAAATTAATAAATAAATAAATTAATAAATAAATTACTAAATAAATTAATAAATAAATAAATAAATGAATATATACATAACCAAATTATCAAATAAATAATCAATCAAATTAATAAATAAATAGTTAAATAACTGAAGAATAAATAATAAAATTAATTTATGAATACAAATAAATAAATACATAATTCAATAAATAAAGTAAACAAACACAATTGAATGATGAAATGTACATAAATGTAATATGTTAACAAAACCAAAATAAATAATAAATTAACATTGATATCACAGAGTTTATATTTATCAATTTAAATTTTGCTAAGCAAATTTTCAGAGTTTACATTTTTGGAAGAATTTTTCATAGAGTTTTTCAATTTTTTCTGAAATTTTTAATACACCACTGCTCTCATGTAATCGTGAAGTTGAGAAATGCCAGGGCTTGTCTAACATCATTTTCAAAGTTTTATTTTGAGAGATTTGAAGTTTATTGACATTGGATTTCGCGCACGTTCCCCAAACTGGACATAAAGAAATAAAGAATAATTGCTTGAAAAATGGCTTTGTAGATAGTTATTTTTTATAGGTATATCGACAAACATTTATAAATAAAATTATCGCAAGCAAAACGAGCTATAAATTCAGTCTACATTCCAAACTGTTCTTCTGTAAGCTGCACAAGTAAATGGGGATATGATAATTTTGACCCCGGGGAAAATGTATTTTTAAATTATCTAATAAAGCTCCTAACTGTATTGTACATCTAGAAACAAATTGTCCACAGTTTATCTTGGAAACGTTAAAAAATGCATTTTGACTATGCAGTAAAAGCCATTGAAATACAAGAGAAACGCCTACTAAAAATAGTCTTGAAGTAGGTAGGTACTTGTCAAGAAACGCATACTGCGTCAATGAATGGAAAGAACTGGCGAGTGGTTACTGATCTGTCCTCAGATTCTATCCTAGTGACGGTTCTAGGTACTTCTTTGAAAATAAAGTTTGAGAAAATCAAAAGTTTGAAAAATCAGCAATCAGATTCGGAAATATTCCGATTACGATGGAATTCGTGATAGGGCTGGTTATTAATTTATAAAAAATGTATATGGATATAGTGTTATAGAATCTACATATGTAAACATTTTGTTTTTTGCAGTTATTCAATTCAATTTGTTTTTATTTTAAGGTCTGCAATATATTAAGATACGTAATTGCCACTGCTGTCCTTATGGCTATCATATTGATTTGGACTTTGTCCGCTACTGCGAATCACTCGCTAATGCCAAACCCACAGAAGAACAACTGCGGCGTAGAAGTAAACGTCGTTCAAGGAAGTCTATGGAGTTTATGCTGGGAATAGAGAGCCTTTTAGAGCATTGGGAACCAGCAAGCAGAGTACAATCTGTCCCAGAGGTGAGTTGCTTCAGTAAAAAATATACTTAGACTCTAACAAAATATGAACTTTTTTTTACCTATATGCGAATGAAATGCATTCCTCAGCGTTTGTGTTTATTGTGGGTAATAAAAGAAAATTATTTTCCAAGTCCGTTAAAGTCGTAAACCCACTATGTCTTTGTAAATCACAACATCAGCTATTATAATAAAATTTTGAATGTTTGTTATTTATTTTATTTTTATTTTTATTTTCTTTTTTTTTTAAATAAGGCCTTAGAGCCAGAATCCCCAAGGCTAGCTGCTGTTGACCCTACAGCACATCAACATCATTATATCTACAATAGTGACTCATTTAAATCATCTTCATCCATCACTGGTGCCGCCACAAAAACAGATATAAATAAATCCAGCGGCATTCAGCCAAATACTGCAGCATCAGCACATAGTCCACCTGAAGAAACATCAGCATTTTTGCACGACGCTCTGGATGAAGTTGTCAGTGACTTTGAAAGAACTCTAGAACGTACATCCACCAAAAGGAAACAGAAACGCAGCTGCCACTCATGGGATGAGTTCAGCGATGCCATTGGTAAGCTAAACCTATCATGATAAAAATAAAACCACAACATCAAACATTTACGTCGTAGAGTAACATTATAAAAAGAATTTATGTAGATCTTTGTGACGATGTGACGGTGGACTACTTTTACTCCGATGTGTGCCATATGGAAAGTCGTGTGCATTTTAGAAAAAAAAAAAATTATTTTTTCTTAGGGATTTTGGCAAAATGTTCTACGGATCTATTCGTAGAACTGTGGATTCGACTGCCGAATGGGTATAGATAAAACTAATGATTTTATCGTTTGTAACTACATACTTCATCGTTGGATTGTGTATTTCTAAAAAAACCATTACCTTATGATGTTTTTATTTTTATTCTGATTTATTTCTGGCTTCGCGAAATTAAGTTTTTTTTTTTGAAAAATAATAATTTACCGTTGACCTACGTTGGGGTAATTTTCGATCAATTTTGTTGTTTAAACTTGAAGATTTTAAAAACTTCTATATCTATTTTCGTTTTCATGACTTTGTTGCTTAGAACCTAATCCATCGAAATTGGGCTGTTTCAACATTTTTTTTCAAAGATAGCTGTGCTTTTTTTTTTTTTTAATTGTAGACTTTATTTGTCAGATTTGGTCGTTTTCGACTTTTTTTATTGTGTATGGAAATATCTTTGTGAATTCATTGCTCTCCGGAGTGTAATCGGTATTTGCTTTATTGCAATCAAAGAAACAAGTTTATTTTGATAACATGTCCAGTCGTATGTCAAGTGATGAGGATTTTTCGTTGCGCAATGACGAAGAAATTTAGAAATTGCCACAGTAAGATAAAATAAAAGTATACCACCGAAGCTTTTGTTGCAGAAAAAGCAACCCTGTTGGAATCAAAATTTTCATTTACTGATACCACAACATTCGGCTCACATGTATATCATCAAACAATAAATGTACCATCGCAAAAAGCTTATTGCATAATAATCCTGATGTTGGCAATGCTTTCCGGATTTAGTTCAAAAAAAAAAAACAAATCTTTTGGCCAATTTGCGTGCTTTCCATTATCATCGAAATTTCTGCATTGATACCTTCAGCTGCTGCTGCAGATTAACCTTACGAAATCGAAAGTTAAGATCTTTCGGCAGGCAGGTGGCAGAAATTGCCAAAACGAAAAGTGGTAGTTTTTAAATCAGGACATTGAGATTGTGAATGAATACAATTATTTAGGTATGGTTATTGCCAGAAATCTAAATATGAGAAAGCATTTATATAGCAGTAAAACTCGATCAATCGAAAAATGCACTAAACGCAACCTGGAAGAGTGTTATGGCACATAAAGATGTAGACACTGCTTCGAAATATAGAGTTTTCCAAGCGACCTCGCAAGTAATTATGTTTTACTCGGCGCAATTTTGGGACCGTAAAGAGTCTGATGAAGTGGAACAACTTTTGCGATACTTTTTGAAGAGAACATTTAAATTACCTAGCACGACACCAAATCACTTACTCTTATTAGAAACTGGACTTTCTCCTCTGTTCATCTCGACCTTAAAAATGCAAGTGGACTATGTTCTTAAAACGCTAAAACTCGGGGACAGAAGATTACCTAAGAAAATCAGTTTGATTGTAATAAGAAAGCAAAATTCATGGATGGCAGAGTGGAAACGTCTGGCGGACTACTGCAACTTTTCACTTGATCTTCAAAACAAAAACATAAATGCGGTTGATACAAAAACAAGAGTTGATTTTGAAATAAAATCCAGGAACTATAGGCAGAGAGTAATTTTTTTCAAAGCTTAACCACAACTTGTGCAGCAATAGTTATTTCAGTCCAACTTATCAAACAGCTTTGATTACACTTGCACTTGTCTTCAAAGCCAGAGCAGAGATACTAACTCTCAATTTTATCCCAAACAGGAGCGATCTTCCAGTAATTTGTGGACTTTGTAACCTGAATGAAAAAGAGGATGTGCTTCACATTCCTAGGTAGGTGCCCTGTCTTGATAGAAATTAGAAGGGATGTGTACGGTAAAAATCATCTTACAAACAACGAAGTGTTGAATATATTATATGGCCAAAATTGGGTGAACCTTTATAAATATATATAAGTTGGGTTCGCGATATAGAAAATCCATTGTTGATGAAATGTTCTAGATTAAATACATATACAGTAAAGCTATTTATTTATCTCTGAACAAGATATGTATATAATTTTAAAGTCTGTTTCGACAAAAAGTTGTCACTCTGGCAAACGGCGTAAGCTATGCTATAAAATGAATTATTGTACAAACTTTTATAAAGTAACAAAAAATTAAATAAAAGCCATTTATAATTGAAAATATACCTAATTGAATTGATAACTTCATCGATTACATGGAAATCGATCCAAGAAGTAGTAAGAAATGTCTCCATGATCTAGGTGTCGAACAGAGATTACATGTTCTGCAGATCAAGAGCACCTCAAGCCATATGCTCACTTTGGCTTCTATCAATGTTATCTTGCTGGTCCACTTCGAGTATGACCGACATTAAAATCAAAGATACCAATCGACCTTTCAAGCCGGCAAAATTTTTTTCACCAGCACCAAACAAAAGTGGAAGTGTTTAGATTAAAGAGCATAAACCAAAGACAAGAAAACTTAGTTGATTTGCTGCTTGTGCAAAAAAAATGTCTGCAAGAACAAAAACACAGCCGGAGTGTGTGTGTCAAATGTGTAACTAATCATAACGTCTTCTCATATTCATTTTTTTCTAATTTATCAATTAATTCTAACCAAAGTAAGACTGCTTTTAAACCATGCAATTTCTTCTTGCGATTTTTAAGCACGTGGGCGAGGGATGTATGTGGTGGCCGGGGTAGACGAAATTGCTGAGGTTGAACAAATTGCAGAGTTATCGCTCATTCTTCTTTGTGCTTTTCCTTATTGTTCGAATGTGTTTTATTTTCATTCGTCGTCCACTCAGATAACTTCGCTTAATCAAGTGGAGTAAAGAGTGCAGTGAGATGATACTTCTTCACTTGCACAAACTAAACTTTTCATTAAAAATCGCTGTCGTGTAAAAGGTATTTGCAATTAGAAGGAAACCAAAGGAGAAACGAAGATTAAAAATCGCTGTAATGTAAAAGCAGTCTAAGCAAACTATTTTCAAGAAGTGTTAATTTTGTATTCTTAATAAAATATATGAGGTTCAAAAACGACCCACCAACATAAGTTTGGTCGTTTTTTTTTTTAACGTAGGTCTACGGTTAAGGAATGTCTTGTATACATGATCCATAACTCTTATTTATAAATCAATTTCAATTAAAACAAAGAAATATTAATTTTTTTTTTGAGGTGGTAAATTAATCGATGCTCCTTTTGTTCCATAAAATCGATAAAAAAAAGTGACTTCAATTTAGATTAATTATTTCACAATACATACAATAATAAAGAATGACATTTATTAAGATAAATTCTGAAAATACATACATACAAAAAATAAAATTAAAAAAAAAATAAATACAGGGAACTAATTGCAATAAAAAGTTCTTAATATAAAAAGTACTTACACATTTTATTTTACAGCGAAGTTTTTGTTTTTTTTTTTTTTTATATTCTTCTAATTTTAAACAGTTGTCTCTTATATTTTTACTCCCTTTCACGCATACAAAAGAATTTTTTGATCGAATAGGCAAATTTGAGTTTAATGACTTTTTTTACAAAAAGGTTCATAAAATGTACCCAGTGAGAAAAGAAAAGACATTTAATAGGGTTAAAAATATATTGAATTCAAGCTTATACAGAAGCAGGGGGAAAGTGTTGGCTTAATAGCCCAATTCAATAAATAAAAAAATCATACATAGTATGTAGGTATGTAATAGGTGATTTTTTAAGAGGCTTAGAACTTTTTTTAAAAAAAAAACACAAAAAATTCGAAAAAATGAATGAAATATTTATTTGAATCGATAGTTTGAACCTTGCAATTTAATGTTTGAAGATAATTTCATGCAAATGTTGACCGCGGCTGCGTCTCAGATAGCCCATCCGCTGAGTCCAATTTTGGCATACTCTTTCACACATATCGGCCGGTATCTCACGACTGAATGCATGGATGTTGGCTTCCAGTGCGTCAATCGAAGCGGGCTTGTCCCTATAGACATTAGCCTTGACATACCCTCACAAAAAATAATCTAATGGTGTCAAATCGCACGATCTAGGCGGCCAATTGACCGGCCCGAAACGTGAAATTAACTGTTCACCAAACTCGCCTCGCAATTGCGCCATTGTTTCGCGTGCTGTGTGGCATGTGGCACCGTCTTGTTGAAACCACATATCATGCAAGTCAAGAACTTCCATTTCGGGCAAAAAAAAGTTTGTTATCATCGCTCGGTAGCGTTCACCATTGACAGTAACGCTGCGATTCGCATCATCTTTGAAGAAATAGGCCCAATAATGCCGCCGGCCCATAAACCGCACCAAACAGTGGCTTTTTCGGGATGCATTGGTAGCTGTTGCAATGCTTCTGGCTGATCTTCACTCCAAATGCGGCAATTTTGCTTATTTACGTACCCATTCAACCGAAAATGAGCCTCATCGCTGAACACAAGCAGCGCGCGATGAACATTTCGAACCGAGCACGAATTTTGATAGTAAAATTCAATCATTTGCAAGCGTTGTTCATTTGTAAGACGATCCATGGTTAAATTGCTAACCAAAGTGAAGCTGTTTGACAGTGACACAAGGTACTAAACACACGTCAGCTGTCAAAACCAGTGTTGCCAAAACCAAACCAGCTTAAAAATCACCCTAAGTTAACTTAACGACACTGGCACGACTGAGTGTGTGACATTTAAGTGGGCAATATGGGTGACTTAAGTGTCACTTATTTGAGTAAGGTCCAGTTTCACAATTAGAGAAAGTGGCACTTAAGTCTCTGAAGCTATTGGTCATCTAAGTGGCTTCTTAACGTCCCAAAATGGAAAATTTAGGTGCCACCGGAATTCCGGTTAGTGTGCACTGTGCAACAGCAACAATTTAATACAATTCGGAGAACCAATTATTAACAGAGACTTTCAGATAAAAGGCAATAAATGATTTTTAGAATGGAGAGGGTGCAAAATCAAAAAGTTTATGTATCAGCCCCTTTATGCGACACCGTTTTGACAAACCAACCATAGCTTCCGATAGAAAATAAACAAGATACAATAAGTCGTCCAAAATATATTGGTAAGTTGTTATAGCTTTAATTCGTGATAATCGCCATAAATATAACAGTATGATTGTTTGAACATAAATCATTAAGTGCTGGCCTATTTGTAAAATATTGATCTATAGCTCAAGGATTTGTTAAGTAATGAAGTATTTAAGTTGGACGAGGAGGATACAAAATATTAAATGGGTGCCTATCATCCACACAAATCTTCAATTACTTTGGCTACAGTTCAGATAGCTCCCAACAATAAATTTTATTTAAAGGGAATAGATTACAAAAGTTGTTTTTTTTTAAATTACCTATATCTTTTCCTTTGTGAGATTTTTCCTCCCGGGAAATAAATATAAACCGAAAATATTTTAATTGAATTCCCATTTGTGAAAGATATTTCAACTCAAATATTTTCTATTCCGTTTGTATTAACAATCGGTACTAAATATTAATATATTTTATTATTGGTCAGGGAGATGCCCAATTGAGTGTATCAATCTTAAATCTAGCATTAGACTCAATGTCATATTTGTATTAGTTTATTTTTTTTGTGATATATTTGATTGAAAAACAAATTTCTCATAAGCAAAAACAATTAATAAAAATACAGAACAATTTTTGTTGGTTTTTCTTCCAACAGGTATTTCAAAAAAACAAAAATTGCTATATTTCATGAGATAACTAAATTGTAAAATAGAACGTTGTTATTGTCAAAAGCTTAATTTTAATTTAATATATTTATGTATATTTTCTTTTGGCCACTACTTGTTTTTCAATACTTTTGTTGCTAAAAAAAGAAACTTGAATCACTAATATTCAAATACATAAAATAAGATAAAAAAAATTGTATTTTAGACTTCAAAGAAGTATTCTAAATCTATTTCTAAAAATACAATTAATAACCGATGACCAAGCAGAGGCAGCAAAATATATGATGCCACAACTTGGTCGCAGGTTGTTGCTCTGGAATGATGACAGAGTTGCCTTTGGAATTACATATTTGTAACATTTGTGTTGCTCTCAATGATAAAGATCTTTAATCCAATAATGAGAAACAGAAACGATTTGTAAAATCTACTACTTAATCTAATACAGATGAATCAAATCACTGAATAATTAAATATCAATGCCTCGGAACGGGGCCCTACTATGTAATTCCATTCAACAGTTAAAATTATCGGATTCGCAAAATCGGAACTCTGAAACTCTATAATAAAATCTAATATACGAAAATCGAATAACTTTAGTTATTCTCGCAAACTTATTCGTACTATATAATTCGAAAGTAAACCTCAAAGTCATTCGAATTCGCAAATTTTCATTCTAAAGGGTCCGCCATCTAACGTTTTTTTTTTTTCAACAATTGCTTATTTCGTGAATGGTAACACTTATTAGCTCATGTCTGATTTGACAGATAATAATTAGTTTTATCCTTCCGCTGAACGAATATGGTTGTGTATACGCTTCGCTAAGTGGGCCAGCGATCGACTTAGAGAAGATGCCGATTTTGCCAAAAAAATCATCTTTTTAGATGAAGCTCATTTTGATCTTGGCGGGTAGTAAACAAGCAAAATTGTCGCATTTGGAGCACAGAAACAATGAAACACATACAATGAAAAGCCGATACACCCAAAACGAGTCACTGTTTGGTGCGGATTTTGGGCCAGAGGCATAATTGGGTCATTTTTCTTCGAAAATGATTTTTCTTCGAAAATGATTTTTCTTCGAAAATGAGCAAGGAGTGGCCGTTACAGTCAATGGCGATCGTTATTGGGCCATGTTGAACGAATTTTTGTTCACAAAAATTAAAGGAGGATATTGGAAACATTTGGTTTCAACAGGACGGCGCTACGTGCCACACAGCCGAAGCTACACTCGATGTTTTGCGCCATTTTCAAAAAAAAAGAAGTTATTTGGCGGACCCTTTATATCAAATGAGTTTGTGAGTAGATTGAGTAAAGGAATTTGTCTTTGAAAATTCATGTAAAAGGAAATTTAAAATTGTTAATCTTTAATTCAATATTTCATTAAACTATTAATATAATGTTTTCTGCACGGTTAATCGCCAAAAACCGCTGAAATGAAGGTGCCTCAGTTCAATTATTTTTGTTCAATAAATTAACCTAATTTGTGGAAAGGGTATTTCAAAACAATCGAACCTCGGACACAAATCAAAACGGAAGAAAATGTTTAATTATTTAAATGCTGAAGGTCCACTGTGGTAGTGATGTTTAAGATCCATGTACGTAATCCGATGGAAAAAGCTAAACCATTGAAACACAAAACAACACAAATCGAAATTAATCCAAATTGCGAAACTTTCCGCGTTTCTTACATTAATTTATTGTTATTTTAATAAAAAGTTTCACATTAAATTCTAATGTTTATTGCTCCGACAGAAGCTCTATTTTCATTGTTTTTTTTTTTTACTTTTTCTTATGTCAAAAACTTTGCGAAACTCGATCGATATTCGGATATTTTGTGGGAAATAATTGGCATTACTGGCATCTGATTCTATTCATTACCATTTGAATGTAGAATCGGATTTAACTTTCGAATAGAATCAAAAGTAGAATCGAGTTGGGCCCCTGTATTCTGTATGATATAGAGTATCAGTAGAGCATCCTGTTTGAAGTAAAAGCACTTTATCAAAGTATTAATTTGCATTCAAAAGTTAAGAGTAAATTAGATGCGACTTTATTAACTGCATTACCAAAGTACTGGGGCCATACTATGTAACTTGATTCTACTTTCGAATCTATTCAAAAGTGGTTTTAAATGTTTAAAATAAGTGGTAATATGTACAAATATAGGATCAAATGTTAGTGATGCCGATTTTTTGCCACAGAATCTGTAATTAGCGCTGTTCTATTTCAGTTTATATAAGCACTTGCAATAGAATTAGCGAGTTGAGATTTTGCGAATTCGAATGTTTTTATTGTAGAATCCCAGTTATATAGTTGGGCCCCTGCATTCCTATTTCTGATACCTATAAATCCGCATACTCATATTTTGGTTAGGTAGGTACATAATACTAGCCATGTTCCTTTGGAGGTGGTGAACTAATCATAAGAAATCCAAACGATAATCTAGTACTACAAACTACTCGTTCTTTCAAGGTAAATAGATGAGATTTGTAGGGAAATTAATGCTGTGCGTTCCATTGAAAATGGCTAGTAAAGTACTCGTGAGTGCTTCGCTACCTCGAAAGGAACACGGCTACACCCAATATTTGCTCTCTGGGCTCTTAGACTATAAGATAAAGTTGGGTTGGATTATTATATCATTTCAGATTGTAAGAAATAGGTTAATGAGACTCAATTTCTTGAATAGTTTCCTGATATTGACTATCCTCTATAATTTTTGTTTAAACAAAATCATTAAATACAAGATTATTTTTCAGGCATACAGGGTGTAAGGTAAATAATGGATAACATTGCAACTGGCTAAAGCTGGGCCAATCAATAAGAGAAAGTAAAAAAGGATTCCGTTAGGTATAGAATTAAATTTTTTAAATTCCATAATTTTGTTGAATATAACTTCTTCGTCAATACTTGTTTGCTGAATAAATCTGTAAAACAAACTCCTCGATTTAAGGCTTAACTGCATACATTCAACTTACTTTTGTACAAAAGTGAACAAAATATTTTGCCTTTTTTCAGCGAACTACGGAATCCTATCTTCTTTTGTCAAATTTCACAAAAGTAAAAGTGAAAGCAGAACACACTAATACACCGAAACAATTGCTTTTAAAAAAACACTAATAGATGTCGCTGCTGTGGGGGATATTTTTAGGGAACAAACCACGAACAAACTTTTATCTAGACAGACAATTTTTTTTTTCAGTTTGTTTTTAAAATAAATTCAACTCAAAAAAGTGGTAGGTATTGTAAATTTATAGATGGTCCTATACACACACATTTTTTAAAAAAGATAAAATGTAATTTTTTGGTAAGTAAAATTTGGGTTTTTTTTTAAGGCGATGCGGTTCCAAGGTTTTCCTTCCAAAATAATGACTTTTTGCAAAATGTTTTGAATAAAGTTGAGCCTTTATGTAAAAAAAAGTTTGTGAATACGTTACATTTTAAATTGTAATTTCACTTTAAAATCATTATTTCACAAAAAAAAAAAAAAACAGCGTCAGTTGAGAATAAGAATTGGAAGTAGAGGCGGGTGTGTGTAGTAGTGGAGACGGCTAACTCTGGCATAAAAATATGTTTTGTTGTAAATCTGCAAAGTTGTTTACTTAATAAAATGACCCTCTCAATTTGGTGTCACTTTTTTGTATATAGTTTGGGCTATGTTTGATATGAAATGTTCAAAATAAAGATGAACATTTTGTTTTCACATTTTTCATCCCGATCAACAAAAATCAAAATTCGTCGGAAAATTATTTTTGTTTTACATAATGGTAGGTAATTAACAAAAGATTATTTTTAATATACACAATTTCATTTTTACATTACTTTCATAGATTTATGTATATAAAAGTTAAGACTAAGGAACTTTGGTTTTAAACCAATTATTATTTGAAATATCAGAATGAAACGTTGAAACGTTTGAAGTATAATTAAACTTCGGTGTTGAGTTTTCTTTCTGTGAGTATGTAAGTATAAAAGGTACTCTACATATTGTGTTATTCTACTTTGACTACCTCAATATTATAACTATGAGAATATTATGATATCAATTTTGTATACATACATATATCAACTAGACAGAAGAATTGTTCTGATAAAAGTTTATGTAGTTATATAAATGTTCTATAGATAAACAAACAAACATTTTGAGAAACTATAAACTTTCAAAGACACCAAAGACAAAGACTATAAATATATATAGTCTTGATGTTCAATTTATTTTCACGCGAGCAAGTGTAGCGCAAGCCTTCAGCACTCATTGGCGAATAACTTATCTTGCCTTGAGGAGAGATTCAATAGACATATAGCATGGTCTGGTATTATAAACGAGCGTAAGATTCGGAAAAATTGATAAAATGAGATAGTGATATTAAAATACACAGTATGTGAGAAAAGCTAGTGATTTTTATAATAATACATACTTTTTGTTTGTTTAAATTTAAAATGCATAACATTAGATAAGGTGAAGTATAATGAAATTCACTTTTTAAAATCTCTTAGAAATTTGGGGAAAGAAACCAAACAACATTAGGAGCTTAAAGCTTTATAAAAATTTCAAGCTTTTATAACGGTAATCCAAGAATGCGAGAACATCAAATTTCAGTTCATACTTGAGACGTTGATCCATATTATCTAAAACAGATAAAATAAGCCATATTCAAATTACAAAATCTTAGTACTTCGTTTATGTATTTTTAAATTAGAAAACTCCATAAACCCAAATATTTTCGATGTCTTATCAACAAATATAATGGTAAAAAAACGAAAAATGGAAAAAATGCATTTGTGTCGAATATTTTTGGTAAATGAATTTGGGTTCAAACTTTTTAAATAAGACCCTATCGATCTATGAAAAAAAATATGTTAGTGACTCACGGTTAAATATGTGTAAACATCAACGTTTGTCCAAGTGCCTAATTTTTGTTACTGAACGTCATCAAAAGAAACATATTGAATAATTAACACTACATTACCCATCTGTAGGCAGTGCTTAAAAAGCTTAGTGTTGAAAGAACGGCAACGAAATACCCAGTGGGGGAACCGCTGTAACGAAATTTCTAAGCACTAAAAGGCTGGTGGTGAAGTGTCCAACGAACGGTGAAGGTTCATTACTGAAAGGTCCTGCTTCGTAGTTCACTCTCAACTTTAAGAAGTCACATTACACATGGTTATTGTTTATGGTAATCACTCTCTGAGCATCGACAAACAACAACTGTCAGCGGAGAGCACTAAAATCGTGGTTTCAATTAAATGACACCGAAGGAACTTAGTGGTTATACTGACAGGGGCCGAATCAAAATATCCAGTTAGAACTGTCAACGAACTTGCAAACCCTTATGAAACTCCATCTTTCCATCGAGTAAAACTCACAAAAAGTTCAATCTTAATTTTATACTGAACGAACCTTAAATGAATGTCACTATGAGATAGCCGGCGAATTATATATCTTGAGTTTTTAGAATATTTAGTTGTAGTTGTTGTCAGTGGAAATCACTAAAATCGCAGTTTCAATCGATTGACACCATCAATCGCCTATGGAGTTGGACGCTGTGATTTTTAATGAATGTTAACTTTGTGCAAGTACAAAAGTAGCCGATAACTCTGCAATTTGTCCAACCTCAGCTATTTTGTATATCCCAGCCACCTACGTCCCTCGTCTACGTGCCTAAAAATTGCATCGTTTAATTGTCGGTCGCGTTAAAATCAATTTGTTTTGTTCGGGGTAAATCAGATTTCGTAACGTAACGTGCTACAACGTAAAGTGCACGACTTAACATTGCACACGAACGTTCACGTTTTTTTTCACTCTACCACCAGCATAGATGTTTACACATCAAAAAATATGCACGATTGGGTCGCATGAACTCACTTATTTATTTGCGATCACACTGTGGTTCTTAAGTCTGAAATAAATTAGCTATGGAGTTGCAGGTAATATTATACGTCAGTATACAAAAATTAAAATATAGCCCCGTGTTGCACATATGCAATATGCATGAAAGGAAATTATATTATTTTTAAAACTGAAAAATGGTTTTAAATCAACAAAATAAGAACTATATTGATGGAAATACTTCTGAAACTGTTTTGAACCCAACGTGATGTACGTGATTGAAAAATAATTTATTCCTTATATATAAAATTTCGTTAACATTTTCAAGAAAAAAAATGGTACGCCAAGTATTTACCAATGAAGAGTTAAAAATTTAATTTAAAAAAAAAAACTTTTCCACCCGTTTTCAAAATATCGAATTTTCAAAGAATATTTGTTTTTTTTTAAATTTTTATATGCAATATTATTTCAACATATTATAAGTTTACGATTAAAAAAAATAGTTTAAATCGGTCAATCAGATAACGAGATAGTCGAAAATAAGAAAAACGTTCTATGAGAGGTAATTTCAATATTAGTTCAAGGTTAAATTTAATAATTTTAAATGATAGACAATACTAATTTCGATACACAAACAAATTTTTATCAACATCGTAGTAGTCGTTTGAGCAAAATAAAAATTTTCCTTAACGTTATTTTTGGGTGTAAGAATAATTTTTCTCCAAAATCTTCTAAATTGTGTTAAGGTTTTTGTCAAGTTTAATAAAAATCGACCAGGCAATTCGTTTTTGAAACATCGATTTTTCAAAAAAAAAATGTTCAATTTTTCTTTAAAAAATCCAAAAAATATCGTTTTGAATATTTTTTTTAAATCTGTGAACATTTTTGCACCAGAACTTTCGCATCAGCTTGTACATAATGTACCTATGTGTATAATGTACAATTAATGTTTAGATAAATTTGTCCTTAATTATTATTAATATGCGATGGTGATGGTTGATAGAAATGTCTCTTGTGCCACATACTGTATTTTTTTTTTAAATATTAATTTTATCTGCGTTTGCGAATATACATTATCTAAGCTCTCACTAAAAAAATTAAAGAAGCTTTAGCTGCCGAAATTATTTTATAACAATTAGTCGACGACGAATATTAGTTGTAACGCGTTCGATGATGTTACACAACCGAATTATATTTATAGAAAATCTTTAATTTTAATTAAGTTCATAAATCCACCCGTCCAAGGTTTACGAATTAAACCATTCGAACAAATTATAAGGATTTAACGAATGGGATAATCTATTATATTTATTGTTATTGTTTTTTCTTGTTAATTGATTTTAAAATTTTAATTTTAAATCGAAAACGAATTCGAAATCTATGAAGACGAAAGTTAAAAATATGAAAATCATAAAATATATTAAAACCAAACTAAAAATGAGTGAGTGTAATAATTGAGTGGAATTTCAAAATAATCTGTGTTCAGATATTCTCGAATATAATTATTCTGAGTGGTTTGATAACAAAAATCCGCTTGGCTGTTATTGCATGAACTTTTTTGATACAAAAACTATGTATGCACCGATGTATGATACTGCTTCGTACGAAGAAAACTTTATTGACAACAAATGGTGGAAGAAATGTATGTTGATTAATGTTCTTTATTTTAATTGCTACCTTTTTAAAAATGTGTTTACTTATCTGATAAGAACATAATTAATTTTTAATGTTTGTTGGGAATACATTTTATTTGGAATTTCGGTTAAGATAATAAGTTCAAGGATGACAAGAAAAGAGCATTGCTTTCAATATTTTTTGTTTCATATCAATCAGCTTAATAAAAACAGTGAATTGTTAATTGCTAGAATGAAGGATAAATATTTGCTGTGAGAAAAATGTTAATGGAAAAGCATATAATAGCTGATTCAATTAGACGTACTTTTTTTAAAATAAAAAAATCAATTTGATCGGGTAATTTGTATTATTTACATTTATTTTGTTTTAATTATTAAATTCAAATGATGATCGTATAACTGTGACATCTACTTTATGATAGGCCGTACATTACAATTTTACAATTCTGTGAGTTGTTTTTGGTTAAATAAATTAATCACTAGTTAATTACGCAAACAAATATATCAAACTTGACATCTAGTTAGCAGGACAACCATTTTTGCAGAATCCAATAGAGCGATTAATTTTGTGTGCGTAACTTATTAGCAATTAACTAGCAGCTAATTACTATACATACATCTTAATCTAAATTCTAGAGGTGTTCTACTAACTTTATACACCTTATAAAGTCGGTGTCTTCTATTTTTTTTTTTAATACACAGGCACACAATTTTACACGATTTAGTACGATGTTCAAGCATTTTTAGTATGATGGTAGGGTAAAAAGAGGATTTTTATAACGAGTTAGCATCGTACTATCTTTTTAAAATTTTATTAAAGTTAAAATCACCAAATGGCTTTATTTATCTTTTTAGTATCATACTTTCTACATACATAATTTTCCAATCCAAGCTGGGTTAAACGTCTCCATGTTAAAATTGTTAGATTTTCGTGCACACTCTCCCTCACTCGTTGAATATTTTCTTCAGTACGAGCGGTTTGTATAGACTTCCAGTTCGAGGAAGATTAAAGACTCTCTTTTTTTTGTCGAAAACGAGCAATGAGATGATTTATCATTTATTCCGATGGTCCAGTTCACAGATTCAAAACGAGTTCCAATAAAATTATTGAAATTTTATTTAAAAATAAATAAATAAATTTCGACGATTTTCATGCGTGGGTAATCATTCCAACGTCTTCTTTACACAAATCCAGAATCTGAAAATAAATTAATCCCATGAAGTTATAGACTATTTAAACCCTTTCGTTGCTTTTTGCACCACCCTGCAGCTTTGAAAATCCGACAGCGGAATAGAGTAACAAAAATAAGTTTTGTGGCGCCACAACACCTGGAAAATTAAGGCCTAACAAGTGACTCCTTCCAACTTTTTATGACAAGATATACTCTTGGTAGATTTGTCATGTTTTCACAAGAGGTAGTTCTGGGTGAATAAAATCATTTTTGTCTTTAGGTGGCATCGATTGAGAATTGAGATTTGAATTGATGAAAGTACCTTCTACCCACTTAAAATAACGCCACGGGCTACTTTTCGAGCAGAGACCTTATACTAAAAAAACGCCTCTTAAAAAATTCTGTCGATATGGGTGTTTTTTTTTTTTTTTTTTTAAATCGCCAGTTTTGAATGTAATTTGTACGAATTGTCAGTCGTGTCAATCGTTATTAGTAATTTTACATTAAATTTTTCGATCAAAATTGCCAAATATAAGTTCCTTCGAAAACCGAGGGTATGTTTTATTGTATTAATTAATAAAAGCCAAATGTTATAGGGATTATTGTGTAAATGGAATAAAAAAATGACAATCATTACAAAAACTTTTTCAAAAGGGCCAGTGAAATTTCACTTGATTGAGGTATTCGTACAGTTACATTTCAAATTTATTAATGCGTCATTAGTTTTTCTGTTAACGAAATTTATTTACACGATTGAGAGATTCGTTAAAAAATACATGCAAAAATTGCCTTGGCCTATACCTATAGATACACAAATACAGGCAAAATTGCTGTAGCAGCGGATTACGCGATAGAAATTTCAGAGCTACAATTTTGAACTGCGATGTTACATCTTTTTCAAACATATATCAAAATATTGAAAAATTTGTACTCTTAGGGCCGGATTCACAGTCAACACTTTCCGCAATAAGTGTCACTTAAGTTTCCCATATGAGGAATTTAAGCTAAATTTCATAGCCAGCGTAAGTGGAACTTAAGTCACGAACATCGGAGACTTAAGTGCCACTTATTCAGGTAAAAGTGTGCTGTGATATTGGGAATTAATCTTTCACATTCCCCACTTAAGTGTCACTTTTCTGACTGTCCCTTAATTTTTTATGACATTTTACAAAACATCTTAGGTAACGAGAAAAATGAGTGAAATTAAAAGAACAGAACAACTTCAAAAATATAAACAACACCGAAATAAATGCACGACAAAAAGATGACTTCAATTTCCAAATTTTTAAGGAGATAGCACAAAATTTTACTAAAGTTAAAATCACCAGATGGCTATTTTATCTTTTAGTATCATACTAATAATTCTAAGATGGACACTGGAGTTGGTGCAGGAATTTTCTTGGAAACTCTGGGACTAGCTAGCTCCTTCTGACTTCCGCACTTTTGCAGCGTTTTCCATAAGCTGAGGTCTTGACAGTGACCAAAGCAGCTACGCAAATATCAATGATGGCGATAGCACGAGCTGATATCACCCTCTTTATTGATAGCAAAGCAGCAATTAAAGCAATTTCTGCCAGCGAGATACATTCGAGGCTTGTAACTTGCTGTCACGAAGATCTTAGGTTTCTTGGCATGCAGCTTGCAGCAGGTTAATGGTCACAGTAATGTACAAATTTCAATAAGCAGAGGACAGACAAAATTATGTAAATGAAAAAAAAAAAACATCTTCGTTCCCTTGTGAGCATAATCACCGAACACAACTTACTGGAATACCACAAACAAAAAAATGAGGCTCAGTACTGACGACCTTTGCAGAGGGTGCAGCGATGAAAAAGCACAAGATGATACCTTACACTTCCTGTGTCATTGCCCAGCACTCTGTTATTTAAGAAAGAAACACCTAGGGAATCATTTCTTTGACGACTTAGAGGATCTTTTTGCAACTTCGGCTAATAACCTTCTGAACTTCGTCAACGCCTCTAAATGGCTTGACTGCTAACAGAACACATAGGTTTTTACATTGAGTGGGATATAACTTCCTAGAGGGTATCTCAATAGATTTACATAGATCTAAGTGTGACGGTAAGAAGATCAACTGTCAGGCCTTCAACCTAACCATACTAATTCCATACTATGTCACTTTGACAATTACAAATGTGAAAAATGTGTTTTAGGAGTTTTTATTAAGAAAATAGGTTTAGTTTGATACTAGTTAATGATTGTATAAAAATAAGAACATTTTAGTAAATAGTTTGACAGTTTGTAAATTGTTTAAGTAGTATCATATTAATACCTTACCATCAGACTTTTTAAAATGTTGCGCCATCTCTTTTTAACCTAGCATCATACTAAAAATGCTCTAATATCGTATTAAATCGTTTAAAATCTTGCTCCATTGCCTTTAACTTTCGGCTTGAAAACTTTAATATTAAAATCAACAGCAAGGATCATAAGCTTTCCGAAAACCTGGATTAAAGCTTTAGCACTTTTTTAAGTGTGGGTGTTTTTAATTAACACTCTGGTACTAGAATTACAAAATTCCATATTTATACCCTACGTTTCATTGACAATTTGTTTTTAATTCTTTTGCACATTCAGACATTAGTCTTACGTATTTATCAGCAGTCGTCGGTCTCGGCATTTAAAGGTTCTTTTTCACTCTCTCAAATCGTTGCCTGTTTAACTTAAACTCCGCCACAATTATATTCAAGCACAAAAAGAATGCGAAAATTAGGTGAAATGTTGTCCATCCCCTATTTACTTCACCCTCTTTGTCACCATGGAGTTTCACCTACATTTTTCATATTGCTAGAAGGTATGCCTCCACCTAAACATTTCGAATGTTTCGGAATGTATCTTCAATAAAATCTAAGCATTCGCTCAGTTAAACTAATCTTATATAATCAAAATCTCAATGCATTGTGTAAATGGTTTTGTTGCTCTCAATCCATTGCGCCTTGAATGATGTTATGCACACCTTTGGTCCGAGATGCGCCACTGGTCAATGTGACTTGTTTTCTCTGTGCTCGGTTTATGTCAACTTGATGTTATAAGTTATAACGCCTTATACCTACAGGTTGCAAATTAGCAGAAGCCATTGGGTTGAATTTCTTGTTACCGAAATTGTTAAGCACTATTTCCTTCTCTAAATATCAACATTAAAGTCTTAAATGGATAAATAAAATACATAGGTTATATACATAAAAGCATTTATATAAAATCAGATTGATTTAAAATTTTAAAGATTAATGAATAAATGTCAATGGCCTATCAATGCTATTATACCGGTGACAGCTTAAATTTCTTTTAATAATCTTTACTGTTTTTTAGCCTTTTTGAATAAATACATATTTAAAAGCTTATCATGATCATTGCTCATCTTAGTGTATAAATAGTTTATTCTAAAAAAAATCCTATAAATTAACTTAATTCTTGTGCTGTTTGACAACATTATTTTCGCACACACATTCAAGCTCAAAAATCCAACTTATGTGATTTCTCACTCATTTGTTGATAATATTTCTGCAAGAAAATAAATTAATTCAAACAAGCAGCTGCTCGAGCTTTTCGCGCATTCACTCAACGTCATCATTGCTACCGACCGAACAGACCGACCGACACATTCGGTGAGAGCATTCTTATACGGAAACTATAGAGCTAGCTGGCAGTAGATAATGTCAGTTGGCAAACGTTGGGTTCAAATAAAAATATTTTTGACTGGTAGATTTTTGAGTGTTTTTAATCTGCCACACAAACTGTGTATTTATAATATTTAGAACTAATTTTGTTGTTTTTTTTTTGTTCTTTTATAGATTCATGTGTTACTGGTAACAGATCACGTTCCTCAAAACAAAAACATCATGAAAACGAAGTTGTTCGCTCAAAAGTGCCACCACCACCTCCTCCCAGACGGTTTAAAGATCACGATGGTTCTTCAACGAGAAACCAAACCTCACCAGGAGATACTGTTTCGGAGGCTTTTACTCTACACAGCATACGTCAACAAATGGCAATCAGCCTAAATCGAATGAAGGATTTGGAAGAACAAGTGAAGAGTATTCCCGAATTAAAAGTAAATATTTATATAGTACAAAAAACATTTTTTTTTTGTCATTGCAAAGTGTACCTACCTAATCTTATCGCAGGTTGTTGAATTTTGTTTACCTATAATAATAAGCTTTTAAAGAGGGAATGACGTCTTAAATTTACTGCACGATCACAGATTTAATTAAGAATACAATATTTTCGATTGAAAAAAAGGTCAATGTGGTTGGTTTTTTTTGAAACACATCGTTAGACCGGTTTAAGTTGTTTAAGCATGCAAAATTAGACTACAAAATTTTTGCGTATCTATAGCTAAAGTCACATAAATATTTTAAAATATATTATATCTCGTTCTTAGCTCTAATTTGAAATGTACACACTAGATAGCTAAATTTAAATAAAATTAAATTTTCAGTCTTTTGGCATATTTCATGTTAGGGTTCGTAATTCTATAAGACCAAACACTTTGAGTTATATTCTATATTCATTTAATTTTCTGTACCTAATGTCTTTTATTTGTTAAAGATCGTTTTCTATTGCAATGTGAAAGATCTTCTCTCAACATCGAGAATTTTTCTTTTGAGTATAATATTTCATCTAATTTCTCAGTTTTATCGGTGATAATTCACACAAACAAAAATATAGTTTTGTGAGATGCTTTTTGTCATAGGCTGAGGTATGCTCGTTGGGTCCAGGGTTTTACCAAAGAAGCAACAAACTTTAGTGTATTTGAGGTTGTTTTTTTATTCACCAATCGCTGGTTCTTACAATTTCTATACAATTCTTATTGTCTTATAACTATATGTACTGTTATACCATTCAATATATATATGCTTATAGTTATATACATTTATAATGGGTGATTTTTTAAGAGGTTTAGAACTTTTAAAAAAAAAAAAAACACAAAAAATTCGAAAAAATGAATGAAATATTTATTTGAATCGATAGTTTGAACCTTGCAATTTAATGTTTAAAGATAATTTCATGCAAATGTTGACCGCGGCTGCGTCTCAGGTAGCCCATCCGCTGAGTCCAATTTTGGCATACTCTTTCACACATATCGGCCGGTATCTCACGAATGAATGCATGGATGTTGGCTTCCAGTGCGTCAATCGAAGCGGGCTTGTCCCTATAGACATTAGCCTTGACATACCCCCACAAAAAATAATCTAATGGTGTCAAATCGCACGATCTAGGCGGCCAATTGACCGGCCCGAAACGTGAAATTAACTGTTCACCAAACTCGCCTCGCAATTGCGCCATTGTTTCGCGTGCTGTGTGGCATGTGGCACCGTCTTGTTGAAACCACATATCATGCAAGTCAAGAACTTCCATTTCGGGCAAAAAAAAGTTTGTTATCATCGCTCGGTAGCGTTCACCATTGACAGTAACGCTGCGATTCGCATCATCTTTGAAGAAATATGGCCCAATAATGCCGCCGGCCCATAAACCGCACCAAACAGTGGCTTTTTCGGGATGCATTGGTAGCTGTTGCAATGCTTCTGGCTGATCTTCACTCCAAATGCGGCAATTTTGCTTATTTACGTACCCATTCAACCAAAAATGAGCCTCATCGCTGAACACAATTTTTCGTTAAAAAAGCGGATCCTCGGCCAGCTTTCCAAGAGCCCATTCACCAAAAATTCGGCGTTGTGGTAGGTCGGCTGGCTTTAGTTCTTGCACCAGCTGTATCTTAAAAGGCTTTACGCCCAAATCCTTCCGCAAAATTTTCCACGAAGTGCTGTAACAAAGGCCTAACTGCTGGGAACGGCGCCGAATCGACATTTCGCGGTCTTCTGTCACACTAGCTGATACGGCCGCAATATTTTCTTCACTACGCACAGTACGTAAACGTGTTGGTGGTTTAATGTCCAACAAAGTAAATTTGGTGCGAAATTTGGTCACAATCTTCCGAATAGACTGCTCAGAAGGTCGAGAATGCCGATCATAAAATGGAAGCAGCGCGTGATGAACATTTCGAACCGAGCACGAATTTTGATAGTAAAATTCAATAATTTGCAAGCGTTGTTCATTTGTAAGACGATCCATGGTTAAATTGCAAACCAAACTGAAGCTGTTTGACAGTGACACAAGGTACTAAACACACGTCAGCTGTCAAAACCAGTGTTGCCAAAACCAAACCAGCTACAAAATCACCCTAACCTTATAACCTAGATTTATACAATTCAAATGTTTAGCAATATATCCTAAATTACAATCTGAGATAGCAGACGTCACTAAATTACAGTCTGAGAAAGCAGACGTCACTAAATTACAATCTGAGATAGCAGACGTCACTAAATTACAATCTGAGATAGCAGACGTCACTAAATTACAGTCTGAGATAGCAGACGTCACTAAATTACAATCTGAGATAGCAGACGTCACTAAATTACAATCTGAGATAGCAGACGTCACTAAATTACATTCTGAGATAGCAGACGTCACTAAATTACAGTCTGAGATAGCAAACGTCACTAAATTACAGTCTGAGATAGCAGACGTCACTAAATTACAGTCTGAGATAGCAGACGTCACTCTAACTACTTAAAACCTGGGCTTCCACTGTCGCTTCTGGAACCTAAGTCCTTCAAAATGGAGACTCACCAAGTACTCGGGATTGGTACTGATTTCTACTGTGGAAGAGCTCGATTTTATGGTGCTCATCCACGGTCTCTTATATATATTTCGGTTTGAACCGAGTGTGAGTGTGAGTGTGCAATTTTACAAACAAAAAATTTTATTAATATTTTCTTATTCTTATAATTGGCGGCGCGGCGGCGGTGAAGAAGAGGGTGTAATGCATCATTACAGTTTATAAGTATTTTTGCAATGAGTCCTTAGAAGTTCAGAGCAGAAGAGAGCAGCGTACGATTAATGCAACACGAAATTCATTAAAATACACTTCTCGGAAAAATTTAATAAATATTATTAAAACATTAACACAAAATAATTCGACCAATATTAAGAAGGCTTGTTATTGGCAGTCTATTTTATTTCGAGTAAAACATACTTACTTCCTGAACATCAAGCAGAACATTTTGTAACACCACAAATTGTTTCACTGAAGTGAATGCAAATCAATTCTTTACTTGAGAAAGTTCATCTGATCATTTTCAAATCAGAATATTTTGTTTAAGTCAACTTGATCAACTCACACGTTATAATAAACACTGTACACTACACACTTAACAACCGTCAGTATAAAAATCTTCCAAACATTTCAATCAAATCGGTAGAATTTATATATGTCAAATCTAACATTACGATGATGAAAAAGTCGAAAAAAAACGTAATTTGTGGGCGCCAGTGGGTATATTTCTCGATATAATAATAATCTCGAGATTTTCAAAGAAAATAATTCTTGTTAAATCTTCATAAGAAATTAGATCAATTTAACAAATTTAACATGTTGAATTAACCCATAATGCGATGAACAAATCCTAGATTATTCCAACTTCAAGGAGGTGAAAAGTCCTCCAAGAGAATGTCGAGCAGGGTTGCGAATTTTGGAATAAAAAACATTAAGTCATCTAGCTAGTAGATGACTTATGAATTAAAAATATTTAATTCATAACCTAGTTAGTGTCTTATGAACTAAAAAAAAAAATAATTAATAAGCTAATGGGTGTTCTTCAAACAAATTTTATTAAAATTATGGTGTTTATTTGATTTGGTTATAAACGGCAATTCACTCAAAATTCTTCAAAAGCTTCAAGACCACGTTTCAAAAGTTTATGAATTTCCAAATCAGCAACTAGCTTAAGATTTAATTTTTTTTTAATTCATAAGTAACTTACTAGCTTATGAATTATTTTTTTTTTTTAATTTATAAGTTAGCCGTTAGCTTGTGAATTAAAGCCAAGCTTAAGCTAAGAAGTGAATTAAACTTTTGCAACCCAGATCTCAAGAAGTTTTCATCTAGGGACTCGGCACGCAGTGAGTGACAAGCGCCAGGCGACAGAGGTAGAAAATTCCTAAGCGACATACAAAATGAAAGCCTATATGAGATTATATATGGTTGCGTCAACCAAGTCATTGAACGACAAGCGAAAGTTCTGAACAACAGAGCCACGTCGATCTTCTTTCAAATCTGTGCTATATCTCCGGCTTGGAGCGATTACAATGTTTGCAAACATTATACTCAGTATCAATACTTTAGCTGCTAGCTAGCTGCTCAAGAAAATTGTCGCTCAATAAATGGCCAGTTGGCGCTGGAACTTGTCGCTCAGTTACTCACTGCGTCTGCGTGGCTGAGTTTTCAGTTGTTCGGATTCAACATTCCTGCTTACTTATAACATACAACCATGAATGGTTGAGGGTAACAAATCACTTTAGCCTGATTCTCCCCAAGCTCTGGCACAACCTATTTATTTATTTATTTTTATGAACTAAAACATACTTATGGATGCGTAAAAACAAGCTTGATGTCCCGGTTAAGATGACCTGATGAAGCTCAAAGCTCTTGAATGATTTTGATTTCTATGGGTTCTAAGTAGATCGGTTTCTAAATATACTCCAACGCGTTCCCTGGCTGGATGGCCTTGTTTCTCTTCATTGCCAAATACTTTAAATTCTAGTGTATGACTATGTGCTGCAATTTCTCGTATATCTTTGGAATCTTTTTCTTTCATATATCAACAGTAAGAGCTTTTGACTCTACGACAAATTTTCTGTTTATGTGACCCCGCAGGGCAAGGGCTCTCCGCTGGTGGGCATATACTTCATGCACCCAGAGATTTTTCAAGCCACGCGAAACGCATTGACTATTTCGTACTTTTAATGGCGCAAAACTGTCATAACTTTAATAAATTGGCATTTCGTTAGTCTCATTCTTAAAAAAATAGACCGTAGCCTATCATTCGATATACTACGTAAACTAACCAACCTGTGTTGTAATATGTAATGTATTCTTCAAGAATTTAACAAAGTCACACTCCTGACGGGCCATAGACTTAATCGCATTAAATTACTCAGATAAGATAAATAAAATAGACTCCAATTTGACCCACAACTATTTAACTAAGCTTGAGTATAGCAGCTCAAATCTATCGACGCGACGCCTAGCTCACCAAGCAGATACTACTCCACTTTTTGTTTAAACTATCAGATCTTCTGTCGAAGAGAGCTTAAATCAAGCTACAAAAACTAGCGAATAAAGATGTAGGGAACTTCAAGAAACAAATATTTACACAAAAATTTGTATATATGACTACATGATCTTCAATACGATATCGTGATATATATCATAGACGTTCTATTATATCTAAGATTGTGTTTATGTTTGAGCTTCGATTAACGATTCTTGCATCGATTCGAGCTTATTTGAGAATATTTTACATTGATTGTTGTTGCTCGATGCTCGAATCGAGCTGTGACTCAAACCAAAATTAACTTAAATCAAACTTACAACTTACATTTGAAAGAAATGTAACATGTTGCAACTGCTAATGAAGCTCAGTGTATGAAACATTCATGCAACTACCGTTAATATAAAGAGACGAAAAAACTTATTTATAATTTTTATATTATCTTACAGAACCAAGTAGCCCAACTGAGCAATGAAAAACTGCATCTCCAACAGGAGCTTCAAAATAACAAAGATGAACTGGTCAAAATCAAAGAACAAGCCACCGCTTCTCAATCAGTACTCCAAATATATTCCAGTCCAAGTCCTCGACATTCATCGCCAGTTAATTTTACTCCACAGCGCATCAGTCCCATTTCACTGGACAGTCTCGGTCCTCGACTTAAAAGTAGCTCGTCATCTCCAAGCGATTATTTGCGGACTAATCCTCAAGCACTTAAACGTGATGTTGGCAGTATGTGTGTTTCTCATACACGTGATATTGGTATCGGAAGCACTCCCATATTCTGTCGCAGCGTGGGCACAAACTCCTCTTCCCCTTCGGGGGACATTTTTGACAAACTGTACACAAAACAAGAGCTCAATGAACATGTTCAAATCTGTATCAAGGAATATGAAGACAAGTTGAAGAAAAGTCACAAAATAGAAATGATCTCTATTGGAACACAGATATTTGCAGAACCTAAAAAAGAATTTAGAAATATTTCGGTCCAAACTGCTGTCGAGCGGCCGATTCCAAAGTTCTCGATTGGTATCATGGCGCGACCAAGCCTTCGAGACGTCATGGTTTCGTGTAGGCCTGAAGTGCGGACGACTGCTTGTTCAGACCACCGAACAACTGATCGGTTATGCGACAAATGTGATACACCAAAACGATCAGTTGCAAGTGGCCCAGAACCAGACGAAGAAAAAAGACGACCGCTCTCTTTGAAACTGATGGACATGCCTGGGCGCAGCCATACGTTTAGCCTTGGTGAAAACGAGAAACTTGACATAAAACGAAAAACAATAGGAACACAAAGCCAATGGACAACACATAACATTGGAATGCAAACATCGTTCTCCGTAACGTCTATTGGAATTCAAAATGTTCCTCATCAACAATGTGAATCTTCTCAGTGCAATGTACCGAATGAAACCCGTCAAACGGACACAAACGATCTAATCCAACTTCGAAGCACTCAGATGAACACTGATGAGCAGCCAAATCCTATGAAACCTATCACTTCCAATAGCTCCTGCAACACAGATCTTATACGAACAACTGATCATGGAGTCAATACGCTTCCGCAAGCGGTGTTAAAACATTCTTCGTCCAACACCGAAAAGCTTCATACCCGTGACATCGGTTGTGGAGACATCGTCAAACCACACATTTCCATTGCATGTGCTGATAATTATTGTGATTCTTGCAAAGATGCCATAAAGCATCTGGCTAAAGACTTTTCAAAAGTTCAGCGAAGCTCATCACTAACAAGAGACTCCTCGAAAATTCCTAGGCCCAAACATCTGTCCAGTCCGAGTCCTGTGAGAAAGAAATTTGTGCGTCAGAATACTTATACAATATCGCCAACACCAACTGCTGTTCCTGTTCGGGACCAACAGATGATGCCCAGGTGAGAATGAGAAACTCCGAAATTTTTTTTTTTAAACTGTAGGTGACTAAACTATGTAAAAAATTCCAAATAATCCTGCCTACATAGGTTTGAAAATTCTTTTTTTATTAAGCACAGAATATATTGGCCAACTGCTATTGTGACATTGCGACCTTCTGTAATCACACATTGACGGCCACGGCAGTAGGTACAGATACTTAAAGGACAAGTTTTGTAAAGAGATTCTTAAAATATAAAACATAAAATATAAAACAAGCACTATCTGCCCCGCCCGGTTTAGCACGGATAGACAAACCTAAGCTTCGCATAAAAATAACAAAAAAAAAAAAATTAAATAAAGCTATACTTTTTGTACCTAATAGAATACTACTTTCTAGGTTTTAACCTACTTCATGTTATGAAAGGCTTAGTTTGTAAAAACAACTGAAATTCACCCGCTTTGTCGGGTACTAAATAACTAATACAATACAAAAAAAAATATTAAATAAATATTGTGGTTAAATTTTTATAAATTTTATTCAAGTCAAAATTATTAAGGCCTGCACGTCAACATGCAATATACCCTCCTCTAAATTGATACCCCATATTCCTAAAGATTGGCCTTGTGCCTTATTAATCGTAATGAGAAAAGCAAGAAATCAAAGGATAAATCTAGTAGAATCATAGGAATTCTCGGAATTAAAACAACTTAACTTTTGAATTTCCCTTTCAAAATTATTGCTTCGATCACATTGTTCAACAACCTTTTTACTGCCAGTCTGGTACCATTGCAAAGCCGAGGTTGATTTTATTTTCACGCGCCAACTTTCAAATTTAGATAATATGGTGGCAAATCAAGAGAATTCAAAAATTCAATGGGATAATTGACGACATCATCTGGATTCGTAGGTGGGTCGATCGATATGTATTCAAAATGTCTGCAAAGATCATTTACCTCTTTATTTTTTTTTGGGCCAAAATTGCTCTTTCAGTCAACTAATCATGATTATTGAATTGCTGTGCTATATGTACGGACAGAATGAATGATTGTGTTACATTTTATACACATACGTGTTTCTGTTCAACATTTAGTTTGGGAACATTTGGACGCACGGAAATGCATCCGTTTCGACACAATCATAATTTAATTCACGCCGCATTTCAGTGTTGAATAAATCTTGCGCCGAACGATTAGATGCTATCATTCCCAACTGATATAATGCTTTATTTGAAATTCATATACAAATGTCTTCAATCAAAGTTAGAGCTTCATTGTGAATATCCGGATTAATTTGCAAATATGGATTTGAATTAATCACACGTATAATCTATGTTAAATATCATTTGACAATTAATGTCCATGGATGGACAAAAACATTATAGCTGGATTATTGATATAAGGTCACACACAAAAGTTAAACTCGTTTTTATATATGTATGTACATATAAAGAAGAAGAAGATATTTAAGCTAATTTTTGTAATCGAATACTTCTTTATGGGTCTTAACCTACTTCACGTTATGAATGGCTAAATATGTAAAAACATGATCCTCAAAGTCCAACCTCAACTTTTATTACTTTCCCAACACAGAAAGAATTTTTGTAAACAAAAACCACTATTTTTTGTTTTTTTTTTTATCTCATTTCACTCCATAAATAGCAAATTTTATTTCTTAATAACCTCCAAACATAAAAAGAATTTTTGAAATCAGATGCCACTTTTCGTATTAACCCCATTTCACCCTACAAATAATGAATTTGAAAAGCAATATCCCTTAAGCTATTTCATAAGAAAAAACCTTTTACACAAAAACAGAATTTCCTTAATCGGATTTTTTTTTTATTTTTACCCCATTTCACCCTACAAATAACAAAAGTCGAACAAGAATATTCCAAAAGCCTACAGCGCCACCTGTTGAGAATTTTCCTCTTTTTTTTTCCTGAACCCTCGCGTAGCAATTATGAACAAAGCCGCAGAACGAAATAAACAATTTGGTCCAGTCGTTTTGAGGTTTTAAACATTCGAACATATAAAGTATTCTCAGTTAAGTGAAATTACTTTAATCTTACGACTTTCACTTCAAAAAAATTCCGACGAACCTGAATTTCAGTTGTGAACTATTAATTTGTATGTGTTACGGATTTTCAAAAGAGAACCCTTAATTTGGCCAAAGCCTTTGATTTCGTGGGGTCAAAAGGAAAATAAATGTCAAGGCAAAAACTGTAGCTTATAAAACTTAACATTAAGAAAACTCTGACTCCTTTTTTCGTAAGAGCATTATATTTTGAGAAAAACGTACGCAGAAAGGTCCACTATACTTTAATCCGCAGTGTTGGGTACAGTACACTAAAACAAACAACTGTAACGTTTTCCACTTTTATCTCAAAATCTATTACTCTTAGGAAAAAAAAAGTTTAATCATTTTAGTGTAGAATTGTATGAGCTACAATTTATGACTTTCCATTTTTCCAAAAAAAAAACTTAATTTCGCCCACGAAATCAAAGGATTAGGATATGGAACAAAACTCACCTTTGTCAGAAATTTTTCAAAGTTGGCGTCTAATTTTTCTGGGTTACATCTAGAGAATGAATTGGAGTACCTCCTAGTTCAATTTTGTTTTTTTTTTTCACAGTTCAGAGACGACAAAAAACAAACGCAGACAGTTTTTTTTAACTCAGTTGTGGTTTCGAAAACTGTAGGCACTTTAAATCACAAAAACCTATAGTATTGTCACTTTTACGCAATTTTTTTCTCGAAATCTTTTGCTCGCGTAATAATAAATTGTGGAACTGTTTCTTATGTATGTAAAGTCGCATAAGCTATACTTTTTTTCTTCACACTTCTGCTAACAATTCGATAGCTACAAAAAAGCCTTTCACCCACTTTTAAATGTCTTAGCCCTGTCTTAATTTAGGGTACTTTTTTATAAAATAAAATACTAAGTACAAACAAGTAGAGCTCTGCATCAGAATTTAGCTTTGTCGGATTTTTTTCGAAGCTAAGCCTTTTTCCTCTCTAGTTTTTCTGGGATATTTTGGCAGTTCTACAAAAAAATTTTTATATATATTCGTAAGTTGCCAAAAAACAGAGACTTAGCTTGCTTTCCCGAGAACAGCTTTAAAGATTTTGATAAAAAAAAAACCGTGTGTACAAATTGAAATTACCAAAAAGAGCTATTCAAAATTTAAGGAACATTTTCTTTGTTTGAAATCCTGGTTAAAAGTTGTACCGATTTTGATACAAAAAAAAAAAAATCAAAACATAGATATATTATGTAAAATAAAATTTTCGAAACATTTAACATTTAATAAAACTTTTATAATAAAATATTTTCATTGTGAATGAGACTTAAAACATTTTTAATTTTCTTGGTGAAATACTCATGATATGGACAAACTGTAAATGATTTCTCAATAAGGTGTTGAAAATTAAAACTATTTGCCGCTGAACAACCCCTTAATTATGCTGAAGTTAGATGTGGAGCATATAAAACACCTCTTATTTGTAAAACTTACTGCAACACGCATACTCTCAAATTTAATATTTCAAAAATTAATTTTCTCATTCATGGTCGTATCCGTGTATCAATTTTACTTTATTGCGCAGGACGAGTTTAAAAAATCAGAGAATATTTTTTCTTTTTGTTTAACTTTTTTAGCTTCACATTACAAATTCTGCTTCGCCATGTTTATTTAAATTGCTTGCAAGTTAATTTTCATCGTTTAAATTGCAGTTTATTACTTGAACTAGTTTAATGAAAAGAATTTGTGTATAAAATTAAAGTTGGTGGATTTTATATCAATCGATACAGAAAACTTTATGTAACACCTAATTTTGTTTGTTTATAATTTTTAGTTCATTAGATGAAAATTCATCACACCCTATCAGCCTGGATTCAATAAGTCTTCCTGCAAGCCCATTAAGTTCTCGTGCGAGAAATGTTAGCAACGAAATGAAACAAAAACAAATTATTGAGGCCATTTCTAGCGAGAATGAAAAAATTCATGAGCTGTGTCATGAGGATGGCATTGGTGATATCAAAGAAGATCTAATTGTCAAAGAAGAAACCCGAGTGAGGATATCATGGTCGAGGGAAAACTCACCAGCTCCGTCCACTTCGACTTCATCTACTGTTCAGACTGTTGTCGAGAAATCACTTGTCATCGATGATGAAGAAAAGAAAGATGCAGAGGGAGAAGCAGCTAAGGTGATGGAGGAATGTCCTGCCGAGGGTTTGATTGAGGAAAATATCCGTACGAGAATTGAACCTCGACCAGTTTCTAGTCAAAGAAGTCAACGTGAAGTACAAACAATGATTATGAACCAAATTGTGACACAAGAGACTGCTCCCAGGGAGAAGTGAGTTCTTATTTAATATTTCCATTTAAATAATTGCGGTATTTTAATGTACATAATATATTTTAGGATTTTCCCATCAAAAGAAATGCAAGCTGCTCTCAAAGTTATAAACGATTCACTCCAGAAGTTCTCATCTAAATCCAGTGACCATAAGAGCGCTACAGCAGTTGTTCAGATGGAATGGTTCCACATATCGAGCACCGATATGGCAAATCCATTGGTTGTTGAAGATTATCTAGATTGTTTTGAAGAATTTTCGATTGCTTTGTTGAAGTATGTTGTGAATTTAATGGACACTAATGTAAGTATTTTATTAAAAAAACAACTAATATTATCTGATTAATTTCAAAACTAGATATTGTATCTAGAAATAAAAGTGACAGCAAACAAATTTTAAGAAATACAATAGGTCTGTTTCTTTACTTTTGTGAAAAGTTTGGGAAAAAGTTCGGGAAAAAGTTTGGGCTGGAGCTTTTTGATGTTGTTGTTGTAATTTTTGACCAGAAATAAAAAGTAAAGAAACGCATTTGGGATGTTTCTGATTTGCACTTACCATTTTGGGCTCTTTCAAAGGAACCAGGAGAAATATTTATTGTTATATTTATTGCCATTGCTTCATTTAATAAATTTATTTTTTTTGTTTTAATTTTATTTATGTAGACAATAGTTGACAAGTTAATTTTCAAATTTTCCGATCAGCTGATTTCTTGTTTGACAAGCAAGAAAGTGCAGTAGGTAAAATGTTCGGGTAGATTCTTGCTGGAGGGGAAATGAATTAAATAACAAAAAATTCAAAAGCGCTGGCATTTTCGTGCCAGAAAAAAGTAAAGAAACACGTTTCGGGTAGGTTTGGGATACCACGGGATCCCGCGGGCGAGTAAAGAAACAGACCTAATATTGTCAGGGGAAAATGTCAAGCCCAAAAACGTCAATTGAGCGAAGCCCGCATATTTGCGTTGTGGCACTTTTTTAAAACTTAAAAAGCCAACACGTAAATTTGGGCTGTTGCTATTTGCAAAAACTATCACAACGATGTTGCAGGTACAAACTGTCTAAACTCCTTGTAGACGTTTATTTAATTATTATCCTTAATCCGATGAAATCAAAACAATCACCCCTGTTCTGAATTTCGATCTATTATACAAAACTTTCGATTTCAAACTCTAGGTGTTTTGAAATACTTTTCGTTTTCAAAACTTGCGTAATGAGGGCGCTTTGATTTTCCATCGAATTGAAAATACTTGACGTTTGAAATTAATTTGAGTTTTCATATCAGAAATAGAAAAGAAAAAAATTTAAAAAATGTTGTTTACAGCCAAAAAGGGAAGGTTCTACTTATAATCTGTGTTTTTTTTAATTTACGTAATTTTTCTGCAACAAATTTGACATTTAGAATTTTGTTTTTACAGATTTAGAAAAAAAAGGTTTGAATACTGGCTAAAGTGAAAGTGAAAATCAGAACACTTTTTTTTGAATCCGTGCGGAAACCATTTCCGTTTACGGATTTGTTTCGCATCGGAAATCAGAACAGGGGTGAATATCAATTTGTTCAACTATTAATTCTGAAGTATCCACATGTAACTGTAAAAATTCAAAATGTGGAACTTCTAGAATTTACCGCTTAAAGTCATAATGTTTCAGCAACATTATTAATAGAAACATTTATTCCGGACTCCAAGTATTTCAACTCCGGCTTTATCCCTTGTCTCGCTCACTCAACTTCATTGCACCGCTTAGGGTAGTCGCCAGGCAGGTGCCAATGCCCAATATCAACAGCTTCTTCTGGGAATTCTACCTTGGGTGGTCTGGTCCGTTTATAAAATGAATGGTGTTAAATGTCCGGAATGAATTATGAAAACAAAAAATTTCGGACTTATTTATTTATTTGTTCGTCAGTGGAATCTGTTGACTACAAGAAAAAAACTTTTTACTTACAGCCATATTACTGACTTGTTTCAAAACTAGTTCAATAGCAAAACTGCTATTGTGGCTTTCTACAGTTTTTAAGTCTATTACGGCCAATTTCTTCACAGAGTCCTAACTCTAGTACCAGTACTATTCCTAAAATTAGTACTCAAATCGGTATCAACTCATTTCTTCACACAAGTTCTAGTCCCTAGTCCTTTCAATTTGGTACCGAGGATTTGTTAGGTCTCGGTACTAGCTGACTCCTCAAAATCAGCTAGTACCTGGTTATTAATATTTGAAATTCCAAAATATTGTCAAAATCAGAATTAGACCAGTTTTAGACGTATTAAGTCCTAGTACCGCTTGGTGAATTTAGATCCGGTACTAGTGATGTGAAGAAATGTATAGGTACTAACTTTTCGTTAGGACTGAGTACCAGAGCTAGTACCTGGTCTAGCTGGACTGGGTACTAGGCTGGCTTAGTACTTCTGTGAAGAACTTGGGCGTTAGCGTTTTTGTAACTATAGTCCATGGTGAACTCTATCAAAAGCCTTAACAAAATATGTGCATAAAACATCGACTTGCTTTTTACTTTGCATAGATTTTAAGCAAAAATGGGAAAAAAGACACAAATTTTTCGCAGTTGAAGGGCCATTAACAAATCCATGTTGTTTTGACGTTATCGATTCTCTAACTGAAAAATAGAGCCTTTGATATAAATACTAGCCTTCAAAGAACTTAGGTACTGCAGAGAGTTTTGATATCGGCCTATAATTTTTAACGTTGTGTTTTAAGACCACTTTTATAAATTGGATTTACGAAAGAAAATTTCCAATTTTTGATAAGAACACTTTCCCATAAAGATTTATTAAAAATAATCTTTAATGCTTTGCAAAGTGACCAGGCACATTTGGACAACAAAAGTATGGGGGAATTTAATTCACTCCAGCTGTTTTAGTTGGATCAATTGAATTAATCCATCGAGAACATCTTGGTCTGAAAAACAACTCAATTCGAAATCAGTAATGGAATTGAATGTGGACTTTTACCAATGTTGCTGACAAATTCTAAGTTTTACCGGGTATTCTAGAATTTCCACATATCGGCGTTTTAATTTGATATTATGAAAGTTAGCTGTCATTAACTTAAAAGAGCTTTTGAATTATATTTTTGGAGAATGTGTAGATATTATTAACAAAAAGACGCTTATTAAACTCATAAACTTGAGATATTTAAACGCTGAAAACCAATTCATTTCAGAAGAAGTTATTTAGAACCACAGTACACATATCTTTGTGCCCATTAATTAAAAAAAAAAATCAAGAATCAATTTTCTATTTGCTACTGAAATAAAAATTAACGAAAAATTATTTCAAATTCGTGCAAAGAGTATCGTAAATGAAAATCTTTCCTTCTAACTCATTCTGTAATTGATTCTTATTTTTGGATTTAGATATTCTTGAGTTATAAGCTTAACAATGAGCTGCAAAATCCTATTGATCGGGCTTTTACAGTATTGTAGAGGTAATAGACGGAGAGTCATGATTGTAGTTTCTTCTTTGTACATTTTACTATGAATAAACAACAGCTAAATAGCAGGATTAACAATTCAAATCTGGGATATTTTTGCAAGAAAATTTTACAGTGGAGTTACGCTACGTCGCGTCGCGCCGGCCGTATTTAATCTCAGCTTCTTTGGAACGTGGTAGCAAACGAATTGTTGACATACCTGAAGCGGATGGCTATAGTGATTGCCTATAGTATAAGTATCAGGAAAGCACCCTTACACCTCAAAATAAAACTTTCAAAAGACTGGAATTATTGTTAAACTCCCAAGAAATTTAAAATACAATCAGGAGGAACAATTCGATTTTTTTGATCCGATCATCGAAAAGTATTGATGATTGAAATCACAAATTTTCATTTCAATCGATCGCAATCTCAATCATATCGACAATTCTCGATCATTTCAATGAGTCTCGATTTTCGATATCAATCTCTATTGAATAATTAATATATTTTACCGGAGAAAAGGAATATGGGTCAGATTGGATTCGATCAAAATCGGTTCAGTATTCGTTAAATTCGGAGATTGAATTTCATCAAAACTAAAAAAATTGTGTTAGTTTGACAGGTGTCAAAATATACAAACATTTTTGGTACGGCGGATCGAAAAACGGAGTACGCCAATCGATTTAGGAGGTAGAAATTACCTAATGTCACGCCCAGCTCTCTAGGTCCATTAGAACACTTTTAATTTGACAGGTGTCAAAATATCACATCATTACGTAAAGTTGTACATCGGTTGATTAAAATGATCGAATCATTTTGGTAATCGATTCTCGAACAATTCGATAATTTGAAATGAACGATTTACACAGCTCTAGTTGGGCAGTGATTAAATAAGACCAATATTTAACGAATAACCTATTTTGACTGACACGACTTGCACCTATCGAACTTTATAGACTTTTAGGTCCAGTTTTCCAGTGCGAGGTTAAAGTTAAACTGGAGTTTACTCACCAAATTTGGTAAGTTAACCTTGGATTAACTGAAATGCTTTTGATGTTTTATCCGAGTTTGTTAAGTCGTTCCGCATGCATTCCCCACCGAAAAACTGCTTCCTCAGTTCACTGTGGGTTAATTTACTTCTTGAATTAGCTAACTCTGGTTTAACTAACCACTGAAAAAACTGGGCTTTAATGTGTTTTGCTTTCAGGCGTAAAGGGAACATAGGGGCGTATTCATAGTCATTGGCTAAAGTCATGTTTTAGTGAACTACAGACTAAAGTCAGAGAGATCAACTAACACAGCTCCTATTTGTTAGAAATAACCTTCTATGTTGATTAAAATATAAGTTTATTGAAGTTTTCGAAATCAAATTTTTCGACAAAGTTATCCATACCAATCAAAATAAGTTATAGAAAATTCAATTAAACTCAAGTTTAACTTGGCAACAGTTTAAAAATGACTATGAATACGCCCCATAGTTTATATCATTTCGATTAGGGTTTACGGAATTTTTGTAATTTTTTTTTATCTGGTACATACTATATTGTTTTTTTTTTTCATTTATTTTACATATTTAAATAATTTTTTTAAATTTATCCATTTACAGGGTAATACAGCAATGCACTACGCTGTTTCGCATGGCAATTTTGACGTTGTATCCATATTGCTAGATTCTAAGGTTTGCAATGTAAACCAAATGAATAACGCAGGATATACATGCGTAATGCTTGTCTCATTGGCGAAATTGCAAAATTCAGCACATCGGACAGTCGTACAACGATTGTTCCAGATGGCTGATGTCAATATACGAGCTAAAAAGGTTCTCAGATTAATTCAATTTATTGTTTTTTTTTGTTTTGTAGGTTTTATTAAACTTTTATTTTTTTTTAGCACTGTCAAACTGCACTAATGCTTGCTGTTTCCCATGGAAACCTGGATATGGTTGAAATGTTGTTAGGCGCTGGCGCTGATATCAACATTCAAGATGAAGATGGAAGTACGGCTCTTATGTGTGCTGCAGAACATGGACGAGTGGATATTGTCAAACATTTGCTATCGCAATCAGATTGTGATTCACTAATTCAAGATGTGGTAAGTAAAGGTGTCGTACTATAGACATCCGCAGGGACAAGTGGGGTTCTCTCTCTTCGCCAACTACGGACTTTTGACAGATAGGACTGTATTCTTTTTTTTTTGTCGGAGGCAGGGCCGGACCAACCATATGTGCAAGATGTGCAAATGCACAGGGCGCGAAATTCTGGGGACTCATTACCAGGAGCAAGAAAATGTAGTCTCATATTGCGCAAACAAATATGTAGTGCCATTTGCATTCAAATAATCCCTGTGCTAAGTTATTTCTTGCTCACTAACTAACATCACTTTAACTGTCGCATTCAAGGAGAATTTAGCTCAAAATATCGTAAAATTAAAGATCACACTAGAACTACGCCTTGAATGTCTACCTCATGGGTAATGTGGAAAAGTCTTATGCATGTGTATCAGTATTTGTATGTAAAGGGTTTTCCAATAAGAGGTGTTATTTTGATATTCAAAGAAAAATGGCATTTTTTGAGATAAATGATCGGATGTTTATTTTATTATAAAGAAGAAGATATGCCGTTAATAATGGAACAAAACATCAGCATAATGGCCGCCACGACCACGCTTACAGGACCATATCCTTTTCATGAAATTTTCCATAACCAAATCGCAAATTGGTTGCCCTATGTCCTCAATAGCCTCACGAATTCCATCTTTGAGGTCTTGAATCGACGCTGGGCTGTTGGCGTAGACCTTATCTTTCACGTGGCCGCAAAGGAAGAAGTCGCAAGGTGTTAAATCACAAGATCTCGGTGGCCGATTGTGATCACCTCTTCGAGAGATAACACGGTCCGGAAACTTTTCCCGTAAAAGATCGATGGTTTCATTGCTTGTGTGGCACGTAGCGCCGTCTTGTTGAAAGTAAACGTTGTCCAGATCAATACCATCCAATTCCGGCCATAAAAAATCATTAATCATCTCTCGATAGCGCAATCCATTGACCGTAACTGTTGCTCCAGCCTCATGTTCGTAAAAGTAAGGTCCAATGACCCCGCCGGACCATAAACCGCACCAAACAGTCACGCGTTGAGGATGGAGAGGCTTTTCAACAATAACTCTTGGGTTTTCCGAGCCCCAGATGCGACAGTTTTGCTTGTTGGCGTAGCCTCCGAGGTGGAAATGGGCCTCATCAGTCAAGATGATTTTTCGATGAAATTCCGGATCATTTTCATGCATTTCAAGGACCCAATCAGCAAAGACACGACGTTGTTGATGATCAGCCGGCTTGAGTTCTTGTGTTAACTGAACTTTATAAGCCTTAAGACCCAAGTCTTTATGCAAAATACGGTGTAGTTACGTTTGTGGAATGCCTAATTCCAAAGAACGACGAGGAATGGACAAACCTGGGTTTTCTTCAACACTTTGGGCTACAACAGCAATATTCTCAGTTGTTCTTGAGCGACGTGCACGGGTTTTATTCTTCACATCACTAACTTGTCCCAACAGCTCGAATTTGTCCACCAATTTCTGTATTGCGGTCCGACAAGGTGCTTCACGACGACCCAAAAATGTTTTAGTTTTACGAACCGTCTCTGCCAAATTTTCACCATTTTTATAGTGAATTTTAATAATTTCAATGCGTTGTTGAAGCGTGTATCGTTCCATTTTTATTAATGGCGTAGTTTCTACTTGTCAAATGTCAAAAAATGAAAGCTTCAAAAGTGACAGCTACTGAAATAGCGGTCTATTCAAAATAACACCTCTTATTGGAAAACCCTTTATGTATGCAAATATAAAAAGGGGCGCTTTCTACAATTCTTGCATAGGGTGCAAGTTTGGGTGGGTCCGGCCCTGGTCGGAGGCCATGGTTTGCCATAATTTAATTGCATCGGAGGTGTCATTTTTTCATGGGTTAAATTTCCTTATAGCATGGAATTTTTAAAATAGAGTCTTCATCCACGAAAATGACCTTAAAAAACCAAAAACCTTTATGAACGTTTTGTTCCATAATAAATCCCGCAGACAGGATGGTTCTAGAAAAAAGTCAGTCACCTTAAATTATTGCGGTTAAGACAGCTTTGACGAAATTTCCCAGATGACCTCAAGCAATTTTATGAATCAATTTAACTGGTATGTATGCAATTACCCTAAATTAAACAGGAATTGGGAACTCTGTACCTTCCTATATCAGTTTTATAATAATAATGAAACTGTACCTATGTATAGTATTAAATTTATATTTTTTTTATTCTCGACTAAACAATTTTATTTTCTGTAAACATAAGTTCTATCTGTGTAAGTTACAAATATTGAAATAGACCCGAGTCTTTTCCAGCACATAATTTTTTTCTTTGCTATAGAAACTACCAGTGGCGTTTCGTGGATTATTTAGACAGGTGTGCGATTCTAGAAAATATTTTTTCTTAATATCAGTTAGTTGGGATTTTGCAATGAATTTCCTGAAAAAATTCTATTCAGTGTTATCTCTATAGTAATTAAATCAAAATTAAAACACAAACAGAGTCATGAAATTGCTTAAGACTCCAATAAAAACTGTGTGAAATGGAAAATTCATGCTTTGGGATCTTCTAATGAAAATGGTTTAGATCCGTGTAAGCAATATAGTGCTCAACACTTTGACTTTCATAACTTTGACTTCTAAAAATTTAACACGGCCAAAAAAAAGTTTATTTCGCTTAACAGACCCCGTCAACCAATCATGTTGTTTATACAAATTGAAATTAAAATTCCGCGCATATTCTTTGCCACTTGTTTTTTGTACGTTGATTTTAAGTTTTTTAAGTTTGGTGTAGGTCTGCCCGCATCAATAATCGTTTTCTTTTCGTCATACTTATAAGAACTAAACGCTTTTTCCAATAACTCATTCACGCGATCTTCGACTTCACTTTCACTCATTGTTGTAATGTTAGAAGTAATTCTTTTTTTCTTCAAAATTGAATTAAAAAAAAAAAACGAATGCATTAAAAAGCAAAACCACAGCACGAAACTGTAACTAAAACTAAATAAAACTAATAAACGGAAGGCAAAGTTATTTCCTTTTTGATGTGTAAACATCTATGCTGGCGGTAGAGTGAAAAAAAACGTGAACGTTCGTGTGCAACGTTACGTCGTGCAACGTTACGATGTGCATACTAGGATGGGTGCGTTCAGTGAAAAAAATCTTAAGATCCCCTTCAAGCAAAAACAAGTCCGTTTTGGATCCGCGCACGTTGATGTTTACACATATTAACCGTGAGTCCCAGCACTCACACAATTTTTTTTTTTAACGAAACTTGGTGTATTGGATGGATACAACAAAAAACAGAATAGAGCAGTTCAGACTCAAGTGCGAAGATATCTTTCACACGAGTTCACGTAAACTTCATCAAATTAATAGTCATAAGAGTGACAAAGACAGTGCGAAGATCGTCGATGTAATGTTCATTGAATTTTTGACCTTCTTTGATGCTTTAAGGAAACGAAACAGATACAAAAGAAAAGAAAATAGAATAGAATAATGTGGATTTCGTTTCAACCAATTCAGATTTGGGTGTCAGATCTTAAATTTTACTGGCAAAACGAACACAAAACGTGATTTTATTTTGTTTTATGATTGTATGAGTGCCTTTTTTAAAACAACACTGGGTAAAAGTCACTTTTCTTTGATGTGTGTGCAAGTGCGTGTGAAAATCTGTGTAAATCTTGCTCAAAATCGAGATCTGCAAAATGGACTTCAGATCGACAAAAATTCGATTTTTTTGGTCGAAAGGAAAGGAAAAATTTGTCACAAATCAAAAAAATCAAAGAAAAATCGATTTTTGTGGTCGAAACGAAAACCACATAAGAGCAAAGACTGAAGTGCACGCAAAACTTTCGCACGAGTTCACTACAAATTCATCAAAATATATATCATTATTATGTGTGTATGTAGAGCGGGCGATGAATAACGATGGGGATGGCTACTGGGGAAATCTAGTAGGCGTAGTTGGAAGTTTGAAAATCTTGGATGAGTTTATGTGACGAATACAAGAATACAACAGAATAAGTGCACAGATGTGTTTCGTACGAGTTTTTCTTTATTTTTTTCTCTAATTTCACTAAACGGTGAAGGAATTTTGGAAGAGCAATTATGATTTATGAAAGATGAATATTATGTCCCTGTGTAGACTGTGTTTTAGGGGGAATTATGGTTTGTATTATGGTGAATGTTTTGTGTGTGTTATGAGGGATCCGATGAGGAATTTTTCGCCGTTTGATCAGTGTATGCAATGCACACCTTGCACACCCTGACGAGACGCCACTGCAAACTACATAATTATGTCGACTTGCGACGCTTTTCATATGGACCGACGCAACGGTGACGACACACGATACGTTGATTTTGCTCAATCCAAAAATTTAACATTCTTCTTGATTTATTTCTTTCAGGATGGAAGCACTGCCTTCAAAATCGCATGGCAAGCAGGCCATCGAGATATTGGTCTCCTTCTCTACGTTCACGAACAAATGTTGCGCAATAAAATGCCGAGCAAACCTGTACAACGAACTTCATCCCAGTCACCACGTCATCACAAACGACATCCTTCACAGTAATATAACTTTCAAATAATTAATATTAGGCTAACTTATTGCATTCGAGACTAGAATGAAAAAAGCATTTTTGTTTGGCAAAAATAAAAAAAAAAAGCAAAAGGGAAACAGTAGAAAACACATAGTTACAAAATGATAAAATATGAAATAACATTAATTTAGTAGACCGAAATAAAATTGTAACGACAAAATTGCACACGATTTTGCATTTTTCGAACCAAATAACTTGACACGTATTAATTAACATGCACCAGTTTCGTACATCGAGCATATCATAATTTTGTTTTGTTTTATTTTATGTCTGCAACAAAAATTCGATTTAACTATAATCAAATAAAAGAACACATTCCACAACATATCAGCGGTTTAACGTCATGGAAACTTGCCCATCATTTAATGCTCGATTAATATACAAAAAAAAAAACATGTATGTTATGTATGTGTTTAATATATTCTAACAAAAAATGCAATTTTGAAGCCAGTCCCTTTTGGAAAATTTACTATCTATAATAATAATAATTTGTTGTTAAGAGAATGCTATAATTATTGTAAAATTATTAGAATTAACTTTTGCCTAAACTTAGGAGAATTCATCATAATGTTTTTTGTTTGAACCTCACTTGATGAACTTAAAATCTAATAACTGAAAAAAATCTGAACCTTTGTAGGTGCATCAATCCCTTATTTTCAATATAAAAACAATAACATTTTAATCTGTGCCTTTGTCAATCTTTCAAAATTTGTATTGATGTTGAAATACCACATTTTGTATTATCTAATTAAATACTAAAAAGTATCAAGAACAAGAAATATTCAAAAAAAAATATAACACAGCGTTAAAAATAAAATATTTATTACTAATAGAAGATTTGCAAAAGAAGTAAGAGGAATCAAACAAATTTTAACAACAAAATATGATCAAATTAATTTTAAAAATATATTATGTAGATTGGATTAACAAATAATATGTAAAAAGTTAAAGTTGTCATTATACCTATAAATTATTATAAATTAGAATATAGATATCTTTGGAAAGTATACTTAAACATTTAGATTTAAATGATCGAAACATGTTCTTGTAGAAAAGTCTTATTAACTGAGATTACTGAAATTATTAATAATTAATAAATAATTAAATGAAAAAAGAACATTTTTTTCTTGAATTTGGGTTTGAGGAGCTATCATATCGTTTCATCCGTCGTTTGATAAAAACTCACTTAACCCCACTTCAGTAGCGGATCTAGGATTTGCCTGGGGGGGGGGGGGGTGCTGGAGTTTGAGGAAAACATTTTTAAAGACTTTGTTATACCGCAGTAAAAACCATTCTTTAATTGGTTCTTTAAACCTTCTTCTAACCATGTTCTTTGGTCATGGTCTAACCCTTAATATCTGTTTTCCCCTCCATCCCAACCATTCCTAATTTTCGACCCACATTTTGAGTCCATTGTCTTCTGGGAGTTTAAGGGTGACTCGGAGAGGATAACAAAGTAGGTAACCATTTGATTCGATCGTGTTGAGCCAGCGGATGGGCTGGAGACTCGCACGCCATCTATATATAGAGCGAGGAAGCTTATAATACAATAAACAACATTCAGCAACGACAACAGAACGAAACATACACGTACACTCAAAGTGGATTTTAAAAACACAACAGCAATTTAATTTAAGCAACCTAAAGTTAACTTTATTTTTTTAAATATGGCCTTAAGCCCATCCTAAAATCTAAATTTAATCTAAATCTAACATCGGCCGTAGAAAAGAATGGAACGCTAAACCCTATTCCCCACTTCCCAAAATCTGCACAAGGGTCCACTGAACAGTAGATTGCGCGATAGATAGTTTGATTTAAGTATTTGCCGTCCTCCTTCGTTTCCTCAAAAATGTTTAGAAAATCGATATTAAATAGTAGTCTCCTTCTTCGAAGCATTTTCAGAAAATTAAATTGAGTAGAGTAGCTGAGAGAATGCTCAGAATAATATTTTCAACCTTTTGTAGTTCTTTTACTTTTCTCGAAAATAGGTATTGTGAATATGTCTGAATACGGCCGAGGATTCGTCAAGTTTTGGGAGAACGCCAACAACTTGGGGAATCCATTGTATGTGTGAGTGATAGAGAGTTTCAATGGAACTCAACGTCGGAGTGGTACCGCAACCGAGTTCCACGAAAGCTTTTGTTTGAGAGTGTGAGTGTGTGAGTGAGAGAGGGGCCAAGGAAGACGAATAGGCTACGCATGACCAACTACTTCTTGGTTGACCAATTAAGCCGATAGAGGTTTTTTAGAAATTTGAGAAATTTAAAAGAAAAGAAAAAAAAGTTGAAAATAAATTATAAATTTGAATTTGTTAAATTTTGGAAAGAGTTTAGGTTTTATAATTTATTTTGAAAGTGTTTCGGTGGAGAAAATAATTTGGAGAAAGAGGAATTATAATTTGAAGTCGCCAGAACGGGGCGAATAGAAGTGAGGAAAGAAGGAGAAAGGAAAAAGAATAAGTTGGATAAGAGAAGATAAGTAGAGTGTTTATTTAGTGGTTAATTCGTGGCATAAGTTGTGAAAATATAAGATTCGGTTGGCCCTTGTTTCATTCGGTTTAATCCCTGTAATTTTGTGGGACTCGTGACCCATTTTTAAAATAGTTTTCTTTATCCGTTTTATTTCGGGACCGAGTAGTAGCGGTCCATTCTTACGGTCTTTGCTTTGTAATTTTTCTTTGTTTCATTTCTTTCTTTTTGATTGTTCTTCGAACAATAATTCATTTTTATATTTACATATCTTTTTATCGAAAAAATTCTGGGTTTTAATCCAGGCGCAAGCCAAGGTTTCCCAGATATTTTAAAATAAATTCTTTGAACTTCCCATTGGGAATAAAAATATTTGCGTTTCCTTCATATTTTCGAAGACGAATTTCAGATTCCCGGTTAAGGCAAACGACCCTCAACAGTTTCCTGGCGCCCACCCTGTAGCGTAAGTACGCCCCTGGATTTACCTACCTACATTTAATTCGGTTCCTTTTTTTTATCATCAACAATTATTATCAAAATTAATTCGATTCAAATTGTTCACATTTCGTGTACCCATTATATTCTTTAATTCGACGAACCCACCCCCAGCTGACTAGCCGGTTGGCTGCATCGTTGTTGCAGTGTTGTTGCAATATTCGTGTCTTCTCTCTTATCTCTTGTCTTTGGTTGATCGTTTGACAGTTCGTCAATTAGTCAATTCGATCTTTACCTTCGCGTGTACCGGTTGCACAAATTTAATAATTAATAATTAAATTCATTTTTTGTTTAGTTTATAATAATTGGATTCGTATAATCCTTAGTCGCGGTATATTAGTTCCGTCATCATAATCTTCTTTTAAATAAGTAATAATATTGCAACAAAATTCATTGCTTTTATTTACATATTAATAATGCTTCAATCACACCAATTTCCATCAACGTACTTACGCGCATATCTATTTATAATAAGCAGGCTTAATTGGTTGATCTATTCTATTGTGTTCAGCCAGTTATGCGCATTCGCATTGTATTATAGTTGGGCCTTAAGAAAGCCGTTTCTGGTGGCGTTGGCGGGGGAAGACAACATTTCTGAGGATTGTATAACTTTTAAACAATTCCATTTCACCTTGCGACTGAAGTAGGTTTTATTCAAAAGTCGTCATTATGTCTGATTAAAGCGGATAAATATAGACGACTTCTTTTCACTTGAACAAAGTTAGCATTTTAAACTAGAAAGAAACTAAAAGGGACACAAAAACAAATATTAAGTAAATTGAGAATAACTGAAAAGAAATAACAATTAAAGAACAATTTAACCAAAGATAATATAATACCAAGATGTCGCATCCAGTACAAGCAAAATGAACGACAACATGTTGCGAAATGTTGCATTGGTCAATTTAAAGAGCGAGAGCGAAAAATCTCTCTGGAAACAATTTCAATTATGAAATCTCTTCAAAATGCATATCTCAAGGACGAAAATAATGTTTTTGTTGTTTTTTTCTTCGCTTTTTTTTTTAGTTTTTTGCTTATTATTTTTTGTGATCATGAAATCATGATGATGGTGGGTATCTGTATAGATAGGTAGACGTGCAGTAACATTTTTGTTCTTTCTTCGCAAATCGCGATATTCGTAAAAGGTAGCAAGGATTTTCTTTTGGTGTTATTTATTTTTGTGAGGTTGTTTTGTATTCCTTAAGAAATTAAAAAAAAACATTTTCATTAATTTATTAAGGTACAGGTGAATTCATAACTTGTGAGGAAAGCTGATTTATAGTTAGGTAGGTATAGATATAGGTTGGTGTGGAATGTGTATGCACCGATTTAATGAATACGTCCGTCGTAACAAGATACATTTTTGCAATAGTTTATATGTAGGTAAATTATTCGGTAAATAAAAACAAATGCTTAGAAATATGTATAAATGATAATTGATACAGCGAAAAAATATCACTATTTTCGAGCAAATTTGCCTAGAAAATCAATAAAAAACGTAAATATTAAGAAATAAAAGGTATCATTATTATGGTATAATGAATCTTAGTTTATGCTTTAAATATCCAATAAATAGTATTTTAGCTATACAATAACTTTACTCGATACAAAGATATGTTATACATCATTTGCGACGATACTTATACTTACTCTAACTACCTACTTTTTTATTCTTCGACGATTGAAAAAAAAAATAAAAAATTTAAGTTTATACCTACCAATGTACATACGTACTTGTTTAAAACAAAATAGATGCCTACCTACCTGATCTTGATATTGGTAGAAAGATTAATTTATTTGCAGACAGATTTACTACGTTTGTTCTTAGAGAAGAGTTTTTCTTTAGTATAGATATTTATTTTTAGGATACTGAATAGTTACATTAAAACTCAAAAAATTTAACTGTGTTTTTGCATTTACATTCCAATTTAGGTATCATTATTCCTTTAAACATTGAAGATTTGCACCTCTTATAATAATTGAATGTTCATTCCAATCATTCATTCTATAAAAATATAATCTTTGTTATATTATCTTTTATTTAATAATTCATCCTTGAAGATAAAAAGAATTACCAAAGGTATAAGCCATTTCGGGAGAGCTATACATGATCAACACATTTTTATATTTTAAGTTCAATTGAGGTTGGTTTTTTATTTCAGATTTCTTAAAAAAAATGCTAAGTCAGAATAAGGCAGCAGAATAAGCATGCAGAGCAAAGAAAAATTATAACTTTTTTAACGTGGGACGTAGAGCTATATAGGTCCCACTTTGATCAATTTTGTGAGCAGTATTTTATTGTATGATGTTAAAAAAGATACATTTACACACATAGACATAAATACAAAACAAAACGTAACAGTCATCAGTAAATAGTTTGGTCAACCGACTCTTTTTTTAAAACAGAAAGGAAAAGAGCTTGCAAGCACATATTATTGTCATTTTTATTTGTACTGGATGCGATATCTTTGTAACTCGACTATCTGTGGTTGTATTTTAGTTCCATAATATTTAATATTTGCATCAATATTTTCTATCATGAGTCAAAATAGCTGAAAAAGATAAAAATCAAATACAGTGTAACTTCCATATAAGTCAAACTCTCAAAATGTGAGAAAAAAAATTCGAGTTATAGAAACTTCGATTTAAAGAAATGAGAAGTTTTATTTTATGAAATAGAATATTAAAAAAAGAATGATTTTTAATCAACGGAAGTTTAAAAAAAATCAGTACATATTACACAAATTCAAATAGCGATTGCATACTCTTCAAATTTCAACGCGCTGTCTCTTTTAACCGGGAGGAACACCTATAGGTACCTACATATTCTTCAATAAAAACATTATTTTTGGAAACTAAAAGAATTAAAAAATATAGGTGTAGGTAGGTATACCTAATTTTGAAGATAATAATTTGCAAGAGGAAAATTATCCTTCTTAACGAAATAAATATACATAATTACATTTATATAAAAATATAGATTAGGAAGGTAACCAGGTAGGTATGGATTTTTGATATGTAACTGCTTAGTAATCGGTTTAGGGGGTACATTGTCGTGAAAGCCAATTTCCGTGATACCTACTTACCTATTTATCATTTATACATATTTCTTAGCATTTGTTTTTATTTACCGAATAAATAAATAAAAAACACAAACAAAATAGGTAGGTAATAGCCACGTTTTATTATCTACGGACCTGGATCAGGATAATTTTTTAACATTAATACAACAACAACTTGGGATCCTGCTCTCTATCTGGATTTATTTTGAAGATCCGAAAATTAGTTGTTACTAATGCGGGTAGATGTCTTCTCGTGGTAAGGTATAGTATGGAATGCAGTGTAAAGAAAAAAGACAACGAATACATGAAAATGAACCAACGTTTTATTTTTATGGGATGATCGGTATGGATCTTAAGCTTTAACAAAACGCGGCTAATATTCTCCACTCCAAAAAGTAACAAGAGATACCTATTTCCTTCATATCCACCTACATTTTTTATCCCAACCAAAATTCCGCGAATTAAAAGATCGAGACGGACGCGAGAATGCAATTAAGTCTACCTGTTTCAAAACAGTCGTCCATAAAAAAAATATATTCTCCACCCTCAAACATGAAAACAGAGAAATCCTTAAAAAAAAAACTTCCTTCATACATGTATCTCTCTGCCCTAAAAAATTCTCAGAAGGAATAAAAACAAAAATTCTTGCCAACGATCGAGGCATGTACCTAGGTACCTACCTAGGTACATACCTATAAAACCATTGCAAAAATGTATCTTGTTACGACGGGACGGACGTATTCATTAAATCGGTGCATACACATTTCACACCAACCTATACCTACCTAACTAATAAATCAGCTTTCCTCACAAGTTATGAATTCACCTGTACCTTAATAAATTAATGAAAATGTTTTTTTTAATTTCTTAAGGAATACAAAACAACCTCACAAAAATAAATAACACCAAAAGAAAATCCTTGCTACCTTTTACGAATATCGCGATTTGCGAAGAAAGAACAAAAATGTTACTGCACGTCTACCTATCTATACAGATACCCACCATCATCATGATTTCATGATCACAAAAAATAATAAGCAAAAAACTAAAAAAAAAGCGAATATAAAAACAACAAAAACATTATTTTCGTCCTTGAGATATGCATTTTGAAGAGATTTCATATTTGAAATTGTTTCCAGAGAGATTTTTCGCTCTCGCTCTTTAAATTGACCAATGCAACATTTCGCAACATGTTGTCGTATCCAATATCAGATACGGACGGTTTTATTTTGGGTTCACTTTGCTTGTACTGGATGCGACATCTTGGTATTATATTATCTTTGATTTATTTAACAGTCGACACTTACCGGAATAATTGGCAATTAAGTTTCTCATATTAGGAATTTAGGTTAAGGGCCAGTTTCACAGTCGACACTTACCGGAATAAGTGGCACTTAAGTTTCCCATATAAAGAATTTAAGCTAAATTTCATAGCCAGTGTAAGTGGAACTTAAGCCACCAAAATCGGAGACTTAAGAGCCACTTATTAAGAAAAGTGTGCACTGTTATATTGCGCTTGCGCCTAAATCTTTCACATTGCCCACTTAATGGCAGTATTTTTCATCTAAGAAATCGTTTTTTTTTTAGAAATTAATTTTTTTAGACGAAGTGAAAAACGTAGGAAGAAACAGGTCATTTGTTGCAGCGAATACTTTTTCAAAACAGTTTTCTGTATTTGAAAGTGTAAAAGTAAATTGCCGGTTTTTTTCACCCGATTGTTGGGTTTTAGAAGAAACATCGGTTTTAACCGAGATAAAAAATCACCGAAAAAAGTCGGTTACCCGAAACGAAATAACCGGTTTCGGTTTTAACCGCCCGGCTTTCCCATCCCTGTTTATCAACACGTGTCGTGTCGTTAGTTAGTAGAACGATCGTCTATCGACTGGCTGTGTAGTTAGTTCAATTTTGTTGGTAATTTGCTTTGTCTTACGACCGCTGTAGTACCTATATGCGAACTCCAATCAAACTACGATGTTTTCAATTTTACATCTTTTTTCTGTTTTGTATATAGAATTTGGAGATAATGGATTGCAATTGAAGTACTACAATAAAAAGAAAGCGGAAAAATGAAATTGATGAATATGAATTAGTGCAAATAATGAAATTTGCCCGCATGCCGCTCTTTGAAAATTTGCTTAGAAATGATGTCGGTAAGATAGTCGTTGAAAATAAAAGCTAGTAAAACGACTCGTACAGGTCGTTGAATGTGAACCCCCTAATTGGAAGACCGTTAAAGTGATCGTAATAAACACAAATTTTTTTAATCGACAATTCGAAAATATTTTAACTTTATTTTTTTGTGCCGGCATAGTAATTTTATGGTTAAGCCCTGAAAATAATCGGGCATACCTAAGCCCGTAAATTGAATTAGTTATTTTTGCATTGAACATTTTAATTTTAACCTCATTTTTTGGCAACTTCCCTTCGGGCTAGGAAAAAACACACCTATGTATGTAAACAGTAAACTAGTTTTATTCGCCCTTAAGCCTTTTAAAGGCTAGAAAAAAAAAAACACTGTGACAGTTTAGCTCCGCCTCGTTTTTTTCGTCCAATTCCCTTGAGGCAAGAAAAAACACACCTACACGTAAATAATTCAGCCCGGAGCTCATGGCCACCCTTTCCTAAATTAAATAATTTTTCTTATAGATTGCTACATTTTGCGAAATTTGACTGCACCTATATACAAATTTAGCGGTATGATTAATAGGGCGCCAGGCAAAAAAACAGCATCCAATTAAAAAGGAAAATTTAAATTCTTCCTATTATTGTTTTCCTTTATCTAGAAATGGAATAAATAATATTAAAAAGGCACCCTAGAAATTGCTATTCTTACATTTTTTCTTCAAGCGCGAGTAATAAACTAATATTCAATACAGAAATTCAATACCATAATGTATTGAAAATTATTTGTTCGGAAAAATTTAATTTTCTGGAAATTAAACAACTGTTGGAGAATTATTTATTAATTTTGCAATATGAAAATTAATAAATGCTTTTTTCAGAAAAAATATTTGTCCAAAGGGAAATTTTTTTTGTGAAAAAAAAAAACATTTCAAGTGATTCCTCATAGATTCGTATCATTTTTGTTCTTCAAATTTAATTGCTATAAACAGCCACTAACCAATTATTTCGCTAGGTTTGTTCCTTTGGGCTACAGTATGCTGCCAAGTATTTCTGGCTGCAGTCAACTACTTCATTAATTTGGTTACAAAATGTTTCCACGCAAGATGAAAGCTCTCCCAAACCGGCCTGAAATATTTGGTGCAAGAAATGTTCAATGAATCGGATTGGGCCAGTGTGGGTACTCTTATTAATAACCATGTAAATAAATTTAGACAGGCGAAAATTGTTATTGACATTTTTCTAATTTAAAATAAAATACAAAAACTAACAACCTATGTAATTTCGGAGTTGAAATAATATTACTTTTAGCCAAATGAAAGCGTTCTATTCATCATCTACTGGAAAATAGTAAAAAGTACTTTGCCAGGCCCAATGCAACACACCTACATACAGGCGCGGATCCAGGATTTCAGTTTGGAGGGGGTCACGTTGCCCGAGGACAAATCACCGACAAAATGATATAAAATGCATGCTATTCCTAGAGATGAGAAAAGAATCGAACTTACATTTAGATACCTATCGATAGTATCGTTGATCAAGGTGATGTTGGCAGAAAAGATACAAAATTAAAACATCGCAATTTTTAATTATAAAATTGATTTTTTTCAATGAATATACAAACTATGCAATTTCTAGATTCACTCAATGGTTTGATATTTCATCTACAAAAATACAAAAAAGACGAAACCGAGACGAATATAAGTTAACGAGACCGAGACGACTATGAAATCTTAAAGTCGCCTGAATGAAATCATTACTTTTTGGTAAAATTCAGTTAATTTTAAGTTTCATAAAAATTTCTTAGATTAGATTAAATATTTTTTAATCAAGGTAGTTTAAGAGGACAAAGCTTACAGAAGAAAGAAGATATCAGACCAGTGAGACTCATACAAAAAAAGATTCTTATTATACCCGAAAAGCCGCTGTGACTCAAAAAAAACTACCCCACTAGAGAAAACGGGTCTCTTATTAAACGGTCACACGACTTTTATTTACTAAATTCGTCCTTGATTCTATCAGTTTCATTAGTTTATCACAGCTTACTCAAACCGCCGCCGTTTACCTGCCGAGAGTATATGCGATGTATGGATACTGTAATAACGAGAATTGGGAGAACGCACAAGACCCGTTCTTGATCCAGAGCTACCAGATAATATCAAAATCTTCTTAAGATAATAAAGTTGTAAATTAAACAAGATTTTGATTAAAATAAACTTCGTTAGATCAAACCCAGGTAGATCAGCGAGTAAGATTTCAGACTTTGATAAAAAATACATCAAGTTCCCATAGATGTACAATTTAAGATACTTTGTGTTTGCATCCATCTGCACATTTTTCTGAATATTTTGGACTGCAGCTAATAAACCTATTTTTTAAGTATGTCTAACTTTAGGCAGATGCCCAACTCCAAAACCAACTTGGATGTCCAAACCAGTTCTAAAGTGAGTATAGATACGTGCAACGCCAAATGTAAGTCTAATAACGAATTGAAAAATTATTCTTGAAATTAATGAAATGTTCATTGAACGTTTCCACGAAAGTCCACGAAATTGAAAGATTAAAGGGATATTAGTGTATCAATAACAGGATATATTTAAACAACTGTTACAATGCGTTTATAAATAAGGAGATGTCCAACTATTAACTAGTTGTTCAACATTTTTCTAAGGAAATCTAATAAATACGACTGTTTATTTTTTGCTCTGTTCTTCTGGGGAGGTCATGACCCCTATGACCCCCCCTCTGGATCCGCCACTGCCTACATAAGTACTATGGAAACACTTAAAAGCTGGTCAATGTTTGAAAAAAAAAACATAGTTACTGTAATTTATTTTGTTTGATCGATTTACAAACAAATCGTGCCTCATTTAAAATGGATTTTGACATTCCTGGTAATTTTTATTTTTTTTTTTTGCAATAATTTTAAATATTTATTTATGTTTGTACACATTTTCTCATTTATAGTCGTAGTTTCGAATGATCTCGAAAAGAGAATCGCTGAGGCGTTCTCAATGTTCGATCATATTGGCAACAAAACTGTAGACGTTCGCGAGGTTGGAACAATTATTAGATTTTTAGGAAGTACACCAACGGAACAGGAAATAAATGAAATAATCTCCGCAACAGAGTTTGAAGACACCAGGGGAACAATACATTTGTCCCGTTTTCTGCCGCATGTTTGTCAACTTTTGACCGAGCGAAAGTACTTCAAACCAATAAAATTAAACATCTTAATTATATACACTAAAATTTTATTAAAAAAACACAAATTTCTAAAATATTATTTCTTTACAAAATTACGTTTAGAATGGAACCAGCTTCGCCAGAGAAACTTCTGGAAGCATTCCAAGTTTTAGATCCTGATGGTAAAGGCTTTTTGACCAAAGAGTTTATGAGCAAAATTATAATGGAAGAAGGTGAACCTTTTACTCAGGCAAGTATCAAATGGAAATAGAAAAAAAGTTAATCGACAATAAAAATACATTTTCACTCTTTAAGGAAGAACTCGATGAAATGATGGCTATTGCTGTAGATCCTCAAACTGGAAATATATCTTACGAATATTATTTGAATCAGTTGATGGTAAATATATTTCGCATTATTTAAGTTTATTTTGTTTAAAGACGACAATATTTTCATAAGTATGAACCAAATGAATCAATTTATGAACTTGCCGCAAATTTTAAAACAGTGCAGAGCAAGAAACTTTAACAAGTTATCAAAATCATTATACAATATACTTTGCAGAAATAAACGATATACCGATTTGCTTTTCTTTTTAGGTATATTTATAAACAGATTTTGAATTTAAAAATAGGACAAATAAAGGATGAACTATCGATTAAAAATATTGAACTTAGGTTTTGTTTTACTAACTAACCTTTCTTAAGATGGCGCTAGAGTCCACGATGGACTTCGGCCACAACCAATAAGCCCTTGCAGCCAATGAAGGGGCTTACTTCATAAATTACGAGCAATTCCGTCCTCAAAGATAATTTTATGTTTGATTCGAACTTTTGGGTATGTAATGCCATTAAAAGCGATTTTGATTAAATAACTAAACAAGTTCAATTTAAGTGCTAAGATTTCTACATGGCTGATTTATTTAAGTCGAACTCTAGAACTTGTGTTATAAAAACCATTTTTTTTTTTTTCAAAAATGAATGAACCTACGTGAACGGAGCTGACAAAACAAGGCCTACCAATGTTAATCACGAATAACTTGATTATTTAAAGATATTTTCGAATTATTTTTCATTATGTTTAAAACCTAAAGATTGCGATATTTAATAATGGAAAACTACACGATTGCACAGCGAACAAAATAAGTATAATTATTTTTGGAAAATCCATCTAGTCAGTGGTTTCTTTTTAAATCAATTATGTTATTTTAACACTGACAGCTGTTTACTGCTCGAAATCTTGACAGAAAGTCAGTAACAGTATCATACCTCCGCGAAAGCTTTACGCTTGAAAAACGTTGGGAAATATTGAAAACTTATTTCCAAATTGAGTGCTGTGTAGCCCAAACAGTGCGTTTCTTGAAGGGGCTAAAAATCATTTTTTCTGACGAGACGCAGTTTTATATCAGCGGCTACGTTAACAAACAAAATTGCCGCATCTTGGGCTCGGAAAACCAGCACGTTATTGTCGAGAAGTGTATGCATTTACAGAGAGTGACAGTTTAGTGCGGATTGTGGAGTGGTGCTGGTGGCATCATTGGACCATTTTTCTTCGAAAGTGAGGTTAGAAACAGCGTTTCGGCCAACGGTGGGCGTTACAGATCCATGTTTACCGACTTTTTTTTACTGAAATTGATGACATGGATTTGGGCGACCTATGGTTCATGCAAGATAGTGCGCCACGCAACACAGCCCATGCCACAATCGAAATCGATCTTTTGTGCACCAAGTTGCCAAATCGTTTTATTAGCGATTTGACTCATTTGGACTTTTTTTTTGTGGGGAACCGTGAAGCACCGATGTTATGTCAACAATCCGGAAATGATTCTATTACTTAAAACTTGTATTTGGCCACCCTGTACACATATTTACACATTTTATGGTGTTCAAAATGTTTCAACAGCTGAGTTACACCTGTACCCCAACAAAATTCCAGCTGGACCAAAAGCTCAATCCCTAGTGATGCAGAATAACGTTTAGAGAAGGTACTTCGGAGCTATTTACATTAACATAGAAAGGTCCACCTTGTATTACTATTAGTGATACGAGAATAGTAGGTAATGCAAAAATCAGCTTAAAATGTGTGGACACTTACACTTATAACTGAAGAACCGCTGGACCGATTTTGATGATCTTTAATTTGTTGGATTCGTCTCCGTCCCGAATAGCAGAAAAACTATAAAAAGAAAAATTCACTTTATAGGGTGAAATGGGGTAAAATGAAAGACGTATCCTGTTAAAACAAAAATCTATCTGCGTTTGAAAGATGTTATATTTAGGAAACTGCTTCAAGGATATTTATTTTAAAAAAAAATTGCAATTTATAGTGTGAAATGGGGTAAAAATAAAAAAAAATTCGATTTAAGAAATTCTTCATTTGTTTGAAATTTTTTTTTTTAGGTAATGGCTTTAAGGATATTCTTTTCAAATATTTTAATATATGTAGGATGAAATGGGGTAAAAACAAAAAGTGTATTTGATTACAATTGAACAATCTACGACTTGAACAAGTCAAGTGAGAACGTTCGAATAAGTCGGGCATTTTGATTAACTTTCGTTTGCCACCAAATCTATAGTTATATAGATATGTTTAATATATTTTTTAAAGAAAACGAATCTACATATAAATATTAACTCATAAAATAGTTTTATTTCATTTCTAATAAAAATTGTAACAAAAACAGTTCATTTTTTTAAAAATGATTTAAGAAACTGCTCATTTCAGTAAATGAATTTGAACATTATTGCAGTTGTCCAAAAAAATTATATATTTCTCGTTCCCGTGTCGACTTGTTGCAACGTCTACGATACTTCTATTATTTCTATTCAACCCGGTGTTTCCATTAAAAGAAACTTCGGATTCCGTGGAGAAATCGTAAATGCGAATATTACCATCAGATAAAACAAACAGTAGCCAGCCATCACTTGAAAATTCCAAGTTTTTTATCAAATCCTTCCTTAAAACAGAACCGCTTAACAAAACCTGCTCGTCGAAAATTTGTAATTCATATGGCTTTTTTCCTTCTTCTAGTGTTGCCGAAATAAGATCAGCTGTGTTTGGTCTAAACTCATCTTCAACAAAATGACTTACGACAGATCTCCTTTCATTTCGAATGATATTTTGAATTGCACAAGACTTTCCGATCTCATAGTCGAGTTTATTTGATTTTGATTGTGCTGCTGTTCCTGGCCGACGCAGATTATTCGGAATTTTCCCTAAATGGTTTTTGTAAGTTTTATCTTGATTACAGTTCAAAATCATAACCGAACCATTTGACAAACCAACCGCCAAAAAGTCTTCATTTTGTAAAAGTTTTATAGCTGTCGGAAACAAAAATCCACTCGCGACGATATTGATTTTTCGAAAACGTTCCTTTTTAAGCGTCTTTGAGCATGAAAGTACAAAGTTCCTATTTGTTCCGACGAATATGAACTCTGTTCCACAATCTAGGTTGATGAAACGGAGCCCTTGGATGCCTAGTTTCATAGAACTTTGTGATTCTGCAAGTTCTTTTAGAATGTCATCGTTGAATACGTCCTTTTGAAAATTCGATTTTGTACGTTCGAATGCACTGTTTGGACGGATAGTCTTAATTTCAATGTACTCCCGCAAATCACATATTGCACTTTGAATTAGTTTCACACGAGCCCAAGGAGAACTATACTCAAACTTGGAATCAGATATCTGAGAAATCTCATAGTTTTTTGTACTAGTTTCCACCAGAGTCCATATTGCCAAAAGCCCAGATTCGTTCAATGAAGCAAACTGAAAAAGAGAAATATTTGTTAAGATTTTTGTAGAAAATATTAATTATTTTTAATAAAATTTCTGATATAGATTTTGCACTATATACCTATAGACATAGCTCTCGTGTGTTGTGCGTAATGTTGGAAACCAATTTGTTCCCATTGCAACATACCACCCTGAAGCGTTGCCTAAAGGGGCCAAATTGCCCCTTTTTTGTTTGTTTTTCGGCTGCTTTTTACGATTTTACTCATAATAAAATAATTGTCATTTAGATATTCTAAAAATTCAAGTTTTTGATAATAATTTAATTCGAACTAAATTCATAAACTCGTAATAAATAACGTGAATTAAATTGTTTTTTTTTTTAAGTTTTTGAATCAATTTTAGTTTTACTCATGTTTTGTCTTTTGGGTACGTATTTTTACTACTGTCGATTTTTTGTATATTGGCCCTATTTTTTTGTAGGGCCCCTTTTTAGGACAATTTAAAATTTTATTCAAGGCAATGATACCACCCTGTGACCAGTGGCGTACCCAGCGGGGGGGGGGGGTTGTCTCAAGCCCCCCAAGCAAAATGAAATACTATGCTGGGATTTCCAAGTATATCGGAGAATAGTTTTCATTATTCTTTCATTCAAATATTAGTTTAAACAATATTCTTCATTTTTAATTTAAAAAAGAACTAGGTATGGAGAACGTAATGAAATCACTAGCTCATACGACACGTAACCTTTATTTTGTTTGACATTTCATACGAATCTCAGTATTCACAGAAACTCAGAATAAAGTTCATTGATTTGCAATCAGGGAAAAGACCCAAATCCATTTCAAACATTTCATTTTTTCTTTATTTTTCCATTTGAAAAAAAAAACGATAAACGAAATGAAATGCCACCCCCTGAAAACAATGCATTCATGAACATACTAAACCTCGATTTGAATCAGAGGTAGACAATCTTCTCATACTCTTTTCATACCTTTTATAAAGGTAATGGGCCGGCAGTATTTTACTATCGCCGATGATCCATATAGAATAGAATATGCACGACTTGATCGCACGAACTTGCTCTTGTGGTTAAATACTGTATGTAACCCAACATTGAAGATCCATGATGTATATATAAATATAACGAGTAAATATTAAAAGAGTCAAAATTGATTTTTCGTTTGAAATTTTTAAATGCATTATTGTTTAAATTATTGAGAAGCATCAGAGTGCAAAATTATAACAAAAAAGTTTTAACCATGGCAAAGATATACGCGAATAACCCAAAAATAAGGCCATTTTATCAAAAAACGAGGAATACCTAATTCCGTTATGTGAATTTTTTGACAAAAACCTGAAATGCAGTTTGCTAAAAATTAACTTGTTTATTATAGGTACGAAGTTTAATCAAAATCGTTAGAGTCGTTTTCGAGAAAATTTGAAGAAACTAAAATACTTGTATGCCAGCTACCCGTTCTAGATAAGCTAGAACAAGAATTCGAATTTCCCCTCTAGGGAATCACATTAATATGCACTGTACCAAAGTTCATGCAAAACGGTCCACCCGTTTAGGCTCTAGATCAAATTACAGTGGACGCACCGACGCACAGACGCACAGACGCACAGACGTACAGACGCATAGACGCACAGACCGACGGACGGCATGGCGAAACCCACTTTTTCGGACTTCACGATTATCGTAGTGTTAGTTCTGATTATAACCTCGAAAACTTTTTTTTACTGAAACCAATACTTGCCCTATAGAGCGCACGTTGATGTTAACACATATTAACCGTGAGTCCCGGCACTCACACAATTTTTTTTTCCTTGCGTTTATTTATTTTTCATTTATTCGTTGTCTATTTTCTTTACACTCTGCAGCTCACAATTCCGTACCGTTTGCAAAGCAAAAACTAAACTTTTGGTTCATGAAACGTTATCCCAATAGAGGGCAGGATCTCATTTTCTTGATGTGATGCATTTATTTTGAAAATCATCATAAAAACGGCTAAAGTCATTTTAAACTATTGCTAAACCTTTAATTTTCATTTATTTTAATTTGGTCAGTATACTATTTTTGAAGTCGAACAAGTTATTAAACTTCTATTTTTAAATACAAAAATGGAATTGGAAGAACTTGTATTAATTGATCTTATTTAAACTGCAATTCAGTAAAACATGAGTTTAGCAAACCTCTATGAATCACAAAGAATTCGATGTAATCCCAGAAGATGTGGTGAATCAATTAGCTAATCAAGAAAAATGAGATTTAATTTAATTTTTTCACAAAATTTTACTACCTAAATTTGTTAGTTCAAACTAATAAAAAAAATATCAACAAGTTTTAAAAAAAAATCTCACCTATCTGTAAAGAAAAATATGAATAAAATTCATTTTAAAACTAGGGTTTTTTTTTTTTCATTTTTTCGTTTTCTTATTAAAATTTTACTTCTTATTCATATGAGGTGGTTAATAATAAGAAAGGCTCTCATTTTTGTGGCAGTTTTAGCCATACATTAAAAAAAATGCAACAATTGTTCATGAATTTCTAAACTATATGATTTTAGAGAGAATGTGCATTGAAGCCGTGGGTACCTTTAGTTCGCCGTATAACTCCATAAATTTGAATAAATATTTAAACAAAAATTAATTGTAAAATACTAACAAATACTCCCAAACTTACCTGAACAGTCTTGAATTTATCCCCACATGATAGGGTCTTAGATGTCGATCGAAAGCTTTTTAGATCAACAACTGCTCCCGAATCAAATGATCGTACATCAGCTCCTCCCCAAGTTGGTGCAACCGAATGAGTCGCTGCAAAATGTGTCAGATGTCCGTCGAGTTTTGAGCAAAAGGAATAAGTCTCCTTCATATCCCACATTGCTACACTTCCATCTCTTAATCCACAAACAATTATTTCAGAAGAGTCATTGCATATTTCAGCTCGGCTCACTTCACTCCACGTCGAAAGTAAACGCAATGGTTTTACAGGATCTCCCGAGTTCCAAACCATGATAAGATTTGAAAAGTCTGTATGGTAAACATTGTCTATGCTCTCATGAACTGTCAAAATCAAATTGAATTTAGCATTAGCAAATACACGAACAACTCTAAGAGCGTTTAGAAGGTTGGTGTTAAGTTTGAAGAAACCTTTACTTTGATTAGGTAGGTCAGTATAATCCAAAAGAAGGTCTTGTGCATTTCTTGAAAGAATACGTGAAATAATTGAAGACGAAGAATTTAAAAACGTATTGAGGTGTTCGAAGTTTATTGGTTTTTGGTGCAGACCTTCGATTCCAGAGGATGGTGTGTTTTGTCGCAACTTCGAAAGATCTTGAATGCTATTTTCAAAAATATCTTCATGTACGACTCCATCATTATCCTTAACATCACTGAAAAGTTCACCAGTGCATTGAGAAATTCCATATGAACCTAGAATTGAAACAAACTCAAATTGAGGTGGATGCTGGGTCCAAACTGATCTCAGCTCGTCTTCATCCGTTTGGCATTCACTTTCCATGCAATTTTCTTGAGTTTGTGTAGCACATTGCATTGTGTATGAGTTTCCAAACATTCTCATATAGATGTCATAAGGAAAAGGTTTTAGATCGAGTAGTGTAAAGGAATTCCTGTCAAATTGAATCTTCGACATAATTTCAGCACCTCTCTTGGATGTTTTTGGCAGAGAGTAGAATCGTTTGTATCCACCGTAAGTTACTGATTCTGCTTCAAAAGCAATAGCAGAAATATTATTCTCGTAGCTTATTCCAGAGTCTAGTTGCTCTGAATTTGCCAGTGTGTCAAAACTGTCAAAAGATTCTTTATCTCTGGACCTCTTAGAATTATTCAAATCGTAATTTCCGGAATCAAGTTTTCGTTCCAACTCCTTTTCACGGTGAATAACTGTTATAGGAATGTGAGTCAGTTCAGACTCTTCTTCGCCTTCTGATTTGTATTCTGTGTCTGTTTCACTTCCATTAGGTGGACTTTCACGATCATCCATATCATCCATTGAAGTTGATTTCGAAGAGTTCGAAGATTCTGAAATTAATTCTGACGAAGAACCGGTCTCAAAGTCAGATTCATATGACTCAAAGTCATCGTCGTAGTCAGCTTCATCAGAAGGAAATTTGATTTTACAACTCTTAAATTTGTCATCCGCAATAGGTTTATTGTTTTGATCAAAAACAACTTCGAACGCTACAGGTTCTTTGACCTTTAGTGGGATTTCCGGTGCAGTTGTTGTATTCAAATCTCTTTTTGAGTTATTTGAATCACTTTTGAGAATTAAAATTTCTTCAGGATTCAAAGTTCTACTTTTGCTTCGTATGCGTGGTTCTTTTTTTTCAATAATGGTTTGGATGGGTGTTTCCTTGCGTTTTGAAGGAGGTGAAGAAACAGTTACGTTATGAACTGTGTTTTTAACCGGATTCGGTTTACCAGATGAAGGTTTAGTTACGGCGGCGGTGGCGGTGGGAGTAACTTTTAACCTAGTTGATACCTGTTTGATTTTTGAGGGTGGCGTTTGCTTCTCGACTAATTGACGAGACTTAATTCTCGAAGTTGTTGAAAGGTTTAGTTCCCTAGGTCGCGAAACAGATGGTTTTACATCTAATTTCTGTATGGTACCACGATTCAATGTTCGTTTTGAGGAGGGAAGATTTACATCGGTTTTTATCGAAGGAGGTTTGGTTTTTTCCTCATCTTTGGATACTGTGCTTGTTTTAGCTGCCCCTGTTGGATTTTGAGTAAGTTTGCTAGATATACTCGAAGAAATTATTCTAGATTTCTTTTTGTTTGATACAGATTGCGATTTCTAAAAAAAAATTTAAATTAGGATTTAATGCAGAAAAATTAACTTGTTGTTTTGTTTTTTTATTTGTTGTTGGGTAGGACTGATTTTAAACGCAAATTAAAATTTTTGTATACGTGCATATGTACATATACATAATGTAGGGTAGGCTGGGTACGGTTGAAACAAAGGACGGTTGAAACAACACAAATATTCCAGGAACAGTAGACGGTACTTGAATGTTTCCCGAAGGCACACGAAGCGAAAACAAATTCGAACAATCGTCAGTCTTGCTTAGCACGTGGCAGTTGTTTAAAAGAGCACTTTTTGTATATCGATAACCAAAAGTAAGTATTTTTGTGCGGTTTTTTTTTTCTATAACTGTCTTTCTATTCATGTTATAGTATTGAGTATGTGTTTGTGTTTGAAACGAAGAGTGTAAAACGCATCACAGTGACTTGTTTCAACGTGTTGTTAATGTGACCATAATTATATACAATTTTGTAAATAAAGCGGGGTTGGGGACGGTTGAAACATTTTTGCTGGGTACGGTTGAAACAAAATGTTTATTTAGTTTTCTTGCTTTCCAGATGCCAAGAGTTCGTGCAAGAAAGACTTCCAGAGGACAGACTGACTTGACAAACTACAGTAAGGCCTATGAAGATTTCAAAACAGGTGATTCGTTGCGAAATGTGGCGGAGAAGCATGGAGTAAATCACTGTTCGCTTCATAGCCAGAAGCGAGATGCTTCTGGTGAGGGAGAAAATCAAACTATGGGATATATAGCACACAACAGAGTTTTTACGGAGGAGCAAGAGCGGGAGCTCTCAAGGTATCTTCTTCGATGTGCTGATATATATTTTGGCCTAAACAAAAAAGAGGTAAGAAAATTATCATTCGAACTTGCCCTTAAGTATAACTTGTCACGGCCTCGGACTTGGGATGACAATGAGATGGCCGGGGAGGAATGGTTTCGGAATTTCATGAGGAGGAACCGTGAACTGTCCATACGCGCAGCACAAGCTACCAGCCTCTCAAGGGCAACTAGCTTTAACAGATTTAACGTTGATCATTTCTATGACAATTTGACCACCGTCATGGACCGTTATAGATTTGAGCCGCAAGATATCTACAGTACAGATGAAACAGGAGTAACAATTGTTCAAAAGCCTGACAAAGTGGTGGCTAGGCGTGGCGCTCATCAAGTAGGTTCCATGACTTCAGCAGAAAGAGGTACTTTAGTTTCAGTAGCATGTGCTGCGAATGCCATCGGAAATGTTATTCCTCCATTCTTTGTTTTTCCGAGAGTGCGTTATCAAGACCACTTTATAAGGGATGGGCCATTAGGTTCAGCTGGAACTGCAAACCCTTCTGGCTGGATGCAAGATGAATCATTTTTGTGTTTCCTCAACCATTTCAAAAAACATTCAAATGTGTCTCCTTCCCATAAAGTGTTGCTTGTGCTCGACAATCATTCCTCGCACATTCATATTAACGCATTGGACTTCTGTAAGGACAATGGTATTGTCTTACTATCGTTTCCTCCCCACTGCTCACACAAACTCCAGCCGCTTGATCGATCTGCGTTTGGACCTTTGAAAAAAGCTGTTAACTCCGCCAGCGATGCTTGGATGAGAAGTCATCCAGGAAAGACAATGTCAATATATGACATTCCCGGCATTGTGGCATCTGCTATGCCGCTTGCTCTGACCTCGTCAAATATTCAAGCTGGCTTTCGTAAGACGGGAATCTATCCATTCAATAGCCATTTGTTCACAGAGCTGGATTTCGCTCCTTCTTTTGTTACGGATAGGCCATCACCTGAAAATGCAACCGATGTAGAGGTTGTTCCCATACTACCAGAAAATGAAACGCTGCCACTTTCACTTCCTATTTTAACAAATGAACCATCAGTAGAGATTTCGGTTCAAGAAGAGGCTTTGGATAATTATCAGTAGAACCGAAGAAGAAAATAATATTGAGAGCTCAGAAACTTTCAAAACAGCACCTAAACGTGACAGCAGCAAATCCTCTACAAGTGGCCAACATCTAACTCCTATAGTTCCCATTGTATTCACACTAGAATCATTGCGACCTTTCCCGAAAGCTCTTCCGAGAAAATCTAACAAAAGGCGAAAAACCAGGAAGTCTACCATCTACACTGACACTCCGGAGAAAGAACAGAAGAGAAAAAAAGAAAAGAAATACCGAAAGGAAGAAAGCAAAAAGACAGCAGGATTAAACATCATCTGAAGAAGAGGAAAGCTTCTGCCTTGTTTGCATTTCTCCCTATTCAGAAAGCAGATATGGAGAAAAGTGGATACAGTGCACTGTCTGTTAACTGTGGGCTCACGAAGAGTGCACAGATGGTGGAAACTCATATGTGTGCCACAATTGCGACTCGGAATATTCCGATTAATTTAAAAAAAAATTATGTGTGAAGTAAGGTTTTCTTTCGGTCTATTTTAAAATTTGTTCGTTAAGTTTGTTTTCTTTGGTAAAGATGTGGATTATTTATTTATTTTCGTTGTGTTTTAAAATACTGTTGATTTTTTTTGTTATTTTTCTTTACATGAATTATTAAAAATAACTTCGAATACTCCAATATGTGATAAGCATTGTCAAACAGTGCCATATTAATACTTAAAAATAAAAAAAGAATGAATTTAACGTGTTTAACACTAGTATATGTTTATTATTTCCATGTGTTTCAACCCCAATCGCTGTTTCAACCGCCCCTGGTATGGCTACGGTTGAAACAAAAAAGATTTTTTTTTTAATTACATGTTCTACAAAAAATAATGTACGGAGCACTAAAAAGGCACTCCCTATTTGTAGATGGAACCCCGCTTTTTCATTGAACATGCCTTCTTCATCGCTCGGATTAGATAAATCAATATTATGGACGATATAAGCGAAATTGTCTCAACCGTACCCAGTCTACCCTACTTATGTAAAGGGCTTTTCAACAGGGACGCTACAAAAGTAGAGCAACAGGCACAGCAAACGACGCCATATTTCTTGCCGCTCTTTTGACATTTCTCTTCAGTAAGGTTTGCCATCTCATGATGGAAAGATATACGAGCCAACAACGAGTCGAAATTATTAAAATTTACTACCGAAATTCTGAGTCAGTGGCCTCAACGTTAAGAGCAAAAAATCATCTTCAGCGATGAGTCTCATTTCTGGCTGAATGGCTTCGTCAATAAACAAAATATGCGGTATAGGTCAGGCAGCAATCCACACGTACTCCATGAGTCATCATTGCATCCCGAAAAAATTACGGTTTGGTGTGGTTTATGGGCCGGCGGCGTCATTGGGACGTACTTCTTCCGTGATGATCAAGACCGGCACGTTACTGTGAATGGGGATCACTACCGTTCAATGATAACCGAATACTTTTGGCGCCAATTGGATGATATGGACTTGGAGGACATGTGGTTCCAACAGGACGGCGCCACAAGCCACACAGCGAATGTCACAATCAATTTATTGGAAACCAAGTTTGGAGAACGTGTTATCTCACGAAATGGTCCAGTCACTTGGCCGCCTCGCTCGTGCGATTTGACGCCGTTAGACTATTTCCTGTGGGGCTACGTCAAGTCTATGGTCTATGCCAACAAGCCATCTTCGATTGATGAACTTCGTACGAATATCGAACGTGAAATTGCAGCAGTATCGGCCGATTTATGCTTGAAAACCGTCGAAAATTGGGTTCAGCGTCTGGACTTCTGCAAGCGTGCCCGTGGTAGACATGCAAAAGAAATCGAGTTTAATATATAATGGCATCAAACGTACTTTCACCGGAATAAAGAATTTCATTAATATCCAAAACCGTTTTTGTTTTATTTAAAAAAACTTTTGTAGCGCTCTTATTGAAAAACCCGATACATACCTACACTTGAAAATAAAATAAGAAAGAAAACAAAATTACGAAGTTCAAAAACGCCTATATTTGTTGGTATTGGACTTCATCTGATGGAAACGAAAGGACTTGAGTGATAACATACAAGCTATTTTGAATCAATACAAAAAGTCCAAAATTGGCAATAAAATGGTGGTCCAGTATACCGAATGATATAATGTCTAGAGTGCATTCGTTATATCGAATACGTTTTTTTTTTCTTACAAATCTTAAGGTAAATAGGAACTAAAACTGTATTTTGCAAATCCGTTTGTTTTGTTTACATAAACGAAGACAAATACGTTGGACAAAACTAAACAAACGAAAAAAAAACATTTGAGGAATGGCAACTTGTGTATGTATCTTCCAATTTTATCATATACATATTAACACGTTTAAGGCTTAACTACATAAGCCAAAAAGTACTTTTGTACAAAAGTAAAAATATTTTTTTTCCAGCTAGCGCAGTTGTTTTGTGAAAAAGAATATACAAATTTTTTTTTAAACCAAAATTTAAGCTTTCGGCATCATTTTTATAAGTTTTCCAGTGGGAAAAACTATTCCAAAATGAGTTTGAAAATTTTCACTTTTGTACTTTTTCACTTTTTGGGCTTATGTAGTTAAGCCTTTAGAGTGTTACAAATTTGTTTTCTATAGGGTCGATATTACTTGTTTGCCATTTTTGTTTGAATATTGGCATTTGACGCAGTCGTAGAGAGGGGTCGATAGAAATTTATTATGGAGCATCTAACGCAGCAACAACGTGTTGCTCGAGTTTTACAGCTCGCTATAGACGACCGTCATTTTTGGCAAACAATCATTATGACCGACGAAGCACATTTCTGTTAATAATCAGAATAGCTGCTATTTGAGCACTGAAAACCCTCGAATGATACATCAAAGACCACTACACCTTCGTAGAGTAACTGCATGGTGCGCCATTTTCGCAGGCGCTCGGCGTCATTGAGCCATATCTTGGTGGATGCCATGGGCAATGCTGTACTGGTGTAACTGGATCCGTGCTACGATAAGAGTTTTACGAGAAATTTTTCCAGGCCGGTGATATCGACAGGTCCCCAATTCTTCTTATTTCTTCTTATGGGGGTACTTGAAGGAAAAGGTGTACATCAAAAAACTAACCACAACCTCGATACTTTAGGATAACATAAAAGTGAAATTGTTGAAATTACACCACTATTCTGTGAAATTGTTATGCAAAATGTGATTAAAAGAGCTCGTATTTGCGCCACGGCCAGGGGCGACCGACATCATATTCGATACATAATGTTCAATCAATTAAATAAAAGTTATAAAATTGTATTCCATTTAAAAGTTATGGAAACAATACATCGACCTGGAAAATAAAACGCACCTAGTATATTTTTTATAATTACATAGGTATGTAGTTGTTAATAGATTTTTTTTTTAATCTTCTGAAATGCGTTGTTCGTTGTACAGATAGAATACCTAATTGACTTGAAAGAAGTGTTCGTAGTATCGATCATTCGTTGTATCGGCATTCGTTATACTGGAACACCACTGTATTATAAGAACCTTCTTGTGATTCCGATTACCTAATTTGTATGCAATTCTCTGCTCTGAAGTGCTACAATTTGTAACTGTTGATGTCGGAAAAATATTTTGAAGTTTATTTTACGTTTTTTTGGTAACGTGAAATTTCATGCGAATTTGCACAAATGTTCACAAGATTGCACAAATTCCTGTTTGTTAACTCAAAAAAGTAGCATCGAGAGAGAAAATACTTTCCCCCCCCATTGGATATAAATTTTTTAAATTTGTGCTACATAAATTTCTGTGTGTAAGAAGAGTAAAGACTGTCACAACATCCAGCTGTTAGCATCTTTTGCTTTTAATTTGAAATTATGATGTCTGATATGTGAAAATTTAATAGGTACATATATTAATAAAATATAACTTGGGATATTTATATTTTAAGTAATTATTGAATTGTAAACATCTATGCCAGCGGTGGAGAGAACTAAAAACGTGGACTTTCATCTGTGCGACGTAACAAGGTGACACTTTACGGTGTAGCACATTACCTACGTTACGGAAGTCAGCAAAGTATGATATTCGATACGCTCAGAGACAATAATCTGAAGATCCCCTTTAAGCAAAGTAGTCCGTTTTGGATCTGTGCACGTAGTCAACAACGTTCAACGTACGGATGACTTCGTATACGGATCCAAATATGTATCCTCAAAACTGAACTTGGACAAACGTTGATGTTTACACAAATTAACCGGGAGTCCCGGTACTCACACATTTTTTTTTTAATGAAACGCAAATTGTTAACAAAATCGAATTTTTATCAAAAATTCATTTATAGATAAATCAAATTTTTTAGCACCCTCCGGTATATTTCCCTAGCTACGGCCTTGCCACTATCCACATTTTCCTCAAATCAATCTGTGAAATTATTTCAAATCTGCTACCCAATATTTTAATCAATTGGATTCCTCTTGTTTTGAAAATTAAAGTCCATTGTACCTACATAGTAAAAAAAAAAGATTTCTCGTTTCTATTTTCAACTTGAGAATTATTGTAATTGTAACTCAAAGAGGAAATTATATTTTTGTGTGCGTCTTCGTCGATCTATAGCAAAGTGGAGTGACATAAAATTTAGTTGTTCATTTTCATTTTCATTCAGTGCAATGATTCACAATCTATGGGGTGCAAAAGATAACAAACAAGAAAGCAGTGATTGACAAACTCGTTTTGAGTGCTATTTATATCAAGGTGCCATTGAATTAGAGAATTTCCTATTTACCAACTGCAAGTGTTGTTTGCTTTTAATATTTTTCAACATTATTTCTGTTGAAGTTAATTTGAAATAAGTCAGTGGTTTTCTTTTCTTGGTTAATTAATCAATGAAGTGTTAGTGGTGGTGTCAATAGGTATATTGTTTATGTTTTGACATTTCACTCATGACAACGACGCAGGCGCAGGTATAAGTGGTGTGTAACAGTTGTTTCGTGGTAAGTTTGCAGTTAATAATGAAAATATTGGTTGTTGTACTGACTTATTGCAGTTACCAATGTATGAGATTATAGGTGGCGCGGGTTTCTTACAGTTATGCTTTCAAAATAACAGAATTTTAGTTAAAATTACTTTATTCTTTTTTATTAATAACGATTACTACAAATGCGGACAATTAACAGTAAAAAAGGACATATTCAACGAAATTTGAACAAATACAGAAGGCAATTTGGAACAAGATTTTGAAAAGAAATAGGCAGATGTGTTCAATGAGAGATTATAAAATTGCAAACAAATAATTTCTTACAAATAAGCTGAGCGAGATGTTAATTTGTGTTTCTTACCATTGATTCACAGATGGTTTGTGCGAATGATTGGGCATCTTCTGGTAAAGCCATAGTGCCTGATTACACGGGTCATTTTACGGAAGAAGGCATTGGTGATGGTCACAGTACACAAATCTAAGGTAATTAGGCTTTTCCAGAAACTATCTTTGTCTTTTCTCTTTCTAATTTTGACATAAAAATATGTAGGGAAAACAAACAAACGACCAATCACAATCACAGGTTTTTGTTTTCCCTACATATTTTTCTGTCAAACTATTGATTTTTTTTTTACTTGTTTGGCACTGAAGTCTGGTGGATGTTCCAAATATATTGCGCAGGTTGTCAGTCAAGAATTAAACATGGCGGCTCGAGTGTCTACGAAAACTGCACATGGCATTACTAGAAAAACAACAACAAATATAAGCATTTTGACAAGTAAAGAGACACTGGATCCGCCATTTTCACAGATGCGCAGAACTGAACAAAAATTTAAACGCTAATGATATTACCTTTAATATATGTACCTTGGGTTATGGTGAGACAGGTAGATTTTATGTGCCTAAAAAAGAGAAGGTATTTTCGACCTCCTCTTTTTTACGCACATAGGTAGATTCCAACTTCCCGTTTTTACACACATAAAATCTACCTGTCTCACCTATGCGCTCTTCAGTTAAACGACCCATGTAATCAGGCACTTAGAGGATATATTATAATAGAGGTCTTCCAAGATTTGTCTTTGTCTTTTCTCCTTCTAATTTGAAACCTAAAAACAACAACAAAAAAATTCCCTGGTTGGAAAATATTTACATGCTCTTGGTAGTGTTAAAAATCCGGTCATTTGATTATTTTTTGTATTTGGAACTGAAAACTTAAATTTGCGATCGAATTACCTATTAATTAGTGTTTAAACATTTTGGTGAACATTTTTTCAAGTGTTTGATACAGAAAAACTAATTTTATTGCATATTAAAACTTTTTTGGCTCGCCTTCGTGCCTTCGGCATTTGGTTTGTTTTCCAACCAGGGAGTGCTGTCAGATTGTTTTTTTTTTTTTTTTTTTTTTTTAATTTCACACTGACACTTCTGACATTTGGTGGCAGAGATTCATATCGATACCTTCCTGTAAGAATACATTAAGCTACATTTCTAAAATTGTTCAGGAAACGAAAAAAAACGTCTCGCTTAAACCATTGACATGGTCACAAAAAACACAAGATTGAAAGAAATAGTGTCGTCTAATTCTTTATTTATTTTTTGAACAAACAATAAAGCTAAGAAAATTTAATAAACTGAAATAAATATACGCTGAAAACTGACGAGAAAAAAAACAACAAAACAAATCAGTACATAACAGTGGCCTACTTCATATACAAATATTTCAAATCAAAGACAATCATGCCTGGAAGTGAATATCTTAAGCTACAAAATTTGGCCAAATTCTAGTTCGACCAGTGTTCTAAGCAACAATTTCGGTTAAACTTAAACTAAGCGCCATGTAAAAAAATGTTTGTACTGAGATTTTGTTGCATACGACAATGAGCTTTACTCAACTGTCGCTTAGTATAATTATTTCGGCGGATAGTACAAATTTCATAAAGCAACATAATTCCAGTGAGCACACTTGGCGGTTACTACAATTTTATTTTCTCTCTGGTTTCCTTTGTATACATGATAGGGTATAGGGTAGCCGAGCCCAGACCAATACTTGGCGCTTAGCACGTTATAATTTAACGTCGTAAAAAAGTGTCGCTTAATACATTCTTATGGGAAGGTATCGATATGGAGTGCTTGTTTTTATTCGAATGTGAAGCTTCCATATAGGGGTCGCTATTCAAGTTTCAGAAAGTTAAAAGGCACTCAGTTTTCCGAGAATCAACAGAAGTTTTCGGTGTAGAATTCTTGTATGACGAATTGACGAGACAGCGACAAAAAAAAAACTGCACATTGGAGAAAAAAACTAAAAAAGACCATTTTAAAATATCTTTAAAATAATAAAAAAAAAACACTAATTAACTTCAAAGCAGAGCAATTTAGAAAGAAAATTAGCAAATTATGACTTACAATTGATAGCAGCTGTAGGACTTTACCTTTACTGAAAGTGGAATAGTGCCCCCTATCAAGGACCTGCGACTTCAGGGAACCCCACAAGAAAAAGTTTAACGTGGTCAAATCGCACGATCTTGGTGACCAATTCAAGTCACCTCCGCGAGAGTTAACCTTTTACCCTCAATTCGTTCATGGAGAATATCCATTGACTACCACATGTCGTTCACATGCATGTCATCCAACCTGGGCTAAAATAAATTGTTTATCATCGATCGGTAGCGTTCTCCGTTGATGGTGATGGCAATGCCATCGTCGTTTTGGAAGAAGTCCGGACTATCTTGCGAACATCGGAGATGTTTTCGACAGATCTTGCGTTTCGTTTAGGTTCGGGTGTTGGCTGATTGTTCATTGAATCGGTTGACTCAAACGTTGAATATGTTAGTGAGAAGGCCAACCATATAAACCGTAAAATGGGCGCAACACACGCATAGTTTCCACAAGAGGTTTTGATAAAAAAGTTTTATCATTTTGACATGGTGATTTGGCATCATCAATTGAATAATAAACAAAAAATTTGACAGATGTCACCAAAACACCATGGCCAAAATCCATACCAACACCAATTGAAAACCCTTTTATATAGAGCCAACTCGGTTGCCTGAGCTCTTAATAGCCGTGTTTTAGTATCCCTAATGATCGAAATCTATAGGTCATCCCATGAAAATAAAATTAATAATTAAACGTAACAAAAATAGATAAAGGTAAACAACATATAGTTGTCATTAAAATCCATATCGTTTTATTTTCATGAGATGATCTATGGACCATCAGCGGTAATAAAATGCGGTTATTATTCGGGTATGTTATATTTTCACTCGTTGTCCAGTCAGATATCTTCGTTTAATCAAGGGAAGTAAAGGGTGCTGAGAGATGAAACTTTTTCACTTGAACAAAGTTAACAAAACAGAAACGAAGATTAAAAATCGCTCTCGTCTAAAGCTGTCCAATAGTCCAATGTCTAATGGGGTTTTCCATTGCTAAAATAAATCAATTTCTTTTTGATTTGGATCCGTCAAACAGCCGATTTTGACCGTCTTTGGCTTCCATTGGGCAAAATAAATTGATTTATTTTTGATTTAAGATCAATTTTGCAGATCTAAATTTTTCGGCAGATTTACCCCTCCCTGTACTAATTACCACCAACATAATTTACAGCTGTCAGTTTGCAAATGTGTTTTTTTTTGAATTGATAAATGTATTTCAGGGGCTCAATTCCGCAAGTGTGAATAGTTTTCCGTGTACACTTTCTATTCACGCTCAAAATATGCGTGAATAAATTTGCCTATCTGTGTTCGCTTTATCTGTCAAAAAAATTGCACCTTACTCTTGCAATCGGAATCGCATAATTTAATGTGTACACTGTTTTTGTGCACACAGAAAAAACTCACGCTTGCGGAATTAAAATTGTGTTCAAAATATGTGAGATATATTCGCTAGTAATAAATAGAACCAGTTGAAAATCAATCTGTAAATTCATCAAGCTCATCTCTATCTTCTAAAATTGCATCAAGGGATGAAATTTTTTGAAATATTAACACAGAAACGAAACTACACGAATACAATGACAAAAATAAATCAATTTGAAAAAGTCTTCCATTCGCCACGAAAAAATCAATTTTTAAATTGAAATCTTAATTTACCAATGGAAAACCCCATAAGTATACTTAAGGCGTGACAAAAAGTTAGAACGTGTAGGTTACTCAAGAGCTCAAGACAGGAAAAAAATCGTATATGCGGGTGGGTCTAATCCCCCCGTTTAGCCGGGGCGGCCAATTTTCTAAAAACATGGCTTAAACCAAAACAAAAATTATTAAAAACAATGGTAAACACTAAATAAGATTTTAATCAGCAAACAGCCAGCCAGCATATCTTATTGCAAAAATACAATTTGTGAATTCATATCCATCATTCATGATACTGCAACCGAGATTTACTTGCGGAAACTCGAAACGCCAATTTCTTGTTAATGTTATCAGACAGTGGAACAGTTTATTATATTTTATTAGCAGACTTTGCGGCACGAATTAATTTGATGCGGCTTTATTCAGATACTTGGCAGTAAAACAAAATTAAAAATAAAAATAAATTAGTTCAAGAGAAACAAATCTGTAATTTTAAATTAAAATCTACAAATTCTTATATGTACATATGTATCTCGCTTGTCATTTCCGACTTTGAAATAATTTAAAGCGTATTTAATTTTTATTTTATCTAATGTATGTAATTAATTTAAATTCCTCTGTAACTTTTACTTCTTTATTATAGGCTTTTAAAGCCCATTGTAAAAGATACCAATTAAACAAATAAATGAAAATGAATACTAAAAATGCCATGCTATACCTTATACTCCTCTGTTCCTTCATTTTCTTTTTTAAATAAAGTTGTTTTAGTGAACAGTGCCTGCGTTCTGTAAGGCCTGCCGCCCACTAGGCAACTTTTAGTTGCTCACCCCAGCAACTTTTAGTTGCTCCCGGTTCAATTACATTGGCTTATATGGGAGAGCGCCCACCGGGCAACTTAGTTGCCGGCAACTTTAAGTTGCTCGGAGTTGCTCGCGGAACTTAGTTGCCGGCAACTCCGGGCAACTTTTAGTTGCTGACCCCCGCCCACTAAGCAACTTTCAGGAATTTTCGAAAATTTAACGTTTTTATTTGTTGTCCATTGAAATATTGCATTGATTTTGCATTTTAGACAGGTCAAATTGAGATAGGTTCAGGTGGAGCACGTTTTTATAGAAAATTAAATACAAAAAAACACAAATGGGTGATTTTTTAAGAGGTTTAGAACTTTTTTTAAAAAAAAAACACAAAAAATTCGAAAAAATGAATGAAATATTTATTTGAATCGATAGTTTGAACCTTGCAATTTAATGTTTAAAGATAATTTCATGCAAATGTTGACCGCGGCTGCGTCTCAGGTAGCCCATCCGCTGAGTCCAATTTTATCATACTCTTTCACACATATCGGCCGGTATCTCACGAATGAATGCATGGATGTTGGCTTCCAGTGCGTCAATCGAAGCGGGCTTGTCCCTATAGACATTAGCCTTGACATACCCCCACAAAAAATAATCTAATGGTGTCAAATCGCACGATCTAGGCGGCCAATTGACCGGCCCGAAACGTGAAATTAACTGTTCACCAAACTCGCCTCGCAATTGCGCCATTGTTTCGCGTGCTGTGTGGCATGTGGCACCGTCTTGTTGAAACCACATATCATGCAAGTCAAGAACTTCCATTTCGGGCAAAAAAAAGTTTGTTATCATCGCTCGGTAGCGATTCGCATCATCTTTGAAGAAATATGGCCCAATAATGCCGCCGGCCCATAAACCGCACCAAACAGTGGCTTTTTCGGGATGCATTGGTAGCTGTTGCAATGCTTCTGGCTGATCTTCACTCCAAATGCGGCAATTTTGCTTATTTACGTACCCATTCAACCAAAAATGAGCCTCATCGCTGAACACAAGCAGCGCGCGATGAACATTTCGAACCGAGCACGAATTTTGATAGTAAAATTCAATAATTTGCAAGCGTTGTTCATTTGTAAGACGATCCATGGTTAAATTGCAAACCAAACTGAAGCTGTTTGACAGTGACACAAGGTACTAAACACACGTCAGCTGTCAAAACCAGTGTTGCCAAAACCAAACCAGCCAAAAAATCACCCGTTATTAATTCTCAAAAGTTGCTCGGAAGTTGCCTAGTGGGCGAGGGCAAGCAACTTAAAGTTGCCGGCAACTAAGTTGCCTAGTGGGCGGCAGGCCTAACTCTCGCATGGATAACATTGGTCGAGAAACGTTGAAAAATGGAACAAAATTCACATGGCATGTTTCAATTTCCATCGTTTTGCGAGAGTTACAGAACTGAGGCACAGTTTTTGAAAAATTAATTTTCAAACTCAAAATTTTGTATAACATTTTTGTTCAATATTTTACGTTATTAAGTAGTGTTTTTGTTTTTAATATTCAATGCTCTTATTAATTTTTAGTCGAACTCCAAAAGCCAGATGCTAAAATCTCTTCTAGTTCTTTAGAATATTGAAAATAACAGAAAAAAAATTCACTTAATTTGACTCCAATCAATCGCCCCCTTTACACATGTAGTTAAATTCGAGACTTTTTGCCAAAAGTGAAAAAGTGACAAACAAAAACCTTCACCAGAGAGTGTTAAATGTAGTTAAACCTTTATGAACAATTTTTTTTTTATTATTGAAAAAAATCTATTACATATAATATCACAATTTATTAAGTGTGTAGGAGAAGGGAAATATTTTTTTCTTAAAATATTCCTAGCAATACTTTAGCGATAGGTAACATTCGGACATTTACAAAAGCAAATTCATAAGTATTGAGCCTATAATCATCCAACTTATTAATATAACTTTAGGTGCTCCACCAGTTGGATATTTCTGTGCAACATACTTCTCAAAAATATCTTCCATTATTCGTACCGATCTATCAGCTTTAAGATCCGTTGCACCACGAAGTCCATCGGTTTTGTCCCTAAACATGACATTGTTTCTTTTATCAAATGGACCAAACATAGTAAATGGTATTGTTTGAGATTTATAAGCCCTTCCAAATAAGCGATCCATATCTCGGAAGGAATTGTAGATCTCATTTCTTCTTGTGACAGTTGCATTGTGAACCATTATATTGCCTCGCGGTGTCCAATGTAGATAGCAGTATTCGAACTTTGATCTTTTTTCATTTGGGCCAAAGGGACAGAGAGTTTTGAAGGCATTGCGGTCGCCGTGCTTTATCCAAGTGGAATTCATTGTTCCATTAGAAAAAGTTTTAAATGTGTGTGAGCTAACAAAAGCCACGTCAGCACCATCTTTTAGGCAACGCATAGCACCCTCTTCACCCTTATAATTTTGGGAACAGTCGTTTTCCATGTGCGGATCCCAAGTACAGGATTTTCGCGAAAAGAATTCCGAAAGCGGTGTTGGTTGTTTACTTAAGCTAGCTATAGTTTCAAGAACCGATAAATGTGCTGCACCTTCGAAAGACGGGAGACACGCTTTGGCTCCTGAAAGATCTTCAAACTTCTCGAAACCAGAATTATTTCGAATAATTGCTATTGTGGCGTAGCGCTCATGCATATCCTCAGCAAACTCGAAGAGTAAAGGCTTAAGTTTGAATTCCCTTTGAGCTTTTACTCGCGTTTCATGGTCTACAAGCACAACATCGGCTGTTTGGTACATGGTGTCATCTAAGCAAGTGTCTAGGCTATCTGAGCGAATGCATTGAATGTTTGGCTGAATGCCATATACCTGGGAAGCTTCTTGCAGCCATGTGCACTTGATGTGCTGGATAATTGATGTCGTACAAAAAATTATCGACCTTGGAGGATTACATTCGGGGAAGCTATAAGCTCCTTGAAACGCTGTTGCCTGATCAAGGTAATCATCAATAGGAATGGTGTTGTCCAACTGGTTTATTGTCACGTGATAAGTCTCCAACAAGCTAAGCAGGGCGTTCTGCCAGCTGTTTGTGTTATTATGGGACAGACCCGTGACTAGTTCACGAACTCGTGAAGCATGACTTCGTCTTGCGGCAATTGCTGGCCATGGCTTTGATACCCATACGCAGGGTCTTGTTGCGTTTAGAGGTTGAAGATGTCCATCAGGGCAAAGGTAGCTATACTCGGATGGATCTGCTTGAGCTTGAAGTCCGCTGAAACCAAAATGGCTTTTAACATCATCGAGTCTCGCCCAAGCTACATCGCCTCCTCCACTGGTTAAACAGTATAAAACACCTCGACGACCCCAATGCTTGTCGCCTACACCACAACGATATGGATCATAGCAGAGTTGACAAAGTGAAGGATATCTTCGCTTTAGTAATTTATCCTGAACCGGATCGGGAACCCATGGACCTGCCTTACAACTTGGTCCGAAGTAATTGGCACTTGCTCGGATGCGATCTTCGGTCAATGAAAGATTCGGATCACAAGTTTTTGGTACGAGAAGCGATTCAAAGTACTGAAATATAAATTTTTAATTTTTATTTAAATAGGAGATAAAGTTTTTAAACCTACATTTGCTAAGACTTCGGTCCAGTGATTTTCAAGAGCATGCCCCGGGTGACAAAGCTTAGCCTGTTTTAAATCATACACAGAATGAATGTCAGCCTCATTATCGACAACAGCAACAACTTCGTACTCAAATGGGGTATCGTGAAAACGCATTTCACTCGTGACTAGAATTTCCACAGTAGCCCATCTTGCAGCTACTAGATCTTCGGATGAGAAAACTCCAAAATGAGCGGTTCCTTTGTGAATTCGGCGCACACAATCTAAGCGATCAAGTCCAACAACACATTCCATATTAGTTTGAGCTTCTAATGTTGGGCAGTATAACGGGGTTTTTCTATAGTTCCCACGGCCTTCAACAATACACACGCGAACTGAAAGTAATCAAAATTTAAATGACAACATTTAATATTTTTTTCGTGTAAAAAGTACATAATTGATGGAACATTTTGAGGCAACTTAAAAATCACCACTTAAATAGACTGAATTTTCCTACAAATAAAGCTTATGTTTAATAGAATTCTTTGTAATATGTCACCTTTTGATCCAATACCGATTCCTCACTTTTACTTTCAAGAAGTGAAAATGATTTGTTTTGGGTTCGAGTAAATTATAGATAGAGAGTGTTTTTGACTTCTAGGTAAGAAATCTTGTTAATATTTAAATCCCTTTCAAATTGAGGGAGACAAATTTGTGAGCCCTCAGAATTATAAACTAGTCAAATGTCAGCTTTTAACGTCGACTTTTGGAAAGTTTTTAGTATCTAGAGTAAACCATGCCAATAATCTAAAAAGCTTCGAATTTATCTCCCGAAGGACTTCTATTTTCGATATTTAAAAATTAAATTCAGAAACTGTTTAGTTATTGCAAATCTTTACTGTATACTGACTGATGGCACAGATTACCCTGTTTCTCAAAAAATTAGCATGCTCTACGGAAAAGGAATTTGCATCAGGAAAGTTAATAAATGTTTGCATATTATTTGCGGGAAAAAATGTTTCAAGTGATTGATCATACATTCATATCCTTTTTATAGATTAAATCTTTATTAAAAAAAAAAAAATAACTTTTTGCACTTTTGTATATTTAAATACATATAACTTTTTGTTTAAAATAATTTTTTTCTCTACATTGTATTAGTTTTGTAATTTTATCCGGCAGACGGCTTTTAAAGCCAAGCTTTTGTTAATATTTAATTAAAAAAAAGGCTGTACTTTTTAATTTTGAAATAAATAAAGATTTATTCTATTCTGTTCTATTCTATATCTTTTTTATTTTTAAAATTATAAAGGGTGGTTTTTTAGAGGTAGAGAAATTCTAACTGGTGCCCATTTTGTCAGCTGTCTAGTGATTTATTTTTAGTATGGTTTGGTTTGGCATTTCAACATAAATATACTGACGCCTGAACAAAGCGATGAAGCTCACTTTTGTTTGAATGGATACGTCAATAAACAAAACTGCCGTATTTGGGGTTATGATAATCTTCAAGTGTATTTTGAGATACCGTTACATCCACAAAAACTGACTGTTTGGTGTGCTTTATGGTTTGGCAGAAATAATTGGTCCGTACTTCTTTAAAAACGATGCTGGCCAGAACGTTACAGACAATGGTGACCGCTATAGAGCCATGATTACTGACTTTTTCGTTCATCAATAATTGAACAACCATGATATGTGCAGGAGCTGTGGTTTCAACAAGACGGCGCAACATGTCACACAGCTCATGCCACAATTGATTTATTGAAGGAAACGTTTGGTAACCGCATAGTTTCACGTTACGGACCCGTGAATTGGCCTCAAAGATCGGGCGATTTAACGCCGCTTGACTATTTTCTGTGGGGATATGTACAATAGCTAGTCTACGCCGATAAACTCGAAATGATTGACCACTTGGAAGACAACATTCGCCGCGTTATTGCCGATATACGGCCACAAATGTTGGAAAAAGTCATCAAAAATTGGACCTCCAGATCAAACTACTTCCGAACCAGCCATGGCAGTCATATACCAGAAATCATATTTAAATTGTAATGCCAGAAGATTATCTTTCGAAAAAAGTAAATTTCATGTCAACTTAAGAAAATCATCTTTATTTTATTCCATTTCAAAGTTCTATGCCTCTAAGAAAACACCCTTTAGATTAACACATTCAATTATGGAAAATAATATAATATATAATATTCCTGAAACGTTTTGCTGATCGCTATAACCGGTCCCTAAGTCTTCGATGTTGGTCACTTATGTGCCACTTACTCAGGCCACGAAACTTAAGTGCAACTATTTCAGGTAAGTGTGCACTATGAGACTCTGTCCCTAAAGCAAACTGAGTATATTCTCTAAACGTTTTGGTATACTTGCCTAAGCTCTTGCACTTCTTTTAGCAATGATATTTTATCCCTCATCATTCCGTGCCGTTTTTGGTTTCTCCTCCTTCTCTCCATTACACTATTCTTCTGGTGTACCTATACATGCTTAGCGAAAACTGTTTTTCAGTTTTATTTTTGACGTCTAGATGATGGTCTATTTGTCAAAGCATAGTTCTTCACTAGGATTTAATACGTTAGGAGCTAATGCATAGAGCCGAAAAAAAAACAACTTTAAAATGTGTTCACGTAGCTTAATATAGTCGTAATTTTTGGGGATTTGTTCTTAGGTACAAAGAAAGTTTAAGGTGAAACAACATCACCACCTGCTTGTCGACAAAACAGATATTATGTATTTCAACTTCTCAGAGAGTTCTTCAAGAAAAGTATGGTAAGTCCCCTTTCACACGAGGAAACAAGTTGCTGGAGATTTTTTTGACGTTTTCTTTTAATTTCCTTAAAAATCTCCTGTACCTTTCACACGAAGAAACAAAATCGTGGCAACTTTCTGTAGTTTCCTTTTAAAATAGCTTGGTTGAACACACTTTATTGTGTGTGTGAAGAGGAATATCAAAAAAATCTCCTCGAATCGTTGACCGGGGAGATTTCATTTTCCCCTTTTACTTCTTGCCCTTCTCACCAACAAACTGAATGTTGCTGGCAACTCAGTTTCCTCGTGTGAAAGGGGACTAACAATCCACTTAGAAACTCTGACTTATAACTTACGCATTATTAACCAAGCATTGGTCAATGTTCCATTCCCTCATAGAACCAAATTTTCTGATTTTTTTACCGTAACTGGTCCTAAGTTTTTTTTTAATAAACTATCGATTGATGTAAGAAAAATTGTGTGAGTGCCGGGACTCACGGTTAATATGTGTAAACATCAACGTGCGCGGATTCAAAATGGACTTGTTTTTGCTTGAAGGGGATCTTAAGATTTTTTTCACTGAACGCACCCATCCTAGTATACAGATCGTAACGTTGCACACCATAACGTTGCACGACGTAACGTTGCATAGATGTTTACACATCAAAAAGCTTACCGTTACCACATATTTTCTATAATAAGGTAAAGATTTGGTTATTTACTATCAATTTTAACAATATTTAATCCGTTTTTCGAAATTTATATTAATACTTGTTCTTATAAAAAATTGAATTTAGATTTTATCTTTTGTATTTTGTATTTTTTCCTCTTCAAAGTTTTCGTGTAACACATTTTTATCTCATTAAATATTGTTTAATTTTTTTACTGAGGTACAGATCATTCATCACTTACTTTAAATAGTTATAGAATGACGACTATTATTATTTATTTAAACAATTATTTGCTATATAAGTATTATTGATATTTATTAATAGATTAGTAATATCCAAAGCTAGAACTAAAGCGCTCCAAGAGTTTAATATCTTTAAGCACACTGCAACTGCAAATCGGGTCTGCAAAAGCTGTATGGATGAAGAAGAGGATGAATCGATTCTTCATCTCCTCTGTACTTGTCCTGCTCTATCACAACGATGTAAACTCCTTCTCGAAGATTACTATTAAAATGATCCTATAGGGATCTGGCAAATGTTGACATAAATAAACTCGAACGCTTCGCAAGGAGCTCCTTGTGGAATCACCATGGACCAACTCATGGCCTAAGTGGTGTTGGTGTTTACTAAGCTTAACCTTACCTACAAAGAATATTTTTTGTATACCTAACTGTACCCAAAGTAACTTAACCAGTCATACGTTTTTTCTTTTTATTTAATAATGGAATCTACGACTGATTTATTTTAAAACTAACTAACAGTGCATTGAAGTAGAAACCTGAAAGTTATAAATAATTGCTATTGTCTTTGGAAAAAAAAAGGTAGGTATATGGCCAAATTGCCATGAAGATCTTTTTTTCTAAGAATAAAACGCAAAACAATTTTATTTATTTTTGTTGCAAAACGAGCACTCTATCAAAACATCCTCTAAAAACAACACAAATCCGGACAAAATTTAATGAGAAACATTTAACATTTTCTGGGGATATTTTAAGCTACCTGATTAGCCACAAAAGTGGTTAACCTACACAAAAAGATGGCTTAAGAATATTCATTTTAAATTCAGTTGTACATATACATATAACGATCCTACAACAAAAATACATCTTGTTCAAGAACTAGGCACTCGATCATGTTTACTTCTGAGCTGAATCATGTTATTGAACTCTTTAGTTCGAAGAGCTATTTTCAAGGTTACAATTATAAATTTTGATTTATGACTTATATGCTTAATTAGAAATTCGTTGCATAACGAAGACATTTTTATTTGGGTTTTTTACTTTATTATGCTAATGGAGTCGTGGAACCCCCGGCATTTGTGTCCAGCTGTGAATCCCTAGTATACTATAAGTTTTGAATATAGTCTAAGAAACAGAGTTGCATATTGGATATCTCTCAAAAAGTTTCTAAATGCTGATTGAACTGAAAGATGTTACGAACGAGAACTTCCACACCGTTCCGTATTTTTCTCTGACTATAGGCACATTTTCACCTCTGTGGATGTGTTCACAAACATCATGTGCATTATTCCATTGAAACGAATAAAAGCAGGCTTCATTAAAATCATTAAAATGTGAATTTGCTTGTGCATACGGTGGCCTCAAGATTAGGTATACAAATTATCGATTGGGTTACGGTGACTTTAGCACGTTACCTAACCTAACCATGAGCTTGCCTACATTGGAAAGAAATGAGTTTGATGACGTGTGGATCAACAATATGCGACCATAGCCAACACAGCGAGGCATGGACTTTTTGGGCTAACAATTTCCCGGTCGTCTCATCTTTCTAAGAGGTGATCTCTACTAGCCCGCACACTCTTCTCCGTGCGCCATTTGAGCGACACGTTATTTAAATCCATGTAAACTCAAATTTCCAATGTTGAACAATACGGACATATAAAAAAAAAAAAAACTCATTCACTGAGCTTCATATCAATTCGGAGCAAATACGGCTGATCGGCTCAATCCTGTATTGATTGGCTTGTTTAAAGGGTCCAATTTACAATTTTCATCGAATGTTTCCTTTATTAAATCGATTATTTCATTTCACGTAGCGCAATCTTTCTGGCACTTCGTTCCTGCATTTAATCGCGTGACGAAAAAGTCATTAATAATGGAAAAATTCCGCTGACTTATAACTTTTTAACTATAACTCTATGCCTGTAAGACCTATATAATTTCTTTTAAATGCAACCTGAATTGCACGTTAGACGTTAATATAGTCAGAACTCAGAAGGAATAGATGATAGGAAAGAATTTTTGCTGGCACAGTGGACTGAGAAGTAAGGCATTGGCCGAGTTCAACGCACATCTGAATATTCAGAATTCTGAATTTTTGAAGCTCTTGATTGGCCAGCTGTCAGAAGTCATCTGAATTTTCAGAACTTTTTCTGACAGCTGGCCAATCAAGAGCTTCAAAAATTCAGAATTCTGAATATTCAGATGTGCGTTGAACTCGGCCATTGTATTGTAACTGATGGTGGAATATATAAAAGAATGCTGCCTAGAGTGGGGCTCGAACCCACACCTCTAAGTTAGCAGTCAAGAACTACATCCACAGTGCCATTATTGCCACCCACATACACTGTAACACGCTGATTAGCCCCATTATTGAAAAATATGGTCCGATGACATCCCACATTTGTACATTTTTCTGGATGTAATGGGTTACTGGTAATCTCATGTGGAAATTGCTTCCAATACGATAATTTTGCTTATTGACATAAATGAGTTTCATCGCTGAACACAATTTTACGATAAAACAGCTCTTTATATTCCTACATTTGGAGCTGTGCTCCAACTATAATTTGGAAAAAAAATTATAAAATTTGGTAAAGTTGTCGAATCGTGTTAGTCATCATGATAAAATTTCAAAGGCTTTTGAATAAAAATGACATTGACAGTTTGCAATCTGACTAATGGTTTGACAAATATAACTGTCTAAATTTATAGTAGTTTAGGTAGGGTCAATGTGGGTAATTGTAAACAATTTCATATATTTTTTTTTTTTGAAAAATTTAAGCTAATACTTTTTAATTTTTTTAATTGAAAATTAACAAAAAACTAAAATTACTTTAAAAATTTTAAAATAACCGTTAGTTATGTTATAATTTCGATTCTAATTTATTAGGTCAATGTAAACAGCAATTTAAATCATTTTGAAGTTTTAGAACGGAGGCTTTAAGTTGTTATAAAAAACGTATAGGGCTTTCAAAACTCGAAAATCTTCTTTACTTCAGGGGTAACCATTCGATGATAGTTAAACGATAGATACGCATAATATTTGAAGGCCATGATTTTGGTATTCTCAGAATTCCTTGGTTAAGCAAAGTCATCCAATGAGACACTTGATTTTTTACCAATTTTAATTTTCAACCAAAACATTGGCGCAAAATTTTAAGACGATTTAGTAAAGTGTTAAATCATTTTTAGTATGATACTAGGTTAAAAAGAGGAATTTGCTAATTTTAAACGAGTTAAACATGAAACTATCTCTTAACATTTTACTAAAGTTAAAATCGCCAGATTGCTGTTTTATCTTTTTAACATATTACTAAATCCATATGTCACTTTGACATAGAAAGAATTTAAAAAGGTATGTTTGCTTCATTTTTTGCACGAAATGTCACTGTTTTAGGAGGGTTCAGCTTGAATTTCATAAGAAAATGGGTTTAGTAAGATACTTGTAAGAAAATGGGTTTAGTAAGATACTTGTTAAAAAGTGTTTAAAACAAACAACATTTTAGTAAAGAGCTAACTAGTATCATATGCTAACACCTTAGCATCAGGCTGTTTAAAATCTTGCGCCATTGTGTTTAAAATTACCCCAAATTTCATTTATGAATTTTTCAATTATCAGTGGTCCAACAGTCACCAACTGTAAGAATTCACTTTATCTTCATTTAAATGCTTGTGATCTCTTCCGATATTGGAAACGTCAATAATTGAAATAAGGCTAGATTTAAACTATAGTGTAATATGTAGATACCAGGCCCGGTATACGATAAAGTTTTCTTACTTACACAAGAAACAATAATCATATTCACAGATATCGGCTCTCACTCCTCTAATTATTTCTTATGTAAATAATATTCTATCGTATCGAGGTTGAGACTGTATCGGTATCGGCTCGGCACTATAGTGTGAACTTGGCCTGACTGTAGAACTGAAGGAACTTAATGAAAATGCAATGCTAAACTGTGTGTCGCAGCTAGTTGGTGAACCTCATAACGCGCTTCATATGAAAAACTAAACATTAAACTCAAAGCTTGACTATTAAAGCGCCATTTAAATGTATAGGTATGTATGTCCCCACTGGTGACTATCAAGCTTATGAATTTTTGTATCGGAATACAAATCACACATATTTTGTATTTTCCAATAAGAGGTGTTATTTTGATATTCAAAGAAAAAGGGCATTTTTTGAGATAAATGATCGGATGTTTATTTCATTATAAAGAGGAAGGTATGCCGTTAATAATGGAACACAACATCAGCCAAATGGCCGCCACGACCACGCTTACAGGACCATATCCTTTTCATGAAATTTTCCATAGCCGATTCGCAAAGTGGCTGCCCTATGTCCTCGATAGCCTCACGAATTCCATATCTAAGGTCTTGAATCGACGCTGGGCTGTTGGCGTAGACCTTATCTTTCACGTGGCCCCAAAGGAAGAAGTCGCAAGGTGTTAAATCACAAGATCTCGGTGGCCAATTGTGATCATCTTCGAGAGATAACACGGTCCGGAAACTTTTCCCGTAAAAGATCGATGGTTTCATTGCTTGTGTGGCACGTAGCGCCGTCTTGTTGAAAGTACACGTTGTCCAGATCAATACCATCCAATTCCGGCCATGAAAAATCATTAATCATCTCTCGATAGCGCAATCCATTGACCGTAACTGTTGCTCCAGCCTCATTTTCGAAAAAGTAAGGTCCAATGACCCCGCCGGACCATAAACCGCACCAAACAGTCACGCGTTGAGGATGGAGAGGCTTTTCAACAATAACTCTTGGGTTTTCCGAGCCCCAGATGCGACAGTTTTGCTTGTTGACGTAGCCTCCGAGGTGCAAATGGGCCTCATCAGTCAAGATGATTTTTCGATGAAATTCCGGATCATTTTCATGAATTTCAAGGACCCAATCAGCAAAGACCGACGTTGTTGATGATCGGCCGGCTTAAGTTCTTGTATTAACTGAACTTTTTAAGCCTTAAGACCCAAGTCTTTATGCAAAATTCCGTGTAATGACGTTTGTGGAATGCCTAATTCCAAAGAACGACGAGGAATGGACAAACCTGGGTTTTCTTCAACACTTTGGGCTACAACAGCAATATTCTCAGTTGTTCTTGAGCGACGTGCACGGGTTTTATTCTTCACTAACTAACTTGTCCCAACAGCTCGAATTTGTCCACCAATTTCTGTATTGGGGTCCGACAAGGTGCTTCACGACGACCCAAAAATGTTTTAGTTTTACGAACAGTCTCTGCCAAATTTTCACCATTTTTATAGTGAATTTTAATAATTTCAATGCGTTGTTGAAGCGTATATCGTTCCATTTTTATTAATGGCGTAGTTTCTACTTGTCAAATGTCAAAAGATGACAGCTTCAAAAGTGACAGCTACCGAAATAGCGGGCTATTCAAAATAACACCTCTTATTGGAAAACCCTTTATATACATTATATATTACATTTTTTGCATTGATATAGTTTGGTATTCACTTTTTTATCTCCATTCATCACAATATTAAAAAAAAACTAACATGTTGGTTCTTATCAATTAATAACTTTACTTAATCAACACGAGAGCTCTGTTACGATTCTCTGTTTGCGATTCTTTAAAATTATCTACAGCAGGTATACTGTTAACTTGGTTAGTCGCACTTGCACTTAAAATATTACTCAGTTAAAATAATTTTTGCTTTACTGAATCAAATAAGTAGGTGTAAATGAATTCACAAAGGGTTTGGTTAAGCGTGAACACTACTGCGATATGGTATCTAATTAAACGTGATGTTGATGTTAAGGTTGTTATATTAGAGAAATTTTTCTAAAATCGTACGTGGGAGTTTTGAGTTATTCAAGCTTGATTGGGAAAGAAAAGAGTATTCCAATTTAACATCTTGCAATATGAAATAATTGAAAAAAATTCTTCCACACCATCCCATTGAGTATTAACACATGTCAAACAAAAATTGGGATAGGCTAACATACGACTGCCAAATCTTTGTGTTGAAAATGATTTTTATATTTTGTTTCCACAAATCAATTTAACCATAACCTCAAACAATGAAATGGGATAGAATGTGTGATTGTTTTAGAACCAATACAACAATTTTCATGTATTAACGCATGTGCGGGATTGACTATGCCGAGTTGTGAAGGATGGGGACCGTCCGTCACATCTTGTCTGATGATGAGCTGTCATATTTTGTTTAAACACTATAATACATACACATACATGATTTTTCCTCCCATTTTGTCTGAAATGTGTTAATATACAACGCGATAGTGCGTAGGACTTTAAGTACTTAATTATTAATTCTTGCCAACAAACTTTTTCATTATGGTCCAACTTTCCACACAAGATGTCTTTTAAATGTTAATCATTGAAAAAATAAAATGAGATTTTTGTTGACAACAATTAAAAATTAATTAATCACCTTCCTTCATATTGCCAAAACGATTAAAGTTTAAACGTTTACGTAATGAAAACGGTAAAATAAAAAAACCTCATGTTACTTTATGTTCAACAAATTTTGCAACTTTTGATTGAGGCTTTGACTGAGTAAGTGAGTACCTATATCATTCTCATGAGAGATTTCTGAAAATGGAATATTAAATGAAAGTTAACAATGTCCTCCTTGGTTTGTTACCACGAATTTGATGACATTTATAAAATTTTTTAACTTTGAGTTGTTTCTAAGTACATGTTCAAAATATGAACTACAACGACGTCAAATAGTCAATATATGTCAAAAGTATCCGTTACCACTTTGATATTGTTCAAGATTGTAAAATCATCTATAAAACTCAGAGTAAGAACTACAAACGAATAACCAATCACCGTCTTAACTTTACATTAAGCTACTATTTTAAACAACTCACTGTAAATTATAAAACTTTTCTACGTTGCATCAGATTTTTCCTTGTTATCCCATCACCTCACAGTGTCTACTTTAAAAATTAGCTATGTTTTCTAAGGGCTAATTTTTTTTTAAATTTGATCGACACTGTCTCTATAAAACTCTCTATCTTGAAGAAAGGCGTCAAGTAGGTTTATATACGTATCGTTTTCCTCGCTGTTAAAGAAAACAGGATTAATTCACAAAACTTTTTGAATCAAACCAATTGTAATTTTTTCGAATATTTCGATTATTTTTCTTCGAAATAATGCATTCCATTAGGTCTGTTTGCGGTATCTTTTTTCAGCAAAATGTGTAAAAATCTGTCAAAATACCAAAGTGAAAACAAATTTCTCAAAAATGGAGAAACTTGCAAGAAATTTAACAAACGCATTGAACCACTTTTGTGTATAAAACGTCAAAGTTTTACTCCTCACATCAACAATCACATGCCAAAAAATCTGGATTTGTTAACAATTTGCGTTTAATAAAAAAAAAAATGCATAAATTATAAATTTCCCAAGTTATTTATTATTTATAAAGTTAATTTTCACATATCAGAAACAACAATTTCAAATTAAAACCAAAAGCAAAAGATGCTAACAGCTGGGTGTTTTGACAGATTTTACTCTTCTTGCACACAGAAATTTATGTAGCACAAGTTCGAAACTTATCCAATGGAGGGGAAATTTTTTTCTCTGTCGATGTGATATCTCGTTGCTACTTTTTCGACTTAACAAACAGGAATTTGTGACAAACTGTGCAATTTTGTGAACATTTGTGCAAATTCGCAAGAAATTTCATGTTACCAAACAGACCTATTATAGTTAGTTCCTTATTGTATTTAACAACTCTGGAATACTGCCTTAGTGTTTCATGTCTCTCTATTGTATCGCTATTTCCACAAACAGTGTTCTAATGAAACAGCCAGCTGCATTCCTCCGCTAAAACAATTCAACCGTTATATTCGCGCTTTTACGAATGCTAACCTTTGAGCCCTACTCCGGGCGCGGCGCGCGTACCGTCAAGTATAGAGATTCTTTCTTTAGCCGCACTACAAGAATGTGGAATGCAATGCCTGGCTCTATTTTAACCTCCCATTTCGATATTCAGAACTTCAAAACCAATGTGCATCGGGATCTCCTATATTAAATCTTTCCTTATTTTCCTAACGCTCGCACTGGGACAAAATAAAAATTGGCACAACATCCATCTTCATCATTCTGAAGTGCTGCAGTTATATCCACAGAGTAGACAAATCTATGGTAAATATACATTGCACAGATTGTCAAAGTTGAAAGTGTCAGAAATGAAAAATGGCTGCTCGAGTGCCCTCAAAAACTGCACATCGCATTAGTTGAAACAACAAATGTTAACAATTTGACAAGTGAAGATGCACTGGATCCGGCATTTTCACAGATGCGCAGAACTGAAAAATAGCTGAGTGATGAGGAATCCTATTTTGCCAACGAGAAAAAATTAACCAAAACCCTGAGTGAAAATGTGTATCCACCAGCAGCTATTATTCGTAATTTACTGTTCAAACACAAAAATAAAATTCCCCGTGAACACAACAAGGATCCGAACAACGGTTACTTCAAAAGTATAGTTTACGTTCCAAGTCTGACTGAAAAAATCATCAGTAAAAATCTTACAAACGTTCGCTTGGCCTTCAAATCCAATAAAACCCTTGGTCACATGTTTACTAAACTTAAAACCAAACCAGATAGAGATAAACAAACAGATGTCATCTACCACATCAATTGCAATGGCAAACCAAACGAACCATGCAACCTCTGCTACATCGGGACCACAAAGCAATGCCTTCGACTCGACAACGCATATCGAATCATAGATCCGACATTAAATCGGAGAATCCTTCAAAGACAGCCCTGGTGCACCACAGCATCGAAAGCGGCCATTCTCCAGATTTTGAAGGTGTCAAAATTCGACAGACGGAGAAACATGTATCTAAACTAAATATATACACTAGAAACATATTACACATTATGAATAACAAAATCAACAAGACAAGACACACAAAACATTTCTGCCGTCTATTGCGCTCTCGTCTCTTCATAAATCTTTTGTTTAAATTTAATAGACTTAACTCCATTTGAAGTGCTCTTTTCCTTTAGCTTTATAATTTTTTTTTTTTTTTTTAATAATTTAGCTAAATTTTAAAATTATAATAACTTTTAAATCAGTGAGTTTAAACTTTTATTGTTTTAATTGTTACTATATACTTGATTGATGTATTTGTTTTTTTTTTTTTGTAATAAATTTCCCCTGAAGGAGGCAGCAACCACTGCCGAAACTTAATGTAACTGTGGTTGTTTCATTGCCAAAATTAAAGTAACCAAAAAAGCCGACGGAAATATTTTATAATCACTTCCAACCATCTCATCAAATCCAAATTGGTCAATAAATCACTTATATGAAAAAAAAATTAAAACTCTGATGATATTACTTTTAATATGTGTATCTACTGCGCTTATACCGACTTTGCCAGAATGATAGAGAATGTTTTTTATTTTCGACTGGTATCATTAACTTAAAATTTTTGTGAGTTATGCTGGTTTTCTTAAACAGCGCCGATATATCGTCATGATTTTAACTCAAAAACCACTTTAAGATAACACTAGCTTACTCTGAAATATCATAAATGTAAACTTTAAAAAAAAAATAAGTTTTGTTTATTTTGTATTTATTAAAAGTTTGTATATTAAAACAAGATTATAATATATTTCATAACCGGCAGACGAAAAAAGCTTAGCTTTAATTTATTGGGAAACAGCTTATTTTAATATTTATATCTTTTGTGTTTCTTGTTATATACTAATGTTAATGTATCTAACTTAATCCCCAAAGTCCAAAATCATAATTGAAATATTTATAACTAAGCTCGTTTCTACTTGATTTAGAAAAAAACAAACTACAGTCGACTCCGCTTGTATGCACTCCGCTTAAATGAAAATCCCTTTTTTGTTGTTTTTTTTTTTCAGGGCTTTTTCACACAAATTAGTACGTATAACAGCACTCCGCTTATTTTAAAACTCCCTTTAATTGAAACATTTTTCCTTCACCCAAATTATTATTTTGTTCTGAAACAACTCCGCTTAAGTGAAACACTGAACTCATCCATGCATTTTTGAAGTTAAAACTAAAATGTGACTTTTTAAGTTTCGTTCCAATCCTTTCAACTGTCACAATTGTTAAAAGTTGTTTTGTTTGTTGCTCGAGGTTTTCTACATAATATGTTTTATTTGTCTATCTTTTTAAATATTTCATATTACATCGTTTAAAGGAGAAATAAAGTTGCAGTTATAGGAAGTTTGGTTAAGTGAAACTAAGTTGTAGGTATTTATCCGAAGTTCTTTTATATGAAAACACCGCTTAGTTGCAACAAATTTTCTGCATTTTTTGTGTTGCAAATAAGCGGAGTCGACTGTATATAGTGAAACAGGTACCTACACGTTTTTTAAATCATTCCAAAGCTAAATGACAACAATTTTTTAACCTTGTACTACAGATTTATACCCTCATGAATCATAATTCATAAACAACGGCTAATAGTGCTTTAACTTTGTATAAAATTAAAAAAGTTGTAGAATTTCTTTGTACATATGTACCTATATAAGAGAGAAACATCTACATTAATTGACATTGAGCTGTTTTTTTTTTTACTTCCTTCCCCTAATTTAAATTCTTTAATACAAAAAACGCCCATCAAAATGTAACAAAGTAATGGTCCATAATACATTAATACCACAAAAAAAAAAACAATGATCTTACTCTTTCCATCGTTTGATGCTTTATCCGAAATAACAGAACGAACACAAATTATTATCAGTAAATAGAAAAAACAGCGATTTGATTTCATTTTCACATGAAAAACAATGAAACTCGTTTAAAAAATGTATTTTAAATTATTTTCTTTAGAAATAGTAAACACACATATATAGGTATACAGATACACCCGCACAAGCAGCACAAGCCGCAACAGAAGCACAGAAGCTCAGCTTCTTCTTATCAACAAGAAAACGCTATTCAATTATCATTAAGAACCCGGCTATTAATTTCAATAACGCAACTGCAGCTACAGTAAATCAGAATGTATCTCAACTGCGCGATGTCCGCAAACTGACTGATTGAATCCAACTTAAGTCACGAACTTAATTCGATTTTTGGTTTAGAGACCGGCCGATGGCGATGGCGACTGACTGCCTAGCCTATTAAAAAATCATTGTAGTGTCGTCGCGTCGTCTCAGTAGCAAACACTTCGCACGTATGGACGGATTTGCTCAATTATAGGACGAGTAGGTAGGTATGAGCAAATACATATTTTTGTATCTTAAAGATTTGGTTGGCTAATTAAGAAGATATACAAAACGGGTTTTGAATCAATCGTTCTCACTGAGCTGATAAGTGCTTTTGCGTTCTTACGTCCTATGAGATCAAAACAACTTTTGACCAGACAAATGACTTGATTTGTGTTGGCTGTTTGAACTCTTAAGAAGCCGGAATTAAAAAAAACGTTTGTCTATTCATTATTATCGCTAAAAATATCTTAAACGCAACTATAACGATTCATAAATTTGAAATTCTAACATCACACGTGTATAGGTATCATAGAAAGCTCTACTTAAATCCAAAGTCTTGGGGTTTTAACAACTGGATATACCTATCTTTATGGGGGAATTTTATATATGATTCATATTCCGGGGGATTCATTGAGATTTCTTCACAATCAACTCATTTAAATACATACAAAATGCGTTTCAAGTACATCAAGCTTAAAGGGAGACTTGAACCGGTTTTTGATTATGTCTTCCAACTTGCAATGTACTTGATGTGTTAATATTATATCATTTTTTTTTTCAGTATAATTAAATTACTTATATGAGGAAATCGAGTTTTTAATTCTATATTGGTATATGTAGACGTCCAGCATTATTGTAAACAAAAACTCAAAAGAATATTAAACACTGTTCCATATTAATTTATATAAATTTACATTTGCACATGATTTTTACATGTTTTTTACCCATCACTAATTAAGTTTACTTTTTATTTCTACATGCATCAATTTATTTTTGTGTAGATATTATATGTATGAATTCAAAATATTTGTAAGGCCATCAGCAGAAGCATATATACATATTTGGTATGGATGAGCATTTTGTGAGATTCGATCACAAATAATAATTTAGGTATACAATGAAATTATATACTTGCTCTGGATCAGAAAAGTGTGCTAGTTGCAAGCAAAATTAGATATTCAAAAACGCAATAATCACCCATTGTATTGGGATATTACACAACTTCTCAAATTTCTGTGCTGACTTTTTTCGTTCGGTATTTAAACCTATAGAAGTTACCTAACAATGCCCCCGTTTATGTCTTCAAATGAACTGTTCAATTTTAGTCAGTTATATGTAGAGAGAAGCGACATCCTTGATGAATTATTAAAATTAAAAGATGAAAAGCAATCAGGATTTGATGGAATTGTTCCCTTTATTTTAAAAAAATGTGCTTTTCCTTTTGTAACCCCTATTGAAATAATTTTTAATCGCTCTTTTCGAGATGGATACTTCTTGAAACAATGGAAATATTCTTACGTCTACCCTGTTTTTAAATCTGGATCTAAAAATGAAGTTATAAACTATCGTCCCATTTGTAAAATATCTGTAATTCCCAAACTATTTGAAAAAATTGTTTATAATAAGCTTGTTTTCTCAGTGAAAGAAATAATGTCCCCTCTGCAGCATGGGTTTATCGGTGGCAGGCCAACCTCAACCAATCTTGTGATTTTAAGCAATTATGTGTTAGGTGCTCTTCAACAAGGGTATCAATGTGATGTTTTATACACTGATTTCTCTAAAGCGTTTGACAGGGTTGATCACTCATTATTAATTGCCAAACTTCATAAATTAGGTTTTCATTCTAACTTATTAAAATGGTTTGAATTATATCTTACTGGTAGAATTCAACACGTCCGAATTAACAACTTTATTTCAAACTCGGTTGTGGTAACTTCCGGGGTTCCACAAGGAAGTCATTTAGGACCCCTTCTTTTTCTCTTATTTATCAATGATATTCCGAGTGTTTTTATTAATAGTCTTTGTCTAATGTATGCTGACGACCTTTAATTATTCTTACGTATAAAATCTATTTCGGATTGCATAAACCTGCAAAACGATCTTTATAACTTATCTGTTTGGTGTACTAATAATGATCTGCATTTGAATGTTTCTAAATGTCATAGTGGGTGTGTTTCTTTATTTATTCCGAATATTCGGAATATCTGGAACACCGCTTTTGCGTTTCTTTATTCTCTGGAATATTCCGGATATACTTTTTTGTTGTTTCTTTATTCGTTCTAGAATTATTGGAATGCATTCTTTCTGTTCCTACTCAAGAGCTAGTGTAAATGGAATATTCTCTACTTTGCCAGATACATTTCATTTTTTTCATTGGTTACAATTAGGTATTGTTATTTTGTCTGGATGAAAAGAAATTTAATGAAATGGAAATTGGTGAGCATGTTTTTGTGATAATTATTTTTGTATCTTATGATGCTTATGCGTGCGCGTAAAATTAATTTACAATTTGCAAAACAAATAATTATTTGTTTCTTCTATCAGAAATAATCGCAAAATGATTTTTTGACATGAAAACAAACAGCTGATAGTTGGATATTCTTTCAATTTAGATCTGTGTCTTTATTTATTCGATTCTGGATATTCTGGGTAGATATTTTGCCTTTTCCGTCTTTTTTATTCTTTATCCGGAAAAAATAAAGAAACACACCCAGTATGATGTTTTACCGTAGTGTGTCTCCAATATTGTATTCCTACGATATACAAGGATCTTCTCTATCCAAAGTTACCGAAAAAAAAGATTTGGGTGTGATCTTTGATTTAAAATTCTCTTTTTCTAACCACAATAACTACATCATTTCTAAGGCCAGTTCTATGCTTGGATTTATTTCTAGGAATGCTAAAGACTTCTCTGATCCTTTCACCTTAAGATCTTTATATTTTTGTTACGTATGGTCAATTGAAGAATACTGTTCCTCCATTTGGAATCCTTTGTATGCTGTCCATTCAATGAGAATTGAAAGAATACAGAAAAGCTTCACTAGAACTGCAATTCGGATCTTACGATGGAATATTGATATGCCATCAAATAATACAAGGTGTTTGTTATTGGGCATTCAATCCTTGGAAACACGACGTAGATATTTTGATGTCATGTTTGTGAGCGATTTAATTAATTACAAAATCAATTGCCCTCATTTGCTTTCGTTGGTTAGTTTTCATGTTCCAAGTCATGGCTTACGAAGTAATCGTTTATTTTGTGTACCTTTTCATAGGGTTAATTATGGAACCAATGAACCCTTAACTCGGTTTTTAAGACAAGCTAATTCGTTATGTACTGTTATTGATTTTAATTTAAACTTAAGCAGAGATTGTTTTAAAAAAAGATTGTTATTAAGTCTTAATAACGGTGGTTAGTATTTATTTCGATATATTTTGCTTAAATTGTTAATTATTTTTAAGTAGTATATTAGAGCTGTGTCTCTGCTTGATGAAATAAATAAATAAATAAATAAATAAATATGGAATTTAGGCAAAGAAATAGCAAATATTAGTAACAATATGCGTCTCAGGTATGGAAGTACAAACAATATGAAAGTGTAGAAAAGTTGCTGAGGTTTTTTATTATAAATATATTCCATCTGTCTTCCAACACACCCTCTTCATCAAAACCCAGGTAGACTGCATTATCAAGGTTTTGAACATGAAAGACTACCGAAGAAAGCTGCCCTTTGCGTAATCAATCGGAGATACAGCTGGAAAGAGCTTGCGCAACGGTCGGTGTGGTATTGAGCTAGACTTGCGTATTGAAAATCTCAATGAATGGAGAGCTAAACTGTATAAGTTAATTGCTATGGTCATAGATACACCATATAAAGATGACAATCTCGGCTGTCATCCGAGTTTGCCTACAAGCTAATTCAGGGGAAATTCAGGACAAACACGCACACATATGCAGAATTCGTCCATTCACCACCATTTATTTGCACACATAGATAGAATTCCTCCATTCACCACCAAAATGTCGGTTATTTTAAAAATATCATGAGTATGTTCAAAAAGTATAATAAATTCAGCAACGAGTTATTAAGTGCTAACCCGACCTTATATGGATAAGTTTGTGAAAGTGAAAATTTATAATCGATTTAGGTATATTCGATTATCTTTTGTGTTTTACTCTCAATTTATTGAAACAAAACAGTGAATATAATGATGAAAAAAAAAACAATAATAAATATAAGAATGAGAAATAAGAGAATCAACGCAGCTGTCGTAAGACAATTTTAGGCGTGTTTTTTTGCAAGCCCGGAGGAAATTAGTCGTAAAAAACAACGTCGGGGCTAAAGGTAGAACTAGAATAGTCGGAAGGCCACGCAAGTGGTCGTACGAAACCGAGCGAGGTACTGTTCGTCTAGTTTTCGTTAAATTTTTGCCGTCGGACGTGAAGAGCGCTCATCGACCGCTCATTCGTAAATGGTTGGATGCAAAAAACAAAATGGTGAAAGCAAACTAAAAAAAATTTGGCGCTTGGTGCTTAGTTTTCGAAAACTACTGAACTGAAATGTTAAGTTTTCTTTTAATTAATTTATATCACATCGAATTTGTGGTGGTTTCGCAAAATAAATAATTTAAAGCCTATCACATAATCTGTGGGTCATGTGGGTCGTAGTACAAATTTTGGCCACTGATTTTTGACATTTCTTATTGTATTCCTTGTTTATATAACAATTCGCTTCATTCATTTCTGTTTTTTGTATAGCGTCATGTATACCTGTATGGTGAATGTTAATATAAATACGTATATGTATATAGAGAGCATTGAAAATTTTAATAACCAATCAAACTAAAGGGAAATTCCAAATTTGAGTAAAGATTAAAAAAATCAATGTCTAACAGCGCACGACTCACAAGATGAATTTTCAAAAAAGTTTAAATAAGTTTCATCACGCCAAAGTCGTCGTGTAATAGCGGACTTAGCATTATTAAATTTGTGTTTCTTTCAACCTCTCCCCCTTTGATACGTACTACGAATTGTAATCTATCGAAACAAGGTATGGAGAAAAATGAAGGCGGAACAAGACAGCATACTTAAAGGCGCTTAGAAAAATGCTGATGCTCCAAATGCATTTGATAAACAATAACATCCCATTTTCGATATGTGACGTCAGTGGTCTCAGGCGGCGGAATGTGTAGTGCATACGGCTCTTAAGACTGAGCAAATCTGATATCGTGGGTTCGATCCCTATGCATGTAGAAAGTTTTTCATAATAAAATTGGATTAAAAAGCTCAGCACCACTAATAAAAGGAGACTGATGATAGGTGGCTTGGCACCCCTTGAAACAACTGTATCTCTAGCCAAAATAAACGAATTATAAATTAATTCGCAAACAATTGGTGGTAGCACCTTTAAGTCGTTGTTGTTGTTGTTCAAAAATTCAATGAAATTGACGGAATAAAGAATGGTCAAGTCTAATAAACTGACATTCTGGTATGAATAGTACAATAAATAATAATAATAACGTTATCTATATACATACATAAAAATGGATCGTGGTGGGTTCGGATGCTTAAAACTTGAAAACGACTGGAGAAAAGTGGATACTTTCTTCTAAGGGTTTGTTTGTAATTGCTCCGCGAAAGTTTAGGAAAAAAGAAAAGTCAGAAAAGTTTCAACAGGTGGCATTGTACGCGCAAATTTCCTATTTCAGTTCAATTCAATTACAAGTCAACAGGTGACAGCGTTTGGGAAATGGCTTTTGGGGTATTCTTTTTCAACTTTTGTTATTTGTAGGGTGAAATGGGGTCAAAATAGAATAATTGTCCGACTTAAGAAATTCTTTTTTTGTTTGAAAGGTTTTTTTAGGGAATGGCTTTAAGGATATGCTTTTTTCAAATTTTGTTATTTGTAGGGTGAATTAGGGCAAAAATGAGCAGAAATGAGCCAAACGTAAAAATCTGTCCGATTTAAAATTTTTTTGTTTAAAAGGTTTTGCTTAGGAAATGGCTTTAGGGATATTCATTTTGAAATTTTGTTATTTGTAAGGTGAAATGGAGCAAAAATAAAAAAATGTCCGGTTTAGGAAATTCTTTTTTTGTTTTAAAGGTTTTTCTTAGGAAATAGCTTTAGGTATATTATTTAAAAAAAAATTTGTTTAGGGACTAAAAATAAAAAAAAATCTGGTTTAAGAAATTCTTTTGGTAATTGTTTATGAGTGGATAACCTTAAGGTTTTTTTTAGAAAATTGGCATTTATAGGTTGAAATGGGGTAAAAATGAAAAGTGGTATCTGATAACAAAATCTCTTTTTGTGTTTGAGAGGTTATTTAAAAAAAAAAATTATTATAGAGTGCAATGGGATAAAAACAAAAAAGTATTTTTCGACTGCAAAAATTATTTCTGTGTTGAGAAAGTTAGAAAGGTTGGACTTAGAGGATTATGTTTTTACATGTTTAGCAATTCATAACGTGAAGTAGGTTTAACTCCGTAAAGTAGTATTTGATTAAAAAAATTAGATTAAATATTTATTTATATTTTCTTTTGTAATTTGTATGCGAAGCTTAGATTTGTCTACCCGTGCGAAGCCGGGCGGGCCAGCTAGTTGAGTTATAAATGGTGTAAATAAACCGACTTTGTTTTAAACAAGGTGATACGCATAAGGTGTGAAAAAAGCTAGAGCGTGTAGGTTGGGTTGAGAAAAGAAAAAAAATCTTTCTGGAGGGTGTCTTGTCTATTCCAATTGTTTCTCTTCATGTGTCATTCGTATTTTACTCATAACAAATCCGCCCCTGCCAACAGTACACAATTGTTTTAAAAAATTGACTTAAAACAGGAAAATCATTATTAAAATACAACGGTCACACTTACAATGCCATGATTTCCTTTTTTGTAGAGCCAGAAGCATCTTCTTTTATTGTGTTTTTAAATAAAGTTGTTTTGGATAAAATTAATTTTCAAACTCAAAATTTTGGAAAAAAAATTTCAAACTAATTTTTTTCAAAATTTTACGTAAATAAATACTAATATTTTTTTTTCAAAATTCAATGCTCTTATTAGTTTTTAGTTAGTCAAAAACAGATAACCGGATGCTTAAATTTCTTTTACTTTTTGAGAAAATTGAAAATAACTAAATCTACTTAACTAGTTACGTATAGTGGAAATAGGATCTTTAGAGCAGCTTGAGCATCGGATTGGAATCAAAATTTTAAATTTTCTAAAGGACTAGAAGAGATTTTAGCATCCGGTTTTTGGTGTTTGACTAAGAATTAATGAGAACATTATTTATAACAAAAATACTACTTAATGTTAATATTTTGAACAAAATGTTTTCAATTTTTTGTTTCATAATTTTGAGTTTAAAAATTAATTTTTCAAAAACTGTTATCCAAAACACCTTTATTTAAAAACACAATAAAAGAAGAGATTTCTGGCTTTATAAAAAGGTGTATTATCGTATTGTATCGGTTACAATAATTTGTATCGGTCCTTAATACTTTTGTTTTCTGTTTTAAGTCATGTTTTTTTAAATTGCCCCTCCTAGCTAAATGGGGGGAAATACCCCCCCCCCTTCTATACAATTTTCTGTGTCTCAACCAAACCTAAACGCTCTAATTTTTTGTCACACCTTATGCGAATCACCCTGTATATTAAGATGTCCACTTTCATCAATGAGTCGCAATTAACTTAACCTAAAAACACGTCTTATAAAAAATAAAGGCAAATTGAACTAAATCCCGAAATTGGAAAATTTTAGAATTTACCGGTAAAACTTTTAATTTTTCAGCAACAACAAAGGTCAGAAATCATATATTGTCATAATTCATTCTGGACTCTAACCATTGTGTATTTTGTAAGGTACTGGTGTCCAAGAAAACTCTTGACAAAATCCCAGAAAGAATCATTCTGTTTTCAAATAAAAAATTTCGGACTCTTACCAATGCTGCTGAAAACTTACCGTAAATTCTATAATTTTGACTTTTGGGAGTTATTCAGTTACAAATACACTTGATTTATATGTAATGTAAATAGTGTATGTCATAAGGTCATAGTACAAACAACTGGCTTTCAACTTCAAATAATTTGTTCCTTAATCTTTGTTCAAGTATTTAACTGAAGTAAACAAAACTCCGCAACTACCTACATCACAAATATACAGCTGAGTTCATCTACCAACGTCGAATTATATCAACTCTTATCGCGGATACTTCGCGGATGTGGTTCTTTCCCTTTCTAGCACTTTTTTCATGATTTTAATTGCACCCTCTAATCCATGGAATTTTTTTAAATACCTATATATTATCAAAGTTACATTTTCTTTTACATTCAGTCTTAGTGCGACAAACAAGTGAGTTGTGAGTGAGTGCTGTCTTCAATCTTATTTCGATGTTTTTAATTTTGACTTTGAGTAGCTAGGTACTATGTAAGTACCTATTAAGTTACGGGTAGCTTACAAAAGCTTCAAAACAAATTTAAATTAAAAATAATTAAACAAACCTCTGCGCGATAAAGTTTGAGTTGAAATCTCAGCTGTAAACAAAAACAACATACAAATACACGAATAATAATTGTGCATTATTGATACGGGTAAATTAAAACGCAAAGAAAAATGTATCTGCATCAAGTTATCAGCGAATTGAGGTTCCCCGGGGTTAATGAATGCATTTATATTAAGGGCTGGATTGATTCTAGTTGGCCTTCAAGGCTTCAAGTCTTTAATGCTTGAAGATTCTCGCTTGAATACAACAGTGAACAAGTATGTTTATCTGTGTTGCAATGTTTATGTTGGTTAGTAAACATCTACATATGTATATATATTATGATCGTACTGAATAAAACTATGCTGAAACCTATAAGCCCGAACGACATGACTCTGGGTCTGGGATACTGATACCACTGAACTTGTTTTATGTTGTCTTAGGGCTTCGTTGTGGTTAATAAGCAATTTGCAACAAAAAAAAAAACCCTGAAACTTACAAGCAATCTTTTAAGAATATCTCTCTGTGTTAAAATTAAACTCAAAATTCAAAGTGAAAATAAAGTTCTATTATTTAGAATGACTAACACTGGAACAGGTAACTGTATAATGAACAAAAATCTATGTTTGTGTTTGATGAAAGTTAATGAGGCAGTTGTAAAAAGTTTTACTGAACAAATTAATTGTTAATCTTTATAGGTACCCACATTGTTTGAAAGAAGAATCGGTGATTAATTTTTATTGGTGGGTAAACATCTATGCTGGCGGTAGAGTGAAAAAAAACGTGAACGTTCGTGTGCAACGTTACGATCTGCATACTAGGATGGGTGCGTTCAGTGAAAAAAAAATCTTAGGATCCCCTTCAAGCAAAAACAAGTCCGTTTTGGATCCGCGCACGTTGATGTTTACACATATTAACCGTGAGGCCCGGCACTCACACGATTTTTTTTTTAATCTTAAGGTAACAAGTGTTTGAATAGTGAACCAGCAGCAGAGAGTAAAAAATCACGCATGTAATTTTCTCGATAACAAAATTAGAGGTGACAGACAAAACGTCAACTTGTATGGACTATTTAAATGCTGTTAAAAGCTAGTTTGGATCAATAACTAAACAAGTCAGAAAGTGCTACAAAGCAAATAGATGCAGTATTGCCGGCGCCGACAGTGTGATTTTTTTTTGAATGAGTACTTACATTAAATACATTTTTCGGCCTTGTTTTTCAAGATATTGTAACGACTTTAAGTATCTTGCCAGCTTTTCTAAAATAACTATAGGGTCCGCCATCTAACGTTTTTTTGATGTGTAAACATCTATGCTGGAGGTAGAGTGAAAAAAAAACGTTAACGTTCGTGTGCAACGTTACGTCGTGCACTTTACGTTGTAGCACGTTACGTTACGAAATCTGATTTGCCCCGACCAAAACAAATTGATTTTAACGCGATCGACAATTAGATTATATTTTGTCGCGACCACTCATTTATATTGTTTTTGCCAACACTTTTAACACTTATATTTTTATATTTTTTTCTTTAATTTTTAATTATTCCCCGAACAAAATGGACGCGACACTAGTAATTAAAAAGAAAACAAAATCAAAACAAAAATAATTATAGTCAGCTGTAGGGATTGACAATTGACTGTAGGTATGGTAGGTCAGTGGCTGCAGGTATGGTAGGATATCGGGTGCGTTCAGTGATACAAATCTGAACTTAAATTCTACGTTTACATTATATTGCTTTTAAACGATTCAATTTTTAGGCACGTAGGCGAGGGACGTAGGTGGCTGGGATATACAAAATAGCTGAGGTTGAACAAATTGCAGAGTTATCGGCTACTTTTGAACTTGCACAAAGTTAACATTCATTAAAAATCACAGCGTCCAATTCCATAGGCGATTGATGGTGTCAATCGATTGAAACTGCGATTTTTGTGATTTCCACTGACAACAACTGCAACTAAATATTCTAAAAACTCAAGATATATAATTCGCCGGCTATCTCATAGTGACATTTATTTGAGGTTCGTTCAGTATAAAATTAAGACTGAACTTTTTGTAAGTTTTACTGGATGGAAAGATGGATTTTCATAAGGGTTGCAAGTTCGTTGACAGTTCTAACTGGATATTTCAATTCGGCCCCTGTCAGTCAAACCATTAAGTTCCTTTGGAATTTGGGTACGGTGTCATTTAATTAAAACCACGATTTTAGTGCTCTCCGCTGACAGTTGTTGTTTGTCGATGCTCAGAGAGTGATTACCATAAACAATAGCCATGTGTAATGTGAAGTCATCTTAAAGTTGAGAGTGAACTACGAAGCAGGACCTTTCAGTAATGAACCTTCACCGTTCGTTGGAAACTTCACCACCAGCCTTTCAGTGCTTGGAAATTTCGTTACAGCGGTCCCCCCACTGGGGTATTTCACTGCCGTTCTTTCAACACTAAGCTTTTTAAGCACTGCCTACAGATAGGTAATGTAGTGTTAATTATTCAATATGTTTCTTTTGATGACGTTCAGTAACAAAAATTAGGCACTTGGACAAACGTTGATGTTTACACATATATAACCGTGAGTCCCGGCACTCACATATTTTTGTGATGTGTAAACATCTTTGCTGGCGGTAGAGTAAAAAAAAAAACGTGAACGTTCGTGTGCAACGTTACGGTGTGCAAAGTTACGATCTGCATACTAGGATGGGTGCGTTCAGTGAAAAAAATCTTAAGATCCCCTTCGAGCAAAAACAAGTCCGTTTTGGATCCGCGCACGTTGATGTTTGCACATACTAACCGTGAGTCCCGGCACTCACACAATTTTTTTTATATTCTTTTTATATCTGTTGCTAGCCAAATAGGCACCAATTTTTTACAATCCAACTTAATAAAGTAATCAATTTTAAATTTGCACTGTTACCTACATTCTGCTTGTACCTACCTACATTATCACCGTATTGCTTTATCATTATAGGCACTTGAGCATGTGGATAAGATAATAATGATTGTTTAATTACATCTGTTGAGAATAATAACAACAATAAACTTAAAAGTTATTTAATGGTGATTTGTATTTCGTTTACCTACAATCTACATACATACATTCATATATTGCTTTGAATTATTTCTTGGTATTATATGTATTACGGTCAAATAAACTTCATTATTTTGTTTTCTTTTAGATGGTGTGCCATGCTGAATGAGATTCTCATTTGTCGAGCTATTTTGTCGTGAAAAACTTATCGGACATTCAGTCTAGTCAATTGTTGCTGAAGAAATCCAAGGGCTTACTAATTGAAATGTGATTTGCCTTGGCACAAGGCACCACCGGAACGACTTAAATGTGATAACAGAATTTCAGACTAACGTACATTTAAACTCAAAAATTAGTTCTGAGTGTTTGGCGTTTCTTATTGTGATATATCTGCTATTTAAGAAAAGTGATAAGAAGGTGGTGATAACGAGTATAGCTTTGCTGGAAAATTTACAGATGACATGGCGAAAATAAATGGAAAACTCTTGCCAATCAAGGCGCACTACTTCTTCTTTATGGCCGGTATGTTTATATTTCTTTAAAATTGTATCGAAAGTTTTTTGTTCTTGAATTTTTAGTACTTGTCTTATATGATTGGTTAAATATTTTAGGAACGTACAACCTACATACATAAATGTCCGGTAATTGTCCGGCTATACACATTAAGATATAAATCTCATAAGTTAGTGTTAACCTAAAAATTTAACAATGAGAGCAGTAAAAAAGGAAAAATTAAACAACATTTTTGGCAAAAATTTTACAAAAAATTCAATCGAATTGCTGATTGAGAGAAAAAGAAAGATAGAAAAGTAAGAAAAAAGGGATAAGAATAAAGGCGAAAAGGAAAAGGATAAAAAAAAAATAAAAAGCTGAAAGGATAGAGAACAGAGAATTTTTAAGATACTAAAAAAACTGTCTCAATTGGGTTTTAAAACGTGAAAAGTTGTTGATTCTCTTAATATGATGAGGCAAAGAATTCCACAGACTTGAGGCGTTAATGAAAAATTGGGTTCAGATGTCAGGGAGGCGTATCGGGGTTGAATCAGTTGTTCAGACCTGGCTGAAGAGGCCCTTGTAATTCTATCAAAAAGATAGGGAGGTTGAGTTGTGAACAGGATATCAGAGAGGAAGGATAAGGTGCGAAACTGAAATTAATTCTCGAGCGACATGTTGAGTAGACTATTCGAAAAATTTGATACTCTTCGTATCCAAAAATGTATCTAACGATATTGTTGAAGACGACATTTAGCTTTCTTTTGCAGGCATAACTACAACTAGAGAAAATTTCGCAACCATAGACTAAAATGGGAAGAATTAAACTTTTCGCAAGCATTGCAAGTTTCTTCATTGGTGTATAAGACTGGGAGACCCAGAGCGTGCGTAACGTTTCGTATGCCTTACCCACTGTGCCGTAAATGTGCTTATCCCGTGTTAGATTGCGAGTAGAGGTTATTCCGAGAGCAGAATTCACATATTCAACAGTTTTATTATTTAAGGTTATTTGAGGGAAATAGGTTAGATCCAAATATTTTTTAGATATAACCAAGCACTTAGACTTTGATGGGTTTAAGGCCAGTCCATTAGTCTTAGCCCAAAGTGCTAGTTTTGCGAGGTCCTCATTCAAGCGGCAAGCACCATCTTCAATAAGACCAAGACCGCAGCCGAGGTACATTTGTACATCGTCATCAGCATACATATGTAATGAGCACTTATCGATGGCGGAGGGAATATCATTGACGTAGAGCGAAAAAAGTAATGGGCCAAGAATGGATCCTTGTGGAACTCCGCTAGTGGTAGGGAGAAAATCGGATAAATTGTTCCCTATTTCAACAGGATTGCATCCTATTGGATAAATAGGATGATATAAGCTTAACAGCATCATTTTCTTGGGTAAACCAATTGGGATTATCCGACTTATTTTGCTTAGTTTTTACTACAACATGTCTGTTGAATAGCTGAGCAATTTTATCATTAAAAAACCTTACCTGCTCAGTAGATGAGGTAAATTTAAATATATTATCCCAAGCTATGTTTCTAGAATCTGCTTCAAGTTGGGAATAATCAATGTTTTTAAAATCGCTATAGCTGTATGTGGTTGTTACAGGCATGAGTATGGAAACTGTAGGTTACAAAAATTAGGTCGTGTTTGGAGAAGCCGGGTGCAGAAAGCTGTTCGGAGAGCAAAACTTTATTTGTATCATTTACAAGAAATAGGTCAAGAAGCGTCGGATCTCCACCGAAATAGTGGGTGGGAGTAATTGTGTTAACGGATGTAAGGTCAAGTCTGCTCATCTGATCCGAAAAGATAACAGATTGCAATTAAAGTCACCACATAATATAATGTTAGAGCAATCCAAAGTTATTTCCTCTAAGAGTTCATAAAGAGGGGATAGTTGCATGTTTATATTGGGCCTATAAATTTCACCTATCAGCATTTTATCATTATTGTTTCCGATCAAGTCAACGAAAATGTACTGGATCGCTGTAGTACACTCAGAAGAAGATCTCAATTTACATTTAATAGATTCTTTGACATACATTGCCACCCCACCACCCTAAGGAACAACACTGATCATTTAAATCATCAATCAACCACGTCTCTGAGACACAAACAACATCCCCACCAGAGTCTACAAATAAGTCACGGAATTCATCAATTTTCGGCAAAAGACTCTGCGCATTAATGTGACAGACTCGAAGACCATTATATTGTTTTCTTAGAACCCTTGTCATCGAACGCAGAGATCCACCAACACCAACACGGTTATCATATCAGCCATCGATGTTGCAAGAGAAGCAAAAGAAATATATATAATTTATGTGTGTATGTATATAAATCAGCAAAAAGGTAAGGGAAGAAAGAAGGAAAAATTAAAAAGAGAAATTCGATTTTTAATAGATATAAAATTAAAATAATAAGAATAATTTGAAATTTAACTTTAAAGCCTAGTACGCAGATCGCGCTAAACTTAATTTTATCTCTACTATTTTTATCTCTACAAACGTTTGCTAAAAGCTTCGATAAAAACTAAAGCGAACAGAGATTATCCACTCCAAATCGAGACGAGAATACTCGGCAGCCATTTCAATTTGCCTACATACTTAAATTATCAGTTTGCAGATACAAAATGAGAATGTATGTATAAAAACCTCACACATTTACAGCAGGGTTCTTCACACTCTCGTTGAATTGTTGTTGCAATTCACATCTATTCGTCGACACGAGACGAAATTACAAAAACAGTAGATTTTGCAGGGTGAAACTTAAAAAACATTCTCATCTCTATGTTGAGTACCGTTGGCCTTGATTCACAAATGTCAAAAATTATCTGTGAAAGAATATGTTCAGCATTATTTCGCGCACTAAATTAATTGGAGACTTTTTGATAAAGTACTAGATGAGAGTTGGAATTTAGCTCGTGGACTAGCGTACTGCTCGGCTAAAAATCCGCGCTAAAATTTATCTTTGGAGGAAATTTGTATGAAAGATAAATCTTAGCGCGATCTGGGTACTAGGCTTAAGTAAGTAGTGTTCGAAATAAAATGAGTAGGTATGTACCACAGATTAGCCATATGAAGATGAGAATGTTTCGTACGTTTCACTATTCAAAACCCATTTGTTTACATTGTTGTATTTGTAATTTCTTCCCGCGTCGATGAATAGATGTAAATTGCAACAACAATTTAACCGGTGTCTGAAGGTCCCTACTGTCTATGTGTGAGGTTTTTATACACACATTCTCATTTTTTATCTGATAACTGCCAGTTCAAGCTTGTAGGCAAATTAAAATGGCTGCCGGGGATTCTCATCTTCATGTGGCTAATCTGTGGTATGTACAGGAAAAATAATAAAAAAGAGAAATTCAATTTAAGATAATAATAATAGAAAAGGGATATGAGTAATGAAAAGAGAAAAAAAAATATAATAAAGTACGAATGTAATGTATGTATATAAAAATGAATTTGAGAACTTATTTAAATAAGATTAATGTTGAGTAAATTAAGTTATATTCTGGTTGTCTTCTTCATTTGCAGAACTGGCAATTCTCTCTAGGTCTCCAAAGCAATTAACTGATAAAGGTGTAGAGTTTATTTGACGTTTCACATATACGACTCCACGTGAAGTATAAACAGAAGTGATACGTTTACTTCTTTTCATTTGCATAGCGCGTTGAAATAAGCCTCGATATTGCATAGATAAGCTCTCTCGCAGGTAAATTGGTTTCGATGGGTGATTAACACTAAAGCCGACATGATGCCAGGAGAATTGTTGTTTACTCGATTTTTGGAAGTCTGCAATTGATTATGGAGAGAGAGTATGGAGAGTTGAATTTGATCATAATTGCAGTGTTGTGTGAATCATTCTTAGGACGAGTTCGGTAGATGTTGCGCAAGACGAGAGGGGCGGTTCGATACCAATCGTTTGACAGATATGGTTAAAAAGATTATTTAAATTTTCATCGGGTAAGTTCGGAATACCAAATAAAAAAGCATCGCTAGCGACCATTCGGTTATTATAATGATTAAAAGATTGCTTGAGTTCATTTAATTCCGCTACATTGTGATCGATTTTTGAGTGGAGCTTTGCGTGATTGAAATTTTTATCGGCAAGCAACCTTTTACAACATGATTAACATGTGTTAAACTGTAACCACAATATATTTACATACTACATACCTACTCTTATTCTCTTTATCTCGGTTGCGAATGTCCCACATCGATGAAATGTCAATGTATCATTGTTTTTGCATTTCGGCCTCCTTCATTTATCTCTATTAAAAAGCGGTAATTATTTTTAGTTTTTTTTATTAAATATTTCATTGGGTAAGACTTTTTTTTTGATTTCGTTAAGGGTGCCTTAAGGGAAGCTTTAATCTAAATCTTGAACAATCAACCCGTTGCGGTGTTCGCGCTTTCTATAATAATTAAAAAGCACGTCGAAGTGAGTCGGATGCGTTCACATTAGTTTGTGTCTGAACAATACAAGTTGGAAAAAAATCGGAGGAGACAGTCTAATGTGAACACCGTCAAAAAGAGGGACCTATAATTCAAACATACTTAAAGTGTTTTTCTATTCTTTTTTCTACCATATTTATGACAAAATATTTCTTAAACGTCAACTTTTTTGCTATTTGGATTTTTAAACGTTTACATCTGGATCAAAATTTTTTTTTTTTTTACCACTTTCTTATGTATAAACGGTGCCTCTTGAGGCTTGACTCTTTTCGAAATTTTATGAATTCGAAGGTGCAATCAGATCTTTCTTCTCCTTCGGAAAGATTTAAGCCTCAAGAACCAACGTGTTATATCTGTATTATAATTACTTACTTAAAGGGCTGCCGGCCGGCCCGTGAAGTGGCTCGGCTTGAGACATGGGAGCTTTTCATTCTCCTCATTTGGGGGCACGCTCCTTCTAGTCAACCAAACCAAGCGCTGTTTCATCGGCAATAGCTTGGTCTCTATAAACCAAAGGTTCATCAGTCTTCGTTATTTGCCTTGAACCTAGTGGGCGGCTGGGATTCGAAGGATGTCTTAGCGACAACATTTTGGTCCTTTCTACAGCTCATAGACTTCGCGGCTGCATCTTGTCCTCCATTCCTTGCACAGAGGACCAAATATACGTCTAATAATTTTCGAAAGATCCTAGTATCAGCTCTCCCTTTCTGCTTATAATGCATCAGCACTCGGCGCCGGGGCCGTAAAGCAGGACAGGTAGTATTAGGATTTATTTAGAGCGTCTCCTTTTTGTTTCGCCAAACCGAAGTAACAGCAGTTTGCAAGGATTATTCCTCGCAGGATCTCCACTAAGGTGGCATTCGTGGAGATTATGCTTATTTCAAAGAAGAGGAATTCCTTAAACATCACGAAGTTGCTGCTATCATAATAGTGACGTTTTGTCAGATGCAAGTTCTTGGTCTTTTTCTGGTTTTCTTCATGTTCGCCTTCGCCTGTTCCTCAATAGCCATGAAGAAATCTATAACGGCGCATTGGAAGCGGACGATGATATCGATATCTTTCGCATACGGAAGTAGTTTAGTTGAACGGAAATATTGAAAATAGTTTTTTTTTTCGTGTTAACGTCTGTTCCACAAAAAAATTCAAAAAGTCACATGACTTTTGCGCATTGCAGTGTTTTTTTTAATGTCAAGCGACAAATCAGTTTTTCAGGAAGGATGGTAAATGATATCATATGGGACTTCGAAGTTGATGATGGGTCTCGACTTGAAATTCATTGGTCATCGCTAATCTACTGGGACGGAAGCCACACTGATATTGTCAAACGGCTTACTGCCTGAACACAATAGAATGCTGCAACTGATGGAACTGGAGCTGTAACATCTGGCAAAAAGTGTCGTACGTGCTTATTTTATGTGCCCACAGTGCAACTGTACAGCTTTTTCTATATAATTTACAGAAAAAAAAATCAAAGATTGGTTTGCGCAGTCTTAGTTATCCATTGCTTTAAATTCGGATATTTTTTTTTGTTTTATTTTTAATTATTTTCGTGACACAAATCGGTGAGTGCTGTACGTGAAAGGTTAAAAGTTGCGTTGTGTTCGTAACATTGAATTTGTGAGTACTAAACATTTTGACAGCTATTTCGGCTGCAGTTTCAGTTGCAGCTGTCTCCGTGGTGTTCAGGCAGTTAAGAAACTCACGCTGGGTCACTGGACCAATTTGGCCCTAGAAAGCGGCTAAGTTATCCACTTATACTTTGTACTATTGTAGTTAACGTAGCCCCAATGGAAAATAAAAAGAGCTGTCATAGTCATATCACATATTCTAGGTGGTCAATTTCACATGAAATTAACTGTTCACCAAATCGTTGAATATGAAATAAAGCCATGATTTCATTGGCTGGGAAGAAAGTAGCCCCATCTTGTTGGGACCAAATGTGATCAAGATCACGGGTTTCAATTTCAGGAAGTAAATTATCCGTTATCATGGCGCAATAACGGGCGTTATTCACAGTTACCTTCTATGCGGCCTAATTTTTGAAGAAATATGAACCGATAATTCCAACAGCCCATTTACCAAACCATTGTTTTGCCTGGATTTAGCAGCTCTAGAAACTTTTCGGGTAGCTCTTCACCAAAAAATACGCACAAACTAGAAAAAGCTAATTTGCTTGCAGCACAGTTTCCTGTTAATTCGACACTGGCAGAAAATTATATGACTCCTCCTGTACTTGAGAACGTAAACGTTTTCATGGGACCAATTTTCTTTTGTACTCGTATACAGTTGCAAGAGTGTTGAAAGATTTTGACATCTTATTCCTCCTATTGTTCTGAAGAGGTGTTCTTCTACCTTGGCAAAACCACTGCGTAAGCTTTTCCATCTGTCCTACTCTACTGGTCTCTTTCCGAGTGGATTGAAAACAGCATTTGTCCAGCCTGTCCCTAAAAAAGGCAAATCTTATTCCCCTCTAACTATCGTCCAATTGCACTTATTTCCCTTCTTTCCAAGGCCATGGAAACGCTGATTAACCACCAGCTTAAGAAATATCTTGAGGAACGAAAGCTTTTTAATGACCGGCAATATGGCTTTCGTAGCAATAGGTCCACTGGTGATTTGGTGGTATATCTCACCGAACAGTGGCACAAATCTTTACATCGTTTTGGCGAAAGTAAGATTATTGCACTTGATATTTCAAAAGCATTTGATAGAGTTTGGCATCAAGCTCTCTTATCGAAAATGCGTGCATTTGTTATCGATGAATCTCTTCTTCGTTGAATTAGAAATTACCTTTCGGACCGATCAATACAAGTTGTATTGGACGGTTTCAAGTCTGAAACTTATATAATAAACGCTGGTGTGCCCCAAGGCTCCGTTTTGTCTCCGACTCTCTTCCTAATATTCATTAATGATCTCTTGTCTGAAACTTCTAATCCTTTAAACTGTTTTGCTGACGACAGTACCCTCAGCTTTTCATATTCGTTTCTAGATTCACACCCTTGTCCTTCGGATGTGGAACTTCAACGGCAGCGTATGATAAGCTCATTTAATTCTGATCTTGATAGCATTTTGAAATGGGGAAATAAAAATCGCGTAGAATTTAATGCTTCAAAAATACAATGCTCCCTTCTGTCGTTAAAGCGAACCGCACCCCCAATGCCGCTATCCATGAGCGACACTTGCATCGAGGAAACTGAAAAACTTTCAGTTCTTGGAATGTGCATCACAGATCACCTTTTGTGGAATAATCGCATATTCGATGTCGCAAAAAACGCTGTTAAGTGTCTAGGTTTTCTCCGTCGGTGCAAGAAATTTGTCTCCCCCCCTGATCTGGCTGTAATCTATAAACCCATCATTCGTCCAAAAATGGAATACAATTCTCATATTTGGGCAGGTGCTCCAATAACCCACTTGAGTCTATTAGATAGAATTCAAAAGAGAGCTTTAAAATTGATAGGCGATAGAACTATAACGGAAGCAAGCAATTCAAACTCTCGAATACCGCCGCAATGTTTCATGTCTTTCACTATTTTATCGCTATTTTTATAAACATTGTTCTAGTGAAATAGCCAGTTGCATTCCTCCCCTAAAAGAATTCAACCGTAATACTCGTATTTCTAGGAATGCGCATCAGTTTACCCTTGAGCCCAACTTCGGACGTACTGTTAAGAACAGAGATTCTTTCTTTAGTCGCATTACAAGAATGTGGAATGCGTTACCCGGCTCAATTTTTCCTTCCCACTTCGATGTTCAAACAATTAAAACCAATTTGCATCGGTATCTCCTTTCAAATCCTCTCCCACTTTCCTAAACGCTCGTACTGTGTTTAATCATAATAAGGGAAGTCACAACCCCTTGAGTGCGCGCATAATATAAAAAAAAAAGAAAATAAGAAGCTCTAATAATAAGGTTACTTAACATTTATGTTGTGTTACTTATATAATTCTATATGTCTTCTATAAATTTAATTTAATCTTCCTAAATAATTCCATAGGTCACTCAGGGAAAAACTGCGACTTGGATTTTAATAACAGCGTATTAAAATTCATTTTGCTTGTATTATAACAAAACATATTTAAGTTTAAGCAAAAACTATTTGTTTCAAATACGGAAAGCGTTTGCAAAATTTGGTAAATACACTGTGTATTAAATTTAAGTTACAACTTATTTATTTGTAATATGACCATAGCGTTGAAAATATTTAAAAACGAAAAGTTTTTAATTCAAATATAAAACCGCTTTCTTTCAAATACATAAAATCAAATAATTGAGATATGTTAAAGCAAAGCCGAAACGTATTTAATTTTTATCGTGATTGTTATGAAACTTTCATCTTAAAAATGTTGAGCCTTAAAATCAAAGGTAAAACATATTTAAATCGAAAATTTTAATTTTTGCGAAGTAAGTAAAACCTTATTTAAATCAAACACAATGTACGTTTCAAAAGTGTAGTGTATCTATTAAGATTAAAGTAAAAATGAACTTAAAAGTAATTCCTTGTTTTGAAATCAACTGTTTCGCATTTTTGGAGTTCTTAAAATTAAGGTGAAAACCTAATTAAAATAAATAACAAATGTTAGTCAATAATAAGTTAAATGTAAAACGTACTTAAAACAAATAGAAACAACTGATCAAGAAAGGAAATTAACTTAGTTCTCATCTACCAACCAAATTGAGTTTTGTGATTCAATCGGTATTGAGATTGCAGTGCGTAAAGGTTAAAAGTATAGCTTCATTTTTATCAAATTGATAATGTTAAAACTTTTGTTAAAAAGAAATATTTATAATTTTGTTGAATTAAATTATTTTCTTCATGACAATAAATCGTTTTTGTTTTTATGTCTTAGTTTAAACTCTTATATCTGCAATTTTCTAGGTTCATATTTGAAGACCATCTACAATTGGAACCCTAAATATCTATTTTAAGCTTATTAGTTGAAAGTAACAAATGATTACAGTTTAATTATTAAAGATACGCGATAATAGAGGCGTAAGTATGAACATTTAGCCTACTTCAAAATTCCAATTTATAGCAGTTTTATTATAGTTAAAGTACTGTTTATGCGGCCCGCAGGATCAGGCCTCTCCGCCGATTGACATACTTCAGGCTCCCAGGGTTTATTTTTTGAAGTGTTAATGCAGGCCCACTCCAAATTGCGATAAACTGTTGCGACTGGACGTTAGTCCTGTAGAAAATTATAGAATTCTTTAAGAAACGTATATGAAATACGTTGTTTATTTCAAATACATTATTTTTCCATATAATTGAATGAGGAATCTGATTTAACTCAAATTGTTGGAGAACTTAAATCAAACTCACCGCACCTATAATTTTAAAATGCTTGCATTTAATTTAAAGTAGTTATACATTATTTTTAAATCACGAATTGTTTTTATTCAAAAAAAAATGTATTCAAATATAATGCATATCGTATTTAAAATAAGGTCGTCAATTTATGAAAAATAAGTATTCTCGGTTTTGATTTTAATGAATTTCCTACTAGATTCAAATCTGCTTCAATTTTATTTTAAATGATGACAATCTCATTCATAGTCGCAAACAATTTGAAATAAAGCGTTAAGTCTTTAAAAGAAGGAGCTTATGTAATGAAATCTTTCTTTTACTGCTTTAATTCAAAGTCGAATCATATTTGTTTAGAAGTGAGTTTGTTAAATCTATAATCAAGGGGGCACGGCTTTAAATTTAATAAAAACGTCTTTAGTCCCAAATTGTTGCGGTTCTACTTCGATTCAAAGCCGTTTTCTTTGATTTTAAGATGTTTTTCGGCTCAGTGTATACATAATGTTTATTTACTTTAGTTTTATATTCACAGCTATGGGACCGATTCTCCCACAAATATCCGTCTATGGTAAACAGCTTGGGGTCGAGCCTGAAATCATGGGCTACATCACATCAGTACTTCCAATCATGTATGTTTTGGCAAAGCCAGTTGTTGGCTTTTTAGCAGACTACTTTGCAGTAAGTTGAATCAAGTTAATAAATATGTTTTTATTATTTATGGATATATGTTATTTTTTTCAGAACTTTCGGAAGTGCATATTCATATCACTAATTTTTCTTATGACATTGTCCTTTGCTGGCTTTTACTTTGTGCCAGCTGCAATACAACACTCCATAAATGTTAGTAAGGAATTTAACTTAACATTAACTGCAAACGATCTCAGAGAGTGTGGTACCCAGGTAAGGTTATCATTTGGATCAACATTTTAAAACGTTTGGTTGGAGTTTTTTGTTTTGATATTTGACCATTTTTTTGTTCTATGCATTATCATAATAAAGGGTCCGCCAAATAATCGAATGCGCAAAACATCGTGTGTAGCTTCGGCTGTGTGGCACGTAGTGCGCGCCGCAGTCCTGTTGAAACCAAATGTTGCCAATATCCTCCTCTTCAAGTTTTGTGAACAAAAATTCGTTCAACATGGCCCGATAACGATCGCCATTGACTGTAACGGCCACTCCTTGCTCATTTTCGAAGAAAAATGGCCCAATTTTGCCTCTGGCCCAAAATCCGCACCAAACAGTGACTCGTTTTGGGTGTATCGGCTTTTCAATGTATGCGTGCGGGTTTTCTGTGCCCAAAATGCGACAATTTTGCTTGTTTACTACCCGCCAAGATCAAAATGAGCTTCATCTGAAAAGATGATTTTTTTGGCAAAATCGGCATCTTCTCTAAGTCGATCGAAGGCCCACTTAGCAAAGCGTATACACAACCATATTCGTTCAGCGGAAGGATAAAACTAATTATCTGTCAAATCAGACATGAGCTAAGTGTTACCATTCACGAAATAAGCTCTAGTTGAAAAAAAAAAACGTTAGATGGCGGAACCTTAAGCTGTGTTAGTTTGGAGGTGGCGAACTAGTCTTGAGTAGAAGCAAACAATAATCTATTACTACCAACTACTCGTGTCTCATGGCGAGTAAATGAGGTTTGTAGGAAAACCATAATTTTGTGCTTTCCATTCAAAATGGCTAGCAAATGACTTATGAGTACTTCCCCACCTCCAAAGGAACTCGGGTAATTTGATCTATCTCCCCCGTTTAGGCGGGAGAGGCAATTTTCTTAAATATCTACTGGAAAAGACAAACAATGTTCAAACTTATTTTTTTTCAAAATTATACATACGTTATTAAGTAGATACTATTTTGTTTCTAAAATTGCTAATATCAATTCTTGGTTAAACTTTAAAAACAAGATGCCTTAATCTTACTTACGTACGAATTATATGTATATTGTTGGAAAGGTATTGTCGTTCAGAAGCGAATAATATGAAAGGGTTCTTTTTTTAGACGTGTGGTTTTCAATCTGGCAATACATTTTTCGGAGTTGGTGTTTTAGACAGTTGTTACTTGATTTATGCTCAGTTTAGTTTGCCTTTGCCATTTCATAGGAACTACACTTACTCCTGAACAACGTTTGCAAATCATGCAAATTTATTTCCAAAATAATGGTTCGGTTAGCGCGACGCATCGCATCACATCGCATCAATTCAATTCAATTTATTATCTTCTTCTTCAATTGGAATAACAAATTTTATACAAATTTTCTCTTAAAATTAACAGTAGTTTTCTATACGTTTTCAAGAAATTAATCTAATGTCTACAATATTATTATTACAAGAGTGTTTTTCACTAGGTTAAGAATAAATGAAGAAAAATAAATGATACAATCTTTTGTCTGATGACAAGTGTCGAAAATGATCGAGGTCAAAATAATCGCAAAATCGCATAAATTCGAGTTCGAGCAACCATGGATCGGTTTCGCACCACGTTTACTCTAGTGGATAATGCGCACCCTCAGAGACGCCGGCCGTACAGTGCGCTACGAAAACGCTATTGCTGCTGTGGAGCAGAGTATCGAAGAAGACCCGAATGAGTCCATCCGCCATCGTGCGACGCGCGCAACAATGGGAGCTGTCGAAAATTGGGCCTCTCATCTGGAATTTATTCGAGCCAGCCGCTTGCCCGAAATACTTAAATACACTTAAACACAATCAAATTCAATAAAATAAGAAGAAAGAGCTAGAAAATATTTGTTTAATAAATTCACGGCATTAAGATTGAATCATTTTCCAGCGCTGAGTGGAAACATCAATGGAAAGAACGTGAAATCTCAGATGGCGTTCAGAAAATAATTTGATTTGTTTTTATGGAAGTGAGGAAGTGAGTTTTCTAGATTGTATGTCATTTACAGTGTATTTTCTAGAAGTTTCCGTCAATTACAAGATAATGTAATTGGTACTCAAATTTCGACGGCTGGGGGTAGTAGTTATACTAAATGTATGCAAATTCATTATTCATATCCGATTTATAGCCTTAAACCATGTATGACTAAGTAAATACTTAGTATTAAATGATTTTAACCGTGTCTTAGGTAAATACTAAAGTTGTATCCTATTCGTTTTAGGTATTCCACAACAACGCAGAATGTAAGACGACCCGCCGAATTCTATGCCATGCAACAGAAGTTGACCTTACGACAATACCTTTGTATATCACTCGTCCAACTTATGAATCAACTTCCAACGAAACATTGCTAAAGGAAGAGACATATCATAACGTTTGCCACAAAGCAGGCAACCTTTCAACGTTCAATAGCGTTCAAGCCATTTGTGAAGTTGACGTTCTTCATTCTCCCAATTGCCTCTACAATACTTCGACATTTTGGATTTTTGTCTTCCTCTTGTGCATCGGAACTATTGGTTTCAATGTGACGAACTCAATAAGTGATGCTATCTGTTTTGATGTGCTTGAAGGTGATGACATGCAATATGGTGGCCAAAGAGTGTGGGGAACAATTGGATTTGGTTTTACAGCTCTCTTAGCTGGAATCGCCGTCGACCTTTGGACCGTAGATGCTGTCAAAAGTTTTACCCCAGCTCTGGTAGTTATGTTGGTGTTTAGTGGATTTGATCTTCTAAGTGTGACCAAGTTAAAGTTGCCCAAATTCTCAACTTCGGATTCCATCTTCCAAGATGTTTGGGGTTTGCTTTCACAGAAATCGATTGCGATATTTTTGGTTTTCGCAACTATAGCTGGAATTATTGATTCTTTTATCATTTACTTCATGTTTTGGCATCTCGAAGATGTTGCCCTAGAAACAGGCTACATGGAACAAATAAAACTTATCGAAGGCTGTGTAGTTGCGGCTGAATGCCTATGTGGAGAAATTCCCATATTTCTGTTCAGTGGAAAGATTCTGAAGAAGATTGGTTACGTTCACTGTCTGAGCTTGTGCTTCTTTACGTACTTCATAAGACTAGGACTGATTTCTCTGATAGCAAATCCGTGGTGGCTGGTACCGATTGAATTGGTTATGCAAGGTTGCACCTACGCACTATGTTATACCTGCATTGTGGCGTATGCATCGGCTGTAGCACCACCTGGAACGTCAGCTACAGTTCAGGGTTTAGTAGCTGGAATGGACGATGGCTTAGGATTTGCTATTGGTTCACTTATCGGTGGGCAGATATACAAACGATTTGGGGGACGGAGGAGTTTCCAGATGTTTTCGGGAGCGGCTTTAGTGACCTGTTTGGTGCATATTCTCATACGACCTGCTGCAAAGAATAAACAGTATCTGCCAAAAGGTGAATACCAACTTCCAGTTGAAATGAAAGAATTGCAAAAATCATGAGGACTTGTATGTACCTATTTTAAGTATTGAAAAATAAAGATTTGTATTTTTTGAATGTTTTGTACATATTTGAATGTATTTTTTATAGAAATTATAATACTTGTGAAACTGTTTTTGATTTAAAATTTGCAGTAAACTATTCAATTAATTAAAAACTTAAAGAATAGCTAGGACAGGAGTTATAATTCAAAGCTTTAATATGTATTTACTTTAAATAAGAAAAAAAACATTTTGTACCCTCTAAACAGATAACATAAGGGGTCCGCCATCTAACGTTTTTTTTTTTCAACTAGTGCTTATTTCGTGAATGGTTACACTTAGCTCATGTCTGAATTGACAGATAATTAGTTTTATCCTTCCGCTGAACGAATATGGTTGTGTATACTAAGAGAAGATGCCGATTTTGCCAAAAAAATAATTTTTTCAGATGAAGCTCATTTTGATTTTGGCGGGTAGTAAACAAGCAAAATTGTCGCATTTGGGGCAGAGAAAACCGTCACGCATACATTGAAAAGCCGATACACCCAAAACGAGTCACTGTTTGTTGCGGATTTTGTCCAGAGGCATAATTGGGCCATTTTTTGAAAATGAGCAAGGAGTGGCCGTTACAGTCAATGGCGATCGTTATCGGGCCATGTTGAACGAATTTTTGTTCACAACATTTGGTTTCAACAGGACGGCGCGCGCGCGCTACGTGCCACACAGCCGAAGCTACACTCGATGTTTTGCGCCATTTTCAAAAAAAAAAAAAACTTATTTGGCGGACCCTTTATAATATTTTTCTATCGAGATGAATGAATGATAAGACACATCAGGCAAAAGAGAATAATGTTCTTCAATGGTTAAGTGATTTTTTAAATTAATTTAGTTTTTTAACTTCATGTATGTAATTTTAAGGAGCAATAAAAAAAAGTTTCTTTCCATACTTTTCTATAAAAAAACAATATTTTTATGTTATGTATTGACTTCTGGACAAAGTAAAACCTTCTTATGTATGTAAATCACCAGTATGTGGGCGACAAAAAACATATACATTTTTGAAGACCTTGGGATTAAAAATGGTGGTTGATAACGATAACAATTTAAAGGTCGGTATATACAAATATTTTTAATTTCTGTAAATAAATTTTTTTTCTGAAGATTATTGCTATTATTACAAATCTATCAGATCTTGGATATTTTGAGCATGTGAATGAAAATTAAATTTAATTTAATTATAGATATTCAAAACTTTTTTAATTGGCTACAAACAAAACACAAGCACTTATCAGTAATGATTATTTCAAAATTGTGTACAAGGTATTGCTAAATTAACCTCTATTCCGGGAGTTTACTAAACGATAGAATAGGAGAAAGAAGATAGCTCATTTTCCTAGGGAGCCTGGGCCCAGTGCCTTCACTAATGAATTTGGTATCAAATGAAAGGTGATGTTCAAATTATATGTTTGCCAAATATTTCCAAAATCGTTTGTGGGAGTCTTGAGATATTTGAGCTTGAAGTTGGCAGCTTCAGAAAAAGAATTTCACTTCGACGGGTTTTAAAAGCAAGACAGATGGACCCGAAGAGAAAGATAATAAGTAGTTACACGCCTCCACACTGAATTTCAATGCCCAAAACTACACCGAAATTATTGGTTTGTTGGATTGTGATTTGTCAACTCCCCCTTTTTTTTATAAAATATAAGTTATGCGGAAATAACTTCTTACATTAAAAGTGACTCAGTCCCTAAATGGAAAACTGATTTCCCAGTTCACACGCAGGCAGTTGAATGTTGCGTAAAACTAGTTTCGGAAGCTTAAGAACCACCTTCATGTTAAGAGCAGCCATGCCAAATTTTTCGCATAAGATAGTGTTGTTTTTAAAGAATGAAATATTTATACACACTTAGCTCAAAAACACTCTGCTTCATTAATCACTTTTTCTCTGCACTTTGTAATTTATTATAAAAATAAATAAAGGGTTTTCCAATAAGAGGTGTTATTTTGAATAGCTGTCACTTTTGAAGCTGTCATTTTTTGACATTTGACAAGAAGAAACTACGCCATTAATAAAAATGGAACGATACACGCTTCAACAACGCATTGAAATTATTAAAATTCACTATAAAAATGGTGAAAATTTGGCAGAGACGGTTCGTAAAACTAAAACATTTTTGGGTCGTCGTGAAGCACCTTGTCGGACCGCAATACAGAAATTGGTGGACAAATTCGAGCTGTTGCGACAAGTTAGTGATGTGAAGAATAAAACCCGTGCACGTCGCTCAAGAACAACTGAGAATATTGCTGTTGTAGCCCAAAGTGTTGAAGAAAACCCAGGTTTGTCCATTCCTCGTCGTTCTTTGGAATTAGGCATTCCACAAACGTCATTACACCGTATTTTGCATAAAGACTTGGGTCTTAAGGCTTATAAAGTTCAGTTAACACAAGAACTCAAGCCGGCTGATCATCAACAACGTCGTGTCTTTGCTGATTGGGTCCTTGAAATGCATGAAAATGATCCGGAATTTCATCGAAAAATCATCTTGACTGATGAGGCCCATTTCCACCTCGGAGGCTACGTCAACAAGCAAAACTGAAAACTGTCGCATCTGGGGCTCGGAAAACCCAAGAGTTAATGTTGAAAAGCCTCTCCATCCTCAACGCGTGACTGTTTGGTGCGGTTTATGGTCCGGCGGGGTCATTGGACCTTACTTTTTCGACAATGAGGCTGGAGCAACAGTTACGGTCAATGGATTGCGCTATCGGGAGATGATTAATGATTTTTTATGGCCGGAATCGGATGGTATTGATCTGGACAACGTTACTTTCAACAAGACGGCGCTACGTGCCACAGAAGCAATGAAACCATCGATCTTTTACGGGAAAAGTTTCCGAACCGTGTTATCTCTCGAAGAGGTGATCACAATTGGCCACCGAGATCTTGTGATTTAACACCTTGCGACTTCTTCCTTTGGGGCCACGTGAAAGATAAGGTCTACGCCAACAGCCCAGCGTCGATTCAAGACCTCAAAGACGGAATTCGTGAGGCTATCGAGGACATAGGGCAGCCACTTTGCGATTTGGTTATGGAAAATTTCATGAAAAGGATATGGTCCTGTAAGCGTGGTCGTGGCGGCCATTTGGCTGATGTTGTGTTCCATTATTAACGGCATACCTTCTTCTTTATAATGAAATAAACATCCGATCATTTATCTCAAAAAATGCCATTTTTCTTTGAATATCAAAATAACACCTCTTATTGGAAAACCGTTTAGTACAAATGTTTCAGTTGGATTTCTATCTACAGGGTGTCCGCCGGGAAGGTATACTACTTTGTTTTGCCGCCATTTTGGTAAACATTAGTCTTGACAGTTCATATTTGGCACTCGTGAAGTAGACACGTGACAAATTTATTTTGGAAAAATATTCGATAAACCAACGTGTTTTAATCGTTATAAAATTTTATCAAAATCAATCATCGATTACGGTGACGATGAGAAAGTTACGTGAAATTTTTGGGAGAAAAAACAAAACGCACTATTTATCGTGTAGTGAATGATTTCGAAGAAAGAGGGTCTGCAGGTGATAGGCCCAAGCATGGACCACAACGTACTGCAAGATCAGCTGAAAACATTACTCAAGGAAGTGTTACTTCTTCGAAAATGAAAACGGCGTAACGGTAACTGTAAATGTGGAGCGATATATCAACTGCATGCTTTGGGCTTGATTAACATGTGGTATCAACAAGTCGGTGCCTCATCGCATACAGCCATAGGAATTACTGCTAGACCTCTTTCCACAACAAGTTATCTCAAGAAATGGTGATGTCGATTGGCCTCCATACGGTCGCCTGATTTGACTGCTCCGGACTTCTTTTTGTGGGGATATCTGAAAACAGAAACACTTGAGCAACTAAAACAAAATATTCGTGATGAATTAATGAAATACCGAGTGAAATGTGTGAGAATGTAATGAAAAATGTGCTCAAAAGGGCTCGCATTTGTGAGACTAACAGAGGCGGACATTTACCTGATATTGTATTCCATACATACCTAATTGCCGACATTAAATAAAACATTTATCAATATAAGATCCATTCTCTTTCATTTAATCAAAAATTATAAACAAACAAAGTAGTATACCTTTCCGGCGGACACCCTGTATTATCGATTCTTTGTTCGGCTGTCAACTAAAATCCCTTTCACGATGTAAACCGGATTTCCTTCCACAAGCCTAACTAAAACAATCATTTGTCTGTAAGTTGTTATAAACTTTGGCCTGAGGAAACATTAGAACCCTAATTTACATTAAATAGGCAATTAACAACACAAAATACTTAAAAAAAAGACACCACGTTCTTAACGCATCGTTCAGAAAATCAGGGGGGTCATTCCGTAATTCGATTATCGCCACACGATATCGTTCTGACGATAACTTTGCTTCACGTAAAAGCGATAATCACTATCGACTGGACGATATCGTCTTGACGATCGAAAATTTGCTCTCCGTAACTCAAAAATCGTCAAAACGTTATCGTTAAATCGTTACCGTTTGAACGATACCTATTTAGCTATCGTCTTGCGTCGTCTTGTTTGTTTTTCGAAACAATTTATGCATTTTATCATATGTAGGGTTTTTCAATAAGGGCGCGTAGATGTTTTCGGTTGATCCTGGGTTTCGTTGACGAAAAGGGTTTGGCTGATTGTCCACTGAATTGGTCGACTCAAATTTGGGCACCAAACTTTCGATTATAGACATGGAAATACAACCATGTAAACCTTAAAATAGGCGCAACGCACGTATCGTTGCCTAAAAGATTTTTATATTAAAGTTCTTTCAATTGGACGTGTCGTTCAATCGTGTAACTTGACATGATCATTTGGCATCAGTAAATAATAAACAAAAGATTTAATAGATGTCACCGTCAAAATCTGCCCGCTGCAATTGAAAACCCTATAATTAATTATATGTAGTTTGGAGGATAGGTGGATAACCGATTTGTTTAGGCGACTTCACGTTTTGCCCGCACTTTTCTTCACTTCTTCTAAATAAAAATTGATATTTTTTGGGCGTTACTGACAAAAATAAATTACAGAATTGTCATTTATGACAATGATTGAAAAGTCAATCCTTCTCAAACTGTGATTTATAATAAACGATTGTCGAGACGATAGTGATTGTGTTACGTGAAGCAAATTGATGACGATATCGTGCACGATTATCGTTTAGACGATTATCGTTTTAAAAATTACGGAATGACCCCCCAGTATAAGCAGTCAGCAATCGGTTCTTAGATTGGCACCGATTGCGGTTTTTTTTTTGTCAACTACATACATATGTATGGGAGCTTTTAAAAATTCTGCCTTCCCTGCAAAAAATCAGCTTTTCAAAATTGTTTTTTTTTTCTATTAACATTTATAAAATTCTGTTTTTTTTTTTTAAATACATAAGATTGTCATTATTCTCTCGATAAAGAAAAACTTATTTATTTATTTATTCCTCTGACACATAACTGAATGTTTGACTGTTGATTGAAAAATCAGCGCGTAAGGGCTCTGTAAAAACTCAAACACAGTACTAGAAAACTTGGTTGTAGTACCAAGTTCGAGTTGATTTTACTTCACCAAAAAGTAGGTACTTGAATCAGCCTACATACATTCAAAAAAGTGCCACCAAAATGTGGTACTTTTTGGTGGCACTAAACCCAAAATTTGATCTCTCTTAAATCAATAGGGTTTTGATATTTATCGATGTTCGAGGGTAGGGCTATCTGGTTGTCGTACCAAGTTCCACTGTCTGCGGAGTGGTTTACTCGAACATGTCAGTTAAGTTTTAAATTTCAATTTGAAATTTCAAAAACAAACTAGAATAATGCCCCTGCTCTTATTACGGAACAGCTACGTATGTATGTACATACAAAATAATTGTTTGCTAATATACGAATTATTTTTAAAGTGACAATGACATATTTGTGGAAGAAAAACGAAGCTCGAGTATTTTGGTCTCAGCTTGATTTCACTGTTTGGGGAGTTTAGTCGAACCATTTCCGAGTGTTTATAGAACTGCTGCAATATTTTTTTTCTTTATTGGCGACATTTATTAAAGGAAACGCTTTCGACAGTACAAAATGTATCATTTATCTTCAATTCGATTGGAACAATGCCATCAAAAAATTTTGCACAACAGAACTTGAAAAACAGAGTTTTGACTCTAACCCTAACTATGTACCTATATGCAATTGAATTAATATACCTATACGTTTTACCTACCATATCCAATTCTTCAATCTTAAGCTTAGAACCACTGTGCAAGTTCGTGCGATCAAAACAAACAACATTATACGGAGGAAAATTCGTGATAAATCAAATCCAATGGATTTGCCAGACGTGTTGATAGTTGTCAAAATCTTTAAAATTTCATTTATAAAAATCATTTGTGCTGTTTTTCAAAATTAAATACATATAATTGTTTGTCCACTATTCGGAGGAAAATTCTTAATGAATCGAATGTAATTGTGTGCACCGCAATAATTTGTGTATTATGTAGAAAGTTCCAGTTTCCGTAGAATATTTCGGCTGTCCATAGAAGCTTTCAAGTATGTGCTCGACGAAGGAAATCCATTCTTAAAATGTGCATCCAACATCAATAAGGAAATCTTCTTAGATTGGCAACCGTTTTGCGATTTCTGGCGGCAGGAAACTACCAAACAGGGGTTAGAAGGGATTTCAATAGCAGCAAATTTGTCCGAAGTACATTCAGCTTCGAATGACAGCAAAAGGTAAAAATGAGTCCAAACCGATCTTTTGTGACAGAACTGGCTCTCCAGGCGTAGTCGGAAGTGTTGATGGCACTCACGTCAGGATTTCGTGTGAAACATAAGAATTATTATCTTCTCGAAGGTCAAGAATCCATATGCTCAAGACGCAACTATGGCTTTCGCCGACGAAGAGGAGATAGACCAGATAAACAACACATATAAATACAAAAAAATGCATGTTAATGAATAAATATGAAGGGTTTTAATAAATTTTTAAAATCAAGCATAATGGCCTGCAGTTTCTGTTTTTCTAATAAGGCCTAGAAAGTTCCACTCTTGCCATGGCCCCTTGCTTCCTCTAAATTTCCCTCCGATGCGATGCACAAACCAATGCCTCAAACTGAGAGCGATTAGTTTTTTTTCCTAAATAACATGAAACGTTGAGTCCAAAAAAATGAGCCTTTATTGAAAAATTTATTTACATTTGATTTTTGCCCATTTTCATCGAAAAAATATAAGTCTCGTCTTGAAAATTGCACACGACGAATAAACTATAAAAATACGACTCCAAATCGATTGAATACTAGATTCGGAATAAGGATTACATATAAACAGTAGTATGCGATGTTATGCGTTTCTCAATTATAGTCGGATGTTCGACTCCTGGAATACAAACATACGACTGTAGTCGAATACGAGTAATAAATACGAGTTCCAGAATATGGGTGACTGTTGAAGAAAAAATCCCTATAAAAAAATTCAATGTATCGTAGGATATGCATTGAATACAGATTTCGTACTTAATAAAGTTTTTATTTTTAACCAAATATAAATCCCAAATGAAAAAAAAATGTACCCATTCCAGTTTATATATATTATCTAAATACCCAGTACATACATGTACATACATTCATATCAAATCTAATGGTTAAAATATACATATAGATATTTAGTAAATGAACAGTAATGCGTCGTTTTTTTTTCGAGAAAAGAATGTGATAATGTAAAGAATTAAAAATTATTTTGTGATTATTTGACCGCTCTGTTTCGTTATACATTACATAATTACATTTTTGCTGAACTCAATAACTTAAGTGCCTTAATAAGTTGTGATCCAAGATCTGGATGCACCTGAGTAAAGTTTTTCACAGCCCTCGTCTGAATAAACGGACTAGCACCACTCAAACTTCCAGCAATATTTTCTACTAATCTTTTCTTTTCGTCACTTGAAAGAACATTTAACCAAAAGTTGGTAACTTGTGAAAAATTATCAAGATCACCACTAGAGTATCGATCGACATCTCCCGTCTGTGAATATTTAGGACGTAAATTTCTAGCACGTAGAGATTCCTGGGGACCAGAAAACGAGTTGGGGAAGTAATTTGGAGCTCCATTTTGATTATCCGTAAAGCACATTGCACCGTCACGTTGATAGTTTTTGACTGGCACACGGTATGGACAGTTTACCGGCAGTTGTAAATAGTTGGCTCCAAGTCGATAGCGGTGTGTATCTCCGTAAGAGAAGAGTCTTCCCTGGAGCATTTTATCCGGAGACGGTTCAATACCGGGTACCATGTGAGATGGAGCAAATGCAATTTGTTCGACTTCGGCAAAATAATTGGTAGGATTTCGGTTCAATGTCAATTTTCCAACCGGAATCAATGGGAAATCCTTGTGCGACCAGACTTTAGTGACATCAAAGGGATTATCTTTGTACGTTTTGGCCTGCTCGAAAGTCATTACTTGGATATACATTGTCCAACTTGGGAAGTTTCCTGCCGCAATTGCATTGTATAAATCTCGAATACTGTAATCTGGGTCAGATCCCGATAGCTCGGCAGCACGCTTGGTGTCCAAATTCCTAATTCCTTGATCGGTTTTATAGTGGAACTTGCAGTAAACCGGTTCGTTACAGGCGTTAATCAATTTAAAGGTATGTGATCCATATCCATTCATGTGACGATAACCATCGGGAATACCTCTATCTGAGAATAGAATTGCAAACTGGTGAGTAGTTTCTGGTCGGAGCGAAAAGAAATCCCAGAACATATCCGGATCCTTTAAGTGCGTTCGTGGGTTCCTCTTTTGTGTGTGAATAAAACTTGGGAATAATATCGGATCCCTGACGAAAAACACCGGTGTATTGTTGCCAACAAGATCCCAAATTCCATCGTCGGTGTAGAACTTAACTGCAAATCCTCTGGGGTCACGCACAGTATCAGCAGAACCACTCTCTCCCCCTACCGTGGAAAAACGTACTGCTATGGGAGTTCGTTTGTTAACACTCTCAAATACTTTTGCTGCGCAGTAATTTGTTATATCATGGGTTACTTCAAAATAACCAAATGCTCCAGCTCCCTTAGCATGAACTACACGTTCAGGAATTCGTTCCCGGTCGAAATGGGCAAGATCCTCAATTAATTGAACGTCTTCTAAAAGTATAGGTCCCCTCGGACCCACCGTCACACTTGCATCTTTAATACCAATTGGTGCACCAGATCCTGTCGTGACCGTTGTAATGGCGTCACCTGCAGTCTTTTTATAATCTGCCAACTGGTTTGCTGCTATGTCTTTATCAGCCATAATTTTGATTTTATTTATTTACGTCTCTGCAGTAGATTCACTAAATAAAACATATAGGTACGTTGATAAATAAAACAAAATACAGTTTAATAATTGCAAATATTTTTCTCACGTTTAGTAAACAGAATAATTAGAAAAGGTTGACTCGTATCTAAAATTAAATCTATACAAACAATCGACTGACTTTCAATATTAAAAAAAAAAATCAACAACCGTTCCCTTAACAGCAAAATGAGCGACTGTTGGTGTTGGGTTAAAAAATTTCTGTCCAAGTGCAAAGTGCCTCAGCCAACCTAACAACTTGGAATTCTCTATTCTCGCTATCTTGCCATTTCGATTTCCATCCCCACATTACTCGTTGTTTTCTCTAGCAAAATATACTTACTTACATTCAAAGATAAGTGAATGCATGTACACAGGTTCGTACGCAGATAAAGACAACACTGTGAGTGTTGTCTGATTTTAATATTTTAAATAAGCACTAAATTCATTATGCTTTTTGCTTATCATTTGTTTTGATTGATATCTGAACTTATATTAACAAAAAAAGGCATTTATGAATAAAAAAGTAAAAAAAACTTTATACTTTTGTTTTATGAATTGTTGGTGGTAATTCTTTGAGTGACTTTAGTTCATCGTTGTAAATGTATGCGTTGAAATTAAATTTCACATATACATACATATGAAAGAAAACGACTCTCTTTACTGATCAGAGCCGTAGCTGTGGTATACGGCGCCCAATGCTAGGCCTGAACATGCGCTCTCAGTATGGATATGGATTGGTGTTCTTATGGATGCAAAAAATAAATTCAAAGATAATAACTTCTAGGAGTAAATTGCAAAAGTGTGTTAGAATATCCACACTTTTTTAAAAATAAAATTGAAAGCATGTTTTTTTTTTATTTTTGATCTAAAGATATTTGATTTCTAACGGCCGTAATATTCACACTGTTTAACATCGGTTTGAATTCAGTAGTCGGTGTAACATTTTTCGACCGACTAATCGGTAATAATCACTGACTTAAACCGATGTTAACCAAAATTTTAAACCGAATGATCGGTTTAACTACAATTAACCGACTCCAACTTAAACGAGGCATTTTCGTGTCGTTAAGGTACGGTTTAAATGGTTTTAGCTAATATTCAAAATTTTATTGGTTTATTCAGTCAGTGCAAAATATTCAGTCTAACACTAAGTTAGCGAAGCGTCATTGTCGGTGAAGGACAAGCCACTCGTTGAAAGCTGCACCGTTCCAAAAAATACAGCTTGATTGTTTGAACGAAACCAAATATTTTGTATTAGTGTTTTGAAAAACAGCACCGCCACCGGTCTCCAAAACAGTAGCCATCAGATATTGATTGGCATAAGTTTTGTAGGTCTCTTTTTATGTCTAAGCATCGTTGTCCAAAAAAAAAATAGAGAGAAAAGACAAAAGTACATGAATATATTTACAACTCACTGGTGACTGCCACGTTTTGTGTTGTATTGAAAATTCGGGCGATTTCCTCCCACCAGCGTATGCGACGTTGATATATCGGGTTTTTCAATAAGAGCGCTACAAAAGTTTTTTTTAATAAAACAAAAACGGTTTTGGATATCAATGAAATTCTTTATTCCTGTGAAAGTACATTTGATGTCATTATATATAAAACTCGATTTCTGACGCTGAACCCAATTTTCGAAGGTTTTCAAGCATAAATCGGCCGATACTGCTGCAATTTCACGTTCGATATTCGTACGAAGTTCATCAATCGTAGCTGGCTTGTTGGCATAGACCATAGACTTGACGTAGCCCCACAGGAAATAGTCTAACGGCGTCAAATCGCACGAGCGAGGCGGCCAAGCGACTGGACCATTTCGTGAGATAACACGTTCTCCAAACTTGGTTTCCAATAAATTGATTGTGACATTCGCTGTGTGGCAAGTGGCGCCGTCCTGTTGGAACAACATGTCCTCCAAGTCCATAGCATCCAATTATATTCGGTTATCATTGAACGGTAGTGATCCCCATTCACAGTAACGTGCCGGTCTTGATCATCACGGAAGAAGTACGTCCCAATGACGCCGCTGGCCCATAAACCACACCAAAGCGTATTTTTTCGGGATGCAATGATGATTCATGGAGTACGTGTGGATTGCTGCCTGACCAATACCGCATATTTTGTTTATTGACGAAGCCATTCAGCCAGAAATGAGACTAATCACTGAAGATGATTTTTCGGTCTTAATGTTGAGGCCACTGACTCAGAATTTCGGTAGTAAATTTTAATAATTTCGACTCGTTGTTGGCTCGCATATCTTTCCATCATGAAATGGCAAACCTTACTTAAGAGAAATGTCAAAAGAGCGGCAAGAAATATGGCGTCGTTTGCTGTCCCTGTTGCTCTACTTTTGTAGCGTCCCTGTTGAAAAGCCCTTTAGTATTGATGTCACTGGCTAACATAAGGTCACACAAGAAATCAATTTTAAATTGAGTAAAGCGTTTGGCCCGAGTTAAATTTTCTTTTTATTCATATTGTGGCAATTTTTGTCCTTGCAAAACTTTAGATTTTTTGTTAATTTTGATTCAACACTAAAACACAGCAAAGACTTCAATAAACTTAAAAGAATTAATAAATAAATCAGCAAACATGTGCTTAAAAGCCATACTCATACTTGCGATGCTATCCGACGTTCGGTTTAAATCACAAATTTAAACCGACGTAAACCGAATATCATTTTTTGCTTAAACGGTGTGAATATTACTAATTTAAACGAGATTTTGTCGTTTAAATTCTATCAGTTCACTTCGGGTAAATGTAGTCGGTTTAAGGACTTTTAAACCAAGTTTTAAACAGCGTGAATATTACAGCGGTTAAATTAAAAATAAAAGTTTATTCCGTGCGCATTTTTTTACGTTACGATTATGTCGGTTAAGTGACCACCGCTTAAATTCGTGCATTCATTGGCTGTTTCCATGATTTAGTAAGTGTTGCTGGTTTAATTTGCGCGACTTCTGTGTGAATGTTTAGTTTTAGTTTCCTCTGTTATCTGTGGTTTGGTAATGTATGTTTGGCTGATCGTCCATAAAGAGGTCTGGCCGTACGTCTCGTATCTCAAACGTTCCCATACTCACCACAGCACAAATTGTGGGAGCTGCTGGAGCATTTTGAACTCCATAAATTTGCCGGTATGCACGTTGAGTGCAAATTATTGACCACCTATTTTCACAATAATTGTGCAGTTTTTGTTCGCTATGCGATTGTGTACTATTTCATTATTAAATTTACCAGTCCTTGTATCAGAAACAATAAAGAAATAATTCAATTATATAAACAACAATTTTATCAATTTTTTACATAGAAAAGAGAATTTTGGAAGCAAAAATATTACAAAAAAAAAAAACAACGACGGAGAAAAATCCAGTGTCTAATCTTACCCTGAAATGACTCTTAATTGCATATTGACTAAAATCAATACCCTTAATTTATTTTGTAAAGGGTTTTCCAATGAGAGGTGTTATTTTGATATTCAAAGAAAAATGGCATTTTTTGAGATAAATCATCGGATGTTTATTTCATTATAAAGAGGAAGGTATGCCGTTAATAATGGAACACAACATCAGCCAAATGGCCGCCACGACCACGTTTACAGGACCATATCCTTTTCATGAAATTTTCCATAACCAAATCGCAAAGTGGCTGCCCTATGTCCTCGATAGCCTCACGAATTCCATCTTTGAGGTCTTGAATCGACGCTGGGCTGTTGGCGTAGACCTTATCTTTCACGTGGCCCCAAAGGAAGAAGTCGCAAGGTGTTAAATCACAAGATCTCGGTGGCCAATTGTGATCACCTCTTCGAGAGATAACACGGTCCGGAAACTTTTCCCGTAAAAGATCGATGGTTTCATTGCTTGTGTGGCACGTAGCGCCGTCTTGTTGAAAGTAAACGTTGTCCAGATCAATACCATCCAATTCCGGCCATAAAAAATCATTAATCATCTCTCGATAGCGCAATCCATTGACCGTAACTGTTGCTCCAGCCTGATTTTCGAAAAAGTAAGGTCCAATGACCCCGCCGGACCATAAACCGCACCAAACAGTCACGCGTTGAGGATGGAGAGGCTTTTCAACAATAACTCTTGGGTTTTCCGAGCCCCAGATGCGACAGTTTTGCTTGTTGACGTAGCCTCCGAGGTGGAAATGGGCCTCATCAGTCAAGATGATTTTTCGATGAAATTCCGGATCATTTTCATGCATTTCAAGGACCCAATCAGCAAAGACACGACGTTGTTGATGATCAGCCGGCTTGAGTTCTTGTGTTAACTGAACTTTATAAGCCTTAAGACCCAAGTCTTTATGCAAAATACGGTGTAATTACGTTTGTGGAATGCCTAATTCCAAAGAACGACGAGGAATGGACAAACCTGGGTTTTCTTCAACACTTTGGGCTACAACAGCAATATTCTCAGTTGTTCTTGAGCGACGTGCACAGGTTTTATTCTTCACATCACTAACTTGTCCCAACAGCTCGAATTTGTCCACCAATTTCTGTATTGCGGTCCGACAAGGTGCTTCACGACGACCCAAAAATGTTTTAGTTTTACGAACCGTCTCTGCCAAATTTTCACCATTTTTATAGTGAATTTTAATAATTTCAATGCGTTGTTGAAGCGTGTATCGTTCCATTTTTATTAATGGCGTAGTTTCAACTTGTCAAATGTCAAAAAATGACAGCTTCAAAAGTGACAGCTACCGAAATAGCGGGCTATTCAAAATAACACCTCTTATTGGAAAACCCTTTATTTATGTACCTGCATGTTTTCTCTTCTAGGTCTAAGTTAAAAGATTTTTTTGAATCTCAAACTCTTTATACGAAAATTATATTTGTGCAACAGAAAATGAACCTTTGGGAATTACCATTGGCAAAATCGTCAGATCTGACAACCATTTACAGTTTATACTGAGCTTAAGCCTCTGTCTCGTCGCGTTTCTTATCTAAAACTCAAATATGTACATATATGCATTCATATTTTAATCTTTTCTGTCGAGACCAAAAACTTTTTGAAAATTTTGTCTGCCATGCTTTGGATGTAGTATCGCCAGTCTAGTCTTGAGAAACCAAGGCAAAAGTAGGACGTTTCTCGTTTCTCTCTATATTCGGGGCCCAGATGGCGTAACATACTTTTATTTGACGAAATGTGTCTCTTGTCATATCCACTACTTGTTATTTTTAACGAATCCTTAAAAAGATCATTTTCTTCCTAATGTCCAGAAGTGTGCATATCTATATATAACACCAGTACAGGAGTAAATATTGACAACCAAAAAACGAACTCATGCTTTTAAAAAAAAGTTGTTGCCGAGTAAATAATGAAACGGTATGGGCAAACAAAAATAACATTTAAATTCGTTTTTGGGGTTTAAACAGAGACTCTAAACTTTGCCATTGTAAAAGGTACAAATAAATTTATATTTGACAGTTTCCTTAAAAAATATACTTATTTTGTACTGCTTTTTTCCTGGATTAGGTAGAGGAAAATCCAGTTATCAAGTCAGATTTGATTAGATTTGGAATTTTGAAGATTGTATGTGTCAGAGTATGGCAACAGCTATGTAATCACGTAGTTCCGTGCAGATAGCATGTGCTTGCTTACATTTAAATGATATCTACTTCAAAAATTATGTCTATTAATTTTCAATATCATAATAATTGTTGTTGACTGTGGCGTAAACGTATCATTTTTACTTAAGATATAAAGTGTGTGTTTTTAAGAGGTATAGAACTTTGAAATGGAATAAAACAAAGATGATTTTCTTAAATTGACATCAAATTTACTTTATTCGAAAGAAAATCTTTTAGTATTATGATTTAAATAGGATTTTCGGCATATGACTCCAACGGCTGGCTCAAACGAAGTCTAATCTGGAGGTCCAATTTTCGATGACTTTTTCCAACATTTGTGGCCGTATATCGACAATAACGCGGTAAATGTTGTCCTCCAAGTATTCAATCGTTTCGGGCTTATCGGCTTAGATTAGCTTCTTTATATATCCCCCCAGAAAATAGTCAAGCGGCCTTAAATCGCACGATCTTGGAGGCCAATTCACGGGTCCGTAACGTGAAACTATGCTTTTACCAAACGTTTCCTTCAATAAATCAATTGTGGCACGAGCTGTGTTACATTTTGCGCCGTCTTATCAATTGATGAACGAAAAAGTCAGTAATCATGGCTCTATAGCGGTCACCGTCCGGATTTTCAAAATAAATTTGCACATTTAAGAAGCGTTGTTCAGGCGTCAGTCTATTCATGTTGAAATGACCAAGCTAAAAATAAATCACTTGACAGCTGACAAAATGGCCGCCAATTAAAATAGTTTTACCAACTTAAAGTTCTATCCCTTTAAACAAAACACCCGTTACAAGTAGGTACTATAGGGTAATTTTAGGCTTCGTTAACAAATCGACTTCGGGGTTTTAATCAAACCTGACATAACGATGATGGAAAACATGACAAAAAAAGTCCCGAAATTTTGTCTGTCGGTCCGCATGTCTTTCTGATTTTCTGTACCTGACCTGCCTACTTAAAGATTTTAAAGATTTTCCATAGAGGGTAAATTAAAATAAAGCTTTCTTCAAAAATAGTGCTACTTGCCATACAACCGTTATGCAAAATATAATTTATTTATAACTATTGTCATTTACCCTTAGGCAGGCGATGGAAAAATTTCTAGAATTTAACATCCCAACATACCACCTGTTTATAGACTTTAAGGCCGCCTACGATAGCATAGCCAGGGTAGAACTTTACAAAGCCATGAGAGAATTCGGCATCCCAAATAAATTGGCACGACTATGTAGGCTGACCATGACCAACGTAACAAGCCAAGTAAAAATAGCTGGATTGCTATCCAAACCAATCAACATCTTTAATGGACTCCGACAAGGGGATGGTTTGGCCTGCCTCCTCTTCAACCTGGCGTTGGAGAAAGCAATCCGTGACTCTGGCACGGCAACAAGAGGGACCATCGTCAACAGGTCCAGCCAGATACTGGCTTACGCAGACGACATCGACATCATCGGAAGAACTGAGCAAGCTGTACATGATTCCTTCATCCAGATCGAGCAGGCGGCACAAAATCTGGGGCTGCACATTAGTGAAGGTAAAACAAAGTACATGGTGGCGTCGAATGCGAGAGGAACAGTTGGTCAAACAATCAAGGTAGCGGAGCACGAATTTGAAGTGGTGCAATCCTTTAAATACCTTGGGTCAATAGTAGCAGCCGATAACAATATAGAAGAAGAAATACGCGGGCGGCTTCTCGTATCCAACAGAGCCTACTATAGTCTGTCAAAGCTCTTCAAATCCAGAAATCTCACCATAACTTCAAAACTGCTGCTGTACAGGACCATGGTCCTGCCAGTACTCACATATGGATCCGAGACTTGGGTGCTTAGCAAAAGGCACTCCGACCTCTTAGCCGCGTTCGAGAGAAAAGTCTTAAGGAGAATTGTTGGCCCCATATTTGAGGAAGGACGATTCCGGAGACGGTACAATCATGAATTGTAAGCAATCTACCTTGAAGCAGATATCGTGACAAAAATTAAGCTCGGTAGACTCCGGTGGGCAGGGCACCTAGCTCGCATGAGCGAAGAGGAACCTGCTCGGAAAGTTCTTTGTGGTACATTCTATGGTAGGCGACAGCGTGGTAGACCATGCTTGCGCTGGAGAGATGGCGTAGACCAGGACGCCCGGAGCCTTGGGGTGCGCAACTGGATGGCGGCGGCTCGAGACCGGGATGGGTGGAGAGACTCGTTGAAGGAGGCCAGGACCGGACCCCGGTTGTCGAGCCGACGATGATGATGATGATTGTCATTGTTATTCTAACGGTACCTGCCACAGAACCATGTTTTTATTTTCGAGATTTTCGTTAACGCCTTCAACGTTTTGAATCAAAATTAATAATTCTACATATAAAAATAGATCATGGTGTGTTCGGATGCTTAAAACTTGAAAACGACTGGATCAAATTGGATTCTTCCTTATGCGGGTTTGTTCGTAATTGCTACGCTAGGTTTTAGGAAGTAGGAAAAGTCAGAAAATTTTGAACAGGTGCCGCTGTAGGCACACATTTCGTTTTTCAGTGCAATTCACTTATACCGTTCAACAGATGGCTCTGTAGGCAATTAGGATCTAAAAGATCATTTTCGTTATCTATTTTCCAAAAAACATAGTTTTGATTGCGTTTGTGAAAAAGTTTCACACATACAACTACACAGTTCAGAGGGCCAATTCCACAAGCGTGAGTGCTTTATGTGTACCTACACATCAAATTTTGCAATTTCGAAAACTTTTTGACATATGACTTATACACAAATACTTAGGCAAATTTATTCAAGCATATTTTGATCGTGAATAGCAAGTATAAGCGGAAAATTATTCACCATTGCCAAATTGGGCTCCAGGTTTATCATCCATCACTAAAACTGAACGCAATTGTTCAGCAAAATCTCTCAGTTTTGGTGACAAATAGTCAATTTTCGATGGAGCAAAATGTATTAGATCTATGAGATAACTTTGGAATTTTCTTCTTTATAATTTTTTAAAAATTATGCTTCAAAAGCGAAATATAAACTTACAGCTTTTGAGTTTTGCAACTTAGTTTTTTTGGACAAAACGTAACACTCTTGGAAGTAGGTATACTTATGTATATACAAAAAAAAAAAAACATTTTTTCTAAATCGGTTGATTCCAGGAAAAGATTTTTGATTTGTGTATGAAGCTGGGCATCGCGATCACTTATGAATCGCTTATGAATCACACTCCTCGCGTATGGTTTTTAAAATGTTTGTTTTGAATTTACTTTGACTCATGTATGACATTACTCATTTTTTTTTGGCATTAGAGGTAGAAGGTTCTCCGTTCAATATGTAAATCTATCATTGAAATCAGTAATTGATGTACTCACTTTGAAAGTCAAATTCAAAGTGACTATGCCATCAATATAAAGCATGATTGATTTTGACAAAATTATTTGAATTCTATCATTCATGAATGTGCATTCTAACAAGCTCATACCATCCGCCAGTCTTCATCAGTGTACAACAGAAGCTATAATACTGTCGTTCATGAGTGATCGAGTCCAAATTACTCCCGAAAAACTTTTGAAACTCCCACTTTACTTCCAATGAAAATATCTCTGCAATCGACAATAACATAAGGCCACTTTCTATCCATTTTTATAGACACGGAACAATGTATTGACGTAAGGTAATTAATTTATTAGTATCTAGCTTTGCCGCACATAATTTCAACGTGTCAACTTATAAGAACCCTTCATAACTATAAATGTTTTGATTTCAACTAAATATATTTAAAAGTGGATACATTATTTATTTTGTTGGCGTTATTCTTTAATTGGATTTTCAAGTATTCCTGACTCAAATGCAGAAATAATGTTTATAATCTGAATTTGATTTAATTATGTAACTTACGAACATTTTTATAATGTATAATGTAGTTTTGGTGTAAAAGTCATCATTATAAAAAATAAAAACCCACATCACAAACACTATCTGCCAATTTCGTGTCCCGTTTGTTTTTCTCAAAATTATTATTATATCCTCTTAAAGAGATGATAATGTGGATACAAATACAGCTACATATATGTACAGTTTTCTATCCGTATTTTGATAAACTTGACATCTTTAAAATTCAAAATATTTAGAAGGCTAAACATTCACTTAATATTTCAACACTTGTGTGTAATCCTGTGTTAACTTACCAAATTTGATGAGTTAACTTGGGTGTATTTTTAATCTCGCACTGAAGACTGGACCGAAGCAAGTTCAAGTGGAAGATTGCGAGTACGTATTCACAAATATAACTCCGAAGAAATTTGGGAATTACTTCGCGGAAATTATAGTAAACTTACATATATCTGAAGAGGGTGATATTTCGGACGCTAATCGAGAAGCTTATATTGAGTTTGAAGCACACTCCTCAGATTCAGATAAGTGTACGGAAGAAACAACGATTAAGTTCGTTGGCAGGCAGATGCATTTCTAGAAACACAAACATTTCGATACAACATTTTTCATCAGAGAGGTGGAGCGAGCGTTGCCGTTTTCCCCCTAAAGTGGCCATTTTGGGTTCGGAACCCGTTACCCCCGCCTTTTTTTTTTTTAAATAATCGAATCGGCATTTTTTCAAAATTCAATTTGATTCTTAATCGAAAAGAACTAAAAATTACATTTTCAAAAACAAAATCTGCGGATGACAGTTTTTTTTTTAAACTGACACATTAAAAATATGTGAATGTCAAGACTTGCAATTGGACAACACTATGGATGGAGCAGCTTACTTCAGCAAGGCTTTTACAGCAAGGGAAATTTTCAAAGGTATTTTATCTAATAAGGTTTGTGGTTTTATTTTGCAAAAGACAAATAGACAAAGTTTGAAAGTGACTGAAGGATATGGCAAATCACTGGCAGACAAGTGTGAGAATTCAAGCATAGACGGTGTTCACATTGGATGGTGTTCATATTGGACTCACTCCGCGCGACTCGTTTTGACATCTTTTTCTTTTATCTCACTCTACACAACTACATATATGAGAAAGTGAGGCAGGATTTTTATTTTTTTTGAAAAAATCCTGCCTCACTGGACTCTCTTTCTCATCATGAGTTGAAGTGAGATAAAACAATGAAATGTCAATATGAGTCGCGCGGAGTGAGTCCAATGTGAACCCCGTCTTGGACTCACTCCGCGCGACTCATATTGACATTTCATTGTTTTACCTCACTCCAACTCATGATGAGAAAGAGAGTCCAGTGAGGCAGGATTTTTTCAAAAAAAATAAGATAAACGTTCAATAAATTGACGCTTTCCTTGGAATTTTGATTTGTTGTTATATACGTCGAATAGAGAATACTAAGCAGAATTATGGAAGTTGTATGATAGATTAAGGACTTTTTTTTCGCTTTAAGGTTTGATAACAATGTTACTCGACCCCACTCGTTTATCAACTGATCAAACGGCTACTATTAGCGATATTTGGATTTATGTTGCTTTCAAACTTAGAGTAAAATTATAAACCACAAAATTGCATTACGGTCGATGAGCAACTGCATGGATATGTCGTCTCACGTTTATGGCAAACAAATAGTTTAGGCGTGTGATGCGTCAAACTCGTATTCACTCATTGGAAAAATTTACACTCGAAAAGTGACTGGAGAAAAGAGCCCGGCAAAAGAAGGAGACAATTTTTTTTTTGTATCTCGTCACAAAATACAAAAACTCGGCAAGGAATGTTACAACTGACAACTTTTCTACTTCAAAATGCAACTGTCTCACAAATTGATTGAGTGGAATATGACGCTTGTGGGAACAGTATGAAAAAATATAACCGATTTCTTCCAACAAATATACAGGCACATAAAGATAGGCCAGTATTTTTCTCTCTGTACTTATGTTCCGAAGAAGAAGAAAGTATAGTTGTATTGCCATCAATGCATACGTCACCAAGACTTCAAAATACAAAAACTGCAAAACCAGAGATTATTACTAAATATAACAAAACCAAAGGTGGTGTTGGTAGCATGAATAACTAGCTAGGAGCAAACACCACAAAACGCAAGACAAATAGATGGCCTTTGGCTCTGTTTTACAATAAAACTGGTATTGCAGACTTAGCTTTGTACCCCAACCTTATATTTTCCTACACTGACAGAAGGAGGAAGTACTTGAAGGAACTTAGCCTTCAACTCTGTCAAGAAAATATTGTAGAAAAAGCCTAAGAGTTTTAATAACATTCCTTTTACCTCTAGTCGACCATCGATCGGTCACAATTCGGATCACCCTTCATAAGAAGCTACATTTATACACAAAAAATATCGAATTTCACCGTAATTGCGAATTCATATTATATGCAAAAACAATATTTAAAAAACTCGTAAATGAATATTAATACTTAGGTACAAAAGTACATATATATATCCAGCAACGTCAAGAAGAAGAGAGGGAATTCCCCCCACAGAGAATGATTTTTCATACAATATGGGGCCCAGTGCCGCAACAAGCATTAACATATTCCCGCGGCTTTCTAGTGGCCCGGAAATTGGAAAAAAACCATTCACGCTTTTGAAATCGGGCTGCTTTGTGCAAGTTATCTGTGAAGAAAAACTCACATTTGCGGGCTCCTGACTGAAGTAAAATCGACCAACTCCGGCGATTTAAAGAAAATGATAGAAGATCGCTTCGATTTCTTGTGCGCGCACAAACAAAAAATTCTAAATAAAGCCTAGTGTGCAGATCGAGCTAAATTTTTGTTAAAATTTTTGTCTCCAAACATCAGCTAGAACCCTAGGGAAATTTTAACATGAGAGCGTTGTGGAGAATATGTCACAGAAAACAGCTGTTATCTGAGAAAAAATTGTATTCAACAATTTCAGAGAACTCGTTTTCACTATTTTAAGTGAATTTAATCTAATAAAATTGATCCTTTTCTTTAACTGAGATAAATCGTTTGTTTCTAAATATTCCATCATTTCAATGTTTATTTTCAGAAAGCAAAGTTCACACAAAATTCAAGAATTATAGAATCTGTACAAATTTAACTCTTGAATTAATATGCCGAAAAATTATTTCGTGAGCTTAATTTTGTAAGTAAGAAACAAAAAATTGTTTTTTTTTTTTTAGCTGGAGCTGCGTACCACCTAAATTTTGGAGAAAATTTTGTATACAAACTAAAATTCAGCGAGATCTGCGTACTTGGCTTTATTTTGAAATTTTGTATCAGTCTTATACGCCAAAACAAGGTGCCGGAAATTCGAAAACACATCTATATATATTTTTTTAAAAACTTGGATTTTTCTTCATACCTATTGAATTTCTGTTCGCCTACATCTATCGTTTATGCTGGCACAGAATTTTTGTATTCGGTTTAGAATTGGTGCACTGCACGCTTTGCTTATTTCTCACGCCACTTGAGGATCGAAGAAAGAATTTTGTTCTTCGGTTTAGATTCACTGCTGACTACCTATGAAGCTGATGGTTTTTGAGAAATGCATGTACATTTTTCCCGCGCCGCCGGCCGGCCGGGCCACTCGAGGACAAAAATTGTTATTTCTGTTACGATTTGGAGTTGGACTGCGGTCCAAAAACAAATTTTTCATTGAGAAATGTATTTCTCGCACTTCTCGCAAAATTTTGTGACACAGAAATTTGTTCCTTGTGTCGAAAAAGGGGTTTGGAGAGGATGCCTGTTATTTGAAAATCTCTATATGAATATCGCTGGGTTAAAATTTTCGCTCGTAAAGTTTTTGAAAAACTATAAGATTTCATCGTTGAGATAATATTTTTATATGTGTTTGAATATTTCTGAAGTAAACTTTTGAATTAAACTTAAATCACTATTATATTTCTTTGAGTTTAAACTTTACCTAACTATTAAAAAATAAAATAAAGTGTTAGTGAATAGAGTTATTCGAAAAAAGTATACTTTCGTGTTAAAACAGACTACCTTAAAAAAAAAAATATAGATAAAGACAATATTAAGCTCTATAAATTAATAAGTTATTCTTCTAAACTTTCAACAAGAGTCAGGTAAATAAATTTCGTTTGGTAAAAAATATAAAAATGTCATCGTCTTTCGATGAAAACTCTCTAATTACATTTTCTTACATTATTAACTTTTTTTCGGTCCACCGTGCTAACAAAAAATATTTCTTTTTTTTTGTTCATTCTAATTAGCGCCATGCTATAAAGCTATTAATCAATAGACATTTGGCCGTATCAGTAGTTTAAAAAAAAAAAGTATACATGGCGGGTTTGGCCGTCCGGGCCCGGGATTCCTCTCAACGGCCCTGCATAATTATATCATCCCCCTAATGGCAGTAGCATGATTGTGCAAATTAAATTTTGTAAGGTCATTATTTATATCTGATGATAAATATTTCGGTACCTATACCATGTGATCCAAATAGTGTTTATGAGCAGAAACCTGAGTTAGGTTAGGAGGTTTGTTGAATGGAGACTTCATTTTCATTTAGTAAATACAAACTCTCTTTGTCGTCAATTGAAACTTAAAATTAATCTTAAAAAAACGATTTTGGTGAATTTGTTTGGATCGGAGAAGATAAGCATAAGCTTATGGCCTAGCTAATACTATACAAACAAAGATAATGTGTTATTTTTTTCAGAACTGAATGCAATGCTAGATACCAGGTACATAGCCGTTAGGAAAAAGAAAATGGTTTGTAAGATTTGAAAACAAAAAATGAATGACTGGATCGTACAAACTTGGTCTTGCGGTTTAAAGCTAGAAATGAAGATTGAAGATGTGGTAATGGCTCAAGAAATGGTTTTTTTTTTCATTGATTTTGCTATTAACCTACCATTACAAAAATTATTTAAGCAGTAGACTCCAAAATTATATGAAACTCGTTGAAACCATTGATGAGTTATTCGGGAATAACACAAAAGTAAGGCAATTTTCTCAAAAAAAAAAACTCAAACCGGTTATATTAAGGGCCAGTTTCACAGTCAACACTTACCGCAATAAGTGGCACTTAAGTTTACCATATTAGGAATTTAAGCTACATTTCATAGCCAGCGTAAGTGGAACTTAAGTCACCAACATCGGAGACTTAAGTGCCACTTATTCAGGTAACAGTGCACTCTGATATTGGGAATTAATCTTTCACATTCCCCACTTAAGTGTCACTTTTCTGACTGTGAAACTGGCCCTAAAACTGTTTTCAAAACAGGAACGAAGTTTATGGGCTAAATCATGAACTTTCTCTTATGTGCGAACAAACTGTGGTTCTAAAGTCTGTAATAAATAAGTTATGCCAGTATTGTTGTTTTTTCCCGGGCCCGAGTTTTCTCCCGATGGTCCTGCATTTATTTATTTAAGTACCTATATAGATATAGGTACATAATATAAAGACATGTGTACCTACATACTTTCTATATTCTATCTCCAACTTCAATTTACGCATTGTATTTTTAGTTACAGTAGAATTTTCAGTGGCACTGAACACGAACAGCTGAACACTGAAGTTAGTTGTGACGAAGTTATCTTGTTCAATCAGATGAGTCAGCAAACTAATCAATTTTTAACTGTGCCTGTAGATGTCTACTTGGATTTAAAACTTACTTTCATTGCTGTTCTGTTTTCAGTTAAATTTGTTTGGCATTCAGTATTAGGTATATTAAATAAGGCTTTAACCTCCGAAAGTAGTCAAACGGCATGGAATTACTCGATTCTTTTTTTATTGAATTTGTTACACTATTATACAGGGTGTCTAAAAATTATTGACCCAAATGAAATTGTAGGTTCATATCAAAGATCTATAAGACATTTTAGCTTGCTATTAGGGGAACTATGGTTTCATGTAAAAAAAAAATACATAGGTACAAGGTTTTAATCAAACTGCACACGACGATAATGGAAAAGTTAAAAAAAAGTGGTTTCCACCATACCGCATGTTCGTCTGTCAACTGTACTTTATCAATCTGTCGTTGGACCACAAAAGCAACTTTAATGCTATCCAGTCGTACATTTTATTTTCTGAATTTATACTTAGTTGAAGAAGTGGAATCGGATAAGGTGATAGTGGGTATTAGTTGATAGTCAAATTTGTGACTTTTGCAACTCAAGTTGATTATCGCTCTTTAACGATTGGTTTGATGTAACTCGTATTAAGGTGTCATTTTCATGCAGTTTTTTTTCAATTAGATCTTATTTTTACTTAAACTGCATAGAAAAATAAGATGAAAATAGACACTAAAAGAGTTTTTTTTTTTAAATAAATAACCTAAATATGTTAACGAAGCAAAATGTTTCCCTAAATAAAAGTTTAAATCGTTGTATTACATGTACGCAAACAAGCGATATGCAATGCTTAAACACGGCAGGAGCAGCATTGCCGATGTGGCACGATCATGCTTTTTTGGCACAGGAATTTCCCCGTGGCACGTTGGCATGAACAAATCAATATCGCATTCTTTTCTTATTTAGCTGGCTTGTTGGCATAGACCATAGACTTGACGTAGCCCCACAGGAAATAGTCTAACGGCGAGGCGGCCAAGCGACTGGACCATTTCGTGAGATAACACGTTCTCCAAACTTGGTTTCCAATAAATTGATTGTGACATTCGCTGTGTGGTTTGTGGCGCCGTCCTCTTGGAACCACATATCCACCAAGTCCATATCATCCAATTGGGGCCAAAAATATTCGGTTTTCATTGAACGGTAGCGATTCCTATTCACAGTATTGATTCACGGTCTTGATCATCACGGAAGAAGTACGGCCCAATGACGCCGCCGGCCCATAAACCACACTAAACCGTAATTTTTTTGGGATGCAATGATGACTCATGGAGTACGTGTGGATTGCTGCTTGAACAATTATTTTGTTTATTGACGAAGCCATTCAGCCAGAAATAAGCCTCATCGCTGAAGATGATTAAAATCCGAATCATTTTCAAGTTGTTGCTCAGCCCAATTCACGAACATACGACGCTTCTGGTGGTCAAGTGGCTTCAGTTCTTGCGTCAATTTAATCTTGTAAGGATGTAGGCCAAGATCTGTTCGCAAAATTCGCCACAACGACGTCACAGAGATGCCCAACGCTTGAGAACGACGTGTGAGAGACACATTTGGCCTTTCTGCAACTGAAGCCTCAGCGGCAGCAATATTCTCGACACTACGGGCACTTCTTTGTCTCACTGGCACGGAAACATTTTGTACTGTGCCTGTGGATTCAAATTTTTCCACTAGACGCTCAATTGTTGATCTGCTAGGACGATTATGACGACCATAAATAGGACGTAGCGCTCTTAACGTTGAGGCCACTGACTCCGAATTTCGGTAGTAAATTTTAATAATTTCGACTCGTTGTTGGCTCGTATTTCTTTTCATCGTGAAATGGCAAACCTTACTAAAGAGAAATGTCAAAAGAGCGGCAAGAAATATGACGTCGTTTGCTGTCCCTGTTGCTCTACTTTTGTAGCGTCCCTGTTGAAAAACCCTTTATTTAGCTCGCACAAAAGGGGTTGTGACTACCCTTAAAATGATATACACAGCACGAGCGAAAAATAAAACTTATTTCAGATAAAATAGGATTTGAAAAGAATAAAGTTAAGTGCCAGCGACTATACCAAAGTTCTTCTAAAGAGTGGGTAGGTATACTTTTTTCGTGATTACTTTACACAGAGCAAAGAAAAGTTTGACAGTTAAAAATGGCGAACATAAAATTCACAATCAAAAATCAACTAAGCCCAGAGCGCACTTTACTTTTACACTTCAATTTGCACAAATTATTTTCCAAAGAACTATTTTCCATGCAAAAATAAATAAAAAGCACGATTGGATCATACGAATTTCCTCTTTTGGTTCTTAAGTTCAAAGTTTGACGAAAATGGCTTGACTGGTTTAAGCTGTACAGGTCGGTTGAGGTACAGAGACAGACAGACATAAAGAAAGACGACGGAATTTTGGGAACCACTTTTCTTTGTATTTCTATTATATCGAGTTCGATTTTTTTAACAAATCCAAAACTTGCCCTATTGTAATGGGTGATTTTTTAAGAGGTTTAGAACTTTTTTAAAAAAAAAAACACAAAAAATTCGAAAAAATGGATGAAATATTTATTTGAATCGATAGTTTGAACCTTGCAATTTAATGTTTAAAGATAATTTCATGCAAATGTTGACCGCGGCTGCGTCTCAGGTAGCCCATCCGCTGAGTCCAATTTTGGCATACTCTTTCACACATATCGGCCGGTATCTCACGAATGAATGCATGGATGTTGGCTTCCAGTGCGTCAATCGAAGCGGGCTTGTCCCTATAGACATTAGCCTTGACATACCCCCACAAAAAATAATCTAATGGTGTCAAATCGCACGATCTAGGCGGCCAATTGACCGGCCCGAAACGTGAAATTAACTGTTCACCAAACTCGCCTCGCAATTGCGCCATTGTTTCGCGTGCTGTGTGGCATGTGGCACCGTCTTGTTGAAACCACATATCATGCAAGTCAAGAACTTCCATTTCGGGCAAAAAAAAGTTTGTTATCATCGCTCGGTAGCGTTCACCATTGACAGTAACGCTGCGATTCGCATCATCTTTGAAGAAATAGGCCCAATAATGCCGCCGGCCCATAAACCGCACCAAACAGTGGCTTTTTCGGGATGCATTGGTAGCTGTTGCAATGCTTCTGGCTGATCTTCACTCCAAATGCGGCAATTTTGCTTATTTACGTACCCATTCAACCAAAAATGAGCCTCATCGCTGAACACAATTTTTCGATAAAAAAGCGGATCCTCGGCCAGCTTTCCAAGAGCCCATTCACCAAAAATTCGGCGTTGTGGTAGGTCGGCTGGCTTTAGTTCTTGCACCAGCTGTATCTTAAAAGGCTTTACGCCCAAATCCTTCCGCAAAATTTTCCACGTAGTGCTGTAACAAAGGCCTAACTGCTGGGAACGGCGCCGAATCGACATTTCGCGGTCTTCTGTCACACTAGCTGATACGGCCGCAATATTTTCTTCACTACGCACAGTACGTAAACGTGTTGGTGGTTTAATGTCCAACAAAGTAAATTTGGTGCGAAATTTGGTCACAATCTTCCGAATAGACTGCTCAGAAGGTCGAGAATGCCGATCATAAAATGGAAGCAGCGCGCGATGAACATTTCGAACCGAGCACGAATTTTGATAGTAAAATTCGTGCTCGGTTCGAAATGTTCATCGCGCGCTGCTTCCATTTTATGATCGGCATTCTCGACCTTCTGAGCAGTCTATTCGGAAGATTGTGACCAAATTTCGCACCAAATTTACTTTGTTGGACATTAAACCACCAACACGTTTACGTACTGTGCGTAGTGAAGAAAATATTGCGGCCGTATCAGCTAGTGTGACAGAAGACCGCGAAATGTCGATTCGGCGCCGTTCCCAGCAGTTAGGCCTTTGTTACAGCACTACGTGGAAAATTTTGCGGAAGGATTTGGGCGTAAAGCCTTTTAAGATACAGCTGGTGCAAGAACTAAAGCCAGCCGACCTACCACAACGCCGAATTTTTGGTGAATGGGCTCTTGGAAAGCTGGCCGAGGATCCGCTTTTTTATCGAAAAATTGTGTTCAGCGATGAGGCTCATTTTTGGTTGAATGGGTACGTAAATAAGCAAAATTGCCGCATTTGGAGTGAAGATCAGCCAGAAGCATTGCAACAGCTACCAATGCATCCCGAAAAAGCCACTGTTTGGTGCGGTTTATGGGCCGGCGGCATTATTGGGCCTATTTCTTCAAAGATGATGCGAATCGCAGCGTTACTGTCAATGGTGAACGCTACCGAGCGATGATAACAAACTTTTTTTTGCCCGAAATGGAAGTTCTTGACTTGCATGATATGTGGTTTCAACAAGACGGTGCCACATGCCACACAGCACGCGAAACAATGGCGCAATTGCGAGGCGAGTTTGGTGAACAGTTAATTTCACGTTTCGGGCCGGTCAATTGGCCGCCTAGATCGTGCGATTTGACACCATTAGATTATTTTTTGTGGGGGTATGTCAAGGCTAATGTCTATAGGGACAAGCCCGCTTCGATTGACGCACTGGAAGCCAACATCCATGCATTCATTCGTGAGATACCGGCCGATATGTGTGAAAGAGTATGCCAAAATTGGACTCAGCGGATGGGCTACCTGAGACGCAGCCGCGGTCAACATTTGCATGAAATTATCTTTAAACATTAAATTGCAAGGTTCAAACTATCGATTCAAATAAATATTTCATCCATTTTTTCGAATTTTTTGTGTTTTTTTTTTTAAAAAAGTTCTAAACCTCTTAAAAAATCACCCATTACAATAGGGCAAGTTTTGGATTTGTTAAAAAAATCGAACTCGATATAATAGAAATACAAAGAAAAGTGGTTCCCAAAATTCCGTCGTCTTTCTTTATGTCTGTCTGTCTCTGTACCTCAACCGACCTGTACAGCTTAAACCAGTCAAGCCATTTTCGTCAAACTTTGAACTTAAGAACCAAAAGAGGAAATTCGTATGATCCAATCGTGCTTTTTATTTATTTTTGCATGGAAAATAGTTCTTTGGAAAATAATTTGTGCAAATTGAAGTGTAAAAGTAAAGTGCGCTCTGGGCTTAGTTGATTTTTGATTGTGAATTTTATGTTCGCCATTTTTAACTGTCAAACTTTTCTTTGCTCTGTGTAAAGTAATCACGAAAAAAGTATACCTACCCACTCTTTAGAAGAACTTTGGTATAGTCGCTGGCACTTAACTTTATTCTTTTCAAATCCTATTTTATCTGAAATAAGTTTTATTTTTCGCTCGTGCTGTGTATATCATTTTAAGGGTAGTCACAACCCCTTTTGTGCGAGCTAAATAAAGGGTTTTTCAACAGGGACGCTACAAAAGTAGAGCAACAGGGACAGCAAACGACGTCATATTTCTTGCCGCTCTTTTGACATTTCTCTTTAGTAAGGTTTGCCATTTCACGATGAAAAGAAATACGAGCCAACAACGAGTCGAAATTATTAAAATTTACTACCGAAATTCGGAGTCAGTGGCCTCAACGTTAAGAGCGCTACGTCCTATTTATGGTCGTCATAATCGTCCTAGCAGATCAACAATTGAGCGTCTAGTGGAAAAATTTGAATCCACAGGCACAGTACAAAATGTTTCCGTGCCAGTGAGACAAAGAAGTGCCCGTAGTGTCGAGAATATTGCTGCCGCTGAGGCTTCAGTTGCAGAAAGGCCAAATGTGTCTCTCACACGTCGTTCTCAAGCGTTGGGCATCTCTGTGACGTCGTTGTGGCGAATTTTGCGAACAGATCTTGGCCTACATCCTTACAAGATTAAATTGACGCAAGAACTGAAGCCACTTGACCACCAGAAGCGTCGTATGTTCGTGAATTGGGCTGAGCAACAACTTGAAAATGATTCGGATTTTAATCATCTTCAGCGATGAGGCTTATTTCTGGCTGAATGGCTTCGTCAATAAACAAAATAATTGTTCAAGCAGCAATCCACACGTACTCCATGAGTCATCATTGCATCCCAAAAAAATTACGGTTTAGTGTGGTTTATGGGCCGGCGGCGTCATTGGGCCGTACTTCTTCCGTGATGATCAAGACCGTGAATCAATACTGTGAATAGGAATCGCTACCGTTCAATGAAAACCGAATATTTTTGGCCCCAATTGGATGATATGGACTTGGTGGATATGTGGTTCCAAGAGGACGGCGCCACAAACCACACAGCGAATGTCACAATCAATTTATTGGAAACCAAGTTTGGAGAACGTGTTATCTCACGAAATGGTCCAGTCGCTTGGCCGCCTCGCCGTTAGACTATTTCCTGTGGGGCTACGTCAAGTCTATGGTCTATGCCAACAAGCCAGCTAAATAAGAAAAGAATGCGATATTGATTTGTTCATGCCAACGTGCCACGGGGAAATTCCTGTGCCAAAAAAGCATGATCGTGCCACATCGGCAATGCTGCTCCTGCCGTGTTTAAGCATTGCATATCGCTTGTTTGCGTACATGTAATACAACGATTTAAACTTTTATTTAGGGAAACATTTTGCTTCGTTAACATATTTAGGTTATTTATTTAAAAAAAAAAACTCTTTTAGTGTCTATTTTCATCTTATTTTTCTATGCAGTTTAAGTAAAAATAAGATCTAATTGAAAAAAAACTGCATGAAAATGACACCTTAATACGAGTTACATCAAACCAATCGTTAAAGAGCGATAATCAACTTGAGTTGCAAAAGTCACAAATTTGACTATCAACTAATACCCACTATCACCTTATCCGATTCCACTTCTTCAACTAAGTATAAATTCAGAAAATAAAATGTACGACTGGATAGCATTAAAGTTGCTTTTGTGGTCCAACGACAGATTGATAAAGTACAGTTGACAGACGAACATGCGGTATGGTGGAAACCACTTTTTTTTAACTTTTCCATTATCGTCGTGTGCAGTTTGATTAAAACCTTGTACCTATGTATTTTTTTTTTACATGAAACCATAGTTCCCCTAATAGCAAGCTAAAATGTCTTATAGATCTTTGATATGAACCTACAATTTCATTTGGGTCAATAATTTTTAGACACCCTGTATAATAGTGTAACAAATTCAATAAAAAAAGAATCGAGTACTGTGTGGCATGTGGCACCGTCTTGTTGAAACCACATATCATGCAAGTCAAGAACTTCCATTTCGGGCAAAAAAAAGTTTGTTATCATCGCTCGGTAGCGTTCACCATTGACAGTAACGCTGCGATTCGCATCATCTTTGAAGAAATAGGCCCAATAATGCCGCCGGCCCATAAACCGCACCAAACAGTGGCTTTTTCGGGATGCATTGGTAGCTGTTGCAATGCTTCTGGCTGATCTTCACTCCAAATGCGGCAATTTTGCTTATTTACGTACCCATTCAACCAAAAATGAGCCTCATCGCTGAACACAATTTTTCGATAAAAAAGCGGATCCTCGGCCAGCTTTCCAAGAGCCCATTCACCAAAAATTCGGCGTTGTGGTAGGTCGGCTGGCTTTAGTTCTTGCACCAGCTGTATCTTAAAAGGCTTTACGCCCAAATCCTTCCGCAAAATTTTCCACGTAGTGCTGTAACAAAGGCCTAACTGCTGGGAACGGCGCCGAATCGACATTTCGCGGTCTTCTGTCACACTAGCTGATACGGCCGCAATATTTTCTTCACTACGCACAGTACGTAAACGTGTTGGTGGTTTAATGTCCAACAAAGTAAATTTGGTGCGAAATTTGGTCACAATCTTCCGAATAGACTGCTCAGAAGGTCGAGAATGCCGATCATAAAATGGAAGCAGCGCGCGATGAACATTTCGAACCGAGCACGAATTTTGATAGTAAAATTCTATAATTTGCAAGCGTTGTTCATTTATAAGACGATCCATGGTTAAATTGCAAACCAAACTGAAGCTGTTTGACAGTGACACAAGGTACTAAACACACGTCAGCTGTCAAAACCAGTGTTGCCAAAACCAAACCAGCTAAAAAATCACCCTTTATTTATATCGCAAGTAAAAATAGTAGAAGGTATTTTACATTTAAGTTCGCACTATTAATCAAGCATTGGGTTTGTGTAGGTACAAATATTTCGGTATTTTAATAAAAATATTATAACAATGTTAATAGAGCTATAGAGACTAAATGGATGCACAAATTTCTTCCAAATTAGCATATATATATTTTCAAACACCCTGTCGTGTGTTCTCATTTCTACAAGTTTGTACATTATTTACTTTTAGCTTCATTTATCGATATCAGCTAGTAAAGTCAATAAATCGCCGAATGTGTGTACTGGAATTCAGATGTATATGAACTCAACAGCTATGTTACTATAGGTAGGTACCTACTATAAATGAGGCTGTGAGTACAAAAGTGGTTTCGTGAGTAACCAACATTTTTGCGTGATTATTGTTGGTTTTAAATCGATCAAAAACACACATTTATTTGTCAGAATGGTGATGTTGTACCTTTTTGAAAAGTTTGAGACTCAAGAATCCAAATCAGTGCCTAATAGCACTCGTCATAAAAACAAAAAAATTAGAGAGAGAAATAAGCGTAGGTATTTTTGAAAATATAGATAACACTACATTCGCACTCACAGGCTTAAGTGAACTCCGGGGTCATTTAGATGAATTTCAATTGAACATTCATCAAGTACAGACAGTAACTTCGGCAAAAAGATTTTAAAGCTACTACCCGCCACCGCGCGCGCCGTGCCGTGCCAGCGCCCCCGCCGCGCCGGCCGGCCGAACCAGGTCACCGACAGCCAATTCTCGTCGAGCGTCGTCGCGTCGTGCAATTGGTTTATTGAAAATGTTATACGAGTACCTATAGGTAGATTGGTTGTTGTGTGCTGTATTGTTCTTGTGTGCGACCGACTTTATTGTTTGAAATTTATCATTTTTTTGTTTTATAACTATATCTTTTAAGTACATTTATCAAAATAAATATTTATAAATATAAATATATAAATAAGTACACCTTAACGTAATTGTTATTGTTAGTGCGTAAACGATGCGCCTGAAGTCTGTATTCGAATCCAGGCAAAAGATAAAGTTGAGTCAACTTTTGCTGCAGGTACTTTTCTTGCTGCAGCTATATAGCTTCACATTGTAGCACTGTGTACTATTTTCGTACCCTTCAACTTTGACAGTGCTACGTGCTGCAGCTGCAGCTGCAGCTGCAGCTAAACCGTTTTAGACTTCTGCAACACAAATCTCTCTTAGAGCCGTTTGCCGAAACGAAACTTAAATATTTAAGATCGCAGCTCCAATATGTGTTCAGCCAAAGCCGTAAACAAAGAGTCGGTATTGAAAAAAAAAAAAAAACGGTCATATGCCAGGTACCGTTAATAACGGTTTTTGATTAATTTTTTTTAGCCAAAATGTTCATTCCTAGTCTTAAACAATTTGCTGAGTATCTATCATACACAATTTCTGATTAAAGTTTCAATTAGGCTTCATGAAACTTACTCTTAAATTAACAACCTCATTTGCGTTTCACAATATCTGGATAGTCAAGCTTATAAGTAAAGTTCTAAGTATTTTAATGGCTAGATGAAGTATCGATTATCAAATTTACATGTTGGCAACGAAAATAATTATTTTTTTTTTGAATTTTTCATCAATAAAAAACAATTTTGTATGAAAAACATAAAAAAAAAACTAATTGACACATATACCTATATTTAATTTTAAGATATATTGTGAAACGCGAAATTTTTTATAAGAAGGATTTAATTTTCGGATAATTTAAATGTCGAGTATGTAAAGGGAACTTTACTGAGACATTGTGAACCAAACCCTAAACCTATTTTCTTAATAAATTGATAAATCTTCTAAGAGTATCTCTTGTCATGCATGAGAAAGTGCCTCTCACCTTATCCGTTCCGATACGGCACATAATTTCAGGTCGTTTCCATTCCCGACAATAACACGGGCAAAGGAAAAGGAATGGTTGCGAGTTGGAAGTCACTACATCCTCCTTCTACAAGAGCTGCCGCGCAACCAAATTTGATGACATTCACCGTTGATTAGAAATTCTCTATACAAAACGCACACATATGTAGGTAGGAACTTTTCACAGTAATAATGGGTGATTTTTTAAGAGGTTTAGAACTTTTTTTAAAAAAAAAACACAAAAAATTCGAAAAAATTAATGAAATATTTATTTGAATCGATAGTTTGAACCTTGCAATTTAATGTTTAAAGATAATTTCATGCAAATGTTGACCGCGGCTGCGTCTCAGGTAGCCCATCCGCTGAGTCCAATTTTGGCATACTCTTTCACACATATCGGCCGGTATCTCACGAATGAATGCATGGATGTTGGCTTCCAGTGCGCCAATCGAAGCGGGCTTGTCCCTATAGACATTAGCCTTGACATACCCCCACAAAAAATAATCTAATGGTGTCAAATCGCACGATCTAGGCGGCCAATTGACCGGCCCGAAACGTGAAATTAACTGTTCACCAAACTCGCCTCGCAATTGCGCCATTGTTTCGCGTGCTGTGTGGCATGTGGCACCGTCTTGTTGAAACCACATATCATGCAAGTCAAGAACTTCCATTTCGGGCAAAAAAAAGTTTGTTATCATCGCTCGGTAGCGATTCGCATCATCTTTGAAGAAATATGGCCCAATAATGCCGCCGGCCCATAAACCGCACCAAACAGTGGCTTTTTTCGGGATGCATTGGTAGTTGTTGCAATGCTTCTGGCTGATCTTCACTCCAAATGCGGCAATTTTGCTTATTTACGTACCCATTCAACCAAAAATGAGCCTCATCGCTGAACACAAGCCGCGCGATGAACATTTCGAACCGAGCACGAATTTTGATAGTAAAATTCAATAATTTGCAAGCGTTGTTCATTTGTAAGACGATCCATGGTTAAATTGCAAACCAAACTGAAGCTGTTTGACAGTGACACAAGGTACTAAACACACGTCAGCTGTCAAAACCAGTGTTGCCAAAACCAAACCAGCCAAAAAATCACCCGTTATGTAAGTAAAGTTCTAAGTATTTTAATGGCCAGATGAAGTATCGATTATCAAATTTACATGTTGGCAACGAAAATAATTATTGTTTTTTTGAATTTTTCATCAATAAAAAACAATTTTGTATGGAAAACATAAAAAAAAACTAATTGACACATTTACATATATTTAATTTTAAGATTTATTGTGAAACGCGAAATTTTTTATAAGAAGGATTTAATTTTCGGATAATTTAAATGTCGAGTATGTAAAGGGAACTTTACTGAGACATTGTGAACCAAACCCTAAACCTATTTTCTTAATAAATTGATAAATCTTCTAAGAGTATCTCTTGTCATGCATGAGAAAGTGCCTCTCACCTTATCCATTCCGATACGGCACATAATTTCAGGTAGTTTCCATTCCCGACAATAACACGGGCAAAGGAAAAGGAATGGTTGCGAATTGTAAGTCACTACATACTCCTTCTACAAGAGCTGCCAAGCAACCAAATTTTATGACATTCACCGTCATTTGATGACATTCACCGTCATTTGATGACATTCACCGTCATTTGATGACATTCACCGTTGATTAGAAATTCTCTATACAAAACGCACAAATATGTAGGTACTTTTCACATTAATAGAAGTCAAAAAATAATTATAATGTTACCTTCTTTCTCGGCGTTTGTACCTATACGTTCAAGTATGTTCAATGCACATATTATGTACATTTATTGTCAATAAATATTATGTTCATGAATCACGATAGTTACCTGTTCATTGGGTAATTATAGTTAACTGCACTGTCATTCAAACAAAATTTAGCTAAAAAACAATGAATACGTGACCACTTATACATTATCTAATTGAAACATTAATTAGTTCCACTTATTGCCTTCTGAAATATTAATTTGAGTATATTTGTACATATATGAATGTACAGTGCTTTCTGTATTGATCTATTCAACTGTAGACTTAAAATAATCAAAATGCTATGTATTCTTTGACGAACTTAGGGTTTGTTTCACAATGTTTGAGTAAAGTTCTGATGACGTACTCAACATTTAAAAGTAGCCGCAAATTAAATCCTCCCAGTAAAAAGTTTGCGTTTCACAATATAACGAAATAATAAATTTATGTGTCAATTAGACAGTATTGCCAGATGAAAAAAAAAATTCCCCCCAGAAAAATTTAGAAACCCCCCAGATTACCACATTTTATCAACAAAAACCCCTCATTTTTTTGTCAACTTTCAATTTTTATTCACAGCGCTTAAATTTGTTTTAAAATTTAATCAATTCACACAGCTACAGTAACAAAACATTTGTAAAAAAGGTACTAAGTAATAAAAGAAATCTTTTTAGGGTTTTCTTCACAATTTCTGAGTAAAATTCTGATTATTTACTCGACATTCAAATGATCTGCAAATTAAATCCTTCCAGTAAAAAAACTTAACGTTTCACATTTTTTTCGAAATAATAAATGTATGTACCAAATAGTTAGATGTTATAGTTTTCCAAAAAAAAAGTTTTGACTGATGAAAACTGGAAAAAAATAATGAATAATATTTAAAATGCCAAATACATAAATTTGATTTTTTTTGCACTTCTTTAAAAAAGTTCTAATACTTTTATTGTCATCTTCGTTTTGGCAGTCGGGTCGGTTTGATCCATTTTCTCACTTGTTAAAGTTTTCAGCATTTCTTCCCTTGGTTTAAAATTCTGACACCCAGAATGTAAGGAATATCTAACTCGTGAAATACTATCAGCTGTTTAAATATGTACCTATACGATTTATCAAACTTTTAAATCGGAATTAATCCCCCCAGATTTCCCCCCAAACATCTCGTCCCCCCAGATAACCCCCAACGACAAAAAAGCCCCTAAATCTAAGGGGAAAACCCCTAAACTAGCAACCCTGCAATTAGATGTCAAATAGATAGTTTTGACTGATGAGGTGAAGTTGCTAGTTGACACTTCATCTGGCCATTAAAATACTTAGAACTTTAATTTTAAGTTAGACTATTCAGATATAGTTATGGTGAAACGTAAGTGAGGTTGATAGTTTTTGACTAATAAGTTCCAAGTTGCTTATTTAGAATTTTAATAAGACATTATGAATCAAACCCTTACTGTTAACTGTTAAATCTTTTAAAACGTGTACGTTTATCTATGTTTATATTGTAGCTCAGACATATTCATTTCATCAATTATTAACTCGCGATGATGCTGTGGAGAAAAACCCAGAATTACGAGTTGATGCTGCCCAATTAGGTACAAAGGTACAAGTTGAATCGCATAAGATTTTACGAAAATCTAGAGCGTGTAGTTTAGGGCCAGATAAGACTTGTTAATGAGGGCGTTTATTTTATAAAAAGGAATTATGAATTAAAAATATTTAATTCATAAGCTAGTAAGTAACTTATAAACTGAAAAATATTTAATTCATAAGCTAGTTATTGACTTAAGAATTAAAAAAATTCAATTCAATTAAATTTTATAAATATTTGTTTTTATTTAATTTCGTTATATAAGCTAAGAAGTGAATTAAGCTTTTGCAACCCTGCTTTAAACCATTCTTTTCTACTGTCTGTTGTGTTGTTTATCTGCAGGAATGGAAGGGAGTAGACTGAATAGCTAGGATGGGAGGCACTTATTTATGAAAAGAGATGCTCGTGGAGGATTTTTCACTTCCTCACAAAAGGCAGTTGCCGGTTTTTTTTTTTTTAATTTAAATGGACGAGGAAGGAATCGAACCCAGACCTCCTGCATGACAGTTTCACACACTAACCATAACGCCACCCGTTACTACAATCATGTAAACTGCTCTCCAATTTAGGGTAGGTACTTGACGTCTGGTTCTGGGGCATTCAAAACTAACGAATCAGGAATTTATTAATTCTCTGTGTTGAAACATTATACAATTTTCTGAGGGATGGCATTTTTTGATTTTAAAACGTGGGAAAGTTTTGGTGTATAAAATGGACAAATTTAAGTTGGTACAATGACAAATGGAAAATGGCACATCACAAATGATTTCAGTGTATTTTTGGATGCTGAATCGAATGAAAGCAAAACCATAAAATTAGGTAAATATTGATCGTGTTTGTTTGCTTTGTTTATTATTATTGTTTATTTCTAGGTATATTAATCTTCGTTTACGTTATCTTTTAAAATATAATCTAAAAATAAAGCTGGCATTGTTTTTTTTTTGGATTTGCTTTATGGCGAGTAAGTCACAGATATCACAAATAAAGTGAGCAAAACATCCAATAGTTAGTCATACAAAAAAGACAATTCAAATGGTATGCTACAATTTCTTTCCAACTATACTGGCTAAATTTAAGTCTTTTACTGCCAGGATATAAACAACATATATTGTCCACTAAAATGTCGTGATTTAATGCCATCCTTCATTAAGTAATTGTTTCCAACTAGACATCGATGAGCAGAATTAATATGAGTATACGGTTTCCACAAACTTCTATGAAGTAACTTCCCCTGTTATACTTACAATAAGAGCAAGCTTGTTTATTTTGAAAGTTTCCTAATAATATTTAACCAAGCTCTTCTATATTAAGCAAAAAGGAAAGGAGAAAAACGGACCAGTTCCATAATGTGATGTTCTATGCAAATCCATTGAGTTTGCACAATTTACAACCATGCTAAAATGAATGTTCAAATATCAAACTTAAATGAACAAAAAAAAGTCAAAATTTGTGTCTCATTTGTCAATTTGGAATGCTTTTTAATTGCGCTGCATCGAAAGACCTGAGATTTTTCTGAAGAGTTAAGATTGGTGCCACTCTATAAGAGAGTGAATTACCTCAATTATCGTAAGCTATATGTGTAAAGCTGCTAAGTCTATACTTTGAGAAAAATTAAGATTTTGATGCCATTTTCTTATTACAAAAATATGCATTGTAAGATCACTGAAGTCAATAATTGACAATAATAGACGATTTTTATTATCAGAAATGATCCATAAAGATCACTAAAAAACATGCAATTACAACAACAACCTGAGATCCTACTGCTCTCTATAGTGATCATGATCATGTTTCATGAACAAAAATTTTAGTTTTTACTCTTACTTCTCAGCTTTGCAAATGGTTAGGGAAAGTTAACTGTAGTGTTAAGAAAAAACAACAACGAATATTTATATATGTTCATTTGAAAAATAAACAAACGTGAGAAAATAAAATTAACGTGAAAAAATAAACAAACGTGAAAAATAAACAAACATGAAAAATAAACAAAAGTTAGGAAAACTAGAGATAAGTTTATACAGAAAAGTTGTCACAAAGATCCGTATAGTTTTATTTTCAAGAGATGATCTATATATGGATCAACAGTAATAATAAAATGCGGCTTTTATTTCATAAGAATATAAACATTTTCGTCTATAATTATTTACATATTTGTATGTCACAGTAGCAATGATTTTATTTGTTTAATTTTGTAAGATTCATTTTTGTCAAAACAACTGATTTCAAATAAATCTTGAGTTAAAGTTATTTTTACTTTCGAATTGTGATAACAAGTAAGCAAGTAACAGTTGTTTTCAAAAAAATCAAACAATAGATAACTTATTTTAGATAAGATAATGATTTTTTTTTAAACATTCATATACAAAATAAACAAAATATTTTCTATGATTATTTAACTCCTATTTTGCATTTAATCAACTACTCGTATACAAGAGCCGAGAGCCAATAGGAATTTTGGGTATGTGAATGTATAATAAAAATATGAGCAGGTGGGTTAATAGGTTTATGCGTCGTGATATCGAATATGAAACTCTGGTAGGTTCTATTTTTCAGGAGGGTGGGTGTTATCATTTAAATAGATTTTTGTCGTCAAGATAAAGACTTTTTTACTCAACAAAAATGACAGAGCATTTTTAAAAGAATTATTGAACTATTTTTTTTTTTAATTTACTGGAAAAGTCGTATCCGCACACAAAACTCGCTATAAGCTATAAGAATGTACTATATTCATCATACCATTATTCTAGTTTTTGGTTAAATGAGTGATTTCGGTAATACCGTTATCTTCTAAAGGTGACAAAGGCTAATAAGGTTGGGTCCAAGATAAGTTCAAAATTTAATAGATTGGACAGAAATTCTTGGTGTGGGATCGTGTTGGTGTAATGTATCAAAGCATAAATAAACTCATGTATATAAAATGTGTCCCTCTCTGTCTTTGTTGGCTCTAAATACATATTCATTTTCTTATAAATCAACAATAATCGAAAACATCCAAACTCACCGATCCAACATTCCTTCGTCTTCACCCGAAAATGATTTAAGCACATCAATTTTTGTTCCTTACTTGATTCTCTGATAATGTCCCTTAAAAAGCGGATTTCCAAAGAAAATAAATCCGCATAATGCAATATTTCAATTATCTTCTAAGAATATGCAAAGCGTGGACTCATCCAATTTCAATTTGATGGTCCAAAAGATAACTGATAAATACGGATGCTTTCTGGATAATTTTTCTGTCGAGTCCGTTATGTGGTTTAATCACAATAAGATGAATTTTGACCGAAGTCAATATACCAATATATGTGATGTGTTGAAAAATGGGGAAGAATTCCATTCCCGCCCTACTAACAAACTCCCGGAGTTAAGCTCTTCAAATCTGAAAAAAAACTAACATAAGATTCTTTTATATCCTATTGCTATACTTAAGAATTAATTTCTTGTTAAGAAACTCAAATTCGTCTCATAGCATTTTTATTGTAAGAGCTAAGCATTTTTTTTTTATTTGAAAGTACTTAAATCCTATATCTAAATCTATTTAAGTCTCATAAGTATCTCGTTATGAAATTAAAACTCTAAACGTCATTTTTAGTCTTTATAATCATATAATAATACTTTAATGAGACTATTCATTAAAAAATTGTGTGAGTGCCGGGACTCACGGTTAATACGTGTAAACATCAACGTGCGTGGATCCAAAACGGACTTGGTTTTGCTTGAAGGGGATCTTAAGATTTTTTCACTGAACGCACCCATCCTAGAATGCAGATCGTAACGTTGCACACCGTAATGTTGCACGACGTAACGTTGCACACGAACGTTCACGTTTTTTGTTCACTCTACCGCCAGCATAGATCAAAAGTTTTGTTCAAGATTCTAATAGGAGCTAAGACGACGCCAGCTTTGAATATCAAACGACCAGATGTTATAATTGAATTGTACAGCGCGTTCTTTTTGTTCACAAAACTTGCTTCTGTTCATGTTTCTATCGGATTGGTTATTTGATTGGTGGTGGCAGATGTAATTTTAGATTTCAAAGAAAAGTTTGATTGTTTTCGTTGCGAGCAAGTTTCTTTGGTCGATTTTTTGTTGTCTTTGCTTACCTAATTTCGGGGCTGTAGAACTGGTAGTAGTGAATTTGATCATAAATATTATAACAACAATTTTCAGCACCGAAATATACTAAACAAAACGCACACATTTCAAACCTAAGGTAGTTAATACTAGATATTAGTGTTATTAAAAAGAGGAAACAATCTGCCGAAAAATCGATCTCAAGAGCATTATTTTGATAGAATTGATCGAAACAACCTTATTAAAATCAGACAAATGTGTTTCGTTTGAAAGTAAAATTTCAAATTTAAGTCCCATAAGAGCATTCTAGTTCCCATAAGAAGTACTGCCTCTCAGAGAAAATTTATATTTACTGAGAGCGACACTTCTTACGGGAGCTCAAACGATCTAATGGGACTACAATTTGACGTCTAACTTTCAAACGAAGCACATTTTTCTGTGTTGCTTTCCGTTTCATCATTATCCAAAGATCTCATAGAGATGTTAAAACATGAGTTAAAGTATCAATCAACAGCAGCCATGTTGCAATATGAACGAAATGTTTTCATTATAATTTGAGGGTTACCGTAGCTTAAAAAAAATATTCTAAATAAATTATCTTATTTGGTTTTCCATTCTGACCAAAAAACTTGTAAAAAGTTTTATAGGTCATATTCATCTTGTTTTCTCTTATTTGCTGTCGATATTAGCTGTATAAAAAATGCATTTGAAAATGAGCGGGGACATTATTTTGTGTGTTATGTCATTATTTAAAATTTGTGACAGCAGTATATTAACACGACACAAGTAAAATGGCGTCTTTAAAAATCAGTTTTTTTTTGACAGTTTTTAATGACAAATACATTGCAAGATTTCAGAAGATCTTAATAGTGAAAAATCGTCATATTTTGTGCCATTCTAAATCCAATTTTTGTCACAAGAGCACGATAATGACAATAATTGGAAAAAAATATGGTATGAATGATTGCATTTTGTGAATTGTATAAAAACATACTTTAGTGATTTTTGCATCTAAAAAAATATGAATGGTAACCCTTTTCTTATGATAATTAATAACAAAATATTTTTAATATGCATAATTTTGGAAGCTCGTTGTTATTTTTCGAAGCAAAATGTGGGAATTAGTAAATGCAATTTTAATTGCACCAAGAATTTAGCTATACATATGCCATGATTTTTACAAATATAATACGTCAATTAACTTGACATGAGAGAATCACGAACACACATAAAAACTATTCGCCTATACCTTCTTCTAAAAGAAATCAAAAATGCGAAAGATATATGTTTTTTTTTTTAAGTTTACACACACTCGTTCTCTTTTTAACAACTTCTGTAGGAAGGGACGCACTCCCATAGGAAGAGTTCAGAGAGCTTTACTAGATTTACAATCTTATAAGAATCTAGAAGAACTCCTTAAGACTCAACAATGAGCGATGAAATACTTGATGCGTTGTGTATGCAGTATATGATGGACATTCACAAAAATCTACTGAAAGAAAATACGGATGTTTACAATAAAATTATAGACCGTTTTAGTAAACGAAAACTGCAATTCCTGTTTTCAAAACAATAAGAATACAAGAACATTTTTTTTTTGTTTTTGGTAATGAGCATTATTATAGTATTTAAATACCATAAATGAAAAAAAAATGTAATCAATTTTCAATGAAATATAACATCGCTTTAAAAAATTTATCAAAATATTTTGTTTGCCCGCTCCTTAGAAAAAATCCTGCGGGCGTCTATGGCTTCTGAGTTGTAAAAAAGCACGACTACGCATGTAGGTAGTATATTTAGTATTAAAGTTTTTTTTATAAAATTTTTATTTTTAAATAATTTAATTAATAAAAAAAACATACAAAATTTCGACGTCTATTTTTAAAACGATTTAAGGTCAGTCTTAAATGTTTAAAGTTTTGAGCTTGAGCCATTGTTTGCAATTTTTTCATCTTGTGAAACCACATCATGACGTCCATATCGAAAACGACTGTCTTACTGTCTTTTTTTCTCTAAGAGGCCATTGTTTGGTTGGTAGGAGTTAAAGTTGGGGCTCCTGCACTATACATTTCTTACTCACCCTCAGCCTCACTTTGTAGCACTGAATAATATTTTCGAAACTTTCAAATTTTATGGTAGGTATATAGCTAGTCAGGTCTCCAGGTCGGCTCATCTGCCTGTTTGATGTTTTTATTACAACATATTTTTTTGGAAAAAGTTACTTAGATAAATACTTATCGGTACTAATATTGTTTTTCTTACGTTATGCTTCACTTTATTCAATATTAAATGTTGGTATTTTTTCTAAAAGCACCCATATACAGAAGGCTTAGCACCTTGGCAATGTTGATTCCATGCTACCCAGGCAGATAGTCCTTGTTGATTCGCTATAATTTTTGCACAATTGACAGCAATTCTGATATCATCACTCAGCAAATCATCACAACTAATTCTGCAAATATTTGCCGAATCACGACCATCACTGGCTCTGCACCAGTAACGATCGTTGATTTGAAACAATCCCCAATCTATTGAACCGTCAGAGTTTTCGCTGTTTATAGCAAATGTGTTAAACGAACTTTCATGTTCTACCAAACACAACCAGTCTGGAAGTTCATGTATTAATATTCCGTTGCTATACAAATACCTTGCAAGAGAGCATTTATCGAATATTTTTGCATATGAAATTGAAACTGATGCAAGCGCGATAAGAACAATTAAAGATATTTGTCGAAAATAATATGAAGCTGTCATATCGTGCAGTTAGTTATCAGTTAACTTTTTTATGAGCTTTCAAATAACCAACAACGTCTTTTATATGATCTGGTTTGATCAAAAATTATCAATATTTTTGGCATCCTTAGATATACATACATAATATTCAAAGATTTAATTATTTTTAAATGCAACAGTGAAGCCATTCACATAAATTAGATGATTTGAATAAGAATTCTCGGAGACATTAACTAAATAAGCAAAACATTTGTACGAGAATAAAAAGTTTTTAATTTATTCCTCATTTGACAACTCGTACAGTTCCACAAAGTTATTTTGTACGTACCTAGGTATTACGTGTTATTAGTTAAATTATATCAATGATAAAAAATAATGTCTGTATTTTGTGTTTTATTCTACAGAAAAATTTTATTTCTTTTTACTTTCAGGTTTCAATGGCAAGACAAAATTAAAATTAATAGGTAATGTGTGGTTACCTGAAATTCACCTCATTAACAAGATACATTATTTGTCATATTGCAAATGAACTAAATGGCGACATTTTAGCTATACATAGAAAAATGTGAATGTGAAAACATAAAGATTGCGTTGACGTATACAACTGACAGTTCAAGTAAATACATATCGCTCATTAAATAAAGGGTTTTTCAACAGGGACGGTACAAAAGTAGAGCAACAGGGACAGCAAACGACGCCATATTTCTTGCCGCTCTTTTGACATTTCTCTTCAGTAAGGTTTGCTATTTCATGATGGAAAGATATACGAGCCAACAACGAGTCGAAATTATTAAAATTTACTACCGAAATTCGGAGTCAGTGGCCTCTACGTCCAATTTATTGTCGTCATAATCGTCCTAGCAGATCAACAATTGAGCGTCTAGTGGAAAAATTTGAATCCACAGGCACAGTACAAAATTTTCCCGTGCCAGTGAGACAAAGAAGTGCCCGTAGTGTCGAGAATATTGCTGCCGCTGAGGCTTCAGTTGCAGAAAGCCCAAATGTGTCTCTCACACGTCGTTCTCAAGCGTTGGGCATTTCTGTGACGTCGTTGTGGCGAATTTTACGAAAAGATCTTGGCCTACATCCTTACAAGATTAAATTGACGCAAGAACTGAAGCCGCTTGACCACCAGAAGCGTCGTATGTTCGTGAATTGGACTGAGCAACAACTTGAAAATGATTCGGATTTTCATCATCTTCAGCGATGAGTCTCATTTCTGGCTGAATGGCTTCGTCAATAAACAAACAATGCGGTATTGGTCAGGCAGCAATCCACACGTACTCCATGAGTCATCATTGCATCCCGAAAAAATTACGGTTTGGTGTGGTTTATGGGCCGGCGGCGTCATTGGGCCGTACTTCTTCCGTTATGATCAAGACCGTGAATCAATACTGTGAATAGGGATCGCTACCGTTCAATGATAACCGAATATTTTTGGCCCCACAAGCCACACAGCGAATGTCACAATCAATTTATTGGAAACCAAGTTTGGAGAACGTGTTATCTCACGAAATGGTCCAGTCGCTTGGCCGCCTAGCCGTTAGACTATTTCCTGTGGGGGGTAGACGTTGAAGCCAGATGTTTTTTTAGAAATTATTCTAAAACTGAATTTCCAGCCAGGCCTTTTAGCTCTTTGAAAAGTTGAGATGGCTTTTTATCTCCCTACATCTGACAAGAGTTTTCTCATCTTTTTGTGTTCCGAGTCTGAAAAACAATCAATTAAATCTTTTTGTAATGTTCATATTTGCCACTGTAAGAGACTGTGTAACACAGCGTCTCTGACTTGCGATAAGACTTCTTCATCTATTGAACCAACAACAGCATTGAATTGTGAAAAGTCTGAGATATTTCGACACGTGGCGAACTAGTGCCACAAAACTTGCTTACCAGATTTCAGGAATTTCTGTCAAAAATGGGGAAATTTTAATCGATACACGCATTAACTCCAAGGTACATATATTAAAGGTTATATCATTAGCGTTTAAATTTTTGTTCAGTTCTGCGCATCTGTGAAAATGGCGGATCCAGTGTCTCTTTACTTGTCAAAATGCTTATATTTGTTGTTGTTTCTAGTAATGCCATGTGCAGTTTTCGTGGGCACTCGAGCCGCCATGTTTAATTTCTGACTGACAACCTGCGCAATATATTACCTTAGATTTGTGTACTGTGATTAACTCGTTCTCGTTGCTTAATACTTGACCTGATGTGTACAAACGGGTACTTCATTTGGGACTCCACCGCTGTCGTAGTTGCCGGTATTATTGCCGTTATTAACACCACCGATAAGAGGTGTAATGTCTCCATCACCTATCGCTTGTTTTGAGTATTCCGTCGTTATTCATTGTATTAATTTAATTAATAAAATGAAATTTAATTGGATGAGTTTGTCAACTTGTAGATATTTTTCCACACGGTAGTTTTTTTTTTAACTCAGGGGTCACCAATTGTTGATATGTTAGTAAAATTCAACCGTCTTCTTCTTCAACATCTATACTTTAATTCTCAATTAATATAATACATATAATCTTGTAATTAATTTAGTAAATAAGGTACAGAATGAATGAAAATCAAATTATAAAGGGCGTGTGTTTTTACAAATAAATTTATGTTATCGAAATTCTCAATATATATTTCCTTATAAGCGTTTATTTTACTGGTGCATTAAGATTGAATTGTTTACAAAGTAAATATTAATATTTATTAATAATCCATCGATGCCATTTGCATACATCTAAGAGTTTCTGTATTTTATAATGTACCTAAATATAAGTAATGCGATATCTATACTTATAAGACTTTATTTGGCATTTCCTAAAACAAATGGTTCAAACAGGGATGTCCTTGATGGATACTCACTGCAAATATATGTAAATTCAAATTTAGAATAAAAATGCAACTAGTAGTGCTTTTGAATTGAAATGTCATTTAAAACAAACAAATAGTGAAAAGATATATAACAATAGTAAATACTTTGGTGTAACAGTAACACGATAATAAAACTTGCCCAATGGATCAAGCAAAACTTTCCGTAGCCGTGTTACTTTGTAAAAGGCAATCTGCTCACGATTAGACTCAAATGATAATCTAGTATCTACTTGCAAAGACCATCTACTCGAAAAGATTTGTAAAGAAATCAATTCTGCAGGTTCCATTGAAAATGGCTAGCAAAGTACTCAGGACAGTAGTACCTCCCCTTCTCCAAAGGAACACGGCTAAGGAAAGTTTTGCTTGATCCATTGGGCAAGTTTTAGTGTATCGGCTTTTCAATATATGCGTGCGGGTTTTCTGTGCCCCAAATGCAACAATTTTGCTTGTTTACTGCCCGCCAAGATCAAGATGAGCTTCATCTGAAAAGATGATTTTTTTGGCAAAATCGGCATCTTCTCTAAGTCGATCGCAGGCCCACTTAGCGAAGCGTATGCACAACCATATTCGTTCAGCGGAAGGATAAAACTAATTATCTGTCAAATCAGACATGAGCTAAGTGTTACCATTCACGAAATAAGCACTAGTTGAAAAAAAAAACGTTAGATGGCGGACCCTTTATTGGGCAAGTTTTAGTACCGTGTTTATTATTTTTTTTTTTAATTAATTCTTTTTTCCATTTATGTACCTTAAAATTAACTTAAAGCTTCACAGAGAAAGAAATCTATTAGGTAAAGAAATAATTTAGTATAGGCATTTCCATAGAAATAATTGATTATAGTTTTTGATGTGTAAACATCTTTGCTGGCTGGAAAAAAAACGTGAACGTTCGTGTGCAACGTTACGTCGTGCAACGTTACGGTGTGCAACGTTACGGCGTGCAACGTTACGGTGTGCAACGTTACGGTGTGCAACGTTACGATCTGCATACTAGGATGGCGAAATGCTCCATTTTTGGAAAGAAATAACATGGGTCTTCGATCTCAACAGCCCATAAATGAGATATTTACAAATAAAAAGTAAATCATCTTAAAGTTCAGTAATTGGTCAAAAAAGGTAAACTAGTTTCAGAAATCGGTCAGCGATAGAAAATTTGGAATCAATTTTCAAGGTCATCAGCAAGCAAGCACCTCATTTGTGGGATATAAACAAACAAATTATAACGTCTGAAATGTATTAGTGACCTGATAAAAGATCAACTAGTTTCAGTAGTTGATCAGCCATAATTTTTTTTAATGCATTTTGGAAGATTTTTTCTGGTTCGAGCGGCCGAAGACGCCCGGGCATACTTCGGCGGATGACGGAATTGGTATACAACCGAGATTCAAATATTTGGTTCGTCGTTCAGCAATTTTAACTCACCGATTTTGGCGGATTAACTGTGGTTAAAAGATCGTTCACGCTTGCAATTGGTTAGTACCCAGACCCACGTATACTTGAAATGGAACCAGTTCTTTGCCAAAATCGGTGAGTAAAAAACTGCTGAACCATGGACCAAATATTTGACTCACGGGAGTAGGTGGTACACCTATTCCAGCTTACTCTAATGGCATTAAGTTTATTACTTACGGTATGAAAAATTACAATAAGATCATCTGTAGTGTTATTTGTGTAAGAGACTTCTGTAAGACTTACTTTGTTAGAAAAACTTATATATGTAATCCTTGCCTAAAAGAAAAATGTAGACACACTTACTCAGTTTGTTGTGCAGAAACTTTGTCTAACAATTTATCAATGGTAAGCTGATCTGCTTTTGGAAGCTTGACATTTTGATCGATTCCATCGCACAATAGTCTTATAAAAGGGCTTGGTTCGCCTTCCTCCCATATGTGATTTAAAACACAACCTAATAAAAAAAAAACACACAAAAATTGATTGTCATATTGCAGAATTGATAAAAGGGCCCAAAATACACACAACATTTGAGACGACATATCTTATGCCAGTGATATTCAAACATCACAGTGCACATATTAAAGGTGATATCACTAGCGTTTTCATTTTTGTTCAGTTCTGCGTATATGAGAAAATGGCGGATCGAAATGTGCCTTCAAGTGCCTTGCACATGAACGGTGCAGGTCACCGAATAAATCTTTTAAGTCAATTTCTAGAGTTAATGCAATTATTGTTTTTACAACTAAGTAATTAATCCAATAAACAAATTTAAATACTAATCACTGCGTAAAATTAGTTTAAACTGGAAAATTTTGTATTTTAATGTTTTCTACGCGACCAAAAACTTATCTTCTGCGAACTGTCAAACGAAAATTCGCAATCCACAACTTGTGGAGGCAATCCACAAACTGGCCAATAGAAAATTCGATCAATTTTAACCTCAAACACTAATTTTACTTTTTATGTTTTATGACAGTTCGCAGTTCTCAGCGACTACTCATGTGAATGAAATATCAAAATCTGCGACAAATTACAATTCGCAGTTCACAGGTCGTGTCTCATGTGCAAAGCACTTTACTGACTGAACACTGAACACAATAGAATGCTGCAACTGGAGCTGCAGCTAGATAAGCTGTCAAAAATACGCGTGCTTTTGTTTGTGCCCACAATGCAGCTGTACAGCTTTTCGTATATTTAAGAGAAACAAGAATGAAAAGGGGTTGAACCGCCAAACAGTCTGAGTTATCCATTTCTTTTATTCTGATATTTTTTCTTTTAATTTATAATTTTTTCGCTACACAAATCGGCAATCTGAAACGTCAAAATTGGTTCAAGTTGCACGTGAACATTTAAAAGTTGGAGAACTCTTGCAGTAGTGACTGCAGCTCCAATTGCAACTACTTTGCGTTGTGTCTTGTGTCCATAATATTGCATTTGTGTGTATTCAATATTTTGATAGCTATTCCGGCTGCAGTTCCAGTCTAAATTTTATTCAATTATTTACTTGTCAAAATGTCTATACAATATGTTGTTGTTTCTTCTAATGCGGTGTGGAGTTTTAAGGAGCATTCGAACAGCAATTTTTAATTTCTGACACTTTCAATTTTGACAACCTGCGCAATATATTACCTTAGATTTGTGAACTGTGTTCAAATAAGATATGCGTGAAGGCTGGTGTCTGCATCATCTGCACCTATTTCTATGTCGATACAACCAACATTTTTAAGTTATTCATCCCGGTTTCGTCGAAAGTATAACACTTCTATGTCGTGTGTATGGGCCGCTTTAAACAATGTTTTACGTACCCGATGAAGTGGCGTAGTATCTTAAATCTATACCAGAATAAAATGTGGGCTTACATAATTGAACTGTACGCCTTTTTATTTCTTCTGAGGGCACACGATTAGTTTGTAATATGAAAAAACGGAATTTTCCTTCGAGGGACTTGTTTGCACATATGGCGGTCATTAGATCTCCGTTTAGATGAAAATTTTTCATATCTTTAGTTACCCAAATATATTCTTCCTCGTTTTCATTGTCCAAAATAATGATAACAATATATTTGAACTCTTTGAAGTTGCCATTTACAACTAAAACGAAATAAAAATAAAGACGATAATTAATTTGTAACTTGAAAAAAAAAAAATTTAATAAATAATAATGTATGAAGTTAAATTTAACAAAGATCATAAATATTCGCTACTATACTTCTACAGAAAGTATAGGCACCTAAACATAATTCTCTTAGCTGCATTAATCAAGTACATATATTATTTCTTTATTTATTTCAATATGTCACGCTACAGTCTTTAATCTACTCTCACGATCAAAAAATGTAAAGAGAATAATTGCTCTCGATGTATAATTGACGTGGATAAATTTTTAATTTTATAATAAGCTTAAAAAGGGTGTTTTTTTAGACGTGTGGTTTTCAAGAAGAAATAAAACGCATATAATTTAATGTTATGGCCAAGAATTTAGCTTTATTATAAAGATAAGAGTTTGCCATTATGTTTTAAAAATGATTTCGGGCAAGTGGCCGCTGCGGCTGGCTCGGATAAATTCCAGCCGAGAGGCCCAATTTTCGACAGCTCCAATTGTTGCGCGCGATGTCGGATGGACACATTCGGGTCTTCTTCAATACTCTGCTCCAAAGCAGCAATAGCGTCTTCGTAGCGCACTGTACGGCCGGTGTCTCTGAGGATGCGCATTAACCACTAGAGTAAACCTGGTGCGAAACCGATCCATGGTTGCTCGAATTTATGCAATTTTGCGATTATGTCAACCGAATATTGGACGCAGCGTGCGAAGCGAACAATTATTTTGGTAATAAATTTGCACGATTTTCAAACGTTGTTTAGGAATAATTCTATTAATTAAAAAAACTATTAATTACCAAACTGAGCATAAATCAAGTGACAACTGTCAAAAAGACCAACTCCTTAAAAAGTATTCCCCAGATTAAAAACTATACACGTCTAAAAAAAAAACACCCTTTACAAGCTGAACATAAAACTAAACATACAATTTCTTAAATCTATACTTATACATTTAAAGGTACAAATATTCAGAGAGTTAGAATAAGTAAAAAAAAAAGACTAAGAGAAGGATGAGTTAAGAATAGCTTGTTTTTAAGCAGGCTTACTTATGTTGGGGTTGAAGGTATTTATGTTGTTGGCTTTGCGTAGCATTCGAGTCAATGGTTCGTTTAGGCCATAATCGACGGGGGTTGGGATTCAGACAGATCTTTTAGAGCTGATTAGGGCAATCAATGACCTCATTTCATAATTGGTGAACAAAACCGATGTCGGCAGTATCACGGCAGAATTTCAGGGGGTGCAGGTTCAGAAGTTTAAGACATTCTGCATATGAAGGAAGGTTCTAGGGATCCTCCCAGCCAAGACCCCGCAACGGGAAGCGTACAAATTTGCGCGGCACGGCTTCAATACGATCTATGTGAACTTGATGATATGGTGACTGGAGAGGCATGTTTTAGGAGAGGTCTAACGAAAGTCTTATAAAGGGATTTGGTTACATATCTACAAGAAAATTCTTTTGACCAGCGTTTTACGAACGCGAGTGTTGAGTTGGCTTTGCTTATAATGCTCTCGTATTAAAATTGAGTTGAGTGTCAGAAATGACTCTTAAGTCGCGAATGGAGGTTGCAATAAGAACAGGCACTCCATTAATAGATTATTGTCTTTGGGACAAAGGAGGGCGCTTTCGAGTGAAGGTAATGGTTTGACATTTCTTAATGTTTAGCTCAAGAAAGTTTTTTTGGTACCAAGTAAAAACTCTGTTTTTGTCTGTTTGCAGCATAAATGCGTCGTCAGGGGTGAAGATTTGTTTCGATATCCTCATATCGTCAGCGTAAATTTCTAAGTCAGATTGAGGTAATATCAGCTCAACGTCATTTATAGTCAAAACAAAAACAAGTGGTCCCAAGTGGCTTCCCTGCGGTACTCCAGATAATACATGAATAGGTTTGGAGATACTCCCTCTAAGGAGTATGACTGAATCCAAGAGTTATCAAAAGAGGAAAACCAAGCTTTTTAAGTTTACAAAGAATGCGATAATGTGGGAAATTTTGTCAAACGCCTTATTAAAATCTGTTGCAATGGCATCAACTTCTTTACCTTCTTCGAAGTCAGTCAGGTTAGTTGTTATGGATCGTCCTTTTAAGAACCAGTACTGCTTAGAGGAACAAATTGATTTACACTGAACAAACAGCGACTCGTAAACTATACATACTTTCAAAAAGTTTAGGTATACAATAGAGTTTGGCAATGGGTCTGTAGTTGGAAATATCATTTTTGCAACCTTTTTTGTGAACAGGGTTAATGAAAGAATTTTTCCACATCTAAGGAAAATTACCACTTACAATGGAGAGGTGGAAGAGTTCTGTAAGAGGCTGTGCTAATTTTTCAATAAATTTTTTAACAACGATTGCTGGGAGACCATTTGGACCAGCGGAAAAATCATCTTTCAGTTGATTAATTTTACTTACCACTGAAGATAGGGAAATATTGATATCAATAAAGGAGGAATGAGGATAATTGTTCAAATAACTAAAATAGTTCAAGTCTACCTCAGTATCGTCAAAGCTTCGCTAAAAAAGTCTGCAAAAAGATTGGATATGGTATAAGGGTCAGCAGACATAGATTCATGAAGTCTTAACGTGGAAGGAAAACCATCCGATTTGTTCTTTCAATTAATAAACTGGTAGATCTTTTTTGGGTTGGTAATAAGATCAACCTGTATTTGGTTGATATAATTGGAATAAAGGGAGTCTCATAAGGTCGAGAAGTTGTTGTAAGATGAGAGATAATTGGAAAGGTCCACACTAGACCTCGATTTCAAAAAAAAAAATGCCAAAGTTTATTACGTAGGTTTCGTAGTGGACGAAGTACTTTATTATAACAAGAAGGAGAACATGTGAACTGGAATGATTATGGTATCGCTTCAAAGCTTGAACCATAAGCTTAAAATAAAGGATAAAAACAACAATCACTTCGGGATTTTAAGAGGTAATTGCAAAAAATTAAGAATGTAGAGAAAAATAAATTGAATTTGAAACAGGGATTAGTTATGGAAAATTAAACATTTCAAACGTATTTATTATTTCAGAACATATCTATTATTTCAGTACCTATTTTGTATTGCCTCCCTTAGTACTAATTACAGTTTCAGCTTCTAAACGAATTTCTGATTGATCTGATGAGTTTTTTAACTGTCTCGCTGCATTCCTTCCCATTCGTCTACCAGTGCCACTTTCAGTTAATTAATTGAGCAGGAGTTCTGGATCTAGCCCTTCGCTTAAGCTCCATAAAATTTAAGGCTGGGCTAAGCCCCTGACTGTCCATCATTTCAATACCGACTTTTATAAGGAACTCGACCGTTACTCGCTTAGTGTGGCATCGAGCATTATCGTGCATTAGTACGAAATCTTCGCCATTAAATCCAGCATAAGGAACGACATGATCCAGCAGAATATCGTAGATTGTTCGATCCGCAGTTAAACCTCTTCCTTGACCACCACCAGGCACAAAAACCAACTTACTTTTGCCTTCAATTGAAATGCCTGCTCATATCATGCAAGATCCTAGCCCGTAAGCCACGGTTTTGGCAAAACCACAATTCTCAAATTTAATGTATAATAAATTGCACATGTTTTCAAAGTTGAAAGTGTCAGAAATTAAAAATGGCTGCTCGAGTGCCCTCAAAAACTGCACATCGCATTATTAGAAACAACAACAAATACTACCATTTTGACAAGTAAAGGGGCACTGGATCTCCAATTTTCATATTCGGTTGGGTTTCGGAATTTCTCCAATAGTAACCAAAATGGAATACTAGAAGAGCATATAAGGAGTGAAAAAGGACTAACGCCGAACATACATACAAACAAAACTGAGGCAATTTCCTTCTAGATCTACTAACCCTTAAATTCAATCGACAAAGGATGGATAAAGCTATAACTACGCCGCACGCGCCAGTGGCCATTTTTGTCAGTGGAAAAAAAGAGGATAATCTTAATAAATGTGTACGACTGGGTCCCACGAACTTGCTCTTTTGTGCGATCACAATGTGGTTCTAAAGTCTGAATTAAATTGGTCAAGGGAGCCCTATTTATTTATTTATTTCAATACGTTAAATTCTAACGTTACATTACGTTATATACTTAAAAATAAATTATTTATTTATTATTTAAACTAAACTTAAGTATTAATACTGTGCAAAAAAAATTTTTTTAATTTATCAGATTTTATATTGTCATTAACAGAGTTGGCAAGAAAGTTATTTTTATTATAAAATGTATTAACTGATTAACAGGACTGTTAGTGCCATCAAAGTTCGATCTGCTAAAAACAGTACGAATTGGCAGTATTCTTCTTAAATTAACCCTGTCTAAATAACAATTCAATCGATTCAAAACCGAAGAAGAAGATATCGATCCACTAATGATACCAATAATAAAACATAATTGTAAATACTCTCTGTAAATTGTAAGTGATGGAAGATTTATAAGTTGCAGTCTATGGAAACTCTCCTCGCCTCACCAAACAAAATATTAGCTAGTATAGCCATTTCTAAAAATCTTAATTTTATCGCTATGAGCACTTAGTCCCCGAACGATTCTGCTATTATTCCATCATACAAATGTCTCTGTTGCTTGAATCGTTCCTAAAAAAAATTAAATTGCTACGAGTAAATACTTACTTTTTCGAACAAGATCTTTCAGCTGGGTATACGTTTTATTTTGCACTTCAATCTCCGTTACCACACACATTAACGATTCAAATGTTGTTCGTAAAAGTTCAATATCTGCTTTGTTATTTTCAATTTTATTGAAAATGTAAACATTTGCCAATTCTTCTGATTCTCCTCTTATGTATTGAAGCAATGAATAAATTATTTTTAACATTTTAGACAAGGCGGATATTTTTGCTTTGTTTCCCAAAAGTGTTAGAAATTCCAATCGATCGCTGATAATAATATTAAAACTTCCAAGTCCAACATGCCGTATCTATTTAATTTTTATTTTATGAATCATCTAAACAAAAAAAGTATAATTGACACCGACTGAAACACGATGGAATTATTCATAGTATTTTAATTTTGTTTCGCAAAGCTTTTCAAAGTTGACTACACAGAGCTGCCGTTTGAACATTGAAAAGATATAAAATAAATAAGTGGGCACGTAGGTAATGCGGTTTATTAATACAATGGAGTAGTAAACGAAAAAGGCCGTAGACTTAGTGCTGTGAAATGCTGACTTAAAATAATAATTTTAGAATTCCAACTGAATCATAATCTTCTAGTTGGCTGATTTATTTCAGTGGTATAAAGAATTTGTATTATAAAAATCTTCATAAAAAAACAACGTCTAGACCAACATTTCCAGCTTAAAAAAAAATATGTGAGTGCCGGGACTCACGGTTAAATATGTGTAAACATCAACGTTTGTCCAAGTGCCTGATTTTTGTTACTGAACGTCATCAAAGAAACATAATTGAATAATTAACACTACATTACCTATCTGTAGGCAGTGCTTAAAAAGCTTAGTGTTAAGAGAACGGCAGCGAAATACCCAGTGGGGGGAACCGCTGTAACGAAATTTCCAAGCACTAAAAGTCTGGTGGTGAAGTGTCCAACGAAAGGTGAAGGTTCATTACTGAAAGGTCCTGCTTCGTAGTTCACTCTCAACTTTAAGATGACTTCACATTACACATGGTTATTGTTTATGGTAATCACTCTCTGAGCATCGACAAACAACAACTGTCAGCGGAGAGCACTAAAATCGTGGTTTTAATCAAATGACACCGTACCCAAATTCCAAAGGAACTTAATGGTTTGGCTGACAGAGGCCGAATTAAAATATCCAGTTAGAACTGTCAACGAACTTGCAACCCTTATGAAGCTATCTATCTTTCCATCGAGTAAAACTCACAAAAAGTGCAATCTGAATTTTATACTGAACGAACCTTAAATGAATGTCACTATGAGATAGCCGGCGAATTATATATCTTGAGTTTTTAGAATATTTAGTTGCAGTTGTTGTCAGTGGAAATCACTAAAATCGCAGTTTCAATCGATTGACACCATCAATCGCCTATGTAATTGGACGCTGTGATTTTTAATGAATGTTAACTTTGTGCAAGTACAAAGGTAGCCGATAACTCTGCAATTTGTTCAACCTCAGCTATTTTGTATATCCCAGCCACCTACGTCCCTCGCCTACGTGCCTTAAAATTGCAAGAAGAAATTGCATCGTTTAAAAGCAGTATAATGTAAACGTAGAATTTAAGTTCAGATTTATATCACTGAACGCACCCGATATCCTACCATACCTATAGCCATTGATCTACCACACCTACAGTCAATTGTCAATCCCTACAGCTGACTATTATTAGGCGTGTTTTTTTGCAAGTCCATATGTATTTGTCGAAAAAAACGACATCGGGACTTAGGAACTTCTTACTTACAGTACGTAAGTCCCGATAATTATCTGGACTTAGCTAAGTCCATATGGATTTAAGTTGTTGTTGTATTTACGTGTAAAACTACTAGTCCCGATGTCGTTTTTTTCGACAAATCCATATGGACTTGCAAAAAATACACGGCTATTATTTTTCTTTTGATTTTGTTTTCTTTTTAATTACTAGTGTCGCGTCCATTTTGTTCGGGGAATAATTAAAAATTAAAGAAAAAAATATAAAAATACAAGTGTTAAAATGATAAAATGGTCGGTCGCGCTAAAAACAATTTGCTTTCGTCGTTGGCAAAACAATATAAATGAGTGGTCGCGATAAAGTATTAGTTTATACTTTGTCGGTCGCGTTAAAATCAATTTGTTTTGGTCGGGGCAAATCAGATTTCGTAACGTTACGTGCTACAACGTAAAGTGCACGACGTAACGTTGCACACGAACGTTCACGTTTTTTTTCACTCTACCGCCAGCATAGATGCTTACACCACAGATATGAAGATGAGAATGTTTCCTACGTTTCACCCTACAAAACCCATTTGTTTACATTGTTGTATTTGTAATTTTTTCCCGCGTCGATGAATAGATGTGAATTACAACAAAATTTGTTTTTAAATTGAACAAAATATATAGCAAAAAATGTTACAGGGTGATTCGCAAAAGTGTAGAATGGGTCGAGACATGACAAAAATTGCATAAGAGGGGGGGTCTTTTCCTCCCCTTTAGCCGGGAGGGTAAATTTTCCAAAAAAAAAATATTAAAAAAACAACGGTAATACTTACAATGGTATGCTAAACTTTTTTGTAAAGCTTGAAATCTCTTCTTTTATTTTATTTTTAAATAATGTTGTTTTAGTGAACAGTTTTTGAAAAAATAATTTTCAATCTCAAAAATGTTTGAAATTTAAAAAATTTGTTTAAAACTTTACGTTGTTCAGTAGTATTTTTGTTTTTAATATTTAGTGCTATTATTAGTTTTTTTTCAAACGCCAAAAACTAGACGCTAAAATCTCTTCTACTTCTTTAGAAAATTGAAAATAACAGAAATAAAATTCCCTTTCCGTTGCTTAAGTTGCTCTAAGGATTTAGTTATTTTCAATTTTCTCAAAAATTGCAAGACATTTAAGCATCCAGTTTTCTGGTTTTGACTAAACATTTATAAGAAAATTAATTTTTTGAATTTAGAAAACAAAAATTATAATTAATAACGTATATTTTTTGAAAAAAATCAGTTTGAAATTCTTTTTTCGTTTTTTTTTTTTGAAAACTGAATTGAAAATTAATTTTTCAAAAACTGTTCCCTAAAACAACTTAATTTAAAAAGAAAATAATAGAAAGAAAGAGTTTTCAGTTCAGAGTTCAGTGACCTTGAATTTATAGGAGATAGAAGTGTAGTGAAATTAAAAAAAAAAAAAAAAAATTAAATAAAATTAATTTCACAAAAAGTATTCAGTCAAGCAAGTTGCTTTAAAACGCAAGTTGATAAATGGAATTTTACCTTTAAGAAAAGTTATAACGAAATATAGTGAGGGTCGCCGTGGTCTTCGAATAATGGTTTTTCTATTTTAAGACTCTTTTTCATAAAATTGCCCCCCTTCCACCATACGATTCCTTTTTTTTTTTTGAACCAAGCCACATACTTAAGGTTTTTGAAGTATCTTATGCACTCACACTGTATAGTATATGTACCTAAAAAAAAATTTGAGGAGCAAAGAGAAGAGGGACGGTTAGTGGGCACAGGTACAGGAGTTTTTTTTTACAGTTTATTATAGAGTAGAGTCATATTTGCAGCTCTTTATTCTTTTAAAATGTTTATTTGGAAGAATTTCTCAAAATTTCTCCCCCCGTAGTTGCGCCAAATAAATTATATTATTTTTTTTATAATATAAAACAAAGTCGTTTTAGTTACTACACTTATAACTCAAGAACGGCTCGACCAATTTTAATGATCTTTGATTTGTTGGATTCGCCTTCGCCCGCAATAGCAGAATAATTATAAACATATCGGAAAAATTCACTTTGTAGGGTGAAATGGGGTTAAATGTAAAAATAAAAAAATTTGTCCGATTTAAGAAATTTTTCTGTTTGTTTTTTTTTTTTTTTAAATGGCTTAAGGAATAAATTATTTTTAATATTTTAAAATTTGTAGGGTGAAATGGGGTAAAAATAAAAAATGGTCCAATTTAAGAAATTCTTTTTGTGTTTTTAAGGTTACCTATTTTTAGAGGATGGCTTTATGAATTTTTGTTTTCAAAAATTTGGTATTTAAAGGGTGAAAGGGTGTAAAAACAAAAAGATCAAAAATTCGGTTTGTTTCCAACTTAGCTTATTTTAAAAAATTTGATATGTATAGAGTGAAATGGGATAGACACAAAAATTGTTTTTGATTACAAAAATTCTGCGTTGGGAAAGTAATAAAGGTTGGACTTAGATGATCATATTTTAACGAATTTCGCCATTCATAACGTGAAGTAGATTATAACCCATAAAGTAGTATTTGATTACAAAAATTAGCTTAAGGGCCAGTTTCACAGTCGACACTTACAGAAATAAGTGGTACTTACGTTTTCCATATTAGGAATTTAAGCTAAATTTCATAGCTAGCGTAAGTGGAACTTAAGTCACCAACATCGGAGACTTAAGTGCCACTTATCTAGGTAACGGTGAACGGTGATATTGGGAATTAATCTTTCAACTTCCCCACTTAAGTGTCACTTTTCTGAGTGTGAAACTGGCCCTAAATATATTTATTTATATTTTCTTTTGTATTTTGTATGCAAAGTTTAGGTTTGTCTACCAGTAGGAAGCCGGGCCGGTATGAAATAAAATACAAAAACAAACTATAATGATAGCTATAGAGGTAAGATTTTACTTTTGGCAAAATGAAAGCGATCCCACCATCTACTGGGAAGTACTTAAAAGTACTGTGCAAGGCCCAACGGAACACACCTATTATTATTATACCTAAATCCACTAAGAAATTATTATATCTTTATTCTGCATATTATATTTACTTATGTATGTATATTACTGCGTATCTTTGTTTTCAAGACGACCACTCTGGTTATTCAACTAAAAAAGCTTTTGGAATGGAACACTGTTGATGTTGATCAAACGTAGATGAAGGTAGGTATGCACATATTTTATTTTATATTCCATTTTATATTTCAAAACAATCATTTCAAAACAAACTGTTGTGTGTGAATCTTCTGGATAGTTGGTTGATTCTTTGGTAATAATTAATTAAAATGAGTGATCCACCGAATGTTTATATATTTAATAAAATTAAAAATAATGCAGCTGATGTCGAACTTTTGAAAAGCGCATTTGAATCGCTTGACTGCGGTGTGAAACAAATTAATGACGTTCCACTAGATGATCTAAAGGCAGAAGTCGAAAGAAGTAAGTATCAATAAATGTTTTGTAAGTACATTATGTACATATACAGATAGATATCATAATGTGTAGGTAATGAAGAATATAATAAGTTGCTGTTTTTGAAGAAGTAGGAACCTATATACATACCTAACATATTTCCATAAGAAATCAAAACTAAACCAATGAAATAAAATAGGAATTTCGAAGCTAGCTGACTTTGTGTTTGGGATTTGGCGCCAAAATGCGCGGACAAAATATTTTCTGTATGACTGATTTTACACTACAGCGATTTTTAATCTTCGTTTCTCCTTTGGTTTCCTTCTAATTGCAAATACCTTTTACACGACAGCGATTTTTAATGAAAAGTTTAGTTTGTGCAAGTGAAGAAGTATCATCTCACTGCACTCTTTACTCCACTTGACTAAGCGAAGTTATCTGAGTGGACGACGAATGAAAATAAAACACATTCGAACAAAAAGGAAAAGCACAAAGAAGAATGAGCGATAACTCTGCAATTTGTTCAACCTCAGCAATTTCGTCTACCCCGGCCACCACATACGTCCCTCGCCCACGTGCTTAAAAATCGCAAGAAGAAATTGCATGGTTTAAAAGCAGTCTATGCGATATTTTTGCCGGAAACCAGATAATCATTAAATTATCTTTCCAAAGAATTCCATAGCAACGCTTTATAAGTCTAGTTTACAGTTCCCGGAGAAAAATAAAATTATTCTTGTTAAATTAATTTAAAATATTTTTTAGTATGTGGTTTGGTAGGTAGGTGCCTAGTGCCTAGTGCCTATACCACTGTATTATTATTTATTTAACTTCTTTTGAATCTCATAAAAGTGGACTTATCCAAAAACAATTGTAGATATATCGTGGGGTTATTGTGAAAAGTCACTAAGTACACTTTTGGTCGATTTTTATCTGACTGAGTATGTAAAGTTGTAGGTTTCGATCATATCCACCAATGCAAAAACTAATTAAGTCCATAGATGCAACACAACAATTAAATTAGAAGTCAAAACTGATCTCATTAAGTCCAAAAAGTTCTGATTTTATAGAGGGAAAAGTCATTTTTCAAAACCCGCATTTCGACGGCAAAATGGGAAGTTGCGAAAAAGTGGCTGCCATAAAAATATGGTTTGATGAGTTACTATTATCATGATGAGTTATCTACATTTATCATTGTTTTCTGACACCTGGGCGCATCCAAACAGAAACCAGCACCTTACAGCACTGTTTATGTTTATTGTGCAAAACACACATCTGGAAATAATTGAACAAAAATGCCTAGAATCTGGGCATTCACAAATGGAAGTGGACAGTATGCACTTGGCAATCGAAAACTGAAATAAACCAGCCTGGCTAGAAAGGGTTCCAACCCTTGAGCAAAGAGAAGAAAAGGACCTACTGAAACCTTGCAAGAAAGGCATCATTCCTTCAGAACTTTATCCCTAATATAAATCTCTTCCGGAAGCTTCAAGCAAAAGAGATTGCATGGCCGAACCTGGACTTGAAGCCGACGAAGAATAACGTAATACTCGTACTTTAAGGAATACGCATCAGTTTCCCCTTGAACCCAACTTCGTACTACACGAATGTGGAATGCTTTATCCGGCTCAATTCTTCCTTCCCATTTAGATTTTCAGATATTTGAAATCAATGTGCATCGGTATCTCCTTTCAAATCCTCTCCAACTTTCCTAAACGCTTGCACTGTGTTTTATAATTAAATATTATAAGGGTAGTCACAACCCCTTGAGTGTGCGTAAAATATTAAAAAAAAAAGCATAAAACTGTATTTAAATTAAAAACTCAAAGAAAACAGTCGTTTTTCGATGAAAAAAAGCGTGCAAAAAGTCACTAAGTGCGGAGTAGTTTCAATTTTGTATTTGTTTTGTATTGTTAAATAAAAAATAAAATATATAATTCTATTGTATTAGGTAGAAAGCACAGTAATAATCTCAAAACATAAAAGTTTTAAATTAAAAACCCTAATTTAGTATTTTTTGAGGCAAATTTAAAAATTTGAATATCTCAGAACCAGTCAAATGTTACTTAATGAGTTTTTGCAATAAATCGATTATATGCATAATTGTATAATAATTATTATTGAATCTCTTAACAACTGTAAGAGTGACAATCTTCTTTTGAAAATATTTAATTTTAAGGCCGGCTGATAAGCAAGATAAGGATGGAAATGGTGCCATTTGCAATATATTTTCCACAAATAATATACAAACAAAATATCTGTGGCCACAAGCGATAACCGCTTAAGTCGAGTTAAGACGAAATCGAGCTTTGATACCATTATAGGTACAATTAGCAAGCAAAATTTCTGTGTTTAATTGGAAAATGCAAATGAAATATCAATACATAGGTATTCTCACGCGAAAATCTTAGCCCGAAGTATTCGAAAATATTTGAAATTTTGTTCTGGAAAGTCAAAGCAAGTTTTAATTTTAAGGAAACTAAGTTATCGTTCGTGAAACACTAATTGGAATCTTATACGGTTTAAATAACTTGCGAATTCCTTAAATATTGTAAAACTATTTTCTATCATAAAATGTATAGAGAGGAGATGTAAAATAATTAAATATATTGTTACTTAAGTACAATTTAAGTAAAATTATCTTTTATTTTAACTTTTTGAGTGCAAGTATACCTCGACTGAAAAGGTAAGGTATCTTAAGTCAATATTTAACATTTTTCATGAGAGCAAAAAAAACTGTGTAAAGAAGCTTCCCAAAAACCTTTTAAACATAGACTTCTTAGAATAAACTTTTTAGAGGTTAAATTTTGTGAACTTTTTTTTTAAATTTAATGTAGAAGGATATTGTTAATATTTATTCAGTTATAGGGCAAATTATGACTTAAGATAGTTTGCCTTTTCTCTGTTTTCAAAAAATTTTTTGGCTATTTTATCTTAAGTCGATTTAAGGGTGATTTTTTTTTTTGGTTTGCACGCGGTAAGGTATCTTAAGTCCACTTAAGATGTTTCACCTTTTCAGAATTATTAAATCTTTTAAGATGAAATAATCTTAAGCACACTTAAAATTTTTCAATTCGCTAAAACACAACATCTTATGTGGACTTAAGATATTTTACCTTATTTCACCATGCTGTTTTCCAACATAAGATGATTTTTTTTTTCCTTTACAAAAAGGAAAGGGAGTGAGATTGAAGAATTCGTCTAAGACAGAACTGTGCGCCTCTGTGTTGGAAATAAGGTTCATTAAAAAAAAAGCAAATCATCTTAAGTCGACTTAAGATACCTTACCTTTTCAGTCGAGATTACAATTCCATCATCAGACTTGTACTTGTAATTTTGTGTACAATCACCATGGAATTCTACATGTACTTAATATTAAAGTACAGGGTGGCGCAAAAGTCACCACCCTATTGGAAGATGCTATAATTTTTGCAAATGGCGGCAAATGTAAATTCGACTTTGAAATTTGTTAAGTAAAAAGATACAACAAAATTAAGATATCAAATAAAGGGTTTTTCAATAGGGACGCTACAAAAGTAGAGCAACAGGGACAGCAAACTACGCCATATTTCTTGCCGCTCTTTTGACATTTCTCTTCACTAAGGTTTGCTATTTCATAATGGAAAGATATACGAGCCAACAACGAGTCGAAATTATTAAAATTTACTACCGAAATTCGGAGTCAGTGGCCTCAACGTCCAATTTAAAGTCGTCAGTGGAAAAATTTGAATCCACAGGCACAGTACAAAATGTTCCCGTGCCAGTGAGACAAAGAAGTGCCCGTAGTGTCGAGAATATTGCTGCCGCTGAGGCTTCAGTTGCAGAAAGCCCAAATGTGTCTCTCACTCGTCGTTCTCAAGCGTTGGGCATCTCTGTGACGTCGTTGTGGCGAATTGTGCGAAAAGATCTTGGCCTACATCCTTACAAGATTAAATTGAAGCAAAAACTGAAGCCGCTTGACCACCAGAAGCGTCCTATGTTCGTGAATTGGGCTGAGCAACAACTTGAAAATGATTCGGATTTTCATCGAAAAATCATATTCAGCGATGAGGCTCATTTCTGGCTGAATGGCTTCGTCAATTAACCAAATATGCGGTATTGGTCAGGCAGCAATCTACACGTACTCCATGAGTCATCATTGCATCCCGAAAAAAATACCGTTTGGTGTGGTTTCTGGGCCGGCGGCATCATTGGGCCGTAGTTCTTCCGTGATGATCAAGGCCGGCACGTTACTTCGAATTGGGATCGCTACCGTTCAATGATAACCGAATTTTTTTGGCCCCAATTGATGATATGGACTTGGAGGACATGTGGTTCCAACAGGACGGAGCCACAAGCCACACAGCGAATGTCACAATCAATTTATTGGAAACCAAGTTTGGAGAACGTGTTATCTCACGAAATGGTCCAGTCGCTTGGCCGCCTCGGTCGTGCGATTTGACGCCGTTAGACTATTTCCTGTGGGGCTACGTCAAGTCTATGGTCTATGCCAACAAGCCAGCGACGATTGATGAACTTCGTACGAATATCGAACGTGAAATTGCATCAGTATCGTCCGATTTATGCTTGAAAACCGTCGAAAATTGGGTTCAGCGTCTGGACTTCTGCAAGCGTGCCCGTGGTGGCCATGCAAAAGAAATCGAGTTCGATACATAATGGCATCAAACGTTCTTTCACAAAAATAAAGAATTTAATTGATATCCAAAACCGTTTTTGTTTTATTTAAAAAAACTTTTGTAGCGCTCTTATTGAAAAACCCGATACCTAAACATAATCCAAAAGCAGAACCAAATGGCTGTGTAGTGTATAGATCATTTTATTTCACACCTTTTCCTTTCCGCTATGTATAAAGTTAAAAGTCTACATGGGTAAGGGTGTTTTACGATTGAGGAATTGAAAGCGACAACTACTCACGTCATTCGACAAATAGCTACCTCTCTAACAACATTTTCAGCATTTGAAGGAAGTATTAAAGGATGATTCTTTCGATAAATTGTAATTGTACGGATATGTCCTCTAAACAAATCACCCTTTATTTCTGGTCAATCTTGGTCCAAAACATGAAGCATAGTAAACGCTCTACTAGTTTTGAAATGTAAATAATATAATATATTATTTGCCTTTTTTCCTTTCGAACAACTTTCACATTTCTTGATATTCGAAAATAATTCATGAGAAAAATTAATTGTACATATACTTAATACTAAATACTGCTTGATTTTGCTTCAATTATTTTTATTATGTGATTTTTATTCCAGTTCAAGTTGCTAATTTTAAAAACTACAAGTACGTTGTCATCGTTATTCTGGATAACACAAACAATAACCGTCATATTTGGGAGTCGTCCGATATGAAGAAATTTTATTTGAATGGCGATCTCTTGAATAGGCTGAAAATGAACAAATCATTAAAGGATAAACTTCTTTTAAGTATTTTTCAAAATAATAACATTCAAGACCATTTGTATGAACCGAAAAAAAACACAAAAAGTTATGATGTCTATCCACTCACAGATGCCCGGATTCATGCAGTTGGCTATGGTAGGTAAATTATATTTTGCATTTTTTTTTTTTAATTTCATGAATATTTTCTCTTTTAGGCCAAAAGCTGGGTCACCAATGGGAAAACAATTGTCCAAGCACATTCATACGAATACTATGTGAACATGTTAAGGATTCTAAAACTAACAATAAATCAATTGAGGAGTTACTTTGCTTAATAGCTACTGACAAAGTTTTGCTTAAATCAGGGTAAATAATCGGCAGGCTGGCTACTTTATTTTCAGTTGCTCAAAAACCAATGTAAAACCAGTAAATTTTCAAATATTTTTTAATTTGATCAGAAGAGTATACAAGAAATATAAAATGGACTTAATTGCATTGGTTTCTGAGCTGCTCAATATTGAACAAATTCAATAGAAAAACACTATACTCTTTTCAAGAACACTGCTCAGTAGGTACGAAGGTTATGGCGAAATTTTATTTTTTTTTTTCAAAAATGTGATGCCTGCAACATATCAACTCACTAACTAACGAGGAGAAATTGTAGATGTTTTTATGGCCTTAAATGAACTTCCAAGCTTAACTAAAAGGTTTTCCAATAAGAGGTGTTATTTTGAATAGCCCGCTATTTCGGTAGCTGTCACTTTTGAAGCTGTCATTTTTTGACATTTGACAAGTAGAAACTACGCCATTAATAAAAATGGAACGATACACGCTTCAACAACGCATTGAAATTATTAAAATTCACTATAAAAATGGTGAAAATTTGGCAGAGACGGTTCGTAAAACTAAAACATTTTTGGGTCTTCGTGAAGCACCTTGTCGGACCACAATACAGAAATTGGTGGACAAATTCGAGCTGTTGGGACAAGTTAGTGATGTGAAGAATAAAACCCGTGCACGTCGCTCAGGAACAACTGAGAATATTGCTGTTGCAGCCCAAAGTTTTGAAGAAAACCCAGGTTTGTCCATTCCTCGTCGTTCTTTGGAATTAGGCATTCCACAAACGTCATTACACCGTATTTTGCATAAAGACTTGGGTCTTAAGCCTTATAAAGTTCAGTTAACACAAGAACTCAAGCCGGCTTTTCATCAATAACGTCGTGTCTTTGCTGATTGGGTCCTTGAAATGCATGAAAATGATCCGGAATTTCATCGAAAAATCATCTAGACTGATGAGGCCCATTTCCACCTCGGAGGCTACGTCAACAAGCAAAACTGCCGCATCTGGGGCTCGGAAAACCCAAGAGTTATTGTTGAAAAGCACTCCATCCTCATAGCGTGACTGTTTGGTGCGGTTTATGGTCCGGCGGGGTCATTGGACCTTACTTTTTCGAAAATGAGGCTGGAGCAACAGTTACGGTCAATGGATTGCGCTATCGAGAGATGATTAATGATTTTTTATGGCCGGAATTGGATGGTATTGATCTGGACAACGTTTACTTTCAACAAGACGGCGCTACGTGCCACACAAGCAATGAAACCATCGATCTTTTACGGGAATGGTTTCCGGACCGTGTTATCTCTCGAAGAGGTGATCACAATTGGCCACCGAGATCTTGTGATTTAACACCTTGCGACTTCTTCCTTTGGGGCCACGTGAAAGATAAGGTCTACGCCAACAGCCCAGCGTCGATTCAAGACCTGAAAGATGGAATTCGTGAGGCTATCGAGGACATAGGGCAGCCACTTTGCGATTTGGTTATGGAAAATTTCATGAAAAGGATATGGTCCTGTAAGCGTGGTCGTGGCGGCCATTTGGCTAATGTTGTGTGCCATTACTAACGGCATACCTTCCTCTTTATTATCTCAAAAAATGCCATTTTTCTTTGAATATCAAAATAACACCTCTTATTGGAAAACCCTTTATTTATAGGAGTGTTTTTTTTTTTGTATAGGTACTCGGAGGAAATTGGTCGAAAAAAAAAAATTAAAAAACAACGCCGCGCCGGACGGGGCTATGCAGCTTATCTACATTGTAAACGCAAGATTCAACAAAAACTAAAACCCCTTCGGGCTTAGCTAAGCTCAGATAATTCTCGGGCCTTAACTTAAGGCACGGAGAAAAACTGTGTTTTCGGCGTGAATTACATACTTGTTATCGATAGTGTGTATATGGGAACTCAATGATCCCTGATGTAGTTTTTTTTCAACCAAATCTGCCAAAAAAAAACCTTGTAAATAATATTTACTTTATTATGTTACTACAATTTTTTTTTAATTTTAAATATTTTGTGAACGTTTAAATGGAACAACAACCACCAGAGTGAGCTACCACCAAGTCATTATAGGCTGGATTTATAGCTATTTCACGGCTGCCAGGAGGATCATCAGACTTCTTTTTAGTGGTGCTTAGTCTATTACCGTTCAAATTTGATTTGAAAAACTTTTTGTCCAGCTGAGAGTTGAACATAGACTAAGCGTCTTCAGAGCCACGAGCACTACGCATTGCGCTACCAAAGTCAAGTGATCAGGTCCTACCCAATGTAGGTTTTATTGTTTGATCATTACATTTGAATCAACTATAGAATTTTAATTAGCTACTCACAGCTAATATTTTTTATTTAATAAACAATAAAGAATAACCACTTGTTTTTTCGGGAATGCTATCCGCAGTGCAGTTGAATTTTAATACGTGCATTACAAACACCACATGCCAATACCGATCACTGCCGGTGAAAGGAGAATTCAAATTCGAGTATCGAAAGGAATTTTGGTGGTTTCGTTGGTGCGATTGGCCGCGTTCGGGCAACTATCCAAAGCAATCCGGATAGGTTTGTGTTGTTGTAATCCCTTGTTGAAAAACATCTGATGTCAGCTGATACAACAACAACTAAGCTATCTGAACATTTTTGGGATAGGTGGATAGCCTATCGGACTGCCACCCGAACGCGGGCATCGATACTTTATGACACGAGTTTCGATGGATGTGTTCGTAGTTATGTGTGCGTTTTGTACAGCTTTAACGTCATAACGTTGTTTTTTTTTATTATTATTTCTATTCAATATGAATAACTATTTCAAAAAATGTTCGCTTAAGAAATATTTGTGCTCAAAGCGGACGCCAACAAACGTTTACCTTCAACTCATAATGCACCAACTTTATTTGAGGCGATTTAAACTCGAGTTTGTATGCATGTTATTTCTTCTTCCACGGTCCCATATTAAGACAAGTTAACAAGGAAGTGCCGATATCTCTTTTTATTGCTAGTTTGAATTTTGATAATGAATGGATTGATTTAATTAAAAACAATATTCCCGACCTTGAGGACCCTTCAAAAAAAAAAATTCCAAAATTTATTTTGTAAGCTATTTCTTTTGAGACATAACGGTGCTTACTTTCTTTCGATTATGCCATTTTTATCAGATATACATAGGTACAGCTGTAAAAGTGTTTAAATTTTGTCCAGCTGTATACAAATATATTCCGTCAGTCTATACTTCTGCCTCCTGAAACAATTTTTTTTGTCTATTTTCAGATCACCAGGAATACCTGAAAAGGAAGTGACACAGAATTGGAATCTAAAAATGATTGGTTTGGGATGTGCAAAATTGATCGGCAATTGAGGATAACTTTCTTAACTTTCTTACCAATACTGAATCACTAAACACGCGTTTAGATAAATGCCACGTTAAACTTTAAAGGCGAGTTAATTTGTGCCTTTAACAATAATCAAATTAAACTACTAATTAGTGCTCTATTACTTTATCTACTACATTTGTTGTCAAACAGACAGCTGCTGTGGACATGATATTTGTGTTATTTTGAAAAGTCAACAAATAAACTATCTTATTTTTATAAGGTCTGTTTGGAAACGCGAATATGCACAAATTTTCACAAATTCTCACAAATTCCTGTTTTTGAACTCGAAAAAGTTGCTACGAGCGAGCACGTCGACAGAGCAAATAATTTCCCCTCCTCTACCAGCAACTTCTTCATCTTGTGTTCAGTTCGAAGTCCAACTCAACTTCGCCTTCTTTCCGCCATTGAAAACCATTTCACACTGAAATTGAAATAAATAAATAATCAAACAAGAAGGAACTGATCTACATATGGATTTGAATTACCTATTTTCGTTAAAATGTTTGTGTGTATATGTTCGCTTATCCAAAGGTTGGGTTTAATTTTTTTTCAATGAATTTAAGAAACGATTTTTTGCTTAAGGGCATATGTTTATACATGTATAGGTATCAATATCTCATTAAGGGCTAAACCGATTTCAATAAAAAAAATTATACAGAAGGTCCTTTTAAATTTTAATTAATAGGTACTGGATAAACCAATGTTCCAGAAAAATTTAATTAAAAATAATTCAATTTTTTCTTAAATCAAGAGGAAGGTATTTTGAAGGCAGGTTGTTGAATTTGTTTTAAATTACATTTATTTTTTGGTGTAGGTATATTTTTAAATAGGAACTTGAAATAGGCAATCCAAATAATTTTTAAACAAATTTTAAAGAGACTTTTTATATAAAAATCTTTTTGAATGATGTTTTTTTTTAAATACATTTTTACTTACTTATTTAGTGTTTAAGGTTTTATTTTACTCTAACATTTAGTGAAAGTAAATACTGAATTTTATTTGTTTATTTATTTTGACTAACATTAATATTAAGACTTCCTTCTGATATATTAATTGTGTTGTATTTTTTCTATTGAGTTACTATTTAAAATAAATAAATACTTCACCAAACACTTTTCACTTTTCACCTTGCAACTTTGCAAAAAAATAATTTCCTGCAAAGTAAAAGTGCGAAGTGTTTCACAAAATTTGCAAAGTGAAAAGACTGCACTTTTCAATTTATCAGACTATTTTTGAAAAGTGAAAAGTAAAAGTGTTTTACCAATTTAAAATAGAAATTTGCATTTGAATTCGTAATTTACAAAGTTGCAAAGCAAATCGCCTTTAAAAATAAACATTAGTTTTTCGTTTCATGCGATACGTTGATGCTTTCCAAGCATATTGACAAAAAAAAAATTACAAGGCTATTTCTAAAGAATTTTTTGTCCAGCAAATGGTGTTTGGGAGAATATTCACTTTAAACTAAAAATTTTGAAATGCTACAAATTTTGTTCAAACTTTAAGACAGCAAATAACGGTACCTGTCAAACAAAATTTTTGGGGTTAAAAGAAAAATCCTTCGATTTAAAATCGATTAAAAAAAAATTATTTAAATTGAATAAGTAGGATGCCTTTTAGTAAGCAATAAACCATTCCAAAAAATGATTATTAATGGTACCTCGCAAAGTATATTTTTTAGTTTCGCATTTCTCGCAACGATTCAACTGGTTTTAATCAATTTTTTATAAAGAATAATTACTACATTTTAAATAGTTTTCAAACGAAAAATAAAAAAAAAAAGTTTGAAATTCTTTTTTGAAAACCCAATAGCTATATATTTCAAAAAAGACTTAGTCGATATTTATTAAACTTGGCAAAAAGCGATTTTTTAAAATTTAATAAAATTTAAACGATTTTGAACAAAAAATATTCCTAAAACCGTATTTCATAACCAATATTCAATTTTTACCTCCAAATTTATATATACTTAAAATTGACGTACAAAATTATTTGCTTAAAAATGTTTACGTAAGAAAATGTAGACATACAAAATTAATTATTTTTGAAACCACTTCTACAATTTTAATATTTTTTCTTTCATTAATTACGATTTACTAAAGAAATTAAATGGTAAACATAGCCTTATTGGGTTTCAGAAGTATATTTTAATCAATTTATTTCTTATTTTGTTAAAAAAAAATAATATTATTTCCAACCAGTGTGATCGCACATAAGAACAAGTTCGGGCGACCAAGTTGTGTATTTTACTTTCTAAGAGTTGTTTGGGAAATTTAAAGAACGATTTGTATGCTTTTTTAGAATTTACTCTAACTAAATACCTACCACAAGTTACATATATATAGGGTGTTCAGCGAGAATTTTTCAACTTTAAATTGCCATTATCGAAATACCTACATAGCTGGTTGAGGTAAGCAGGAGGGGTAGCATTCAAAGCGCAGGATTTGGGGAATTGTTAGTCGCAATTAGAAGTTGAAAAATTCCCGCCGGACACCCTATATATACATATAACTATATTCTTATACCATGTTCCCGTTCTTGTATCATCTTTGTCATTTTATTATATTCTATACAAAATAGTTGTAATTTGCGTACCTACCTACCAAATTTGTTTTCCTAAAAAAATTAAATAAAAATATTATTTTTTTTTTTAAATAAACCTCCAACAAAATACCACTTCCACGATTTTACCTTAACGAAGCGTTTTTTGAAAAACCTGAAGTCACCCCCGTGAAAAAATTCTGTGTTTTTTTAGACCTGGGGTCGCCCTGAACTAGCCCTGAAGTAGAACTAGGTATTTTGCTGTGGCGAGTTGAGGTAAAGCAAAAACTGCCAAAGTGACATGAGTTGTTATGCATAGTGTAAAACTCTCAATAGTTAAGTGTTAATTCCGCTTATTAATCGCGCTAACTCGGTGAGCGCCCTTTGATGGTCAGATATGGAATGCGATCTTATTCTTAACTCAATCCATCTGCCACACTCACCGAGCTGCACAAGCAGGACCTACCCTAACACTAACACTACCATGAACAGAAGGCATTTTGCCTGCTCATATTCCTAATTTCATCGATTCACCGTTTGACTGTTAACAATATCAGCCTTATTTTGAGATTCGAATGAATAGCTATTTCGATAGAATAGATCTATTCATTCGAATGAACTTTGCATATTTTGAGAATCGAACGAATAATATTCATTATCGAATGAATGCCTAAAATGAACATCACCGCTTTGACATTTACTGACATTTCTATTTAATTTAGTGTGACCAAGCTGTTTTTTTCGAAGAATTTTTGTTTTTATAAAAATGATGGTCAAAATAATGCGTTCTCATTTAAGAAAAATAAAGTAAAGATAAGTAATGTTGAAGGCCCGGTAAAGTTTACTATTTAAAAAACATCAATAAAAACTGGAATTTTAAAATTTGGGAGCATTTAGAAAATAGTATGGTAAGTTTATTGACATAAAAAAGTAACAAAATAAATTTAAAACTTTTGAATAGTTAAATACTAGATTTTTTTTTAGCTTTCATGTCAATTTAATTGTGTTTAAAATTGACTAACAAAAAAAACATGTAATTTCAAAGTCACTCTTTACTTTATACACACCTGGTCACACTTTTCAATTTTCAACAAAACAAAAAAAGTAAAATCCCTCGCCGGTATTTTTTTGTTATTTGTAAATGCTTGTACCTCATTGTTATTTGCTAGTTCATGAGCAAGAGTTGATTGTTTAATTTTCAAGAAAAACAGATGGCAATTATTTTATTTATAAGAAGTGAAGACGGCGGCGAAGAGCAGATATGGAGGAGAAGGATAATGAATGCATCAAACCCATTCAAGATTGAAAATCCCTTATAGCTATCTCCGGATGTTCTTCCATCAATTTGATGAGAACTTCTTTCTGCTCCCGTTAAGTCCAATTGAAATGCGACCTTTAATTAAAATATCAACAAATAATTCATAAAAGTATTTAATTTTCTTTATTTTTCAACAAAAATATTTGAGCTCACATGTTTTTTTAATCTATTCGCCAGAAATTTTTTAACGTCAAATAAATGACATTTGTTTCGAATGATTCGAAAGTCAAAATTTGCTTAGTTTTCAACAAAAAATAAACTTTCGTTTGATAAAGTGAACTTTCGATTCGTTCGAAACTCAAAATACAAACTATTCGAATTCGACTTACTTTCGCATGAAAGTGAATTTCAAAATAAGGCTGAATAGGTACGTTTTGTTATGGATTCACGTGCTGCAGGTTATTGTTTATTTTTGGAAAACAAATTGCAAGAATATACAAATTGAATTTAATGCTAATAAAGAGCAATGCAAAATGGAAACGGTAGATGTTGTTTTTTTTTATTTTTAAGACATATTTGAAACAAATTTTAAGTTTTAATTATCTAAGCACAGAACTTTTTTTCCTTGCTTTAAGTGTCGACAGCCCTTGAGCATTTTTTGAGAACCGAAAAACCCAGGTTTTTTTGACAATTAAATTATGTTGCCCGAAAAGCGGATAAGCTGGAGACGAGAACGAGACAAGAAACCGAAAAGATGATGATGTCGCTTTGGGTCAAAGCACTGTGTGAAATATTTTGACACGAGTAACAATGATTTCGCTGGGTATCAATCACTTCCCTTCAAAATGCCCCAGACTAGAAAAACAGCATTCAATGAATACTTAACTTCTTTCTCGTGTACTGGGCGATTTACCAATTTCACTACTAAGGAACATACTTAAATTCATGCAGGATGGTTAAGAGGAAGGAAAATCCTAAAACTCATGCAGGATTGTTCAGAGCGGCAGCCCCAACTTAAATTTCCATCAATCATGTCCATGCCTTACGTCTCCTTGCCTAGATCCTGGGAAGAACAAAAATTATAGATTTCGAAAAAAAAACCAACAGAAATCGATAACGGTGAACTTAAGAACATCCGATTTCATATTTAATCGATTTCGATTTCGAGTGAAAGTGAAATATGGAACGTACCGAATGTTTAATAAATTTTAGTAACAAAAACCGTGTTTTCTTGGAGGTGGCAAAGTACCTACTCATGAATACGTTGCTAATCTTTTTCAATGGAACGCACAGAATCAATTTCCCTAAAAATCTCATCTAATAGCACATGAGAGCAAGAGTAATTGGTAGTAGCGTTCGGACTTTACTGCAAATGCAGTACATCTCAGAGTTGCCACTTTTTAAAGAAATTTTCGAAGTAGATTTGCAAAAAAGTGTAGTAGATTCAATGTTTTTGCAGTAGGTTTTTATACAATAAAAACCAACACTCAAATAAATAAAAACGTTGCGTTCATAGATTTGCTGTGACAGCTGTCAATTGTCATCAAAACAAAGTCAATAACCGAAACCTGTATGCATAAATTAAAGGGTGGGTTTCACGAAGAATGAGAATGACTACATTCAAGGATTTTGTTAACGTTAAACCAAAAGTGCAGTAGATTTGATTAAAAGGCAGTAGATTTATTTTTCGTGCAGTAGATCTATTGAAATTGCAGCAAAGTGACAACCCTGGCGCTAGAGCTACTGCGTTTTTTTTCTAAATTTTAAATTTTCAAATCTACTGCACCGCTGCGCATTATTTACACTCTACTGTGAGTTTACTGATTTAGTTTTAATAACGACACTGGTCATCGAAATCAATGAAGAAAAATTGTGAAACATTTAAAAAAGGTCCTGTCAGCTAAGCGTCACCGCTTCATTTGATAAAATTACTTAAAATGTAAAAATTTTTAGATATTTAATTTATTTTGATTAACTAACTTCATAATTTTTTTATAAAACTAATTATTTTTATCATCATTTATATTATTGTGATAATTATATAATTTGTTTTGTTAGTTCCTATAAAAAAGAATTGAAATTTGATTGAATTAATCGTTAAAATTAAAATTTTTAATTCTACTACGAACATTTTGGATTCACTGGGATTTTTTTAATTTACTGCCATTTGGGATTTCCCAAGTCCGAACTCTGGTTGGCCTTGGTAGTACTAAATTCATTGTTTCCATCTACTCTTGAGTGAAAAGAGTAAAACTTGTAGTTTTCAACATAAATCTCCGAACGCAACAACATCGTCCAAGTCATGATCTTCAATCGCCGCGCCGCCCAAAAAAAATCGGTTCAATTTGTTCAATTGCAACGAACGCCGGGAAATCGATAAATTTTGGATCATCAGCAACACTTGCACTTGCAACCAGGGCCGTAGCCAGGATTTTGTTTCGGAAGGGGGGCTTGCTTCCAAGTCTTACAAACAATTCTTTGAACAAACAATTCTTTGAACAAAAAATATAAAATTATAACATTTTCCAATTCATAGATTTGTATTAATTTGAACAAGAAATTAATACCTCTAAAGTAAGTTAGATATTTTTGCATTTTGTATTGCCCTCTGGTGTGTTTTTTTTATGATATTTTGGAAAGTTATTTGGAAGCGATGGCTAGCACAGTGTACATACAGAGCGTTTGGATACTGTTTTCTAATCCTGCTTTGTACTCCACTTAAGTGACCTGCCGTCATTGCATTGGCCAATACACTTGCTCATACATATCAAGATGTAGTTCTTTACATCGCTGCAGTATTGTTTTGGTCACGTTTCTAGAAGTTTGGTCATCAACGAGAACAAAACCTATACAAAACTTCCCGAAGCATACAACTTTTTGGGCATGTTAAGCAATAAACAGTCGACATATCGAAGGCATATGGAAAGTTGTTCAGTGCCAGAAACATCCATTGTTTCGTCAGCGAGGACGTTGAAATTACTTGAATGTATAGCCCGTTTATTGTAGGTATATTTCGTTTCTGACAATATCAGAACATGTCTCCAGGATTTCATTTTGTATAGCTGAGCTCAAATAGCCTGTGTTTTTTGACGTGTTTCTTTAAATTGTTGTCCCTGGATTCAATTCTGAACTGCAGGAGAGCCCTTAGTTTTCCATCTTTTTTTGTGGGCCGAGTAAGATATATATCTCCACTATCATCGTCACCTCTTGTTCTGCACACAATGAAACAGCTCTATTTTCCGCTATTGCTTTTACATTGGGTAGCAACATCTTTTTGTTTTTCAGCAGCAACATTTTCCACTCACCCATATCATTTCTTCTATTCATTTGTGCTTTTCATTATTCTGAGATCATATAATTTTTGTTATTTTTATTTTTCAATATTTTGGCTTCTTCTTCTTAATATAAACGAAGATAATAATTGAAGTCCTTAACTGTTCCCAAATCAAATAAACTATATACCTACATAAATAGTCTTCCTATTTTTATAAATTTGAATTGATATTAAAAATCTTAAGTTTTTACTAAATTTGTTTAAATACAAATCATTTCGGGAAAGGCTTTATCAAAAAAAAAAAAAAATGTGCTGTAATATGCCCAACTTGTGCTGCGTTGTGCCGTAAATCTTTCTGGAAAGTTCGCAAATTTGCAAATTTTACGCATGAAATTTTTGGCAAAATTAGGATTTTTTTTAAATTTCAAAGTTGTGCTGACTTGTGCACAATTTTTCGTTCTAAGAATCGGAAAGAAAAAAAAATCGCATATTTGCGAGAACAAAAAATGTTGGTGTAATGTGCTCAACTTGTGCTGTTTTTACTGCGAATATTTTTTAAAAAAATCGTAACTTTGCAAATTTTACGGAGGAAATTTTTTGCATAAATTACGATTTACAAAACCAAAAAGATAAAAAACTATTCCCATATATGCAAATTTTACGACAAAAAATTTGATTTGCCGAAGCGTGAAGTTAACACCGCAAATAATTTGCAAATTTGCGAATTTTGCAAAAATATTTACGACACAAGGCAACATAAGTTGAACATATTACAGCAGAACTTTTTTTTTGAAAATCCGAAATGGCGATGCTAACTTCACGCTTCGCAAAATTAATTTTTTGCCGTAAAAGTTGCAAATATGCAAATTTTTTTTTATATTTTTGGTTTTGTATAGCACAAACTAAGCACAAAACAGCACAATTTTGCTTTTCAAGAAAATCGTAATTTTGGAAAAAAAAATGTATCCGTAAAATTTGCAAAGTTGCGAATTTTGGAAAAATATTTACGGCACAAGTTGAGCACATTACAGCAAATATTTTTTTTTTTTGAAAATCCAAAACGACGATGCTAACTTCACACAATGGGTATCACCCATAAAAGTTACAAATATGCAAATTGTTTTTGTATCTTTTCGATTTTTAGAACGAAAAATTGTGTAAAATACAGCACAACTTTGAAATTTAAAAAAATCTTGATTTTGCAAAAAAATATTCGTATAATTTGCAAATTTGCGAATTTTGCAAAACAAGTTGAGCACATTACAGCAAATAACATTTTTTGAAAATGGCGGTATTAACTTCACGCACATGTAAAGTGGCTACGTTTGAATCACCACTTTTGTAGTTTTAAGTTTTAATAATTTTAACGCGTTATTCGATTACTAAGCGATATATTATTATCGTAAATGGCATGCATTCAACTAATATTATGACACTTCAGGTGTCAAATGCCAGCACTACCAACTTGAAACCACGAATGATTATGTACGTTAATATGTTTTTTTATATCAGTTATTTCTTAAAAATGTTTTTAATATTGCAGCTTTATTTAACAAGTCTTAATTACTAAATAAAAATTAACAATTCGCTATCAAACTCCATTGACGAAACACCCAATTTGAAAGAATCTCCAAGTTACCAAACAGATTTAATGTCTGCCTGTATTGTATCAGTTAGATTTAGTTATGATCTTATATCTGCAACCTACTGTACAATACAACACGCTGTCGAATTCTCGTTATGTGTATTTACTCCATACATACATTGTATGTACGTACATACACACATATCTACATTTGTATATGCGCTGTGCAAAACAAAATAGGTTTTGTTTTTATCTTTAAAATTGAATTGAACACTCAACACTATGGTGCTGGTGCAGCAATCCAGTGATCGCTGAGAGTGTATTTTAGTTAGACGAAAATATGACCAAATCTTGTGCGGTAGTAATTTTCACTTTTATCGACTTTGATGTTCATGTTGGATTAAGCCGTCGCACAGGGAGTCTCCATGATGTAAAACGACTTGAATATTTGTTTTATTTATTTGATATGTCTGTTCAAAAAGTAATTAATCCAACTCTTGAAAAATTCAGAGAGGAAATTGATAAACGTGAGTCATGTAAAACAGTATTTATTGTAAATATATTATTTAAAAAAAAAATTATTTCAATAATTTTAACGATGCCATTTGCATAACAAAGTATGAATTGTTTTATCAACACATAATCATGCATGTGTATTTACTGGACTATGTATATGTATATAAATATGAATATAATTACCCACATTACAGCGATGCCACATCGCGGCATTTTGCATTATTAAAATAATAAGCTTAAAGGGTGAAAAGGCACTTTTATTCCTCTTAGTAAAGGTGTTATTTTGATATTCAAAGAAAAATGGCATTTTTTGAGATAAATGATCGGATGTTTATTTCATTATAAAGAGGTATGCCGTTAATAATGGAACACAACATCAGCCAACAACATATAAATATGAATATGTTCCATTATTAACGGCATACCTTCCTCTTTATAATGAAATAAACATCCGATCATTTATCTCAAAAAATGCCATTTTTCTTTGAATATCAAAATAACACCTTTACTAAGAGGAATAAAAGTGCCTTTTCACCCTTTAAGCTTATTATTTTAATAATGCAAAATGCCACGATGTGGCATCGCTGTAATGTGGGTAATTATATAATGCCCGCCACGACCACGCTTACAGGACCATATCCTTTTCATGAAATTTTCCATAACCAAATCGCAAAGTGGCTGCCCTATGTCCTCGATAGCCTCACGAATTCCATCTTTCAGGTCTTGAATCGACGCTGGGCTGTTGGCGTGGACCTTATCTTTCACGTGGCCGCAAAGGAAGAAGTCGCAAGGTGTTAAATCACAAGATCTCGGTGGCCAATTGTGATCACCTCTTCGAGAGATAACACGGTCCGGAAACTTTTCCCGTAAAAGATCGATGGTTTCCTTGCTTGTGTGGCACGTAGCGCCGTCTTGTTGAAAGTAAACGTTGTCCAGATCAATACCATCCAATTCCGGCCATAAAAAATCATTAATCATCTCTCGATAGCGCAATCCATTGACCGTAACTGTTGCTCCAGCCTCATTTTCGAAAAAAGTAAGGTCCAATGACCCCGCCGGACCATAAACCGCACCAAACAGTCACGCGTTGAGGATGGAGAGGCTTTTCAACAATAACTCTTGGGTTTTCCGAGCCCCAGATGCGACAGTTTTGCTTGTTGACGTAGCCTCCGAGGTGGAAATGGGCCTCATCAGTCAAGATGATTTTTCGATGAAATTCCGGATCATTTTCATGCATTTCAAGGACCCAATCAGCAAAGACACGACGTTGTTGATGATCAGCCGGCTTGAGTTCTTGTGTTAACTGAACTTTATAAGCCTTAAGACCCAAGTCGTTATGCAAAATACGGTGTAATGACGTTTGTGGAATGCCTAATTCCAAAGAACGACGAGAAATGGACAAATCTGGGTTTTCTTCAACACTTTGGGCTACAACAGCAATATTCTCAGTTGTTCTTGAGCGACGTGCACAGGTTTTATTCTTCACATCACTAACTTGTCCCAACAGCTCGAATTTCTCCACCAATTTCTGTATTGCGGTCCGACAAGGTGCTTCACGACGACCCAAAAATGTTTTAGTTTTACGAACCGTCTCTGCCAAATTTTCACCATTTTTATAGTGAATTTTAATAATTTCAATGCGTTGTTGAAGCGTGTATCGTTCCATTTTTATTAATGGCGTAGTTTCTTCTTGTCAAATGTCAAAAAATGACAGCTTCAAAAGTGACAGCTATTCAAAATAACACCTCTTATTGGAAAACCCTTTAGTATATTATATAGGTTAGACACATTACACATATTAAAGGTGATATCATTAGCGTTTTCATTTTTGTTCGGTTCTCCGCTTCTGTGAAAGTGGCGGATCCAAGTGAGTGTCTTTTCACTTGTCAAAATGCTAATATTTGTTGTTGTTGTTTCTAGTATTACCTTAGATTTTTCGTACTTTGGTGTAGGTTAGGTACCTACACCTATACCTACCGATACTTTTTCAAAATTTTAAAATTGAGTACCTACCTACCTACATACCTTACATACCTATTAAATAAATAACTTTTAGTAGGCGTGTTTTTTTGCAAGTCCATATGGATTTGTCGAAAAAAACGACATCGGGACTTAGGAACTTCTTACTTACAGTACGTAAGTCCCGATAATTATCTGGACTTAGCTAAGTCTATATGGATTTAAGTTGTTGTTGTATTTACGTGTAAAACTATAAGTCCCGATGTCGTTTTTTTCGACAAATCCATATGGACTTGCAAAAAAAACACGGCTAGTATTCACTGACCCTTTCATCCTAGACCTAGACCCTGTAGTCGAAAATTGGAAACAAGACGGTTTTGTATTTTACTTTTTGAGAAAATTGCTGCGGCTAACATGGTCCATTCTGAAAAGATCCCATTTTATGATAGTAAACATATGGATGAGACTATAGAAATTCCAATTTATAACAGAAACAGTTGTTCGCAATTAATATATAAGGAGTGCTTCAACTTGCTCCGCCCAACTTGAAAAATAACTCCCTGTCCCGAAATTATCCTCATAAAGATGAGAATCCTGTGAAGCCAAATTTATAACAGAAGCTTGAAATGTCAGTTAACAGTTAAAAAATGAAAATTTATGTGTAAAAACCTAACCCATTAACATTAGGGGTCTTCCTGTTCACACAACTGGTGTTGTTGCAATTCACATCTTTTCATCGACAAGCGATGAAATTACAAAAACAACAATGTAAACAAATGGGTTTTGGAGGAAACGTAGGAAACATTCTCATCTTCATTACTGATTTTTGCTGGCCCTGACCCTGGGGGTCACATTAAAAGGAGGTACTCTTATATAAGGGAGGGACTATTGACATGCCAATTATAACAGTTTTGGTTTATAAAAGTACTGTTTTTGCGGCCCCGCAGGGTCAGAGCCCTCCGCCGCCGGCCGGCCGGTGGGCATACTTCAGGCAACCAGAGTTTTTTTTCAAGTCGAGTGAAGTGCGTTAACGCACACTCACTTTTAATGCCGAAAAACTGTTATAACTGTTTTAAATTGGCATGTGTCTAGTCGCGTCCCTTTTATAAACCAAAAAAAAAAACCATTGTTTTGTCCTCCTAAAAGAATCTCATTTTGTATTTCGTCGTCCTAGTTCCATTGTCCCACTTGGGGTTACCCATACCCAGCAGCACCGTTACGGTTAAGGTAGCCCTAAACGACGAACATGTTCGCCGAACTTGTTCGTTTGAGTTATCCCCTACACCGCGGGCACATTTAGCGAACATTCTCATTCATTTCCTTCTGATTCTTCAAAGAATAAACATCCATAAAATCGCGGCTGACTGTGGCTGACGTGATATGCACTCAACGACGTGCACAGCAAAAATGAGGTTTGCTCGCGAACATGGCCCTACACGGCGAACATCGAAGCCAACGAACATCACAAAATCGAAATTTTTCGCCAACAGCGAACCGTTCGCCAACCAGCCCCTACACGACGAAAATATAGCGAGCAGAGCACGAACAAGTTCGGCGAGCATGTTCGTCGTTTAGGGCTACCTATAGTGAAGAGCGGACTGTAATTAAATTTTATTCAGAACTAAGTAGGAATACAGTAGCCGTGTTTTTTTTGCAAGTCCATATGGATTTGTCGAAAAAAACGACATCGGGACTAATAGTTTTACACGTAAATACAACAACAACTTAAATCCATATAGACTTAGCTAAGTCCAGATAATTATCGGGACTTATGTACTGTAAGTAAGAAGTTCCTAAGTCCCGATGTCGTTTTTTTCGACAAATCCATATGGACTTGCAAAAAAACACGCCTAGTATCTTTGAGCCACAGATTAGCCACATGAAGATGAGAATCCCCGGCAGCCATTTTAATTTGCCTACAAGCTTGAACTGGCAGTTATCAGATAAAAAATGAGAATGTGTGTATAAAAACCTCACACATAGACAGTAGGGATCTTCACACACCTGGTTAAATTGTTGTTGCAATTCACATCTATTCATCGACGCGGGAAGAAATTACAAATACAACAATGTAAACAAATGGGTTAATGTCACAAGTAAAATTAATGTAAACTCAAATTGGAAGAAAAACCAAGTCCGGTAGTTTAAAAATTTCTAAAACCAAAATTTTTTTTTTTTTTTTTCAGTGTCAAAATTTGACTTCACTGAATATGAATCAATTTTATTGATTTATATGTCACATGGTGAACAAGAAAACATATTATGCTGTGTGGATGGAAAATTCAATTTCTTAGAGGAGTCTAAAAAGATATGTAGAAATCCGACTCTGAACGAAAAGCCCAAACTTATAACAGTTCAAGCATGTAAAGGAAAATTTGATAGGGATTTGTTGTTGTATTCTTACGATGGCAAAGAGGATGTTTCTGATGATTCTCAGATAACCGCTGTATTAACGAGCTCATTTGAAGGTAAGTACCTAGGTACCGGTGTATTAATGATCTCATTTGAAGGTATCGTGAATAAAATTTCCCTGGGAACGTGAGTAATGGTTGAAAGTATCCATCGGAATCTTATGGTATCGGGAATAAATTTTCCAGGTGAATTTCGCTATCATTTCAATAAGCCAAATTTGAGCTTACGAAGGGGAGTTGAAAAGTATTGGCGCTTCAAATTTTCGAAGATGGGAAACATTCCCAGGGAAATTTTATCTACGATAGCCCCCTGTATGTTATAAGGACATTTCTAATTTTAAATTAATTGAATAAAGTACTTCATATAAATGTAATCGTCTTCGATACTATACCCAAAAAGTCGTATGTCAAAAATGTCCCGTGTTGGGATTTCATTCTATTTGTAATAGGTGTTTGAGGAGCTTTAAGATTCAAAAAAAGTTCATCAATTAAAAAAAAAATATTTTTTTTTTTGTTTCTTACAAATGAAATAATTATTCTGTTTTTCTGAAAATTTTCATAAAAGTGACATTATGTAGATATGCCTTTTTGCAGTATCAACGACGATGAATGTATGTGTGCATACATATACTAAAATTGCCCTTTTCAAAAAATTAAAGTGAAAAAAAATACTGAATTATTTTTGAATAAAAAAATAATTTTAAAAAATACTTAAATATTTAATAAAGTTTTATTACAAAAAAATGTTATAAATAAATTGCTATTTTGTTTGTATTTCTAGGTTTTGTTTCAAGATTAGGTGAAGATGGTTCCATGTTTGTTGAAACATTTACTGAGGTGTTAAGAAAATCCTGGAAAAAAAAACCTCTTGTACAAATTTTCAGGGATTTCATTGATCAGTTTAACAAGTCGCAGTAAGTTAAAATTAGTTTAAACTTAAATAAATTTAATGTTTGCACAAGTAAAGCGACAATAAGAGCCTATCTATAATGATTTGCCCAGTCAGAAAAAAAAATTTAACCGGCTTATTTTTGGTATACACATTAGTTTGTATACTCTGTTCAGCGTTAGAACCTTACTCCAATCGGAGTAAGTTTACTCCAATTTTGAGAAAGACTACTCCACCACTTCGTTTTTTTTCTTTCCCACATTAAAAAATCCAAATTCTCCAGCCAAACTTTATGAAAAATCTGTGTTGTTTAGTTTTCTAACCAACTCTGGCTCTGAGCGTTTAAATTTAAAATTCTATTCAGTTCTGAAAGTGAATTTGTGTATTTGATTTTTTTTTTTTTTTTGTTAAAAATACAATTTTTGAAGGTTTTTTCTTTCGTTTTCAAATCTACTTTAGAAATTGCCTATTTACTCCACTTTTGTACAAATCTGCTCCGAAATTTTACTACTGAGGTTCTAACCCTGACTCTGTCCAACAAAAATTGGCAGTGTAGGATAGGACGTTTGCCTCTCATTCTGGCTTCAGTGGATTGCATAAATTCTGTCTTTCATTAAAGCTTTCACAGGGTTGTCGTAGTGAACAGTGTTATGTTACATTAAAATCTATTGTCTTGTTCCTCTCTTTTTAAGAATTTTTATATAAACATTAATGAAACGGCTAATATTTCTCACATTTAAAAAAAAAAATTCAATTATTGTCCCGGGTTTTGCTCCGAGAAATATGGTCACCGTAGTCACGAAAGTGGGTTTTGAACGAATATCTCCGAAACTGTAAGTTTAAGAATACAAATTTTTCTACAAAGAAGTGGCTCAATTAATTTACTTCACAAAAACATCGTAAGATATTTGTTCATGACCTTAACCTCTAAGAAGTTATATGACTTCAAAATTTAATAAGTATCCCAAAAGTTTCCTTTTTCTTTGACCGAGAGCTAGCTGAGGATTTTTTAACCATATCGGTTTTAACTGGCTGACAAAGCTGTCAAGTGTTTTATTTTTAGTTTGGTTTGGCATTTTATCATGAATTGACGATGACCACCGGGCACGGCCAGCGCGGCGGCGCGGCGTACATTCGGTGAATGGACTTGAAACGAGATTGCTTTTGATTCCGATTTTCATCACAAGAAAATTTTGTTCAGCGATGAAGCTCACATTTTGTTGAATGGATACGTCAATAAACAAAACTGCAGTATTTGAAAAGATGATAATCCTCAAGTGTATGTTGAGACACCGTTACATCCACAAAAACTGACTGTCTGTTGTGCTTTATGGTTTAGTGGAATAATTGGTCCGTAGTTCTTTAAAAACGATGCTGGCCAGAACGTTACAGTCAATGGTAACCGCTATAGAGCCATGATTACTGACTTTTCGTTCATCAGTTGAACAACCATGATGTGCAGGAGCTGTGGTTTCAACAAGACGGCGCAACATGTCACACAGCTCATGCCACAATTGATTTATTACCCGTGATTTGGATTGATTACAGACCCGTGATTTGGCCTCCAAGATCGTGCGATTTAACGCCGGCGCCGCTTGACTATTTTCTGTGGGGATATATGAAGTCGATAGTCTACGCCGATAAGCCCTAGGCGATTGACCACTTGGAGGACTACATTCGCCGCGTTATTGCCGATATACGGCCACAAATGTTGGAAAAAGTCATCGAAAATTGGACCTCCAGATAAATCTACGTCTGAGCCAGCCGTGGCGGTCATTTGCCAGAAATCATATTTGTATAATAATGCCAGAAGATTATCTTTCGAATCAAGTAAATTTCATGTCAATTTAAAAAAATCATCTTTGTTTTATTCCATTGCAAAGTTCTATACCTCTTTACCACTTCGGTTCAGTCGACTATGTAGGTTCTTATTTTATTTACTTAAACTTTGACTTGAAGAAATTAAAAAAAAAATTTAGAGAAGTTTATAATATGGTTTGCTTTGGACTAAAATTTCGATTTATTTTTAATTTTCTTAAAGTAACATTGGACCTATAAACGTTTAAAAAAAAATTATGTTAAAAAATAATTTCTCCACCCCTGGAAAGTTGAAAAGCATGGATTTAGTAATATTTTTAGAAGCTTTTCTTAAGAAAAATGGTGGAGCCATATACCCTTATTTACATTTTAACACCCTATCAAACACCTCACCTACCGTACGCCTCCATTTTCTCGAGATTTAATTAATAGTCGTATTCATAGTTTTTTTTATTAATTAACTTTTCCATTTAAGGATGCGATAATTTGTACACCTTGATTAAACTTCTTTTATTTTTTTACTTTTATTTTCAGAGGCGAATCAGCTGCTACGCTCCAAATTCGACCTAATTTGAGTAAAACCATTTCCAATTTTACTCTACATTAAAACGTTATCAACGTGATAAGTAACAGAATAATGTAAATGTTACGCAGGCTAAACAACAAATAAAGCTCCAGTTCTACAACATTCAGTGTTACCGCAGGCCAAATTATTTATGTGTCCCTCTGAATGGAAAAAATATGTCCATTAGAAAATAATTGAAAATAACATTTACAAAAAAATACGAATTTAATTAATGTGAAAGGTTGTTTTTAAATATTTTACTAAAGAAAAACTTTACAGAAAATCAAGAATAAAGTTAAAACATTGTAATACATACAGAATATTACTCAATGTAAAAGTCAGTCTTACATTTCATATAAAACAAGTTTATGAATAACCTTATTTATCACTTATTTAAATTGACGTATTTTATCTTCGTTGTTTGTTTTCAAATAAATTTAAAGTTTCTTGAGGTTTAATTAATGATCGTGAAAAAGAGTTCCCGGGGGCACTATAGTGTCCCAATGGTAACTCCGACAACATTTATCCATCCTCGAAACTGAGTTTAACCGAAAACCGACACTGTCCTTGCTTATACAAAATTCGTTGTCCTTTAAAGTTTTTTTTATTTTTTTAAAAACAATTTACAAAAATATGATTTTGTGGAAAAATAAGTGATTTTATAGTTTTCAAAATGTCAGTATAAGTTTGTTTACTCGCACCTCGAAAATCTGTTAGCGACTAGACTACATATATGGTTACGATAAAAGTTTTTGGTGCTTATCCATGCTAGCACGCTGCTATAATTACTGTGGTGGATCACACGTGTAAAATTGTAATTGAATAGATTTTTTTAAGCGTTTTATCTACCCCTCAGAGCAAATAATGCCACTTCCACCAAGTGATAGTAATATAAATGAAGCAAATCGTCGTAATTTGTATCAATGCTGAAAGTGCTGGGAGTTTTACAATTCAAACTAAGCATGGCCAGGAATTATTCTTCTGATATCCCACAAACTTCGCTTGAATATAGCATTCACGACGAAATATTTTGACAGTCTTTTCGACATTGTAAACATAATTGTGCTGGTCATATCATAAGTTTTATTGAACACACAAAAAATCTTGGTACCTACACAGAAATGTAGGAAATTTAGTGGTTATTTCAGATCAACGAAAACGAGATAAATGGTAAAAACCGTTTTCAAGTACAAATACATTTTATAGTTTTTTGACCATATTTTTTTATTTAAAAGAATTGTCAAAAATGTTTTGTAAACAAAAGATTTGGAGAATATTTTTTCCCACAAATCCATATAAAAAAATCCGTTATAGGGTTAATAGGAGCCGAAAAATCGTATAAACGCCATTTTCAAAATGACGGCCCTTCCACACGGTATTCAGTCCCGCAAACTGAGATATAGGTTATTCTTAATATACCCCATCACATTAAATTTGAATTACAAATCCTTTCAAAAAATTTACAGATTTTTCCCTATTAACTTTACTTATTGTCATCTTCTGCTTATCGTCTTCCTATAATATGTCGGCACATTTTGCGTGCCCTGCAGTTTGTAGTCATTTATTGTTTATGTCTGATGTGGGTTCCTGTGGTGGATTGGGTTCCTTTTGTAAACAATAAAAATGCAAGTGCTGCAGTCCGATGTGTTAACTTATTTAAAAAAGAAAATTGGTCACATTAATATTTCAATAATTTAAATTTTTGTTATTATTAGTAGATATGGATATTATTATTGTTACTCACCCCACAAGAAAAAGTCTAGCGGGGTATAATCGCGTGACCAATTCACGTCACCTCTGCGAGAGATAACCTTACCCCCAAATCGTTCATGCAGAATGTCCATTGTGACGTTCGCTGTGTGGCACGTAGCGCGCGCCGGCCGTTCTGTTGGTACCACATGTCGTTCACATCCATATTATCCAATTGGAGCCACCAAAAATTGGTTATCATGGATCGGTCGGTAGAGCTATCCGTTTTCGAAGAACAACTACAACCACTTTTGAAACCATCTGGCTGCTAATAAATTAGCCGAAGTATCTTCAAAGCCCTATACACAACGCATTGCGCTACCGAAGTCACGTGATCAGGTTCATCCCAATAAAGGTTGTATTTACTATACGTTTACATGGAGAATTCAATTCGAATCGAATCAGGATTTAGGTATTTGTAAACCTGGATCGAATCGAATCGGGATTACTCGATCCGATCCAGCTCGGCGAGCTGGATCGAATCGAAAATATAAATGTATACCTAGATCGAAGAATTAGAATGGAGTTGTAAGCTCATTGTTGGTGTGTGTGTGCTATTGTATAATTATTTTATTGCACACAATAAAAACAAGACAGTCACTTCGATTTTATTTGAATTCTATCATTCGATCTGGCATCTTCATATACCTGGATCGAAATTTCGATTCAGATTGAATCCGATCCGTGAATCCGCTCATGTAAACGTAGTAATTGTTTTACAACTGATTAAATCGACTATATAGCCTATTTACTAGCCACACACAAGTTTATTTTATAACAAATGTACCTCCAGCCTATCAAAACATGGTGGTAGCTCATTCAAGTGGTTGTTTTTTTCATTCAAAACCTTCTATAACTAAATCCTTTACTACATAAAATCAAAAACGCTTTCTTCACATTCACGGCTACTGCCTTGTATTACGTTACGAGGAAGTCACTAGGCTTTGGCTCTTCATGAGCTGGCGCATCACCAAATTTATTTAAGCCTATCTGTTGTTTGTTTTTTTTTTTTTTTATGAAAAGTTCCAAGATAATGTTCAAGAATAAGAATACTGACAGTATTTTTCGAAACTGATCGTTTTACAAATTCCGTAGATATGGTAACTACCTCGTAGGATCTCAGTTAAATTAACGAATTTTGTTTGTTTTCTTTGCGTATGTCATAATAGTCGATCATAAACTGAGTTTCCCTAACATTAACCCGATGTAATTCAGCTTTCAGCAGCTGCTTTCTGCAGTTTCTTATAGAGAAAGCATTCTTTATCAAATATGAAGCTGATATGCCGCCCCTTTTCCTCCATTGTCAGCTTTCTGTAGTAGTGGTAGGTACTGCTCCAGCATCTAAGTATGCAGAATATTTGACTAAACACCCAACAAAAATTGTTGTAATAGAAATGTTGAAAAACGCTCATGATTCTATTGCATTAATTGTCATAATCGACCCGACAGGCGACAACCAATGTTTTCAATTGAACAGAGACATATGGTTGTGGATTTCACAACCGAATTGTAAAAATAACAGCATCTGTTGTAGATTTAAAAGTTAGAAAATTTGTCGATACAATAACATTCATTGTTGAATGTACAGCAGGATCAGTAAAATACACAATAGAAATTATAGATTTTGTTGTTTTTTTAAAACATTTCGTAGTCAAAATGAAATTTCTATTGGCAATAAACCTACAGCTCGAGTTGTAGAAACTATAACCATTTGCCACCATTTTAATATCTTCTTACTCTCATAGATACTCTCATAGATACTCTCATAGATTTCTATGTTCAAAATAAATGTTTTTGAGCTTTAAGATACAAAAATGCTCATAGTAGTCGACTTGTTAACAACACACTAACTTCAGGAAACTAAAGTTCGGGTTACAGTAAATTAGCTATCATATTCAAAACTCATCGTACTTTCCACATAAGATAGTTGAAGAATTCAATGCATAAGCCGTGAATTTTACAAGTTTTAGGGAGGTTCAACAGCTTATTGTACTTGTAACATTTGTGTTCTATTTAGTTTTGACAATTTGTAGGTTATAACGATTTGCAGTAGGTAGACGAGAACAATATATTCACGTCTACTGCAAATCTTTATAACTACTTGTGTTGGTGGTTGTCAGATCTACAGAACTTTCTGTGGTTTCTACAACCTGTTGTATTTACTACAGAAAGTGGCTGGTGGATTACACAATTTCACGCTGTCGGTTTTACAAATTCATATCTGTAAATTTAACAATACAAATTGACAACACGCTGTCAATTTAACAACAAGAAATTGTGATAATTTCAACAATTTTATTGTTAAAATGAAAGCAAACACTGTTAGACTTGCAATTAATTATGCTAATGTGAGCGTAATTGCTATCAAATTCACAAATTTCGAAGTACGTAATTGTTAATTTAACTGACACATTTTGTAAATTTTACACAGAAAATTTCTTCGAGTCAAGTCAAATGCTCGAAATTAGCCTGAGAGTACAATCTGAGCCTATATTTCTGATTATTCTTCGTTTAAGTAAATTCGTTTAGGTGCAAAACTAACAACTATGTACACATACATACATATGTAAATAAATAAATAAATTTGTACTATTACTTAAGGAATTCAAACTTAATTTTTCCATATAAGAAACTCCAAAAAAATTCAATCATCACCTGCGATCAACGAACTTTCATAGAGACTCATATTAAAAAACATTGGAAACCATATTGTCGATCGTCCGAATGAGGAAATAAACAAAAGATATGAGCAATTTTTTGATTTGAAAAGAAAAAAGCTTGCAGGCAATAAATCTGAATCATCTGATCTAATTTTCGAATATAAAATATAAATTTCTAAGTATAGATACCTATGTACATATGTATGTATGTAAGCTCTTTGAGGAAATACAAATACGCTGTGATGGAAGGAATATGGTAAAAATTAATATTTTTGCATGCGGCGCACGCGCATCTGCTGTAATCACGGAACTAATTTCCGGCATGGAAGGTTATGCAATCGACGAACAGAAACATTCACATATCCCATCAAACAATAGCCAAAGCCAACTTCCAAGCAACTACTCAATTTACACACAATAAACTTTTTTGCAAGATGCTGTATATAATTTTATATTCATCTTCTTCGGATTCCGATCGTCTTCAATGCTGCTAGAGTGCCAAGCTTCGTCATCGTTATTGACTTAATCGTCACTTTTTACTGGGCCTGACGTCGCGACGCCCGCCGGCCACCGCGCTTGGCGTATTCTCTGCATAAACACGCCCAACAGGTTCAAATACTAGTTTATAATTTATTAACAGTGCTGGGAAAACAGTTTTGAATAAAATCAAAATAATTTTTTTTTAAACATCCACATACCTAGAACTTAAGGGTATCTATTCATGCAACGAGATAAGTTTACCAATTGCGTAAAAAGATAAGTTTATGCAAAAGTTAACGTGAACGTCCTCTTTTATTTATCTGGACAAATGCTATGCGAAATTGAATCAGCTTTTCATCAAACGTCAAAAATTTATTTTTGCAAAAAAATTATTTCCTGAAAAAATTTAAAAAAGTTTAATAAAACATGCCAAAAATAAGCAAAAAACAGAAATTAGTCTAATTATAAAGGGTCCGCCATCTAACGTTTTTCATTTTCAACTAGTGCTTATTTCGTGAATGGTAACACTTAGCTAATGTCTGATTTGACAGATAATTAGTTTTATCCTTCCGCGGAACGAATATGGTTGCGTATACGCTTCGCTAAGTGGGCCTGCGATCGACTTAGAGAAGATGCCGATTTTGCCAAAAAAATCATCTTTTCAGATGAAGCTCATTTTGATCTTGGCGGTTAGTAAACAAGCAAAATTGTCGCATTTGGGGCACAGAAAACCCGCACGCATACATTGAAAAGCTGATACACCCAAAACGAGTCACTGTTTGGTGCGGATTTTGGTCCAGAGGCATAATTGGGCCATTTTTCGAAAATGAGCAAGGAGTGGCCGTTACAGTCAATGGCGATCGTTATCGGGCCATGTTGAAAGAATTTTTGTTCACAAAAATTGAAGAGGAGGATATTGGCAACATTTGGTTTCAACAGGACGGCGGCGGCGCTACGTGCCACACAGCCGAAGCTACACTCGATGTCTCGCGCCATTTTCAAAAAAAAAAAGTTATTTGGCGGACCCTTTATGAACAAATTGCCTTTAATGATTTACTCATTTTAGAACTATTCGGAAAAATTGATGGTTTGTGCATTTTTGTTACAATAGTAAAATTCTTTCGAATTAACTTTTAACAATAGATAAACAGAAAGAGAAAGAGGATGCAATTTTAGAAGATCTAACACTAACTATTGTTATGGCTGAGAATTCTAGATACACGCCGTCTAATTCTAAAAGTCACAATGACGTTTGTATAAGTTTATCCAAATAAATTTGTACAAGTTTTCGCAGCAAAATCCTTAAATAATTTTATCCAATTTGCGTAAACCATTTCCCATACAAAATTTGACAGTTCATTTACCAAAAGATAAACTTATCTACTTTTTTACGAAGCGACGTTGCATGAATCCCCTTATTAATTTGCTTGTAGCGCCTCGTTTTCAGTTGCCGTGCGAAAAAATTAAAAAATTCCAAAACAAATTTTTCAAACCTAATCTGTGGATTCAGTTGTGCAATATCCTTTAAAGGAAAAAATGAAGAGTTCTTTATTATCCCTAATTTAATAAACCTAAGGGCTGCAAATGGAAAACAATTATTTTCGATGCAAAAACTATTCGCGTGGAATTTGTCTTGCCGGTTAATTGTTTTGCATGCAAATGTGCTTTGTGCTTCTAACCAATCTTTGTTTCTTGTTATTGAATTTTTGAATCCACACAAAGGCTTTTTTTTTAAATCGCCCTTGGCAGTGAAACTGAATGTCAGATTTGCTATTATACTTATGGGTATTTCGTATTTTAGGATGAAACTGTAAGCCAACCATGCGAAAAATATTTAAAAAATAACCAAAATATCTAATTATTGAGTTTAGATTTTGACAAACTGAAAATGTTCAATTCATCATCTACTGGGAAGCACCAAAAAGTACTTGCAAGACCCAATGGAACAAACGACTAGAGGCAGTACTCTATCGGGAAACCGTAGCAACAGGATAGACACATAAGATGACATAATTTGTTATAAATCGTATGTGAGTGGAGAAATGTTACTCGGGAATTATTTATTTAAAACAATTAATAATTTATGCTAAGTCAAGCATATTTTTGTTCTATAAATACCAAAAGTGGAACATTGAATTAGGAACAAATTTCTTCTTAAAATCGAAGCCAATAGGGTTCAATTGATAAAGAGTCCAAAAATGGAACATGGTAAAGAATGGATTTTTTTCAATCCCTATATGTAGATATTTTAAATTAGAGAAAAAAATATAGATTTACCAAAAAATTAAAAATTAAATCATGAAAGTCGAAACTCGAAAAATAGGTAGTTGATAAATACGTCACCATTAAGCAGGGTTATAACTCATTGAGACATATTTTATATTACAATCTTAAACTAGCTAGTTTTACTTCTAAGTATAAAGTCTGTTCCATAGCTGGAAAATCTGTCGTTTTCTTTATATTATCTAATGTAACAATTATAATAATTCGTCTTTGATTTACCTGATGATGTCCGTAGACAGGGACGAAACGTCGTAAATACAAAAAAAGAGAATTTGTTTTATTTATTGACGCCCAAAGCCTAAACAAATATACACTTTAACCAAAAAAAAGGTCACATATTCAACAAAGGTTATAAATTAAGACATTACAAATTGAATTTGCAGTAAATGAAAAAGATTACAAAACCTTGCATCAAATCCGGTACCTATATCTGATTTGTTTGTAAGTTTTCGACCTCGAGTGCCGAACGCGATATTGTCAAAAATCCATAAACCCGGGAAATGTTCTCACTTCTTATCTTATAAAGGGTGAAGGCAGTTTTCTAAAAAAATATCCTAAAATTGAAAAAAAAAAACTTTAAAGACTAACGGCAACCCCTGCCTTATTTCCATCTATTCTTGAATTTAAGCTTTAAACAAAGCCTAATGTTTTGAAAATAAATAAATTATTATTTTTTGATATTAGCTGCTGTTATTAATTTTTAGTCAAACATTAAAAACGATATGTCTTCTAGTTTTGAAGAAATTTAAAGAGTTCCTCCAAAGATCTTATTTATTTTTCTTAAGTAAAGCAAACTTGTTTACAATATTCTCAAAAAAAACGCACCTGCAGTATGAATGAATTTCCGAGGTGTCCAGCGGAGCGGGTTGAGGTAAGCAGATGGGGTATCATTCAAAGCGCAGGATTTGCGGAATTATTAGTCGCCATGAGTCACTGCATGAAGTGCGGTACGTGCGCGTCGCGCTTTTTGTACTTATTTTAATATTCGACGACTAAGTGATGGGTCGAGCCCGCAACTTATCTGGTCGTGGGTACAAAGATTCAGGCAAGAAGGCACAATGCTCAATCTCAATAGACCTATATTCCTGACCATCAACGTCAGCAACAACGCCACAGAACATGTGTCTCAAGTTCAAAATGAAATTATTCGAAATCCACGTAAATCGATAAGGAAGATTGCGCCCTCCACAGGAATAAAAAAATCAATAGTACATATTATTTTGAAAAAGATATTATAGCTCCACCTGTACAAATTGTTCAGTTTCTCAACGAAAGTGACTATCCTTCGCGAGAATCCTTCGCAATAACAATGCTAGAACGTTTTCGGACGGAACTTACGCTCGGAAACATTTTATTCAGTGACGAAGCACATTTCCATATTGATGGATATGTTAACAAACTAAATTTGCGATACTGGTGCCCCACCCCAACAACCCTAGAGAACGCCATCAAAAATGTTTACATTGTTTAAAAACGACAGTTTGGTGTGCCATTTCAACGAGCGGGGTAATTTTCCGTTATTTTTTTTATCCAAGGTGCTTCAGTGTATTGCCGTATGATGGATGAGTTTCTGTTACCGCAAATGCACCTGTGTTCAGGGTACAAAAACCGAAAACAATTTCAACAGGACCGTGCCACTCCGCACACAGCTAGGGTGTCGATGCAAAGGCTAAGGACAGTTTTTCGAATAAACTGATCAGCAAGAACGGAGACATTCCATGGCCGCCTCGGTCGCCTGACCTCACTTCTTGCGATTTCTTTTTATGGGGATACCTCAAATCAAAGGTTTAATAATCCCCGGGCAATTCAGGCCCAGCAGGAAAATATTCGCCATGAAATTCAAAGCATTACTCCAGTGCTATGCCGGCAGTCGTGTAATCGCAAATGTAAGGTACCTACTGCAAGAGTGCATTGAAAAAAACGGCCATCTTTTGGATGATATCGTTTTTAATAAATAAAGTCCGCATTGTTTATCTGCATTTAATTGAAATAAAAACGATATGAAGCTGAAGATCAATACATCGAAAGTAAAAATATCGTTTGTTAGTGAATCTGAAGGTATTTTGAAATGATTCTTCAAAAATTTAAAAAGCATTGTATTAGGCGTAAATTTTTCTAAACGCAATGTCTTTTTTTTTTTTAAATGTTAGTGTTTAATATTTTTTTTTTTATTACAAATTTTTAAAAATCATAATTTTTTTTTGTTGGAGGATCTACACCAATTGGTGTTTGAAAAAATAAAATATGTCATAAATAGAATGACTAAATCTACAGACGTGATGTTTTTCTTGTTTGTTTTTTTTTTTATTGTTAATTTTTTAATTTCAACAAAACTTTGTACCTACCCTTAAAACTTGGAGCTGTAAAATGATAGGCTAAAAAGAAAAACATTGCTGTATTGGGATTTTGAAACTCTAAACGTGATTAATTTTATTTTTTTTTTATTTACGATTTCAGGACATTTTTTTTGACTAAAACAAAACTTGACTTAGTAATCACAGATACGAAGTTTAATCAAAATCGTTGAAGTCTTTTTCGATAAAATTTGAAAAAAAAAAAACAAAGTATTTGTATGGCATCACCTACCCTTTCTAGATGAGCTAAAACAAAAATTCTAATTCAAACTCTAGGGAATCACATAAAAATGCTCTGTACCAAACTCGAAGCAAATCGGTCCATCCGTTTAGGCTCTAGCTCAAACAACGGCATAACGAAACCCACATAACTATTTTTTTATAATCTATTTTATTTTCCATAAAAATGTTACAAAATACAATTTATTAAATTCAAATGCAAACTAATGTTACAAAATAATAAATAAACACGAAATACGAGTATAAGTGACGTTTCGATTTTAATATTTTTTTTAATTTGACATATGATCTCTTATTATTCTATAGAATTATTAACTGAGTGTTTATTTTTATGATTGAAAAATTCAATGCTGTTATCTGACCGTTTAAGAGTCTAATAACTTTATTCCTCTGACAGTTAACTGACTCTTTAACTGATGATTGAAAATTCGGCTCTAAGAGAAAAAAAATTAATTTTGTACAATTATTTTTGATCAACACTGTATTTATATTATGTTAGCCACAAACAGCAACGAAGCAACGCCAATGATTCCGGATCCAAAAGACGATCAAGCTGTGAGATCTTGGCTAGATGAAGTCAATCAAATCATCTGAGGTTTTAATACAAGTTTTCATTTCGTTCGGTTAGCACGTAAGCGCATACTGTACTGTTACTGTCTCCTCTTTCTTAGCCGTGTGTTGCTGCATACTACACCCTCGGGTTCTTTAATGTCTTTGGTGTCTCGTCCCACCAACGATCACATCGCATAACTATGACTATGTAGGAGTGTACCTACCTACCTATCAACCGATAACTTCTTTAAAAGTTTGTCAATAAAATTATACATTTAATTTAATTAAACACGAAACATAACTCACATTTCATAATAGAATTACCTTTAAAAAATTAGCATACTTATTGTTTTTTTCGTTCACATTTTGAAATAAGTAAACAAAGTGATTTTAATAACTATATAAGTGATATAAGTAAAAATATTACATAATGAAGACATTCAATAATCCAGCTGGAAATAATTTTTGGATTGCAGCAGTGATTCTCTGTGTTGGAGCTACGGTATCGCAGTTCCGAGTTTTTGCAGCACCACAGAATAATGGTACATATAATAAGGAAATGCTTAACGATATGCCAATTTATGACAGTTCCGTTTATACAGGTAAAAAAGGGCCAGGGCTCTCCGTCGGTGGGAATACTTCGGCCATCCATAGCTTTTTTCCCAGCCGCGCGAAGCGCTTCGAATATTTCATACTTTTAATGGCGATAGAGTGTTATAACTGTTATAAATTGGTATGTCGCGTCCATAAATTTAATTGTGAGAAATAATAATTTGAACCTTCATTTAAACCTATAAATACATACTCTTATAACTTAGTGTAATGGGATTGGGATGGGTTCACTTCATCGTTTAATCTATAAGTCAACTTGATGATGATATGCGTTCTCAGTAACATCCAATTTTGAATTTCATCGAAGTGTTAAGTTAACACAAAGTTGGTTCCTACCTTCCTCCTTAATTTAAGTTTTAAGTTCTTAAGGGCGGTAACTATCTAGTGCTTTTAAGTTTTTGAGGCTCATAACTCAAATATTTGTTAGTTGGTGTTATACACAGTTTATTTCGAAAGTAAATATTAGAACATTTTTTTCGGGAAAGTGAGTGGTTGTGACTCCTCGAGCCTTCTAACTCTATTTACGCTCGGTTATTGCCACCCTTGGCTCCAGATTTTCAATGCGGGATTAAATTTATACCCGACTTAACTCATCAAATTTGGTGAGTTAACTCAGGATTAAGTTTTGATATCTTATGCACCGGTTTTTGGTCGTTCTGCATATATATTCTCAGTATATACATATATACTGAGTTCACTGTGCAACGTTACGTGAGAAAAAACGTGCAACGTTACGGTGTGCAACGTTACGATCTGCATACTAGGATGGGTGCGTTCAGTGAAAAAAATCTTAAGATCCCCTTCAAGCAAAAACAAGTCCGTTTTGGATCCGCGCACGTTGATGTTTACACATATTAACCGTGAGTCCCGGCACTCACACAATTTTTTGTTGTTTGTTTTTATATTTTATTCTAAATTAGAAAAAAATCAACAAGAATAATTTACTACGTAATTTTTTTTGACTGATGGTGTCTTTTTTTTTCTGTTGATACATTTAGTTACTACTTACTGAACAACTGTGAACTACTTCGATCACCACAGAGTAGACAATAGAAGTAGTTGACTCTGACTGCAGCCAGACCGCACCACCGCATCATTGTAGGATATGAATGATTATTCGAACGGTAGTTGTTTTGCCTGGGAAAAATATTAAAGTGAATACAAAAGTTTTTTGCATGCAAACGAAATTAATTTCCATTTCTAGTTCTTCAATTTATTTGATCAAGTTAAATTATGAGTTAAAGGTATCGGCTACGTTAACTTAAGGCTTAATGTATACAACAAACAAAGATGAAGAAAAGACTCTACGTCACAAGAGTTAGATATGCATTTACATTATGCAAATTTGCTTCCAGTTGATCCAGGGCTAGGGAATGCAAGCTCATTGAGAGTTCATTAAGCAGATCAAAGTTCAATTTTTGCTTATGCTCAAATTTTGAAACAGCTTAATAAAGGTCAAGTCTCACTCACTTCCGTGTACAGTTTTGAGAAAATCATTTCCAGGGGTGTGCGTGTAGCAGAGGTTTTCTAATAAAACAGACGTTTATGAGTTGGTTAAGTTACTTCACGGACTACAATTAACTATGTATAGGTACCTATAAGGAGTATGATCATATGAAAAATTGGTTCACAGAAAAAAAAAAACGGGGTAATAAGCAGACTATGCTATATTATGAGTTCTAGTGGTGTACCCGCGCAGCTATCCGTGTATTAATGGATTGTTTTTTTTTTACTGGATTAGAATATTCTCGCGAGCTCATTTTTGACACTCATGATCGTGTACATTGCGTGAGATTTATTAATCGAAAACTTACATAGGGACATTGTCATACAAAAACTCGAGGAGAACCCGGGCCTATAGTGATCAGTGTTGTGCCATCATGTAGAATATAAATGTACAGACTACACGACTGTCTACGTGGAAACAATTCAACGCAAACAATTCACAATTGTCGATATGTGCTTGTCGACATGATAATGTAGAAAATTTAAAAAACAAGAATTTATTTTAATTTTATCTGCCTTTTAATTAACAACAAAAAATTTTAAATTTCTATTTAAATGAAATACAAGTTTTGTTTTTAAAAAACTTCATATTCATTATTTATTTTAAACACTAATTTAAAAACTCAACAACTTATGAACATCAACAAATAAATATTCAAGTAAGAAATTATTCAAATCCATCTTCATCGGATTAACCACATTAGCCAGATTAGGATTTTAATTTGCATCCATGTTCTAAGAAGTTATGGGCTTTCCTTTTTCTTTTGAAGTACATAATATCAATCATCAACAGTTGTGTGCCTTTGGAGGTGGCGAACTACTCATCGGTAAACGTTAAAAAAGTAATAAAGGGTGGATAAATTTTAAGGGCCTATTTTGATTTCGAATAAAACACAAATTATTTAGGAAATTATTGCCATTTATTTTTATTATGATAATATTGGTATGGTTCAATTATGTATGGAACTAAATATCGGGCAAATGGCAGCCGCGACCTCGGCGGCACACCTCCATCCGATGGTCCAAATTTTCGATTACGCTGAGGCATAATTGAGGTTCTATGCCGTTAATGTGCCGAATTATCTCATCCTTTAGCTCTTGAATTGTTGCTGGCTTATCGACGTACACCTTTTCTTTCAAATAACCCCAAAGAAAGAAGTCCAACGGTGTCAAATCACATGATCTTGGCGGCCAATTGACATCGCCACCTCGTGAGATAACACGGCCATTGAATTTGTCACGCAAAAGAGCAATTGTTTCGTTAGCTGTGTGGCAATTGGCACCGTCCTGTTGAAACCATATCTTCCACATCCATATTTTTGAATTCGGGCCATACAAAGTTCGTTATCATCTCACGATAGCGAACACCATTCACAGTAACTGCCTCACCAGCCTCATTTTGGAAAAAAAATACGGAACGATGATGCCGCCAGACCATTAACCGCACCAAACATTCACTCTTCGTGGGTGCATTGGTTTTTCGAAAATCACTCTTGGATTATCATTCGCCCAAATGCGGCAATTCTGCTTATTGACGAATCCACTCACCACTGAGGTGAAAATGTGCCTCATCACAGAAGATGATTTTGCACGATATGCATTTTGATTTGAACGCCCATTTTCATAATAAGCCTGAATAACTTTAACGCGTTGCTCAACTGTGTGTGAATTAGTCTGAAATTGAGAAATGTCAAATGAAATGCAGAAAAAAACTTGACGTTTAGGTGTGGTTCACATTCAACATCGGCCCTTAAAATTTAACCACCCTTTACTACCAACTACTCGTGCTTTCGTGGCGAGTAGTTGAAATCAGGATGGGAATCAATTCTCATACTCATGAATTCTCCAAAGAAACGCGGCTAAAGTCATCACCGACCGTTGAGATGCTATAAGACAAAAATCTCATGGGCGCATATACCGACTATCAATAACCTAACTTCAACTCATTTTTATCAATTGTCGGAGATTTGTTTACCATTTCGTAGTAATTTTTCTGTAGAGCAAGTATGTGCTACCCAGTTGTTCACTTTATATTGGGTCGAATAATAAAACGCACACAATTGCTGTTATAAGTTATGACTCAAGGCAATTAATTTAATCAAAGAGAAAGTGTGATTAAAGTCAAAATGAAAGAATATAATAGGTATATGTTAAGAAGACAAACAGTTATAAAACATACTTTCAGAAAATGTGGATACTCATTATTATAAATTTGGACAAATATGAAGACCCAGTTAACAAAAATGTTCAAGCCATTAAAAAGTTGTACCCTTACAGCAAAATATACTTTTGACCTTCTCACTATCGTAATGTTAGTTTAGATTTTACATTTGCTTGAACTCGAATAAAACTATACTCTCCCCTTAATGCCTTGCCCAGTAAATAGGGGAGCGGGTGGGTCAAGTTTATGGCAAACAATCAATCATTCCTTTACTTAAGTTATTCTGCAGTCAATTACCTTAATTTCGCGCTTAACCATATATAAGAAAGGCATTAATTTAGATGTATACATATACATTCAAAATTACTTGATTTGAATTGTGATACAAGGAAGTGGGTTTCTCCATTTTTTATTTTTTCAAAACAGTTTTTTGTATAATTTTGATATTATTGAGTAAGGTATGGATATTAATCACTCCATTGTTATTGTTGTATCTACTTATACCTACTAGATTTTTTTTTTTTTTTAATATTAATAAGCCATATTGATCACGAATATTATTTGTTTTCTTTTAACGAGAGTAGCTGTTAACCAATTCTCATGATTCATAATAATTTATATAATTTATACAATCTACCCAGTTCAGCTAGTTTATAGTTAAATTTACACATCACGCGCTCGCTTTACAAATTTATAGCCTTATTGACAAGTAGTTTTTTTTTCTAATAAGTAAATGTATAGGAGCGAGTATATTATATCTCTGACTTAAAGAAGTTTGTTACCATTCTAATTTTTAATTTTTTCTACAACAAGTTTTATGCCTGATATACAGCCTGGGATGATTTCTACAATTTAGTTTAATATCATTATTAACATCGACATCGTCGCGTGCGCCACAGCATTAATAGCAAATCAGACCAATGGCTGATCACAATGGTACAGCTACAGCTCAAAAAAAAATTCTGGTTGCCCCAGGTATACCCATCGGCAGCGGGGGCCCTGGACCTGCGGGGCGGGGTGCGAACTTCACCTCAATCGAAGTAGATTTACTTTGGTTTTGATAAAAAAATAGAATCTACTTTTCTACTTCGCTTTTTCAAAATCTACTTTTTTTTTCAATCCTCAATCAATTAATTAAAAGACAGCACCACCACGCACTAAATCGTTTTAGTAAGAGACAGCACTGTTTTTTTCCAATAAACTCAAAATGTAAAAATCAAGATTTGCATTTGAAGACGATAAACTTAATCAAATTCAAGAAAGGGATTTAACTTTAATTTTAAAACTGGTCGAGCCACTTCCTTTTTGGAAGTAACTCTAGACATGCCAATAATAACAGTTTTGGTTTATAAAAGTAATGTTTATGCGACCCTCCACCGGTGGGCATACTTCAGGCACTCAGAGATTTTTTTTCAAGTCGCGCGAAGCACGTTAACGCTCGCCCACTTTTAATGGCGAAAAACTGTTATAAATGTTATAAATTGGCATGTCTCTAGTCTCGTCGTTCCTTTTTTACTAAAGCTCCATTGATATCTTAAGTGATGAGTGCAGTTCATTTCGGATGGATTCACGATACAAGTAAAATAGACTTGGATCCATTTGCTTAAATTTTGTTACTCTATAAAGAAAACAACAAATAATAGATATGGAAGAATTTGTGCCCAAAAATTGGTGACGCAGCTGAGAGGAAGTTTTCGGATATGAATTTAATAAAAATTTAATAGAAATCGTTTAAATATAAGAACTGTGTTGTTTTTAATTTCTAAATCTACTTCGGAACATTTGGATTTACTACGCTTTTTTTCAAATTTCCTTCGAAATTTTGAATCAACTTCATCAAGCGCACCTCTGACCTCTGGCTCGGGCCTTCATTGGGCAGTCCTTTGAGGATTTACATAACTTCAGCGTTCAGCGCACCGATAGGAAGCGTAAATTCACTTACAAAGATAGTTAAAAGATGAAATGTCCAAGCGTAGAAAATGTATGTGTCTATGTGGTTGGTGGTTGCCTGCGACTCGATTTCATTGAGAAATGGTTTTGTTGATTTAAATAATTCACAAAAAATTTCGATAGACTCTCTTTAACTTTTAATATAGACTTAGATTTTTTTTTTCATAAAGAACATTACCTACCGCATCTGTTGAAGTAAAAATATCTACAATAATTGGTACGAAAATATTTTTAATTAAGGGGTTGTTTCTAAGACCAAAATTGATTAATACTTAATCACAATTAACGTCAAATTTGATGAAAATATTCAGAATTTTCAAAAGTTATGTACTACAATATCGTACGTTTATATGTGCTTTAAAAATAAGTCACTTGTCATGGAAGGTGTGAAATAGTTTGAACATTCTCTATTTTTGTTAAATTTTTACTCGAAAGTCGAAACTAATTAAACTAAAGGCTTAACTACATAAGCCAAAAAGTACTTTTGTACAAAAGTAAAAATATTTTTTTTCCCACTAGCGCAGTTGTTTTGTGAAAAAAATATACAAATATACAAAATTTAACCTTTCTGCATCATTTTTATAAGTTTTCCAGTCAGAAAAACTATTCCAAATTGAGTTTGAAAATTTTCACTTTTGTACTTTTTTGGCTTATGTAGTTAAGCCTTAATTTTAAATAACCTTTAGTTGATTTCACTTGATTAAGCTAACGTTACTTAAAAAAATATATATTCAAACTGAACTTAGACAAATAATTAAATAACCTAAACAAACCTTGAAAGCATTTCGAAACCCATCCATTTCATCATTCAAGCTTTGTTTACGTTATAATTATAGTTTTTTGAGTAACTTGTAAAGTTAACTTAATCAAGTGAAATCAACTTAAGGTGATTTTAAATTAATTTAATTGATCTTATCGCTGAAAAAAAAATACTATCGATCTTACAAGAAAATAAGGATAATTTTTTCGTATTTACAGCTAATTGTTAAACTTATACATAATTATGGAACCAATCAAGCTTTTCTTTTATGCTATTCTAATTTGATTTATCTAGCTATTCTTTCAGAACTTCAGTAGATGCTCTGAATTATTCAAAATTTATAATCTATACAAACCGTAATATAAATAACAAATGAAGACAGAAGAAAAAAAAAATTATGTTTAAAATAAATAATAAAATAGTTAGATACTGGAAACAACAATATAAATAATTATTTACAAACGATAAAATGGTGCAGTTGTTATATAATGTTTTTCCCTCCTGTCTTCAAATACGATGTGATTTTTAATTAAAGTTTTTATTTAGCTGAATATCACTTTGAATAACGTTTCATTAATTTAAATCTTGATGACCTTACGTCGAGATTTTATTGCAGCAAAGGTGTCAGGAGAGATTTTACTGCTCTCTTCTCGAGAACTTTCTGAGTGAAATGCCTAGTGCAAGTGCACCCATTTTTGGAATTTGAATACAGACGGCATCAAGGAATAAAAAAAATATGTGAGTGCCGAGACACACGGTTAAATATGTGTAAACATCAACGTTTGTCCAAGTGCCTAATTTTTGTTACTGAACGTCATCAAAAGAAACATATTGAATAATTAACACTACATTACCTATCTGTAGGCAGGGCTTTAAAAATCTAGTGTTGAAAGAACGGCACCGAAATACCCAGTGGGGGAACCGCTGTAACGTAATTTCCAAGCACTTAAAGGCTGGTGGTGAAGTGTCCAACGAACGGTGAAGGTTCGGTACTGAAAGGTCCTGCTTCGTAGTTCACTCTCAACTTTAAGATGACTTCACATTACACATGGTTATTGTTTATGGTAATCACTCTCTGAGCATCGACAAACAACAACTGTCAGCGGAGAGCACTAAAATCGTGGTTTTAATTAAATGACACCGTACCCAAATTCCAAAGGAACTTAATGGTTTGACTGACAGGGGCCGAATTAAAATATCCAGTTAGAACTGTCAACAAACTTGCAACCCTTATGAAGCTCTCCATCTTTCCATCGAGTAAAACTTACAAAAAGTTCAATCTTAATTTTATACTGAACGAACCTTAAATGAATGTCACTATGAGATAGCCGGCGAATTATATATCTTCAGTTTTTAGAATATTTAGTTGCAGTTGTTGTCAGTGGAAATCACTAAAATCGCAGTTTCAATCGATTGACACCATCAATCGCCTATGGAATTGGACGCTGTGATTTTTAATGAATGTTAACTTTGTGCAAGTACAAAAGTAGCCGATAACTCTGCAATTTGTTCAACCTCAGCTATCTTGTATATCCCAGCCACGTACGTCCCTCGCCTACGTGCCTAAAAATTGCATCGTTTAAAAGCAGTATAATGTAAACGTAGAATTTAAGTTCAGATTTGTATCACTGAACGCACCCGATATCCTACCATACCTACAGCCATTGACCTACCATACGTACAGTCAATTGTCAATCCCTATAGCTGACTATTATTATTTTTGTTTTGATTTTGTTTTCTTTTTAATTACTAGTGTCGCGTCCATTTTGTTCGGGGAATAATTAAAAATTAAAGAACAAAATATAAAAATATAAGTGTTAAAATGATAAAGTCGTCGGTCGCGCTAAAAACAATTTCAATTTGCTTTCGTCGTTGGCAAAAACAATATAAATGAGTGGTCGCGATAAAGTAAATATAATCTAACTGTCGGTCGCGTTAAAATCAAATTGTTTTGGTCGGGGCAAATCAGATTTCGTAACGTAACGTGCTACGACGTAAAGTGCACGACGTTACATTGCACACGAACGTTCACGTTTTTTTTTTCACTCTACCGCCAGCATAGATGTTTACACATCAAAAATATACATACATATGTTATGTTAATTCGCATGTCGTTGTCCTATATTTCTCAGACATTTTGTCACTGATGCCCGATTTAGAGTTAAAATGGGATTTTTTGGTTTCACCAAGTGCTTTTAAATTAAAAATGCTTTTAAATGCCCTTATAAACTAAAAAGCCCATTTTCGCCTCAATAAATTTTAAAAGTCTGATTTGTGAAGTCTAATATGTCAGATGTCAGCCGACGAGTAAGAAAATTATAGATGATACCTATTTAGCAGTCAATTTTTTATTTAATTTCTTACAAATATAAATTGTGAATAGGTTGAATAAAAAATATAGTTAATGTGTAAATAATAACCTTTTAAGGCTCTCCCAAGCCAACGCGAATACTGCCTTCATAATTTGTTTGTTTTTAGAATAATTGATTGTTCATCTGAGGATGAAGAGCAACATATAGTCAGACGTCCAAGAATATTCCGAGTTCATATTGGAATCCGTTCTCCGAATATTTTTTTTTCGTAGCATTTTTTTCTACATATAATGCTTTTTCACGTGCATTTCGAATGTGAGAGGGAAACAACCTATTTACATATCCAGGGATGTCAGGCAAACCCAATTTTAACTAAAATTTCCCTAAAATTTCCTTTTTTTAGATGGTGAAACTGGAAATATTTAAAGGTCTAATAAAATTTAAGAGGACTTTAGATAAAAGGGATTTTAGTGTATTTTTATGAAATCGGGCATGAGTGATGTAATTCACTTTGCATTAGTTTGCGGTCTCTTTTTTATTTATTGTAGTCTTTTTATACGCGTTTTTGTCATAAAGTGACGTAGGTGAGCAGAGCGAACAAGAAATTCAATGATAATAATATCATACCATGTATTTTGCAAATGATGAAATGGCATGAATAGCACTTTTTGTTTCCACTGAAAGTATGTTGCGTCTTGTCTTTATCTGTAGAAAAAATAATTCGAGTTTTTCCTGTTTGTATTCATTCTTCATTCTTAATCATTCGCAAGTTAAAAACCCAACATTTATTTAAATATTTAACACATATTTAGCTAGAGCCTATGGCCTGCGATTGCAACCTACATATGCTTTCAAACCTAGGTTTAGGTCAGAAAGCTAACAAGTACTGACTTGCACTGGCTTGAGTTAGTGGTATTTCTCTATTGAAGAACCGACTCAACACCACCTACTTATCAACAGTAACAAGGCTACCACTACCTACAAAATGCCTGATTAAAATTAACAAATGCTTGTAAATCAAGCTTAAAACCGAGATTTGAAGACTCGACCTCAAATAAAAAAAAATCCGAAATAAATCGATTTGTTTGGTTGAATGCAAACTGACCTTTGAAAAAGATATAGATACCTAATATTTAAACAAAAATTGATTTTTTGGGTTAAGGGGAAAACGACACAACACGCAAGAATAGATAATTTTACTGCAGAAAAACTTAGCTAACACCTTACTAAAAGCAACAAGGCACGTCACTGTTCGCAACTCATTTTGGTGACACACATCAGCTTTTTCTTTTCCCTCCCGCAAAAAACTTGTTTATATTTATATTGTTCGAGGAGGTTTAATTAAAAATCAATGGTTTTCAAAAAAATCTTTTAACATAAATCAAGACAATCAATGTCGTTTCTCATTATATTTGGTTGGGTTTTTTTTATTGTTAAATTCTTTATTGAATACTTTTTTCCAACGATTCGATCAGTACTTATTTATTAATTTCGAATGACAAACACAAATATGTCACGTAAATTATTCATACTATAAAACTCTTAACCAGATCTTTGAAATTCTGGTGGGCTTTTGAAAACTAGTTTATGACTCAGCGCTAAAATTGCATTCATGGTTTTTTAATATTAAAATATAATTGGACTACATCAGGTAAGATCTCTATAAGTTCATATTCCATTAATTCCTCTTAAATTTAATTTAATAGTCAAAGCCATTAGTTTTAAGAATTCATTTTTATTGCCATGCATGGATGAAAGTCATTAATTTATAGACATGTACCTACATTTTGTTACATACCTACCTAACCATTAGAAAAAAAACATTATTAATTATTTTTAACAACATTAGATCAAGAAATTGGAATAAATTTTAGAAATTATAAATTCATATCCCACACATGAGTTAAATTATTATATTTTATTAAATGATAATTTGAACTTTTGGTATATATTAATAAAGAGATAAATTTTTCTTCATTAGGTACCTTATGTCGTTTTCGAGTGGAAGTTCGGAGCTACTCCTTTTTCACTCCTTTTACTCCAAATTTACCATTCTCGATAGGAATGGAACAGTTCCGAAATCCAAACGAAAACGACATTAGTGTTGAGTGTTTGTTTTTAATGTGGTTATCGACCTTCCAACGAAGCAAAAGAGACGCAATAAGCGAAATTTTAAGTTAGTTATTTCAAAAATAACAAATTGAGTTTGGTTGAATTTGTATGTACATATGTAAATATAGAATTTAAATCTTTTGAATTCATAAGTGGAAAGATAAACCTTAAGAATTCGTATCAGCTTGAAACTCAGTTTACATCAGTCTCCTTTAATACCGATGCTACATATTGGCGCAAAATTTTAAACAGCCTCATATTAAGGTTTTTCATTGATACTAGTTAACACTTTACTAACTTTAAAGCTGTTTACCAAAATGTTTTTAATTTTAAAAACTTTTTAACTAGTATCATACTAAAACAGTGACATTTCTTGCAAAAAAGTAAGCAAACATCCCTTTTTAAAGTTTTTCTATGTCAAAGTGACATCAGTGCCTACGTTCTGTAACTCTCGCATCGATAAAATCAGTCGAGAAACTATGAAAATTGAAACAAATCGTATGAGTTTTGTTCCATTTTTCATCGTTTCTCGACCAATTTTAACCATGCGAGAGTTACAGAACGTAGGCAGTGCATTTAGTAATACTAGTACCGTCTGTGGTCGAAATTCGACCATCTGTGATTTATTTTGTTTTTGTTAAAAATACAATTTTTGAAGGTTTTTTCTTTCGTTTTCAAATCTACTCCATAAATTCCCCATTTACTCCACTTTTTTTACAAATCTGCTCCGAAATTTTATTACTGAGGTTCTAACCCTGATCCCTAAGTAGATGTAGAGTACATCATTTGGAACGAAACAACAAATATTGCGTCCGAGCTACATGAAACACGTTGGAAGTGAACTTTTGGTATGGTACACTACGCTCGCGTGTTGACAAACAGCCGTGTGTATAGTGAATTTGTTTTTTTTAGATTTTGTATGGGTAACCATTATTTAAAATTTTTACATGTAAGTAATCGACGGATTCACATAATCTCTTCTGATGGCACTTCTAATTAATAATAGCTTTCAAATGGTATATTTTTTATTGTCGGGTGTTCGGTTTAAGTACCTATATTAAAAAGGGAGTACAAAAAAATTGTTAACGTATTAATATAATGATGTTAAAAAGATAAAACAGCAATCTGGCGATTTCAACTTTTGTAAAATGTTAAGGGATAGTATCATGTTAAACTCGTTAAAAATTAGCAAAATCCTCTTTTTAACCTAGTATCATATTAAAAATGATTTAACAATTTACTAAATCGTCTAAAATTTTGCGCCATTGAGATTAAATAACTGCAGCTTCTATGGCTTGACTGACTTTTTCTATTTTCAATATTGGAAACAACAAATTCGGTTAAAATTGCAACAGGGTGTAAGAATTTAAAAATAATGCTCTAAAAAGTGACTACATAGGAACGATTAGAAAAGAAATATAAATTAAATAACAACGGTGTGAGATATATAAAATTTATTCTGGCTCTATTTAAAAGCTATACATTCATGCCAGTATCTATGGAATAACACATCATTCAAACGGCCACCTCGGCTTCGTTGGCAGTGCTTTAAGCGGTCAGTCAAATTTTTGATGACTCGGTCCAATATGTGCGGCGTATATGCGCATAAGCCGCACAAAACAATCAATCTTTGGGGATGCATTGATACTTGGTCGAACACTTATGGGTTGTGTTTGTGTTCGCTACAATATTGACAATTTTGTTTGTTAACATATAGCCGCTGAGCCAAAAATGGGCCTCGTCCGGAGAGATAATTTTTTTGGCCAAAATCCGGATCACCGGCCAACATTTCTAGGACGCAATTAGCGATCTCACGGCGTTATCTATGTTTGTCCAGCTTCAATTCTTGAGTCAACACAATCTTATACGGATGTAGGTCTAAATTTAACAGCAAAATAAGCCAGGTTGACTCTGTGGTGATGCCCAATTCAGCTGATTGGCGCCAAATCGACATTTCTGGGTCTTCTTCGATACTGGCCACAAGGGCGGCTTTGTTTTATTCATTACGCACCAATATCTGTCTGGTTGGTGGCTTAAGGTGAAAAAGAGTGATACTCACGCTCACACTTTTCCACGGTGCGATGAATTGCCTGCGTACTGAAGCCATGATGACGATCGACCTCACGACGAAATTCACGTTGCGTAGGTATTAAAAACTGCGCCAGAATTTCGATAATATTTTTTAATAATTTCCACACGTTCGGCAAGTGTGAAAGGATGCATGATGAAATGGCAAACCTTTCTGAATATTTTGACAGTAAGGTACCCCCTTGGCCGAAAAACCTTCAAATTATATTTGAGCAAAAAAAAAAAAAAACAGTTTTAATTATCCTTAACTTATTTAGTAATGTCTGTGAATATGTGTGCTGGGGCACGAACCAGTAAGGGAAAGGAATGATATTGTAATACATTCAACGAATTGCATGTTTCCAATTCCAATTAAATTCGGTGGTGGCGGTTCGGTTACCCATTTAAAATGCTCTCGAATACTACTATATGGTCAGACAATTGGGGACAATCCCCTTACCATAGCTTGTAGGGACAAGAGAACGAACCCCTTAAATCGGTTCTCTATAGATAATATATACCTAGGTACCTACTCTTTGGTGACAAGTCTGGATAAAGGCCTTTAATAATATGAGTAATGGACAAATCCGTTATTTCGGATTAGTAATGGAGCTTAGCATATATGTATATTAGTGCCCAATTTGTTCGTCAACATTGTTTTATTTAAAGTTGTATCAATACTTAAGTAAGTTATGTTCTTTGCTTTCAAGCATTCAACAAATTTCAACCTATTTAATAAAACAAACACAATTGCATAAATATCGTCCTTTTCAGAGAAAAACGAGACACCATTTCCATTAGAACTACAACCTCCACTGGTTGACAATTTACAAGACGCCATTGATAGCTATGGTAATCCAATAACTTACTCTCAGCCGATAGAAACTCCGGATGGCCGGAAAGTCATTACCGCCCAAGGAGTACAGTTTGAAATTCCAAATTATGCTTCTGGAATAACTGAGATCAAGAAGCCAATTGAGAATTTGCTTCCACCATTTATTGGTGAGTCATCTACTGAACAGTTGCCACAGTCAACGTACAAAATACCGACTACATTGACAGTAACTAAAGACGACAATACACACTCGGAATCTGCACTCCAAATTCACTTTCAGAACTCTCTATTCATGAATATTTACAATCGAGAAAAACTAATTGGTGAACTTGCACTTGAACCCCCTTCCAAAGACCTAACCCAAACCCTCACCCATGGCCAAGCTAACCTCAAATGCAATAATCATAATGTTAATAACAATAGTAGTAAAACCTATCCTTTTCTTTCGCAATTAAATAAGCCCCCTAGTAATGGTAATATCAACAGCAATATATCTAACTTTCCTATCGCTCAATCATCCATTATTAAGAAATCCCATCCCCTCACTTTAGATCCTAATGCAGTTGCTCAGCACAACGATGCCTATTACAACCCTGGTACTGACTACTCGGCACGACAACAGGAGTATACTTTACCCGATTGGTTGGCTGACTTCAACGACCCCGATGTTGGACCAGGTGTTCCATATACGCCATCCAATGATGAAAACTCTTTAAAAATTTTGTCCTGGGACTTGATGCCTCCAAAGGAGAACGATCCTCAGCCACCTTCAACCAACTTTGGCACTATTCAACAGAATACATTTCCAGTAACATTTTCGCCGAAACAAGCATTCCCAATCAATCAAGGTGTTCAAATGTTGATAAATCAACCAAGAACAACAACATCAACAACTACCTACAGGCCAACTACGACAACAACGATGACGCCAACAACAACAAGAACAACAACTCCATCACCCGTCACAACAACGACTGAAGTAATAAGTTCATCAAGTAAAATTATTTCATCTGAAATATTTGCACTCCCAGGAGGGAATTCCGAAGTTCTTCCATCGTGGCTGGAAGGATTTGATGATCCTGAGCTGTCTATAGCAGTTCCCTTTGAAATTCCTGAAGATAACAATGAATACAACCACACGCTGTCAAGTAATTTGCTTCCACCCTTAGAACCATTTGAAGACCTCAAAACTTTGACCGTTCCTGGTTTCCCTCCAAGTCAAGTTCAACCAGTTACAACAACCACCACTGCAGCATCAGTTCCTAATACAACTCCTTTCCCTATTCGCACAACTTCTATACAAACTCCCTTATCAACTTTCAAACCATTTCAATTCAAATTTGCAACAAAAGAACCCTCAAACCCACCAATCACTTTCACGCAAAAAACATTCTTCCCCACTACTAAAACTGCGAATATACCCACAACAACACCACACGCCATCACTGAAAGTCGAATCTCAGGTCAAATACCTCAATTCACGTTGAAGTCATCGGCACAGGCAACCGGATTCAAAACAAATTCGTTCATAACAACACAACCATCTGTGAAAGCAACATTGCAACCCGTTTTCGATAGCAAGTCAAATCAATTATTCTTCAACTCAAGGATTGGACAAAATGGATTTGCATCTTTTCCACAGCCCACAACAACAACAGTTGCTCCAACTACAAGCAAGTTCATTTATGATAGCGTGACTACTCCATCATGGCTGACAGGCATCAGTGGCGTCAATCCGGGACCAGGAGTCCCCTTTTCCTTACCTGCAAATAGGATTCCACAGCAAATATTTAATGGTATCCTTCCATCAACAAGTCAAGTCGCAGAGCAAACTATTGATGGGGTAACAATACAAAAATCTATTTCATCTGAACTTCCACCATTCAATTTCATTCATAACTCTATCCCATCCCAGTCCAACATTCCCACCAGTCAAACTTTTATTTTTACTTCCACACCGTTACCGGAACCATCGAGACTTTTCACACCTCCTATGGTAGTGCTGCCAGACAAGGACGACTATGCCAACACCGACGGCAACTTGCAATCGCAAACCATTCCAATAAACAGTTACAATTTTCCAGAAGCAACGGAACCGACTACGAAACCAACGTCGAAGATTACATTCAACAAGAGCGACCAAGGAAAGGTGATTTCGAACAGCGTTTTTGAACCCGTACAACCTTCGACGAAGCCCGCCTTTGAAGTATCACAACCAGCTGCTCCGATTGGTAAAATTCAAAATGTTTCTATGGTTCAGACGTGTCAGATTTGACTATTCTGATATCTGATCTAAATTATTAAGCTTATAACCATAACTATTTTTTTCCAGGTTTCACTAGCTCAACTTTAGCTCCTGGCTTATCGTCTCAATCCTCAACACCAGGAATAGTTTTTGCGGGCAAGTATACCGGTGGGTTCGGTGGAGCACCTGGATTTTTGGGTGGACAAAGTAGGCCAGGATATGCGGTTCGCCCTGATGGCTCAATTAGGGACCCTGATCACACTGTACGTCCACCAGGACAAGTAGCACTACCAGAATTGAATTTACAATCAAGAACGGATATTCCAAGGCTTCCAAATGGTCCAATTCCTTCCACAGGCCTTGTTCCGAAGAGAGATTACAACGGTTCATTTGGTGGTCCACCGGGTGTTCTGGTTCCGTTTGACAATACATCGGGCGTTTAAATTGAAATTAATAAAATCTTTGTCTTAATTTTAAGTTTTCCGAAATTTGATTTCCCCTACTTTTCAATTTGTACATAAATAAGTATATATACATGTGTAGGTATGTATGTCTATAATATATTTAATATTTTATTATACCAACAAAATAATTTCATGAAAAACCTAATCAAATATGTGAAAATAAATTAAAAGTTAGCAGAACAAATGTTTTGTGAGCAAATCATTATTTGCTAATTGGTAGGGTTACCAATATTTTTAAGGGCATTAGTTGTTGTTGTATTTAACATGTAAATTTTTTAGCTCTTACGTCGTTTTTTTCGACCAAATTCCTTGTAGTACAGTCATTTGGTAATTTTACCTGGAAAGTTTTCCGGGAATTTTGAAAATTGGCAATTTTATAGATCTCGACGTGCTCTTTCAGAATTTCAACTTTGCCATCTCGTATCTTTGCCGCTCGTGCCGCCATATTGGAAAATTGGCGCCTAAAAGCAGTTTTTTGGTAATAACTCATTTCCGATACATTTTAAACACTTATGTATATACGAATTAAAACTAGCGAAAATTTCCTACAATTTATATTGTAACCTTTTTTTTCTAAAATCAATAGTTTCGGCGTATGATCGTCGCAAAGTGTCGTTTAACACACGTTTCGGCAGAAAAACTCATTTACACACTACCCTAGTAAGCCTAATCCTAATCGAGTGTAGTGACAGGAATTCATAGATGTCCACAGGAGGGAAAGGGGGGAACTTGCACTTGGTCGAATAAATCACTAAGTTCTATCGTTTTGCCCCCCAATGAAATTCGTTTACTAATCATAAAAATGGATTTAATTTTTCATTTCATGTTGAAAAATTGTTCACATAACTCTTTAACCCTAAACGTTTGAGTCAGACGAAATAATATTGGAAAAATTGAGTGGGGTAAGGAAAAAAATAGTGGTATGCTCCTGGGACGATGAAAGAAATAATTCCTTTATTCCGGGACAATTCTTTGCCATGAAAATATATTCCCAACATCTTCCTGTTCTGTGAAACACGATGGACAGCAAAATACAAAAGTCTACGAGTATTCAGTTTCAGGTTAAACATAGTCCTAATTCAGTCACAAATATTTTACAGAGATTTGACCAGGATTAATTAAGTGTAAAAGATCAGATAACTTTCTTAAACAAGCATTTTGAAGAAGATCGAAAGAATGCTGACAATTCTTTCAAAACGCTTTGAGAAGTAAATGAAAAATGTTTGATTGAATCAGTCCTTGAATTGACCTACCCAAAAATTGTAAAGAAACAAACTCACCGATCCAAAATTTCTTCGTCCTCACCCGAAAATTATTTTAGAACATCAATTTTCGTTCCTCACTTGGAACTTGGATTCTCTGATAATGTCCCTTAAAGAGCGGTTTTCAGAAGAAAATAAATCCGAATATGCAATATTTCAGTTATCTCTTAAAAATATGCAGAGCATGGACTCATCCAATTTCAATTTGACTGTCCAAAAGAAAACTGACAAATATCCTTTTTGGATCCAGAGCGATCTTTCAGTACATTAAGAAAGGTAAAATCTTGGCTAATCTTAAAAATGAGCGATGAAAGTCTTGATGCGTTGTGAATGATAAACATTCAAAAAAAAACTTATAAAAGAACATACGCAGTCTTGTAATAAAATTATATTCCGTTTTGGTAAACAACAACAAAAACTGCAATTCCTGTTTTCAACGAATAAAAATCCAAAAAAAAATATGTGAGTGCCGGGACTCACGGTTAAATATGTGTAAACATCAACGTTTGTCCAAGTGCCTAATTTTTGTTACTGAACGTCATCAAAAGAAACATATTGAATAATTAACACTACATTACCTATCTGTAGGCAGGGCTTTAAAAATCTAGTGTTAAAAGAACGGCACCGAAATACCCAGTGGGGGAACCACTGTAACGAAATTTCCAAGCACTAAAAGGCTGGTGGTGAAGTGTCCAACGAACGGTGAAGGTTCGGTTCTGAAAGGTCCTGCTTCGTAGTTCACTCTCAACTTTAAGATGACTTCACATTACACATGGTTATTGTTTATGGTAATCACTCTCTGAGCATCGACAAACAACAACTGTCAGCGGAGAGCTCTAAAACCGTGGTTTCAATTAAATGACACCGCACCCAAATTCTAAAGGAACTTATTGGTTTGACTGACAGGGGCCGAATTAAAATATCCAGTTAGAACTGTCAACGAACTTGCAACCCTTATGAAACTCCATCTTTCCATCGAGTAAAACTTACAAAAAGTTCAATCTTAATTTTATACTGAACGAACCTTAAATGAATGTCACTATGAGATAGCCGGCGAATTATATATCTTGAGTTTTTAGAATATTTAGTTGCAGTTGTTGTCAGTGGAAATCACTAAAATCGCAGTTTCAATCGATTGACACCATCAATCGCCTATGGAATTGGACGCTGTGATTTTTAATGAATGTTAACTTTGTGCAAGTACAAAAGTAGCCGATAACTGCAATTTGTTCAACCTCAGCTATTTTGTATATCCCAGCCACGTACGTCCCTCGCCTACGTGCCTAAAAATTGCATCGTTTAAAAGCAGTATAATGTAAACGTAGAATTTAAGTTCAGATTTGTATCACTGAACGCACCCGATATCCTACCATACCTACAGCCATTGACCTACCATACGTACAGTCAATTGTCAATCCCTTCAGCTGACTATTATTATTTTTGTTTTGATTTTGTTTTCTTTTTAATTACTAGTGTCGCGTCCATTTTGTTCGGGGAATAATTAAAAATTAAAGAACAAAATATAAAAATATAAGTGTTAAAATGATAAAGTCGTCGGTCGCGCTAAAATTAATTTCAATTTGCTTTCGTCGTTGGCAAAAACAATAACTATAAATGAGTGGTCGCGATAAAGTAAATATAATCTAATTGTCGGTCGCGTTGAAATCAATTTGTTTTGGTCGGGGCAAATCAGATTTCGTAACGTAACGTGCTACAACGTAAAGTGCACGACGTAACATTGCACACCAACGTTCACGTTTTTTGTTTCACTCCACCGCCAGCATAGATGTTTACACATCAAAAACAGCACGACTGTTTGAAAGAAACCGAACATATTGTAATACAGTGCAACACGGTTATAAGAAAGTCTTAAAATCCAAGAAATTTCTTTCTTATATCCGAGTTCTTCTTATACAAAAACTTCAGATATAAGAAAGAAAATTTCTTACATATATAAATCAATGGACACAAAGAGATATTTTTTATGTGTAATAAGTCCTGAAAACGAAGTTGCCATAAACTATTTACATAATAATATAAATGCACATATCTAAGTATACAAGAAAAACTTAATCTAGTATATTTTTAAACATAAAAACTTAAATGAAAGTTTTGACAAAGGTTTTTTGATGAAGTAATTTTCTTTTAGCAGTTCTTTTTTATTTTAAAAATTGATATTGGTACGTAAAAATGAGTTTCTTATAAGAGTGTTTTTCTTCGATATTCTTATATACGATTACTTTCGAAAGGAAATATAAAGAAAAGACACTGGATTTTTGATTGTGTTTCTCATAAGCGAGTTTTTCTTATATGAGTGTTTCTTATATCCGTAAAATACTGTATAGTGTTTTGAGAAACGGCACCGCCACCGGTCTCCAAAACAGTAGCAATCAGATATTGATCAGCAAGTTTTTTAGGTCTCTTTTTATATTTGTAGCATCGTTCTCGCAATTGGAAATCCGTTCGTAGCTGATAGAGGGAAAAAAAAGAGAGAAAAGACAAATACAAGAAGAACGCACTGGTCACAGCCACGTCTGGTGTTGCATTGAAAATTCGGGCGATTTCCTCCCACCAGCGTATGCGACCGTACGGTGATATAGTATTGACGTCGCTGGCCAACATAAGGTCACACAACAAATCAGTTTTAAAAAAGCTTTTATCCGCCTTTAGTCCATAAAAATTGGCGTTTAGTCCCGGCTATATCACTTGCACTCATCAATTGACTAGTGAGGGCCTTAATTTCATATTTTAACATTTGTACATATTGAAAATCTCACTGTCTTATGTCAACCTATTTGCTGCCACTAACAGTAGTTTAATTATTAGTTTTTTACATCAATCACAAAATGTGGAATCAAAAAAATAAAAGGCGTAATCGGTTTTTGCAAATGCAACAGCCAAGTTACAATGCTGATTTATTAAATAAATCCACCCAAATTGGTAAGAGGACAATAATTAAGAAAAAACTACATATGCAATTGTGATTTAAATTTGTTATTTCTTTTGAGAATTAATGAACATGTTTGACCTAAACAAATTTGTTGTCAATTACAAAAGTATTCAACCTGTGAAATCAAAACTACGCAAGGATGTTAAATCAAATTTATCTTTTGGATGTTGGGGATTGCCGAAAATTATTAAGGAAATGTCAAGCGATGAGTCCCATATTCAAATGTGTGCTATGAACACGCTTTCCCAGTTACTGCTGAATACATTAGAATTTCAAAGGGCTATTTCCGAATTTGATATTGTCACAAGGTAAGTAATGGACACAGATGTAAAAGAGGGTAGGTGATCATCTTAGAACTGGAGTTAATTGAATAAAAAGACTTATTTTATGAATATATTTTTACTTCACTTCAGTATATCAGCTTTTAAACGCAGTCCCCATTCAGTTTTGGATTCTTGAATATTGAAATCATTTTAAGCTGAAAAGAGAATAGAATGAAATACAAAAGACTGCTTCTTTAAAGTCTTACATTCTTTGGATCCGTGAAGTTTTTTGATTTACGTCAAAAGATTGCTTGAAGTAAAAAAGACTTCTAATGGTAGTCAAAAGAATGTAATTCTTTAAATGCATTCTAAAGATTTCAAGAATTCAAAAAATGTAGAAGACTTTAAAAAGACTTCAAAGAATTCAAGCAGTCTTTAGTATTGCATTCGTTTTGCTTTTGTCTTTTAACTACTTAAAATGATTGTATTTATATTATTAAAAACTTCAAAATTTACTAGGAATTAAATGTTTGAAGTAAAAATACTCATTGTACATAGGTATTTCATTGAACATTGTATTCGTAAAGACCCAGTTAATTGACTGGAATTTCAATGAATGGAATGCCAAAGTATTTTTTAACATTCTTTAACAACTTTGGTAGTGAAGGTATAGATACTTTAAATACAAATTATACTGAATTTCTTTTGAGGGTAATGTATAAATCTTTATTTCACCATAAACCATATTACATATACATATGTATAATATATAAAGGTAATCACTTTTGTGGGTGCAAAAATTTAAATTATTGTAATCAAATTATTAGAATAAAATAACACTGTGCAAGACAATTTTTTTCACAGAAAACAGACATACTTTTCAAAGGGTTTTGATGCTCTAAATTGAATCTGACAGGTCAGAGGTTTTTGTAGTATGCTCACCGGCGCGTCAGGCCCTGACATAGACAGTACTTTTATAAACCAAAACTGTTATAATTAGAATGTCTAGAGTCACTTCATAGGAAGGGAGGAGTTGAATATAAAAGTATTTTGTTTATGCGGCCCCGCAGGGCCAGGGTCCTCCACCGCGCGCCGGTGGGCTGCTTCAGACACCCAGAGTTTTTTTTTTTCAAGTCAACGCACGCCCTTTTTTAATGGAGAAAAACTGTTGTAAATGTTATAAATTGGCTTGTCTCTAGTCCCGTACTTTAATTTAAGGAATTGACAAAAGAAATTTGTATAAAGCTACTGATTACGTGGCCTGGGCCCTCCGCCGTTGGGAATACCTCGGGAACCCAATTTTGTGTTTCAAGTCACCCACTTTTAATGAAGAAATACAGTTATAACTATTATAAATTGTCATTTCTCTAGTCTTGTCCATATTTTTTTCGTTATATCTCGTTGGTTTTATGATCGCTTAATTCACACCTGCAGAAAGACAAATTTGGAATGTAACGTTTTTGAGAGATTTCAATAAAAATGTAAAAAAAAAAACATTTGTTGGTAACTTCTGATGGAGCCTCGAAAGCAGGGCCCAGATCACGTAAGGCAATAGATTGAATGATCGACGTTTTGAAGTATCATCCCAGCTCATCCCAGGACAACTGGTCCCCACTCAGCCCATCCCCGACCCTTCATCCCAAGACCCAACTGATGGTACCTGGGCAACTATTCCCGGAAATAAGAACTCATCCCATGGAAAGTGTGAGGGATGTTTTGTGCCAGACAAAGAAAAACAGCGCTTTGTTGTTGTGATTTAGTTTCTTGGGGATATATACATATACATCCATACATACATATATATGTACTAACTTATGCTTTAGAAATTTCTTATATAGGATAAATTCAAAGTTTCTTTAAATCCAGATTCTTTGAATGCAAAAGAAACTTTGCATACAACCAACCTCGCACCTACTCCAAATCCTATATGGTCTGCCCAAGCAGGAGGATGAGGGATGAGTTGTCTTGGGACCAGTGGTTCTGGGATGGGCTACACCCCACCCGTCGTTTTCACAAATCCACATTACAATTTAAAATTATCAAAACTATGAAAACAAATTAATCTTGAATAAAGTTAAAATTTTTATTATCAGAGCTGATCCATATAGATCATCAAAATACATGCATTACAACAACAACACGTGAGCCTGCTCTCTATCGGGATCACGTTTCATGAACCAAAAGTTTCGGTTTTGCTCTTGATAGAAAAAAGACAACCGAATAAATGAAAAATAAACAAACGTCACTGATCCGTATTGTTTTATTTTCATGAGATGATCTAGGTACCTGTATGGATCATCGAAGATAGGAAAATGCGGCTATTGTTCGATCGTTTGACGTGATGAGGCTCCTGGATCATGGTTAGGTAGCGTGCTGAAATCACTGTTATGGGTGACCGCAATCTTGAGGCTAGGGTGCATATCTCCCATCCGAGTGTAAAGGTCTTAGTTTCTCTACAATAACGCATATTCTGCTTATTAACATATCGTTTATTTACCTGGTCAGCGAAAAAGATGCCAGATTTCTTTGACACTAAAAGCGAGCTGCTTCACGGACTCCATTTTTTTGGACGTGTAAACTCGAATTCCCAATGTTGTGATTTAATACAAAAGATTGTTCAGATCCATTCCATTAAATACCTGACCTCGACCCGTTTACTTATTGGTTTTTAGAAGTTTAATATCTGTATCATCCGCCGCCGTATCACAGTTCGTTGCACAGAGCACAGTCACGTGGGTGCCAATTAAATCCATTGCATGTATACGGTACGTTGCGTTGACGCATACATCTGAAAACTCAATTAATACACACGGTCTTATTAATCTCGCAGACGACGCTTGTAATGACCGGCGTAGGCGATGTTTGTGTGTAAGACGTGAATTCTGTAGAAAAATCCTTTCATACACGGCTGTTCTAATTTCCATTCGAATTCTATATCCCCTCGTAAGAATTTTCGCTGTTCCGAATTCCGTATTCCAACACGTTTTGCGGATTTGGCAAAACGAACGGATCTACAATCCGCCAAATTGACGTTTTAAATTCGGATATCCTTTTGTTGGCGGATTACAATTTCGTTTTTGACAGCTCTTGCATACATATTTAATTTCGAAAATGTTTTGTTGATCAAGTTGGTAAATCTAAAAAGTAAATCCGACTGGAAATCAGAACAATCGTTTTCAATCCGCACGGATTCAATTTGCGTTTCCGTTTTCAAATTCGACCGAATATCAGAACAGCCGTAATAGTAGTTTTTGCGTAAATTATAATAATAAGTTACCATGTCCTACTTGTTATAATTTTTTATGTGTAAACATCTATGCAGGCGGTAGAGTGAAAAAAAACGTGAACTATCGTGTGCAACGTTACGTCGTGCAACGTTACGTCGTGCAAACTTACGTCGTGCAACGTTACGATCTGCATACTAGGATGGGTGCCACAGATTAGCCATATGAAGATGAGAATGTTTCGTACGTTTCACCCTCCAAAACCCATTTGTTTACACTGTCGTATTTGTAATTTTTTCGCGCGTCGATGAATAGATGTGAATTGCAACAACAATTAAACCAGGTGTGTGAAGATCCCTAGTGTCTATGTGTGAGATTTTTATTCACACATTCTCATTTTTTATCTGATAACTGCCAGTTCAAGCTTGTAGGCAAGTTAAAATGGCTGCCGGGGATTCTCATCTTCATGTGGCTAATCTGTGATGGGTGCGTTCAGTGAAAAAAATCTTAAGATCCCCTTCAAGCAAAAACAAGTCCGTTTTGGATCGGCGCACGTTGATGTTTACACATATTAACCGTGAGTCCCGGCACTCACACAATTTTTTTATTTTTAATATTCAAAATGAAAAACCTTGAAGAAATTCATTGAATTATTAATTTGCATAATTTAGTACCAAAATTCTTTCTTTTCAGGCTTCAAAATGTGTTACTGAGACGACGGATGCAAAAACAAAAATGCCAAAAACTTGTTCCTGTCATTCTTCGATGCTTCGGTAATAGATAAATAAAGATACCAAAACCTAATACCTCTAATTTATCTATTACTTTAATCCTTCTTTTTAAATGTATCTAAATGTAGTTATTTTAAGTGCCTCCTTTCAAGCTGCACTTCAAATATCAAAAAAACACAACCTTATTAATGAGTTTTATAAGATGTCCAAAACTAGAGACAATAGCGGATTATCGTCATGTATTTTAAAAAACCTTTCACGGGACCCACAAGGTTGCACAATTACTGTTTTGATATCATCTTTATGTTAAATTTATGTTAAATACTTATCGTTTTAGTTGTCGATTACTTCATCCACGAAACGATTTGGTATATAAAATTATGTGACAATATTAAGGAGAACTCCATAGCATTCACAGAGCCTAACTTATTGGAATACTTAAGCAGCTTTTTGAAAATTCATCCACAACTAGCTATTGATCGAGGATTCTTTGAACTCATATTTCATGAAATTCCACACAAGCAAGCGAATCAACAGATATTAATCAAATGCTTTGCTTTTCTGCTAAACTGCAAGGAAGGCCAGGACAAATTAGAAAAGTGCGACGGAGTGCATATTCTTTATGAAATTTTACTTGACGAACACTTAGAAACGTACGAATTTATAATACAAGCCCTCCAAAGTGCCACAGCTGGAAGTAAGATCTCACTCTGGAGATGTAGAGAATTTTGGAATTTGCCAAATGCACTAATACAACGAGCCCATGTTAAGAATAATGACTTACAACTTTATTGCTTACAGGTTTGTAGGTTGGCCAACGATTTTTTGCTTACTAACAGGTTATTTTTAGACTCTTCGGCAGATAATTCCATTGATTAAAAAATATGCTCGATATGTTTGTACTCCACAAATACAAAGTATTAAATGTAGCAACGAGTATGTGGAAAGAGCAAAAGATAAACTTTTAATATGGCTAAAAAGCGATGTGTATAACTAATAGAACAAATGATAATTTCGTTAACAAAACAAAAATTTAAATAAAAAAAAAACACCTAACATAATTACATATATTTTTTATTGATGTGTAAACATCTATGATGGCGGTAGAGTGAAAAAAACGTGAACGTTCGTGTGCAACGTTACGTCGTGCAACGTTACGGTGTGCAACGTTACGATCTGCATTCTAGGATGGGTGCGTTCAGTGAAAAAAATCTTAAGATCCCCTTCAAGCAAAAACTAGTCCGTTCTCCGTTTTGGATCCGCACACGTTGATGTTTACACATATTAACCGTGAGTCCCGGCACTCACACAATTTTTTTTGTCAAGCATTTGTATGTCGGTTTAGTACCGGTAATAAGTATCCCTAATGTTAGTACTCAAATCGGTATCGACTCTTTTCTTCACGCTAGGATCGGTAGTCTAGCAATGTTAATTACCTTAATGTTGCTCAAAATAAAATAATAGTTTATAGGCTTTTGATTTTTTTTTTAATCAGGTTTATTACCAATTATGTGTTTTATCGGGATTTTATCGATATTTCACTCTATTTTCTGTAATTTCTTATTCAATTTCGTGTATTTTTTGCTGGTCCCTTCCCATTCATGGAAAATGGTCCGAATTAGATAGCCATTTGCTGTCCCATAATGTTAAATTTTAATAATTTGGTAAACAATTTGTGAGTGAGAATTTATACATATATGCAGCATATAATGGTTTCGTTTATAGACCAACGACGGTTTGTACTCAACCTGCAATATTATCGTCTGCGGAATTAAAAATTGCTTACATTTTTGCAGAATAAACGGGATTTGTGCAAACAAATTTCGAACTTCACTATCACGTATTGATCGTTGACTCAGGACGTGCAAACACGCTTTATTTGGGCACTCCACGCTCTCAATTTAATTGCTCGATTTATTTCTTGCACATTTTCTTTTTGCAATTTTTGTAGACATTTTATTTTTGAGGTCATTTAGGACAAACAGCACTAACCCATGGTTGCAGTTAACAGACCCGGCAGGTAATATGGGTAGTGTGGGTAGTAAAACCCATTCGAGTTTTTTCGAGTGGGTGAATTACCCACTCGAAATTTCAGTACTTTTCAGAAAACCTTAGACATTTATCTCATTAATGAAAAAAAAAACTAAATAAAAAAAACGACGCGACGGCAGGACAGGAGGTTTCCCCCGGATGAAGTTCATTCGCTGTACTCTCTCTCTCTCTGGTGCTGGATCTTTATAATGTGTATCTTCTTTTTTCGTCTTTCTTTGTAGCAGTACAAGTGCAGTGGCCGTAGCTCGTAGATGTAGAGAAATGATATAACAATAACATTTATGTAAGAAATTTCGATTTTAAAATTCTCCTCAGAATTTCACTTTTCATTTTTCTTTTATCTATTCAAATAAAATGTTAAGTTTAGACTCCACTGTCCGTCCGTCCGTCCAGTCTAGGCTGTATTCCGAGTCAACTAAAAGCACCGAAACGTATTGATGAATGTACATACCTCAGAAAATTATAAATAAATAATCAGACTTGAATTAGATTTCGAGAAAGTTACTAAACGATTTGAAAATTCTAAACAAAAATATTTTTTCTTTTTTAATTCTGAAATCTATCAAGGGACAATGAATGAAAAATCAAATTCCCTTTTGAATTTTTCACGAGAACGAATGATATTTAATCGTTCTATGAACTTTGCTTTTTATACAAAAACTGAGTGAGTACGGTCTACTATAAAATATAAAATGGGGCATATTCATAGTCACTTTTAAACTCAAGTTTGTCTTAGACCTGGGTTTATCCTATCTAAACAACATTGAATAAACCCCAGTCTAAGATAAACTGGAGTTTAAAAGTGACTATGAATATGCCCCAATATCTTTACGCTAGACAACTATTAACAGTACATCCCATAGAACGTAATTTTAGATTTTTTCATTATAGGCTCCAAAAAGCTCAAATTATATTGCATGTCAAAATTTTTTAATACACATTTTTTTTTCTCGAAAATTCGATATCTCCAAATTGGGTTTGTGTCTGCCCCCCCTGGACAAAATCCTGCGGGCGCCAATGTTTGAGGCTTCTTTCACTTTCACACGTTCGGGATATACATATATAAAACACTAACTGGCCCGCCCACCTGTTGAACGGTAATTGAATTCAACTGAAAACGAAATGCGCGTCTGCAGCGCCACCTGTTGAGAATTTTCCGACTTTTCTTTTACAGTCGTTTTCAAGTTTTAAGTATCCGAGCACACCACGATCCATTCGTAGATTATAGAGTGCATTTTTAATTTAAATAATTTTTGAATTTCATTCAAATGTTAATAAAAACTAATTTTGTTTGCACCTCGCACAAAAATTCCCTGGAAATCAGCTGTTAATTATCTGGAAATTTTGGAAGTATAATTTACGCCTAGCTTCGTATTCGCTAATTGATCAATTCGAGGTGAGTCGAAAAGGAGATATCGAATTGAAAACGATTCGCTTCGTAATCCATAATCAGCAAAGTACGGGTGCAGTAGTCGGTAGGAGTCGAGAACATATTATTATTGGGATCAAATTTGCGATATTTCTATGACCATAGGCAAACCAGAAATTCGATTCTTTTATATTCGGTTTCACAAATATTTAACAGGTTTTTAAATGACGTATTTTGTATGGTTTAAAAGCCTGTTAAATATAGTTAAAAGGGCTTTATGAAATCGGCCATTAGTTTTATAGCGTTGCAATATACTAGATATTTAATGTGTAAATCACTTCGCTTGGATGAATAAATTAGGCTTTAAATTGAATTTTAAATTTGAAATCCCAATTAATTATTTGTTAATGAGCAAAACTCTGGGTACAGCGGCCAAAATCGCCACTCGAATCAAATAGATTTTTTTAGTTACATACCTCTTTGATGGTTTGTTTTCAGCTAAATTGAAACAATTAATAATTTCACTAATTTATACAATTTATTTTTATTTAATTCTGTTTTATTTTTTTTGTATCGTTTTGTTAATATACATAACATCATTATTTTTTGCTATTAGATTGTATAATCGTTTTTAAATAAAATTGACTGAACATTTTTATTTTTCGTTTTGTTGTGATTCTTATCAGTTTTAAGCTTTTCCAATTGAATACTATGTACAGGGATAAACGGTATACAAAATAAAGAGGTTCTGCGAACAAAAATATAGGGAACAGAAACTATATGAGGCAAAAAATCAACAAAACAGACAATTGAATTAACATATAAAACTATTTAACAGCTAAACGATATAGAAGTTAATAATAAAACAATAATAATTATAGATGTCATATTTTTGTTTGGTGCTAGCTCGTACTGATTGGAATGTTTCACTGCAGATTGAAGTACCACCAAATAATCAAAAATTGAAATTAGACTAAAACTAAATGGTCAATTGGGACACCCAATAATAAGTTTTGGTTTAATCCTAGGGGTTTCCAAACAGCATTTCGGATCCAGGCGGGATGGAACTGGGATCTACATTTGCTCCGAAGTAGTTCACCGATTGGAACATATTTGCAACTGATGGCGGTCCTCCGGAAGATATCTGGTCAGTCTGCTCCAAATTATCGGCACTTGCCGCTTCATGTTGCTGGTGCAATGTAAGGTTATATGGATTCTTTACGTAGTCCGTGTATATATCGGAACCTGAAAGCGGTGGCTGCGATTTTACAAATACAGGTGAGAAACTTTGCACAATAGATGATGTAGGTAACTTGTTAAGGCTAGGATATTCACTCCCTGCTAACAAATGACTCATTGGCACATTTGGTACTGATTCTGGAGGCGGCGAACTGGCATTTACTAAGTCATGATTTTGAATTTCTTGTTGCCTTTGGAAGTGTTGATAGTACTCAGCATATTGTTCTTGCATTATCATCTGAGCTGAATAAGTTGATGCGATTGTTAATGCCGATGGTGGAGGCGTTTCCGGTAATTCTATTGAGAATTCGTTTCCGCTGCATTGATACGTTGATGGAAGTTGCTGTGTAGCATCTGATTTGGCAACCGTCGATCCATGAACAGTTTGTTCAATATCCGGAATGTATTCAGGGGAAACGGTAAGGTTTTCATGAAATTGTAAAACATCTGATTTGTTCTCTAAGGGCGACACTATTGATGGTGATACTGAACTTATAGTGTTTGTTGGTGTAACAAGAGCTGCAGAAGCAGCTATTGGAATGGGCTGAACTATGGGTGGTGTTGGCTGCTGCAGAAGTGGGCTCCCAGTTATCGTAGTACAGGGTTGTTGTGGAATTAAGATTGGACTGTTTACCTAAAATATAACAAACAAATATATTCGTAATGGTTTTTTTATTAATTGCAAAATATCTATTACCTGTGCCAATATAAAGGATTGTTCTTGTACTATATTTGTTGGTGGCTGCAGGATAATACTTGGTTTAGATGATTCCAATGTTTCAGCCGGTAATTTCATTTCTCCATCAATGAAAGATTTTCTCGCGGCTAACTGAGGTAAAACAGCTACCTGTGGTATACTCGCGATATTTTGATCATTTATTTGAGACATCATTTGAGGACGATTTCCTTTTAAATTTTAAAGGAGATTCAATAAAAATTAATTTTTCAAGAAACTATTTTGTTAAACTCACTTTCATCACTGAAAAGTTCTTCGAGTAGATTTGGTAAAAACTCTTCAATTCTTTTCCAGGTCAATTCCCACAGCGGAACATGAAGAGTACCATCATTAGAATGAAAAACTCTTACCGAATGCATTACTAGAAGCATATTCTTTAAAATCTCCAACATCTGTTCATACAACATGTCCGAGCCAACTTTCATAAATTTCTCTATATAATCTAAAATCTCTAGCCAAAGATCATTGAAGGTTTCATGTTCAATTAAAGGTGTCAAGTGATGGAGGAATACTTTCGACATTATCGTGGCTGTTCTGATACGAGATTCTTCTAGTAAAACTTTATCAATTCCGTTAATAGAATTACTATCCGGCAGAAGTTCATTGAGCAGAGGAAAAAGTACTTGTTTGAAACAGCTTGCCCATTCAGCTCCACTCAAAGTTTGCAAATCATGAACTAGCAGAGCTCTCTGCTGCAAACATGAAATAGCATAGGTTCTCACCTCCCTTCGACGATCCATAGCCAAACGAGCAATGCCCTGCAATAATGGACACCATCCTTGTGCCCATAAAGCCGAACACTGCGGTACAGCGCATCCTTCTTCGGCCCACCAGCGGAAAATTTGCGCAGTTCGTGTATATAGAGTGTACATTAAATCCAAAAGTTGAATAGACAACGTCTCATAACGCTGACTGAGCTCACCATCCTCGCTGTCACTGCTTTGATCTGCTGGTCTCTTTTCCTTCTTCATTGACTTCTTCTTGTATTGATCTGGTCTAGCATTAAGCTTCTTTCGGGTTTTTAATCCACCATCTCTACATGCTTCTACGAAGGTACGAATACATCGCACGCATGATTCAAAGTTATACGGAGTAATGTGAGCAACATTACGAACAATAAATGCTAAGCTATCCCAACACTTGAATAGTGCAAATGGTGAATGTTCCATTAACTTACACGGGTACAACAAATTGTTTGGTGGTGGCGGAGATTGTGGCCTCGAACTCATTGTCAAATCTGTATCCTTACTTACTAATATCCAATTCTCTGCTGAAGGACTTGGAAACGGGGAACTAGTAGTTGAGTTGACTTGGTGTATTTGCTGTTTCAAAGTCACTTCTGTGTCTGATATGTAACCGCGGTCAGGAAGACCTGAGTCTTCTTCACTACTCAGAGCTCCATCAGATTTAGTCCCAGACGGTGGCACTATATCTTCAAATTCGGGAGGAACTGCTCCAGCTCCAACACACTCAAGAATTGTAAAAATAATCTGCCAGTCCAGCTCAGAATGTATGTTCTGGGCGCTTGTTTTAAGCAACTCATAAATTCCAATTGAAATCTGCTTGGAAATTTTAAATATCATATTTGGCTTGAGCATGAGAAGCATTTTTAAACTCTGTAGGACAACAGGGCACAGTTCTTCATTACGCATCAAATAAATTGCCAACTTTAAGATAGCTACGATGCTTCTATTTAGAAGATACTCATAGCCATACGACGATCCACCCATCAGAAGGTGATACATCTGATCTCGTACGGATGACCAAAGTGGTATCATACGGTCCCTATTGTGGATAACTATTTTAACCATAAATTCCATCCAAAACACCACAATGTCTTCAGAATACGGCAAACCAGTCGATTTGTGAGAAACCGGTGGTTTAATTAGGGCCAAAACACACTTTAGCAACTCCTGTAGCGACTCGAATTGCACGAATTTGGATTCTTGAATCATTTGATCAAGCTGACATTCTTTTATGCACTTTTTGCCAATTTTGATAAACTCTTGTTCCTCGTATGTTGGTTCTCGTTGGCCTTCTGAACTGAGATATGAATATAGGCTGCTAAACAAACCAGATTCCGGTTTTTGACTGGGTTTTTCTAAAATCAATGTGCACTTTCCGTTTGGCTCACAGAAATCTTCCACTTCCACCAAAGATTTTGGAAGCAATTTCAAACGAAATAGTTGAATAAGGACATCGAGGATATTTTTCCAGCTTTCACGCAAACAATCACCATAATCGTGGAGCAAACTGAATACGGCTTTAATGGCCGCCTGAGCCTTAGGATTCAAACCAAAGTTCACAGCCAGAGCAATATCATTTGTTGCATCTGTTTGGATATTGAGCAATGTGGTGAATTTACATAAAGTCAGGATAAGAGCATCAAAATCTTGGTGAAGGTTGTAAAAGGCTGCTATGCCAGCGCACTTTGTAAAACCTTAAACAATAAAAGTGTTTCATTAACTTAGCTCTAGTTCTAGTTATGGCATAAAAAACCTTACCCACTAAAGTACGTTGATACCCGTTTTCGTTACTCTTATCGAACATAAAGCTGAGAGCACTAAGAGACGCTCCCCAAATAATATGAAAAAGTTCCTTATCATATGCAGAATCTTGTACATGATTAAATAAACCATCTGAACCAACACCCCTTCGCAAAAGTACTTTCCATAGATAGTTTTCTCTAACGATACCCGTTTGTTCAGCTGGCATAACCATTTCTTCATTTCTAAAAAAAAGTAACCAAATTAAGAAACGATAATTTTATTTGTTATTTGATAGCTTTACTTTATGGAACTAAAAACTTTGGCCAACATTTCCTGATCGAAGTCTTTACCACCGTCGAGCCCACGCAAATTTTTAAAAAAATCATCTGGGGTCATTGGAACATTAAGTCGCTTTGCATTTAAATTATGTTGATCCATGTTCAACATTATAATAGCGTAAGCTAAACTAAATGCGGCATCAGTGTTAGCAAATGGTTCGTTATTTTGTTTCTAAAAATAATTATAGCAAAAAAGATTAATTCAAAAATGTCTTATATGACTCCTTGTTGTGTCATAAACTCACATGCCAATGATCTGCAAAATGTTCAAGAACCAAAAAAATTAATGGAGCTTCCCCAGGCAATCGGAATGTTTCCAAATACAAGCGTAATGCTTGATCAACCCTGAGTCCAACGAAATCGAAGCTTTCTACGAAGTTCTCTAAAATTTTACTTTCCACATTTTTCTTCTTGCTGATGTATTCACCGATCATTTTCTTATCCAAGCCAGGATTTTCTCTCAAAAATAATACAACTTCCATAGGATCAAGAACAGTATTTAATATTCCATTCTCTTGTAAATATTGAATACCCTTATCAGGACGTTGATTGAAAAGTTCGGTTCCTTGTGTGAGAACTCTTTTTTTATTTTTAACATCGGCAAGTTGTTCTCTTGATATTTGTTGTGATCTTGAATGAGTTCTAATGCGAGTTGAATTGTTTATAAATTTAGAAATATTTTCGACAACTACAGAAGAATCAGCTGCACTAGAATCGTTCAAATCTGGCTCAACTACTATGCTATCCAGTCCAGAGTTCTGACGTGAATGTCGATTCGATGAAGGTAGAGGTGCGTTCGTACCGCTTTTCGCAGCTACACAGTTTCTTTCTATTATCTCAATAACTGAGATGAGGGTATCCATTGAGAGCAAATGTGTACTGTAAATGGCATTTGTAGCCGACAGGGTATATTTTGAAAGCAAATTTGTAATATCTTCAAACAAATCGCTGCAGTATAAATCACAATCGTAGTTTATATAAAGTTCAGCAACAAAACCTGGAATACGCCAAAGTTGCAGAAGATTGTCTAGCGCTAGCTCCCGCATCTCATACGGTGTCTTCGGATTATCACTGACAATGATATCGGAGAGTTTTTTTAAGTAGGCTTCCAGTTGAAATTTCAAATGATCACGAAGCGATTCAAACAGCAGAAAACAAACTTGTAAATCGGAAGCAAAGATTGATAGGCGCTCGGAGTTCATAAGCTGAAACGATTTAAAGTATTTGAATAATTTTGTTTACTCTGAGATCACTTACTAATTTAAAAGTAAGGTTGGGGTCATAATTCTGTATGCGATTAAATTCGTTTTCCAAAACATTAATATTTGTATTTCAAAAAAAGTAAGTCGTTTTTTTTATTAGCAAATCTATTTCGAGCAACCTACCCAGGCGTGTAATTTATTTAATTTGCTATGATATTCATCGGTATCACAGAATCCATCGTAACAAATTTCCGAACGTATTTCTGTGCTACGAATTACGAAAATATGCCTTCACTGATTCCGAATGGATTGGAAAAAAATTCATTCTCAATTTCGGAATGAACAAACGGTGAGAAAAGAATTGAAATAATTGTTTGGATTCAATTTTCTTAGGTTATATAAAATGATAACGTTATAAAAAAAAATATGCACGACTGGGTCGCACGAACTTGCTCTCATGCGCGATCACAAATCTGTTTTAACCCAGCGCGATGTACACCATTTGATTTCTTATATTAATCTTAATTTATAAGAAAAAAAAATTTGAAAATCGTAGGAGCGGTTTTAAAAATAATTAATTTTTTATATATAAATTTCCGTTAACATTTTTGAGAAAAAAAATTGGTAGGCCAATTTTAAGTATTTGTTAATGTTGAGTTAAAATTGAACTTTACAAACAAATCTGCTACCCGTTTTCGAAATATAGAATTTTCAAAAAAAATTTTGAATTTTTTTTCAAAAATCCAAAAATTATTTTTTAGAAAATTTTGCTACGCACTTTTATTTATATTTGTTACAAGCTTCTGTATAAGAAATCTTATTTTATTCGGTTGATCAGATATTGAGATATGCAAAAATCAATGAAACCGTTCTATGAGAGGTACTGTTAATATACTTAAATTTTAAACTTTAAACATTTTAAATGGTAGATCGTACTAATTTTAACACACAAAAAGACTTTTATCAAAATCGTAGGAGTTGTTTTTGAGAAAACTATTTTTTCTTAACGGATTTCAAACATTTGTACGGGAGGCACCGTTATTTTTGGGTATTAGAATAATTTTTGTCAAAAATCTTCTAGATAAAGTTAAAAAACTGCTATTTACCAAGTTTAATAAAAATCGACAGAGTCGTTTTTGAAATTATTGAGTTTTCAAAAAACAAATTAAAACTTTTTTTTAAAAATCTAAAAATTATTTTTTTGGAAAAATTTGGTACACAATATTATTTAGAATGTGTCAATAATTCTTCATAAAAAAATTGATCAGAATCTGTTTAACCGTTTTCGAGAAAAGCGAAAATAAAAAAAAAAAATGGTTCTTTGGGAGGTACCATTAATAACCACTTTTCGGAACCATTTTTTTTTTATTAAACGGCAACTTATAACTATTTAAATTAATTGAGTTCTTAAAAACAAATTCGGTAGCGCTGGATTTGAGAAAAATAAGTTTTTCCTTTTTGGCCAAGAAATTTTGTATGACAGCTACTGTTAATTTTGGCCCTAAAAAAAAAGAGAAAAAAACGGGTGGGGGGAATGTCCAAAAAAACGCTAGGTCCAAGTTTAAAAAAAATCGACCCATCCGTTAAGGCTGTAGTCGAACCGACAGACAGACAGTCGGACGTTTTTGCGAGACCCACTTTCTTCGTCTTCGCTATCATCGTAATGTCAAGTTTGATCAAAATCTCGAGTTCGATTTTTTGTTCGAATACATAGTGTCGTAGAGAAGAATGGTATGATTTTCGATTCATTCGAATTCAGTGATATAAATTTCAACGAATTTCGAAATTCGTAGGTGATTTTCTACTACGAAAGGAATTGGTGTTATAAATTTTTCCATTTTTAGAATATTTTCGATTACGATGGATTCTGCGATAAGGCTGATTGACTGATACTTTCATATTTGTTGTTTTTCTGTCGTTTCCGCTTCGTATACCTTAATTTTTGACATTTTTAATTGCTATTGTATTTAATTAAATATTATTTTTTTTTTGATATTTTGTTGAAATATTCTCATTTTAAAATGTGAATTTAAATGGTAACTAAAATAATTTTACTAAAACGACAACCGTAACTAGGGTGAATAATTTACACAACTTTACAGCTGATTTCAAGAGTATTGCCCAAAATGTTACTTTGATAACTATTCAAACTGTGATCAACTTAGCTGTGATAATCTTGACGAAAATGATCAATTATTTGTTCATTTGAATTCGAATCGTATCGAAGATAACATTTTAAAAAATTTGGTAGTAATTTATCGATGCCAATTGCTTTTCTTTTTAATCGATCGCCGTCTTCGTGTAAATTCCCTAATGCATGGAAACAAATCTTTTATAATTCCTTTAATTTTAATGCTCTAAAACGTAATCTAAGGTCTACCTGACCCTTTTATATATTAACTACGAACCGTATTAACCTTTAAACTGTATACCTAACGTTAATCATAATTTACTAATTCAAAAGAACAATTTATAATTTATAATTCTACAAAACATATTAGATTAGATGCATAGTGAGTTAGTAAAAAGGGGGTAAATGTGTGAGAGCTTGATTAACAGAAGCCAAAATTATACGTATACTCTACGGAGGAAACATCACTGATTTTGAAAGACTAACTAACTACATCACTACCATACGGAAAGGAATTAGTAATACAATTTAACCAGTACAAATTTTCTTAAAACAGATCATAAAACTACTCGATTGTATTTGTGTTAAGATTTGTACGTATTTCTGCAGTACAAACTTTGCGTTACTCAATGTTCTCATATCTCAATGTCATGTGAAGTAGGTCTAACTTGTGATGATAGCTTTTACATATGAACACATAATAAATTTAGAATGCATAGTTAAAATTAAAATGTTTACATACTAAAGTCTCAGGAACTTACTGCAAATAGATTCCTACACAAATCGTCTTTAACTAGTTCCATCAGAGTTTCATATTTTCCAATATTATCGGCACCCACTTCAAAAGCCACAGTCAAAAGACTCAAACCCATATGCACCATGAGGTCTGTATTCTGTTTATCCAATGGATTACAAAGCAGAATTAAAAACCTCAAAAGCTCTTGAATGCATGGCAGACCATAGGGCAACAAAGGATTCACCCCATCATTCTCAATAGAATTCTGTTGAGTGAACCTCACTCCAACCGAATTAACGTATTCATTATCTTCTGGTTTCTCTTTTTCATCGCTTAAGAGGCTCGTGGTGACTTCATTGCTGCTTTCTTCGCCGCCGATTTGTTCAACACTTTCTCGTTCGGTAATATTCTCACTGGATGTGACTAAATTTTCCTCATCGGCGACCAAAGTTGTTGTGGGAGTTTGTGTTAGTTTTCCTTGCATATCTAGAATATTTCCAATTGGAGAAGCGGGTGTGGTTGCCAATGGAGGCACTTTCAGTGTTGCACTTATATTTGCAGGGCTCTGTGGGTCTTCCACATTTATTTGTGGCACTTCTTTCTGTTCTTCATTCTTCAGTGCGCTAATGCGAGGAATTTGAGTTGATTTTGAAATCTGTTTGCTTTTAGTTTTTTTGTTACTCTCGTCTATTGAAGCAGCCATCATTTTAAACTTTTTCAACAGACCAGCATCACTGCGATCTTCAGCAAACTGTGGCAGTCTCATGAACAGCAAGAGCACCATGTCTTTGAGGGTTTGTTCAGCGTAGCGTCTGAGTAGCTCATTCAGACGTGGCTCGAAGCAGATCTTGAAACAACTCAACATCATTTCGCAAACACTTTCATTTGTCAATGCACTTCCTTCTGGACTACGCATTAAAGTATGGAGGACTTCAATTACTCTGAACAGAGCTACGCCATCGGATGATTGATCAGTTCCCAGAAACCTTGCATGAGTAACAGCATCAGCTATGCTTTCAACGGTGACTGCCAGAGTCGAGTGTGTTGGATCTGATGGAAAACACTTTAAATTTGCACATAAATGCAACTAAAAGTTCATCTTACCAATTAATCCATAAGACAAAAACTTATTGATCGCCACCAGCGCCAAACTGGTAACAGCCCCAGTTGTTTCCTCAGAACGAATAACTTCCAAAAATGGAGCCAGAAAGACATTTGGATCGATAAGTCGTAGGTCTTCGATGCGATTCAAAACTTGTTTTAGATCAACAAACAATTTCATTAGACCATCTTTTTCCTCGTCCTATTAAAACAACACAAAAATATTCAATATTCATAAACATATTTCTTGTGGAAATAATGAAGTTATACCACGTATGATGTAGAGCTCCAGCGAGTTCCTCTTCGCATAGCCGTCATCAATGTGGACATTTCGCCACGCACAACGAATATTCCATTACCGGGAAGAGACATTTTTTGATGTTTAATTTTATCCTGTGCAATCCTTATCTATTTTGGTTTATTAAATTTTAATGCTTCAACAATATATTTAAAAATGAATATTTTCCAACTCCATCATTTCTTTGATGAAATATCTTTTCCAATTTTCGTTTTTGACAAGTGAACTCGACGACGACAGATTTTATGCGTGTGGTGACGTTCAATGACATACGGTATTTTTGACATACGATCTTAAAGCTGGATTTAGACCTTCGGTTTTATCGTCCGTGTACGTTGTTCGTTGTTGGTCGTACGCGGAACAACGAAGGTCTAAATGCTAACACCGAACAACGAATGAACACCGAACGAAGAACGAATAAATTTAAAGTGGCTTTGAATTTTCGGTGTTCGATGTTACCCGAACAACGAACAACGTGAGTGTAAATGCGAAAATTTTTCAATCGAACATTCTTTTTCAGTGCCGTGCAATGAATTGGGACACTCTCCACGTTTATCTTATTATTACTTTATAATTTTACAGATAGAAAATTGTGAAACAATTTAAGAAATATTACTCTCCGTAGCTAAGTTACGAAAGATTAATTCTAGTGTAAATTTAAGTAGCCAACTCTTCGTCCAGCAGGATCTTTTCTTTTTTGTTCAATGTTAAAAGCGCCACCACTGCCAACAATGTGTTGTTATCCATTTTGCTGTAAAGAACGAACTGAATATAAAAACGGAATAATCTAGATGCTTCTTCGTTGTTCGTTGTTTTTAGGAAGAACGAACAGCGAACAACGTTCACTGAATGAAGAACGAAGATGTAAATCCAGCAAGCCTGCCGCTCACTAGGAAACTAGTTGCCGGCAACTCTAAGGCATACCACCCACTAGGCAACTTTAAGGCCTGTGTTCCACTAGGCAACTCTTAGTTGCTCCCGATTCAATTAATAGCCCGATTCTCCCCATCGTCACTGATACCTCACAAGTCACAAGAAGAGGTGAAATTAATTTTGTGACTTTTTCGAATTCTCCCACAATCACAACTTATGAGAGTAACAAAAACAATCGAAATTGTGATCTCCTTCATAGTCTGCTATTACACGACGACTTTTGCGTCGTGACTCTTCTTCGAATTCTTCTTTAAAATTTCGTCCTGTGAGTCGTACGCTATTTACACCATGACTTTTGAGTCATGACTCAAATTTGGCAATCCTCTTTAATTTTTCTTCGGTAATGAAAATCTCGTAGCAACCAAACAAACAACAAACATAAATGAAACGATTTTGTTCCAGCATAGAAAATCTCTATGCTCTACACCTTAGCAACCATACAACTATAGGTACATGTGTGCTTCACAAATAACGAAAATAAATAAAAGAATTTGCTAAAATAGCAAACAAGAAAGAAAATAATGTCAAAAATGAGTCGCAGAAATTTGGCCCACGACTCATAAGGCAGTTTCTTTTCCGTCTCATTTTTCTTCTCTTTTGCACTCATTGGGGCATATTCATAGTCACTTTTAAACTACAGTTTATCTTAGACTGGGGTTTATTCAATGTTATTTAGATAGGATAAACCCAGGTCTAAGATAAACTGGAGTTTAAAAGTGACTATGAATAAGCCCCAATGTGTACACTCTGATTTTTGTGCACACAGAAAAAACTCAGGCTTGCGGAATCGGGCCCTTGTTTCACAATGCGAGGAGAAAACGAGACGTCAGACACGAGAAACACTAGCCGTTTTTCATTTACTGAAATTGCATGAGCTATAATAATAATCGCACTAAGCGGCAACGGAACTGCACGGCGCGGCCCTAAGTGGAAAAGTTGATAATCTAGGCAATTATGTCGCGTAGCGCCCCGCCGTGCAGTTCCGTTGCCGCAAGTGCGGTATAGCAAGCATCGAGAGTCAGTTGAAATATTACAACATTTTACCCGAACCTTGCATTTTGTACAGGACAACATTTTTTTTAATGTGTAGGGTGGGTCAGTGTGATAGTATACCATTGGGTTTTCGGGGTTGAAAACCCCCCCATTTGGCCACCATCTTGGAAAAGATGGCTAAACTTAAGTTAAATTTGTTTGCCAAAAAATTGCTTTTAGTTTGAAATTGTGGTTTATAATTTATGTAATTTTTTTTTAAATTAAACGCAAATTGTTAGTAAAAACCAGACTTTTGGTATATGATTGTTGATGTGTGTAAAATTCTGACGTTTTGTACACAAAAGTTGTTCAATGCGCTTGGTAACTTTCTTGTAAGTTTCTCCATTTTTTGGTTTTTCACAGGTTTTACACATTTTGCTCAAGAAAGGTACCAAACAGACCATATAAAAAACGGCTAGTGTAGCCTCAAAAACAGGCCTTTTGTTATTGAACGTACCCAAGTTCCAGATTAATGAACACGCTTAATGCGATATGACATATAAAAGCTGTCAGTCGTCAATCATCAAAAAGTCAAAAATCAAATTTTCCGTATTACATTTTTCAAGTCGTGAGTCGTGTCGGATTAGAAGAACAAAAATTAAAAAGGCAAAAAAATTTGCTTTTTCCTAAAGTTTAATTATATACCAATTCAAACTATATAAAACCACGACTACAGTCTTATAACAAAGACACTATGGGCAACACGGATTCGAAATTGAATTTTCGCAAGGCAATAGTTCAACTAACAACGAAAAATCAAACTATCGATTCCAATGATGATGTTTTCTGGGATCAATTCTGGAATGGCCACACTACGAATTTGGAAGACGTATTCGCTTTGGTTACAGCTACCGAAATACGAAATTTGCGCACTGAAAATCCTTCCAACTTGGCCACTCTGTGCTACAAAGCCGTTGAAAAGTTAGCAGCTGCGGTAGATAGCAGCTGTCGCACTCAAGCCGAGCAACAGTGCGTCCTGAATTGCGTGCGGCTGCTTATCCGGATTTTACCATACATATTTGAAGATGCTGAATGGAAACATTTCTTTTGGTCATCATTGCCCGGCTCCAATGAAAACCAAAAAGAGAATACCTCAGAAACTCCACTCGCTCAGAGTTTGCTCAATGCCATTTGTGATTTACTCTTTTGTCCAGATTTTACTGTTTTTGTGACAAGAAAATCAGGTCCTGAGAAGGCCGACGAGTTGGCTAACATTGATTCGTGCGAATACATCTGGGAAGCGGGTGTAGGATTCGCTCATTCGCCGCCAAAAAATGCCCATATGGAAAGACGGCGCTCGGAACTTCTTAAACTCCTACTCACCTGTTTCAGTGAACCAATTTATAGGATGCCAAATCAAACAGAGGAACCTAATAAATGGATAGCGTATTTTACGAGCGCCGACAATCGTCATGCGCTGCCGTTGTTTACATCGTTTCTAAATACAGTCTGTGCTTATGACCCTGTTGGCTTTGGAGTTCCCTACAATCACTTGCTTTTCTCAGACACGACAGAGCCTCTGGTTGAAGCATGTCTTCAGATTCTTATTGTAACCCTTGATCATGATATGATAATGCACTCGGGAGGAAACTTTGACGAAGGATTCGGAGATAATCTGTTTATTAACTACTTGTCTAGAGTACATCGCGATGAAGATTTTTTGTTTATTTTAAAAGGAATCACAAGACTCCTTAATAATCCACTCGTTCAAAACTATCTTCCGAATTCCACTAAACGCCTACATTGTCATCAGGAATTGCTAATTCTTTTCTGGAAGATTTGTGACTATAACAAAAAATTCCTCTATTTCGTTCTTAAAAGCAGTGATGTGCTAGATATTCTAATACCAATACTCTATCATTTGAATTATTCTCGAGCCGACCAGTCTCGTGTGGGACTTATGCACATTGGGGTCTTCATTCTCCTGCTGCTCTCTGGGGAAAGGAACTTTGGAGTTCGTCTAAATAAACCCTATACTGCTACAGTACCCATGGATATTCCTGTTTTCACAGGAACCCATGCTGATCTTCTCATCACAGTGTTCCACAAGATAATCGCTACTGGACATCAGAGACTCCAGCCTCTTTTTGATTGTCTACTGACTATTCTCGTAAATGTGTCGCCTTATTTGAAAACCCTGTCAATGGTTGCCAGCGTGAAATTGTTGCATCTTCTTGAAGCTTTTAGCACACCTTGGTTTCTATTGTCGGCGCCGTCTAATCATCATCTGGTATTTTTTCTTCTCGAAATCTTCAATAACATCATTCAATATCAGTTCGATGGAAATTCAAATTTGGTTTATACAATTATCAGGAAGAGGCATGTGTTCCATGCTATGGCGAATCTTCCCTCGGACATGGCTGGAATTGCAAAGTGTTTAAGTACGAGGAAATTCGGTAAATTCAACCTTCCACCGGTTCCTGAGGCTATGGTTAAACAAATCGCGGCTACAGTATCAGTTACGCAAGAGGATCCGCTTACCGAAGAAGAATCTGAAGTTGAATCGATTGATAATAAAGATGAATCGACTATGGAAGGATCACGACCAGCCCTACCAGCAGAGCCGGGAACGCTTAAAACTTCTCTCCTCGATACGCCAGGCATAAATCAAATGACTGAACGTGAAACTGCGCATCCTAGTAGTCCACCCGAAGGAACCATTCCAATCGAGGGATCAGCTGCAGTGGTTGCAGTACAGAAATCACCATCTGAGTCACGGCCAGGCACACCACCTCCCAAAGAAATTCCGTCAAAATTGTCAATAACTACACGTGGTAGCATTCGGATGGTGCCATCAAGCCAAGATCGCTGGACTCCGACCCCCGAATGGATTGTATCTTGGCGATCCAAACTACCGCTTCAGACAATTATGAGATTGTTACAGGTGTTGGTACCACAAGTGGAAAAAATATGCATCGACAAAGGACTTACAGACGAATCTGAAATTTTAAAGTTTCTTCAGCATGGAACACTGGTCGGTTTATTGCCGGTGCCACATCCAATTTTAATTAGAAAATATCAGGCAAATAGCGGCACCACTGCCTGGTTTAGGACGTACATTTGGGGTGTCATTTATTTAAGGAATGTCGAACCAGCGATATGGTATGATACAGAAGTTAAGTTATTTGAAATTCAAAGAGTGTAAGGATAGTTCTTAAATTAATATATATTAATGACTATGTGTTTGCATAAAGACATCATAAGTATTTAAAGGGAGCATTTTAAAAGCAGCATTTAAGAGTAGCTATGTTATTTTATTCTCCAAATTTTGTTATACCTATTTATATTTTTTTTTTTATTTTTTTTTGTATTTTTTTTTGAATTTTGTTTGCACGATGTGCAAAATGTGCACAGATGTATAAATATCAAACCTATTGTCAAAAAGAACTGTGAGCGCTTGAGTAAATAATAGTTTTGGATAACGAACCATAGAGTATGAAAACTAGCAACAAAATAGAAATTTCTTGGTTTTGAAAATATTATTGTTATTATTATTAGTAAGCATTAACATATTTTCTATTTTAAGGACAACATAAAAACAAATAACACTATTAAGTATTTGATTTGTTTTGCAGGTTGAATGACAAAAATAACAAGTAATTAATGTTGAAAAAAACAATGTTTTGTTTTTCTATTTGTCCAAAAACTTTTCTCTAAAAAAATAACTACATATTTCGTTATATTTACCTTAATGAAACTAGTTATTTAACTATTTTGTTGATAATATTCGTCTAACTTGTTTCAACGGAAGATACAGCTTATAACTTTCATTTGCAAATAAACGAAATAAAACTTAAAAATGCGAAACGATCAAGCCGAAGCTACCTACTAAAGATCTCAGAAAATTAATATTTATATTTCTCTCTGCGATTTCAACCACTTACTAATGACCTTTTGGATTTATGAGCTGATATTGGTGGATATAGTGAAAAAATGTTTGCTTCCTTCGAAAATTAAGAACCTGAATGATGCTGGAAAGTTTATCTCTCAATTTATGGGTATCGGGATTACATTTTCTAGAGAAATTTGGCTCATTGGATTTTCGAGGGAAATTTATACGAGGGGAGATTCATGACAGCAGAACAAATTCCTAGGAAATAAAATATTCCGGGGATAACAAAAATCCCATCATAATAATTCTAGATCAATTCAAAAATAAATAAACAATTTATACATTTAATTCAATTTATTTATTATTATAATCATTAACGGCCATATTATTCACTCGATTCATCCAGATTAAAAATTTAAATCCAGATGTAAAGCATACAAATTCAATGTAAATACATCTGGATTTAAGTTTTAATTTAGATGTATCTAGTGAATAATGGGGCGGTAAGAGTATGTTTTAGAATGTCTGAGTAAAGTTCTGAGAGGTCCACAATTCAAAGAAATTTTTTTGTTTAGATTTTTAAACTATTCAGGTGGTTCAAAAGTCAACCGTGTTTTTTTCTCTTGTAGACTTATAACCCTGTGCAAATATTAATGTATCGAGAAACTAGTCAGAACTTTACGTACCATATTGAAACAGGCCCTAAGTATCTTTAATTTATTAAACATGCAATAAATTATAAGCTTATAATAGATAAATGAGCTTCTAGCTGCAAAGACCTACCACACTATTATACTTACATAAATCTAATTAAAAATTAATGTTGAAAAAGTTTTAATAAAATCTGATTAATTTTGTAAAAGTTTAATTCATTTGGGAAGTATCTTACTTCGATTATATCTTCTTATTCTAGTATGTTGTTGATGATAATGGACTAGATCACTTGCAGTGGTGAAGGAGATGTTGAAGAAGGTGGTCTGGCAAGTAGCTCAGGTTGAGGAACTTTCTTTGTTTAGGGTATGTAGGTGTGTGGCGGAGGTATGAACGTTGCCATTTAACTTAACTTTTGGTTTGATGTAGGTTGGGGGTTGGGTTGGTGTTAAGCCGCGTTACGAGACGTGGACTCGTAAAATAAAACTGCTTCCTCTTTGCCCATTGGGATTAAATTGTTATTTATGGTTTCCACTTCTCCGGAAGTCGTGATTGAGTTGTCATCCTTCTTATTAGCATATTAGTGATTGGATAGTATCTTTGTCGAAAGCAAAATTATTATATTTATTGAGCTTAATACAAGCGAAACTTATAGGTATTACTTAAAACTAAACTTATTCTATGGTGGGTTTTTCGTTGTTTTTTTTTTTTTTTAATTTATTTATTGGTTTGGGCCCAAAGGCCCACCCACCAGTTTTATTAAAGAAAAAACTTAAAAGCAAAACTTGAAGGACTTAGGGAGGAAGCACGGATATGGGAGATTGGTATTATATGAGGTGTGTTAGGTGGAGCGCATGGGGCGATCCTATTAGGAGTTATAGAGTGAGTTTCTAAGCGTGGATATACTAATGTGAAAGTCAAGGGTGTACAGTGAGGTATTTGCCAAACGCAACATTCTTGATAACGGTTCAAAGAAGCCATAGTTTGTTCTATGGTGAGGTGGGCGGAAGAGTGGAGCGGATCTGAGGTTACGCGGGTTAGTATAGATCGGGATCATTTCCAACAGAATGGGTGAATCGATTGTCCCCGTTAAAAGTTGGTACATGAAGAGTATATCAGCTACTTCTCGCCGTTTTTTTAGAGTTTGCAAGTGTATCAATTTTAATCGATCTTCATAGGGAGGCAAGATGATATTATCGGACCACAGAAGGCCGCGGAGGGCGAACCGAAGAAATCTACGTTGCACGGACTCAATTCTTTGGGAGTGAGAGTTCTGATGTGGCGACCAAACTTGGCTAGCGTATTCAAGGAGGGGTCTAACAAAAGTAATGTAAAGGGACTTAGTGACGTAAGGGTTAGAGAATTCTTTAGACCAACGTTTTATGAAGCCAAGAAAAATTGGCCTTGTTAATTATTTGATCGATATGAGAGCGGAAGTTAAGCTCAGTGTCACAAATAATCCCAAGGTCTCGAATGGAACACACAATAGGAATGGCTTCATTACGAAAGTAATAAGTTCTGGGGGTTGAGGGTAACCGTTTACGGGAGAAGGTTATTGATTGACATTTAGCAACGTTGAGTTCTAAGAAATTTTTATCGCACCAAGTTTGGAATAAGTTTAGGTCGTTTTGGAGCAAGTAAGGGTCAGTGGGGGAAGAAATGACCTTAATGATTTTCATATCATCTGCGTAAATAGACAGATAAGAGTTATTAATTATACTTACAACATCGTTTATTGTAAGGACAAAGATAAGAGGGCCCAGGTGACTGCCTTGAGGAACGCCAGAAGTGGCGTTAATAGGATCGGAGATTGAGGACCTGAAGAGAACCCTGTATTGACGTTGTTCTAGGTACGATCTCAGCCATGAAATGAAAAAGGGAGGGAACCCAAGGGCATTGAGTTTAAGGTATATAGTTTGGTGACAGATTTTATCAAAGGCTTTACTAAAATCTGTAGTTATGACATCGACTTCTTTACCATTCTCTAATGCATTAAGTGTCCTAGGGACAAATTCAGTTAGGTTAGTTGTAGTCGATCTACCCTTTAGGAAACCATGCTGCTGGGGAGAGAAGATAGACTTGCAGTGAAAGTAAAGAGAGTCGTAAACAATGCTTTCAATGCTTTCCCGAAGGGATAGAAGAAAGTTTGGCTATAGGCCGGTAGTTGGATATGTCGTTCTTATCACCTTTTTTGTTGGATAGGGAAAATAAAGGAATCCTTCCATAATTTTGGGAAGATAGCTTGAGAGAGAGAAAGACGAAATAAAGCTGTTAGGGGCTTACAAAGCGAACTAACACATTTCTTAAGTAAAATGGCGGGTAAACCATCGGGACCGGGAGAGAAGTCATCTTTAATCATACATATTTTGTTGGTTACAATATCATTCTCAAAGTCAATAGAGACTAGAGAGTTTTGAGGGCAGTTCTTCAAGTAACTAAAGAACTCGCGGTCGGGTTCGTATGTATTATCAATGTATGATAGGCTGAAGAAAGAGGCAAAAAGGTTACTGATTATTTTAGGGTCTGCAGAAGAAGTATTTAAATATTTGAGTGTAGAAGGGAAGCCATCAGATTTTTTCTTAATATTAATGAATTGGTAAAAACGTTTAGGATCCGAGATCAGACTTACCTGCATTCTATCTAAATAATTATGGTAGAGTGACTCACAGAGAATGGAGAAGTTAAAGGAAGCTTGCTGGTAGAAGGAAAAGTCTGAAGCAGACCTAGATTTTAGATAAGTTTTCCATAGCTTGTTTCTGGCGTTACGAAGTGTTCGCAATTCCTTATTATACCAAGGTGGAGAGTATGAGCAGTTTTTGCGAGCCGCATATGGAACACATTGAATGAGGCAGTTAAAAATGGCTGAGTAAAAGAAAGAGACAGCGATGTCGATGGGAATTTTAGTGTTTAAGAAAAGGCTAAAATCAATATTATTGATAAGACGGTTTAATTGGACAAAGTCAGCTTTTCGAAAGTTGAAAGAAAGAGAGTTCTCGGAATCATTAGTTATAAATTCATGAGCATATGAAAAGGTCAGAGCGAGAGGGGGATGGTAGTGATCAAGGGTAGAGAGAAGATGGGTACTTTTGGTAACGACTGAGTTAAAGGGGTCAGATGAGAAAATGAGATCGAGTTGCCTACCTAAATTGTTGGTGACGTCACTAATTTGAAAAAGACCACAGTCAAAAAAACGGTCAGTTGTAAGAGATTCTTTTTCCTGGTAGGGATTGGAAGGTACAAATGATGATTCGTCCTCGGATGGAACCCAACACAGGTTGGGGAGGTTGAAATCTCCAACAATTATGAAATCATCATCTGGTTCAGCAACGTCTAACAGCGAGTCCAAAGCATCAACAGCCAACTGATATACTTGGACGGGTTGAGAAGGACGAATATAACAACATAATATATAAACACTCCGATTAGGTATAGATATTTTAACACATACAAATTCGCAGGAAGGAGCGTTAGATATTTTAATAAGAGTTGGGTCCAGACGATGGTGAACGGCAAGAAGAACCCCGCGGCCGGAAAGGGCATCGTCAAAGTCCTGACCATCAGCACGAAAGACGAACAAATCGGAAGTGAATAATTCGCCATCTAGGAAGCTTGGACAAAGATTAGTTTCGGTTAGGGCAAAGATTTCGTATGGTAGTTTCTGGGAGTTAAGATAAACGTTCATAGTTTTAGTTCGAAGACCTCTGACATTCTGGTAGTAGAGCGATAAGAAACTTGGAGTAGATTCAATTTCTGGATTTCTGTTAGGAGCGAAAGTAGTTTTTGAAATTTTTACGAGTATTTTGAAGGTAAGATGTTCGTTTGTAGCTTATGTGGGAGGCATATGTACGAAGGTCGTTTGTTACTGTGGTGGGTGAAATGTTAAAGCTTTCATGATACCGGGTGTAGATGCTTTTTAGGGCTACAGGGTCAGTTGGAAGGCCTTCTTTTTGGATAGAAACAATGAGGTTAGCCTTGGTCTTGCCATCAATACACACGGAATCTGATTTATCATGGAGATATGCGAGGTATAGACGAACGTTTTCAAAGAGTTTCTGATCTCGAAGTCTAGCCATAATATATCGTCCATCTAGGTCAGTTATCGTTGGCGAAAGCAATGGTGATTTGAAGTTGTTCACCTGAATTTAAGCCATTTCAAATTAGAATGGAAAAGAACTTTCGAACACATTTAGCTTTCGAAGCGAATATTACGCAAAAGGGCCCCTGTATTTTTGGATTATAATATGCTTGCCGCAAAAAAGTATAGAGAAAGGAAAGCTAGTTTGTAAAAAGAACAAATTAATTACAAATTTAACTGTGTATGAGGTACAATGACTGTGACTCACATAAGTTTTGTGTTTGCGAGTAAAATAGAGGTGAACAAAACAAGTGGTTGAAAAAATGGGCTATGATTTGTTTTCTGTTTTGAATCTATTTATACTGCTTTTCATAGATCAAACCTTTCATTGCTTGAATTCTACTTACCGTATCTTTTTGGTTATAATCCAGGAATAAAAATGTTCAGGGAATGGGATATAAAATGTCTCCCCATAACATGTAGGAGTGGATAGCATTTGTAGAACCTCTGCATTATTATAAGGTTTTGTTTTTTTTTTTTGTATCCAGAAGCTCCTAAATATAATAAATAATATTGCATAAAACCCTATTTTATGTATTAAACAAAATATAAAAATAAAAAAAACTGTGCCTGCATATAAAATCGAAATCTACCGTAAACGAAAAAATAAATATTAACATAGTGAATATTCATAGAAACCAAAACTGTCATATCAGAAAACTCAAAATATCCAATATCATTAGAACCCAAACCATATGATCGGCTTGCGGGATTTGTACCTTTTTTACTGCCAGGACTATTAAAATACAATCCAACATAATAGTGCTATCAGTCCCCAGCAAACATTTTTCTGAAGGTTCAGATTTTCTTCGCCAAAAATGATTCCAATAAAGTGAATTAATTGTGAATGTTCATTTAAGAGAAGGGATGATGAGTAAATATCTTCATTTAAATGAATCATAATGCAATCATATTTATGATTCAGAAAAGATAAAGAAATAATTTTATAGACTCTTATATACATTCATTTAAATTAAGTTTAAATGAAGATCATAAATCATTCACAAAAGCGATTCATATCGGTGTCCAAGTGCCCAGGTAAAAGAATTCAAATTGCATCATAAGTAAATTCTTTTCCGGTCAGGTTCTTCAATTTTGTGATTTATTTATGATTCAATTTTGAATTAAAATGTTTGCTGGGTCCCTACATTCCTACCCATACATATAAAAGTAATTTTATTTTGTTAATATTTATAATTCCATTTTAGGTAGCAAAAGATTAATAGTAATAAAATCAATGTTTTCATGCATTACAACTTTCCTTTTTTTTCCATTTATATACAAATTTTGTCATGTCTCGGGTCCGGTAGGCCCTAAACCACAAATAAAATAAACCGATTCTCAACATTATACAATTATTATTTGTGAATCACTCATGTACATATTCAAAATTTATTGAAAAAAAAAAACAACTTAAATTAAACGATGCGAAATGAATTTAGTTTTACAGCCGTCAGACCATGAGTGTTTAAATAGGGGTGTAAAATAAAATAAGCATGAAGGATTTTTTTCAAATTTTCAAATTATGTGACAGTTTATGTTAAAAAAAAACAACATTTTTTTACATGTGTCAATACTCTGAGATATCTTTGTTTGATTCAAGCCAAGGTGATTATGAAATGGGCAAGACATCAAATTAAAAATGTGCCTATTTCGTTTATTATGGGCAAGACATCAAGTTAAAAATGTACCTATTTCCTTTATTGCAATAGTTATTTATTACCTTTTTTCCTATTTAATTAAATGTATTCAAACATTAATCGACAATAATGATTATAGTAGAAAACTGATTTGTATGTTTACAGAAATTTTACTTGAACACCTGATAGCCAGTTTAAATATATTTATGCCTAACCTATACATTATGTACCTATATGATGCGCTCAGACTAATAATGGAATATGTCCATTTATGCTTAATTTTGGCTCTCTCGCCTGATATGTAGTATATATATGTTTTTAACTTTTATAAAAAGAAAGAAAACATTAAATTCAAAGTTGCGAAAAGTTGGAAATGAAAAGCAGTTCTATGGGAGATTTTGTCAATAACGGTTTTTGGAAAAATAATCTTTCCAAAAGATAGTGGTACATACAAATCCAAAATTTTAAAATAAGCTTTTAGCAACATTAGGGGTGTTTTTGCTAGCCCGAAGGATATTGGTAAACAAAAACGACGTCTAGACTAAACAATTTACATGTTAAATGTGACAACAACTAATCCCCTTCGGGCCTAGATAAGCGCAGAGAATTCTCGGGGGCAAGCCCAGAGAGATTTGGTTGAAAAGACAACATTGGGGATTAGCGATGCCATCACAGAGTTGATTTTCCATACAAATTATTGATAACAAGTATGTAATGGGTGATTTTTTAAGAGGTTTAGAACTTTTTTTTAAAAAAAAACACAAAAAATTCGAAAAAATGAATGAAATATTTATTTGAATCGATAGTTTGAACCTTGCAATTTAATGTTTAAAGATAATTTCATGCAAATGTTGACCGCGGCTGCGTCTCAGGTAGCCCATCCGCTGAGTCCAATTTTGGCATACTCTTTCACACATATCGGCCGGTATCTCACGAATGAATGCATGGATGTTGGCTTCCAGTGCGTCAATCGAAGTGGGCTTGTCCCTATATACATTAGCCTTGACATACCCCCACAAAAAATAATCTAATGGTGTCAAATCGCACGATCTAGGCGGCCAATTGACCGGCCCGAAACGTAAAATTAACTGTTCACCAAACTCGCCTCGCAATTGCGCCATTGTTTCGCGTGCTGTGTGGCATGTGGCACCGTCTTGTTGAAACCACATATCATGCAAGTCAAGAACTTCCATTTCGGGCAAAAAAAAGTTTGTTATCATCGCTCGGTAGCGTTCACCATTGACAGTAACGCTGCGATTCGCATCATCTTTGAAGAAATAGGCCCAATAATGCCGCCGGCCCATAAACCGCACCAAACAGTGGCTTTTTCGGGATGCATTGGTAGCTGTTGCAATGCTTCTGGCTGATCTTCACTCCAAATGCGGCAATTTTGCTTATTTACGTACCCATTCAACCAAAAATGAGCCTCATCGCTGAACACAAGCAGCGCGCGATGAACATTTCGAACCGAGCACGAATTTTGATAGTAAAATTCAATAATTTGCAAGCGTTGTTCATTTGTAAGACGATCCATGGTTAAATTGCAAACCAAACTGAAGCTGTTTGACAGTGACACAAGGTACTAAACACACGTCAGCTGTCAAAACCAGTGTTACCAAAGCAGCCAAAAAATCACCCGTTATATTGTGTAATTCACGCCGGTTACACAGTTTTTCTCCGTGCTTAAGTTAAGCATTTGACATATAAATTGTTAACCCAGAAGTCGTTTTTTTTCGACCAATTTCCTCGGGGCTTGCAAAAAAACACGGCTATAGACTTGCTCCGGCTCAGAAGGATAATATGTTAATTGCGGGAAAAATCAGAGACTGAAAAAAAAGCTAAAATTTTGAAAAATCCAATCTAGTATTACAAGACGAGATCCTTAAACCCCAATCGCATAAGTTCTGAGGTATCGAGTTTCTTTTTTTGAACAATGTGGCCCGATTATGGATTACAGCTGATTTCCAGGGAATTTTTATTTTGAAATAAAATCTTTGGGCGAGGTGCAAACAAAATTTGTTTTTATTAACTTTTGAATGAAATTAAATTATTTCAATTAAAAATTTATTCTATATAATGCCGAACGTGTGAAATTGGAAGAAGCCTCAAACCTGCGAATGTCAAGTGCTTCTTCTATTGCTTTGAGTGAGTGTTTTTGTGTAAGGTGTTTATTATTTTTTAAATTTACTTTTCAATAATAATTTTCTTTAAAAATATATGTGCAAATAGAAGTTCAAACAAATAAAATGCAGCGTATAAGCTGGCTAATATCTTTCATTTATTAATTTAATTCTATTGGTAAAATATTTTTCTCACAACAAAAACAAACAACCTTAATAGTTTTGTGAATGATTTCTTGACGTTTTGCGTCAATTGCAGCTATATAGTCACAAACACAATCACACCAAAAAAAATCGATTCTTTTACGAAATACGAATTCCTTTCAATTGACAGAAAAAATTCGATTCTGTTTAGAAAAAAATCGATTTCTTTTTTGAAAGGAATTCAACATTATGGCGAATTCCTTTCAAAAAAGAAATCGAATTTTTTCTAAACAGAATCGATTTTTTTCTGTCAATTGAAAGGAATTCGTATTTCGTAAAAGAATCGATTTTTTTGGTGTGATTGTGTTTGTGTTACTTTATAGCTGCAATTGACGCAAAAACGTCAATTATTCTCAAAACTATTAAGGTTGTTTGTTTTTGTTGTGAGAAAAATGTTTTACCAATAGAATTAAATTAATAAATAAAAGATATTAGCCAGCTTATACGGTGCATTTTATTTGTTGGAACTTCTATTTGCACATATATTTTTTAAAGAAAATTGTTATTGAAATGTTTTCACTTTCACTGAAAGATTTTCACACGTCTTTCACTCGCGAAAGCAATTTTTTTTTGTCAAATTTGTTTTTGATAATGAACAACGCACAATAAATTATTTTTATACTGAATACTTTGTTAAATTATGTAGAATTCGTTGCAACCAAAAAATAAACAACTCGTCTTTCAAAGATTCCGCGACTTTCAATTTGACGTATAAGAAATGTCAAGTCTTCATAGTGTGTGTGCAAATCAGTGTGAGATCTTGCTAAAAACGCAAGATTTGTTTTGACAGAAAAGAATCGATTTTGTTTAGAAAAAATTCGATTCTGTTTAGAAAAAATTCGATTTTTTTGTTGTAAGGAATTCGCCATTAGACAAGCAAAGTGACGTTTGAATTTTTTACGCACGTTAACATACATACACAGTTTTGCTTTCAATTACACAAACAAATAAACAAAATTGTGTTCAAACAGAAAAAGCTGGGGTAACTTGATTTTTTTTTTTTAATTTCGAATGATGAAATTTGAAATACAACAACAAGAATCAAAATGGAAAATGTCAAATTATTGACATTCCATTTGTTTATAGTCAAGTTTAAACAATTTTTCATCAGGTTGTTATGCATTTTTAATCAATCCTGTTTAATGCGCGTTTTAAGTGAATATTATGCACAAAAGTTATATTTGAAATGTTTAAAAAATGCGGATTAATAGGACAGGTTCAAAATTCACTTAAACCTTATTTACACCTGGAGTGAATAATATGGCTGTTAGCATTCAGTTTAGTTTAGTTGAATATCGTTTTATTGAAAACAGATTGTATTATTTCAAAAAGTAACTTTTATGTTTAGTTAAAACGTAATTTTTAATGGCGAATTCCTTACAACAAAGAAATAGAATTTTTTCTAAAAGCTAAATCCAACTCAAACCAAGGCGATTCTTATTAACCGAACAAATAATATAAACTGCTAATTTCCACGCTTGCTCCTTTACAGCTCGCCACAGAAAAAAAAACTCGTTCTACAACAGGGTGAGTTCAGGGCTACCCCGGGTATAAAAAAACACAATTTTTGCAGCAGGGTGATGTTTTTTTTTATTTTTTGCTGCAACGGATTCTAGATATATATATAGCCAATATAACTACGATAATAATTAGTTGCAGCTCTGTCTTGTAACACACATAATCACACGAAAAAAAAATCGATTCTTTTACGAATTCCTTCCAAATGACAGAAACAAATCGATTCCGTTTAGAAAAAAATCGATTCGTTTATGATTTCAATTTTTGATTTTTGCATGGGATGTTCCGTTTCGCATCAACAGCACACTAAAATTCACCCGGAGGCCACACAAAACGATACTCATGCACACAAACCTAAGAAACCTGTTCGTCAACTGGCTTTCCTTTTCGATGCCAGTGGAGCAGCTAGTACAGAAGCCAGAAGTGCATTAATTTTTAAACAATCATGCCGATTATGGAATTCGCAATAATGGATTCGCGGTGGTTCGCAGTGCTGTCTTCTCTTTTCTTTTCATGGCGAATGAGTAGAGAGGAACGAGTGCACTGCACTGCGAATCCAGAATTGCGAATTCCTAATCGGCATGAATAGTTCTATCTTTACTTTTATTCAAATTTCTGAAATGATTCGATTCTGTGCAAAAAAATAACAGCCCTATTCTGCTATCCGATTCGATCGAAACTTTCGATTCACGTGAATTTTTCATTCCATTTACATCAGATTATTAAGATAAATCCTATGTATTCCCAATTCAAATCTTAACCAGTACTTCTTTTTGAAATTCCAAAGAGGATCTTACTGTCTTAATTATGTTTTTACCACAATTTGTACGCATTATAGAGCATTCACTTCCTTCCCGCGGATAGCAGAATTCAAATTTTCACGCGAACGTTTAGCAGAATAGGGCTGTAATGTCGTTTTCGGTTGGATTTCGGAACTGGTCCGTTCCTATCGTAAATGGAAAATTTGGAGTAAAAGGAGTGAAAAAGGAGTAGCTCCGAACGTCCACTCGAAAACGACATTAGTTAAAAAAAATTTAGTTTGCAATTTGTATGCATTTTTAAAGTGTTCATAATAGATTTTTAGTAGAGAAAAAAAAAAACGACCCACTTGTAAGTAACTTCATTGAATTTGATAGGCACAAAGACTGCTTTTAAACGATGCAATTTCGTCTTGCGATTTTTAAGCACTTTAGTGAATGACGTACAGCTGCTAGCAAAAAAATAGCAGTGCAACGAAAAATAAGTTTAGACAAAAATGAAAAATCAAAAGAAGTTTGATTTTAGAAATCATTGTTGGTAAAACTTTGTACGTTTTATTGAAATGTTTTTTTTTTTTTTAAATTGAACGATAAATTTATTGACTATTAATCTAGTAACTATACAAAAACAAAATATGTTCGAAAATAAACGGAGCAAAATAATAGCAGTGCTTGTCTCAGTGTGTATAATTAAGTCCAAATAAGGGTTCAAAAATTTCAATTTATTGTAATTTTAGTTAGTATTTTGTAACATGGCCATTATTTTTTAATACAGCTTCGCAACGACGCTCAATTGAGTCGAAAACACCTTCACATCTTTGCAGTGATATTTATCTCCAACCCTGCTGAACTACGCGGTCAATATCACTTTGTTATTGTTTGGTTTGGCATTCGAGACTTCTATTTTTATGTCCGCTCAAAGATTTTCAATGGGATTGAGGTACGGAGACTGAGCAGGCCACTCATAGACCTCAATCTTCTAGTCCTGAAACAATTGTTTAGCTGTTCTGCTGGTGTGCTTTGGGTTATTATTCCGCTAAAAGACCCATTTAAGTAGCATTTTGAAGTCTGCATATTTTAGCATGATGTTCTGCAAAATTTCCATATAGGAGTGTTGATTAATTATACTTTTGATCCAATATATTGGACCAACTCCATAGAATGAGAAACATCCTCATACCATGATACGAGATCCTGCGTGTTTTATCGTTTTGGTGGTGTATCTAGGATCATATTCGGTATTCGGTGATCGTCTTATATACTGCCGAGATCCTTTACCACCATAAAGTACAGCTTTAATCTCGTCAGTCCAAAGAATATTCCTCCATTTTTTAGGAACCCATCCCAAATGATCTCGCGCAAACTTTATTCTTTCGGCTATTTTCTTCAGAAGTGGGGCTTTTCTTGGTGTGCGAGCATTCAAGTTGTGATTCCTCAATCGTCTTCTTACAATATGGATACCGCATGGTAAATCAAGTTCACCCACAATCTGTGTAGTTGCAGCAGCAGGATGCATTCTTGAAAACCGAACAACAGGATTTATGTAAGATGGCGTAAGACCTTTTTTACGCTACCATGTTTCCGCTTTCCTCAAATGTTATGTCATTTCTTGCCATTTTCGCCGAACACCCCACAAGTTCCTGAACTTCCTCATAGGTGTTGCCGTCCGAAATTAGGGTTTTAATGAGTTGGCGCCTTTGGGGTGTCCAGTGTTTAGCACGACCCACTTCATAAGACCAAATTATTAATGTTTCAAACAAATTCGGTTGAAATATAAAGTAAAAGAATATGGCTTTCTTTTTATAACATCCAAATCATAATTGAAGGAAACACTTTAAATTGAACTTGACGATAACGCTGCTATTATTTTTCTCTCTTAAAATACGGAAAGACACCAGACAAAGTGACATTTAATCAAAGCATTAAGAATAAACTGTTATGGTCGTATTAATAAACTTTTTCTAACTTTAGACAGCCACCCAACTCCAAAAAGTAAGTAATAAACTTTGTCCCCTGTTGTCTAACTTGGACAATGGAATCGGTTGCCTAAAAATTTGACTTACTTGAAACTTTATTTAAAATTTAAGTCATATTTTCAACTAATGACGGTGTTCACATTGGACTCACTCCGCGCGACTCATTTTGACATCTTTTTGTTTTATCTTACTCCACCTCATGATGAAAAAGAGATGGTCTAGTGAGGCAGGATATTTTCAAAAAAATCCTCAGAGATAAAAGAAATAGATGTCAAAATGAGTCGCGCGGAGTGAGTCCAATGTGAACACCGTCAATAAAAACTTTTAAAAAAACTGTCTAACTAGTCAACCGTCTAGGGAAATCTAATAAATAAGGCTGTTAAACTATGACTTCAAATGGTTAACTTATGTCGTTTTCGAGTGGACGTTCGGAGCTACTCTTTTTTCACTCCTTTTACTCCAAATTTCCCATTTTAGATAGGAATGGAACAGTTCCGAAATCCAAACGAAAACGACATTAATATCCATGAGCACCACACTAAAGTAGAAGTTAGAAAAAGTGGCTGCATTATAAAGATATGAAAAGTTATATTTGTTAACAGATTACACTGCTATTATTTTGCTCGGCACTGTATGTGGTGGAGAGACGAAATTGCTGAGGTTGAACAAATCGCAGAGTTATCGCTTATTCTTCTTTGTGCTTTGCTTTATTGTTCGAATGTGTTTTATTTTCATTTGTCGTCCACTCAGATAACTTCGCTTAATCAAGTGGAGTAAGGAGTGCAGTGGGATGGGATGATGATATAAGGTTATTTGAGCACATTAAAATTCGATTCTGCTTTTATACTCGCTGATTATACCTACCCTACATTTTAAAAATAACTGACACATTTCTCTCAAACAGGGGTTAAACTGAAACGAAAACAAAAATGCAGTGTAGTTGCGTATTTTGAATTAAAACACGCCTACTAGTGCATTTTTAACGGTTTTTTAGCTAATGGCAGCCAAGCATGAATCAAAGAATACAAGCATAGTTACATCATAAGATGACAATCTTTCGTACGTTTCACCCTCCAAAACCCATTTGTGTACATTGTTGTATTTGTTATTTCATCCCGTGTCGATGAATAGATGTGAATTGCAATGGATCTCTGCCACCAAATGTCAGAAGTGTCAGTGTGAAATTAAAAAAAAAAAAAAACAATCTGACAGCACTCCCTGGTTGGAAAAGAAAACCAAAAATGCCGAAGGCACGAAGGCTAGCCAAAAAAGTCGTGTGTTTAATAATAGTGATTAATATGTAATAAAATTAGTTTTTTTGTATCAAACATTTGAAAAAATGTTCACTAAAATGTTTAAACACTAATTAATACGTAATTCGATCGCAAATTTAAGTTTTCAGTTCCAAATACAAAATATAAAAAAAAAAACAAAATGACCGGATTTTTAACACTTCCAAGAGCATGTAAATATTTTCCAACAAGGGACTTTTTTTGCTGTTGTTTTTGGATGTCAAATTAGAAAGAGAAAAGACGAAGACAAATCTTGGAAGACCTCTTTTACAATTTAATGGGGTGGGTTTGTTCTGTTTTGCTAGATCGACCATTTTTTATGTGCAAATAACGCAGCCATCTTTAATTTCAACTCACCAGCTTTTCACCATGAAAATGGGGGATGTTAGGTGGGATACTTTGGCGTAATGAAAATTCTTTAAACTTTTTTTGAAAATTCATCTTGTGAGCCGGTGCGCTGCTGCACATTGATTTTTAAATCTTGACTCAAATTTGGAATTTTCCTTTGCCGTGAAGGACACCATGTTTGGCCTTCATTCTTTTACTCTCATAATGAAATTTCACAAGTCATCCTTAATGCTCTTAAGTGGTTGAAAGTGAGAAAACAAATAGTTTTTTCAATGTCAATTTTCACAGCACAGAGTGATAAGCTTTTAATTATTTACTTTGCGAAACCACTTTAATTCGATGTGATATAAATTAATTAAAGGAAAACTTAACATTTCACTTCACTCATTCGTCAATCAGAAAAAAAAGTCAAAAAATAAGCACCATGCGCCAAATTGTTTTTAGTTTACTTTCAACATTTTGTTTTTTGCATCCAACCACTTACGAATGAGCGGTCGATGAGCGCTCTTCACGTCCGAACGCAAAAGTTAACGAAAACTAGACGAACAGTACCAAATCGCAATTATGGGCAAAACATATGAATTCTTTGTATTCACTCGGTTTCGTACGACCACTTGCGTGGTCTCCCGACTATTGTAGTTCTACCTTTAGCCCCGACGTTTTTTTTTTCGACGAATTTCCTCCGGGCTTTCAAAAAAACACGCCTAAAATTGTCTTATGACAGCTGCGTTGATTCTCTGATTTCTCATTCTTATATTATTGTGTTTTTTTTCACCATATTCACTGTTTGTTTCAATAAATTGAGATAAAAAAACAAAAGACAATCGAATATACTTAAATCGATTATAAATTTTCACATTCAAAATTTGTTTCCACAAACTTATCCATATAAGGTTGCGTTAGCACTTGATAACTCGTTGCTGAATTTATTATACTTTTTGAACATACTCATGATATTTTTAAAATAACCGACATTTTGGTGGTGAATGGAGGAATTCTGTCTATGTGTGCAAATAAATGGTGGTGAATGGACGAATTATGCATATGTGTGCGTGTTTCTCCTGAATTTCCCCTTAATTAGCTTGTTGGCCGAGATCACAGATTAACCACATGAAGATGAGAATCCCCGGCAGCCATTTTGGTTTGCCTACAAGCTTGAACAGTTATCAGATAAAAAATGAGAATGTGTGTAAAGAAACCTCACACATAGACAGTAGGGATCTTCACATACCTGGTTAAATTGTTGTTGCAATTCACATCTATTCAACGACGCGGGATGAAATTACAAATACAATCATCGACGCGGGATGAAATTACAAATACAACAATGTAAACAAATGGGTTTTGGAGGGTGAAACGTACGAAACATTCTCATCTTCATATGGCTAATCAATATCAATTTAATTTCGGTTTTGTTTAATTATTTTACTTTAAAATGTGAAAAATGTCAACAACAATAATCTATTACGTAATTTCTGTTGATTGGTGATGTCTTTTTCTTGTTTGGAAAAATTCTGTTACTAGATCAATGAACTACTTTGAACTACTTCGACCACAGAGTAGATGAAGTTGACTGCAGCCAGAAGTACTTGGCAGTAGATACTGGAGCCCAAAGGAACACACCTAATAACAAATTTCACAGCAAAGTAATTTTCTGTGAAGGTGGCTTTTCGTGTGCGGATAATTAAATGATAAAGCTTTTTTTAAAGCCATAAAATATCACCGAAAATTATTTTAAAATTTATGTTAAATTGTTTTAAAAAATATAAATCGCCAAAAACAAAAAAAAAAGCAGAGTGGTATGGAAAAATGAAAATATCAGTCATATTTCCTTCATGTTTTATTGTTACTATAAGAAAAACATATAACACAATATTCAAATACATTATAACTTTATAACAAACAATTCACTTTAAAAACAAATGTAAATAGCTTTAGTTTTCGCACCCCTATACATTATCGTATACAAATTGAACAAAAAGTAATTCTCTTTGGCTCGTATTGCGTCACGACGGGTAGTCAAAATTAAAACAACGAGTGAAAGAATAGAAGTGGCATAATCTTGTATTCTTTGATTCATGGCAGCCAAGGTTTCCTAATTCCATGCGTATAAGGTCTGTTTGGTAACGTGAAAATTTTCACAAATTTTCGCAATTTGCTGTCAAAACCAATAGGAAAAAAATCCTTTTTGTGGAAAACTTGGTGAAAGTTTTAGTTATCAAACACAAACAGCAATAAATATCTGACTTCGAAGTAAACCGCTACCGGAGTGACGGCGGAAGTTTCCTATCTGATAACGACTGAGCGCAAGGTGCAAAGGAATCAAAACAAACAATGGGCACTTATATTCTACGTTCTTTCATAAAAACTAACAACATTGTTAAATTTCTACCGATACGTACGATAAATTACACCCAGGGACAGGAACCGCAACCAAAACTCCGTGAATACTTTTACTACATTGACCACGAAGGAATGGTATCTTATTAACTTAGAATGACAATTTTAAACTTAAAAAATAATTTATAAGCTCTTCTTAGACGATGCCAAAATGAAAAACTTTACGTCCTGTTTTAAGGAGACAAAATTTTTAAAGTTTTTTTTCACACGGATTAAACTAAACAAAACAGGTCGCTACAGCGAGGAATTTCCTTTTATGTCGCCTTGTGGTAGAGAGAGAAATTATATACGGTGTGACGATTTACCAATTGTTTTCACTCAAGTTCTCAAACATTCAGATGGTTTGTTCAATAAGAATCAATTTTGATTTATAAAGAAAATACAGTTCTATTTTTTTTTTTCTCAAAGGAAACGATGTTCTTTCATATGCCCACGCAGGTGAACAATTAATAACTCTGTTCCAGCCTGATAAAATCTATATGAATCCCGATTCGGGAAGGGTTTATCATCCAGCTTGGCCAGAAGTTGGTGGCATTGGACTTATTCGATCTAAACTAGCGATAGAACTTTGTAAATACTTCGAATTTGAGAAAGGTGAAGCTAATTCACCGACACACTTCGTGTGGAATGGCCAACGAATACAGTTGCAAATCGATTGGATTAAAGACACAATAATTAATAATAGGAATAGTCAATAATTATTATAAATGTAATATTTGTAATTTTATTAAATAAACACTATTCTATGCTAAGCGCTTTAAATTCGCCTTCTTTTACCCAAGAGAGACCCACGGAGCCAGATAGGGATGAATCGCTTTCAAAATGTCTTGATTTTATTTTTTCAATAACTGGATTATGGGTTTCGTGAATGAACTTCTCAAAAACAATATAATGTGGGTCCTCCGAAGTTGGGGCGTCGTAGACGTGATCTTTACTTTGATTCGCACACTTTTTGGCACGTGCAATGAACTCGGTTCGGTTTTGGGCAAGCAAATCAGCTGCTTCTTTATTCAAAACCGAAGGACTGGCTTTTAAGGACTCCCATGGATCGAGAAACACGAACTGTAAGAACTTTAACACCTGCCATATATGATCATCGCCCACTTTCCAAACAGGGAAGTCTGCTGTGATGTCCAGAGCTCCAGTAAATGGACAGACAAGTGGATGGAATACTTCATTTTGAAATATAATAGTCTACAAGAAAGCTTCATAATACCAAACTACTGCAATTTCATTATTTTTACTTACTGGTAGCGCAGAATCTTGGGGAAACTTTTCGGGTAGCAAAATGTTGAAACGAAACACTGCTTCAGCATAGAAGCCTGAACGTACAAATATGACTCCAAACCAAGCTGAAAATAAAATATTGAATTATAGTTTTCTAAATAGAATTATAAGCTAATTTGGATACCTACAAAGGGAATTACCAAAAGTTGGAATAACATAAACTCCAGAGATTTTCTCGGCTGCAACCATTTTGCTAAAAAAGATTTTTTTTATTACAATGGTGACTAAGTAAATATTTATTTTATTCAATTACTACTCAGCAAGAATCTTATATTCTTGTTGAATTGTAGAAAAGATTTCTTCCTCCGATTTTGTAGTGTCTAAAGTCATTTTATTAATTAATTTAATTAGTTTAAAAACAATAACAAGAACAACAAGATAAAGATAAAAGATACCAATCAAGTAAAAGTCGAAAATACTATAGGTTTGTTCAACGAGGCTGTTGGGAACAGTTTAGAACAGAAAAGTACAACTTCTTGCTGTTCAATGAGGAATTTTCAGTTCTAAACTGTTCTGGTTTGCTATTCAATGAGGCTGCCTAGAACACTTTGGAACAGTTTCGAACAGGATTTTCTGTACTAGCTTTTTAAGTAGAACAACTTAGAACAGATTTCCTGTTCTGACGTTTATCCGTTATCACGAATCTGTTCTGTTCTGTTCTAATCTAACTATTTTGTCACTGAACACAACTTATATGAAGATGCCTCCAAGATTTGTCTTTGTCTTTTCTCTTTCTAATTTGACATCTAAAAACAACAACAAAAAAAGTCCCTGGTTGGAAAATTTACATGCTCTTGGCCATAGATACACCATATAAAGATAATAATCTCGGCTGTCATCCGAGTTTGCCTACAAGCTAATTCAGGGGAAATTCAGGAGAAACACGCACACATATGCAGAATTCGTCCATTCAACACCATTAATTTGCACACATAGACAGAATTCCTCCATTCACCACCAAAATGTCGGTTATTTTAAAAATATCATGAGTATGTTCAAAAAGTATAATAAATTCAGCAACGAGTTATCAAGTGCTAACGCGACCTTATATGGATAAGTTTGTGGAAACAAATTTTGAAAGTGAACATTTATAATCGATTTAAGTATATTCGATTGTCTTTAGTTTTTTAATCTCAATTTATTGAAACAAACAGTGAATATGATGAAAAAAAAAAACAATAGTATAAGAATGAGAAATCAGAAAATCAACGCAGCTGTCGTAAGACAATTTTAGGCGTGTTTTTTTTTGCAAGCCCGGAGGAATTAAGTCGAAAAAAAATTGGTACGAAACCGAGTGAATACAAAGAATTCATATGTTTTGCCCATAATTACGATTTGGTACTGTTCGTTTAGTTTTCGTTAACTTTTGCCTTCGGGCGTGAAGAGCGCTCATCGACCGCTCATTCGTAAGTGGGTGGATGCAAAAAACAAAATGGTGAAAGTAAACTAAAAACACTTTGGCGCATGGTGCTTATTTTTTGACTTTTTTTCTGATTGATGAATGAGTAAAATGTTAAGTTTTCCTTTAATAAATTTATATCACATGAAATTTAAGTGGTTTCGCAAAGTAAATAATTAAAAGCTTATCACTCTGTGCTGTAGGGCTGTGTCAATCAGGAACGATTCGATTTTTTTGATCCGATCATCAAAAAGTATTGATGATTGAAATCACAAATTTTCGTTTCAATCGATCCCAATCTCAATCATTTCAATGATTCTCGATTTTCCATCCCAATCTCAATCGTTTTGATGATTCCCGATTTTCCATCCCAATCTCAATCATTGCAATGAATCTCGATTTTCGATATCAATTTCTATTGAATTATATAATAAAGAAATATGGGTCAGATTGCGTTTGGTCAAAATCGGTACAGTATTCGTTAACTTCGAAGATTGAATTTCATCGAAACCGAAATAAAAAAAATTGTCTAAGTTTGACAGGTGTCAAAATATGCCAACATTTTTGGTACGGCGGATCGAAAAACGGAGTACGACAATCGATTTAGGACGTGGATATTACCCTAGTCTCACGGCCAAATTTCTGGGAACACTAGAACACTTAGTTTGACAGGTGTCAAAATATGCCAAAATGTTTGGTACGCTGGATTGAAAAACGGAGTACGTCAATTAAGGAGGTGGAAAGTACCTAATGTCACGCAAGTTCTCAAGGTCCATTAAAACACTTTTAATTTGACAGGTGTCAAAATGTCAAATCATTTCCGAGAATACGCGCTAAGTAACGTTGTACATCGTAACGTCGCACAGAGGAAAGTCCATGTTTTTATTTCACTCTACAACCGACATAGGTGTTTACACATCAAAAATCGAATCGGAACACTATGAAATAATGAATGAATGAATGAAAATGATCGAATGATAAAAATGATCGAATCATTTTGGTAATCGATTCTTGAACGATTCGATCATATGAAATGAACGATTTACACAGCTCTACTGTGCTGTGAAAATTAACATTGAACAAACTATTTGTTTTCTTACTTTCAACCACTTAAGAGCATTACGGATGACTTGTGAAATTGACGTTTCGGACAGAAAAACACAGTTCAGCTAAATGTCATTATGAGAGTAAAAGAATGAAGGCCAAACATGGTGTCATTCACGGCAATACGAAATACTGCTATTATACACGACTAGTTTTTAGTCATTACTTCTTTTTAAATAAGGAGTGGGTCATGTATGTCGTAGGCCAAATTTTGACCACTGATTTTTGACATTTCTTATTGTATTCCTTGTTTATTTAACAAGTCACTTCATTTATTTCTGTTGTTTGTAGGGCGTACAGGGGAAATTCCAAATTTGAGTCAAGATTTAAAAATCAATGTGCAGTAGCGCACGGCTCACAAGATGAATTTTCAAAAAAAGTTTAAAGAAGTTTCATCACGCCAAAGTCGTCGTTTAATAGCGGACTTAGTATCATTAAATTTGTGTTTCTTTCAACACAACCCGATATCCCACCTTACATCCCTCATTTTCATGGTGAAAAGCTGGTGAGTTGGAATTTTCTTAAAGATGGCTGCGTTATTTGCACATACAAAATGGCCGATCTAGCAAAACAGAACAAACCCACCCCATTAAATTGTTGTTGCAATTCACATCTATTCATCGACACGGGATGAAATTACAAATACAACAATGTAAACAAATGGGTTTTGGAGGGTGAAACGTACGAAAGATTGTCATCTTTATATGGTGTATCTATGCTCTTGGCCATAGAGTACCTATATTACATAGAGTACCTATATTACCTAGAGAACCGACCGGTACCCCTCTTGCCTTAAACCATAGAGTACCTATATTACCTAGAGAACCGACTTAGGCGGTCGTTCTCTTCCACCCTACAAGCTGTACTGAGAGGAAAATGCCCATTAAGTTTTGTATGGGGTTGTTGTCCAATGCATTTTTATTGGGACCGAACCAACATGGCTTCAATTTAAAGGACTTCGCTCAAATTGCTCAAAGTGCTCAATAAGGTGGATAAGACCGCCCAGGGATTCAAAAAAAAAATCCGTTAAATTCAAAAATTGAGAAATTTATTAATTTCGTAGTCAAATTTCTTTTTTTAACCTTTTGTCAACCTAAACTATGAAGAATATCGGTCATTGTTGCTCCCGGGTTATAAATTGAATAATATTTTTGAATATTTATGTTTAAAAAAAAAACAAAAACACCTACCGAAAATTGGAAGCGCACTCTAGTTTCTTAGCTCAAAAAGGTACGTGTCTACGATTTAGGTGTGCAAATCGTAGACACGTACCTTTTTGAGCTAATGCCACCACTTTGTTCACAATTAAACCGTAGACACGTACCTTTTAGAACTAATGCGCCAATTTGTTTTTATATCCACCATTCACACGGATTCACGGATAAGGAAAAAAGAGTAAACTAAGAGAGTTTTCACTTACTCACCTCAAATAAAATTTGCGGGTGTTTAAGGCAAGAGGGGTACCGGTCGGTTCTCTAGGTAATATAGGTACTCTATGCCTTAAACACTCGCAAATTTTATTTGAGGTGAGTAAGTGAAAACTCTCTTAGTTTACTCTTTTTTCCTTATCCGTGAATCCGTGTGAATGGTGGATACAAAAACAAATTGGCGCATTAATTCTAAAAGGTACGTGTCTACGGTTTAATTGTGAACAAAGTGGTGGCATTAGCTCAAAAAGGTACGTGTCTACGATTTGCACACCTAAATCGTAGACACGTACCTTTTTGAGCTAAGAAACTAGAGTGCGCTTCCAATTTTCGGTAGGTGTTTTTGTTTTTTTTTTAAACATAAATATTCAAAAATATTATTTAATTTATTACCCGGGAGCAACAATGACCAATATTCTTCATAGTTTAGGTTGACAAAAGGTTAAAAAAAGAAATTCGACTACGAAATTAATAAATTTCTCAATTTTTGAATTTAACGAATTTTTTTTTTAATCCCTGGGCGGTCTTATCCACCTTATTGAGCACTTTGAGCAATTTGAGCGAAGTCCTTTCAATTGAAGCCATGTTGGTTCGGTCCCATTTAAAATGCATTGGACAACAACCCCATACAAAACTTAATGGGCATTTTCCTCTCAGTACAGCTTGTAGGGTGGAAGAGAACGACCGCCTAAGTCGGTTCTCTAGGTAATATAGGTACTCTATGCTATATTACCTAGAGAACCGACCGGTACCCCTCTTGCCTTAAACACCCGCAAATTTTATTTGAGGTGAGTAACTGAAAACTCTCTTAGTTTACTCTTTTTTCCTTATCCGTGAATCCGTGTGAATGGTGGATATAAAAACAAATTGGCGCATTAGTTCAAAAAGGGACGTGTCTACGGTTTAATTGTGAACAAAGTGGTGGCATTAGCTCAAAAAGGTGCGTGTCTACGATTTGCAAACCTAAATCGTAGACACGTACCTTTTTGAGCTAAGAAACTAGAGTGCGCTTCCAATTTTCGGTAGGTGTTTTTGTTTTTTTTTTTAAACATAAATATTCAAAAATATTATTTAATTTATTACCCGGGAGCAACAATGACCGATATTCTTCATAGTTTAGGTTGACAAAAGGTTAAAAAAAGAAATTTGACTACGAAATTAATAAATTTCTCAATTTTTGAATTTAACTGATTTTTGTTTTAAATACCCGGGCGGTCTTATTCACCTTATTGAGCAAACTGAGAAAATTGAGCAAACTCCTTTAAATTGAAGCGAAGTTGGTTCGGCCCCATTTAAAATGCATGGGACAACAACTACATACACAAATTAATGGAGATTTTCCTCTCAGTACAGCTTGTAGGGTGGAAGAGAACGACCGCCTAAGTCGGTTCTCTAGGTAATATAGGTACTCTTTGCTCTTGGCAGTGTTAAAAATCCGGTCATTTGATTATTTTTTGTATTTGGAACTGAAAACTTAAAATTGCGATCGAATTACGTATTAATTAGTATTTAAACATTTTAGTGAACATTTTTCAAGTGTTTGATACAAAAAAACTAATTTTATTACATATTAATCACACGACTTTTTTAGCTCGCCTTCGTGCCTTTTGCATTTGGTTTTGTTTTCCAACCAGGGAGTGCTGTCAGAATGTTTTTTTTTTTTTTTTAATTTCACACTGACACTTCTGGCACAGATCCATCAGATAGCCAGAATTGAAATAATGTATATTTGAGAATGATTGCTTGATCAAGCATAGGCACATTTTCGCATAGAAATTTAATTAAAAATAAATGATTGAAAACTCATGCATGAAGTGTGTATATGCAACGTCAAAAAAAATTATTAATACACTCTCACATGCATGACAAGCATTTGAACAATGTATATCCCGCCTTAGGTGTTTTGACAGGTTTTATACATTTTACTGAAAAGATGCCAAACAGACCTAATTGACATTTAACTTTTTACGACACCTCGAAATACCAGAACCCGCCCAAAGATTTGTAATGTTTTGTTTATTTATCTCCGTAGCACAGATTAGCCACATGAAGATGAGAATCCCCGGCAGCCATTTTAATTTGCCAACAAGCTTGAGCTGTCAGATATCAGATAAAAAAATGAGAATGTGTGTATAAAAACCTCACACATTTACAGTAGGGATCTTCACACACCTGGTTAAATTGTTGTTGCATTTCACATCTATTCATCGACGCGGGAAGAAATTACAAATACAACAATGTAAACAAATGGGTTTTGGAGGGTGAAACGTACGAAAGATTCTCATCTTCATGTGGCTAGTCTGTGGTTTTGTTTATTTATCTCCTTACTCTACTCCGTACTCCGTGTCCGTAGTCTGTCATCGTCTGTTTCTGTTGAATTATTGCTAAAAATGAGGAGGACTTTTGTTAGTAAAAAGTAAACGAAAATTCTTTAATATTTCCGAGCTACCCAAATGTCTCTAAGAAAATAATTGTTTAATTTTTAGATCAAATCATCGATCTACAAAAATTGCATCAAAAAACCCACCTTCAAAATACGATGAAAAATTCACCTTCAAATGCGATCAACAAGCTGCGATTATTTCTGAAAAACTCCAGAGTTTCTACAAAGAAAATGAATTCTTCGACACTGTCTTGATAGCTGGAAGTGATTGCATCAACATACAAGGTCACAGAGTCGTTCTGTGTGCAATGAGTGAGTACTTCTTAGAAATATTCCGTGGGAATCAAACAATTTCAAAGGGAAATTTAGTGGAACTCAAAGAAGTCGAAGCTTCAACATTGAAACTTATCATCGATTTCATGTATTCGGGTTCGATTGAATTGAGTCTCGAAACTGCTGAGGGAATTTTGCGAACTGCATCGTTTTTAAAAATGAAAACCCTAGTAGATGGTTGCAGTGAATTGATTGAGAAAAACATCAATCCAAGCAACTCTTTGAATTGGTTCCGATTGGCCAACGAACTGTGCTTATCCAGAATGAAGGTCAAGGCTCTAGAATGTACCTACAATCACTTTGAGGAAATATGCAAAAAGAAAGAACTTCTGATGCTTAGTGAAAATGAATTGAAGGACTTACTATTCAACGACAATCCCCATGGGGAGTTCGAAGAGGATGTCTTTTTATCCATGGTGGCGTGGATTAACTATGACAAATTAAATCGCGAACATCTTAATTTTCAGCTTCTGTCAATGGTTCGTTTTCAGGCTCTTACGCCCAAGTTCATTGTTGAAAACAGAAAGTCCGTTTGTAAAACTGTGGAAAGCTACGAATTGATATGCAGTTGGCTTCAGTGGCATTTGTCGCCGGAAACTCGTTCAGACAATCAGCAAAATTATGCTTTCAAGCCAAGGACGGTCTCTGATGAACTTGCAGTCATAAGAGTCAGTAATGAATGTAAAAGTATTAATATTGAAACATTTAACCCTGAAGAAAATAAATGGTCTGTCAAATTAGAAACCAGCCTCCCCACACAGAAACTGTATGCTTCAATAATTAAGTTGAACGATAAATTGATTGTAGTTGGCGGAATCGTGGGTACTTATGATACAAATAGTATCGAATGTTTAGACCTGAAAACCTTGGAGTGGAATGATCTTCCTCCAATGAAAAAAAATCGAAGTAGTTGTCAGTTGGAGGATTTGAAAGGATATTTGTGTGTTTTTGGTGGTGATCCAAATGGAGATTCAGTTTCCATGGAGATATTTAATTTTTCCACACGCAAATGGCATGACGTCCAAATGCTATCTCCACCAAGCCAAACGAGTAAAATAGCTGCCCACAATGGATTGTTATACATTCTTGATTTGCAATACAGATTATTGCAATCTTATAATGTGTCTTCAAATAAATGGACTTCGAAATCGGTTGAGTTATGTCCAGTTCAGGGTTTTGGTTTTGTTGCGTTTGAAGGTTTTTTGTATGTACTTGGCGGTTATTCTTATGAAGGAGAACGCTCGGAATATGTTGACCGATTTAATTTATCCAACAATTCCTGGTGTGAAATGGCATCATTACCAGCCAAATTCTATTGTTTGCAAACGACTATTTTAAAAAATAAAATTATAATTGGTGAAGGCGGCTGTGTTCTTGAGTATAATATAGATACAAATAAATGGGATTTTTTGCCTAGTTTATCGGGTAGTACTAATGACAACATTTTTTGTACTCTTAGAAGTGATTTATTTAAATAGTTTAATAAAATGTTTGTGCAATTTTTTTAATTGAATAACCTTTATTTTTCAGATAAAAATACAAAATACCATTATTGTTTTTTAAACAAATTTGTTTTTAAATTTTTGTGTGGGAAATTGAGTTCTATTAATGGGATTGTCAAGATCAAGTGAATCAAAAGTCAGGGAAAATGGCAATTTGTGATATTTGAAGTTAGTTATACCTCGGACATAAAGAATGGAAAAATGGATGTTTGTTACACCCAACACAGCCAAACGCTGAAAAAAAACCTTTAAGATAGAAATTAGCTGTCGGCTCTTGGTCTATTAGGCTTAGGTCACGCAGTGAGCGGCATGTGGACAAATCAAGCTTTCAATTTTGTCGCTAATATATCATAAGAATACGTTAAACTCTTGAAAAAATTGGTAAAAAGATAGCTAGATAGATAGATCGTCTGCGTTTGCCAGAAAGAACTCTGAAATTAATTCAAGTTTATAATAAATTGAATTTATTTCTATTTAAATTAATTTGAAAAATAAATGTTTAATTCCAATGAACTTACAACTAAAAACTTACTACATACATTACTAAAGGTATTTGTATATGTATCAATGTATGTATATACATATATAAAAAAAAGTAAACAAAACATGTAAGTAATACAAAATAAAAAAAAAAATATTCTTAAAAATATCACGTAACACTCTGACTAGACGTACACATACATATACATAATTGCTTTATCGATAAACTGTTAATTTGACTGTTGTATAATTAAGTAATATCTTTATTTTTGGCACTAGATTTAGGGCCAGTTTCACAGTTGACACTTACCGGAATGAGTGGCACTTAAGTTTCCCATATGAGGAATTTAAGCTAAGTTTCATAGCCAGCGTAAGTGGAACTTAAGTCACCAACATCGGAGACTTAAGTGCCACTTATTCAGGTAACAGTGCGCTGTGATATTGGGAATTAATCTTCCACATTCCTCACTTAAGTGTCACTTTTCTGACTGTGAAACTGGCCCTTATTCTTATATATGTAGCTATTTTAATATTTTAATAATTAGTAAGATTTAAATTCTTAAAAATTTGCCATAAAACTTTTTGTTTGTTATAAAACTTCTAATTAGGACTAGATGGATCTGGATGTGGTCCTGCCAGAAGTTGTTGCAGCTTAGCTGCAGCTGGAAACGAACCCAAATCTAATGGGGCAGCACCGGTTGTGCTTTGAATATAGGCTAGCAATCTATATATATTCATACAAAACAACAAATAAAAACATTATAAGACAAAGTATTTTTTTTTAGAATTTTTCAAATTTCCAAACCTCCTTAGTTCATCTAGAGCATTCTGTTGCATGAGAATATAGTTCTTTGCAAGTAGAAGAGTTGCAATTTTAGACAGCTTTCGCACAGAAGGCGAATGGGCATATGGGATAACGCTTCGAAGTTCATCAAGGGCATCATTCAAATCATGCATTCTTCTTCGTTCTCTGTAAGAAAAAAAATAATTTCAAAACTTGAAAAAATAGTTTCCTCTAGCTGTACCTTGCATTAATGTTAAGCCTAACGACTTTTCCCTGACGGTTCTTTTGTTTGCCACCAGAACTTGAAGAAGGCACTGGTGATTTATCCCGTCCGCTTCCAATGATCTTATTTTCGTCGGTTTGTGCAGGTTGTGGCAATGTAAGACTGCTTTGAGCGTAAAAGCCTCCGATTCCGACAGCACCCAAAGGAGTTCGGCGACCGGGTACACTCTGTGGTGGACTTGATGTGGGTCCAGGATGACCACTTAACATGTTTTGTGTTGGAGGAAGTGGAGGATGTCCATGGCCGTGAATTCCAAATCCAAATGACATGTTGGGATCCATGTTTGGTTTCTGTAAGTAAACGAATTTGAATATTAGTAAATTATTTTATGAATATCAAATTTCAAATCACACACCAAAATGTCATAATTGCTATCACTGATTTGATTTTCAACTTCCATCTCCCCATTTTATTAGTATAGTAAGGGAGGTGACCTTAAATTTATACTTATGTATCTCATGGCGGCTTTTGAAAAAGTGGACCTACAGCTTATGTACAAAGACAAACGTATACAAAAAACAGGTAGCCAGACAGACAAGTAATTTCAGTTTGTTTTGTTCAGAACACGCACCGGTTGCATTGGTTTACACGACAAGGACTTTGCATTTTACATAATTGAAAACTATCGAACTCAAATAAAAATAACAGGGGCCAAATAACCGCATCAATGACTGATCGAGTGAGTGCCATCAGTGATCGAATGAACGAGTAAAACCTATGGGGATGATGACTCCATAACGTGAGCGGTAATGCCAAACTCACATAATTCAGTCACGTATTACTCGATAACTAATGCGGTTATTCGGCCCCTCTGTTTTATAAAATCAACAAAAGTCTGTCGGACTACTGCGACAACACGACAACACATAATCACAATAAAATAAATCTTCTGTGACAAGCTCTTAATGAGAATTTCAGTCGCTTAGGTTTAGTTTTTTTTTCGCAATCATTGATGATCTGCAAACCACTTGTAGGTTTATCTTAGGTACTACAAATGAAGATTATTTGAATGGAATATGTAGAAGATCTCCATCTCCATGGGCGTAATATTACGTTCTCAGAACCATTTTTAGAACCATTCAAAATGCTCTTTATCTAGGTATATCAATCAGTCAGTCATAATTTTATTACTTTCTACATCAACAAAAAGTAAAGAATATTTAAATAAAAATACTTTTTTACAATACCACGAACTAATATACCTACATTTTAGACGAAATGCATATTGGGCGGATGCATACTACTCTCTTCACTCCTTACTATCATCTATTGCATGCACCCCAGGTTTTTCGTTTAAAAATTGTGTCTTAATTCACCTCCAAGATTTTGCCAACTATTCAAGTAAGAGCTATTGATTTTCTACACTTGTAGCTTTGAGTTACAGCAAATAGAAAAATTGCATAATTTCCCACTTTTAGTATATTCGTTTATTACACTTGTAGAACTTCCAGTCGACTAGTAGTTTTGTTTTACAGAAATTGTATTACACCTGTAGAAATTCACTTTTACTACAAGTAGGTACTTGTAGCTGTGTTAAAGGCCGCTTGTTGAGAATTTTTGCTGTCAAACCAACATTTCCGCTCATGTTTTGCATTTCGAACGAAATCGGATTGAAATCGATTTTCAATTCACGAAACAAAATTCCATGTTCTACAATTCGTTAGTTTTTTTTCGAAAATTTCGCAACTACTTCAAACCAGAGATCAAAAGTAAAACAGGTATTAAATTAAATTCATCTCTCATCTCATCTGCTCAGATTCTTAAATATTGTCACTTACCAACCATTTTATTTAAAAAATACTTTTTTCGGTTTCTCTCAGTGAGAAACTTTTATTTAGATTTTTTTTTAGGTTTTGGTTAACCATTGGGTACTTCTTATCCTTGACAGAAATGAATAAATCTCATTTGGTGATTTTTATTTTAAATTGTGCGTTCTAAAAGGACAATTTCTAACAACTGTTTAAAATGCAGAAAGTATTTATAATAATATTTTAATCTGAGAACCACAACCACATAACAAAAGGCACAAATCGTTTTACATGTATTCGTATTATCTGTATTCGTTTTTTTTTGGTAATACGACAAGACAAGAATAAAAACGTGATAGAAAACGGAAAGTATCCGGGTTTAGGGCACACAAGGTAATTGTAGCGTTCACACATATCCGGTTCTATAAGGTTTAATTTTTATGTTTAATCGGTTTTTTTTGGTCACTTCCTTTTATATGCAAATAAAACTTTATTTCATACTTTTCCCTACGTTTCGTCGTATTTTCTCGACTTCATCAAGGGTAGTTTATTAAATATGAACAAAATTTTGTTACATTGTTTAATAATAATCATTGATAGATGACAATTTTAAAATATTGAATTTTAGCACAGCACTTTAGAAAAACTAAATTGTCATCTATCAATAATTATTATTAAATATAACAAAAAATTTTCATATTTAATAAACTAGCCCTTAAGTCGGTTCAAAGCTATTTTGGGTTAAACAATTCGCATAAAGTATTGAAAGGATATTTATTCACCTATTTAAAAGTGCCCTTATATTGCCTTTGCTATTATTAGTGGCAAGTCAGATATTTGTGACCAAGTCAAATTGCGCCAACAAAAACTCAAATTTAAGTTGAATAAAATAAGTTACCTGACCAAAAATTCGATTTTGCTCAAAATTTTTAAGCCCGTGCACCCTTAAATTAAATGCACGACTAGATATCATGCACTTGCTCTTGTAGTTCAAGTTACTTAGAATGAAGGATTTTATAATTATACATTTATAAATCAATGTAATTAATAAAAATAATCATTGTATACATGTTTGTATTTATTCATATGAAAAAATGAAAAAAGAAGCATGAAACTCCTTATTTAAATTACTAAAACAAATACTAATAATGTTTAAATCTCAAAGTAAGGAATTCCTGAAAATTTTTATTTTATGGAAAAAGTTTAAAAATCGTTGAAGCCGTTTTTCTTAAAAAAAGAAAACATTTATACAAAATCTGATACCAACATTTAATAACATGTATTTTAAAACCTAATTTCAAAAAAAAAAATCATTAACCCGTTTTCAAATTATTGATTTAGAAAAAAAAATTAGGATTTAAAATTTTAGGATCCAAAAATTATTTGTTTGGACATTACGTATGCAAAAGTATTTTTTATTAAAAAGGACTTCATGAATAAATTTTTTTATTCAAATCGCCAAAGCCGTTAGCGAGATAATCTAAAATAAAAAATAACCGTTTTATGACATGTTCCTATCGTTGATGGCGCATTCAACACATTACGTTTTACATCTGAATTTTCAGAATTCTAAATTTTTGGAGCTTCTGATTGGCTAGCTGTTATAAAAAGTTAGATGACTTTAAGTTAAGTTTCATCTGAATTTTCGGACAAAAATTCTTATCTGAAAATTCAGAATAGTGATTGTGGTGAGGGAAATGTTGAACTTTATCATTTTCGCTTTGTTTGGTGGTTGATTTATTTTCATCACCAGCAAAATTATACTTTTTTACATAAAAGAACTTATTGTTTATTGATAAATTAGTTATATCCCAATAAATAGATTTTAAAACAGAAACAAATAATTTGGGTTCTGCATAACAGTATAAACACTTTAAATTAACTTTAAATTAATCTAGCTGGACCACCCCAGCCGGGTACCCAGACAAAATTTTTGTAATCGATTACTAAAAAATTGTCCTACTTAAAATAACCTTTCAAACACAAAAAGAATTTTTCAAATCGGATACCACTTTTCGATTTTACCCAATTTCACCCTATAAATACCCTTTTTTTTTTAAAAAAAGAATATCCCTAAAGCCATTTCCTAAGAAAAACCTTTTATACAAAAAAGAATTTCTTAAATCGGGCATTTTTTATTTTTACCCAATTTCACCCTACAAATAGAAAAATTTAAAAAAAAAATAGTCTAAAAGCCATTTCCTGAGAATGCCGTTTTCAATCGGATACGTCTTTTTCATTTTACCCCATTTCACCCTACACAGTGAGTTTTTCCGATATTTTAATAGTTATTCTGCGACGAGTCGAACAAATCAGAGATCATTAAAACCTGTTCCTGATTTTTTCACATATCATATCCCCAAACAACTCAATCTCAAGTTTGTATTTACGAATGAAATTGTAAATGTAAGTCCTTATAGGTGAATGCAAGACTTTCGACTGAAATTTTAGATTTTTTTGCGTTCAACAACATAAATTCAGATCTGAATTATCAGATTTTGTGATTGAACGTGTCCAATAACAATTTTTGCGACAAACATATTTTTTTTACCAAAATGCATGTATTCTACAATATAGTGCACCAAACTTTTATCAAAATCGTTAAAGCCGTTTTTGAGAGGCCTTAAATTTTCAATAATTGATGTATGGAAGGGTGACATCGCTTCAGTGTTTTTTTTTAGGCTCACATTGAGACAGACATCATACATACAAACAGAGTTGCCACCCACTTTTTTCGTGTTCTCTATCGTCGTAATGTCAGGTTGTTATTACACACATGTTCTTGTAGATAGAATACAGATAGGATATTTTTTACGAATTGTCTACATTGTCGACAAAATTAATTGAATTGTCTACATGTAGACATTAATGTAGTATACATTTATCGTCTACATGGCTCAACACTGCGTATACAGTGCCGAGCAAAATAATAGCAGTGTAATCTGTTAAGAAATATAATTTTTCATATCTTTATAATGCAGCCACTTTTTCTAACTTCTACTGTAGTGTGGTGCTCATGGATATTAAGTTAACCATTTAAAGTCATAGTTTAACGGTTTATTCTTAGTGCATTGATTAAATGTCACTTTTGTATTGGCTGAATATTTTTTTAAATTGTGTAGAATTCGTTGCAACCAAAAAATAAACAACTCGTCTTCCAAAAAATCCGCGACTTTCAATTTGACGTATTAGAAATATCAAGTCTTCATAGTGTGTGTGTAAATCAGTGTGAAATCTTGCTAAAAACCCAAGATTTGTTTTGACAGAAAAGAATCGATTTTGAAAAAGTTTGATTTAGAAAAAATTCGATTCTGTTTAGAAAAAATTCGATTTCTTTGTTGTAAGGAATTCGCCATTAAATTGAGTTGATGAAAGAATACTATTCTGAGTTGATTTCCAACTCATAAATATTTTGTTATTACTATTGGTGCAAAATTTTAAACAGCCTGATGTTAAGGTTTTAGCATGATACTAGTTAAAACCTTACTAACCTTAAAGCTCTTTATTAAAATGTTGTTAGTTTTAAACACTTTTTAACTAGTATCATACTAAATCCACTCAAGCTGAACGCGCCTAAAACAGTGACATTTCGTGCCAAAAATATAGCAAACATACCTTTTTAAAATTTGTCTTTGTGAAATTAACATATAGATTTAGTAATATGTTAAAAAGATAAAAAAGCAAACTGGCGATTTTAACTTTAGTAAAATGTTTAAAGATAGTATAGTTAAACTAGTTTAAAATTAGCAAAATCCTCTTTTGAACCTAGTATTATACTAAAAATGATTTAACACTTTACCATTGCCATTGGCGCAAAATTTTAGACGATTTAGTTAAGTGTTAAATCAGTTTTAGTATGATACTAGCTTAAAAAAAGAATTTTGCTAATTTTAAACGAGTTTAACATGATATAATCTCTTAACATTTTACTAAAGTTAAAATCGCCAGATTGCTGTTTTATCTTTTTAACATATTACTACATCCATATCTGTCACTTTGACATAGAAAAACTTTAAAAAGGTATGTTTGCTTACTTTTTTGCACGAAATGTCACTGTTTTAGACGCGTTCAGCTTGAGTTTCGTAAGAACATAGGTTTAATATGATACTAGTTAAAAAGTGTTTAAAAATAAGAACATTTTAATAAAGAGCTTTAAAGTTAGTAAAGTGTTAACTAGTATCATGCTAAAACCTTAAAATGAGGTTATTTAAAATTTTGCGCCATATTTTTAAATAGTCAGTCATTTTGTCATTCACTCAAAGTTGTTTTCATTTTGTCTTAAATTTGTTTCAACAGTTTTTAATTTAAATTTATTGACTTTAGAAGATTTGGTGAGAATAGTGTAAGCTCAAGTTTGTATGAAAGTTGTGCAATATACTTTTTTCGTAATGAAGACGTATGTAAGACGATCACCAAACATCGAATATGATCCTAGATACACCACCAAAACGATAAAACACGCAGGATCTCGTATCATGGTATGGGGATGCTTCTCATAATGGAGTTGGTCCAATATATTGGATCAAAAGTATAATTAATCAGCACTCGCATGTGTAAATTTTGCAGAACATCATGCTAATGCAGACTTCAAAATGCCGCTTAAATGGGTCTTTTAGCAGAATAATGACCTAAAGCACACCAGCAGAACAGCTAAACAATAGTTTCAGGACGAGAAGATTGAGGTCTAGGAGTGGCCTGCTCAGTCTTCGTGCCTCAATCCCTTTGAAAATCTTTGGGCGGACATAAAAAAAGAAGTATCGAATGCCAAACCAAAAAATAACAAAGTGATATTGACCGTAGTTCAGCAGGGTTGGTGATAAATATCACTGCAAAGATGTGAGGGGGTTTTCGACTCAATGGAGCGTCGTTGCGAAGCTATATGTATGTTAAAAAATAATGGTCATGCTGCTAAATTAAATACTAAATAAAATTACAATGAATTGAACTTTTTGAACCCTTATTTGGACTTAATTATACACAATGAGACAAGCACTGCTATTATTTTGCTCCCTTTATTTTCGAACATATTTTGTTTTTGTATGGTTACTACATTAATAATAATTCAATTTATAAAAAAAAAAACATTTCAATAAAACGTAGGTACAAAGTTTTACCAACAATGATTTCTAAAATCAAACTTCCTTTGATTTTTCATTTTTGTCTAAACTTATTTTTCGTTGCACTGCTATGTTTTTGCTCGCAGCTGTATGGATATTGTAGTTTTATTTCTTATGATTGCACAATAACGTTATCTTAAAAAATTATCTGCTGACAAATTTTCTAAACTAGAAACAGCTACTAGAAATGCTACTAAATATATTTTGTATCAGTATTTATTGACTAAAATCTTGCGTCTTAGAACATCTAACTGATGAAACTGTCGTGCCTGTTCCCAAAAAAACTTTCAAGTGAATTTATTGAATACTTATAGTCCATTCAAACAAAAACAATACATTTCCTATTGTTCATTCAGAAGCTTGAATTATCAACAAACCAGGTTTCATTTAAAAAACGCCGCCGGTCTTACAGTCATATTTAAAGTAATTATTATAATTATACATGATTATTATTTATGTATGTTGAAGATTTCTTTTAAACAATAACGGTTTCGATTCGAATTCAACTGTGAATAAACCCCCCTTTCCCCGAGAGGGCCAACAACAAAATATTCCAAAAATGTCGTCCATAGCTTTTAAAAGCGAATCTAGCGTCATCTATAGGCCAAAGCATCAGAAAATCACTGTCATGCGCAGATAAAAGCTTCAAAAACATATGTCAAATTTTCACTGGGAGCTTTCGCAGTAAGATAATCATAACACTGAATTCAAAAAAATTAATAACAAACCAGTAACTAATGCTTAGTTTGATTGAAATTAACAACCTTAAACTACAAAGTACAAACACACAACAAACAAATATTAACTCACTTCAACTCCTTTTCAAAATGGGGATGGAATGCAAAATATATATATTTTACTCCTTTTTGCATACAAATACTTGAATATTCTTTATTTTAGAATATTTATAAGCCAACCAAACACTTTAATGAAACATTACAACAATCAAAGAGGATTTTTTGATTTAAATATTAAAAATTATTAATTATTAAATTATTTTATTCGATTTAAATTGATGGCGAACAAAAAAACACAACAGCCAAGCTAGCACGCGACCACTTTTGCGGTATCCGTTATCCTTCTTTGGCAAAAATTCAGTTGTAATCGTTGTCGTCTGTCTTGTCCTTTTTTCCTTTGGAAGGGGGTGTTTTTTAACCAACCCTGTACCATTAGTGTTGTTGTACCTAACCAAACCAGTAGAGCAAGCAGTATGAGCGACGAACAAATACACAAGCGTTATAAGGGATGAAGTGTTGGTGCTTCTGATGTGGGTAATGCTGATGACGTTTAGTTTATTTTTTTTTTTGATGTTTTCATTGTCACAAAATTATGATTGCCATTGTACGAATTTAAGAAATGGTTTTGGTTTACATTTAAGAAAAACAAAAAGAAGAAAATAACATCAAATTTAACGGTTCTAAGGCAAATTATTTTGTCTGATTATAACAACTCTATTCTGGCCAAACTCACTTATACATCAGGGGCTCAATTCCGCAAGTGTGAATAGTTTTCCGTGTACACTTTCTATTCACGCTCAAAATATGCGTGAATAAATTTGCCTATCTGTGTACGCTTTATCTGTCAAAAAGATTGCACCTCACTCTTGCGGAATCGCATAATTTAATGTGTACACTGATTTTTATGCACACAGACAAAACTCACGCTTGCGGAATTGGGCCCCAGAAGTCACAACAACCTCACAAGGTGTAAAAAATTTGATTTTATAATGTTTCGTATTCTGGCAGCAACCCCACAACTTGAAACACCCTCACAAAAATTATAGAATTTGTGATCTTCTTCTATACTGGTCACAACACAACTCAACACTAACATTTGAAATTGGACATTTTGCCCTTCTTTTCTAAATAAACCTTAGCAGCCACATTTATTCGATTTTTGTTGGAAACATTCTTTATTTAATTAAATAAAATGTCGCATTAGTCAACGTTTAGGTAACCGATTCCGTTGCCTAAGTTAGATAGGTTTTAGACAAAAACGTCTTTTTTTATAACTTTGAAAGGCTACAAAAAGTTAGACAATGTTTATAAATACAACAACAATGTTAAAAAATATATCTTGTCTTTTTTACATAATATATAAAGAAGGATTCCTAAGGGCCAGTTTCACAGTCATAAAAGTGGCACTTAAGTGGGCAATGTGAAGGATTAAAGTTTAATATCACAGTGCACACTTGCCTGAATAAGTGGCACTTAAGTCTACGATGTTGGTGACCTAAGTTCCACTTACGCTTGGCTCTGAAACTTTAGCCTAAAGTCCTAATATGGAAAACTTAAGTGCCACTTATTCCGGTAAGTATCGACTGTGAAACTGGCCCTAATTGACTTCCCTGACGAATTCTCAAAAGTTAATTTAACCTGTTAAGATCAAGTGATCAATCATTCCAGGAGGTAACTTAAGGTAATTTGGACCGAACGATGGACCAGCTCAAAATCCACACCAAACAATGAATTTTTCGGGATGCATTGGACGCTCTTTGGTCTCATGTGGATTGGTATCGTCCCAAATTCAACAGTTTTGTTTTTTGAAGTACCCATATTCATCTAGAAATGGGCCTCATAGCTGAAGACTATTTTTCGATGAAATTTAGGGTCAGTTTTCAACTGCTCCATGAGCCCATTCCCCCGCAATAGCGCGGGGAACGTTGCCGGTACGGAACACCCATTTTGATAAAACAATTTTATCAGTTGCCAGTTTGACAGATGTAGTTTCAACGTTACCGTCGATCGCTTCTGCATGAACCGGGATGTACGTCGGTCCGTGTGTACCAGAAGATCATATGAAAATGTATGAGAATTTTTAAAATGTTGTTCTTCTATAGTAGAGTGAAAGAAAGCTTAAACTTACCAAATCCGAAATTCATTCAACTTGTATATAGGCTTGTTTTCGTTCACCAAGCCCGAAATTTGGGCGAAAGAAACGAGATCGGAATTAATCAATCCACATAATGTATAAAATGCATACAACAACTAAAACTTTGTACCTACACCTAATTTACAAAGAGATGATTGTATGAAAACTGCGTTTCAGGTTTTTGCCAAAAAATTCACACAACGGAAATAGCAATTTCACATATTAAAAAAGTCCTAATTTTGGCTTTTTCGCGTTTATCATTTTAATGGTTGTACTTATTTTGTTATAATTTTGCAATCTGGTACTTCTTAAAAATGTTGTAGAAAAAATAATTAAAAAATTTAGTTTTGCAGTAGGTACTTTTGACTTTTTAAACATTGCGGTTACATTACAGTTGTTAACTACAAAAGGAAGTTCATGCGATCCAGTCGTCCATAGTTTTTCTTATGAAGAGGAAGTGAGATGCATTGCTAAACCAGGACATTAGGCAACCCTAGTGCCTATTCTTGTTCGCTATTTGAGCTATCGCACTTAAATTGGTCCGTTGATGCTTCCTTTTGCTTAGTACGCAGACAAGCTCCTGCGAACGAAGATGTAATAAAAGGTAAAACAGAAATGTGTTTGCAGGTTACAAATAATACAAAAATCATTAATCGATTTTTATATAGTGGACCATCAGACACTAAAGATTGCTTGCTCTCGGCGCTGCCATTAGGCTTACACCCCACAAACTACAAACAAAAACAAATAATTTTATCTTTTCTATCGGATTTGTACTATTAGCTTGAAAAGATTAGGTATGTGTGCGTTGGTTACTCTATAGTTGTACGTTGTACCCAGAAATAATGCAACCCTCACTTTGGGTTAAGCATTTTATTTTTCATCTTGAATCATGATCCCTTAAGTACTCGAAATGCATGACAAAAAAAAATAAAAAAAATTACCCTTGGATGATAGCGGCATCAGCTTGGCGGTTGTCGAAAAGGGACGAATTCTCCTGGTTACATTTATATACAAACATTAAATAAAAGGAAACAAGGAAAAATCAGACCAGCAGCAACCCTAATAGTGAAATCTATTTTATTATACAGTTCAGAATCTTTTATAGTTTCACTTGAACATCAGCCGAAATGTACCTACATTTCATCCTCCCCCTAGGAAAGCCCAAAATCAGCATCCTTCTTCCGATAAATGCACTGTGTTTTATTCGGTGCGGTCTTCCTTTTGTTGCAGGACGAATGGTAGGTATATGTATATAGGTACATATAGGGTTGGTTAGAAAATTCGGCTGAAGACCGAGTGCTTTAGACGCATGGTCTGTGATATTTTTTTTTTTTGACACAATAAAGCCTTAAATTTATATCAGAATGCAGAGGGTATAAAGAATTCGAATAGGGATTTCCTTTGGTATTTTTTTTTTTCTTTGTTTCCTTTGAACTTGATCTAATCGAAGAGGGTGCTGATGTAGATTATGTTTTGTTGAACTGGAATGAGGTATTGTTGTTGTTGTTGTCGTTGTTGCTATTAAATTGAATTTTTGGCAATGGATTCTCGATTGCATCGAGTGTTAACTATTTTTGAATTAGTATCATTACAGTAAAGCAGAAAAGTATTGAAACACTTAACAAATATAAAAAAATAGAAAAGCCATTTCTCGAAAGATTATTTTATGCAATAAAAATACACTGGATTTTTATTATTATTTGAAAAATTTAAGTGGTTTTTCACATAATACATATTTTATATATAAATTTAGTGGCGTGACAGCTCGTATTGCTCCAATAAAATTAAACAGATCGAAAACTCGCATTTTCAAAGTGACAGCTTAAAATTCTATAGGGACATTTACGAATCAGGCAAAATTCAAAAGTGTCAGCAATCACTTTGTGGAAACAGTGACAGATGAAAAACTGTAGCGGCGGATTTTTATCTTTGACGCAGTTTATTATGCTCAATTTTGATATTTACAGTGTAATTTTGGGAAGTGATAAGACATGCCAATTTGTAAAGCTACAATTAGACGGTCAACGATAATGGTTAACGCGTTGACTCTCTGACATCAAAATGACGTCAAATTCCGTCCCACAGTCGTCTTGTCGTGGGATCGTCAACGCAAAATAATGTCCATGCGTTGACGGCTGCGTTGACACCTACGTTGACATTGTTTTTACCTTCAACTCATTGAATTTTTTCGTTGAACGTGTAATAACCCATTGAAATGTTATATTGACCTTGCATTTAGTACTGGTCAACGTTTTTTTTTTTTAATGTGTAGGGAGGGTCAGTGTGAGTATACCATTTGGTTTTCGGGGTTGAAAGCCACTTATTCCGGTAAGTGTCGACTGTGAAACTGGCCCTAAAGCCCGAACCACACTACTCTCGTGTGGTGTGTTGGGGAGTAGTGTGTCGCTGTCATTCCAATGTATTTCATAGATTTCGACACACACACGATACAAATATGGATCTACGCATATGAAATACATTAGAGCGATAGCGACACATGACTCCACAACACACCACACGAGAGTAGTGTGGTTCGGGCTTAAGTCTCTTTTTTGTGGGTAGCAGTTGCCTTGGAATCAATCGGTAGGTATATTCCATTTTGCCAAGATTTCTTAGATAGCGGTAACATTTGCTTTGCAGGAGTCTTAAGGCCCTCTGCTGGAACTTCATCTATTTATAACATTATGGCATTCCTTTTCTCCCACCTTGTATGCCTAGTAAAAAAAAAAAAAAACATTTAAAAAATCAGTACTGGTTGAAGACTTTTCGAACACACTTTAAATCCAAACATAAATCCGATGCGCTTGTTAGAAATTGAAAATAAATGCGAGAATGCACTCTATTATCCCTTCAAAATAATGAAAGGAAGAGAAATCATTCAGAAAATCCCGAGTTCTAAGAGGATGCTGCACATCATTTATAATTCGCATCCCGACCAAAGTCGAGAAATCGCAAATGCTGCATTTTTGAAATGTAAGTTGCGTTGTTATAATTATGATATTCCAGTACGTAATTGCTTTTAGGTGTATTATTTTGTTTTATTATCTGTGATTGCATTGCATTTCGAAGGGTGTGGTTCGATCTCACCATAACCGTGATCGTCACAGTCGTTGGCGCACGGCGGCGTCATTCAAAGTAATAACTTCGATTTCGCAACGTATTAACTTTGTTATAACATGCCCGTCTGTGTGTGTAGTCTATACAGCAATTGTCCTTAATAACTATGTGAGCGGTAGATAGGATGGTATCGTTTGGATAACTGTTTCATATTTTCGTGTTATGGGATTATTTCAGTGTAATATGCTCCGATGCGGCGCTACCATTAAGATCCCCATGATCATAGTACATTATATGCCTTCTTAGTATGATTTTTTACAAAAAATATTGCCAATAGAGCTTTTAACGAAACAGCAATATATTCCTCTCTCCTATACTCAAAAACTTCAAAATCATCACTTTGTGGCAACTGACATTTGTTAATATATTTTCGAAAGCAAATTTTTAATAGAATTGTGTTCGATATATTAATATAAATAGCAAGATTATTGTTATTAATCAAAATTGAACTGTTTGCATCTGTCAGTTGACACAAAATGATTACTATCTATCACTTTTGACAGTTGAGGGATTCATAAATTTCCCTATTGCCCATGAAGACGAATATCTTTATAAATTGCTTCTACAAAAGTTATTTTAAACTATGTCAGTTATTCCCAGGGAACTCTTGCTACGCGCGACGCCTCTTATGCAATATCGTGCATTAAGTAGTTCTTCATACATCTAACTAAACGATTTACAATCTGAAATCAAAGGTGTTAAGTTCAGGTGTTATTTTCAATATAAAATGACCTGCCCTGGCATGTGGTTCTCATGGGAAGTAACTATCTTTTGATTTCAAATTCTCATTCACAAAAGAGAATACGCTTTTCCAAATTGTTTCCGTTTCAGCACATACATTGAATAAGGACAAAATGTATGAAATATGAATGAATTGCAATCAGAGTTGCTATTGACGGATTTAAATTAAATTGGAGAATTGGACACACAAACTAAACTATACAAATACATACAAAAGAAATGAAAGGAAAACTCTATTCATGAATACTTTGCGTTGTGGAGTGTTTTTTTTTTGCTTCTTTCTTCAAAAGATTGATTCGACATGCTGCAGCATTCCATATTGTTTATACCTAGTTTGCAATTTATAGGTTTGGGATTAGGAAAAAAATAGTAATAATCAATCATAAATTATATTTTCGACGAGTCACTATATTGAATTACGTTCTCTTGCGTGTTTAGGGTGTCTGTATAGGTAAGGTATAGCTATAGTTAAACTACCTACATTGTTTTGTTGAGTGGTATTTCCATGTGACTCATCGCATTGGTGCGCCGCGTCGCTATACCCATCCTAAGGTGACCCAGCCATATCGGCGGCTGTCGCAGTAAAGGAGTTTAGGAAAATTATTCCTCTGTATAAATAGGTACACTCACACAAGCTGCGTTTTTTCCAATCCCTGAGGGAACTGGACGAAAAAAAACAAATCAGTGTTAAACAATTTACATGTTAAATGCAAAGCCCATAGATAATTTTCGGGGCGGAGAAAAACTGTTACCGGCGTGAATTGCAAACTGGATACCGATATAGTTTGTATGGAAACGTACATTTTTTCCTGTGATGACGTCGTTAATATCCGATATCTGATGGAATTTAAAAAAACATGCCTACTGTACCGAGGTTCTTTTTTTTTTTTGTACCCTATCAGTACTGCTTAATGCAAGCATTTTGTAACAATATTTCTAACTCTTCAGGCTTTTTCGCCTTTCATCATCATCATCGTCGGCTCGACAACCGGGGTCCGGTCCGGGCCTCCTTCAACAAGTCTCTCCACCCATCCCGGTCTCGAGCCGCCGCCATCCAGTTGCGCACCCCAAGGCTCCGGGCGTCCTGGTCTACGCCATCTCTCCAGCGCAAGCATGGTCTACCACGCTGTCCTCTACCATAGAATGTACCACAAAGAACTTTCCGAGCAGGTTCCTCTTCGCTCATGCGAGCTAGGTGCCCTGCCCACCGGAGTCTACCGAGCTTAATTTTTGTCACGATATCTGCTTCAAGGTAGATTGCGTACAATTCATGATTGTACCGTCTCCGGAATCGTCCTTCCTCACATATGGGGCCGACAATTCTCCTTAAGACTTTTCTCTCGAACGCGGCTAAGAGGTCGGAGTGCCTTTTGCTAAGCACCCAAGTCTCGGATCCATATGTGAGTACTGGCAGGACCATGGTCCTGTACAGCAGCAGTTTTGAAGTTATGGTGAGATTTCTGGATTTGAAGAGCTTTGACAGACTATAGTAGGCTCTGTTGGATTTGAGAAGCCGCCCGCGTATTTCTTCTTCTATATTGTTATCGGCTGCTACTATTGACCCAAGGTATTTAAAGGATTGCACCACTTCAAATTCGTGCTCCGCTACCTTGATTGTTTGACCAACTTTTTTCGCCTTTAGATACTGGGAAAAACAACTTGTCACAGTCATCACTTAGAGCGGTGTTAGTTGTTAGTAGGTAGATAAATTATATGGGGCATATCCATAGTCACTTTTAAACTCCAGTTAATCTTAGACTGGGGTTTATTCAATGTTATTTAGATAGGATAAGCCCAGGTCTATGATAAACTGGAGTTTAAAAGTGACTATGAATATGCCCCTATAAGTCTAACATACTACAAGACAACTGGACATATTACATTAAGAAAAATAAAAAAATAGAAAGAAATACTTAAACATATAAAATGAAGACAAGAAATGAAATGACAATAAGAATTAAAATTACATAACACAAACATTAAGAGCGGCGTGGTACACTGGTCTTTTATGTATTTTCAGATTAGGTACCCTTACTTACATTAAAGTCAAAAAGGTTTGAGTTCAAATTCAAAAGTTTGATCATGCCGGTAAATGGTTCATGCATCCATAATTAGTACGGTGGTAAGGTAGATGCATTAAATCAAAACTACGAATATCTTGGTGCACCAATGACGCCAGATATAAGTTGATGAGAAAAAACTATATCATTATTGATCCTCCTTTGTGACAGGGGCTGAATTTGAAGAAGTTTAATCCTATGTTCATAAAAGGGAAGATTGTAGGGATCGAACTACGGTAGCGCCTTTAAAGCGAAACGAATAAAGTTAGCTGTACCGCTTCTAATCTTTTTTTATGGATCTCATAAAGAGGAGGAGGATGGGGGCGAACTAAGCAGTCGTAAAGAGCGAGGGTAACATGCGGGTCCTGAAATTCCTTGGACCATCTCTTAATAAAGCCTAGCATTGAATTGGCTTTGTTGACGATTAAGTTTATATGCTCCGGAAAATTAAGATTACAGGTAAAATGAACTCCAAGGTCTTTGAAACGATGGGCTCGACGTAAAGTGTGCTGCGATATAATATAGTCAATTGACCCAGGACTTGTTTTTTTAGAAAAAGTCATTGCCTGACATTTAATAGGGTTAAAGATTCAAACCGTTTTTATTACACCAAGTAACAAATCTGGTAATATTCAGCCTTATTGTGAGTTTCACCCGAAAAATATTTCACCTTAAAATATTTTGTTCGCCCGGAATTTTAAAAGCTATTGCGAGTTTCGCCCGAACGAAATTTCGTTGGCCTACAAAAAAGAAGTGAACATGGCATTATATTCCGTTCGAAATGAATGTTCACAATAAGGGGAATTTTTCGATCATGAAATTTCGGGTGAAACTCACAATGGGCGAAAAGTGAAATGCCTAATTTTCCGGGCGGAATGTTGTTCGGGTGAAACTCACAATAAGGCTGATTATCTTGTAGAAGAACACGATCATTGTCAGATGTAATGCTTTTGAAAATTTTCATATCATCCGCAAAAATTAGAATCTCACTATAACGTATGCAGAGGTGCACTTCATTGATAGCTAAGATAAAGAGAAGGGGTCCTAAATGACTTCCCTGAGGAACTCCAGATTTGGCTATAAAGGGGTTGTAGAAAATGTTTCTGAATTTAACTTGGTAGGATCTATTTTGAAGATAAGATGAAATCCAAGTGATGAGTCCAGGGGGAACCCATAAACTTTAAGTTTATATAAAATAATAGTCCGTATATATGCAGTCAGGTTCTATTGATTCACCGATTATAATTTCATCAGTCAAAATTTTTAAATACAAGTTGGTGTATGCTCAACCGGGAGATCATCCACACCATCAGACTTGTACATTGTACGTCTAGTTTGGATTTATCGGTATCCGCATACTTTCCTGTCGGGTGGGCGGACATTTCGGCAGTCATTGTGCAAATTGAATAAAGTGTTATGTGTTATGTAACAGCGGATTATTGGCTATCTTCCTTGCCTAGCAGTCTAAAGAAGTGATCTTTCAAGATCCTCACTATCAATTTTGTGCATCTACTGTATTCGTTTATCCATTTGCTAAAAAGTTTGAATATCACCCCTACCCCATAATAGAATCCACTACCTGCTTTCCCTGATACGTCTTTTTATTCTTGAAAAGTAGTCGTTTATCGCTTTTTTGGCCCATACAGCTTCGGGCTCTGTTTCTAATCTGCAACGACAACGAAACTTTCGCCTGTCAAATTTTTTTGATGTATTTACATGCGGAGATTAAAAAGTTAAACTGGCGCGATGCGAATCTTTGAACATTCTTCAGTCTACGAATATTAGCTGCAAATTTTTTGCGCCGGTTTGGGAGAGCCTTTAAACTAAATACATATAACAAACAAGCAATGAATTTCGGTGTCAGTGCAGCCAGGCAGTGTAAACATAACACACTGCATAGTGTAAACGTGTTGCACATGCCCAGCAATGTGCATCGGTTCATTCGGAGCGCATTCTAGATTTAGTTCAATGTTCGGTTCAGTTCGACTTATCAGGTTATCAGTTTGATTCATTCTCTTTTCATTCGTTTTCGTTCTCAATTTTTCTCCGACAGTGGCTAAGACGCGAGTTATAAATCTTTGTATTGTTTTGTGCTGAGGCTGTAATTGCTAAAAAATTTAAAATAATTAAATTGGTAAATTATTTTGTTTGTTTTTGATTAATAATAGAACTAAATATTAAAATAATTTAAAATTCACCATTTTCACCATAAACATGACATTTCTCACTATAAAAGATCATTTTTTGACTCCGCCTTACCTACCTTTACAGTCATATCTATTATTGACTTTTTTCAAAACTAGTTTTATGACAGAACTAATAGTCTTAAAGATGTTTGGAGGCACACAAATTTGTATTATTGAAAAGTATTTTGACACCTAAAACTCGAAAACTTAAATCAAGCTTCGGATAAATCTCTTATTTCATAAAACCGTGTCAATATTGGGACTTCAAACTTCTATAAAACTAGTTTTGCTACGAAACTAGTTTTGAAACAAGTTAATAATATGGCTGTTAGTATCTTTTCTCTTAAAACTTAATTTTTTTTTAAGTTCAGAAAAAATGCTTTACTAATTTTAAACGAAAAGCCTTCTATATACTACTTATACACAGCTCGAGCTCAGCCAGCCATTGTTTATAGTATAAATTCATGCCGCAACCATTTATATCTTTATATTTTTTTTTGTCGAGCAGATGGCGAGTTTATTCAAATGCAAAGTAGGTATATTTTTTCTATTCCAGATTATAAATCCGTGGGCTAATCTCCCTTCCATTAAAAACGCATATCCCAAAATAAAAAAAAAGATATAAAATATACCTATGTACATAAGTAGGTAGAAATCTACAAAAAATTGAAAATAATAGAATCACTGTCAGTCTTCATCATCGTCCTTATCATCATCCTTGCAATCTCCGTCACATATCGTATCAAATGCAGCCAAACGAAAGCCTATTATAAAATTATTTCCATTATTCGCACCCCCTTTTGGTGTGAGGAATACTATACTCTATAAAATAGCTGCTATAGAAAGGAAGGTAGAGGTAACTGAGTTCTATATATGTCAGCATAGAACGAGCAGCACCAGAATAAAGTATTATCATATCAACAAACCCCTTCCCAAATATGTAGCTCAGTTATCTAATTTGCATACGGCTATAACGGCACCCGGTGCACTCATTTTTACCCTCAAACCACCCGTCCTCCTGCTTATTTTCAAAAATAAAAATAAAACAAAAAATACGTGAGAGTAAATTTCCACCCACTAGATGGCGCCGCAAATAGGATAACAGTAAAGTTGTTGTATAAATTCACAATGCCAAAACGAAGACTTTCCATTGTGAATGAATCCTAGGTTATGTGTAATTTTTTGCACCGTGTAATTAATCTTTTCTCGAATAAGGATACAGAGGTAACTATGGAAGCACCATCTGCTGTTGAACGCAAAAAAAAATATTAAATCCTTCGATACACCACTACCATGTTGATGGTTCTTTCCACCCTTCACTTTATATCGTGGATGCTGTATTTTATAGTCATCTCCCTTTAGCATATAAACACACATATACAGACAACAGTTAATATATGTATGTATGGATGTATGTAGGTATACAAAAGCCCGGCTGCGCGATGTACATAAAATACCACATAATTTTTGTCCCTTCCATGCATATATTATGTATATGTATAGACATCCACAAACACTACCAACGCAAGTGTATTGGTTATTATATATTGATATGGTTAAAGAATGTCGTTTTTTCAATTGTGGGGCATGGTTGTGGGGGGTGGTTGATGGTTGCATCCAGGACCACATGAGCACGTAGCAATGCCAAAGCTTCACCCTTTCCCCCTTTTAACTTGTTTCCGATACAAAAGTGTTCTGGATTTTCGTATATTTCTAGCTGGAAATGCAATTGCTGGAGCACAGGGTGGGACACCAAATATTTTTTTTTTGTAAATTTTCTGCAAACGCGACCCTGGGGAGTTTTCATAAAATTGTGTCCGTTTAAGAATCTATGCAAACAAAAACAAATTCGATGCCACCATCAACCCACTCTCCCTCGCCCCCCCCCCTCCCATCCTCCTGACGAATTAATGCTGGCGTGTGTGAATTCTCCTATATTGTATCTAGGATTTCTTTTATTTGCCCCTCACTCCATGTAATTTGTTTGTTTTTCACGAAAAATCAACAACTAAAATGGAAACCGACAAATGATGGTTTTCTTTGCTGCATCTTCTTTGTTGATTTTGAAGGTAAAGTGGAGAGATGAAACTCTTATGTATGAGTACCTAGCTTCCTTACCTACATGGGTACCTATATCTATATATAATTTATGTGGAACTGGACATATTTTTTGTATCTTTAGGTAGGTAACTATAGGTAGAAAAAACAGAACTTAACTATACAGGAAGTAGTTTATTTTTCATTTAAAATTAATAGGTATAATTTATTATAATTTTTATTTCACCTGTATAATTACATAATCTGTTTAATAAAAAAATTGCAGTCGAATGCGATTTTATAACGGCTGTCGAATGAAATGTGAGCAATCGGAATTTTTGATGTGGTTAAATAGCATAATGTAGGCTATAAATATTGTTTATAAAAAAGGTTTAATGACAAAAATGGAGTATTGCAATCTACTTTGAAATCGACGCCATCTTGAAACATGCAAAAATCGGTTTGGTTTTTTGGACAAATAATGTAGAAAAGTGACTCAACCGAAACCTAGGCGTATTTTTTTGCAAGCACGGATGAAATTGGTCGAAAAAAACGACGTCTCTTTTTCTTTACGTTTGTTTATTTTCTATGTATTTGTTGTCCTTTTTCTTAACACTACATTTCACACCACCTTACCATTTGTATAACTGAAATGCCATCTGCCCGCAAGAGTAAAAACTCTTCCTTAAATGTTTTTTTAAACATTTGTACCGGAGGTACCGTTGTTTTTAGTTATAAGAAAAATGTTTGTCTAAAATCTTCTTGACAATAGTAAAAAAATACTTTTTACCAACTTTAATAAAAATCGACCAAGTCATATCAAGTTTTCAAAAATAAAATTTCAAACTTAAAAAAAAAAAAAATCCAAACAAAATATCTTGAAAATTTTGGTATACAATTCAGGGTAGGCCAAATACAAGTTTTAAATTTTGTCCATGTATTATGGCTTTATTAGTAAGAACAAACATTCCCATTAATTATATGGAACACAATGTCGTTCAAGTGGCTGCCTCGTCTGGCTTCGCAGTAGCGCATTCTGTCACACCAATTTTACAAGACCTTGTTGATGGTTTAAAGGGGTCAAATCGCAGCTCCGAGGCGGCCAATTGGCATCCCCAAGACATCTGATAACACGATTTGGGAATTTTTGGCTGTGTGGCATGAACCAGAGGTCGTCCAGATCCATATCTTCAATTTCAGTAGAAAAAAGTCGATTAACATGCCTCTGTAACGCCCACCGTTGACCGAATTGTTCCCATCCTCATTTTCAAAGAAAATTGGTCCAATGATGTCACCACTCCACAATCCATACCAAATTGTCACTCTCTGTGGACGTATTGGCTTTTCGACAATAACGTGCGGGTTTTACGAGCCCCAGATGTGGCAATTTTGTTTGTTAACGTAGCCGCCCGAGATGAAAATGCGACGACTCGTCAGAAAAGATGACTTTTCGTTTGGGCTACAGAGCATTCACTTTGGGAAGTTCAAGATTTCGAGCGGGAAACACCTGTCAGTGTCATAGTAACTTATGATTTAAAAAGAAACCACTACATGGCCCACCCGTTATAAATTGATCAAAATCAGTTAAACCATTTTCGAAAATAAAAAAAATGGTTCTTTGGGAGGTGCTATTAATAACCATTTTTCTGAACCATTTTTTAGTACTAAACTACAGCTTATAACTAAAGGGTGTTTTTTAGTGGTATATAGATCTTTGAAATGGAATAAAATAAAGATGATTTTTTTTAATTGACATGAAATTTACTTTATTCGAAAGATAATTTTCTGGCATTATAATTTAAATATGATTTCTGTCATATGACCACCACGGCTGGCTCGGACGTAGTCTAATGTCGAGGTCCAATTTTCTATGACTTATTCCAACATTTGTTGCCGTATATCGGCAATAACGCGGCGAATGTTTTCCTCCAAGTGGTCAATCGTTTCATGTTTATCGGCGTAGACTAGCGACTTCACATATCCCCACAGAAAATAGTCAAGCGGAGTTAATTCGCACGATCTTAGAGGCCAATTCACGGGTCCGTAACGTGAAACTATGCGTTTGTAAAACGTTTCTTCCAATAAATTAATTGTGGCACGAGCTGTGTGACATGTTGCACCGTCTTGTTGAAACCACAGCTCCTGCAAATTATGATGGTTGTTCAATTGATAAATGAAAAAGTCAGTAATCATTACTCTAAAGTGGTCACCATTGACTGTTACGTTCTGGCCAGCATCGTTTCGAAGTATGGACCAAGTACGGACGTTTCGAAGTACGGACCAATTATTCCACCAAACCATAAAGCACACTAAACAGTCAGTTTTTGTAGATGTAACGGTGTCTCAACAGGATTATCATCACTCCAAATACGACAGTTTTGTTTATTGACGTATCCATTCAACCAAAAGTGAGCTTCATCGCTAAACAAAATTCGCTTATGAAAATTGGGATCAACGGCAATCTTATTTTGGGCCCATTTGGGCACAATTTGGAAGCGTTGTTCAGGTGTCAGTCTATTCATGTTGAAATGCCAAACCAAACTAAAAATTTGTCACTTGACAGCTGACAAAATGGCCGCCAGTTCAAATAGTGTTGCCAATTTAAAATTTTATATCTCTAAAAAAACATCCTTTATTTAAATTTATTGATTTTTTTTTAAATTTGTGGAGCCGATTTTGAGATGACAGGAACCGGTATAATTTGGTCCTAAAAAATGAAAAAAACGTGTCAGGGGAATGTCAAAAAAAAACGCTAGGTATCAAGTTTAAAAAAAAATTGACCCATCCGTTTAGGCTGTAGTCGAACATACAGACAGACCAACGGACGTTTTTGCTAATCCCCTTTGAACTTAGAAAAGCGCATAGAATTCTCAGGGCTTAATTTGAGAACGGAGAATAACATACTTGCTATCGATAGTATGGAAACTCCATTTTGTTTAGGTAATAGCGTCACTAATCCCCGATGTCGTTTTTCTCTACCAAATCCCTCCGGGCTTGAAAAAGTCTTGGGCATTTAGTACTTGAATTTTGTGTTACCATCTTTGCGTTCCCGTACTTCCGTTTCCCGTAGTGTGTATACATTTTTGTCATTCCCTTTCTCTAAAATTTGGATTTTTGTGCTTTAATCCCCAGATTTCTTGCCATCTAGAGCTATTTACATTTTTCTGTTTTTCACTAAATAACACCAAAATCTAAATTTCATAAAATATTATGCAGGTTCGGCTCGTTATTTCATAAAAACAAAAAAAAAAAAAAATGAAAGATGCTCATATCTCTGGCAGCTACGGTCTGTCCCAACAAGCTTTATCCCAAAAACAGAGGATATTTAATGACTTTCCGTTTTGCATTTTCGCCCTTTTATCGAAACAGCTCAATTTTAGAAACTTTTACATTTAAACTGCCACATTTGTACCTAACAAACCCTTTTATATTAATTTTCTCACAAATGTGTCATACATGAATGACTATCTCTTAATATAACCCACATTTTTCGAAACCATTTATACCTTTCGGGGTGGGATTTCATTCACTTCATGAATCCGGGTAAAAACTTCTCCCTTGAATGTTAATTTGCCCTAATTTTTTGTCAAAGAATAAAATAAAAAAGATTCGTTTTTCCTTTTTTGTCTAACTTAAAATGGCATATACCTACATACATATGTATGTATAGGTCCTTTGACAAAACTATGGAAATTTATATCTAGCCATTAAAATTTTAAATAAAATTAACAAAAAAGTATTTCTGAAATATTTTTCAAAAGTCGGGGGAAAAAAACCAAGAACTTTTGTGGCATTCAAAAAAATGGGGGAGAAAAATGTAATAAACAAAAATAGTATAAATTACAAGTCCTTTTATGTGCATAGGTATTGTACCTATATTATGTTTCCTTCAAAATTATTATTAATCCACAAAGCTTTGTCAAATAATATTATAAAATGAAGAGAGCTCTTAGAAAATCTAAATTAAATTCTCAATTTAGGCGAACTACATAAAAGGACTTCATCAACTTATACGACAATCCCTTCATGATGACAACAACTACGACGAAGCTCCGAAGACCGAAGCGAAGCTCGAAAAGAGAAATTTTCATGCACAGAGCAACAAAAAGCCAACTGTATCCTTCTTTGCTTACTCCCAATCCCAAGTTCTAACCCAAATTACAAGGACTTTCAATTTGTGTTCTGTTTTTGTTTTCCCTATGTGTATATGTGTTTGGGAGTTTATGAATACATTTTGTCCTCGTCTAATCAAATAATTTGATTTATTAAAAAAATAAAATAAATTGTAACAAAACCCTCATTACAAATATTATCAATCGTTCATCCCAGATTCCCTAGATACTTCTTGGTGATGCTCCTTCGACCTACATTCATTTGGTGTAGAAGATTCCGTCTCGCTCTCTCTTCTAAATAAATCGTCTTACATCCTGAACTTTGTTACTGAAAGTTCAAAAATTAAAATGTGCTGAAAACTCGTTACGCATTCCAAAGAAGTACATAACATAATTATTTTGGTTTTATGTTAAACAGAGTAGAAAATTACTAATTAAAAAAAAAATGCTTTTCGGAAGAAGTACCTATACAAAGGCGTTGGATGTGCGTTCTGCGTTCATTTACGTACGAAGAGGTCGTGTCCGTGTGTGCTATGAATGTGCTACTGCTAACTAAATCCATGCTATACTAAGTATGAAAGAGGCCTACGGGCAATACAAGAATTGGGGCTCCATTCTCAAATGATTTGTAGAAATATTTTAATCGCTCATCTCTAAAATCAAAGCATTTGGCGAGGAACTTTCAGATAAACTTTAAATTTCGAGCTGCAAAACTTTTTTTATAGTTCAATAGGATATACATTTCAACAACAAAAGATAAAAAAGCTTTTTTTTTTACTATAACTGTTGTTTATTTTCCAATAAAACCACCGCAAAGTATTTGAAAGACAAAATAACGAAAGACCTATCACATATGTAAAAAGGAACCATGTAATCACACGGTACGTCAAAGAGGCGAATAACGAAACGAACGAAAAAAAGAATCGTGTAATCAGGCTCTAATATCCGATTTCATGAAGCCCTTTTAACTATTTAACAGGAAAAAATGACGTTTGTTCCATACAATGTACGTCATTTTAAAATTTAAAAGCCTTTGACTTAAGCTAGATTAACACGACTGACAAATTGGCAGTATTGCTGTCAAAAAGTTGGCCAAAGAATTAACAAATTCAGCATTATTAGGCGTGTTCCTTTGAAGGTGTCGAAGTACTCATGAGTAGATGCAAACTATAATTTAGTACTACCAACTACTCGTGCTCTAATGGCAAGTAGATGAAGTTCGTAGAAAAACCAATTTTATGCGTTCCATTCAAAATGGCTATAGCAAGGTACTCATGAATACTTCGCCACCTCCAAAGGAACTAGGCTATTGACAATCCGCCAGTTGGCTGATTGCTTACTCAATAGTTGATTGAGAAGGCTAACTATATAAATCGTAAAATAGGCACTACATACGCATCGTTGCAATAAGAAATTTTGAAAATAAAGTTTTATCATTTGGGCGTGCTGTTCAATCGTATAACAGATTTAACAGATGTCACCAAAACAACAAGCCGCCATAACATCTACCCGTGGCAATTGAAAAACCCTTTAACGACTGCCAAATTGGCAGTTTCTCTATCAAAAAGAAACTGGTAAAGTGGCAATATAGTTATAAAAAATTCATTCTTCTACCAGAAATACTGCATTATTGACAATCCGGCACTGTATTTTGTGTTAAAGCAACCAAATTTCCCCCCGCAATCGAATGAAATGTGAATGTTTTTTGTTAAGTTTGTAAACACTGTTTTTTAGCCCATGGTCGCATGAGGATGAGTTTTGGTGTTTTATGCCATTTGGTTGGAAATACATGAATTTCACATCCACGCAATTACAATGTTAAGAATGTACTTACTTATTTTTAATTTCCGCGCCACATCATGGTGGCGTTGGCCTCGTTGTTATGGTGTTTGCGGTACGTGGTTTCTGTTTTTGATATTACAAGCGTTTTTTTTCCTATTTATCTTTGCCATGTACCTACATAAGTTTCAATATCAGTGAAAAAAAAAAAATAAAGTTAAAAAAGTAGGTACTATATATTTATGTTTGCAGATGTAATTTAGTAGGTACATTGTGCATACATATCTACATATTTAATTAATATTTAAATATATTATTTTTGTGAAAAAGCAGAACCTCTCTAAACAAGCACTTGATGAAGAAGGTTTTAGTTCAAAATGGTGTTCTAATTTATGTATAATTTGAGACATTGTGGGAGTTTTAATATCCGTTCAATTTGAAGTTAGCAATTTAATGAAATGTTCATGAACGTGAAATTTTACCCCCTACCTGCGCATAAGGAATAAATTCGAAAATAATTTCCACAAAACTGGTTGGGGTTGTAATAAGGTAACATTCTTTTGTATATTTTCAAAACGGCATCCCTTTAAATTGAAATTTAAACTCGAAATCATGTACATAAATATTATACAATGTTGTAACGTTTTATACGATGTTGGTAGCTATACATATAAGTAATGCAGCTTTTTACTAAATCCCCAGGTTGTCTATGTCTATTGTTTGTCCCATTACATACTACTACTTTACTACACACGGGCTCTATCAAATTTTAGTTGAATGCGACCCATACATCTATTAGCGTATATTTTGTAAAACCATATTTACACATCAGCGAACCGACACTGCAGTTAGCACAGTATGAATGCGACATTAAGGGACTTGGGATGCATTGGAAAAATTAATTATAACTTATACCTACAATATTTAAAACCATGCTTTGGGGTCATATTTCTATTCGATAAAGAGATTTTGTCACTCTTCTCTCAGGATTGGTTTTAGGTTAGGTATTAGGTTAGAAAGGGTGATTATAAGGCAAGCCGCATGACCTCAATAAGTGTAATGCCCTCCCCAGGATGTAAGTATAGTAATTTACTGGTAAAAAGTGTGGAACGGAAAGGTTGTAATAGGGAAAAAGGCATGGGGTGTCTCCATAAACGAAGTTTTGAATGAATTTAGTGCAATATTCGAGACATAGCATAGACATCAGTCCATCGAAAAAGGGCGGCTTTTCTATTCTGAAATAGAGAGAGTTGAGGCCTGGCTTAGTTTTTGAACAAGTAGGTATATCGGTACACACCTGCAAAAGTCAGCTGTTTGAAAACCGAAAACGAAATTTGTATGCAAAAGCATTATTTTCGATAACGCAGTTTGCTAAAGTCATTTATGTTTGATAACATCATTTACGGCGCAACTCTGTCAGTAAGTTGATGACAAAAATCTTGAAAAGCGACAGATCAAATTAAGAGTAGGTATTCTATTCATGCAACGTCAGAATCTTTCCGTCGCGAACCACTTCGTTAAGTGTGAAAAGGAATCTCAAAATAGTCTTGATCGTTGACTGGAGTGATTTCGTTTACCTCACCTTCTTCGTGCCCTTCTCTCCTATACAAACAAAGTTGTCAGAAACTCAGTTTCATCGTGTCAAAGGGTACTTAAGATAGGCTATTCTAAATGCTTGTGAATCTATGCCGTGGCCATTGTCTACATTTGCCAACTTCATTCACGACGTTTACGACACAAATTTTCCATACAAATTCTGACAGTTCGTTAACGTAGTCGTAAACCTTCAGACGCTCAAATTTTTAACGATGGTTTTTCGACGTTGCATGAATACTCTTACTGTCTTTTATGTTTGTGTGAGTGTAAGTTGCCTGCACAGCATTTAGAAACAGAGAGCAAGAAAATTGACTGGCTTGATCAAACAGATTTTGTGCAAGCGAGACGATTGCATATTTGACGATAGCAATATCTGCGTCGAAATTGACGTTGATTTGACGTTTTCAAAAATGGCATATATTAAAATAGAATAAGGTCAATATAAAAAGAAAAACTAACCTAAAAACTATCCTTTTTATATTGAGAAGTTGCGCCCAAAGCCAAGCACGCTGCTGATGCGAAACGAAAAATCCCATACAAAAATGACACAACGAAATGATAACCGAAATTTTCTTCCTCCTTTTCTATCGCAGTTCGCTGTTCGATGAGCGAAATTGATAAATTGTAGCAGATTATGTAGAGAAGTCTCCGCTCTTTGATGGTGGTGACACTACTTTCGATTGTAATGTTTTCGCTGTGGTTTCTGTTAGCATTCCGCTGCCGTGTTGGATACCACCGAAAAATTTCGTTTCACGTCAGCATTGTATAGGTACTAGGCTTAAAATACGAAGACTAAAATGTTGTTATAATTACAAAATCCTCTTTCACACAAAGAAACAAGTTGCTGGAGATTTTTTGACGTTATTTTCTTTTTATTTCTTCTAATATCTTTTGTACGTTTTACACGAAGAAACAAAACTGAAAGTTGCTGGAAACTCAGTTTTTGTGTGATAGGGGACAAATGTGTACAGTTTGTATATTAAATCTAAAAATGTATTTCAGAAATTTAAAGTTAAAGCTTTATGTACCTATAATTCAACTGAATAAACTGAATAACTATAAAGCAAATGCTGGATTTACACAACTGACAAGTTGGCAGTTGGCCAAAAGAATGAATTTTTCCATTGTTCTGTCAGTTTTTAGTCGTGTAAATCCAGCCTAAGATAATTTGGCGTTTTAATCTTAGAGGATATATAATATGGAGTTCTCGTTTCTATCCCTAATGCATTGTAGTGCCTGAAGCCAAGATAGGGGGCACTATTTCACATTCGGTAAGATAAAGTCTTAAAGGATATCCTACAGCTGCTATCAATTGTGAGTCATAATTTGCTTGTTTTCTCTCTAAATTGTTCTACTTTGAAGTAATTCTTGAAATTAATTAGTGTTTGTTTATTATTTTAAAGATATTGGGCCTTACCAATAACCAAACGGTAAACACGCGTTTTGATAAATGCCGGGTTAAACTTTAAAGACGAGTTAATTTGTGTGTTAACCGATAACCAAATTAAACACACATTTTACTAATTATCGCTCTATTACAAAATCTAGTACAATACTTGTCAAATAGACAGCTGTTGAATGACATTTGTGTTATTTTGCAAAATAAACAAAACAATTTTTCTGGTTCCAAATAGATTTAGGCTTTTTTCACTTATGAAATTAAAAAATGAGTTCCGATATAATAAGGTTATAATTGGTGACATTAGTATTTTGACGGATGTGGCACAATCTCGCCGAACAAAGAAAAGAATAGATCCTTTCGAAGAATATGATGATGGGCTTTACTGATTCCATTAGCAACTCCTTCATAGCTGATGGAGTCCAATTAGTTCTTTTTGACGATTTTCAGTCATTTATAATAATTCAATCTAAAATTGGAATTAACAATCAATTAAACAAAAGGAATCGATTAAATTGGATATTTTACTTACATTTTGCAATTAAAAGCCCACAAACTCGAGTATGAATAACATAGACGCGACAGATAGGAAAATTGTTTTTTTTTTTATATATTGCCTTTAGCTGTCCGATTGACAGCACAAACGAGGTGTTTACACAATTAAACATGAGTTTCTTCACTTTAAATTTAAAGGCACGTTTAGCGTTAAGCTGACTATTAAATTCATTATTGGTATGGTTAATTTTTTAGAGTCCATTTAAATATTTAAGTGATCTCTAAATTCGATTATTGGTAAGGCCCATTGAAATGTTCTCTTTTATTTTTTTTTTCTCCAATGTGCAGAAAACTGAGTGCCTTTGAACTTACTGAAACTTGAACAGCGACCCCTATGAAAGCTTCGCATTCGTATAAAAACAAGCACTCCATATTATATATCCTCTAAGATTTTAATTTGCCCAAAACATAAGTATGTACAGTATTACCATAATCTAAAATTTCTCTATGCTATCTCTATGAGGGCTAGAGCTAAACAGAATAGGTAGTACCTATAGGTACATTTAAAAATTCATTTGTATTTATAAAATATAAATGTTTGTTTTTGTTGAACCCGATGTAGGTACATATGTACTAGATATAGGTACTATTGAAACTTTTCCATCAGAAACTAGACCAATTTTAAAACTTTGAATCGCTGCGCATTAACTGCAGATTATTCTTCATGAAACGAGATATGAAGTCAACTGAATCCCTGTCATTTTGCCACTACTTCGTTTCCAATTAGGAGCTTTCTCTGCCTCAATCCTAATAGGATGAATTACAAATAATTTATCTTTCAGAAGCAAAAGCCAATTTTCCACCGAATAAGCACCCTGTGAAAGCAAAAGTTATCCTCCCTATCACCAGTGGCGTATTTTCTGGGGGGGGGGGGGGGGGGGGGGGGGGGGCAAATGAGGCAAAATTCAATGCTCTCATAAATTTGTAGTTAGAAACAGAAAACCGGATGGTGAAATGTGTTGTACTTTTTGAGAAAATTGAAAATATCTACATCTACTCTACCTATGTAGTGGAAATATGATCTTTAGAGCATCTTAAGTAACGGAATTTTATTTCTGTTATTTTCAATTTTCTAAAGAACAAGAAGAGATTTTAGCATCTGTTTTTTGGCGTTTGACTAAAAATTAAAAAGAGCCTTGATTATTTAAAACAAAAATACTACTTAATAACGCAAAATTTTGAACATTAAAATTTTTTTTCTTTCAAAATTTTTAGTTTGAAAACTATTTTTCAAAAACTGTTTACTAAATAAACATTATTTTGAAAGAAAATACAAGAGGAGATTTCTAGCTTTACAAAAAGGCATAGCATGGCATTGTAAGTATTACCGTTGTTTTTTAATAATTTTTTTTTCAATTCTTTTTTGGAAATTGCCCCTCCTGACTAAGCGCTGAATGACCCCCCTGTTATTTCTTGTCTCTATACCCAACCTATACGCTCTAGCATTTTGTTACACCTTATGCAAATCACCCTGAATAATGTTTTGTTTTATATTTTGTTCCATCTTAAACAAATTGTTTGCCCCCCCCAGAGCAAAATCCTAGTTACGCCACTGCCTATGACATCAACTATCAACATCGATGCGGTGGGTATGCATTATACAAGAAGATCCTCCATTTTGTGCGGTCTAACCGAACGACTTTTCTGTCTATGTGCAGTTCTAGCTTTTGAAAGGCATTAATTAAGATCACTTCTTACTTATATAATTTTGTTAATTGACAAAACTGCATGTATGTCTACATTCAACATCAAAATATGTAATATGGTGAGTTTTGTTCAAACTATGAGGTCCTGTATTCCATCTCTTCAAGCTCAAGGATGTTGTACCGTACCGCATGGCATAGAGTAGATATTTTACTATAGGAATAAGCAGTGGGATGGGAATTTTCATATGCCCAATATTATATAGAATATAAGAACATACATATGCACATCATAAATATAAATACCAATGTACAACAAAGCAGCCGTAAATAATCTGCATAAAGACGAAAAACGCTCCAAGGATACAATTAGAGAGATGAATTTATTTTGTGTTGTGAATATGCCATGCCGAAGTCGAAGCCGATGCCAGGTTGCCAATAGTGATATACCATCATGATAATGTTCGGTTGAGGCTTGATGCTGATGATGAAGCCCCATCTCCATCTCATCTCACGCTTCTCCACCATATACTGATCATTTACATGGCAACGATGATGGTTTACATTTATAAGCATGGCGGAGATGCATGGTAACTAATGATGACTGGATGGCGTGATGGTGATGTGTTGATGATGATGCGATGATTATAATGCACAGTCATTATATAGTATAGGGGGTGGCACAATAAATTGATTCAAGAATATAGGACTCAATTTTATGGTTATAAACATAAATAATTATTTTTTTCACATTAAAATTGTTGTCTATTCAAATTACAAATTGTTTCATAGAGAATATTATCAAAAGAAAATTAGTAAAGATGAAATGACAAACAAGTTCATAAAATAATGTGTTTGAATTGTGTAGGTCTGTAGGTATTTGCCTAAGAATACAAGGTTTTTATTGGAAATGTACACATGGCAAACTCAAGACTTGGAAAGTGAGAAGGAGCAAAATAAAGTTCAAGTCGGATAATTATGGGAAAATGCCGGACCACTCTACAATCATACTCATAGTCAATCGTTCAAAATGACAGTTTTTAGCTTTTTGCTTATAAAAGGTCTGTTTGGCAACGTAAAATTTTTCACAAATTTTTTACAAACTTTCAATATTTTCTGTCAAAACCCATAGGAAAAAAACCCAGTTTCCACAAACTTGGTGAAAGGTTTAGTTACCGTGCAAGCATAAAATTAAGTATTAAAACAATGCTTGGCCTGGGGATCGAGTTCCAGCGTCTGTCAGAAACAGAAACGTTTTTTTTTTCACGGGTACTACTTGCTCTTGCGAGGAATTGACAAATCCGCTAAGATTATCTCTTGTCATAAAAAAATACTTGTCACCTAAGCCGTTCTGTTTCAGTTTTTCTGTCGACTTTTTAAACAACACTTGGGCATAGCATGAAAGAAGATTCGAAAGAATAGGTCTGTTCGTTTTCTTCTCAAAATTACTACAAATTTACACAAATCCTGTTTTTTAACTATTTTTTTTTTTATTAGTTCTGGGCAGCAGAAAGGAGCGCTCATGAGAAATTAAAACATTTCCCTTCCCTGACAGTTTTAGTCAGAGAAATTTCTTCGGGCAGAAATGTGAGTTCTGTGATGCCCCACATATCTATACATTGGGGCATATTCATAGTCACTTTTAAAGTCCAGTTTATCTTAGACCTGGGCTTATCCTATCTAAATAACATTGAATAAACCCCAGTCTAAGATAAACTGGAGTTTAAAAGTGACTATGAATATGCCCCATTATCTTTTTAGTCTAAGCTAATTTTGGATGTGGAAATATAAATAAAAATTGAGTACTATGGTTTGTAGATGCATGTGTCGTGATATCGAAAACAAAAGAGGAGCATTATCAAACAGCAAAAACAAAAAGGATCATTATCAACTTTTCTCTGTTGCTTTAGTAAAGCAGTTTTTAACCCGAAAGCCACACGAGCTAGTACTGCCTAGCCAGCCACAATTCGGAATACACTAAAATCTTTTTACTTTTCACACAAACCCAAGCAACTTGCTCGTCTACTGGCTTGCCTTTTTCGAATACAGTCGAACAGCCAGTAGAGAAGCCAGTAGTGCGTTCCTTTATTAACTAAAGTCAACTTCCATCGTTCCTTTTATTCAAATTTCTGAAGTGACTCGATCTTGTGCCAAAAATAAGTTAAAAGAAATTTAAATTGCAATTTTTATGTTGATACAAATTTTTGCAATAAATTTAATGTAATAAAAACGTTTGTTTGAAAGTTAACTATAGCAGGAGAAAAGAAGGACCCACTTGCAAGCAACCTGCTTCAATGTCACCTACGTCACAGGCAGTACACATAGATACAAATTTGACAGTGGTTCGTTCTTTTTCTAACTAAAGTTAACTATAGTTAAATCGTAAATATTTAGGCTTTTGTAAAATACAGGGAGAATATATTTTTCATAGTTTCCTCAAAGATGCTCCGCGTTAGTCCATATATACATTTGTATATGTACATTAAAACCACCCAATTCATACTCTGCATTATGCCTCGACGAAACGCGTTCAAATAGATTTATATCCTTTTTTATCCCTTAGAACTCAAAAACAAAACAATATCGTAGTCTTTGTCGGCAGCAGCTGTATTGCAATTCCCACCTGATAGAGACAACTTCTTGTTTGAAGAAATTTTAGGCATTTATACGAACAAAAAAAACAACAGCAGCCGAAACAGAGTGATAGATTTATTCTTGGAACTTGGATCGATTCCAAAAACGAATGGACGACAGGAAATAACAAAATTTCTGCTGACATCAAGAATCCTATGATGAAGTTTTTTTTTCCCCAAAATGTCGTCGATGCCATAGATAAACTCAAGAATGAGATGAGGCCATTTTCGAAATTGATGACAATCCCATTTTCATCGTCTTCTTTAGAGCTTCTGTTTTACCATCATTTCTTTGGAGTACCTATACATCTTTTATCATTTTCTATGTATACAATATGGAACAGCCCCTTAACAACCCTGCTGAAAATCAATGAAAATCAGGGAGTGGGGTCGAGTGAGTGGAATGGGAGGCAAGCGGTCTGTGCGGAGTTGAAAATAAAAGGACTATTTACCTGTTGTATTGATTTAACGTTTTGTGTTTGTATTTTTGGATGTAAGGATGTAGCTGTACCTGTTTGATTAATTTAATTTATCTTATCTATACAAAACAGAATAACGTTACAAGAATTGAAGCAACCAACATCATGAGGGTGTGCTTAACATTAGCGGATTAGCAATTTAGGTTACGAAAGTAGCTTTTTGGGGCGTCAAGTTTTGGTAGGTATTTTCAGACTTTCACTCAATTTCCGACGTTTTTCAATTTTCCTTTTCGACATTTCACATAAAAGTTCAATTAATTCTAAAGATCTAAACATTTCACTATCTATATTATCGCTGTTTGTGGGAAAACCATCGATAGTATCGATTATTAAAAACCAAGTTATCTACTCCATCGTGTGTTTCATTGGAGGTAATTTTTTGATGCATGTCTTTAACCGGATTTGCTCTTCTCCTACTAAAAGAGTTGAATGTTGCCCAGAGTTCCCAAAACTATATTTTTTTTTAATTTTAAAACTTTTCTTAGCCAGACCAAAAATGTTTCCATCGAAAAATCGAAGCTACTCCGCAATTTGTATATCGTGGAAAATTTTTTTTCTGAATTTTGGGTTTTCTATATTTTGAGAGTATATGACTTTTCAGTGTTTAGGTTTTTGGGATTTTGGGTTTTCTGAATTTGGGTTTTCGGGTTTTGACTTTTCAGGATTTTGGGTTTTCGGGATTGGGGGTTTCGGGATCAGAGGTTTCGGGACTTAGGGTTTTATGGATTTGGGTTTTCGGGATTATGGTATTTCAGGATTTTTGATTCTCGAATTTTTGTGTTTTCTGGATTTTCATTATTTTGGGTGTTCAGGATTTGGGGTTTCTAGATTTTGGTCTTCGGATTATGGCTTTTAAGGATTCTGGTTTTTCTAAATTTTGGTTTTTGGAATTTTGAGTTTTCTGAACTTTTGGATTTCGGGATTAGGGCTTTTCTTAATGTGAATTTTCTGGATTCGATTTTTTTTGGGTTTTCGGGTATATGGCTCTTCAGGATTTGGGTTTACGGGATTTGGGATTTTCTGGATGTAAGGAATTCTGGATTATGGCTTTACAGGATCTTGGGTCTTCTGGGTTTTTATGGATTTTGGGTTTTCTGGATTCTGGATTTTGGATTTTTGGTATTTTGGGGTTTCAAGATCTTGGGTTTTGGGGAGTTTGGATATTATGGATTTTTCTGAATTTAGGGTACCTATATTCGTGGTTTTGGATTTTCGAATTCTGACCCCACTCTACGAACTTGTTGGAGTTGCAATGGAGAGCTTAAACAGGAGATGTAATTAATAGAGTTAGAATGTATACCAAATAACCAGATTTAAAAAATTCTCTGCTTGATGGTTTGCTAACGGCAAGCTTCATTGGCCATTTATGGTCGTAAAATATGGCCTTTGAATTACAAAAGCGTAAGTCCACCAATGTGTTTCTTTTAAAAGAGAATATTAGAGCTCTTAGGCCCAGAATTATTGTCTTATGTCCATATACATAGTATGGAATGAACCATGATGAATTTACTAAGCCAAATGCAAACATTAATTCACTTCCTCCACAACCTGGATGTATGGATTAATTTCAATGATTGCTGTCTTCCACAAAGACCCGTGTACTTAGGTGAATTAGGATGAAATAACGCATTGGGAATATCTACCTATACATACAATATACATAACTGTACAACATATACAAGTTTCCAATTAAGGAATCCTTTATTTAAAAGATTAGGAACAGTATCGTTTGAAACTATAGCTATAAATAAACCTGCCTTGTGCAATAAAATATTTATTTATTTTAGTAAATTACATTCAAATCGCAAATATTTATCTTTCAAGTTCTTAAGGTATAAGGTACGAGTATCAGTATGTGTATAGATCTAGATTTCAAGGTAGATTTAAGGTATAAGTAAAAGACTGCCAACGATATTAGTATGACTAAACACCTTTAAGAACAATTAGGGATATTTTATCACACAAAGAAACCCATAACGGATTAAGATGGCAAAGTGAAAAAAATGGCTACACTGTCGTGTTGGCATAGAAATTAATTCTGGGTGCTACCAAACTGAACCGAAACAAGTACGTGATCTGAATCTTAAAGTAAAGATTTTTCTCTGATATTTAAAATATTATATCTATACTATATAAAAAAAAAAAACAGTAATCGTTTGGAATTGTGGCAAGGTAAGACAAAAACCATTGCAGGTACCTATGTATTCAGTTTGTTTAAATGGGCTACGTGATTATCTGACAGTTCGTTAAAGTTACAAACTTCTGAAGACTTTGACGATAATGAGCAAAAAAAGGGTTGTTAACTTTAATAAAGTCTTTGAAATGGTTTATGTTCATAACGTTCAATGACTCCAATAGCTGTACATATATCACGTAAAAGGAAGACCAAACCTAAGATGGTCTGACGAAGGAAGTCACCGGCTTAATGTGCATAGATGCTGAAGAGACCATGTGAACTTGTAAACTATTTTTTACTTCTTAAGAAGAGTGAACGTTTACGTACTGCTACGAACTTTTTGTTACATATTTATTCGGTCCAAAAAAAGAGCCTTAAGAGAGCAAAATATTCACTTTATTTCAAGAGAATTTAAAGCAACTGGTAGTGCTCTAGTGCGACGACCACCGGTAACTGATGTAACCTAGAGAAACTAACCAGCGGAGGCCTAGGATTTTGAATGAGTTTCAACCGAAGACGTCATCTTTATTTGCAGCGATTTCATTTTTTTTGTGGTGTTAAATTTGAAAAATTAAGAATGGTCACACGTGTAGAGATAGAGGATCATTCTTAGCGTTAAGACCAGCTCAAATCGATTTCCTGCATTTGGGCGACATTTCGCAATTTTAGTACATATCCAGAGAGCTCTTTATATGTAGGTAGGCATTTTTAGTAAAAGAAAATATTGAAGGGCAAGCAAGGAATACCCCCGCTGCGTGGAGAAGAAAAAAAGGGGTGACCAGATTGGTGCGGAGTTGATGGATCGATTTTATTGTTTTTGGTGTCGATTCTTACCTGTTGCCCTCCTTTGGACCAAATGATTTCATTTCGCTTTTTTTTGTGCCTTAAGTTGGATACGTTTTCTTATAAATCGTTTTAACTATTCAATTAAAACAATTTTTAATGCTTTTTTATAATATTTTCTTTTTTAAATACATACATATGTACTTTTATAATACTTTTTTTATTCACTTAAATTTAAATTTATCAATAAAGGTACCTTTTAAATACTGTTCTCTTTTAATGTTTTTTTTTGTATTTAAAAAAGAGATTTTCCATATTTTTTTCGAAATAGTGATAAACTTAAGATTTTTAAGAGGGGCTGATCAAGGGTTGAAGAAGTTTTTTTTTAAGAAATATGGAAAGGAGACCATCAGCGCCGTGTCAGTAAGAAATCCATTCTTCATTTTTAGGAAACTTTTTTCCGATGAGAATGAGTCGATGGTGTCAGAAAAAAATAAACCGATAGTGAAGTTTGGTAAATAATAAAAAAATACGGAGAATAAGGTACCCAAAGCAGCATCAGTGAGTGTTCTTAGTTTTGACATATAATATGTTCTACTATATTTTGACTAATAACAGATTTCAACGATCCTGGACTTTGTCTTACCTTGTCTTAATAGCTCTTTCGTTTAAAATCTATTAAAAGAACTGGAACGCCTGATGGTGTTTGCTTAAAATGGTATCGAAATCTAAATCGGGCTTAGAAAAGAAATAAAAATAAGTCAAGTTGTTTTTCTGAATCATTTATTATTCAATCGCAAAAATATTTATATTTAATATTTATACTATCAGTAATTAACGAGGAACCATATATCTATGATAGAATAGCGCCAACTTTCCCAATCTATCTCGTACGGGAACGAACCCTACAGATCAGTAGAATGTATACGGGCGATATCTTCAACATTATAATAGAGCCCTTCACTGTGGTGAAAAAACAGGTTAAACTTGATAGTCTTGATGAAGTAAAAAGCGAAATTAAGTACAAACAAACGATTATCTTCCCATTACATAGGAAAGAACGTCATTGCTGATAGCAGAAACTTTGAGGATGTTATTGTTAAGGAGTTCATACTTATTGTTATTACTTAATAACTTATATAAATTGGCCGTACAGTCCGGTATGGACTTAGGGCCATAATTAATAAGCTTCTTCCAGCCAGTTTGGTCCCTACCTAGCTATGTCTCCAGTTTCGTACACCAAGTGGGTTTATGTCTTCATCTATTAGCATGCGCCACCTCAGTCACGGTCTTCTTCTATTAGGCTATCTCGGTAGACACAAAGATTTTCTGGCCGGAAGATCTATTCGTTCTACATGACCCAGCCATCTCTAATTGCACTTCACTTTCACTTACCCTTTGTCCAATCCACACCAAAAATCACTCGCAGAAGTTTTGCTCTCTCAAAGCAGCCTAAAGCGTTCTAATCCAACTTTGAGAAACTACATTCCTCTTCAGAGAGGCAGTGTTGATACTACCCTCATTCGAAAGGAAAGTTTTTCAATAGATAATTTGTTCTGTGTGCGAGGAAAGCAAAAGGAGGGTAAGATACAAACTTGAACTCTTCGAGTTCCGAGATGGACATAAATGATCCACCCAAGAGAAACTTAGATTCTCCAGCTCCCTTACGTTTGAAGTGGCAGGGAAGAGTGAATTTTCTTCCAGTTTAAAAAACCAAGCTATCGCGGATACCAGAGGTCTGAAGTAATTGTTCTAGATGAAAACATTCGGCGTCTCAGGAAAATACTCTTCGGGCTCAAGCAAGCAAAATCTTTCTTTTGAACTGATCTATACCTTGACACTGTACGTCACTCTTGAATTTGTCAAATGGTTTCTTCAAAACAACAACCTTTGTATCTATACAATCTCATTTCCGCCCATTTAAATCGATAGAAAATTTCACAGAAATCAAATTTCAATTTAAACGTTTTCCTCCATTTTATACAAATAGCTAATTCAAATAAATAAATACTCTTACATAAATAAAACTGTCTTGAAATTCCAAACCTCTAGTGTATTTATTGCAACTTTCTTTTGCACATATAGAATATACTTGTTATCGTTTTGGGTACACGTTTTGCATTGAAATATCCTTCGGCAGAAAATTTCATGGCCCCAGGGCCAATACTCTGTATACAGTTAGTTGTACCATGGCATGGTTTCGGATGATGGTACATCGAACTGGAAATATACATTCGGTCTTTGTCTATTTGCACTTCTCTCCGGGTATAGCATCCGTTCGGAATTTTAGCATCCCCAGCATTATATCCTAGCTTTATCATCTTCTGCGCCTCTTCTATCACATAAAACATTCCCAATCTTTCTATGCAAAGGCTTCACCTCCCAGCTCATCCCCACCCTCACCCCCTTCCACATACCTACATAAAGACGAAATCCATTTTATTAATATAATATTTGCCTTTGATTGAGTGCAAAAATGGGTAAAAAAGCACACAATACACAACACATCCATAGATACAGCAGTTACAGTTTTGCCATTTCCTCTGCTTTACTCTGCTGCTGGTGATGACTTGGTATGGTAGTTGTGAATATTTTTTCTCATACCCTCACTATCGGAATTCCCTGTAAACCATTGCCACCTTTTTCGTATATTTTGGTACGTGATGCCAAAACGGAGGAGAGAAGAATAAAAATGATGAAAAGCTAATCCTGGAGGACCCCAGAAGGTTACCTTGGTTACGGCCAGGGTTTTCCGAGCTTTCATCTCGTTCTAGTTTAACGTGGGTGGCAGAATGTATCCTTGCATCCATTTTCACACACACACACACCCCAAAATACACACACAGTGTGTAAAGAATAAAACCAAACACTACTACATGCAAAAAGATGTTTTACGCTTGTGTGTGACTGTACTCTGTGTTTGCTTGTGTGTCCTGATTGTTGCTGTTTTTACTTTACTGTTGCTATTTTCCGCTAGTGCCACTTTTACTATTATATTGCGGGGAAGTTGGGTATGTTTGTTAGCCTTAACCAGCCTCCTCACCCCAACTGCTCTGTATTTTGCACACAAAAAACGAACAAATAGACAACAAGTGAGTGTGCGTTTTTTGTATATCTAACAATAGCTAGAGCATCGAAATGGCCAGGCCAGGCCAGGCAAGCCACCCAACTCCCCTTGATAATGCCCTGAACTCGATTCTTTGTCTGAAATTACAACGAAAATTTATTTTAAGGAAATAATAACTTTTGTTTCTTGTTTTTTTTTGTTTTGTTTTTCCAGCACACACACATAAACAAGAATTATGCAGGTTGCAGGTAGTATAACCAACCATTTTGGAGCTGGCCCGAATTTCGTTAAGTATATTATTTTATTCGCTGCTTTTACCTAGAGGTCCTTGTGATGGCTAAGATGCATAAAATTGCATCTGAAGTTGGTAATAAGCTCTTCTACATTGCCCCCTAGCTTACATTCTCCGAACCAAAAGTTAGGCCAGGACTTAGAACCTCATCGCCTTTAAGGTTTTCTGTTCTTTATTGCTATAAGCTTGAAAAAAGAAATCATTTTGTGTGAGCTTCCTTTTCCTTGTAACTATACATAGGTATAATTCTTCTTTAATTTTTTTTTTTTTTTTGGCACGAGGCAAACTGCATTCCTGTTGTGTTGTTGAATACCTAGATGTTCTTTGTTTCGAAGTTACTTATTTTTTTGTTTTCATAGGTTTCAGCTCGAGTGGTGAGATTGCAGTTCCATTTCGAGAATGTTCTTCTGTGAGAGAGAGAGAGAGTTTCATTAATTTTAATCGGATTTAGGAAGAAAATAATGTAATTAGTGGAAGGTTGTATGGCATAAAAGGACATCCGGGCCAAAAGAAGGTTCTGATGCAAAATGGATTGAGCAGAAAAATTTGTTGAAAAGTCGAAATGAAATTTTAAGGGAATTAGGAATTTGTTCTGCTAAGTGCATTCTTGCAAGAGCACTTAGAAGTATTAGGCAATTGGCAGGAACAAGAAATCTCTTCATAACGTAAAAACATTCCGATCTAATTTGATTGGTAGAATTGGTAGATGAGTCGTTCCTGAATATTCAAAAAAAAAGAAGAAAACATTGCAAAAGCGGGAAGGGTGATGGTTAAAAAAAACAGCTAATAGGTATCTCAAAAATGGCTCATTTCCCGAAAAAACAAAAACTCTTTCACTTGTTTCTGGTTATTCCTTCTTTAACTTAGTTCAACAGACATTTAGAACCCTTAGCTGATACGAAACTAAAATATTTATGTTCAACTTAAACGCGTATGTTCTACATTTTCCCTAGCGTAAACTGTCACATGAGCTCTTAAATTAAACTTCAGTATTTAAGTTCTGTATCAGCAAATGGGACTTAATAGTTAATTGTGCGACAAACAGTGAAATATAGCGAAAAATATTGTATTGTAATTATGTTTACGGTACCCGGTTAATTAACCTTACCCTGAGGCCACACGAGCCAGTATTCGCCAGCTAGTTGGCAGTAACATACATTAACTGTCAAATTCCTATTTCTATATTCCTCACTCACTGCTCTACTCCGTTTCTGATCAGTGCCTACGTTCTGTAACTCTCGCATCGATAAAATCAGTCGAGAAACGATGAATATTGAAACAAGTCATATCTATGAGTTCTTCCCATTTTTCATCGTTTCTCGACCAATTTTAACCATGCGAGAGTTACAGAACCTAGACACAGGTTTCGAAAAAGTAAATTCATTGGACGAGTGGGTTTACAAAGTTAAGGATTATAACATCTCAATAAATGAAACAGTTTTAATGCTTCAATACAGATGGATAGTCATAAATTAAAACATTTAACAAGATAACACTCAAATGACTACCCTGTGGTATTTCATAATTAGCGTTAGTAAGATTTTTGAAAATTACTTGATATCAGTGCTGGCAATATTTCAAGCCAGGAATGAGGTTCAGGAGTTTTAACAAATAGGTTCAAATTACTTAAACATCGTCGTCCCTAGCTATCTGTCTCCAGTTTTGACACCCGCTACCATCAATCATCAACACCGCCTATGACGAGTTATATACCAACAATATAGCACAATCTTTAGAAGGCCATCCTCGGTAGAACGTTAGTATAAACAGCCATGTGCTCATTAAGAACATTGCCTACTTGGACTCCAATACAAATACAGGCAGTATTACCGGCGCTGAGATCAAACATAAATAACACTTGTCAATCACTGCTTATTTGGGCAAAAATGGCAATCAAGTTTTAAGCTTTTTTAAGGCATTAATGATTCATTATTGTCTAATTAGAGGTGAGCTTAGTCAAAAAATTAGTTGTTTTCCCATATATGTAGTTTCTTATCACATTTTTTCATGCCATTTTAACAACTATTTTAACCAAAGATCTCATTATCAGTGAAAATTGTCGGAGATATGAAATATACTCTCAATGATCACATCTCTCTAATAGACGACAAAATGTATCGTTTTACCTTGAACTGATAATTAAATCCTGTCATCTTAGATTCAGAAGAAATAATTATAACCATAAATTTTAAACATGTAAAGGAAAATTAGGATTTCACTTTAAAAAAAATGCCCGTCAAATCAAAATTTTAGTGGAATGATTATTTTATTGTATGTGATAAGCATTTCCTAAAAATTATCTTAAAGTTAGACGAGTGTTTTTAATTCTTAAATTTTTGAAAGAAATGGTAAGGGAAAAATTGTAAATTGTAGTATGTTCTTCTCAAATTCTGTTGCTATAACGAAAAAAGTGCGAAAGAAGTGTTATAAAATGTTTGTGTAAAATTTATTATGCTGAAGATTTCTCCATGAAAATTATAGTTTTTAAGAAATTTACAAAAACTTAATTTTGACCATTTTAACCTCACAAAAAAAAGAGCCGTGATCTAAATTTAGAGTACTTTTGCAGAAATACTTAATATATTCAAAATTAAGTTCAACACCAACATTAAGGTTTGTCAGAATTTTTTCGAATGTAAAGTCTAATTTTTCTGAACTAGTCTAGTAGAAGAAATGATATTAGGCGTGTTTTTTTTGAAAAAGTGAGTAACCACAATAATAAAAAAATTAATATAATTAAGGTCAGTAATCAGAGTTAACAAAGAGTAGATATGCCTTGTTGAAATGCTGAGATGTTTAGATGGCGCTTAATTCGGTTGCAGAAAATATTCGTTTCCGAAAGGTTGGTAGCCATAGAACTTTTGACTTGACAATCGGATGTGTTCTTAAATGCTTACTGGGTAAAAAATGTCGACTGTTTATACTTTTTTCTCAGACATGTGTATTATGTTAAGGCGTGCCATTTCTCAATCTCAAAAATATCGAAATAAAAATTAACTTTTATTAGAAACTTAAAATTTCTTGACAATTAAGGAACAAACTTTTTTTGACGTTTGCAAATATTTCGTTACAAAAGTCACCAGAAAGCTCTCATATTGCCCTTTCCAGAAAATAAAATCTCAAAGTTTTTGGACTTTTAGAAATTTCTTAGTCCATCGATATCGTAGACATCCTTTAATGAAATTTGACAGTTTATTGCTCGACTGATAGGTAACAATAAATTGAATTTTTACGTCTGTGAAATATTTCGTTACAAACATTTTTGAGAGATTTTTTAATCCATCGTCATCGTACCCATCCTTCAATGGAATTTGACAGTTGATGGCTTGACAGGTAATAGGGGACAAATTATATTTGATCATCAACACTCAACGGATTGCCTTGAAAATAGATTTTTCCGGATTAGAAAACAAAATGGAATGCATTTTGGTTTTTAAGTTTTTTAAATAAATCGACATTGAGACATCCTTCAAAGAAATTTGACAGTTTATCGCTTAACAGTCTACATAAGTCACGATTGATGTCGGAATAACCGTCCTTGTTCAACATACAAAGATGAACCTTCAAACACGCCCAAACACATTTTAGAACATAGAACGAATTTAAGTTTCATGTGAATAGAAATTTTTGAAAAACTAAGCCATCCTATCATCAAGTGGTGAGCCTAGAAGCTGTACAGGGTCATTCATTACATGTTTTCAAGTTGGTACCGCTCTCATTTGACACGTGTCAAACTCAGCTGTCATAATATTAGTTGAATGTTTGCCATTAACGATAATGGATCGCTTAACATTCGAACAACGCGTTAAAATTATTAAAACTTACTACAAAAGTGGTAATTCAAACGCAGCCACTTTTCGATCATTGCGCGATGATTATGGTCGTTATAATCGACCGACTATGCAAGCAATCGATAAAATTGTGAATAAATTTGAAGAGAGTGGAAGCGTTACTGGTTCTGGTGTCGTTAGGCCTGTGCATCATCGTAATGCACGCTCAGTGGAAAATATTGCTGCTGCAAGTGCAAGAGTTGCTGATGAACCGAATTTATCGATTTCCCGGCGTTCGAAGCAATTGAACGTGTTGTAACCGATGTTTTTTGGCCGGATCGATGATTAAAGATCATGACTTGGTCGTGTAATTTCAAGTTTTGGCGACGTCAATTGGCCATGCGATTTGACACCGTTAGATTTTTTTTTAGTACGGCTACACAAAAGACCATCATTACGCGAATAATCCTCGAACTTTAGACGCATTAAAAACCAACATTACTCAAGTTATGCTCGAGATACCACCAGAAATGTGCACAAAAGTGGTTAAAAATTACGTCAAAAGAATCGCATGCTGTGAATCTTCCCGAGGCGGCCATTTGAATGATATTGTTTTTCACACTTAATGGCAAAGTTCAAACTTTATAATGAAAAAAAAATTTCATCAGAAATGTATCGCTGTGTGTGTTTTATTAAGAATTACTTTCGAAACCGAAAAATGAATGACCCTTTATATAAAAAGACCTATAAGTGAAAAATTTATTTTAAGGTACATGAATTTTAGTTAAACTTTAAATGTTGTTGCCTCTTTTGTTTCGTTATCCATCATATCAATTATTAAAGTTTGTTTATTTTATGTTTGTCACGATTATTGTTTGTGACAGCAAAGAAATTTTTTTTAACATCGAATGTCATTAAATTTGACACGATTACCAACTTTGAAATTACAAAGGAAGTAAATAGAAAAGAGACTCTATTAGCGTTTTATTCAGAATTTTTTACTAATCTGGCTATAATTTTAATTAAAAAACACGGCTATTATTTATCAGAATATGTTTACAATATAAAACTAACATGTTGCAGTTAGTCGTATTTTTGGGAACCGCCCGCCCCTCTTTGTAATGCGGTCTCCTATAGACTGCAGCCTAGATAGCCTATGCGTAAATACGGCCCTGCTTCCACAAATTTCCTCATGTTATCATAGCATGTTTTTTTTGTTATTTGCTGTTTTTTTTCATTTTTTTTTCTGCACGAGTTCAGCAAAAATCTTACTCCATATTCAATACAAAACAGCCATAAACTTCCTATACAATCACTTTTTTATATTGTGCCATTTGTGAGTGCTTCTGACATTTACTTTGAATTCGAAAGAACTTAGCATTAGTTCCAAACTTCGTTCTTCATTGGAAACATCAGAACTTCTGGATACAGATGGGTTTAGTCGTTAAATATTTAACGAGTATTGAATCGGGCATATAGGAGTATCTTAGTTATGGCATCAACAGTTTTTATGGCATAAAAAGTGGTTGAAAAGGAAAACAAAAACAAAACACGCTCATTTATATTTAAGCTGAAGAAAACTAGCTAAGAACGGATTAAATGATTTTAATAAAATATTATGGCTGCTAATATCATTTCCAAAAGAGTATCAGGGTTCAGGATTTCAATCTTGAACATATAGGCACAAGAAAGAATTAGGTTCCTACTTATTTATTCGTTTTACATAAACAATTGATAAATAATTTCTCAGGCTTATAAGAGTATGTTAAGAAGAGAAGGCCTTTTTAAGTCCTTTCGAATCAGATCCCGTTAACATCCGTGGCACTTGTATATTCGAAGCAATGGGGCACGAAAAAGTACTTTAAGTGATGCAAATTGAGCTGAAATTTGTATCAAACGTTGTGACTCACTACCGGAAACTAAACCTCTATGCGAAATATTTTTTTTTTGTTTGGTTTGTAAAGAGCAGAACGAGATGGTTCAGTATGAAAAAAAAAACAGTCATGTTCAAAAAAACCAAAATAAATTCGAATTGCAATAGCTCAGATTTTGACGTTTATGAATCCTCCAGATATCAAGTGAAGTTCACCAACAATATGGAAGTTAAAATATTTCAAAACACACCCCTCTATTAATAAACGGCTAATAACGGCATGATAGAACTTACACATTTGTCAACTTACAATTCATATTAATAAATATGGATTGATCTGTGAGATGTGATACCGAGCAGATAACTTTAAATCGTCAAATTTGACGTTTAAGAGATGGATAACTTCTTCTTCTTTACACATACATAAAAACATCTCATAGAACATTTTACCACTACAATCATAGTTTTCATAAATCAGTGTAAGTAAGTGATTCACGTATTGGAATTTGGAATATTAGGCGTGTTTTTTTGCAAGTCCATATGGATTTGTCGAAAAAAACGACATCGGGACTTAGGAACTTCTTACTTACAGTACGTAAGTCCCGATAATTATCTGGACTTAGCTAAGTCCATATGGATTTAAGTTGTTGTTGTATTTACGTGTAAAACTATTAGTCCCGATGTCGTTTTTTTTGACAAATCCATATGGACTTGCAAAAAAAACACGGCTATTGCTACATTTTGAAGAAGCAGATATAGTGTTTTTTTTTATTAATATGATTGTTAGCAAATAAATAATGAGTTATCCAATTCCCATAGATGGCAGAATATACGTTAACATGTCAATAACTGTGTATTGGTATACACACATAACTATTGCACAATTTTCTTCTACCAAAAAATATTTCATATTCATGGAATAATTTTCATGTGCGAAAAATTTGTTATTATACCTACATGTGGGTATGTGAATAATATCCCTCGGGAGTGACAGGAATAAAACCCAATAATATCAAAGAATCGTGACAAATAATTGCATAAAACGTTCATACTCGTTTCATCGAATTGCCATGTGCCCCATCAGTTTCAGGCTTTAAGAAATAAAATCCAAAGGTGTTTCCAGCAAACTGAAATCAAAGTGAAGTCCCAGTGGGGGAGCTGAGAGCTTTAGACTCCTATACAACTCATTTTCATAATGCTTCTTATATTATGTTTATGACATTTATTTTCCAATATTACATACATTATACATTTATATATATTTGTAAGAACTTAATTACAATGTATGTATAAATGTGAGATATTTTCACACCTGCTGCTTTTTGTTATGCAAATACTTTGAATACTGTGAATTAGTAATAAACTTGTAATGGGGTGTGGTAGATACAAGGGATAAAGTGAACACTTGTAGGAACATGCCTATGCATATTTTACAAGAACGAAGAAAATGTCATTTGTCTTTTCTCAAGAGAGACGATAGCATATGTATATGTATATAACAATGACAGGAAACAGAATCAACATTCGAAAATTTAATTTGTGATCTATATTTTATGTTTTATTGATGTACGAGTATCTGAAAGTACAACCACAAAAGTAGGTACAGCTGTTTCATTAAATGGAGGGTAGAGCTTTGAATAACGGATGAAGAAATCAGGTTAAAACTTTAACCTATCATTAGGAGTTTTTTTTTGTTGAAAGCTCGCAGAAAATTGGTCAAAAAAAACGATGTCGGGGCAAAGCAATTTACATTTTAAATGCAACAACAAACAATTCTCTTCCGGCTTAGCTAATCAGAGAAAATTTTCGAGGCTTAACTTAATCACGTAGAAAAACTTAAGTATATAAAGTAGTTCACGCGGGTAAAACAAACGATAATCGTCAAAACGATTAATGGCCATCACGTTCAGTGTTCATTAAGATAGCCTAGATACTCAACCGAAACCGGCAATTTTATAATGGAATACTATACACGATTGCACAGCGAACAAAAACTGTCCAATTATTATTTTTAGAAACAGCCGGTCAATAACTGACAGAACTTTACACATTTTATGGTGTTCGTCCTGTGGTGACCAAATTTGAGCGAAATGGGAACGTTACCTGCACCTTTACGCTAAAAAATTGCAGTTGGTTCAAAAGCTCAATCCTAGTGATCCAGAATATCGTTTAGAGTAGTTCAGAGCTGTTTACATTTACATAAATATAGGTAGGTGATAATTTGCCCACTTTCTCTTATTTTCCCGAAGGCAGCACACAGCTCGATGTAAACAACAAACTCAAATCAAATTTGTGGTCAGCTCTGTTCTTGATAATTCTCATGGGATAGATACATTTTTAGTATACCTTGAGATTTATTTTTTAGAAACAGCCGTATTTTTCAAGTGATTACAATAGCACAAATTTATCCAGATCACTTTGAATACAAATCTGAGCTTGGCCATTATGATCGTCGTAATTTGCTTCACGTAACCCAATGGGCGTTCGTATACATATCCAAATCTATCCGGGATTGATGCCTGATTCACAATGCGACGAGGAAACGGGACGTGAGCGTTACGAGAACCGCTGTCATCTTTTTCTAGTTACAAAATCGTCGCCCAATTCACAATGCATCGAGCGTTTTTACGACAAAAATTCATTTTTTTCAATAAATAACGGGTGATTTTTTGGCTGGTTTGGTTTTGGCAACACTGGTTTTGACAGCTGACGTGTGTTTAGTACCTTGTGTCACTGTCAAACAGCTTCAGTTTGGTTTGCAATTTAACCATGGATCGTCTTACAAATGAACAACGCTTGCAAATTATTGAATTTTACTATCAAAATTCGTGCTCGGTTCGAAATGTTCATCGCGCGCTGCTTGTGTTCAGCGATGAGGCTCATTTTTGGTTGAATGGGTACGTAAATAAGCAAAATTGCCGCATTTGGAGTGAAGATCAGCCAGAAGCATTGCAACAGCTACCGATGCATCCCGAAAAAGCCACTGTTTGGTGCGGTTTATGGGCCGGCGGCATTATTGGGCCATATTTCTTCAAAGATGATGCGAATCGCTACCGAGCGATGATAACAAACTTTTTTTTGCCCGAAATGGAAGTTCTTGACTTGCATGATATGTGGTTTCAACAAGACGGTGCCACATGCAACACAGCACGCGAAACAATGGCGCAATTGCGAGGCGAGTTTGGTGAACAGTTAATTTCACGTTTCGGGCCGGTCAATTGGCCGCCTAGATCGTGCGATTTGACACCATTAGATTATTTTTTGTGGGGGTATGTCAAGGCTAATGTCTATAGGGACAAGCCCGCTTCGATTGACGCACTGGAAGCCAACATCCATGCATTCATTCGTGAGATACCGGCCGATATGTGTGAAAGATTATGCCAAAATTGGACTCAGCGGATGGGCTACCTGAGACGCAGCCGCGGTCAACATTTGCATGAAATTATCTTTAAACATTAAATTGCAAGGTTCAAACTATAGATTCAAGTAAATATTTCATTCATTTTTTCGAAATTTTTGTGTTTTTTTTTTTAAAAAAGTTCTAAACCTCTTAAAAAATCACCCATTATAAACAAAATAACTTACAAAGCAATAGATCTATCAATAACTTTATTTGTTAGACACAATTTGATTACATCTCTTATGAAAAATCTGTAAATTAATTACTTAGGAAAAATGAAAATCGTCGTCGCGTCGCGTCTTTTTTTTTTCAATTTTTCGAATTCTTGGCGTGACGTGACGACGAGAAACGCCACATTGTGTATATCCAGGTATGCTTTCATTGTTTGAAATTGGTTTGACAACTACAACGAGTTCTCGTCACGCTCACGTCTCGTTTCCTCGCCGCATTGTGAATCAGGCTTGATTTGTGTTATTGTAATCAGGGTTGTCACTTTGCTGCAATTTCATCAATAAAATTTATTTGATAATCCATAAAATAATTTTTTTTATTCTGTCATTGAATGCAGCCATTCTCATTCTTCATCAAACCCACCCTTTAATGTAAGCGTTGAGCTTTCGGTTATAGGCTTTGTTTTGATGATAATTGACAGCTGTCACAGCTAATCTGTGAACACATTGTTCCAAAGAATTTTGTAAATCAACTTTTCTAAACGTAAGCAATATCTCTATTTTTGTTTTATAACTGGGATAATAAAGGAGCCATTTTTACATGATTTGCCGCCCTTGACATTTTTTTTTGATTTCCCGCCTTTCCCTTGACTAAATTAGTTTTAAATACCTCAAAATATTTTTAGGAGACAATTTATTTCCTAGTCTCAAACATAGCAAAAGACCTGCAGAAGAGTATAAGCACACTCATAACGTTTTGCATTTCAGGTTAAAATTAAGGCCTATAGCCGAAAAAGATGTCTTATTTTCTTTAAAAAAATCTCACAACAAAGGTATTTGTCGTAATTTTTCCAATAAGTTTTTTTTTTTCAAAATTTGTCACCTCCAACAAAGAGAGACCACAATTTAAGAAGACAAAAGTTTCCCTCGATTGAAAAATGTTCTGCTCAACAAATTTCTGTTAGCGTTATCAATAACGAAAAAAAGATTAAAATTCAAGAACAGTTTTGTGGCGTAAAACGTCAGCTGTAACATGATAAGTTAGTAGTAAAAAATGGTTGTAAGGGAATAAATTAATTTTCTATTTCGCCGAGGTAGCGGCCAATATCTATAACCAATAAATGTCATTACACTCTGTTTGCTCCTGTATATACGGTGTTCACATTGGACTATTTCCTCCAATTTTTTTTTGACGTCCTCTGCTTTTGCTCACTCCCACTTCATGGTGAGAAATAGAGGGCCAGGAAAGGTAGGTTTTTATCTTTTTTGATGTGTAATCATCTTTGCCGGCGGCGGCGGTAGAGTGAAATAAAAATGTTGACTTTCTTCTGGGCTACCTTACGAGGTCACACTTTACGCTGTAGCACGTAACGTTAAGAAAAGTTGCAAAGTAGGATATTGCGTACGTTCATTAACAAAAATCTGAAGAACCCCTTCAAGCAAACTAGTCCCTTTTGGATCCGTGCACGTAGTCGACTTCGCATATGGATCCCCCAAACTGCGCTTGGACAAACGTTGATCGTTGATGTTAACACATATCAACCAGTGGATTTTTTTTGACGTTTTCCTTTGTGACATCTGTTTTCTCCAAAAACACTACGTATAAAGATCCAAACCCTTCGTACGTCTTACGCTCCGAAACCCATTTTTTACATTGTTGTATTTGTAATTTAATTTCGTGTTAAAGAATGTTTACGTGAAACGGTATAACAAACAAAACGAGTGTGTCAAGGTGCAAGACTCATACAAAACATATACTTTAGCAATCTTATCCGTTTTCCTAAACATACTTATGCAATCTTAAGGCTTAACTACATAAGCCAAAAAGTACTTTTGTACAAAAGTAAAAATATTTTTTTTTCCCGCTAGCGCAGTTGTTTTGTGAAAAAGAATATACAAATTTTTTTTTAACCAAAATGTAATCTTTCTGCATCATTTTTAAAAGTTTTCCAGTCAGAAATAATATTCCAAAATGAGTTTGAAAATTTTCACTTTTGTACTTTTTCACTTTCTGGGCTTATGTAGTTAAGCCTTTATTCATCAGCTGATTTTTGCAGCTTGTAGGCAAAGATATATGAAAGCAAAAGATTTGGATGTGGAGTGTTTTGGTTTTCTCTGTCTGTGAGATAGAGATTTGGTGATAAAATTCGTTTGAACGAGTTGATTATGTTGAATAAGTGGGAAGTATTGCTGCAGGTATTTTTTGTTTTGACTTCACTCATTCAAACTCATTCAACTCATTGTCAAACCAGGGTCCGATTGAACGATCATTGTTTCTTTTGAAGCTTCCTCGATCGATTGAACGATCATCGTTTTGACGCTCTATCTTTCCCTATCGTTAAGTCAACCGATTGTTTCAATCTTACTTGTCATCTGGATCAAAGGGTTTCGTGGTGGTGGTGATATGATAAGAACACAGCACGCTAGAGGAAGCATCTTTAATGACTTTTTGCCAATGTTTGTGTGAGTTATAAAATCAAATTGTAGCATTACAAACAATTGAAACAAATTGAAAGTAAAAATTAAGAAAAATATATCCCAATAAGTTCTGCTGATTGGGAGAAAAATTATAGACAATATTTCAGTACAAAATGAGCTACACCATACAATCCGAAAGTCTTTTTCCAACATTTTTGTTTGTTTGTCCTGACTCCTGAATTCTGAATTCCATATAAATTCACAAATTCATACACCTTTCCACCTACATGGACGTCAAGGGATGGCGTAAGCGTGTTGGTAAGCAACAACAACAAAGCTTTCAGGATTCAGCAAACGACAGAATGATTGACGTTGAATTACAGCGACAGCCCTTCATTGGCTTGGTTGGCGGGGGTTAAATTATGGGATATCACCGGCACCGGGAGTGGGTTGTGCATGTGTGTATACCATGACGTATGAGCTATGAGGACACACACATAAATCTCCTCCTGAAAAGAAAAACCCACACACGTGGCAGGATTGTGTGATTTATTCGATCACTGAGTTGTCAGGGTTTGTGCGAAACGGCTGACGAAAAGTAATGATGGTTTATTAAGAGGATTTAACCAAAAAAAAAAGAATTGATTTCCTTGCGCATCAAAAGCAACTTTGCAAATAATTGTCTCGGTGTGGCAAGAATGTGTCTCGTTATTTCATTTGTTTTTTTTTTTTTATTTCTCTCAGACTCAGTGTCAGAGTTCTCAGGAAATATTGGGTTTATCAAGAAGTATCTTGGCGAAAATAGTTTGCCAAAGTGATTTATATTATTCAGCAAATGATGGCACTTATTCTCCATTTTTTTTTTTGTTTGTGGACTTGATGAGGTAGTGTGACCTGTTAGTTATTTGTCGGATAAACTTTTCCTAAATTGGGAAGATATTTAATATTTTATTCAGGACACGCAATCATTTTGTTGAAAATGAATGACGATTTATGCGGGAAGTAATTTCTTTGAATGGCATGGAACTTCTCAAATTAGATATTTAACTACATATTTGGGAACTTTGATTTGAGTTAACCAAAAATATTCTTGATGTTATAACACTTGATTTGAAGACCATTTGAGAATGATTTTTTTTTGTCGACAGCGTTTAATTTTCATTCAAATTGATAAATGTGCAAAATATTGCAACTGACAGAGTTCATAAAATGGCATCTTGACATTTACTTTTTATTTCAAAATTTGAGGGTCATAAAAATTCTTTGAGAAACATTTTGGTATTTCCAAATCTTATAAACTTTCACAAACATTAGATGTCTTGGACAGTCGTCCAGCTGGACTGTGCCTAAATAGTTGGACATTTCCTTATTTATAATTGCATTCCAAAAGTAGTTGGAATATGTTCTCATATATTCAAAGACATCCCTGTAATCTGTCAATTTTTTGAACTTTGCGATACGTTCAACGAAAATGTCATTAATTTCAAGATCACTTTTCAAGTCGTTACTAGAAACATGCCTTGCTTTGTTCATTGAATAGGTTTGGACAACCAATTTCAGTGTGCAAGTTAGACAATCGATAGAAGTTGTTTATAAATAAGATTTTGGAGTTGGAAGGCTGTCTTAAGTGAGATATATAGATTGGAATGGGATTATAAATACGACAGTAAATGTTATAGTTAAGAATGGGATCGTTACGAAATCCCGCAAGAAAGTACGCTGCGGGATTTTCAATACTTTTTAGAAAAATACGATTGGAAGAATTTTGATGGTGATTTCGAATAAAATAATACAATTATTAAAAGAATGTTGGTGATTTCGAATATGTTTTTCTGGACATCTGGAACTGGACAAAGGTGATTCTGGACAGAGATGGATTTATTTTTGAAAAACATATTTTAAAAAAAAATTAACTTTTCTCAACTTTTTTTTAGAAGAAACGAGTTTTTCCCTGAACTTTTTTTTTGTTTTTTTTTTTTATTTTTACAAAAAAATGAGGTTTGTTTCTTTTTTGAAAAAAAAAATGAAAAAAAAAGAGTTTAATTTTAGTTCAAAACTGTTGACATTGGCGTGAGCGGTATGACCACCCGATAAAGGCAGTTAACATCCTTAGAACCCGCGCAGAGGGCCACCCAAAGTACTATTGCAACTGTTGAAACAGACACCTGCCTGGCGACTAAACGGAGTTATACGTGAGCGTGAGTTTATGAAAAATGTTTTTTTTTCAAAAAAAAAAAAATTCCTTTTCCCAACTTCCAGAATTTGTAAAAAAGTTGTTTCAGAAAAAAAAATTTGTCCTTTGTTGAAGTTCCAGACATGCCTTCAGAACTTTTGTCCTGGTTCCAGATCCACCTCCAGAACCTTGTTTCAAAGAAAAATGTGTCCTTTGTCCAAGTTACAGACGCACCTCCAGCACTTTTTCCCTGTTTCCAGATCCACCTCCAGAAACTTTGTCCCAGATCCAGAACCTTACCAAAATATCTGGAAAAAAAGATTTTTTTTTTAATGTGTAAGTTAATAGAAAAATTTGTGGTTTGTCCAAGTTCCAGACCCACCTCTAAAACTTTTTTTTTTACATTAAAAACGTTGTTTCCAAAAACAAAAAATGTTTCCTTTGTCCAAGTTCCAGAGCCCCCTCCAGAACTTTTGTCCCGGTTCCAGATCCATGTCCAGAAGCTTTGTCCCAGATCCAGAACCTCCGTCCCAGTTCCAGACCCAAGGCCAGAACCTATTTCCCAGGTCTAGGGCTAGAACCTATGTCCCAGTTTCAGACCCACCTCCAGAATCTCCCCCATCAGACTCACTGCCATCGACCGACCAGATCCGGACACCAGATCACAGTCGTCGGCCCAGAAAAAATAATAGGAAACTTCGTTCTTCGTGATCCTCCTACAATGCGCTATCGCATTGTATGCGGGATTTCGTACCCAACCCGTAAAGAATAAATGATTTTTATTTTAATATTATTTGCCGAGAAAAAATAATTTCCAAATGACGGACGGTGTAAAAACAGTTATTCATATTAAAGTTTTTGATATTTAGTTTAAAATTTTCGACTTCAATTGCTCATTTTAATTGTTTATATTTTATGCCAGCCAACCACTCATGGGAACTAAATGTCAAAAAAGGCGCTTGAATAATTCTCTGATTAATAAAATCTTATCAGAATATGTGGACACTGAAACCAAAACAGGTTCCAAAACCTTTTTACAAGTTAGACATAAGTTTTATGCTTCAACTAAATAAAATTTATTCAAAAGAATTTCATATTCTTACCTATCTGGTAGAGTTTAAAATGGAAATGGTTAAAATTTTGGAAGAGTTGAATACTCGAAACTTAAATGGTATGGTCTGTGTTTGCTCCATAAAATCAAAATAATTTATTATTCTTATCATTTTTTTTTAAGGAACTGCTACAGCATTTAATTTATACTCGGGTCTCAAGCTCTCAGACTATTTTCAATCTATAAATATACATTTCTGTATGTTTTTATTGTGTTGGCTATTTGTTGAATTTTGTGAAAACTTATCACAAAAATGGTTGAGTACGTAAATCTAAAAACAGCAATAAAAAGTCCATTAATTTTGGCCAAGACGCACATAACATCAAAAACCATCTTCTGAGGTCTTTTTCACTGGCAGGCAGCATAAAAGCACCACCGTACGTAACCCACCACTGAAGAATCTCATAAGGCTCTGGGTGGCAATTAAGTGAATATATATGCCTCTAAGGCTCTTTCACAAGTGTATAGCTGTTTTTATATCATCATTTTGAAGGCACTTAAAACAATTTTGAACAAAAAATACAAGAGCAGATATAAAAACTTTAATAGAGTTACGCGGCGCGGCGCGGCGGCTTGCTTTAACGCGGAACCCTTTTATACTTTTATACCCTTTTTGTTCCTTGTCATGTTTTTTGTAGTGTAATAGAGGGTGAGATGATGGTGATAGCGAGGGTGGCGCGGCTTGGCATGGTGTGGCATGGCGTGGCAGCAGCAATGGCAGTGGCGATGATATTGAGCTTTTTATGCTCGTTTACACTCTAATGGCATTAAATTCGTTACACACTCTGTGTATACACATTACGAAAAGATAAAATAAAACATTGGCAGCCCAGTTCAGCCCAGGAGCAGTCACCCACCTCTAGAGCAATATAGATACGTATGCATTAGGTACCTAAATTCTACAGTGCGCGACGTAAGTGAAGCAACTTATTTAAAATGAGTTTTAAGTTTATGTAAATTATTTGAGAAGTGAAATGCCGCGCTCCCCAAGGTGGTTAAAGAGCTTTCTTACTTTTATATTCCATAAGTCTTGTGACGAAATGGGAGTGAATAAATGCTAAAATCCTTCTTTTTTTTTTTGTTGCTGGTTTTGAGTGCTTGCAACTTTACATTTTTATATTTCCTGTTTTACTGCCATACGCAAAGGTATGCAAATAGCCTTTTGACGTTCAAGAAATACCTATAGCTGATGGATAAGGCTTATAAAAGTGTACAAGATTTTCAAACTCCCTATAGAGCAAAACTTTATGAATTTTCAATTAATACAAATCTATTATTTGGGGAACTTTAATTTCCTATATACATTTTATTGAAATTTTAAAAGGTAAAACAATACTTTGCAAAATATCTAATTATTTCGGCACTCTGCAAAGATTTTTTCCCCAGGGCAAAGAAGTTCTAAAAACTATATAAAGATCTCTAAGTTGCCATACAAGGACTGGAATTTTCCCTCAAAAAGGATAGACCCAATGCTCGTTAGCATATCCTCTTCATAATAATTATTCCATCCATCAATCTCCATTTAATACACAAAGCCATTAAATTTTTGGTTGCGTGAAACCTCATAGATAAAATATAAAAGATATGCAGTCCGCATTAGGGACTTGATAGAGAAGATACACTTTAAATAAAAATAAAGGGTGTTTTTTTTAGACGTGTGGTTTTCAATCTGGCAATACTTTTCTCGGAGTTGGTCTTTTTGCCAGTTGTCACTTGATTTATACTCAATATGATTTTTCATTTTATAATTAATAGACTTACTTTTGAACAACGTTTGCAAATCGTGCAAATTTATTACCAAAATAATGGTTCGGTCGACATAGTCGCAAGATCGCATAAATTCGAGCAACCATGGATTGGTTTCGCACCACGTTTACTCTAGTGGATAATGCGCATCCTCAGAGACGCCGCACAGTGGTGCGAGAGCGGAAAAAAGTCTTTTGAAAAAGTCATGTCTATCGTTTTAAACTTTATGTTAAAGTACTCTTAGATAACCAAAGCGTATGATTTAAAAGTATTTTTTAACATATATATTGTATGTTCTGATTTACAAGCAATCAAAGTTGAAAAATAATTTTACTCAAATCGCGAACCGTATTTTCAACAAATTTTGAGATGTTTTTTTCCGAAGTTCCTGCAGATAAATTCTCTAGTTTCTTAAATAATTTAATTGGTCTATTTTCGATTATCTAAAAATAAAAAAAAATATTGATTATTTATAAAAGATACCTTCAATAAGTAGCCTGAAGCTTTAGTACTAAGAAAAAATGCTTTTTTTTAAAACTTTTTGATTTAAAAAAACAGCTCCAAAAGATACCAAGAAAGTAAGTATGCCACCATATGCTCCATACATTCATGTTAAAGCACAGAAAAAATCAGCTGCAGATACGTGCAGATGTGGAAGTTATGCTCAAAAATGTTTCACTTAATCGGATTTCAAAAAACTCCGTCTTGACGGTGGTGTCTACCAAAAAGTTTGATTACTTCGGTATTAATTGTCAGAATGAACTGGTTAGGCCCATTATTTTAAAAAAAAATTTCAAACGTTATTTTAAAAATAAAACAAAATTAATACATTGACCCAGGGCTGAGAATTTCGATTTTTGCGAAACCATTTATTTCTACCTGGAAAATTTTTCAACTTTCAACTCAATTTTCTTGAAAGCAACACACGAAAAATAATATAGTTTTATGATATTTTGAATTATATGATAGAGCTTAATACAAAATAAAGAAAGGGATTAGGGATAATCTTTTATTTTTTTTTAATTTTTCGCTAAAAGTAGGGCAGGTAAAAATAAAAAAAGTGTTCTTTTTAAAGTTTTATTGCTTTGTTTTTGTTCTGTATTGCGTAATTTTTTATTACCTGTAAGGATTAGTAATGGCTTATTAGAATAAAATCTCTTACTTAAATCTATTTATATAAAGGATTAATGAAAAAAAAGTCAGTATTGAGTTATTGAGCATTTGTGCAAGGTGCAATAAGTGAAAGTGAAGTTAAATATAATAACAAACATATATAGTGAATTCAATACATTAAAATGGATTCAATCGAAATTCCTTATTCGGTGTTGTGTAGTGAACTTATTACTAATGGGTAAGATGTTCAAAATCTTCGACCATATTTTGTAAGGAAATACCCCAACTTAATTTCTGAGCAAATAGAAACTGTGCTATCAGAATTAAAGAAACGTTTTATTTCTCATTTTTTAAGTCGATGGAACGCAGTTCATAGAAAAAAAAGTCATTTTAAAAAAAAAATACACTTATTGGCTCGAAGGAGTTTTCCAAGTAGACCTAACCCAAAGTGTATTGCCCGAAACGTCAACTAATATGGGAAGACCACGAAAGAGTTTTGACGAATGCTGTGATCGAGCTAAAAGGTATAAGAGGGACGAAATTAGAAATATATTTCCTCGAGAAGAGATAAACTATGCAGCAACATCAGAGAGCTTTTCCTGTTCACAATTTGATCCGGATAAGGCTCTTGCATTATTTATACAAGCAGAATTGTCGAAACGCCAATATGAAGTATTGAGACATGCACTAAAAGACGAAGGACATGATGTTTTTCCACCTTATATTAAATTACTGGAAGCAAAGAAAAAGTGCTATCCTTTAGATATAAACATTACGGAAAGCTCAGCAAGTGTGCAACTACAAAAATTGTTAGACCACATTGTAACAAGGTTATTAGAAGGAAAGACATCAGAGGAGATAACCAGAATTGTAGGACAGTCTTTAACACTGTTCACTAAATGGGGATGCGATGGTGCCTCTGGACAACCACAATACAGTCAAACATTTGACAATGAAGAAACTTCGGACGTTTATGACATCTTTGGTACCAATTCAAATGACTATGGAGGAAAACAGGGATATTATTGTGTGGAACAACGATCGATTATAAATTTAATTTTATAATATATATATATATTCAAAATAAAAAGTTAAGATTTTACTAAAAAAACTTTTATTTAAATATAACATTAAAACCCTCAAATTTTATAAAAATGTCAATAACTTTTTTTCTAACAATTTTTTCTTGATCAAATTTTGACCAAGCATGTATAAGACTAATTTTAACATGTTTGTCAAATTTCATTAAAATTCGTTTAATAGTTCAGATTTTACAGACTTTTTTCCGCTCTCCCATACAAACATCAAAACACTCAAATTTTAGAAAAAAAAGCCAATAACTTTTTTACTAATGATTTTTTCTTAACCAAATTTTGATAAAATGTGTATAAGACTAATTTAAAAATGCGAATCAAATTTCATCTTAATCCGTTAAACAGTTCAGATGTTACAGATTTTTTTTCCGCTCTGCCATACAAACATCAAATCCCTCAAATTTTAGAAAAATGTCAATAACTTTGTTTCTAATTATTTTTTTTCAACCAAATTTTGACCAAATATGTATAAGACTAATATAAACATGATTGCCAAATTTCATTTAAATCTGTTGAACCGTTCAGATAAAACAGACTTTTTTCCGCTCTCCCATACAAACCGAACCACTGTGCGCCGCGCCGTACAGTGTGCAGCGAAGACGCTATTGCTGCTGTGGAGCAGAGTATCGAAGAAGACCCGAATGAGTCCATCAGCCATCGCGCGCAACAATTGGAGCTGTCGAAAATTGGGCCTCTCGGCTGGAATTTATTCGAGCCAGCCGCGGCGGCCACTTGCTCGAAATCATTTTTAAAACATAATGGCAAACCCAAGAACACTCTTTAGTACTAAAACGTCTTACGTTTTGACGACTGGAACTTACATATACGTGAAGACAAAAAACGCCATGGTTTTTTTCTGTAAATTGAAAATTAAAACAGCAACAAGATTTTCACATCGATGGAAAGGTGTGAACATTTCCTATATGGAGCACTGAAAACGAAAATCTCTTACGAGGCTCTGTTGCGGAAATATTCGCCATACAATTTTTTTCGGTGACTGAAAAAATGATTTTTGTTTACAAGGGGGGGCCCCGCATTTTGTTTGTTGTCCAACTTTTCTGCCCTAAGATATCTTTCTCAAAAGTGTTACAAATTGGCATTTATTTAGTGACTTCTTCTGTTTCCATTTGACTTTTTTTTGTCATTTAAGCGTTTTTATGAACAAAATTAAAAAAAAAAAAATAAATTGACCCCAACCAAGTGAACCGCATTGTATTTTTATAAAAACTTTGACCACATAGGTAGATACCGGTGTATAAAAACAAAAACTTGGAGTATTGGTCATAAAAATGCGTGCGCAAACTTCTGCAAGTAGAGTATATACGTATAAATGTGGGTATACACATAATTGTGCTGACGAAGAACTCTCTGAAAGGACTTTTATGTTTTATGTTTTATCCACTCAACCATGGAATAATGTGTCAAGCGCAACAACCAACCAGCCGCGCGTCAAAAACTTAATTTTACTCTTTGAAGGACTGCTTTGTAGACCCATCATACCTCTATAACCCGCCCCAACGGCCGCAATTGCACAACTTGCCACAGCTCATATAGTTGTATATAACTCTTGTTTTATGTTCTCGGCGATAGAGGTTTTATGCCCTCTTATTCCTTATTCGAAAACTAATTAAAATTTTAAAAATTTCAATTATAAATTTATGATTCAATATGATGCTGCTGACAACATACATATATAGCCAGCCATCATACACACCAACAAAAAAAAAACCATTTGCTATCTTTCTGCAATGCAAAGGACATTTCATTGTGTTTTTAATTTTTTTTATTTGTTTTGTTTGTTTGCTGCCTTCTACGGATGGTGCTAAATTAAAAGTCGATTGGGTGTTCATATCCTGAGAATTTTTAATTAGCATTAATTAAATTTTTCCCTTTGCCACCTCTGTTTGTAGTGAAAGGGCTAACAACAGCAAACAGCGAACAATGTTAAACAATCATTTAGCACAAAAGGAAAGCAAAGGATATACCTAACCACTGCTATGCGAATACAGAGAGAGAGAGGATGCGGAATCAAAATGCAACAAAGGAAGAGTGTGTAATAGGTTCCAACTTGTATTCTTCTCTATACGGAAGCGGAAATAAAAAAAAACTCAACAAAGGACTATGTTCGGGGAAAAAAACTACCTTATTTTTTGTTGCCAATAAAACACTCATTTGGACATTTGGAAAAATTCGCATCCGCCCCTTAGAAATTTGTTTTTTTTTTTGACTGTGTGCCTTCATATTTAGGTAGGTATGTATGTATGTATGATGCCTGTGGGTTGTGGGAGGCTATATTGTAGGTAGGTAGATATAGCTGCTATATGACCGTACCTATACCTAACTCTTACCACCGAAATTGAATCGTATTCACATTGGTGTTGTATACAGAGAGTATACAATTGCAGACAAAGGGATGCAGCAACCTTCCAGAATTCTAATACTGCGAGTGTGGGGAAATGTGGTCAAACCTTGCGTGGTGAAAGAGGGAGAGGGAGGGGGTGGAGATATTGGAATGCACATTATATGCAACGAAAATGCTCTAAAATTGCTGCAAGAGTTTGGTAGTGAACAGCTCGCTATTATAAGCAAGTGTTGCCAAATAGGTTTTGAGGTTAGTATTTTCTAAATTGCATTGTTTCTTCACTAAGCTCATAGTCTTTTCGCATTAAATTGTCCGACTTCTGAACCAAAGTCTTGGTCTCAAAAATTCTTCTAACTGATTAATTGGAATTGTGTTGAGATTTATATAAAATTGGGAGACGCATAAATGCCAACCCGCATGAAGCTCGATCATAAGTGGCATTTATAAATATAAGGCTTTAAAACTCTTAAGTCTGGCTAAAATTGTTGGTCTACATCTAACCTACATACATATCTGGGTTGTATGGTTTATCCTGTCCAAAGGCGTCTAGCGGAATTCAATTCGTAATCGCAGTTGTGTAGGTAGTGTGTAGAAATGATTTTCTGTATTCGCAGCATCGAATTCGATTCAACTAGGATTTTACCCTAAATGTGCTTGCATCAGGCTTTGGTTCGGGAACCCTTTACCTTTTCATTAAACTTCCGAATCTGACTTACGTACTTACCTAATTTACTTTAAATGGTGACCAGATGTCAATGATAGTTTTTCTAATTGATATGTTTCAGCAGCTGTCAAAGTTACCAATGACATCTAGCTGTCAAAATATTCAGTAAGGTTTGTCAATTCATCAACAGAAATGTCGATTAGGTGCCGATCAGCTGAATTGGGCATTGGAGAGTCAACCCGGCTTATTTTGTAATTGGATTTGGGCCTACATCCGTATATAAGATTGTGGCGATGCAAGAATTGAACCAAGGTGACCATAGACGACATCGCCCTAAGTTCCCAAATGGGCCGCTTGAAATGCTGACCGCAGGTCGGTTTTTCTTCTCGGACGAGGCCCATTTTTGGTTCAGCGGCTATGTCAACAAGCAAAATTGCAGCTATTGGAGCGAAAAAATCAACAAGTATTCGACCAAACATCAATGCGTCCACAAGACGCATTTTTGGTGAGGTTTATGGCACATGACCGAGCTTCTAAATAAAGCCAGAATCAATTTTATATCTTACACCATTGTTGAAGACTCGTCAGGTTGGCCAAAAAAAAAATTAAATAAAGTAAATTTGGTGGCGTAACAGCTCGTAGAGCGCCAGGGCCTAATGACTTACAACTCTCAACCATTTCAGAGTCTTTATTTAGAGGAGACCTAAAATTTTCGTCCGAATACGAAGCTCAGGTGAGATTCAATTTTTGTTTGTAGGTGGCATAGGCTGTGTTTAAATCCTAAGACCGTCGCGGTCGGCTTGACATTCCTACGCACTAACAATTACGTCACTGGTACTATATGCTGGTGTTTTTATGCGCCACGTGACCCAGCCATATCAAGCACGGTATTTTTATCTTTTGACCCAGGTCGACGTAGCCGTAACGCTTGGCATTTAATCTTCTCGTCCCCACTTCTTCGATAAACACTGCAATACTAAAAATCACCCGGAGAATATTCCAAGCAAATTTGTATCCATTCTTGATAAGGTCCACGATTCAGTGCCATACAGCAGGGGCCGGGATCAACCAGGCCTTTGTCCAGGGTATCCCCGAGAGGGCTGCACTGCTTAAATGCCTTCTAAAATGAATAGGACCAGTGATTGGTAAAAGTGATTCTTTGTTTGATCTCTGCATTAATGTCATTTTGTGGGGAATCCGCCAGAGTTTCGATAAAACAAAACTTCAAAAATATTTAGATATCTTTTGATACTTTATTTTCCGGATCTTCGTCTTTTAGATCTCTGTTACTACTTTCATTTTGTGAGGTAAAAGTGGCGCCCAAGTAAATTAAGTCTTTGACTGCTTCGAAATTGTATATTTTCATCCGCATCGTGACGTTTCACCCTAGTCATCGACGCACGTTGAGATTGAGAAAGAAGGTGTGTAACGATCTAAAAATGTCTTAATATATCGGAGAGTTAAAATTTGATCGACACGGTTAGTTTGCGTGGCCTATCAGGTAATTGAAAGGTTCTTAGCAATCACACATTATATGTTATAAAAGATTTATTCTTCTGTAGTTGGCAAAGCTTGGAGTAATTCCTATTTTCACAGTGTTGCCATACAAATATTTTAAGAAATTTGAAATTATGCCAAAATGACCTAATAATTGGAGATCTAAAACAAAGACAAGTGTAGAAGAATTGTTGAAAATATTTTGTAAATATAAGATAAACAAAATGTCTAATTGCTCTTGCAGATATAATCTGTTTCTATGACAACACTGGGCACAATTTCCCCTCCAAATTGTACAGATAAGTTGGTGCATGCTCCCACTGCTTTGTAAGTTCGACTGAGAAAGGCCTTCTGGCGCCTTTTAGGCCGCAAGTGTAGCAGTTCAGAAAAACGCCCTCTCCAGATCCTCAGCGCCGGATATGTTTATCCACTCTCATCTTAGCAGACCCTATGTCTTTGATGGGTAAATCAAAGTTCCTTTGATAGAACTGTCAAACATAACTGCTGCGGCAAGAGATAGAATCCCCGCGTCCCCGCTTCTCGTGCTCCCCTTTTTCCTCCTTAGTCGATATTTTTCATTTTTTTTTTGGCCCGTACACCTATCATGCTACTCTCGGCAGCTCTGTTTCAAGTCGGATGGGCTGGATGTCTCAGCCGGCACTCTTTAAAAACCAGGAGTTTCATTGTGTTCAGCCAATACCAGCATATCATATTGGTAGTTCGTTCAACTGGTCGTCTCTACTTGATGCTGGAGGCGGGCTTGCTGAGAGATTAAGAGAGAGTCGGTGTAGCGTCGTTTCCTATGGCTAGCTTTCATTAGAAAGAGAAAAGTATTGAACGATCATATATGTTATCCCAAATGCAGAATGTAGCGACCAGCAAAAGTTAAAGTTGGGTCAAATTTTACTGCAGCTACAGCTTCACATTGTATCACTGAACTACGTGCTGCAGCTGTTGCTACACCAATGTGTTCAGCCAGTTAGACTTATCGAGCTGGCTGTATCATCTGACCATCAAATCAAAGCTGTCCTTTCCAATTTCCAAGATGAATCTTGATTTCATACTTCGGTCACTTATCAGATGTGTTCTTGAGAAAGATCATACAATGTTTCATTGGTTGAGTCATTTTTATATTTCTTTTGCTACAAAACCAGAAGCAAGAGCAAGAAGACGCTGACCCTCCCTCTAGTAGCAGTCGCTAGAGTAGTTATCACAAGATTTCATCTTCTGTATGGCCTAGGCTATAAAGTCTGACGTCACATCATCAGTCATGATACTCCCGGCTCGGTCGGTTTTTCTTGGATAGATCCCCATCCCACCTGCCTGCGTTAAGAAGCTAAGATTCCAAAATTATTTCAATAGACTTCTATTGATCAAATTGAAAAGTTTTAAGGTAGCCTGATACCTCTATGTGAATTTCAAAGCTATTCCTATTAGAAGATCTCTCAGTTTAAAGAAAACACATCACTCCAGGTATATGTAAGTAGAAAATTTTTAGAAAACAATAGAAGTTCAGTAGGTAGCCATCAGAGAAACTTTCATAATGCATACTTACATACTTGCGTATTGAACTGGAAACACTGTTCGAATCGAGAATTGGCATTGTTCTACTAAAATGCTCCTGGTCCAAATGTGTGTATAATACTTTGGGAGTTATGGGGGTGGCAATGAAATATAGCAGTTGTATATTAGAATGGGGGCAAGGATGGTAATATGGGGATGATTTCCATTCCACTATTGGACTTAATCTGAAAATCAATAACGAACAGAAACAGAATCTAACTTGATCTCCTTCTCATAGTTCGTTTCGTTGGCCAAAGGACAAAGTTCTTTCGCTCTCTTCCTTGCTATTTCAACAAACATTTTATTTTTATTATTTCCATCAGCCTGCCTCTGCCTGCCTGCCAGCCATGTTGGGGATTCTGATGCCGTTGCTGATGCTGAGCGGCTAAAGCCTGGTATTGTGTTGCAGTGGTGTTTTGTATTCGTTTGTTGTTCTTCGGTGTCGGTGCTCGGTGGTGTTGCTTGGGCCTGGTGCTAGATGATGGTGCTTGGTGCTTGGTACTTGGGCTTGCAACTACACGCGTTGTTTCTGGTGCATAATGGAAGAACATTCAGCTGATGCTCCACTCGTCGTGCGTCGTCCTGTGAGCTCTTGATGGGCTGATGGCACACAACAACTATAACAAAACAACAGCCACTAGAAACGTACCCAGTTTTGCTTTCATTTTCACATGACATTGCCATCCCTTTTCAACTATTTCTCCAGGGATTCGTGTCGAAAATGGCCGCTTCATGTTGATGGGTAGGGATTGCGGGTGAATGGAGCAAAACAAGTATAAAGAAGGGATGGGATGGGGCTTTGTTGGAATCCAAGTATATATGTGATATGAATATCTGTACAATAATATGAATGGGATGTTGGGTACTTAGTTATATGCGTTGTCGCTTGTCGGTTGTCATGACGGAAAATTCGCGATGCCCTTTAACTTTTGTCTTCTGGAAATTATTTTCTCTGTCAATGATGCAAAATGATTTCGGATTATTCTGTTGACATTCAATAAAGTATTTATTCCTGTTTTTTTTTTTTTTTTTTAATTCTAAATTGCGTTTTAATTGAAGATTTTAATGAATGCTTGGATTTTGTCTGCCCAATGGTTTTCATTGGGGGGTGTATTAAAATATCTTAAATTCGTACCAGTACAAACTTCATATTTCTATAAGATTTGGGTTGCTTTTAATGGTCCCATATGCGCTGCAAATTGCGTGCACATACCTATAATGCTGTCTGGAATTTAAATGAAGATTCATGGATAGCAGCATCTGCAAAAAGTTAAACATTTAACCAATTAAGATATGTTGAAACAGTAAGACTTTTTGTAGAAATGTACATCTGAGGTATTTAAGAGAAAGCTGTGAAGTAAAAAGGGGACAGCCGGCGCGTGACAATGAATGATGAGAAAGAAGGATTACTGGAAATAAAAACTTACAGAACAAGAATAGAATAGAGCAGATACAGATGTAGAGGCTATTAAGTCTCAGAAATGATTTCAAATGAAAAGTTTGTACCACTGCTTAACATATATTTTTTTGTATTAAAAAGTTTGGTCAAGGGACGGTTATTAGTTGCTATATAAATATTATATTCGTAGGAAGTCATTGGAAGATAGCAATTTTAAATTCGGAGAAGAATCGATTATAAAAATTTTGATTGATGAACACCAAATAAGTCGGTGTTGCAATTTTGTAAGTAGGTACCTATGGGGTGCCTCCCAGATCCATTCTGAATCAATTTTATCGAGACATCGTCCTGTTTGTCGAAAAGGTAGTGGGCTGCGTTTCTTGGCTGGGCTAAACTGGGGCTATTGAGGAAGCGAGATGAGCCTTCTTCCGCCTCTTTGTCCTGACAACCTCTCTTAATAAAGCTGATCATACACAATCGCCGAGTCATTTGGTCCGCTGTATGGCCTGATTAAGTAATGTGTACTGATACTCATTCTGCTCATGTGATGAGTTCTCACTGAGATGTGATCCATTAGGATTCCAACTAATAATGGCTTTTGAAGACTGCATGGCATAAGTAAGTAAAGTTTTCTTTTTTCTTAGAAAGATCCAGTTTTCTCGAAGTGCTACAAGTTACAATTGTTAACCATCTGTCATTTGTGGCTTTGGGGAAACTCTGGTGAATGTTTCTGATCAGACTCACCCCTATCGTGAATGTCAATTATCAATTATTGATGGTTTTATATATTTTTTTTTATATATTATTCGCGCATTCAAGGGATTGTGCCTACCCTTATTATGATAATACACAGTGTTGCGAGCGTTAAGGAAAGTTGGAGAGGATTTAAAGGGAGATACTGATGTATACATTATGGTTTTAGATGTCTGAACATCGAAATGGCAAGGAAAAATTGAGCCGGGTAAAGCATACCACATTCGTGTAGTACGACTAAAGAGAGAATCTCTGAACTTAACAGTACCTACGTGCAGTGGCAGTCGATGCCAACTGACGTTCATAGTTTTTCACCAACTTCCTATGTTTTTTTCAAAAGGGCCTTGTCTCTCGAACTGAGAGTAGATGGGTTCTTTTTCTCCGTAATACTCACGAATCGTTTAGAAGAGGATCTGTAGTTAATGCGTTGCCTTTTTTAATACAACCTGACTTGCAGGGCACTTTAGTAAGAAGGAATAAAAGGATAGGTACAAATTTTAGCTGGCTCAGTGGACTGGCATTGATTATATCATGGAATCACACGAATGGCGTCCAGTTGTAACTGGGGGAATATAGAAAACAATGGTGCCTAGAGTGCGGCTCGAACCCACACCTCTAAGTTAGCAGTCAAGCACTATATCCACTGCACCATTGCCACCCGGACACCCGGTATTGTTTTTAATACCACAAAAACAAAACGTCTTGTCATTTCCAAAAAGTTCCTTCATACTCTCCTTCCATATTGAGCTTCATGGAAATGCTGCAGGTAGAGTATGTGGGACAAAGTAAAACCGTGCCGTTGGTTTCATTTGAATTCTGACTCGGATCGACCAAATCAATGTTATGGTGGGGAAAGCATATGATGCCTTAATGAATTTATTAGCTTCAAAAAATCTCACCTTTACGAGCTACGAGCAAATGCTTGCGAAATAACTTATCGTCCCTATCTTAACATATATGGGTGTGAAATCTTCTGCAATTCCGATACTGTCCGCCAAAAATTATTTTTGTACATTTTTCCTTGGGTTTCGAAAGTAAATAGAAAGAAACAAACTTAGTTTTACCTTAAACAAATTTAAACTCTTTTTTTTTTATTTTTTTTCATAAACGAATTTAAAAATTCAAGCCTCTGCGAATTCCAACTCTTATTTTTTTTAAATAGCATTTCCAAACAAAAATGTTTGTATATAATACATTTATTCTTGTTCATCGATATTCTAGTCACGGTTAGGTACACGCTGAACAGAATTTATGCAAATCTTCGTCTACTACATGCCTCAATAGCACCACCGCAAATTAAAATAACTCCGTATATGTTCGTGGAATTAAAAAAAAAAAAAACACAATATGAGTATAGCGATGTATTTTCAATCCTTTTTTTTCTGTACCAAGCAACACCCTCAATCGTTCGAACACTATACACACGTTTTTTCCCACAAATCCTCTTCCTTACGCAACTAATCTAACTACATACATATAACCTAGGTATTTTTTTTTGGTTTTGGTTTTGTTTTTGCTGCTGTTATGTTGTTATTCTTCACTGCAAAAATAAAGAACAGAGATTAAAATTAGCATTTTCACCATTTTGAATTTATAATTAAACCAAAACAAATCAAAAATGTTGTTATGCATGCATGCAGGCAGGCAGATCCTGCCTGGATGTGATGTCCATTTCCATTATTATTATTTATCAATTCAAGTCGAATTGGTTCCATCAAATAACAACAACAAAAAAAAAACTCCAACAACCCTTCAAAAAATAAAAGGTATGTGTACGTAGGCATGAAATACAAAAATTGAAGGACTTTTCCAGGACATACCAACCAAAAATAAAGAGCACTCCAAATCGTTATTACATTAATAACACGCACACAAAAAATCGCAATTATTTTACCCCTCGCACTCTTAGATGTATACGATACGTACCGACATACCTATCCTGCAACAAAATATGTACGAAATATCCTTCGAGATAATTTATTAAAGCATTCAATCTCTGATTTGCAGTCCTGATGCAATCCCCGAAAAAAAAGTCCTCCTCCTTTTTCTAAATGCTGAATGACAGGACATTAAATAAAGGACTCTTGTTCTCTTTTATAGAAGGGTGCTCTACCAAGCTGACTGGTCTTTGTCTACGTTTTTTTTTTTTTTTAATTTTTTTCTGCTGTACGAGATCCTAAAGCGTGCATCGTCATCCTCATGCTCATCCTGCCGTATGCCTATCGCTTATTAAAGGAATATATCCAACACCCCTTGGAAGGTATGCATATGTGCGTATATTATTCGACACAGCAGAGAGCGTCAGCGGGCTAAACATTTCTCTTCTTCCACATCAAGATTTAATTTAAAATTAAGTCCCCTGAGAGATTCAAAATTCATAGCAGAAAGGGGATATCCCACCAATTTTGCACCCTCTGTCAGTGCAGTGGGTCGGTGTCCGCAATCAGTCATCAGATAGTAAATACCTAACGGTAAGTTAAAGCAGTAAATCTCAATCTCAATCCCAACACTACAACCCCTCCGTTGCTGTGTTGGGCTTGGGATTGCCGGTTTAGAAAAAAAAAGGAATACAAAAATTTATTGTAAAATGAAATTCCTATCAAATCGCACGGATAGCACCCAACAGCGCTGGACCGGTTTTAGTCAAAAATCATGGAAGCACTAAACCGTGCGCTTTATTCCTTTTTGTCTTGTTCCTGTCCCGTTTCTCAACACACACATATTATATAGGAAGATTTAGAGGCTATTTCATAAAATATAGCAAGAGGGTAACCAAGCGGACACGAAGAAGACGACATGGACCGAATATAATTAGCCCATAGCACATGAAGGGCTTGAAACACAGACAGGGTGGTATCGTTTCATGACAAATAACTTAGTTTTAGGCATGCAAGGACGAAAACCAGGAGCGCATTTGCTTACGGCTAGCTGGTACAAATGTGATTTAAAAATTGATTCATAATCAGCAATTTTAACTCACCGATTTCCATAGTTTAATTTATTTGTTTCATCTATTCGATAATACATTATAAAAAAAAAATAATATACTTCTTTAAGACTACTAGATACAATATATATACCTTAGCACCATCCAGGTTACCTTTTAACACTTAACAATTTTTCTTTGAACAAGTTTCTATTTGAAGAATTAACAAAAATCTACACAACTCTCTACACAATTTGCTTCTCTTAAACATCTTGTAAGAGGCTCATTTAGCCCATAATTCCTTCTATGAAAGGGTACACAGAAAATATTTCTTATTCTCAAGTTTCTTGAGGGAGCATAGAACTTTATTAAAGTTAAAAGAAAGGGCAGTTGATGTGATTATTTAATAAGTCTCTTACAAATATTATAGAGAAATATTTACGTCGATTTGCCAGGTTTTTTAAGTCAATAAGTTGGCAATAATAGATTTTGTTCACACCATTGATCAAGTCGATTAAGGTCTTCTTGGAGAAGTAAGCAATCGGAAATAGATTTAATAAGACAAAAGATTTTCAAATCATCAGCAAACAACAGTTTTACTGAGTTGATAATACGAAGAGGTATATCATTTATCAGAATTAGAAATAAAAGTGGGCCAAGATGGCTTCCTTGGGGAACTCCTGAGGGAACTTGAATTTGATGGGATTTAATATTGGATTGAAACCATTTCAAGAGACTCGAGTGGATAACCAAATCTTCTAACTTCTTTATTAAAATTTTGTGATTGACTCTGTCGAAGGCTCTTGCAAAGTCAGTGCAGATGACATCACATTTATATCCATCTTGAAAACATCCAACTACATTATTGCAGAAAATCATAAGATTTGTCGAGGTAGATTTACCTGATATAAAACCATGTTGATTAGGTGAAATGACTTCTTTGAGAAGAAAAGAAAGTTTTTGACATACAATTTTCTCAAATAATTTAGGTATTAGAGATAGTTTTCAAATCGGGCTATAATTTGAAAGCTCCTGTTTAGGTCCAGATTTATGAACTGGGGTAATGAAAGAAATTTTCCAATCCTACAAAAATTCCCCATTTTTCAATGAAGTATTAAACAGGAGAGTCAAGGGAACACTAAGGGCGCTTACACACTGTTTCAAAATAAAAGGAGATATTCCATCTGGGCCAAATTTTTTTTCTGGCTTCAAACTGCTTAAAACTTCCATAACCTCTGATACATTAACTTGCAATGTGCCTAAATTTAGGAAGCTATTTAAGCCCTCAGGTGCATATGAATCAGGATTGTCAGTTGAGATGTAAACCGATTGAAAGAAATTTGCGAAAAAATTAGTTATCTAACGAATGTCGGTGGAGGAATTTTGTAAATAAAACGTTTTGTTGGGAATACCATTGGAGATTTCTGCGGAGGTTTAATGATGGTTCAAGGATTAAGTATGTACCGAGTGAAACGATTTACTTAAAATTTGGTACAGAGCATTTTTAATTTGTATGCAATTCTCTAGAAAATAAATTTGATTTTTTATCCAAATACATACGGGCTATACTCGAAAACGGCTATAAAGATTTTGTTAAAACTTTGTACCTACAATTTAAACTAAATGGGCAATAAAACTGTTCAAAATTTACATAAACGAAATAAGATTTTAACTTTTTTTTGACTCTAAACTGCAACCAGAGCTTCAATGCTTTTTTTCAAATAACATCAAATTATGCAAAACGTCAATAGCTGCACACAGGGAAAGAAGGAAGAAAAATCGCCAATTGCAAAATTTATCAGTTGCAGTTGACAAAACATGATTTTAGTTGTAAATTATGCCGTTCTTTTTAAGATTGATACAAAAATTAATTACTTCTTATTAGTTATTTAGTATACTCATGGAAAAGTAGCTACAACTTTTTTGAGGACAATTTCTTCACCTCTGATTCCAAGACTGATTTCTCCACCTCTTGAAGATACATATTCATATAGCTCGTTCTCATGAAGGCATGACGCTGAAGGTATATAAGGCATGGTCTTGAAGAACTGGCTCTTACTTTCATTCGTAGAGAGAATCAGCGTTGCCACTTCGACAAAAAATTTAGCAGTAGATCACTCAAAAATAATGCAGTATAGATTGAAGCCAGCGCTTCGTTGACACAAGGCGCGGCGTTGGGTGATTTTTCACTGAGACTGAATCGTTCGACTCAAATTTGGCCACCAAACTTTGATGGATAATCGACTTGGAAGGACAACCATGTAAACCGTAAAATGTGCACAACGCACTTATCGTTGACCGAAAAGATTTTTATATTAAAGTTTTATCATTAGGACGTGCTGATCAATCCTGTTACTTTTCATGGTGATTTAGGTATCAGTTACTAAATAATAAACAATATACTTGAAAGTTATCACCAAAACAAAATGGCCGCCAACAAACCGAATAGAAACAGCAATTTGTATGGACAACATAAATAGACAAGAATATCATCCCTTTGGGTTTGCCATCTTATTTACTGTTAGCTCTAGTGGCATATATATTTTTTTTAATCTGTCACATTTAGTTAAGCAACATTCTATCTTTTTGACATTAAAATAGTTAAAGTTAAAATCACCAAATGCCTAATTTATCTTGTAAGAGTATCATAATAATTTCATATGATGTCACTTTGACATTTACAATAGTGTCAAAAAGGGTATATTTGCATAGTCTTTCTCACGAACTGTCACTATTTTAGGTGTATTCAGCTGGTTTTCATTAAGAAAATAGATTTAGGTCCATTTTTTCAGTGAGAGATTGAAGTTAACCCCGAGTTAACTCATCAAATTTGGTGAGTTAACTCAGGATTAAATGAATAGATGCTTTCGATATTTTATTTAGTCGTTCCGCATGCATTCTCCACCGAAAAACTGCTTCCCCAGTTGATTGTCGGATAATTTACATCAAGAGTTAGCTAACTCTGGTTCAACTCACCACTTAAAATGGGCCGTAGTATGATTACATTTAAAAAAGTTTTAAAACTAGGAACATTTTAGTAAAAAGCATTAAAGTATAAGTAAATTGTTAAGTAATAATATCCTAATACCTTATCATCAAAGTTTACCTGTTCAAAATTTGGCGCCTTTGTTTTTTAATGCAGTCTTTTAAAATGTGTTCTTCTGAAGAAATTGATGCGTTTTATAAAATGGCGATGATTAACTTATACATGAGATTGAAAGTGTATAGCTTCTCGAGCCCTTAAAATCTCCCTATACTATTTTATGAAAACTTATAGAGGGTGTTTTTTTTTTAGAAGTGTGGTTTTCAATCTGGCAATACTTTTTTCGGAGTTGGTCTTTTGGACAGCTGTCACTTGATTTAAGCTCAGTTTGGTTTGCCATTTCATAATAAATAGATTTACTCCTGAACAGTGTTAGCAAACCGTGCAAATAAATTACCAAAATAATGGTTCGGTTCGCGCGACGCATCGCTGCCACTTGCCCGAAATCATTTTTTTTTTTTTAAACATAATGGAAAACCCTTATCTTTATAATAAAACTATATTCTTGGCCATAAAATTAATTTATATGCGTTTTATTTCTTCTTGAAAACCACACGTCTAAAAACAAATACCCTTTACTATATACTTCAAGGCCTAAGATATGGCAAATGCGGCCCAGATTCTTATATAACAAAGATAAAACGAATCCAAAATGAGTTGACTACGCTTATTAAAAAATAAATCCAAACCTAGAATATTCTTGTTCAAGAAAGGGTATAGTGGATGGGTAGACATTCCATTTCTTTTTTTAACCTGAGGTGAAGGTTGCTACATGGTTACCATGAAGGACTTGTATTTACCAATTCTGATGAAAAAGGGAATATTACATTTGCACATTGCAATACCATACCTAATAAAGTTTCATATTTCTCTTGGTAGCTATAGACTGTAGAAAATGTTTGTTTTTTTTTTTTTTGAAAAGCGAAAAGTCCTGACATGAAAAAATATATAGATATTAATGTCGGATGTAAATATTATGAAGGATAATGGGAAAATACAGGGCAAAAAAAGGATATTCACTTTTTTAAAATTATTTTGCGTGCGTAAATGGTGTCATTTGTCGAGGAAGATATATACCGAAATTCACTTAATATGTACATACGTATATACCAACACTGCTGCTGCTGGATCCTTTTTGTTTTCGGTAAGGAAGTTGGAATGAATTACATTTTCCTTTAAATTAAAACTCATTTTGTTGTTGTCAGCCCGCGCCAAGCTATAGGGTAAGGATGGATATATGTATCATAATCAAGTCCATCCTACTGACCTTCAAAAATAAAAATGAAAAAAAAGGTTCTACATTTCAAATTTAACATGACGATTTGGAAAGTTTTTAATTTAGGGATACATCCTTCCCAGGATGTCATTTAATATTTATATTATCTTCTTTTTTTTTTTTGAAGGATTCTTAAGAAGGTACCTACTTTAACACGCAAAGTCAACTTGATTTAATTTAAGAAAAAATGATTTTCATTTCGTTTTTCTTTTGTCCTTCAGTGTTCTTCTTTTGGTTTTTTTTTTTTGCCAATTGAATTTCCAATGGAAAGTAGATTTTAAATTATTTTTCAAGTTGTTTCCATTTTCTTATTAAACTTTTGATTGTGTTTTTTTTTCTCATTTTGAATTGGAAATGCTTGTTGGCTTAGAATTTCCTTTTAATGTAAATCATGATTTGTATTCTGAGTAATAGGTTGAGGCTTTGTCAATAAAAGGTATAATCACGAGCGAGGCCCCGGGAAATTGCAAAGGAATTGGAGTGGAAATAAACAAAAAAAAAATAAAAGGGAGGTTTACGCTTTTTAAATGTCATATCCTTGTTTTTGTCTTAAAGTAGAATATCTTTGTGACTCGCGCGCGCTACTGCCATTACCCACTCAAATTTTTAATTACAATTCCGCCTGCCAGAAAGAAAATTTGTCTTCTTTTGGTGGTTTTGTTATCTGGAAATTGTGTATGTGTATATGTTAGTGTGTGTGTTAACAAAGCTGTTGTTATAATTGCCAATCATTCCTTGAGCAAAAAAGTCAAGTTCTAAAGCTTTTTTTAGATAAATGATTTTCGTAATCCTAAATGTATTTAAGTGGAAGGGGAGATTTAATAATGGAATGTTACACGATCGCACAGCGAATAAAAACTGTCCAATTATTTTTGGAAAATGGAACGTCAATAATGTTCCAACAGCTGCGCCAATTCGTCCCGTGGTGACCAAATTTGAGTGATGTGGGAACTTTAGAGATGTGAGAAGTACGGGCAGAGATCGGCTGAAAACATCCAGGCCCTATTTCATAAAAATTGACAGGAGGTGACAAATTTGTCAGAAAAATACAATTACAAATTTGTCAAGACCATTTTATCATGACAATTTTATCATGACAATTTTATCATGACGATTTTATCATTGTCATATACTGACACATTTTGTCGTGAAAATTTTGTTGTTGTATGATCTTGAAGTTTGTCATGGTCTACATAACTTTATGCAGTGCCTACGTCGAAAAACGATGACAACTGGAACAAAACCTATGCATTTTGTTTCAAACTTCATCGTTTCCGACACGAAATTTTTGTTTAAATTAAAAGCCATTTAACGAGTTAGAATCAGTATTTGTTCTCCGTTTAAAATGTCGGAGGAAGCGCGCTGGCGGCGTATTCCACGGAATTCCAACTGAGAATCATCATCACTTTCACTTGAAAAAATATTAATTTAGAATTTTAGATCATCTTTTGTCTTTTCACTTTCAACAGTTTCCTGTCACAATTGTCAGTTAAATACTGACAAATATGTAAATTGTATATTTTTTTTTTCATCTCACAAAAGAATTGCTAGTATACAAATTTGTCAGAAAATTCCTGATTTGTTGATTTTAATAAAATATTTCTTTTATTTCATATGACTGGCTTTCAAAAGAAGAACTGAAAAAATAATCCTCAATTTTTGACTTTACCTTTTATTAAACTTCATTAATCATTACTTTTTAGTCAAATTAACTTTACTGTAAAAAAAGCAGGAATAAATAAAATACTTGATACATATTATTTTTATAAAAAAAAACAAAAGAAACATTTTGCACAGCGGCAACAACCATTTTCAAAAACTTTTCACTTATTGCCAGTTGTACAAATATTTGATCCATGGTTCAGCAATTTTAACTCACCGAACTTCGGCGGATTTACTGAGGTTCAATCATGTATTTGGGTGTTATCACATACTTGAACCATCGTTGAACCGCAGTTAATCCGCCGAAATCGGGAGCTAAAATTACCGAACTATGTTTATTAAGTTCAGCTCAACTTACATGAATATTTTGTAAAAAATCCCATGTAAACTAAAGGCCGTTTAAAGCATGGAATCAATAATTCAACAGTTACAATTAAATAGTGGTAAAGTCTTCTACTTGTAAATAGATGATGTAGTACATTAGTACATAGAATTTGTATTATAAAATCAATTGTAAAATTTAAGCTTTTAATGGTTATCTATAAACTAGTTTTTATCTGAATTTTTTTATTTGAAATTTATCTGGAATTTCAAAAATTCAAATTACGTATTTTTTATTCGCAACTGAGTTTGTTAAATCTTGAACAAGATCACAAACGTCAAATTTCATTTATTTCCTTGCTTTTAAGGCTGACTGTACACATAATAAAGTTACTTTTAGGCACAGTTTTTCAGTGCGAAAATTTAACCAAGCATTTTAACCGAATGGTATCTCTAGGCAGCAACAAGCAAAAATCAAAATTTTGTTTCCTACTATACATCACTTAAATACCTTTCACACTACCTCACACAAAATTAACACATGTCTAAAATGTGGAAAAAAATCATGTACGTATAAAATACTGTGGAAACAAAATATGATATTTCATCCCACACGTGTTGACAGCCTATCTCATTCAATTTGAATGAGTTAATGCATGATCATTTTTGGGATTTCTTCTTAAGCCTTTACACATTCTATCCCATTTGAGGGTTTGAGGATATGATGAAACTGATGCAAATGTAAAATCAAAATATGAAAATATTTTTTAACACACAAAGGGAATTACCCATTTCTGGCTCAGAGTGTCCACGAACGAATTTGGTATGAAATGAAAGGTGACGTGAAGCCCAATACATAAGTAAAATATTTTCAAAATCGCTGGTGGGAACGTCGAGATATTTGGGATTGAAGTTGTCTATTGCAAAATAATGATTTCAGTTTTTGTTACAAATAATTGTCCATAACGGGCGAAATAATTGACGTAGAAAAATTATAATGATATCAAATGAAAGGTATTTTTCTTGTCTACTACCAACATTATTTGGAAATGTTAAACAAATTTTGAGATATCGAGTTTTAACTTATAGAAAAGCCACTTTTTTGCGCGGTCTTCACAACACCGATTTTAAAAAATTCAGTTATGACATACATATACTTTTTTTTCTAGATTTAGTGAAAATCTTATTTTATTATCTTTAATTACATATGTATAATACAAGCTAGCCCGCCCAGCTTTGCGCTGGTAGACATAGAAATTACAAAAGAAAATATAAATAGAATATGAAGAAAATTTGAAAAGAAAAATTCTTCTGTTGCATTCTGTCTGCATTGAGATACTGTGAATTTTATTATTCTAAGGGAATTTGTATTAATTCAGACGATAGCCATCTAACTGAAGAGACCAACTATCGTACCTGGGCGAAACGCATTTATGGAGTTAAGCTCACTTGAACTTTTTACTTGAAAATAAACAAATATTTGAGCTAATTTTTGAAATCGAATAATACTTTTTAACCTACTTCACGTTATGAATGGTTAAATATTTAAAAACATGATCCTTTTATTCCAACCTTTATTACTTTCCTAACACAGAAAAGATTTTTGTAATCGAAAACCACTTTTTTTGTTTTTATACCATTTGACTCTATAAATAGCAATTTTTTTAAATAACGTTTTCAACACGACTATTCGTTTTTACCTCATTTCACGCTACAAATTTCAATTTTCTGAAAAAAATCCTTGAGGCCATCCACTTAAAAACAACCTTTCAAACACCAAAAGAATTTCTTAAATCGGATATGAAAAACTCTTCAAACAAGAACGAATTTCTTAAATCGGCCAGTTTTTTTTTTAATTTTTACCCCATTTCACCCTACAATAAATTAAATTTGAAAAAAAATATCCCTTAAGTCATTTTCTAAGAAGAACCTTTCAAACAAAAAATGAATTTTTAAAATTGGACCCTTTTTTTATATGTTTTCATTTCACCCTACAATAAACAAAAGTTGAAAAATCATATCCCAAAATCCCTTTCTTAACAGCCTACAGCGCCACCTTTGAGCGGTAATTGAATTGATTTGACAAACGAAATGTTAACCTACAGTGCCACCTGTTGAGAGTTTTCCAAATTTTCTTTTTTCTTAAACCTTCGCGGAGCAATTTCTAACAAACCCGCAGAAGGAAGTATAGAATTTAGTCCAGTCGTTTTCAAGTTTTAAGCATCCGAACACACGACGATTCATTTTTATATACATAATACAGTTTTGTTCGCTTTGAAATTATTGCACTGATTTTTCCGCCTTAGTCAAGTACCGTCCTAGGTAATAGCCTGTTTTGCCTACTGGCAGGTTCGGCACCGCTTCGATTGCATAACTTGTCATACATAGTAGGTACCTAAATGCATACATATAGGTATCGCAAGTAAAAGAGTTGTTTTCTTGAAAATTCAAAAGAATCTTAGATTTTAAGACCGTCTGTGAATTGGTTTTGAAAGTATGTAGAATTTAATAGAGGTCACCTATGGCTATGATAGATGAAATTTAATCAAAATTTCAACGCCAAAAAAGTAGTTAAAATTTTACCGCATTCTATCTATTCTAGGACGTCAAAATAGAAGTCCCTGTTTGCGATTGTTTTAACCTAGAACACCATGTTTTTAACAGAATCTGACCACCCATTATCCACCCTTGAATCCGTCAGCTAGTCGTTTCATTCAGAATAAGGTGTGGTTTCTTCTGTCTCATTTATAAGATAGGTAACTTCCTTAAATCTTCTTTAAATTATTCCTGCTTTTAAACAGCATCGTTTCCAACTTCCTACTTACGATCTCTAAAGCTTTTCATATAATAAATTGAACGTTCATGAGATAACATTTTGACAAAGTAAATGTTCCCTTCGACATTAGGTGTTAACTACAGCTCCTTGACTATAAAAGAATTTGGGAGAAATGTGTAAGTCACTCGTAAGTGGGTTTTCCGTCCCCAAGCTATTCAAAGAGAATGCCAGCCATTTTTTTTTTTTTTATTTTTTTTGCTCAAATCTTCTTTAACAAAAGCTCAAACATTTTTGCTTAAAGATGAGCTGTCACCATCAGTGACAGTGACATTTTCAAAACCCACCACCAACACCACAATTCCCGCATCATTCAGGTGCTAAAGAAATTATATATTTCGAATAATGGCTTATATATAGAAGAGCAGAAGCGGAAATGGGGGAAGATTGGAACTCGGAAGAATGGCTTTCTTTGCATCTTAACATTTTATGTGGACCTGAGCAATTTCTTCAATTACGGACTTCTTTGCTGCTGCGAGTTCGATTTTCTCCTTTCTCCTTTCTTATTCGTTGTTCGTTTCTATCGACAGGCAGTTGATTTATGATTTCAAATTCACTTGATTGCGCTTCAGCACATCAGCTTAATTGTGGATAAGTAAATTGCCATCCCTTATATTTCTTCTATAACTGAGAAATTATATTTATGATGGTTTATTTTTATTTTTTTTTTTTTTGTTTATTCAAGTTCGAAGCACAAATGTGCCATTGAACGCCGCCGCTACTGCTGCTGCTGCTGCTGGCCGGGGAAGGAATTTCCCCCTGCCATGCGGATAGACAGACGATTGAATTTCTTTTACAAGATGGTGTTCTGAACATGTTGCTATTACATAACAGTCAGCTCTATTCAAGGCTTAGATGATATTGAAAATCAAATTCAGTGAACATATTAATGTGAAGGTTTCCGTTCATTTCATAATAATATTTTCCTAATGAGTTTTTTTTTTTGGCATCACCCTCTAAATGGGGTCTGCAATGAAGCATGTGGTAGATTTAGGTGTTCTACAGATTATTTATTGTAAATTGGAATAAATATAAATAGAGGGAATTAAAATTGTACCTACATTGACAGGCCTTTGGCTTGGAATAAAATGGCATACGGTACGGATATGATAAATGAACAACATCAGGGTTTAAACTTCATGGAAAATAGAAGAACAGATTTCTTCCACTTGCAAGACATTTTCGAAACATGAGCTTTATATGTGCTCACCCCCTACCGAAATAGCTGCATACCCTTTCAAGAAACCTAGGAGTAATGACCTCCTGTAGTCCGGAGTGTTATGAACCACCCACCAGATCGACCATAATGCTAATCAACGCACGCCCCGAATCCAACATCTAAGACGTTCGTACATTTTGAGGAGCAAACGTCAACTGTGACCATTTCCTTGTTGCAGCTAAATTAAGAACCGCCCATATGTAGTTTCCAAAGTCACGTCAAAAATCGGTGGTTTTGCCTACCGCTTTGATGATTTCGTATAACTAAGACTACCAGCTACCCCATAGAAAGTATAATGGTGAATGCGTGGACCGGAAAAAGGTGACAGAAGATGCAAATTCAAAATTAGCTGCAGTCATAAAACAGGAGCAGCGATAGAAACTGCCTGCTGGTCTTAACCCGGTAGGGGCAGGTTCTTCGAAATAGCAAAGGTAAGCTTATCACTGAAGCACAGGAAATAGTAGATGTGTTCAAAAAACATTCCCAGAAGTTGTTAAAGGCAAATCATGTCTTGCGAGTGATACAGCAAGAAAAGAACAGCAATCAATGAAACCCCAGTTCCACCATCAAGTATAGTGGAGGTAGACTCAGCTCTTAAAAATGATTAAGAGCAACAAGGGCACCGGTTCTGCTAGATTACCGGTGGAACTTTTCAAATACGGAAAGGTTGTTTATTATGTGCATGCATGAAATCAATAACCATGTATGCGGAGTGGAAGGAAGGTTGCCCGATGACTGGACGATCGGATCTACAAAAAAGGTGATTTTATGGCTGGTAAGAACTATCGAGACATATTCTATCCGTGATACACGTTAAACAAATAAGATCAAAAGTTACGGTGTTAGCCTCTTAAGTAGTTCTACAACACTTTAATTGTCAAATACCATTGAAGCTTCTGGCTCAAAAAATTGATCATATACAAAATCTTCATACTCCGGCAAATCGTGGAACAAACCAATCAATTTAAAGTCGAGTCTTTTCATCGACTTCCAGAACGCATATGATAGAATTAAACTTCAGGGCTTCTATTATTGATAATAGCTTAACTCGAGATCGCAGAAAAACCTATCCAGTGGTGTCGCGTGACATTAGAAAACACATGTTTCAATATGTACAACTGGGGAATAGCTCTTCCGAACTATTTCAAACATCTGACTTCCTTAATCCCGTTCTTAAACAGTTAGCGTCACTATATATGAAAGGCACTATCCTTAACAAATGTATCCAACAGCATCATCGGCTGCTCCCAAAGTGCCATTATATGGAGTCCTTCACGGTGGTGACGATTGAAGAACCGTCACAGAGGGAGAAAATCCTGATTGTATAAGGTTGCAGCCACATAATCATTGAGCTAAAAGCAACATTTTTGAGCGACCAAGCGACAAAGTAATATAAGTATGGACTATGGAGCGATTACAATGTTTGCGAACGTTACTAAGGAATAGAGTTTTCACATCTAGCAGCTAGCTGCTAAAGAAAAGTTTAGCTCAATACATGTCCAGTTGTCGCTTGAACTTGTCATTCAGTCGCTCTGTCACTTAGTGTCGCTCTATACATGGCCGAGCCCGAATTATTCAACTGATACTTGGTACTGATTGCGAAAATTTAATAGATGAGTAATAGAACCACAAACTCGATTAGCTGCACGAAGATTTTGATGAAGGCCAAAAAGCCAGAGTTCACATCAAGTCAATAGAACAAAAAAATGAGTTAAAGGGTGCGACAGCTCGTGAACCGTCAGGGCCTAGTGACTTAGCACTCTCAATCATTCCAGTGTGCGTGTTGTTTGTTTACAGGAATGGAGGGGACCTACAATTTTCTGCCAAACCCGAACGGCTATAGGGTAAGAAGCACTTCTTCGCAAGAGGCAGTAGCCGATTTTTTTTATTTTTGAGTGAAAGAAGCTGGGAATTGAAACCAGGACTCCGGCATGACGGTCTAACACACTAAACATTACGCCAAAAATAAACATTGCTGAAACGAAACTTAAGAATTTATGTTCAGCATAAGAGCTTATGCGACAGTTTACGCTGGAAAAAGTAGAACATATAATCGTTGTAAGTCGAACATAAATATTTTTGCTTCGTATCAGCAAACGGCTCTTAAAATGCCATTCACAGGTTTGAGGGGTCAAGGGAAACCGAACCTTTGGATTAAACGGATTTTATGTGCACTTGAGTTATAAACTTGTAAGTGTCACAGTCGTCACAAAAATGTTCCTAAAAAATGTTGCTACAAACACAAATTTTATCAAATTTTGTTATTGTGATCAGAAAAAATCCATTGAGTTTTGCAAATTATACTGAGCTTAAAGAATAATAATTTATAGCTGCCAAAATGTGTTACACCTGTAAAAGATTGGAAGGTATTTCAAAACTTAATCTCTCTAATTTGAACGAATTTTAAGTTTTGTTGATTCTAGATAAGAAATTTACGGTGCTGAGATATAATTCCAGGGAACAATCTCTCCATATAAAATGTTAATCAACTTTTAGTGAGTATGTTTGTCACTAAAAAAATTCCATCTGGAGAAAGGAAATACGTCACTTTTAAGTGAGAATAATTCAATTTCAGTTCATGTGGAATTCGATTAATTTTATGGTGACAATCATTTTGCATATAAGAATTACGTTCTTATATTCAGTTAATCTATAAAAATATTTTTCGTCACACCCGTAACATTAAGTTGTCACAGCAGTTAAACTAAAACTTTTTGTGAGTTTTGTTTTTCATATATCGAAGATCAAAAAATAATGAGATTTTAGATGTCGCATTCGCGTTCGCGGATCACACATACTTATAAAGTTACATTCTTAACGGAACTAAAATGGATCCTATATAACATAACTAATTATATTTTTAATATATGTATTTAGTTTACTAATTTCTTAATAGGGTATCATGCATTTATAGACTTTTCAAGTTTTATTTAACTGATTTGTTGTGAATAATTTATTTAAATATCATGAGTATCAGTGCGTCACATATGTGTAACAATGGAAACATCTTAATTCTAAACCGTTTTTTTTTCAAAGTTTATCCTCTTTAAATTTGAAAGGGTTGTGCATCACACATGTATAGGTATATCTTCTCCCACCTCTTTTCTACCTTTCAGCTTTAGCCTTCTCCACATAACATCACAGTTATTTTGCATATTTATTGTTTTAATAATTATTTCTTCCATTCAATTTATCCAATTTAACACAAAATAATACCTCCTAGCAACTTAAAATTCTCTTTATCTCGTAAACTATATTTGATTTAGTTCTGGGAAAAACAATGATTTATTCAAATTGTTCTACTCTGTGCCAAAAGTTTACACAATAAATAAGTCTTCTTGAAAGCCTCTTTATTTATTCACATTCATTGCTTCAATTTAAATCCTTTCAAAGCAGAAATAGAATTATTCGCTTACCCGTAGGTTGGTATAACGGTATAAGGTGTTTTAAAGTATACCTTTAATATTTATGATTCTTATGCCAATCTATATGTATCTACTCGTATTCGTACTCGTACGTACATATATCCACTTTTGCTTTTAACCTTATTTCAACAGGTTTTTCGCCAACAAAACAAAAATGAATATCTTTTATGTGTTGAATTTGCATATTGATTACCAGTTTCTGACGTTCTTAACTGTCTGTCTTATTAGAAAATACCGCAACACACGCAAAAAATCCTAACCAAGAATGACGATAATCCAAAGACCGAAGGCGAAGAGGAGAAAAATTTGTTGTATAAAACTTCCATTTCTATCGAGGCAAAAAAAAAAAAAAAAAAAAACCAATCAAACAAGGACCCAAAGCCAAGGGAAAAACAAACAAGGACTCTCTCGCAGTGGAGAATTGTAACAAATCCATCAGAAGGTGGAAAGAAAACGGAGCGAAAAAACGACTACGGACGAATACCGAACGTTATTAAATTCTTTTGATGATTCCGGGGTCCTGCACTTGACAAAAAGAAAAAAAAAATATGCTATACCATGTCGTCTTCTCTGTTCGTAAAAATGTACACATTTCAGCAGCATCGCATCAGAATGCGCTGGGACGACAAGGGCTCCACCGCATCAGAACATATTACACATATACACACACACAACAATCATATACACTTTGTCTCTTGTACTAAGGCAAACAGCGCCACTCAGCGGTGAAATGGTAGTATGATGTTTGGTGGTGGTGCAAGCAGGGCATCCGGAGCCCAATTATCCTGACGAAAGTATGTAGTAGGTATGTCGCCCTTATACCACGAACCACCATAGAACAACATAATACGGGACCGGGACCGGGACGTTATATCAAACTGAGGGTGGGTGGATGTGCTGCAAAAATATTTATGCTACAAATCTCCGGTACGTACACTTCAGTGTAGTACTCATAAAAGGCATTCATTTCGATCATTCCAAGGCAGTTAAATTCACTTCGGTAAAAAATAAACCAAACGGAACGGAATTGAACGACTCAGGACCAGGACCAGGACCAAGACCGGGACCGGGACCAGGAGTCAGGACAGGACTATAAGAGGAGAGTACCTATACTGCTATCATGAAGAAGTGCTAAGAGCTGGAAATTGAACTGAACAGTGCGGAGGAAATTTAGCCTGCCCGAAATGTGTGTGTGTGTTTGTGTGTGTGTGTGTATGGGCGGGTGTGTGTTTACGTATGAAATACTCCACAGTGTTTCCATGGAGACATCCAGCTCAGCCAGCACAGCATCCATCGACGATGTGAACAAATATTAGAGCCCACCCCATTCCCTTTTTTACGGTGGTGTGGTGGTAAGTAGGGTTAGTTGGGTGATGGTGTTGGTGGTTTTTCCATCCACATGGTGTTTTGCTAATGGCGCACATAATGTACTAGGGACGGAGATGTATTAGTGTTGGTATAGCCTTTAGCAGCATCCTGTTCGGTATTGATCTTTTCCAGTTTGACTGTGGAACTGTGGTTCGGGTTCCTGTGGAAGTGGCAGTGCTAGTTGCTATTGCTTCTCCTGAAGTTTCTGCTTGCTGGTGGTTATTGCTCACCCGGATTTCAGTCTGTTTTACTCTCTTCTCTCTAATCCAGTGGGGCTCATGTCAGCCATTTGAACTAGGCATTCTCAACAACACAGAAATCAGGCAGCACTTGGTAGTGTGTAAGATTTTCAAATCCGACAGTCACCCTACCCCCCACGCCCACCCCCCACCCACCCTACTTCAAAACTTCCTATTCGATGTAAGAATTCGAAGGGAACAGTTTAGTTTTTGTTTTATTTTTGTGCAGTTTCATATTCTCTTATTGCTTTCATTTTGGGTTTGTGGGAAGCGATTTATTTTTTTAGTTTGGTTTTCACTTTTCCAGAGTTGCCAGTTAGAAGGAAGTCAACGCAAAATTTTACAAACTGTTTAATTTTGAAAAGGCATAAGATCTTAAGCAAACCGAAGCGATTGGGCAAACGTGGTGAAAGCAATATTCGCGCTATAAATAGGCAATCACAAAGGTACCCACATCACATACGATATCATGATACATTTTTGTGTGTGGGGGAGGGGGAGTTGTTAGAAAAAATCATTAAATGTAAAACATGCTACTTAGCATGAAGAAATTAATTTATTTTATCAAATCTTACAATAGAAATCGAGGAGGCTTTACTTGTGTTCATGCTGCGTACCTAATTTGCATATTTTATTGCCATTCATGTAATTAAATGTTTAGTTTTTTTTTTGACTATAGACGTTTTTCATTTCGTTGTCAAACAAAATACGTTTGTGTTCGTATTTTAGTCCGGAGCAATGTTGGGAGGGGCATTTTTGAGAGAAATCCCTTCAACCAGTGTAAAAATTCCCTTTTTGTCCCAGATTTTTTTTTGTTCCCTTTTTATTTCTCACGAAAAAAAAGTCATTAGGTACGACAAACGTAATTGAAGTTGTTTTTATAAAAATTTATATTTATATAAAATATAAAAACAACGAAACCTGAATTCAAATTTTAATCCACAAATGTTCGATTGTAATAAATAGAAATTTTTCTAATTTAACAAAGACTTTATAATTAATTGCAAACTTTTCTTAGTAAAGAATTTCATTTAAATTTGCTTTTGTAAAATTGAAGATTAATTTGAATAAGAAAATAATTCTTTAAGTCAAGGCTGCTTGAGAGGAGTTTTTTGTTTTTATTTAATTAAAAGCAGTTTCATAAACATGTAGGTACCCATCAGTTATTTTTTCGCATCGCTAATAATTCAATTGTCTTTAATTAATTCTTAACATATTTTGGCCTTAAATGCTAAAATATCTTGCAACAATACAAATGCGTTGATACTAGGGTGTATTCATCTTTAACTTCGTAAATTATGTAATTTTTGATGAAATGAATCTGACATTTTTATATTTAACTTTACTTTAAATTTTCGAATGTTTCTAGAAGAATGGATTAAAAAGGTATAGCGTTAATTTTAAGCTTCGAAAAGTTGCGCTCTTTCCAAGACTTTCACCATGAATTTACGCTAAATTGCAGGTATATCGCATATCACTCGAGTGACGGGTTCCTTCTCGAATATTGCTTTTAGTTGGAGTATGGTTTCTGGCTTGACGAATAGAGCTCTTTCTTTTCAATATATCCACAGAAATGGGAAGTTTCTTCGGCTTTTGGCTGAAAAGAAACTGCAAAATCAAGCCACTTCTGAAAATTAGGCGGTTTTATCTCGACGACAACGCAAGTTGCGTTGAACACCGCCTTGTTCAAGTTATTGAATTTTCTTACATTAAACTTACCTGCACTAGCCGAAATAAAGCCAAATTTCAAAACAAAATATTTTGATAAAAATTTTAAGGCGATAGTAAAGGCGTCAATCGTCTCGGGCTTATCTGCGTAGACAAGCGTAGACCCAAAAAATAGTCCAGCGGTGTTAAATCGCACAATCTTGGAGGCCACGCCACAGGCCCACGACGCGAGATAATGCGCTCACCAAAAGTTTCCTTTAATAAATTGATTGTTTCGTTGGCTGTATGGCATGTAGCGCCGTCTTGTTGGAACCAAAGGTCGTCCACATCAACATCCTTAAATTCAGGCACGAAAAGTTATTAATCACGGCTCTATAGCGTCCCCCATTGACTGTAACATTATGGCCGGCTTCATTTTTGGAAAAATATGGACCAATGATTCCCTCTGCCCATAGAGCACACCAAAAAGTGACTTTTTGAGGATGTAACGGCCGGCGTCTCAACAATGGCTTGTGGATTATGATCACTCCAAATACGACAATTTTGCTAATTAACGTACAAATTCAACCAAAAATGAGCTTCATTGAATATTGGACGCAGCGCACGATGCGTCACGCCAACCATTATTTTGGTAATAAATTTGCACACGTTGTTCAGTCTATTCATTATGAAATGGCAAACCAAACTGAGCATAAATCAAGTGACAACTGTCAAAAAGACCAACTCCGAAAAAAGTATTGCCAGTTTGAAAACCACACTTCTGAAAAAAACACCCTTTATAATACCTAATGATCATTAAAAAAAACTTTGTTTGTATTTTTATTGTTTTAAAAAACTGAAATTGCAGTTTTCGTGGTTGTTTAATAAAACGGTTTTTAATATTATTGTAAAAATCCGTATTTTTCTTTTACTAGATTTTTGTGAATGTTCGCAGCATACACAACGTTCACCTAAGCCAAGTTTTACATTTCTTAATGTAGTTTCACTCTTAAATGAAGATAGACGGAAAGCAGAGCTACTTCGAAACCCATTTTCCATTGAAAACCAGCTGCATTAAGGACCGCATTAATTAGATCCGCAAGCGCAGCACAATATTCAGTAAAATCTAACGTTGACAACCTCCTGCACTTGGAACCGACCGCTGAATTTAGAGGACCGAGACCAAGAAACAACTGCTACAACTGTACTGCAAGCACGGTTGCCAATTGAAAATTGTATGTCAAAAATTAAAATGACCAACTATCACTAAAAATTACCAAAATAATTTAAGTCCGATATATTTGTAAACACAGAACAATGAATTCATCAAATTTATTTCAACATATTCTTCATATTACACAGATGACATATTATTTTTTTAATTATTAACAATAAATAAAAACAATAAAGAAAACAGGTACAAACAAATTCGCAAAGTTTACATAAATAAATAAAAGTAACGAATCATAAATAATGAAACATAAAAATACTAACTTCTCACAGCATTTAAAAATGAGATCATCATTTTTTTTTTAAATTGATATTTAAAAAAAATGTTTGCAGTACAAACGTTATGGTTATTTTTTTATCTTGAAGCTTTAGGTTGCATCAACAAAATTAAGGCCGAGTTTCTTTTTCCTTCCCAAAAACGACCAAATGGAATAAAAAATGACAATGCGATCAAGTGAAAAATAATAACCAAATTTGGTCACAAATGACTAAACTGGCAACCGTGTCTGCAAATTCTGTTTGTTCTGAGTGAACTCTTTTTTTCTTTTCAACTGATGGTCCATAGTCGCAAAAAAAAATGTTTTCGTAATGCAAAAATATTCTGATCTATGAATTGCTATTTCAAAAAGTGACTTAGAGTAGTATTCTTAAGATACTTTGTAACTAATATCTCGAGAACTACTCATCGCACTTAAAAGATTTGACAGCAGTTTTATAGGAAATTGAATTAACTTCCAAGGTCCAGAGTGAGAGGGGGCAACCTATGGAATTTGACGAAAAAAGTGAAAATGACCAATTAGCTTGATTCCCTATTGAGAACTGATATAATGTTGGGAGACAAAAGTCGCAGGTCAGATCCAGGGCAGAGCAAATGCCCCCCCCCCCCCATTTTACCTTCCTCGTGGGTGCCTATGCATAGAATCAATATTTGAAAATTTATAGAATGTTTCGATGAACGAAATACTCTGAAATACTTGAAACATGGAGTTGCCGCTCTAGTATCCACACCGCTGCGCTGCTGACTGTATCTCAAAATAAGTTAAACGATTCGCTACATTTCAACATTATTGCAATATGCAATTAATTTAAAAAAAGGGTCTTCAAATCATAAATAATGCTGAGGTTGATGTTGACACCGGTATCATAGCAACTCCTAGCATTGTCAAAATTTTGATCTTTTCTCCTGTGGAAAATTGTGCATTGAAGCAGCCCTTTCTTGCAAACTCTCTTATTATTTAGAATTTGTAATATAATCCGCCCAACGTCTGGCAAAACATGTGTGTATGTGTGTGTGTGTGCATTTTGTGATTCACCTCTCCATATAATCATTTCGATGATTGTTCCATATCACCTGGCAACGATGTGAATGGCAAAAAGCAAATAAAAATACATTGTTATGGTTGCCAGCATCGCCATCATCATCGTCATCATCATCATCATCAGTTTCCAGTTTGGGTCCACCCTTCGTATAGAAGCGGGCAAAATACGACTCCGTTTTGTATTTCATGGAAAGAGTATTAAAGCTCCAGCAGTCGAGTTGTTTCTGTGACAACCTCTAGATGAAACCGAATGATAACTGCTACGACATAGAGCATCAGCAACCATGTTTTTTCCTTGTATATTCATTCCCATCCCTTATGGACACCTTACGCTGCCGACAACAACGTCAGGTTAATGGTGGAGCGCATATATGTATGTACAATTTATCACAAAACGGGCTAGAGCTTTAGCTGGAGCAGGGCTGCAGATATGCACCCACCATCCTTGCACAATGTAGGTATCTATGTAAAAATATTGCTGCGATTGTTTCTGTCCACATTAATAAAGCAGCATATGAGAGACTGGTAAATGGAGTTGTAGAGTACTTTTGCATCGGCACACATTAACTACACCCCGAAACGTGTATCCATTATATACTATAACTTATGTATGTAGGTAGGTAGCCCGGGAGTCTAGCGATACAGCAGTAACAACAACAGCAGTCCCACTGCCACTGCCAGTCAGCGTAAAACGAAAGCGAATTTGAATTCAAGATCCAGGAGAGTGTGAGTTTCTTTCGAAGGATGGCGCTGAAGATTATTCAGTCCTCGAATGAATAGGGTTTCCAAATACACATTTTAACTGAAAAATTTAAATAAATGAATGTGTACCTAATTAGATTGACCGAAAGTTGAATTGAATTTTTGCTTAGACCAAATTCAATAGATGATGATAGCCAAAGCCATTTTTCGAAAAATAAACAAAACTTATTTTAACAACGTATGTATTTATGAAAACTGTCACAACAAGAGAAAAATGAATAATATGGGGAATGCGGGTGCTCTACTAACTTGACGTTCATATTAAAATTCAACGGAGGAAGTTACTTATACAGAAACGTGTGGTTTTAAGGACTGAATGAGACAGAGGCTCACTCTAAACCAAGACAATGTCACAGATGGTCCATTGTCCAACGAAATGTGAGACAAACGGTCCACATAATACAAGACATGCGACAGACGGTCCATTGTCTATACATTTGAATAAATTGACGGACATTTCAATACTGGCAATGCCATTAAACGTACAACCAAAACGGCCGACACCTCAACATAAAGTGCCTTTGCAAGTAAAAAGAAGTAGAGATGAGCAAAAAATCACGACCTGTGATTTTCGACCTGTGAGTCAAAAATCACAATCACTACCTGTGAGTGACTCTTTGATAAACCTGTGAGTGCCCTAAATGTGATTGAAAATCACAACTGTAGTAAAATCACAACAAAAAGAAACGATTCACAAATCACGACAATCGCACATTGAACTTTATGAACTGTGAACAAAATCACGTCGTGATTTAGTTATTATTTTAGTAACAATACAGAAAAACAAAATCTCAGGACTCATGGTGAAAATATGAAGAACAGATTAATTCTTTTATTTTTAGTTTAGGATCTAGAAGGTAGAACTGAATTGTGAACTGAGGTCCTAGCCTGGTTGTGATTTTGTACACAAGGACATGGAAAAGTGAAACTAAAATTTTGACATTGCAAATTTTAGGGGTTTCCACTGGAGCTAGAGAGCTGGGCGAGACACTAAGGCAATTTCCACCTCCTAAATCGATTGGCGTACTCCGTTTTTCGATATGCCGTGAAAATTTTGACAGTGCAAATTTTCGGATTTAAACTGAAGTTAGAGAGCTGGGGAGACACTGAGGTAATTTCCACTCATAAATCGTTTGGCGAACTCCGTTTTTCGATCCACCGCATGTATGGATTGGAAATTTTGGGCATTCGATATTTTAGACATTCTAGATTTTGCCATTCTATAATTTTGAATTCGGGACTTGAGATTTTTAGCATTTTTGTATTCATGGTCCTACTAGCTAATTTTAATTACTTATTGGTTGTCCTCATTTAATTACATACTTTATATTTTACTGAGAATTTTTTTTTTTTTTTGGCCTCAAAGATATTCCAAACTTGAAAATCACAATCACAGGTTAAACTTACAGTGATTCAGAAATCACAGTCACAGTTATACCTGTGATTGAAAAATCACAGTTTAGCTCATCTCTAAAAAGAAGATGACTTTGTTAGGAGATTCCTCAAATTCGATAAATGTACATGAAGGTCTACGGTTTTGGGGAATTGTAACTTTTTGCGTGAAGTTGAATATTCTGTCGCAATGATTAGTGTGGCCGTCTAAAATGTTCTTCTCCATCTTATGTTCGGTTTCATAAATATTTAACAGGCTTTTAAATATTTAAATGACGTATTTTGTATGGAACAAACGTCATTTAAAGAATTAAAAGCCTGTTAAACAGTTTAAAGGGCTTTATGAAATCGGCCATTAGTCTGGATTTTACTCGTGTAAAGCTGTTTTTTTTATTTCCCATTTAACAGTAGAAGAATTGGATGGAAATGAGCTGAGTTCGTTAATTGAGCCACCTCCATTGTGAATAATCCCTTTCACAAGGGATTTTATTGTAAATGAGAGAGTAGATTCATGGGTTTAACAACGAAGCAAACTTCTAGCCAATGGTCGAAGTTTTGCATTAAGCCCGTGGCCGAATACCGCCACTACGGAGTGTGTTAAAAAGAGAGGGCGAAAATTGATGTGAGCGAAAATGAGTGTTTCTTTTAGATAGGTTGTTATGTACCTTATACACTCGTCGGATCCATGGGTACACTAAAACTTTAGAACTGAAAAAAGGTCTTTTCTTTATTAGGACTCCATTATTAAAATTAATTTCCAAATTCTTAAATACATAATTTTTCACAGTAAAAGCTGGACGATTCAAATCGCTAGGCTGACGGTTGAATATTTGGCTGAATAACGGCTTGCGGGGTAATTATCTTCTTTGGAAGTTTTTTTCTGCGGCTTGTGGCTTCACTCCTGGCTCTTTCGGGTCACCTACCTTGGCTGGGGTATTCGTCAATGGTTTATCAATACTTTTCTACCGGCTTATAAATGCCTTTTAACTGGGTTATCAACGGCTTTAAACCATCTTATAAAGGCTTTTAACCGGCTTAACAACGACTTACAACCGGCTTATCAACGGCCTCTAACCGACTTAAATTAACTTAACTTAAGTTGAGACCACTTACCTATATTTGGTGTGGGGAAGTCCTCGAAAAAGTAAATCAACACCACTTACTTCACTTGTTTAGTTTTAGTCTCTGTGACTATGTGTGATAACGAACTTTTACTGTTTTTTTTTAAGGTCTTAAATCGAACTGGTTGAACTGTACTAAGATGAATTTTGAGTGTCAGGCGGTTTCCTCTCGTTACCCATTTGGTAAAAAGGGAATTTCAGCTATAATAATAATCTTATGAAGTGTATTATTTCAAACAAATGTCCAAATGGTTTCGTCGTCCGTCACTCCCCTACCCTTGCCCTTTGCAATGTGAAGTACCTCTTTTCATGTTATTCATGAGGGGTTTGCGGGTTACAGGAAATTTCTCCTTAAATTAAAGCAAATCCATAGTCTGGATTTGAATATCGGTTGGCTAATTATCACAATTTTTCAAATAAATAATTCACCATCGATCGATCGTTACATTTTGGTGGTCGTCTATATGCTTGGTTTGTGTGACTTGCTAAATTTCTTTTGGTTGGAATTCACCATATCTACTAACATTGTTGTTGTGATTCTATTTTATGATGTGTATGCATTCCACTTGCTGTTGCTCGTTATCTCACCCCAGTTTCTAGCAGTGAAAAATCATTTTACGAAATTTAGGTTAAGTTTTGTAGTGAAGATTGAAATTATTTGGTAGAAGCAACTTTTGGAGTTAGGGCCATAGGTAAGCCAGAAAACTCAGGAGGAACAATTCATTTTCTTAAGCTAATTTAACGTACCATTCTTGTTATTACACCTAACATCCTGCTGTCCTTTAGCACCTCCTTTATGCCAATCCGTTGGATGGAGACCCCCTTTGTCTTCATTAACACTGAACAGTTTTCAAATCATTCAGCTCGTTATTTTTTTATAAAGTTTCTTCTAAGAGACACAAGATCCTATATTTTAAGTTGTTATCAAGAGGTTTCCTTGTCATTGTCACATAAAAACTGACGCATACTAAAACGAACTAATGCTGGATTTACACGACTGCCAAATTGGCAGTATTTTGGCAGTTAACTGTCAAAAAACTGGCAGAGCAATGGAAAAATTCATTATTTTGGCAGTATACTCACAGAAAACTGCAATTTTGTCAGTCGTGTAAACTATAAATCCAGCATAAGGGGAATAGGTGAAGGGCTCGGTTTAGCACGCCATCTAGTATTGACATTTTGAGAGGAAAGGACATAATTGTGAAACATAAGGTGTGTTTTGTTGTTACTGGACCAATTCCGCAATGTTCCACATTAAGCCATATATAGTTACTGAAAACCAAATGTGCTATTAACATGTTGTTGGTAGAACTTGCATGTGACATTTCGGCTTAATGTGAAGAAATTCTTAATGTTGACATTAAGGAGCTCAACAAAACGCGCCTATTATAAATTTGAATTGAGGTAACTCCGTTTGCAAAATTCCAGGGCTAAAGTTGCATTCCCATTTTCGCTCTCCAGCTATCATTCCAGAAAAAAACAAAAAAATGCAAACTCATATACATACCTTTACATATAGATAGGTGAGTAATTGCATATATCTGCAGACAGACATAGAAGTGGGATGCATTTAAATATTTTGGTATTGGTGATGGGCTCTGGAGTGTTCTCTAGAGAGAGAGACGCTTGAGTGGACAAAACTATAAATATTCGGTGTGCCCCCTTCGTTCTCGTTTGCCTGATGCTGATGATGCCTGACAAAGATGGCGGGTGATTACAAGCCTTTATTTCCATAGTTCTGCATCCCAAAATGAACCTGGATGCAAGAATCAAAAGGCAAAAGGGTTTCGAAGATACATATACTGAAAACCTTATATCTATGCTGTAGTAGAGAAACCAACCACCCACGCATACCCAGGAAAACTATAAACATCACCAACCTCTCTTCTCTATAGAGGAGCAGGGGCATAGTCGAGAATCTTATGGGTGACTCTAAAGTTCAGGATCTCTTTGTTCTCGTGATGGTTTGCAAGGGGAATATTTTATAATGTTGCTTTTGTGTCCTGGGATATTTAAGCGCATCCTTGCCCCCGCACTTAATTTTATATTAAATTTAAAATTTTCAAAGAACCCGACAGCACAGATTATAAGAATCGCACACGTAGGTATAAGCTTTTGGAAAATTTATGGGCGTTGTTGGATGGAATAAGAAAATATTATATGAATACAAAGGCAGGGTAGAGAGAATCTCTAAGGATATTTCAAGAAGCATCAGATACCCTTGGGTACCAGTGTTCTGGAAAAAAAATCAAGGAGAAATAAAAGGACAAAAAAAGTAAACAGGACTGGATGTTTTCATAGAAGAAACCCTTTAAAGTCTCATCAAAACTCTAAAGGTATATCTTAGCTTAAAAAAAAACAAACACAGTTTGTAACCACACCGACCGCCACAACGTACGTCGCAAAGAAATCAGCATATTGAAAGTCAAGTGGACAGGACTTGTGTTTTATTCAAATGTCACTTTCCTTTGCTTTCAATAAGTTTTAATCTGATTGGCCATTAAAATAGAAGAAATTTAAACATCTGTCTTCTCTTCAAGCCGGCTTAATATAGAATTATCTTAACCTTTACAGAAAGTGACAAGAACTCTCTTTATATGCACAAATACAACTAATCTTATCTGTTACTTTTCTTCTAGATAAAAAAAACGACTTCTGAATTCAACATAGAAATGTGAAAGAAAGAAGAAACTATTTTGTGCAAGTCGAAAAGTTTCAATTTTTAGTAGTTCTTTGCATTTGTGCGAAATTCAGTCAAAAGCCGTTCCTGTACTCAAAAATCATTGTTTTAGACAGAATAGTGACCTCTCGAGAGACTTGAAAATTTGCCCTATCTGTAATTTTCTGTTCAAGAAATTTCTGTGGACAGAAATTCACAGTTCTGCAAAATGTCATTTTGATATTAAAAGAACGAAAGTCAAATATAGTGCCGAGTGTGTCATTTCATGGTTGCTCTTCAAGGATGACAATCTGTAAGTTTCTTTTTGCAAAAAGTTAAGGATCGGACCTATGCACGACTCAAAAGATGATATTTCAAAGAAAAATTCGAAGAAGAGTCACGACGCAAAAAGGGGTTTTCCATTGGTTAATTCAGATTTCAATTTAAAAATTAATTTTTCTTTCGTTTTATGAATGGAATACGATTCAGTGTCAATATTTCACTTTTAAGCCTGGTACTCAGGACGGTGTTCACATTGGACTCACTCCGCGCGACTCATTTTGACATCTTTTTCTTTTATCTCACTCTACACAACTATATGAGAAAGTGAGGCAGGATTTTTAATTTTTTTAAAAAAATCCTGCCTCACTAGACTCTCTCTTTCTCATCATGAGTTGGAGTGAGATAAAACAATGAAATGTCAATATGAGTCGCGCGGAGTGAGTCCAATGTGAACACCGTCCAGTGGAAATGAAATTTCCATATAAAACTGACGGTTAGTTAAAAGCGATGAAATTCCCAACGAGAAGGGAGTACCCAAATATGAAAGCGGAATATGAAGAGGTTCGTAATCAATTTCACACCATAATTTTCATTTCGTAACGTACAACCACTATGAAAATCTTAAGAGATGTGAAAAAGTTGGATGTTTGTCAATTAATTTGAAAAAGTTCTGAAAAATAAAAAAATGTATGTACCTTAAATATTATTCTGGGATCAAACCATTTTTTTTTTTTATGTATATTTAGCGCGCACTAAAGGGGTTGTGACTATCCTTAAAATGATATACACAGCACGAGCGATTAAGTAGATTGGAGGGGATTGAAAAGGAGATACCGATGCACATTGGTTTTAAATGTCTGAAGATCACAATGGGAGGGGAAAACCGGGCTGGGTAGAGCATTCCACATTCGTGTAGTGCGACTAAGGAAAGAATCTCTGTACTTAACAGTACGTCCGAAGTTGGACTCGAGGGTAAACCGATGAGCATTCCTAGAAGCGCGAGTATTACGGTTGAATTGTTTAAGGGGAGGAATGCAACTGGGTATGTCACTAGAACACTGTTTATAGAAATAGCGGTAAAATAATGATAGACATGAAACATTGCGAAGGTGCTCAAGAGATGTAAATGTTTCCGTTATAGCTCTCTCACCTATCGTCTCATTTTGCGAATTTATTGCTACCAAAATGCTAAAAACTACAAACCGGGATTTTTTTAACGTTCTGTCAAAATAATTAATCATTATTCAATCATTTTCGTTTTTCATTCAAAGTGAGTATTAAAAATTAGAAACTGAGTATCGAAAATACACGTGGAGAATTTATTTATGTTTTCATAATCATCATTCACGTGTATTTTAAAGCGGTTTTATTTTTCATTCATTCAAGCTTGATTAATTTACCGATTCATTTGAAACCGCTTCCATTTATTATGAACGATTATTTCTCATATATTTATATGTACTTACATATTTTGGACACAATTTCCGCACCCCAAATAAATTAACCAAATCAAACTGACTGCTGTAAATTATGTTGGCGTTAGTATATGGAGGGGTAAACCTGCTAAAATATTTAGATCTGCAAAATTGATTTAAAATCAATTTATGTTGCCAATGGAACGCAAAAATGGCCAAAATCGGCTTTTTGACAGATTCAAAACAAAAATAAATTGATTTATTTTACCATAATGGAAAACCCCATTAGTATTCATCTTTAATAATTACTGAAATAGTTCTTTAAATAATAAAGTGACAGGCAAGTAAATAATTGACGTTTTGCAAACTCCAAGTTGAGGCAGTTTAAATTTTCCGGTGGCATGTACGGTGTATGTACTGTACATATGTACAATGTACTCTACTGTTACTGTTACTGTTACTGTTACTGTTACTGTTACTGTTACTGTTACTGTTACTGTTACTGTTACTGTTAGGTATTCACGAAATGCCAAAAATAACGCTATGTTAAATGACACTAAATTACGAAATAGCAAAATCTGAAAATAAGATTTCAGATATTTTGCTCCGTCAGAAAGTGATTAAGGAAAAACATTTTTTTTCTCAGTATTTTGACAGCAAGACTGAAAAAAATTTTATGAGGAATCCTGTTCAACTCATATCTGTGATTGTTGAGATCACAGTACAGCGGTTGTTGCTTTCAAGTCTAACAGAGTGCTCTTTTTTTAAAAAGTATATAAAAACACGCACGCGAAATAGGTACTAGCTATGGGAAAATTTGGATTCTTAAAAAAGTCCACCTCGGAATTTTAATGATACCTGGGGCGTCATTCCGTAAAACGATTTTCGTCAGACGATAGCGTTTCGGTGATAGTTGCGCTTCACGTAAGAGGATAATCGTCAAAGTGATATCATCAAAACGATATCGTTTCAACGATAGCTAAATAGGTATCGTTTGGCATTGAAATCTGTCAATTTAGTAGATAAATAGAAGTAAAAATGTTTCAGCGCAATTTATTTGTCTTGCAAAGTGAAAATAAAAATTAAGAAAAATTACAATTAATACGATTGCGAAGACAATTAAGAAGAGATAAATCAGATCCTTTATCTCTTCCAACCCATATGTAAGCACAATGTTTTTATGTTTATGTACTATTGTAGAATATCTTTAATGGCACTGGTTGCTAAATAAAATTAAACAAACAAATAATCTTTTTATTATTGTTATAATAATTCAAACCATTATAGTTTTGTTCAACATTTTCGGCTATCAAAAAAAGCTTTTGTGATGGTACTCGAAATAATAAACTTGCCAGACGGCTTTTCAATCCAATGGGCGCGCGCCGGCCGCACCAAAACAAAATACAAAGCAATAAACAACACAAAAAAGTTGTAGGTGTGCTTTTTTACTACAAATTTTCTGTCAAACCCCATAGAAAAAAAAAACATTTTCACTACAGTTTGAGAATTTGTGAAATATACCAAACAATCTCAAACTGAAAACGATAGACGAGACCTTATTGGTCGAGTTACGTGAAGCAAATCATTGACGATAGCGTTAACGATAATCGTTTTGACGATTATCATTTTGAAAATTACGGAATGACCCCCCTGAAATTACGATGATAGACAACACGAAAAAAGTTGTTCCCGCAATTCTGCCTGTATGTCTGTTCATATGTTTGTCTATTTGTCTGATTGTCTGTTTGTCTGTCTGGCTGTCTGCACCTCAACCTTCAGCTTCAGCTTAAACAACTCAAGCGATTTTCTCGAAATTTAGAACTTCTAAGAGATTCCCTAGAGGAAAAATGTATTTATTTTTTTAGCTACAGAAATAACCTGTCATACAAGCGTTATGAACAAAATAATATCTCTGACTATTTACGTAAAAATTTTTGTATGCACTATTGTAGGTATGGTATACATTTTTGTAGAAAACAAAATTATCAAAATCTATTATTAATGGTCATGGAACGGCTTGACCGATTTCAATAAAATTGTTTTATACAGAAGTCCTTTCGAATTAGAATAATATTACATACAAAAATGTCAAAACACATAACATAAGTAATTGTTTGGATTAATTTTTTGATGTGTAAACATCTATGCTGGCGGTAGAGTGAAAAGAAAACGTGAACGTTCGTGTGCAACGTTACGGTGCGTAACGCATACTAGGATGGGTGCGTTCAGTGAAAAAAATCTTAAGATCCCCTTCAGGCAAAAACAAGTCCGTTTTGGATCCGCGCACGTTGATGTTTACACATATTAACCGTGAGTCCCGGCACTCACACAATTTTTTTTTTTGAAAAGTCAATATTTTGAAAACATTTGAATTTTTTTCAAAATGCTACTTTTAAGATTGAATTTCAAAATAAGGTGCAGAGAATAGAAAATATTAGCCAATATTTAAGTGCATAAATTTAAAAAAAATAAAAATCAATTACGGACGGGGTGAGCAAAAACCTGGTTTAAAGAAGGGCTTTTCGAAATTTCAAAAAAATAGCCGTTAATCGTACACCGTTATGATTCGTTATGGAAAAGTTAATAAATTCTGAGAGGTCATGATCGGGCATTTCAACAGTTTCAGTTTTAGGCATTATTTATTTTTTCAGTTTCAGTTTTAGGCATTATTTATTTTTTTAAGAAAGCTGCCTCAGCGATTTTTGAAATTTAGCTTGCATAAATTCATATTTTTCAGCCGTCGGCGTCGGCGGCTTTCTTTATTTTAAGATTACAACTTTTTTAAGAGTTGTTTTAGAAATTTAAAGAACGAGTTTCATACTTCTTCACCATTTTCTCCTATTTATATCTATATTATAAAATCTTTAAAATTCTTAACAGTACCTATACCACAAGAGCAAGGGTGTACCAAAAAGTCGTGTTTTTTATTTCATCTTACATAAATGTGGGTTGGGCTGGCAGTACAGGCAGAACTCTACAGTTGACCGCGCGCCGCGTTCGGTTATATCACATAGAACGCGGGCATCATTGGGCGTTCTAGTCTTTGATATAATTTCTTCGGGAACTCTGCAACTAAAAAAAACAGAAGAAATACAAAACACTTATTTTTTTTTTTGATTAATCGGCAACTTATCTATCCATATGTCTTTATTTTTTCCATGTGTTCATACATTCATTTTCTGACAAATAGCTTTTAAAGTGCACCCGTCGCATTCTTTGATAAAATCTACAACTTTTAATTATTTTTTATTATTATTATTCTTATCTAGCCCTACTACTATCATAATTTTTTTTAAATTAATAAGAGTATTGAATATTAAAAACAAAAATACTAAAAAAATTTTAACAAAATTAGTTTCACATTTTGTTTTTCATTTTGTTTACACTTTCAATATTTGTTTGGCAAACTTGCCATATGTTTGTATATATGATAATGTAATACTAACTTGAAGCGATTTTCTTGAATTTCTGGACTTAAGTAGGTACATAAGGTTTTAAGTGATTCCTAGAGGGAAAATTTAATTTTTGTAATTTTAAAAATAACAGTACCTCCTGTCATACATCCGTTATTAACGTATACCTCTGATAGAACTGTATTTTTGATTTGATTTTTGACCGATTTCGATAAAAATTGAACACGAAGTCTCTTAAAATTGTAATACCATTTCATACCAAAATTTTCAAAAAAATATTTTTTTTTTTAATTTCAAAGAAATTAAATTTTTTATGAAATATTAATATTTTGAAAACGGGTTATAAATTATAAAAGTAGCTTGGTGGGTCGGGCGCCATTGCCAGGCCTATGATTAGACTCAGACTCTCAGTTGAAAAAAACCACTTCAGGGATTAGCAACGCTATCACAGAAAAAATTAACGTTTTCATACAAACTATCGATAGCAAGAATGTAATTTGTGTCGGTAACACAGTTTTTCCCATGTCCCTCAAATTAGCTGAGCAAAGTGAGCAGAACTAAATTTTTTTGATGGCATCATTAGGCACTTATTAATTGCTTATTTAGTACCCAACGCCAAAAATTAATGCTAAAGTACTTTTGGTAAAAACTAATGTTCTGCTAACTTGATTTCAACTTACCAGAGCAATTACCAGAAATGGTTAAAAAGTAAGGAAAAAATAAGTTTGGTCTTATAAAGGGTGTTTTTTTTTAGACGTGTGGTTTTCAATCTAGCAATACTTTTTTCGGAGTTGGTATTTTTGACATCTGTTACTAGATTTATGTTTAGTTTGGTTTGCCATTTCATAATAAATAGATTTACTCTTAAACAACGTTTGCAAATCGTACAAAATGTGCTCGAAACGAGATCGTTGTTAATCCCGATTTTCACAAGAAAATTTTGTTCAGCGGTGATGCTCGTTTTTGGTTGAATGGGTACGTTAATAACCAAAATTGTCGTATTTGGAGTTGTCATAATCCACAAGCTATTGCTTAAACGCCGGTACATCCTCAAAAAGTCACTGTTTGGTGTGCTCTATGGGAAGAGGGAAACATTGCTCCATATTTCTAGAAAAATGAAGCCGGCCATAATGTTACAGTCAATGGGGAACGCTTTAGAGCCATGATTAATGACTTTTTCGTGCCTGAATTGGAAGATGTTGATGTGGACGACATTTGGTACAACAAAATGGCGCAACATGCCATACAGCTAACGAAACAATCAATTTATTGAAGGAAACTTTTGGTGAGCGCACTAGATCGATATTCGTGGAGAATTACCAACAATCGAAAAGAATCAAAAACAAATTTGGAACTTCTGGCGCGTCGTTAAAATTTTTTACCAAATTTCCAAGAATCACATAAAAATACAATCGTTGAGAATAAAATCACCAAAGAAAATGCGATGCCACTCGCAGTAAAGATACAAGCAAAAAACAAGGTATTTGAAGAGGTTCCTAACGTCAAAAAGGAAGCCGGCCGGCGCGGCGCGCGGTCTTTGAATCTATACTTTCCATTGAAAAAAAAACATTAGACTTGCATTGACAACAACAAAATTGTGTTGAAATTTTCAGAATGTAGTAGATCCTCATCCATGGAGACTGACTAATTATGGCACTTGCATTGACAACAACGAGCTTGAGACAGGCCAAATCATCCAAGAAACTTGCTGTAGTGTTGAAAATTTTTAAACAAAAAAATGTAAAAGCCAAAATTGATTTTAATTTTTTAATTGTAAACAAACACAAAATAAAATAAAAATTAATAACATTTATATGTACATCAGAACTAATACTTTGCCATGGGTGAGTGATGTCATTTTCTTCATCTGCATTCATTCATCCATGCATGCCCTGGACAGAATAAAAGCTGAAATTATATTGAAAAAAATTTATTTTAAAAGAAAATTTAATTTATTAAATTAAAACATATATTTAGTACATATGTTTAGTAAAACAAAAAAAAAAACTCCTATCCATTATACGACCTAATAGCTATCCCGTACCCACTAACCGTCTCTTTAATCCCTGAAGAATTTTTTTTCTGTAAGATAAGATAAATCATATAGGCTGGTTTAAAACAAAGAAAGAAAATATACACGACTGGGTGGCACTTGCTCTTATATGTATGTGCGATCACACGGTAGTTTTAAAGTCTGAAATTGATTAGTAATTTGAGCCTTTATTTTATCCATTTGCGAAAAATTAGTTCAGTTGCAGGCAGTAATATGTAAGAACATAAAAATTAGCAATTTAGGCCCGTGTTGCACATAATATATGTATGTATGCAGGGAAATGATATTATAATTATAAGGACGCGACTAGAGACATGCCAATTTATAACAGTTATAACAGCTTTTCACCATTAAAAGTGGGCGTGCGTTAACGCGCTTTGCACGACTTAAAAAAAAAAACTCTGGGTGCCTGAAGTATGTCCACCGGCGCGCGGAGGGCCATGGCCCTGTGGGGCCGCAAAAACAGTACTTTTATAAACCAAAACTGTTGTAATTGTCATGTCTAGAGTCACTTCCATTATATAAACTGGAAATTTTTTCTAAATCAACAAAATAAGAAAGAAATTGATTAAAATACTTCTGAAACTGTTTTGAACCCAAGGTGATGTACACCATCTGATTTATTATATAAATCTTAATTTAAGAAAAACAAATTTTAAAAATCGTAAAAGCGGTTATAAAAATAATTATTTATTTATTTATTTATTTATTTATTTATTTATCTATTTATTATTTCATCAATGGATTTACAATCTGTTGATTACAAAACTTAATTATATATTCTAGCTCATGTTATAGAACTGAAATAGATTTTGAACAATTTTTTTAAAACTATCCCTACTCATAGAAAGATCGACTTCACATGAAATAGAATTGTACAACGTAAGAGAACGAGTTACTGGGTTATTAAGACCATAATTTGTTCGGTGATTGGGAACATAGAATATATCTTTTCTGTTTCTTAGTGTTCTTTCCGGAACGTAAAAAGAAACTAACACCAGAAGTTCTTCAGATTTAATATTCGAACTTAAAATATCTTTGATAAAAAGAACGCATTGAGCTTGTCTGCGGCTGTCCAGAGTTTTCAAATCTAATAACACACATCTTGAAAAATAATCAGGTAACTCAGCGGACCATATCAGATTTCTTAACGCAAAACGCGTGAATCTTCTTTGTATTTTTTCTATTCTATTAATAGCATTTTCATAAAATGGTGCCCAGACAACACAACAATACTCTATGATGGGTAGTACCAATGACATGAAAATTGCCTTTAATGTATACACATCTTTAAATACAGTCGAAGTTCGTTTAAGGAAACCCAACATAGAATTTGCCTTTGATACAATAAAATCAATGTGAGTTGAAAAGGAAAGTTTGGAGTCAAATATAACTCCAAGATCTTTAACTTCGTTGACTCTTGTGAGTAATTCATTCTCAAGTTTATAAGTAAAGGTTAGTGGGGATAAAGTTCTATGGGCACTAAAAATCTTACATTTTGCGAAATTTAGCTCCAGGTGGTTGTATTTGCACCAATTTAAAAACATATCAATATCGTTTTGGAAGTTTAAACAGTCACAATCGGAAGATATTTCACTGAATAATTTAACATCGTCCGCAAACATCAAACAGTCCGAATAATTAAGAACTTGTGGAATATCATTTATGAATAAATTGAACAAAATTGGTCCAAGGTGACTACCTTGGGGAAGACCTGAATCAACCTGAATAAATTTTGAAGAAAAACCTTCAATCTGAACGACTTGTTTCCGGTTCGACAAGTAGGAACTCAACCAATTCAAAAAATTAGCATTCAAACCCAGTTTTCGAAGTTTTTGGAGCAATAGTCCGTGATGAACTCTGTCAAAAGCCTTAACAAAGTCTGTGTACAGGACATCCACTTGCTTTCTATTTTCCATAGATTTTAAACAGAAATGAGAAAAAAGGCACAAATTAGTCGATGTTGAACGACCACTAACAAACCCATGTTGTTTTGGCGTTATAATTTCCTTGACTGAAAAAAATAGTCTCTGGGTAACCAACTTTTCAAATAACTTTGGCACCGCAGAGAGTTTTGATATTGGTCTGTAATTTTTAACCAGGTGTTTTGGGCCACTTTTAAAAATTGGATTTACATAAGATATTTTCCAATCTTCAATAAAAACACCAGTTGATAAGGATTTATTTAAAATAATTTTTAACGCGTAACAAAGTGATGGGGCACAATTAGATAATAAAGATGGCGGAATATTATCAGCTTTTTTATTTGAATCAAGTTCAATCAAACCATTAAGAACATCTTGGTCTGAAAAACACTTTAAATCAAAATCTATAATAGGAGAAATAGATGGATATAAATCGGCAATATTTAAAATAACGTCTTTATTATAGTTAGATTGAAAGTATTTTGCAAATAGATTGCAAGATGATTTTATATCGCATGACTTTTCGATATCAAGTTCCATTTCTAACGGCAAAAAAGACCTTTTTCGTTTGGAATTTAAAAAGACCCAAAATGATTTGCTGTTCCTTTTAATATTACTCTCAACAGCACTTATATGTTGATCATACAAAAATGTATTCAAAAAAGCAAATTCTCTCCGAAGTTGAAGAAAGCGAGCATGATCCTCAGGTTTACCTGATTTTTTCGATAATTTAAAAGCCTTGTTTTTAACATTTTCTAAATTTTTTAATCTTTTATTAAACCAAGGGAGTTTAAAACATGATTTTTTCCTTAAAACCGGAACAAACTGTTCAATACCATAAAAGATTATTTCTTTAAAAACTACATACATATCATTTACAGATCTGTTGCAAAGTCTAAATTCCCAATCAATTGAACTATAGAAATTGTTTAATCCTGTGAAGTCGGCCTTATTGAAATTAAAGTTAACGCAATTAAGAGTTGCACATTTCTGGTTAAATTCATAAAATTCAAAAATTACATAAACTGCTTTATGATGAGGTTGATTATTAACTAAAGGAAAAGCTGATTCATACAGATAGTATTTAATATCATTATTGCAAAAAATAAGATCTAATGTTCTATTTAATATATTTTTGGAATAATTTATTTGAAATAAACCTAGCGAAGCTACAGAGTCAACAACTTCAGTTTCAATGTCTGATGTAACATTAAATGGGACCAGAATTTGTTCATCGGTCATAAAGCACCAATCTATGTCACCAACGTTGAAGTCACCTAACACACAAGGAAACTGGTCAATTGTTAACTCTTTCACCACTACGTTTATATTTGACATAAGTTGAGCATATAATTGAAAACTACTATTCGGTCTAATATAACTTACAATAAAGCAAAATACATGGTCATTAGTGTTGATATGCACACAAAGTTGCTCGAAGAATGATGAATATGTAGGTAAAGCGCACTGCCGACTAGCTAACGAAGAACGTACAGCGATTAAAACTCCACCTCCACGTTGCATTCCGGATTCAATCGGACGATCAACACGATAAACGACATAAGATGCATCAAATATTTCGGAAGACAGAAAGCCTTCATTTAATTTTAATTTTAATTAATTAATTTTTTATATATAAAATTTCGTTATCATTTTTAAGAAAAAAATTGGTACGACAATTTTTAAGGACTTATTAATATGGAGCGAAATATAGAATTTTCAAAAAAATAATTTGGAAATATTTTTTAAAAATCCAAAAATAATTTTTTTGAAAGTTTTTATATGCAACATTATTTAACCTTACTACAAGCTTCCGTTAAAAAAAAAATTATTTCTAATCGGTAAATCAAATAATGAAAATCAAAAAAAAAAAAACCTTCAATGATAGGCACTACGTAAATAAACAAAAATTGTAAAACGTAACAATTTTAAATGCTAGACCTTACTTACAATTTTATCAAAATCTAATATATCGTTTTTGAGCAAAAAAAATTTCCTTAACGGTTTTTACACCTTTGTATGGTAAGTACCGTTACTTTTGGTTATAAGAAAAATTTTTGTATAAAATTTTCTAGATAATGTTATAAAAATGTTTTTTGCCAAGTATAATAAAAATCGACCAAGTTGTTTTTTTTAAATATATTATATATATTATTAATATATTATTTAAAATCCAAACAATATTTATTTGATAATTTTGTTACACAATATTATTTAAAACTAATACAAAAATTAATGAAAACAGTTAAACCATTTTCGAGAAAATCGAAAATATAAAAAAAATGGTTCTTTTCGAGTTGCCATTAATAACCTTTTTTTTACTAAACGGCAGCTTATAACTATTTAAATTTATGTGGTCCTATCAATTAAACTGGTGGTGGGACAAGGTGGCGCTGTAGAAATATGAAGAACCAGTTTTGTACTATATTGTTGGTGTAAATTGAGAACGTGGGTCATTGCGATTCTTAAATTCTCTTGAGCAGCCATGAAACACTTGTGTTTTGTTTTTATAAATTCTGACAGTGGATCACTGAGTTTCTCAAAGATGCGCTATATATTATCTTAGTTACGTATACTGTGCCAACAATTTAAGAAAAACTATCCTGGCAAGCTAATTGATATGGAGATATTTGGTAGGTAATAATAGATTAATTTCTAATATGTAATAAAATTGTTTGTTTGTTATGCATTTTGATTTGAGAAAAAAATAAAATTAATTACTTAAAATCACAAACTGCTTAAAATGATCTTATTTTAATTTAAAGCAAAATCTAGGGTGATCTGGACGCAGCTTTAGGTACGGTGATTTTCAGTCAACTGTGATTTAAAAAAAAATTAAAATGTTGTTAAGATTAAAACTCATTGAAAATTATATAATAATGTTCCTATCCCACTTTAATAAAAATAAACAAATGAAAAATTTAACATTACAAAAAAAAGCATTAATTCTGTAAGCTCTTGCACACAAACTATTTATAAAACAAGTAGTTGATGGGCGTTAGCTTAATAACTAACTAAATATACCTGATTTTGGAAAGTAAAAACTAAATAATGAACAAGTTAAAAAGAGTGGTAAAGACCTATAAAATTATAGATTATTTTGTGCTACGTTTCCGTAATTTCATCAAAGTGAAAAAAATTAAAACAAACCCCCACAGATAAAAGTCGTTTTAAATTTCACAGGAAAAATTATACATCACGTTATTTAAGTTAGTGCAAACTTATTATATACATAAAAGAACATACAGTGCATGAGTGTACCTCTATGTATGTCGGTCTAATATTTAAAATGTAAAAACAAAACACAAAAAAAAAACATTAGGTAGGTACATATATTATAATGCAATGAGCCTTGTTGTTAAAACAGAAGAGCAAACAGTTGAAGAAAAAGATCGGAACGCAGTGAAAATTGAAACAGTTAAAATGACAATTTTCATAGGTAGAATCGAGTTTTTCAATTTGGGAGACGATTTTACTTCTTACGTTGAAAGAATGTCTCATTTATTAAAACTCAATAAAGTGACCATATATGAAGGCAAAGTTTCCTTCTTAATTGGTGTTGCAAAAACTTTAGTTGCGCCAGCAAAGCCCGAAACATTAAAATTTAATGATTTAGTGGATAAATTGAAAGCTCAATTTAATCCAAACAAAATATTGCGGCTGAGATATTTAAATTTTTAAAAAGAAACCAGGACCCATGTTCTGTAACTCTCGCATGGTTAAAAGCAGTCGAGAAAAGATGAAAATTGAAACAAATCATATGAGTTTTGTTCCATTTTCCATCGTTTCTCGACTGACAGGGGAGCAGAAGAAACCATTTTTTATTGTTGCAAGCAGAAGCTTAGCAGATAATTGTAACTACGGTGAATTCTTGTCAGACGCTTTGAAGGACTGTTGATGGGCCTGTGAGACAAGAAGATTCAAAGCAAATTAATTGACACAGGTGATTTAACATTTGATAAAGCATGTGCCACTGTTTTAAATATGGAGCTAGTTCAAGCTGAGATGATGGTACTAAGTGGAACAAATAATGCAGCAACCTCATCTGTAAATTTTGTAAATCGGAGAGAAGCAGAGGGCGAAAAAACTCATCTAATACAACACACACGAAAGGCGAATATCCAGTGCGTTTTTGTAAGAAGTGGGGCGGCCATACGCAAAAATATTGGTATGCAGCGAGGTCTGCAAACAGGTCGAAAAGTAGAAGTAGAAATAAAGTTAATAACAATTATAATAACTATAATAAAAGCTACAAAAATATAAATAAATTTGAAACCGAAGGAGTAGTTGACGATTTGTCTAATTTAAATATAGGTTATTTAAATAATATTAAAGCTGGAAATAAACCCCTAAATATTCTTGTAGATTATAATGGTAAGCAGTTAAAAGTGGGAGTAGACACGGGTGCTTGTATTTTGCATAATGATTTCTTTGGACATCTGGAAGTTCGTGAATCGTCTAGAGTTGCATGTGATTTCGAGGGAATCTTTGAAGATCGTTGGTTCTATTAAAGTTTTAATGAAGTTGGTTGATAATGTTGAAGTGGAATTGGTGGTAGTGGACAGTCCGAAAGTTTTTATTCCTTTGTTGGGCAGATCTGAATTGCATAAATTTCCGGAATGGAAACAAGTTTTTTGTTTTCAAGACGAGAGTTTTGCTAATGCGGTAGATTTTAAAACATTTCCATCGAGGTTAATCGATAGGTATCCAGAGGTATTTAATGGAGATAAAAGCAAATCCATTGCGGACTTTAAGGCAAAAATTGTTTGTGAAAGTGCTGCTACAACAATTTTTTGCAAGCCCTATAATGTGCCATTTGGGAAACGTAAGCAGGCTGAAGAAGAATTGGATAGGTTGGTCGGAGCAGGCATTCTCTATCCGTATCCAGTGAAGTATAGTGATTGGGCATCACCGATTGTTGTCGTGGATAAGCCCAATGGTCAGATCCGGATTTGTGTTGATTGCAAAGTGACGATCACAAAACACATTCGTTCAAATCACTATCCGTTACCTAGTGCAGAAGGAATTTTCGTGGGCTTATAGCTGGTTCTTAAGTGTTCTGCGTATTGGACCTTGAGGGTGCTTATGAGCAGTTAGAAGTAAGTGAGGATTGCCAAGAATATTTAACGATCAACACTCATAAAGGTCTATATAGGTTTCGCAGGCTCATTTTGGGTGTAAAGTGCGCTCCAGCCGAATTTCAATGCACCATGGATAAAGTTTTGAAGGGTATTCCAAAAGTGGAGTGCTACATAGATGATATTCTTGTGGGAGGTTCGTCCAAAGATGAGTGTCAGGAAAACCTTGTACAGGTGCTGGAGAGACTCAATATATACAGAGTTCGGGTCAAGTTAGAAAAATGTAGTTTTTTTCAAATTGAGATTGACTACCTCGGGCAGGTATAGGATTTGTGTAGATGGTATCAAGCCAAGCAATAAAAATATGGAAGCCATACAGAGTGCCCCAGCTCCTAAAGATCTTACACAATTAAAAGCATATTTAGGACTTTTAAATTACTATTCGAGGCTTATATCAAATTTATCCGCTGAACTACATGAGCTCTATAAACTTACAAAGAAAGATGTAAGTTCCGAATGGTCAGAGGCCTGCGAAAAAGTTTTTAGTAGAAGTAAAGAATTGATTTTGTCGCATAACGTTCTAGCTTATTATGATCCGAATAAAGAAATTGTGTTACACTGCGATGCAAGCGAGTTTGGGGTGGCAGGAGTACTTTCGCATGTACACAACGGGATAGAGCGTCCAGTATTATTCGCTTCTAGTTCTTTAAGCCCGGCTGAGAAAAATTATTCTCAACTTCATCGGGAAGTTCGGGCAATAATTTTTTCTGTAAGAAAATTCCATAAAGCGATTACGGAAAGCGATTTACGATTTTTTCAGACCATCAGCCTCTTAGGGATATTTTCGATCCAAAAAAATCGTCTCCAACTATTGCTGCTGGAAGAATACATAGATGGGGAGTTTTGTTAGGAATGTATGTATTTGAGGATGGTTCAACTCGATACTCAATATGCCTAATCTAACTCGATTTTTGGGGCCCTGATTCATATTTACCATAGATTATCAATTATTAAGATTGAAATCTTGGCTCTCATTGATGAGAACCAAAATCGATTTGGTTTTTTTCAATGTAATTGACAAATCTCTCTAAAAAATCTCTTTCATTGACTTTTGCTGTCGGTGCTAGTCGCTGGCAAAATAAAACGAAACAAAAAATCTAGTATTTATATTGTCAATATATTATATTATATTTACTATTGTCAATATTCATTGAAACGTGTGGTATCAATTTTTCATCAATGTTCATTGACATGAAATATTTTCAATAATTATTGTCAATTTATAGCCGTGTTTTTTTGCAAGCTCGGGGGAACGGGGATGAGCGACGCCATTACAGAAACAAAATGGAGTTTCCATACAAACTATCGATAACAAGTATGCAATTCACGCCGGTAACACAGTTTTTCTCCGTGCTTAAGTTAAGCCCCGAGAATTCTCCGCTCTTAGCTAAGCCCGAAGGGGATTAGTTGTTGTTGCATTTAACATGTAAATTGCAGGACAGGACGTCGTTTTTTTCGATCGATTTTCTCGGGGCTTGCAAAAAAACAGGGCTAATATTCAACGTGTGAAGGGCTCGATTAAATTTTAAATTTCTATTTCTAAATATTTACAATCGTATCTATAAAATTTCCTTAGAACACTCTTCGACAGTTGTCCAGCTGGACAGTGTCTAAAAAGTTGGACATCTCTTTATTCATAATCGCAATCCAACAGTTGTTGGACATCCCTGTAATCTGTAAATTCATTGAACTTACCCACTTTAGAATAGGTTTGGACAATCAATTGCAGTGTCCAAGTAAGACAATCGATATAAAATGTTTATAAGTAAGATTTTGGAGTTGGATGGCTGTCTTAAGTTAGACATACTTTGGAATGGGATTATAAATACGACTGTAAGTCATCATCATCATCGTCGGCTCGACAACCGGGGTCCGGTCCTGGCCTCCTTCAACAAGTCTCTCCACCCATCCCGGTCTCGAGCCGCCATCCCCAAGGCTCCGGGCGTCCTGGTCTACGCCATCTCTCCAGCGCAAGCATGGTCTACCACGCTGTCGTCTACCATAGAATGTACCACAAAGAACTTTCCGAGCAGGTTCCTCTTCGCTCATGCGAGCTAGGTGCCCTGCCCACCGGAGTCTACCGAGCTTATTTTTTGTCACGATATCTGTTTCAAGGTAGATTGCGTACAATTCATGATTGTACCGTCTCCGGAATCGTCTGTAAGTCCTTTTGTTAAATACAGCCACTTCTCCTTTTTAATTGCGCTGCATCGTCAGGCCTTAGATTTGTCTGCAGAGTTGAGATACGTTCCACTCTGTAAGAGAGTGAATCACCTCATATATATGTAAAGTCCACTTTTGGGAAAATTAAGATTTTATTGTCATTTTCTTATTACATGAAACAAATTTTCGGAAATTATCATTTCAACAATAGCTCTGTGTCTATCAAATCTATTGATTTAAACTAAGAAGTTTAATTAAAAATTTCTGGCGGCTTATCAACCTGTTGGCTGCACATTTTACTGAAAAATGATATCAAACAGATCTTTTATCAGGCTGACAATTGTCAATTCACACGATTGGCAGATGTTTGTTTACGATTGGTCGATCCTTGGACTAGCGTTGTCAGAACAAATAAAATTTTATTTTAATTTCGTTATGTTCACTGCAAAGAAGAGTGAACAAAAATAAATCCAATTGGATTCAACAAAAACTTGAACTGTCTTAATTGGGTACGTTTGGAAGACAGCCATGATGATTAATTGCCAATTTTTGTTATTTTTTTTTTATTTTAGATGGCGGCGGCATCGACAACTGCAATAAAATGGTGCATAGTTTTGCACGAAACAAAAAACAAATTATTTTCCCATTTATATTTCCATTTTGTATTCCATCCACAAAAAAAGAATACGAAATTAATTAATCAGAAGCAGCACAACTTCGTTTTCGTGCTCAACCAGTGAAGAAATTGTCAGATGTCTAAAACTACGATACATCTGACAATTTCAAATGACACTGACAATAGCTTTGTTTAATGAAGAGAAACTAGATCAGAACAGGGCAGAATATCACAAGAGTGTGAAAACTGTCAAAACAGAAAAGTATCAATTTTCTGTTTTATGGGGTTGACCGTTGCCTATCAGCCTTGAAATTTCAAATTCAAACACTTTTTAATTACAATTTGATTGCAAACATTTTAAAAATAAAATGTATATTTATTCCCACTTTTTTCGCATTATTTTTGTAATTAATTCTTTATTTTTAATCAAAAAATCTAATAAATTTACTTCTTTGTTAAATGTTATAGGGTTTTATTTTGCCAAACAGGGTATTTAGCTGCAGCTTTGACATTTCTCATTCACTTTCTCCACCTCAAAAGTAGGGGCAGAAAATGTTGTTCTTTTCTGTCGCTGGACAGCTTCATTTAACACAAAAGTATTTGTGAAATTTTGTTACTTCTGATTTTTTATGATCTGATAATATAGTCTCTACTAAGCTTAGGTAAGTCTAAACATCTTTATCTTGGCGATCAAATGCATCTAAAATCCTAAAGCACTGCAGATAGCTTTCTCAAAATAACACGGGTTGAGTCCAATTGTAGGGACAAACAAAATCAATGAATTTTAATATTTTAAACCATGTTGTTCTACAAAAATAGCGTTATTCGGTATATTTCTGCAATGGTGCATTTCGGAATTTTAAATTTCAATTTTTAACTGTTTCAAATACCTGCATAATGAGTTATTATCTTAGTCCCTACTTTATTTCATTGTGTAGCTATGAATTTTAATTTGACAGTAGTTTTTTTTAACTTTTTTTTTAATTTTAAAAAGCCTATAATACATACATTACGTTTCCACTTTCCACCGACAGAGATTTGATAAGATTTGTTCATAAACTTCTTCAAATCTCGAAGATTAACCATACAAATTTATCTCGTAAATTTAGTAGATTTCAAATAAATCTTGTTAAATCTTCATATGGCCATTAGTTTTACAAATCGAACAAACCTATTGGATTTACACGACTGACAAATTGGCAGTTTTTTTTGTCAGTAAACTGATAAAAGAATAAATTTGTGTATTCTTCTGACAGTTTTTTGAAAGTTTACTGACATAATACTGCCAATTTGTCAGTCGTGTAAATCCAGCATAAGAGAAGTGAGTGCAATGTGAACACCACCTTGAACTCCAAAGGAGAGAAAATGCTTCTGTATTGTATTCACAAGCTTGCACAGATATCGTATTGTTGTTTTGGAGGACCAATCGGAAAGGCGAAAGCCCACAAAGAAAATATATATTGCACGATACTGTAGTCAAAAGCAGTCGTATTTATTAGATTTTTTTTAGAACACGCTTAGACAGTTGTACAGCTTGTCCATTGGCTAAATACTTTAGCCATCTCCATATTTATAATTCCATAAGTTGTCTAACTAACATAAACATAAGTTGTCTAACTATCCAGTGCCTACGTTCTGTAACTCTCGCATTGATAAATTTGGTCGAGAAACGATGAAAAATGGAACAAAACTCAAGGCTTAACTACAAGCCCAAAAAGTGAAAAAGTACAAAAGTGAAAATTTTCGAACTCATTTTAGAATAGTTTTTCTTACTTGTAAACTTTTAAAAATGATGCAGAAAGATTAAATTTTGGTTTAAAAAAAAAATGTGTATATTCTTTTTCACAAAACAACTGCGCTAGCGGGAAAAAAATATTTTTACTTTTGTACAAAAGTACTTTTTGGCTTATGTAGTTAAGCCTTCATACGATTTGTCTCAATTTTCATCGTTTCTCGACTGATTTTATCGATACTAAAGTTATAGAACCTAGGCACAGGATTGTTATCGAAATACGTCCTCATATATTCTCTGACATATCTGTAATATGTCAATCTGGAATGAACTAATGAATTTGAGTGAACTTTGTAGAACAGCTGTTTTAACTATTACAAACATTTTCAATTCAAGCATCCAAATCAAAAATAAAATTGCAATATCAATAAATGGGAAAAAGGTCTGAGAATTGGGATAGCCATGATAAGGTATGAAGTGTGAAATTAAACGAATTCGTCATGTTAGTTTTGTTAAAAAAATCAATTGCAGCAAAAGGTATTTTTAATTTGGAAATTTTGTTTAGTTTTTAAAATCTAAGCAATTGACAGATAAGAACAATTGTCAATCAAATGTCACTGGATACGTTCAACACACATTTCATTAATTTCGGATTGACTTTGTAGAAATTGAACGTTCCCACTTTAGAATAGGTTTAGCACACCAATTTCGGTGTCTAATGGCGAATTCCTTTCAACAAAGAAATCGAATTTTTCTAAACAGAATCGAATTTTTTCTGTCAATTGAAAAAAATTTGTATTTCGTAAAAGAATCGATTTTTTTGTGTGTGTTTGCGTTTGTGTTACTGACAGCTGCAATTGGCGCAAAACATCAAGAAATTTTTCACAAAACTATTAAGGTTGTTTGTCTTTGTTGTGAGAAAAATGTTTTACAAATAAAATTAAATTAATAACTACATTATAATATTTCTATTTTAATAACAAAAGATATTAGCCAGCTTATACGGGACAGTTTGTTGGTGCATTTTATTTTTTTGAACTTCTACTTGCACATATATTTTTAAAGAAAATTGTTATTGAAAAGTTTTCACTTGCACTAAAAGTTTTTATCACGTCTTTCACTCGCGAAAGGTATTTTTTTTGTATAATTTTTGTTTGATAATGAACAATAAATTATATTTATAGCTACATACCTATTTTGACTGAAAACATTGTTGAATATTTTGTTAAATTGTGTAGAATTCGTTGCAACCAAAAAATAAACAACTCGTCTTCCAAAAATTCCGCGACTTACAATTTGACATATTGTCAAATCTTCATAGTGTGTGTGGAAATCAGTGTGAAATCCTGCTAAAAATGCAAGATTTGTTTTGACAGAAAAGAATCGATTTTGTTTAGAAAAAAATTCTTAACAGAATCGATTCTTTTGTTGAAAGGAATTCGGCATAAGATGAACAAATGAAAATGTTTATAAGTAAGATTTTGAAGTTGGATGGTGTGCTAAAGTTAGCAAGGCTTTAGAATGCGATTATAAATACCACTGAAGGTGTTTAAAATTAAGAAAGAAAATTCGAAAATTGTTATATGAAGGTACCTGATAATTAAAATTATGCACCCTTATGTCTATTGAAATATTCCAATTTGTGTTTTGCTAGTTATAACTGGTTTCTTATAGAGTTTGTCTATTTTATGTGACACTATAGACTCTCTCCACTCAAAAATCGTTGCTTTATCGGATTCCTAGAAACAATTATAAATAATACTGTACGGTTTTTTTTGAGAGTCCTCTGATTTTAGGAAATTCGTATTCATATTTCATACTGTCACAAAATCACTTTCAGGTCTCAAATCCACGCGAAATAGTTCTACATATAAGTTTATTTGTTTACCACACGATCACTTTCAGAATAGAACGGACAGGAGACGTCAATTTTTCCTTTATTCAAATTTTTTAACACAACAATTTTTATTTCACTAAAAGTTTCTTTTTTTTTTATTTATTCATAATTGTTTGGTGTATTTCGTTCGCTCTTGGCATTCACCGCGTGCCTTATGACAAATATACATATAGGCCTACAGTGGATACCAGGAGAAAAACGGAGTAATCGACTCCTCAAAGAACTTTAATCAACTGAAAAAATAGCACAAATTTCCTGAATCAAGTATCAGCTGATCAGGATCACTTCACTAAATATACATTATACACACACACACACTTAGGTATTTCACTAATACATTTTCAGATTTTTTGCGAGCCACAAAGGATATTCAACGGTTTGTTTTTTTTTTAGTAGGTAGGTACTCCTTTTGATTTGACGACTAATGTGTTCCATTATTTCAGGGTCACGAATTTGATAACAGTAAATAATCACAGGCAGCAGTTGAAATTGAAACGTACACAGAAGCAATATTGGTTGCATTCTTGTCTCTGTATAATCTTGATGTGCCATACAGGCTCAGGCTTCATTTCAACTCTGAGTCCCTGGAACAATTTGTCTTCAGTATCTTCATTTCATGTCGGCAGGACGTATACGAACTGATCGAACTGCAGTGCATATATTTTTCACATGAACTTTGGATGAGGGGTTATTGCCTCCTTAAGTCCTTGGCACACAATATGACAGTGACAGTAGACACAACAAGACACTAACACACTTCTAAGGAGAACACACAGAACAGAACACAATACCGGTAACGTATAAAAGGAACAGGAACACTGAGCTGCGCTGAGCTGAGAGCTGATGTGTTGAACTAAACGACGCGACGCGACGACCGGGACAAGGAGTCTGCTTTGGTCGTTCCATTCCATTTTCCGTATCCGTATTCCGTAGTACCGTAGTAGCAATTTTTAGGATTGCAGCTGCCGCCTCCTTGGCTGATATGAAAAAAAAAAAAAACAATCATGGCGAATATGGATAAGGACACACAAAAACGGGTGCAAAAAAAAGAACAGGAATACGCACCGCTACTAAATTGCCTATACATATACTACCCTCGGCAGCCACAAAAAAAAAATCAATAGTACATTTATCGCCGCTGGCGGTATTAGTATTACACTTTTTGTTGTTGTTGTCTTGTAAGTAAGTGCAGCTTGCAGGAGCAGAGCCGAACAGTATTTAACCAGAACCAGAGGGGTGGTAATTGTGTTACATTTATGACTTCATATTAGTTACACACAACGTGCATTGAACAAAAGCCTTGAATCCCGGATTACTTGAGTGGCACGTGAGATCGTCGTCATCGAAATGAAAAAAAAAAAGAGGAACAATTTGGAGGGCTGTGGATGTGGATCGTGGCCATATCGAAATTATTGTGAATTTGAAATCTGGGTATTTTTTTCTTTTTGTCTGAGAGGGTGCATGTAGCATGGATGCAATCTGATTCACAACTTGAGGACATTTGGGATTTTGATTTTTTTTTACTGCACGTTTTGTCATCCTTTTATTTTCTATGTACTTTCTATGTATTTATGTATTTATTTATGTTGCGGGGGGATGAAATTCAATACTGGGATTAGAGATTTTTGGGACCATTTGATTTAGACAAAGAGTAAGAAGGAATAGGTATAGGTATAATAGACCTACATATGGATGTATGAGATTTTCGGTTTCTTTCAAGGAGTGTAGGGTAGGTAGGTATAGGTACCTACCTACCCATAGTTAATCTGTTTTATTTATGTAGGTTGGTAGGTAAGGTAGGTACCTACACGTAGGTAGGTATGTAGGTTTGTTTCATTCCTAAGGAAATAAAAGGAATTTTTTGGCGCCAAGGAGCAATAAACTAAATAGAAATTAAAATTTTGTCGAAGGTACCTGGGTAGGTATGTAGGTTTTAGATTTCCCGGATAAAATTAAGCTGAGGAATAGAAAAGTCAAAATAAACGATTTTAAGGGTGATGGCATGTAAGGTAAGGTAACGCACATATGTAGGTACTCCACTAGGCATCAACGATTTCCAACATCACAACCACAATCCAGAGGAGGTGGTAGGTAAAAAAGCCAACGATGTTAGAAATTAGGTAAAACTTCTAGAATTTCATTTTATTTTTCAAAATCCTTACGATTCTCCTATCTGTGAAATTTTAGTGCAATGCAACTAGGTACCTACATTTTTAGGACTTACTTATCTTTAAAATTGAAGTTTGTTTCAAGTTAATAGGTACCTAATTCATAACTGGATGTAAAAGTTTGAGCAAAAAAAAAATCAAATGCACGACTGGATCGCACGAACTTGCTCTTGTGGATCAAGAATTTATTGGTATATAATAAGATAGGTACCTATGTACCTACCTACATTAATACATAGGTGATGATACGGCTAGCCGCATCATCTCACTCGAATCTCAATGGATCCATTGTGCTCCTCAGGGACAAGGTAAGGCAGGTAGGTATAGGGAGGGGTAGGTATAGGAAGTAATTATGGTGCAGTGAGTGGACGTTCAGGTATGGAGTGCCTCCCTGAACCATCTGGAATTCTGGATGAATTTTAAGATGTTTCTTAGTGGCAGAAACGAAACTTCGTCGGTCGCCCAGTTCGACGAAAAAATAATCGCCGAGGGCTGCTTAATACATAGGTAAGTAGGTAGTATTAATAATAATAAAAATATATATTTACTTATATCTACAAAGAATAAATTAGAGCAATTTGAAATGAAGCATGAAAACTCGTTCTTTAAATTTCTAAAACAACTAGTTTTAATCTCAAAATTCGTCTGAATTCCGTTGGGGCGGTTTTCTTAAGAAAAAATATTTTTTTTTTAATTTCTTTATTTAATAATATACCTATTATAGGTATTATCTTTTTTTTTAATTTAAAAATATTTTTTTTGAAAAAATATTATTTAGACTGAGAAGAACATATATATATGGAAGAATGAAGAATATATATGGTTTTTTGGCGGGTATAATAATAATAATTTTCTTTTTCATTTAATTTTTTTTCTTAAAATCGTTTTGAGTCGTTTCCGAGATAAATAACCTCTTCCAAAACGGTTGTATAGCAGGTACCTACTTAATGTTATTTTTGGATCTTCAATTTCGGAAATTCAATTTCTCCTCTAATCCACTAAAATACCTATACCTTAAATTCAAAATTTCAAGAAAATCGTGGACATATAAAGACCCACTTTTGTCGTGTTCTGTACTATTATTATATCAGTATAGTACTTACACTGCAAGTACAAATTGGTGTACCTACCTAAGAGCATTTTGCAAAAGTCTACAATTATAATTTACTAAAATTAAGTTCATTATGTGATTGTTTATATTTTGTTTACTATCTATTTTTCTTGCTTTTTGTTGCAAAAAAAAATATGAAATCTTCCAACTGATAAATATTTAAAAGGTGCGGGCGGACGACGACGTAAGGAGACAAGATTTTGAGAACCAGTTAAACTTTATACTTAAATTTAAAGGGAATCTATTTTCGCAAAAATTATGGGGATTAAAAGATGTCTAAATTACAGTATTCAATAAACTGCTAACCCATTTGCGTTGGGCGCCATCTTGAATTTAAGGTAAATTGATTTTTATTAAATAACTTGCAGCTTTAGGATAAAAGTGCACATTGATTGCATTTTATTTATTTAATTTTCTACAAAGCTTTGATTTCGACAATTTTAAGGATACGACTAGATTCAAAATATAAGATTAGATACCTACTGTCTGAATAATTCCATGATTTTAAAGTTAATTTCATTAATAGATTGAAACAATTTTGTAAGAAATGAAATTCTCTACAACTTTAGTCCAAATGATCTGTGGGAGAAGAAATAAGCTTCATCGATACGTACCTACGTAAGATTTTGCGCTTGCCAGCAACAGTGTAAAAGCTCGAAACTTCTTTCGTTTCAGTTCAACTGATTTTTAGTACCCGGTCATCACTATAAAGACTTTCCCAAACATTCGGTGTGAAAAAGCGATGAAAACTTCGTTGCCAAAATTACTGAAAATTCGCGAGTCTGTTCACACAAAAGCGACAATTTTGGCTCGTAACCTTGTCTTGTCAACAGTATAGGTAGCAGCGTTACCGATGTGGCACGGTGGCACGAAAATATTCAATATGGCACGCTTTTCATATTTCCAATACATTACTCAAACTAAAGCTAATTTTGACAACATTTTATGATAACTGTATCAAATGGCGTAAATATTGGGAGGAACCCATATTTTTACACACCGGAGTAATATTTTTTTTGAAACAAAATAGAAGAACTTGGGTTTTTTTTCTATATTTCTGAAATTGTGGCACGTTAGATTTTTGCTGGGCGGCTGGTGGGTACTGCCATTAATCACCATTAAGTTTGACAGTTTGAGTGACTCGCATTGGTTTAGGAGAGCCTTTAGTTATTAACCGTATGGTTCGTCGCCTTGCCGATAACCAGACAGCTGTTTTTGTCGCTGGATCCAAAGCATGGAGCTACCTATAATATTTTTTTAAGAACTACCGCATACCTTTGATCAACAATGTTGCTCTTGGAAGCCACGGGGATGTACGATTATTCTTTCACATTTTTTTTAAAAATTCTTTTTATGTTTATGTGTATTCAAAGTCTACAGATTAATTGAGATTAGTAAAGACTTACAGGCGAAAAATTCAATCTGGCCGATATATTCAGTTTCATGGTGCCAGCTGTTGGTAACACCATCATTTTGGTAAGGGGCATTGGCCAGTTAAAATTCAGTCACTGATTTGATATTCGCGTTAGTGACTAAATGACTTTTTTCAATGGCATAATTTTAACTTTTAAAAAATATTATTTTTCACCACTTTTTTTTGTTTAGAAACATTTTTTTTTTCAGATTTTGCAGGAGGAATTTAAACAAGATGGTTTTCATCACTCCGTCCATTGATCTGTGCGTTGGCTCATAAATTATGACACATTTTGTGTATACATAAATAGGTCTGATGCGGTTGTGAAATTTAATTTTTTTAGTAAATGACTTTTAATAAAACTATTAAAAAATTCAAAAAAATTTTTAACTAAAGTTGAAGAGAATTTCATTCCTTAAAATTTAAAATTTTCCGATCATCTGCAGACGATTAATTTAATCATTAATTTACCTTCTATTTATGTACTTTAAAATTTTTTTGACACTTATTGGAACATAATTACATCTGGACAGCATTAAGCTACCAAAATAAACATCTACCTATTCGACTTTAATAAAAACAATAGAAATATTTACAAAAACTAGGTAAATATACTGCAAATGTAAATCAGATATAATTGGAAAGGTAGGAATCAAAAGAGGAGTTCGCCAAGGAGATCCACACTATCTCCAACACTTTTGTCTAAATATTCCAAAGATTTATAAATGACGTGGTTCTTCTATCTGATTCACCGCATGACATACAATTAAATGTTAACCGAGGTTGCTACTGACAAAAATAAAGATTATGACAAACCATTTTAAAAAGGACATAATTCTTAATGACATCAAATTGAACTATGTTGAAAATTATGTACATACATTGTACAAAATTGACTCAATTGAAATACTTTTTAAGCTAGGATGAAAAAGAAATAAACCGATGAATACAAAACACCTGGAAAAAGTTTTGGGGTGTTAAAGAAATTTTAAACTCGATTTTTAACGACAACATGAAAAAAATACATATTGGACTACAGAATTCTAGATTGACATCAATCTCTCATCAGAAACTGAGGATTTTCCAAATAAAAATTAATTGAAAATTGTTAAAAAAAAAATTGTGAGTGCCGGGACTCACGGTTAATATGTGTAAGCATCAACGTGTGCGGATCCAAAACGGACTTGTTTTTTCTTGAAGGGGATCTTAAGATTTTTTTCACTGAACGCAGCCATCCTAGTATGCAGATCGTAACGTTGCACACCGTAACGTTGCACGACGTAACGTCGCACACGAACGTTCACGTTTTTTTTGTCACTCTACCGCCAGCATTGATGTTTACACATCAAAAAGATAAGCGTTAAATGTAAGAATCGAAGAGATATGAAAGAAAAATAACGAAAATAGTCGACGTGATACCAAGAAAAAAAACTTTAAAATTGATCTGGGCTTGACGTATGTATATCAAGAATAGATGGCCGAAAATTAACAAATATAATGACGTCAAAAAAAGGAATGAAACCAATGAAAATTGGTATAACGAATAACGATGCCAAGTGCGGATTCATATGGGCAGCAATGGAAGAGGCTTATGTCAGTCAATGATTCTATTTACTTCGTCATTAAATTTGTTAAATACTAAATATAATTTTATTGTATCGAATGAAATTTAATTAAAGCTTAAAAAATCATAAAAATATCATTTTCAATCCTTGCGTTTAAGGAACTATCATGATACGTTGGGTTATTGTTGCACCAGCCGTTTTAGATAAATTCTGGAACGTGGCCATGATAAACAAAAAAATACAAAAATATCAATCCCCAAAAAGTTGTCCTGATCGAAGTTGTAGAGGAAATCGAATTTCCAATAACTTTTGTCTTTTGTCATAGGTATGTATTTTTAGTCTTAAGCTGAAAATTAGCGAGTTATTAACCATAGACTAATTTGTATACATCTCACTAGATAATAGAATACTGACACTTTGACTCCTTACGACCGTCTAATTATGGTTGCGTAAAAATGTCCACCTTTCTTCAAATGTAGATACCTACCTGTACATATACATTACTACTGAACTTCAAGCTGGGGTTTTAGCCTTGGACAATATTATAAACTTAAATCCTTACAATAAGTTTAAGAAAATGGGCCTATAGAATTAACTACATTCACCACTTATTGCAAAAAAGTGACAAAAGTGAAAAACTAAAATATGTTTTAGACATGGCTGTGTGCGAAAAAAATGTGTTTGATCTGTCAAATCAGTTTAAAATGATAGATCAAACTCAATTTTCATATTCTTTTCCCCACACAGTCATCTCTATAGTATGTTTTCATTTTTAACTTTACCACTTTTTGCAAAAAGTCTTCTCTTTCTTTATTTTCTTTTTTCTGACGAGAATTTGAAAATAAATGAACTTAGCGTATTTTTTTTAATTTAAGCAACATAGGAGAAAACTTAGATTCGTTTTTTCAGTGCGAGATTAAAGTTAAGCCCGAGTTAACTTAGGATACCTATGATGTTTTATCCACCGAATTTGTTTAGTCGTTCCACATGCATTCTCCAACTGCTTCCCCAGTTCACTGTAGGTTAATTTACTTCTAGAGGTAGCTAACTAGCTAACTCTAGTTTAACTCACCACTGAAAAACTGGTCCTAAGACATCTTTTACAGAACTAAGATTTTGTTGTTTAGTTAAGAATGGAGCACCCAGGCACATATACCTACGTTACGTTTCCTGGTTATGAGAAAAAAAATCTATTTTATTGGGAATTTTTAAGTTTAATAAAAGTCACCTCGAAACAGTTTCATGAATTTTCAGTAAATTTCCGAAGCAACAACCTGCTTAAAGCTGTTTTTTTCCTAAATCGATTGAATAAGATGAGTCATCGTCCTTCATAAGGCAGAGAAAAATAAAAATTAACTTTGTGTAGGTAGGTATTAAACAAAAAACAAATTCCTTCTCCTCTCATCTCTATCAACCATAAACATACTTAAAATATTTTTTGCACTACTACACACACTTGCATATATGTATGTAAATATTTTTACATTTATTAAAACACAGGGAAGTCCCCATTTTTTTCCATAATAAACTGCAAGTTGTTGTGTTCTTAATAAAAATGTGTACACAAAAAAAAAAAAAACAAACTGAAACAATATGATGAAAGATTCATCTTGAATCACACCACCCCTTTTTGGGTTATTCACAGGTTTGTATGGACATGGAGTACATCTCCATGCACAAACACATATGCAATTTTGAAGTCCCTTATTTTCTTCAATCTCAGTTCTCATCCTTATAGCTTATAGCTACAAAAAATCATCATAGCATGCTGCTGCTGCATGAGAATTGCGAGATATGATGGTGCAGACTAACAAGAAAAGCGAACAAAAAAATTATCAGGATTCCCTGTTCGAATGAGAAAAAAAAGTCCTTTAATGAAAAGAATCGGGGACATGGTGCAACTTACGTCACAATTAATGAAAGGATGTCGGTAATTTCGTAATGCATTTGCGTTTCATTTCTCACATTTAGTTACATATGTATGTATTTTTTTGTTTCCAGCGCAGAGAGGTAGTTATAGACAGAGGCACACATCATGTGGTTCTTGTTTTATCCTTTGCAATGTATGTCCTTTTTTCACACTGCTTTTGTGTTGTATATCAAAATAGGGGTTGTTGGTCTGGTCCTCTTCTTATTATGGGACATATGTAGGTACATATGTATATATTATATCCTTGTATGATTGTTTCCATTGCTTTATTCTGTTTGTGATACCCAGGTGAACTTAAAAAAAAAAATCCCTGCACAAAGATTTTAATTATATGAATGCAACAATGCATTCTTGCATTGTGTTGTTTTTTCGTAATTATTTATAGAAACGCTTTATCATCTGTCGGTGACAATTCTTTTTTAATATTTTAATGAATTGTATAAGAGGTAGGTATGTTAAGTATATACCTACATTTTATACGTAGGTATATATTTATTTTATCAAATGTGCCTTTGGGAATACCTTTATGGGAATTATTCTAGGTACTAGAAATACCTAAGCAGGAAAACCAACCTACCACCTCTTGGATCTATTTAAATGTCAAGAAATTGTTTTGAGTTTACAAATGAGCTTAGGTATACCTACCTACCTACCTATAATTTCCTTCAAGAAATTCGAACATCTGCATGTTTATAAAAGGGCTCAATTTTTATTTTTTTTAAATTTCCAGTTAAAACTACATACCTTTATCATTGCATCAAGCATCATTGTAAATTGTGGAAAAGCTAAATCTGTAATTATTTTGATAGTTACCAAATTAAAGTTTATGATTTGAATTAGTGTTTTAGTTAAAGAAAATGTTAAATCTATTTCTGATACCTATACCTACAACTTTCTACATGAAATGACTTTTACTATTACATCATTCAAATATTAAGAGACGATTTTTCAATCATTAACTAAACATTCAGTTAACTATCAGAGGAATAAATAGGAACAAATGTTTGCTTTATCTGAAGAAAAAGTGCTATCTGATATTTAACTAACTTGGTATCTATTGCAAATTTGGCCCTAAAAGTGAATATTAAAGGGAGTTTAAATTTTATTTTTTTAACTTCAATTTTAGTCTAAAAAAATCAACTATCACATCTTTAAGTTAAAATTTTCAGTCTCTGGCAAATACGGCTCTCCCTTGCTTATCGTCCAAAACTCTCGCCGCCATAAAGCAGGATTTTTTTCCATTTTGAAAATGAAAATAAAATTCAAGTGTAATTTTGGTCTGCTTTAAAGAAAACAGAAGTGTAGCTTGGCATTCAACCTATCTTTTAAGACCTTAATTTTGAAGATCCGATAATTATAACCGAGGTAATAAGCTCTCGAACCAATCCATATCTTTCGATTTGAAGGCCATCGGAACTTTTCTCCAGTAACTTACAACTACTCTCATCCATTCCTGTGTGGGTGTTATCGTTAGGAATTGATAAGACTTTCAATTTTTATGCTGAACCCAAACTGCTAAGGTCAAACACATTTTTGTATGATCAGAGAATGTTCCAGTTCTTCACAAGAGACAGTTCCCCGGAAAAAAAACATTTCTTACTATGTATTATTTAGTTATAGATTCAAAATAGCTTTTAACAGCCTTTAGTCCATAAAAATTGGCGTTTCGTCCCGGCGATCTCACTTGGACTCATTAGTTGACTAGTGAGGGCCTTGCCAATTTTTATGGACTAAAGTACTATAAAAGATATTATCTTACTGTACATACCACGATTATAATAATAAATAAATAATAATAAAATAATAAAATAATAATAAAAGGCCGTTAAAAGCTTTTTTGAATCAATAATTCAACAAGTCCAATTAAATAGTGCTAAGTCTTCTACTTGGCTGATGTATTTCAGTAGTATATAGAATTTGTATTATAAAAACCTTTATGTAGTTATAATTAGTAAGTATTAGAACTGAGTTTTGGTAATAGTACGGCATAGGTAATTTGAAAAATACCAATTTATAGGGACTATAGCATCAAAAGTTAAAACACATAAAATTACTCGGAATTCTCAAGTCTATGAAATTAAATTAAATTAATGACAATTCTTCAGTACGAGATCATCGTAATGTTGGAGTTAAAACCAAAGATAATTTTTTCGACGGCTTCAAAGTTAAGTGAATGTTCAACTTAATTATTTAATTTGTTTGCATAGGATTAACTTACTATAAAAGATAATTTTATTTCAAACAACTTTGGATTTAATAACTAGTCAGCCAATACTAACGGCCATGGTATTCACTCGATTCATCCAGATTAAAAATTTAAATCCAGATGTAAAGCATACAAATTCAATGTAAATACATCTGGATTTAAGTTTTAATCTGGATGTATCTAGTGAATAATATGGCGGTAATAGTTTCAATTCGTGTTTTCCAAAATGGCGGATACCCCCAGGGATATGGCGTCTCGAAAATCTGGGCGTAACCTTTTCTAAAAAAAACTTTTAAATATATGTGAACGAAAAATAAATTTAGAAAAATATATTCATGGTTGGTTTTACTTTGCAAGTTCATATACCTATAGAATTGGAGGAAACAAAATTAATTGAGATTTAGCAAAACCATCACCACTTCAGTTAGATTATGGCTATCATGCAAAATAAAACTAAATTAAATCATTCTACTTTAAGATAAATATAAATTTCATTTAATAAATTATTCCACTTAATAACTGCAACACAAACAATGTATTAGGCACTGATCGGCCATTTTTAAAAAGAAAAGAATTCGTGTTAATTCATGTTGATAACATAGTTTTTATTCGGGCTTTTAGTTAAGTACCGAAAGTTAACTGTTAGGCGTGTTTTTTTTTCAAGCCCGAAAAGAATTGGACGACAAAAATGAAATAATAGATTAAATAATTTTGACGTTTCTATCAAACTATCGATATGAAAATAGTTAACACTTAACTATATCTGTGCTCAACTAAAACCTGTAGAAAATAAATTGATGTTGCATTTAATATGGAAATTTGTGTACAAAAATGTGTGTATTTTGTCCGACAGTAGTTTATTGTTTAAATTTTCTTTTTTTTATTTTGACATAACTCATAAGAGAACAAAATAAATAAAATATTTTCTCGCCTGGCAATACTCTTTAAACAGCAAGAAAAGTTAAATTTCTTTTAAGAGGTTTTAATAAAATATGTTCTGACATATCGAAAATATTGGTTTCTCTTTTTTACGTAGAAGAAATTGAGAAAAAATCGTGATTTAGAGCCGTTTTCTCATACGAATCGAAAATATTTATGCTCTACTTAAACGCTTATGTTCTACTTTTTTCTCAGCGTAAACTGTCACATAAGTTTGCATGTTGAACTTAAATCCTTAAGTATTGTGTCAGCAAAAGGGCTTTAATAACCTCGGTAACTAGCTTGTGAACAATTTTTATTAAAATTTTTCATAAACTTTCTCGGCATTGTTATTTAAGTAAAATTAAAAGTAAGACCAGTGCACCGTTAATCTGAGTGAAAATCAAAAAATTAAATTTGAAATGAAAGTGAATTTGGGTGGTAGATAATTCGTTCGAAATGCTAATTGTAAATTGGAATTTCGAAAATGGAAATTGATATCCTGCATTTTGGTTCACTTCAATCTTTGTGGACATATTCAATCCAATTCGTTATATGTACTTTGTGATTTCTTTGTGAAATTGGTGCAGTTGCAGTTAGTTTTGTATTTTTTGGTACAAATTTAAAGCATCACAATACGTCAGGCAGTTCTAATATCTTATATTTTTCTCTCACAATCAGAATTGTTTTTCTAATTTAGTCATTGGAGTTCCACTCCCTGTTTTCTCTTAACAATACCAACATTATTGTATATTGCATCCATTCTAAATGGCAGTGTAATTTTACTTTACAAAATAATTACAAATGTATAGATTTTAAACTTTGACAGTTCGAAGTAATTGCGAAATTTTCGAAAACAAATGAATTATATGGAATATGGAATTTCATTTCGAGTGAAAATGAAATTCGATTTTGTTCGAAATGCAGAACATGGCAGATAGTTTGTTTTTATAGAAAATATAAAAGGAGAAAAAGTGCACCACAGTGTTCTTAAAATTAAAAAAAAAAAAAAACAAATTACCAAACCAACCTAAAAGTACACATAACACAAAGTTAAACGTGTTATGTGTACTTTGACGGTGTTCACATTGGTCTGTCCCCTCCGAAAACAAAAGCAACGATTTTGTTCCGATTTTTTTTTCTAAAAAAAAATCGATTCTTTTCTGTCAAAACAAATCTTGCATTTTTAGCTAGATTTCAGACCGACTTACACACACACTATAAAGATTTGACATTTAAAATACGTCAAATTGAGATTCGGGGAATTTTGGAAAGACAAATTGTTTTTCTTTTGGTCGCAACGAATTCTGCATAATTTAACAAAATATTCAACAATATTTTCAGTCAATACCTATAGCAAAACAAATAATTAATTGGAGCTGTCAAGTAACACACACACATTCGTAGTGAAAAAAAATCTATTCATTTATGAATTCCTTTCAATTGACAGAAACAAAACGATTCAGTTTAGAAAAAAATCGATTCGGTTTGGAAAAAAACATTAATCGATTTTTTGAAAGAAATTCGACATAAAATTCAATTTGAAGTATCATCAGCTGGTGGGGCCTGTCAACCTAATAGAAAAATTTGCTTCAATTTTTTATTCAAACTTATTATAGCAGTTTTTATACACTTTATTGCAGAAGCTCTATTTGGTTCTGATCTAGTTTTTGTTCATTGAAAATGTCGGTGTTTTTATTTTGAACGTTATTACAACTTCAGTTATATTACAACTTCAGTACAAGGTACAACAATAATCAAATAATAATCAAAACATGCCACATTAAAATAAATAGAAGACTTTTGTATAAAAACAGCAACAAAATTAGTATGAAATTAGAACACTTAATTCAATCCTATAACAACGATCTGCGATTTTGTTATTGAAAAAAAAAATTAGATTGACCAATTATATTTTGACGTTTCCATACAAATTATTGATAGGAAATTGATAATTTAAACCTCGGGGAGCACCAATTTTGTCGGGGCCAAGAGTTAAGCCGGAAAAACTTTTTTGGTTCTGCAATTAACATAAATTACACAACTCCGATATCACTTGATATCCAATCTAATATGGGCTTGCAAACAAAAAAAAATACTAATTTATAACTTTATAGGTTCTTGCCATGGGTCATTTACACAGTGTTAAATGTGCTTTCGGGCTGAGCTTTAAAACCCCGGGTTTTCCTCGGGGTAGGAATTAAGAGCTGGCAAAATTGTAAATCGGCTGTTAGAATTTTGGCAAGAAGTGTATAGCTTCAACAAGTATTTATTGGATTCAGAGATATAATATAATTGAAGATGAAATCCCAAAATATACCTACGATTGTCCATAAAAAAAGGGAAATATTTTGAAATCGAGCTGATAAAACTGGAAGCACTGAAGTGTTCAATGTAAAATAAAAACCCGAGTAGCTCTTAGTTTTTGACAGTTGATTGACATCCCCCAGGTCGGTCTCATTGGGCGAACAAACCTAAATTTGTTTACACCGAAAGTTAATCTCTGCTTAGTAGTGTTTCCATAACACAAAAAACATTAAAAAGTAGATTTACTTTGACAGGAGCTTTCAAAAAAAAAAAAACAAAAAATTCTCAAATATTCAATTCTCCAATATTGTACCCAGAGAAATATGCGGGAAAGGTTTATTCGGATTGAAAATCTATTGATTATATGAATGTGATTTAAATTTAATCTAGGTAAAGTGATCGGTGGAAATTAATGTAGTTAAGTCTTGAATAAAACTTCTAATATACAAAGATTTCTACGCAGCTGTACTGGACCATAAGCCAATAGTCTTTAATAGTGAACATATAAATGCGTATGCCTCCAGTTAATAGAAGCCAAGTTGAGGCCGGGGTTTTAATGGGTGAAACATCATTTTTAAAACCCAGTTTTTCAGTGGTGAGTTAAACTAGACTTAGCTAATTCTTGAAGTAAATTAACCCACAGTTAAAAGAGGAAGCAATTTTTCCGTCGATAACGCCATCAGAATGATTAAACAAACTCGGCGGATAAAACATCAAAAGCATCACCAAATTTATTGAGTTAACTCCGGTTTAACTTTAATCTCGCACTGAAAAACTGGACCGAAATGTCAATTTAAATTAGATTTTTGTTTAAAAATTGAATCTATGAAAAGACTACTACCAAAAACCTTTATTCTAATCAATTGGTATTAATTGATAAACTTTTACAGAATAAAAAAAATGACGAAAGCAAAATATGAGTAGAACCCGTTAACGCCTGAAGAAGGATGGGGAAACACCAGGTTGCCCCAAAAGGCTTTGGATGCACATCTGAATAACATATCGGCTCCCGATCGGGACAGGTAGAGAGGCTGACTTGTTGAAGGTGGTCACCACAAGAAACCGGTCGCATAGCCAATATTAATAAAGATCGACACTTGCTTAGACCAAAAAATATTGATTTAAGTCTTGGTCAAAATTTAATTAACAAATATCATTTCACAAACTATAAAATCAAAATACTTTCAATACTTTGGCAAAAATAATAAACTAAATATTTTTGGGGATTTTAACTTCTCTAAAGTTTGAACAAAATTTAACTTTAACGCCGCTATTAACAAACTCAAATAAAACATGACTTATTTTAAATCAGTGCAAAATAAATAAAACAAAGTTGAAATAATATGCTGTTTAATAGCTAACTCACTGAATCAAATTATTTTTGCCACAAACTAGAGATACAAAGTTATGTTATTAACAAGCTCATATGATAAATTATGTCTGCAAACTTCAACTTTTATGAAAATGTGTATGTGGAGACTTATGGCCTATTTGATTGGTGTCAGAATGACAGTTCTTCATCTGAAAAGAAGACGAATTTGCTTCTGAATTTTCAGAACCGTTCCAAAAGCATGCACACGTATTAAATTACACAGGTCAACACTAATCATGCCACACGAGCTCTGATAGCTAATATTTTTTCGCCACCTATCCTGATTAGTAAACTGCAGTAGTTTTGTGACCGTTTGCCTCAGATTTCTTGTGATGTTTTGATAAGTAGTATAACCAGTAACTACGAATAAAAAGTCGTAAAATCTATTCTTTTCGTATTGATTTAAATTAAGTGATTTATAAGTAATTGTTGAAATGGTGTGAATATGCCGAGAAAGTGTTATAACGATCCTGATGGCTCATTTTATTATATTCGTTGTGAAAACTGTCAAAAAAACAATGACAAAATTTCAGTAAAATTGTATTGGAGAGTTATCACCAGTATTTTGGTTTGATTGTGGCTCATCAAGATAAATCTTTTATACCCATGATTTGGACCGAACTAAGAGATCATACGTTTCGGATTGCAATATTTGACTTTCAGATATAAAAGGTATTTATTTCAAGAAAATTACCCTAATTTACACTCAGCTAAAAGACTAGCATTTCATAGTGACAACAAATTGGGTATACCCCTATACCAGTTATACTTGCTTCCGTTGAGATTAAAGATTTTCAGCCTTCCACTTCAAGCCAATCGCGGAGCGTTGATAACGATGATGTATCTGGGTTTGAAGATATCTCAACCAAGCCACATTTGGTAACTAACGAAGACCCAAACGGCTTAGTTCGCGACTTGAATTTGTCAAAAATGCAGTCATAACTCTTAGAATCTCGATTAAAAGAATGGAATTTGCATTTAGGTAGTTGTTATGAAATTAGATTTTTTTTAATTACTTATTTTCCGTGTGGCACGACAAACTTTAAATTTTGTTGTTCCAGTGTTCCTTCGGATTAGGTATCAATGGGAAAGGCCATTAATAATAGTTTTTGGGGTTCTCGTTGACTGTAGTAGATTTTCGTTAGAATTTTGTCCTTAACGCGAACTCGGAGTTAATTTTGTATGAATAAGGGCTAATTTTAAAATAGTCAGTTAAATATCAGATATTACCTACTTATTCTTCAGATAAATCAAACATCTGTTCCTATTTATTCCTCTAATAGTTAACTGGACTCCTTAACTGATTATTAATAAATTGGTTCTAAGTTTTTTTTTAATTTGGGAATTCATTTTTTAAAAGTAGTTTAGGATAACAACTGAGCAGTTTTGTTGTCGTCCACTTAGGTTTCATTGAGTACAATTTTGACTGAAAAAAGTTTTTTTTTGCACACTCATCAAATTTGCCGTTTTCTCCTTATTTTATATTTGAGCTATTTTTTTTTTTGATTTAGGGCCAATTTGTCAATAGTCATCAGATAGTACTTATGTATATTTTGGTTTAAGCTATTTATTCTTCTGCCATCAGCTAACTGAATAATGTTTTTTAATGATTAAAAAATGCTCATTCGTTTCGAATTCAAACAAGTTAACCGAATTGGGATATTCTTTTCAGAATTTTAAGTAAAATCTTTTTTTGCTCAATTCTGTTTAAAAAAAAATGTTTAACCTAATATTGCATTAAGTAAATATTTTTGAAATTTTTAGACATATTGCACTTTAAGTTAGAAAGAAGTTAAAATTAATGTTCTTTAAATATTCTAATAAAACTATTTCTGACTAGATTAGCTATGTACATTTTGGAAAATCAAAAGTTTTTTTTATAAAAACAACATTATGCGCTCTTCAAACAAAATGCAATAATAGCAGCCTTACAAGCTAAGGATTTATTTAAACATTTATATACATTATGAAAATAATTTTCTGATTTTTAATTAAGTAGAAAAAAATTGTTAAAAATGTTCAAATATTTGAACAAAATTTCGAAAACTCTTGAATGAAGATAACACGAAATATTTCTTTTTTTAATTTCTATTGTTTTTTTTTTTTTTTAATTTTTGGTAGATTTTGGGTCCTATAAGAGCGATTATCTATTTTTGAAATATTCTGGCTTAAAATTATCAAGGCGATATGCGTAAGTTTAAATTTATTAGACCTTATTTTCATTGTTCAAATATTCCATACAAATGGTTATAGTTAAGATTGAAAGAAACTATTCAAAATTTCCAAAAATATAGGTTTTTAGAAATCGTTTTTTACTCATACATATTATTGACTTGTTTCAAAACTAGTTTCAAGGCAGAACAAGTTTTGTAGATGTTTGGAGGAGGCTCAAATCGGTATTATTCAAAAAAAAAATTGATACCCAAAACTCGAAAACTTCAAAGTAGCTCAAGATGAAACTCTAAATTCATAAAACTGTGCAAACATTGTTACTCCAGACTTCTTTAAAACTAGTTTTGAAACAAGTCAATAATATGGCTGTTTAGTGTGTATATCTTTAATTTTGTTTAAAAAAAAAATATTATTTGTATTTTATAATATTTAAAAAAAGAACTAAATTTAATGAAATTTTAAAAAATAAAAGATGTGTAACCATACAAAATTGTAAATTTTTGACTCCTATAAGACTGTAGAAAAAACATAAAACTTCATTTTGATTCTGAGATAAATTTGGTAGTTCACTTTTTTTCCAAATTGGAACCATCAATTGTTATGTAAAGAGCCACACCCTTTTTAGATTTCAAGTGTACCTATAGAATTTTCGTTTGATATACAAAAATATATATACTCATAGATTTATGTATAGGTACCTACACAATTTATTCAATTTTTTTTTAAATCTATAAATAATTCAACTATTCAATACAACAACTAAAAAAAATATCGATTCATGCTTTAGGTAAGTAAAATTGAAATTTAAAAAAATCACTTACATATCCATTTTTAAGTATAAAGTTAAATGTTTGTCGATATTTGAATACACACTTATAGGTATAAAAAGTAAAAGCTATGTAGGTATGAATGTATCGTTCGCGTAAAAAGATATATTTATTAGTTAAGAAAAAGCTAAATAAATTTAATTTTACGCACACCAACACCAACACACGCATCCTATAATGGAAAACAGGAAACAAAGGAAAAAAAAAAACAACGTTTTCTTGTCATCTCGCGTCCTGTAGGCGCGCACACACACAATAAATTTTCATCTTCACCATATACATATACATATATGTAGATATATTCCTATTTTATTTTTTTTTTTTTTGTATTTGATTTTATTTTATAGTATACACACAAAATTTTATCGAAAACTGATCGAATTTTTGGGCGCGGTCCATCTTCTAATAACGACGCATGTACGGAGGTGTAGATTTTTTTTTTAAAATTAATTTTTTTTTTTTTGAAAAAAACTTAAATTTAAAAATAGTAGTTTTCTTATATAAGGAAAAAGATTGTATGACATTTAATAAACATTTAGCCCGATAGGTATTTAGTTAGTTTTTATTTTTATTTTTTTTTTTTACTTTTTACAACATTTACATTACAACATCGATTTTTTTAGCATGCACCTACCTTTTGGGGAAAATTTGAAATATTTCAACAAGAATGTGTCGATGATGATGATTATGGAGGCGATGATGTCCTTGGCGAGATGATTTTACAGAGGTAGAATTATAAAATTTGCAAACCAAAAAAAAAAGGGATTTTCGTAGTATAATAATTTTATCACTGTAGTTCGCTAATTTGTTATTTTTTTTTTATTTCACTGTAAAACTTTGCAATTTCCCGAAATTTTGCAATGAAAATAAAATAGTTTTTCAACTTGAAAAACGATGCTTTTGAATTTAAGAACTTTTTAGACAAACTGAGCCTAAAATTATGTGTCTTTCCTTGATTCTCAAACTAGTGATGCCATTAACAAAAAAAAAAGAAGAAATTGTATTCTTTTTTTTTGTATCTCACTTTTACTGTGTATAGAAAGAAGATTGCTTTATTCCTTGAATGGAGAGAAAATGATGATGATGTCCTTCAAAATATGTGGCCACCGTATAAAAGCGCACCAAGCGCACTAGTTGACGCCTAAACGTCTACTACGAATAACGGTCGATGTAGCGAACCCCTGTTCTCAAACACACCAATATATTCATTCAAAGCGTTTTCCAACATCCAACATCCGTGCATATCCTTGGCATCCCTCCCTCTGTCGCCTCGTTGCGTTTTCCACTAATATTATAAATACAAATACAACACAAACCAAACAAATCCAACAAAAAAAAAATGGAGCCCAGCTTTGTATATAGCGAAGGCCCGGGCATCGTCGTCGTCGTTTCTCGTTTCTCGTTCATCGTATTCCGTTCGTTCATCTCGAGCTAAAAATGTGACAGTGTGCGGCAGGGCTATCCTGCACGCATACTTGTGCAGAGTAGAGAATTCCATTCTCTGATGTGGCTGCTGTGCTGTGCTGTGCTGTTGCTCTTGCCAGTGATTTGTTATTGTAGTAGACCGATTTTCGGTGTGCTAAGGGTGCACTAAGGGTGCAAGGGGTGACGACAATAAAAACCATTTCGTCCCCTTTCACCCCTAAAAAATAAATGCTCTTGACAGGGAGCTTGTAAAACTTTTCATCTATGTTTTAGTAATCTATGCTTGAGTGCGCGAAATACATAGAACCCTCTGCACACACACAACGATAGCAGATGGTCCATGAACGCACCCTTCTGTAGGTACATACATACATCGGGTGGGTTAGGTTGGCTGCTGATGATATCTCTCTTTCACTCTTTCATGACCCTCTAGCTGTGGGCTGATGAAGATTTCGGGGTAGAAGAAGCAGCCGGTTTTACTTTAACCCTGGATTTTTTGGTAGCAATATAGGGACTCTAGTTGCACGAGCATCGAGCAACGCTGGCTCCCTCTGGTGGCCTCTAATAGATTCTCTGCAGCTCACAAAGAATCCCCACGGACACAAATACAATCATCAGATATAGAAAATCATGGCGGGCTAGGTAAAATAATCCCCCCATTCCAACTTAGGATTTTACCTTATCCTGCTGTGTCCTTCCCACGTGTTTTGTGTGTATATACCACCTCAACAACACCCCTCACCCTCGCCCTCACCGAAGAATGTTTGCTCACACTTTAGCTTTCACATAGAGAGTATAAGTTGTGCATCAGTAGTAGCAGCGGCAGCAGTAGCAAGCTAGCAAGGACCAGCATCCCTTAGATAGGTATAGAGGTATAATAGATGGGATGGGGTGGGGTGAAGAATAACAAGAAGAGACAAATAAAACGAAGCAGGGCCAAACGAAAATTTAAAAAAAAAGTACAAAAAAAGACTTCCAAAAAAACAAGAATAGTTGATTTCCAGAAAATCTCATTATTTAAGCTTTTGTTGGTTGTGTGTTTGCTGTGTATGTGCATGACAGGCAAACCTGCTTGCCTTGCCATTGCCACCATCCATCTTCCATGTTCTTCTATACTATGCCCTCTGTCACATCACACTTAGACCGCTCCTGGTATAGTTGGGTGGCTGGCTGAGCTAGGCCAGCAGCACCAACAATTCAAGTTATTTCGCACCATCAGGTGCGGGCACAGTAAGGGGCCAATGAGTGCACTAGTTGCGCAGATTTCTCTCAAACTAATTAGATTCGAATTTGGAATAATTCTACCAATATACATAGGTGCAGAGCGGAGATTCTGCATTTTTAGTGACTTCGTGTATTCTAGTGCTTCTCGTAGTCCTTTGAGACGATTTAAAAAAGGTACGTCGTTGGATGAATTTTTGTGGATGGTTTTTGTTATGTTGACTTTGAGGGAATCAATTGTTCGTGGAGGACCTATTGAATCACGACTATCAACCATTCCTGTGTGCGTGTTACTTGTGTAGGTGAGATGCACTTGTCTTAATATATAAAATAAAGTCGGTTTAGTTACAAAACTTATAACTCAAGAACGTCTAGATCAATTTTAATGATCTTTGATTTGTTGGATTCGTCGATCGGAAACATTCACTTTGTAGGGTGAAATGGGGTAAAATAAAAAAGACGTATCCGATTAAAAAAAAAACTCTACCTTTGAAAGGTTACCTTTTCTTAGGATATGGCTTCAAGGATATTTTTTTTTAATCTGCAATTTGTAGGGTAAAATTGGGTAAAAATAAAAAAAGGCCGATTTTAGAAATCCTTCTTTTGTTTGAAAAATTTTTCTTAGGAAATGGCTTCAGGGATATTCTTTTTCAATTTTTGTTAAGTAAGACTGAAAACTACATCATAAATGTACGTGTATTTTGATAAAAAATTAAAAATTTATGCTGCACTTATTAGAATATAAGCGGACGACTTTAAACTTGGAGAATATTTTTTTTTAATTTGTTTCAAACCCAGCATAAAAAAATTCAAAGTTCAAAGAATTTCAAAATTAGGACTTCTTCTTGTATATCTTGTACACCCAAAACATCTAAACCTCTATTTATTGAATTTGATGCAGAAAATCAATTTTTAAAAGTCATACAGATTTACTTTAAATCGCCTTTGACTATTTTAAAATCTGGCAATGCCAACAAAAATACATTCACCACCAGATGACGGTGGCAGCCATTTTTATTTCTTGTATTAAGGACTATACACTTGAGAGCGACCTACTACCAACGAATGAACAGATAAATGTTGATTTAAAACAATTTATAAATCTAAATTCTTCACAAATTCTTATCAAAATCATATTTAATAATTTATTATAATGATAACATATTAAAGTTTGATTTTTAATTTCTAAAATGAGATAAATTTGAGAAAAAAAAATTTGTCGTCGCGAATTGCAATCTGATTGTTAAGTCCTTTGCACATGAGACACGACCAGCGAACTGCGAATTTGGAATGGTAGCGAATTTTAACATTTCACAAACATTAGCAATCGCCGACGAGTGCGAATTTTCATTTGACATAAACATGTAAAATGAGTGTTTAAGGTTAAATTCGAACGAATTTTTTTATTCGTCCGGGCGTGGAATGCGTCCAGATGTTGTGGATTGCGAATTTACTTTTGACAGTTCGCAGAAGATAAGTTTTTCGTCGCGTAGAAAACATTAAGCATTTGCCTGTGGACCCTGAAAGTAAATACCTAAATTGTTAAAAAAAAAAACTGCAAAAAGATTTTCATTCTAAGACATTGATTAGCCATTTTATAAGAAAACTTGGAATAAATGAACTTCACTGTGAAGTTTGCAGTTCATGCGATTACAACCTATATTTAAAAAAACTGCGAAATCCGAAATAGAAATGTAAACAAACCTGCAAAGTCCTTGTGTGGTCACATTGGCGTGGATGAAAATTATTATGATAACTTCACAGATGTATACAAATGAGTTAAATCGTTAGATGTCGCATTGCATTTGACACCCCCTTTTTTGCGAAAACCTAGATCCGCGCCTGCTAGATACGTATGCAAAAATTCTGTATAGAGATGCTGCGAAGGGGATGAGAGTTCCATCTCCTGGGTGATGGCTATGGTGAGGTTTGGTTTTGGTTTTGGTTCTGGTTGTGTAAAATAAACGCGCCGGCCGAGACAAGTGCTTGTGTGCGTTTATAAAGTGAGATAGATACAAAAGTGGAATGCAAACACACTCGCTATACTCGTAGTAAATATTTTGTTGGAAATCGAATTTAGAAAAGGATGGCTATTGAGATTGAGGATGATTATTTTTTTATTTTTGTTGTTGTTGCAATGTGATGAAGCTCTGCTACAATATAGAATAGAATATACCAAGGGACCGAGGGACTTTTGGGTATTTCCATCCTAATGGCTTAAAAGAACAAAGGGAAAAAGGAATTCATAGCAAGGATGGTGTTGCTCGCTGTAGGACCTCGTTATGGATAAGCCCTTTGACGAAGAAAACAGAAAAACAAAAACTAAAATAAATACCTTCCTAAAAAAACAAAATAAAAATTATAACATGGAAACTTGTCTTTTGCTAAATAATAATTCTAACTAGCTTAGTTATTTTTATATTTTTTCAACTGGAAGGTCTTGTTCAATACAGGCTGTTTTGGATATTAGTGTTTAGGTCTACCCTTGGAATGATTATCCTTTTGAAATATTATTCTTGGACTTTTATCTGACGGAAAATTCAAAGTAAAATTAAATAGGTACTTTATTGTGGTAATATGGCAACATCTTTTGTGTTAGTAAAAAATTAACGTTGACACTTTTTTATCAACATAAAGGTACTTTCTTGTCACTTTATCCATCAAACGATAGTAAGGAAAACAACAATGTTATCATTATAAGGACAACATGCTTTATATTGATCCCAAATATTAAACATTTTCTTAAAGGCCTGGTCAAACTGAGCGTGGTCTGGCGGTGTGGGCAACAATTCTGTCGCGTTCTTTGTGTTGTGTAGAATCATACCGTGTCGTTCGAACTGAAAGCAGGCAGTTAAAGCGGTCCAGGAAAGAACGCAACGGGCAATAAATTTCAAGTCGTAGATTTTTACAAAGAACGCAACAGCCACACTTTGAAAGGTGCGTGTGCCAGAAAATTAATGTATGAATATACAGTAAACTACGCTTATATGAAAAAAACTGATATAATGACTTTTTTTTACAACACCGATACCTACGCAATTTTCTTCTGATATGTTGTGTGTAAGAAACTTTTATATGAAAAAAGTGCCATCTAAATGTTCTTTAAATGTGAATGAATACGCCTTTAGAATTAACATGCATTTCTGAACTCTCAAAGAAAAGCCATAAATGTCAGTTTAGCTGTCCAATTTCTTATTTTTTTTTTCAAATAAATTGCATTAATTTTTTGTTGTTTAAAAATTAACGTTTTTTTCTGAAACTTCTGTTTCTAATATCCGTGTTTTTCTTATATGAAACTATTTTCTTATATCCGTGTTTATAGGATATAAGAAACACACGCTTATAAGAAACAAAAATTGTGGCATTTTGGAGTTTATTATAAGCGTCATTTACTGTACAAGGCAAAATAAAGACATAAGATGAGAAAGGGTGCCAGCATTGATCAAACGAATGTATCTTTTTTATTTCTTATGTCCATTTTAGGTGCAGAGCAAACCTTGTGTCCCCGAAGAAATTATGGGATAAACTAGAACGCCGGATGATGAACGCATTCTTTTTGACATAACAGAACGCATCGGTCAACTAGAGATCTGCCCCCATCGAAAGACCGCGTTCCGTCAGACCGAGCCTAAGAGTTTAAAAGAGTTTTTTCATTCAAATAAAAAGTATCTCCCATACAATTAGCTATTTTTTTTTTTTAAACTGCTCTAAAGATTTTTATTAAACTATCTACGCACTTGTAATGTCCATAGTGATTGTTTGTCTGTTTTTTTTAAGAAAATTCAGTTATTTTTGAGTAATTCTTGGAGGTACACGTAATTATATCAAATGTTAGTTAATGGAAAGAAAAAAATTATACGATTTACTGCAGAAAATTGAATTACGTTGAAGCAAAACTGAAGGAAGTCGTTATTAGTCTTATTGTGACTGGTTGCATGTGTTTTAATAAGCAAAGGCCTTATAAGTTTCGTTTCTGGACATGAATTGTTTACTAAACAAAAGAAATAAGGAAAATTGGACAAACAATAAGCGAAAAATGAAAAATAAAATGCCGATAAAGCTGAATTTTGGTGCGGAAAGCTTTATTTGTAGATAAATAAGCATTTCCTAAAAACTTCCCTAAATTTAGCCCAGAGCCCTATTGCACCAACTTCTAATCACTAATTACTTCTCAAATAATCAATTTAAACAAATTCTGGTAGTTGTAAGTGATAAGGGTTGCACGAATGCATTTTGCAATTCGCTCTGCCGGCTTAGTGATAATGATAGGCGTTTCTCCAACAAAAAGCAGGCTCACTTTTTAAAATGGGTATTACGTTTTACATCTGAATTTTCAATTTTCTGAATTTTTGGAGCTTCTGATTGGGCAGCTGCCATAAAAAGTTAGATGACTTTTAGTGACTTTTAGTTACGTTTGCTTACGTTTCATCTGAATTTTCAGCCGAAAATTCTCATCTGAAAATTCGGAATAAAGTGATAGTGGTGGGGGAAATATTGAAGTACTTAATGATTTTTGGTCTGGTTAGTGGTTGATTTATGATGTTAAATTTTCATCACGAACAAATTAATACTCATATTTTGAGAAATTATTTTTTCGTTAAACTTCACATAGTCTTGCTGTATTAGTTGCTGATTTAGTTTAATATATCACCACCAGAACTTCTGACGCTTAATTTGTAATTTAAGGTTATAATTAAGTTTCTGTTTTATTTAGTTTTAATTTAAATCCTTTAACAACTTTCGACTGAAAATTCAGATTTTTTGTGCGTTCAACAACATAAATTCAGATCTGAATTATAAGATTTTGTGATTCAACGTGCCCATTGATGAGTGTTTTTTTTAACCTGCTTGTTCGTTGACAATCGTCGGCGCGTCACTGCGAAACGGAAGAATGTTCAAAGGTTCGCATCGCCCCAGTGTGGGTATTTCCATTAATAACCATGTAAATAAATTTAGATATAGGCGACAGTTTCGTTGTCGTTCCAAAGTATGCGCGTTTGTTTGGGAGAGCCCTATACTGCTTGAACACAATAGAATGCTGCAACTGGAACTGGAGCTGCAGCTGCAATATAGTTGTCAAAAAGTGTCGTACGTGCTTTTTATACGTGCCCACAATGCAGCTGTACAGCTTTCTGACTGCACAAGCACTGATAGCAATAACACGAGGGATTGAAGAGAGCTTGAAGCTCATTTCAACCCATCATCATCATCATCGAGTTGAAATGGGCTTGTTCACCTCCGTCAATTGGAGGACAAAAATGCTGAACGCAAATGTTAAAAGTTGGTGAACTCTTGCAGCTGCGGCTGCAGCTCTGTTTGCAGGTAAGTTGCGTTGTGTTCGCAACATTGGAATTAGTTGCATTCAATATTTTACAGCTAGTCTGTCTGCAGCTCCAGTTGCAGCTCCGTCTCCATTATGTTCCGGCAGTTATATGTTGAGTCTTGAGTACCACCGCAGCTGAGAGGAAATTTTTGGAAATGAATTTTTAAAAAATCGTTTAAATTTATAAACTGTGTTTTGTTTTATTTCTAAATCTACTTCGGACATTTTTGATTTACTTCGATTTTGTTCCACATTTGCTTACAAAATTTTGAATCCGAAGTCGTGCGAACTCTGCCCGCGACTGGATTTCAGTGCGAAATGGTTTGTTAATATTTTAATAAGTCACAAAAAAAATTCAATGGACTCTCACTAGATTATTTATAACTTTTGATACAGTTAAAAAAACATTCATCATAAAGAGGGGTAAGACACTAACGCATCTTTTGATGATATGCACATATTTTTTTAATGTTTTTTTAAGCAAAAATTGATTAATATTTAATCACAATTAACGGTAAATTTGATAAAAAAAAATCAGAATTTTTAAAATGTATGTACTACTTTAAAAATAAGTCACTAGTTTTAAAGAGGTAAATCCTATGTCACAGCGGGAAATTATGATTTTTAACGATTTCACAAATTATTCGCTGAATAAATTGATCGACCTGACTAATGGAAAAAAATTCTTACTTCCAAAGTAATTGTTCATTCTTAAAGAATGGGGTATCAAAAAAACGCAAAACCTTCATTCATATAGCTAAATCAATTATATCACCTTTATTTTTAATATTCTTATTTCATTCGGTAGTTAAAAACCCAACATTTATTTAAATATTTAACATAAAGCTGGAGCCTTTCGCCTGCGCTTACTGCCTACATATATGCTTTCAAATCTAGGTTCAGGTCACAAAGCTCATACACGTACTGACTTGCACTGGTTCTTTTGTTGTAATTGAGTTTGTGGTATGTATTTTTCCATTTAAGAACCGACTCAACGCTACCTTCTTATCAAAAGTAACGAGGCTACAAAATGCCTAATTCAAATTTACATTTGCGTATAAATCTAGCTTGAAACCGAAGTTTTGAAGACTCGACCTCAAATAAAAAAAAAATCCGAAATAAATCGATTTTTTTTTTAGGGGTATAGAACTTTAGGTTGGCAATACTATTTTAACTGGCGGCCATTTGGTCAGCTGTCAAGTGATTTACTTTTAGTTTGGTTTGGCATTTCAACATGAATAGATAATAGACTGACGCCTGAACAACGCCTCCAAATTGTGGAGTGATGGTAATCCTCAAGTGTATGTTGAGATACCGTTACATCCACAAAAACTGACTGTTTGGTGTGATTTATGGTTTGGTGGAACGTTACAGTCAATGGTGACCGCTATAGAGCCATGATTACTGACTTTTTCGTTCATCAATTGAACAACCATGATGTGCCAAGAGCTGTGGTCTCAACAAGACCGCGCAACATGTCACACAGCTCATGCCACAAATGATTTATTGAAGGAAACGTTTGGTAACCCCTAAGTTTCACGTTACGGACCCATGAATTGGCCTCCAAGATCATGCGATTTAACGCCGGTTGACTATTTTCTGTGGGGATGTGTTAAGTCGCTAGTCTACGCCGATAAACCCGAAACGACCACTTGGAGGACCACATTCGCTGCTTTATTGCCGATATACGGCCACTAATGTTGGAAAAAGTCATCGAAAATTGGACCTCCAGATTAGACTACGTCCGAGCCAGCCGCGTGGTGGTCATATGCCAGAAATCATATTTAAATTATAATTCCGGAAGATTGTCTTTCGAATAAAGTAAACTTCATATCAATTTAAAAAAAAAAAAAAAAAACATCTTAGTTTTATTCCATTTCAAAGTTCTATCCCCCTAAAAAAAACACCCTTTATTTAAAAAAATCGATTTTTTGGTTGAGTGAAAAATGACATAACACACAAGAATAGATCATTTTACTGCAGAAAAACTTAGCGAATACCTTACTTAAAGTACCACGGCAGGTCACTGTGATGTATTTAGAAAGCTTCCGGCTATCAACTGTATGGATAAATAAAGGATCAGAGCTATTTAGGCTTCAACATAACTTATATTCATTTATCATTTTAAAATTAATTAAATGATTGAATTATTCCGTTTATCTTCTAGATGGTGACTTCTCGCCTTCTTGTTGAGATAAATACCATGTGATGTGCATATATAATACACTAAAAAGGTGACAACCAATGCTAATAAGCTTCCTGGGAAAAATTATATATATAGAACGGTTTCCACTTACCTGGATGCCATGTTTGATGCTTAAAGACGTCGTATTATTACCAGCACGCCTGCGTTCTTAAAGTGAGGTAATAACGCACGCAATAATTTCAAGAATACCTAAAGTTGCTAAAGCCAACTTAATCCAAATATATATATATTTTTATAACTCTAATCTTCAATTTCATTTGTATAAGAGTGCATAACAAAAGGTATACGGCACCCACCTCCCCTTAAGGACCTTCACCTTAGCCTTCCACTTCCATCCATCGTGACATCTCGAGAAGAATAAAGTCAACGAACATTAAAAAAAAATGCAATAAAACAGGATTAAAAACGATGAAAGCCCCTTCCAACTCCAACCCGTACCACCATATACCCTTTGAAAGATTCAGCAATACACCCTCAAGCAACATCCTTCAGAAAGATATCCCATTTAAAAATACTTAACATCAAATCACATTAAACGAAGTGACATACCGCCTTAGCAACCATCTTTGGCATCTCCACAAAAAAATAGAAATAAAAAGATAGGTTAGATACAGGAACACAAAACGGGACGGGATACCTTTGTCTTCTCTTTGTGTGTGCATAACGACTTTTCGATATAATGCGTTTATATGCGGTTTGCTTGTTCTTCTTCTTCTCCTGCTGCTGAATCTAGCTATATATTGTTCGACCCTCGCATCTATTCCTTTTCTCCGAAAATATTAAATTAGATATTCAAAGTATTAAATGTTTCAGCCACAAACAGTAAGGGGTATAAACTTATAAAAAAAAGCCAAACAACAATATCAAGCAGTCAACCTCTGTAAACCTTTACCCACCCATCCACAGCGCCTAAGGTCCATAATCACCATTTTACCATACCGTTGCACAATCGAAAACAACCGGATGTTTGCCAAATACTTTCAGGATATTAAAATACCACTCAATTTTCAACATCCCTTCTCTTATGCTTGATAGAATGCATATCATCAGAGTGAGAAAACCCAGATGATGGGTATTTCCCCTTCCACTTACATATATGAACCGTATACAACTTGAACTTACCTATACGAATGGGGTATTTATATTATGTGCACAAATGGAATTCAAATCTAAAATGCACTCTCAGAATAACTTCGAAGCTTTTATATGTGTTGTTTGCCTTTGTCATTTTTGGTCTAGGCAAATTTAGAAGAAACTTCCTTGCTGGCAAAAATTCCGAAGTACTCATAGTTATAAAGGGTCTTAGGACTCGCAGACAGACATTTACCTCACATCCAGGGATCAGTTCTCATTCCGATTGGAGCAGATCTACTTCGAAAGCTGGGAAGTCCTTCATCGCCAGCAAGGGAATGGGCGCCTTCAACGCATATCCGAATTTTCAGAATTCTGAATTTTTGGAGCTTCTGATTGGCCAGCTGTCAACAAAAGTTCTGAAAATTCAGAATTTTGAGAACTAAAATATGAACTGTGAACGTGTACAGTTCTACAGAGAAAAGCCGTTCAAAAAGTAAAACGATTAAAAGATGGCGCCGAATAACAGAGCTTAAAATATTTTCTGTAATTCAGTTTAAAAATTTTTCTTCCACTTCTGCCTAAGTGAGTCACTGAGTGCCCCCATAAGGCGGACTCGCCTGAAGTATTAACCATATGGAGTGGCGATCTGGCCAAGACCTACAGTGCGCGTGTAAACGGAATAGCGAGTCGGAGGGAAAAATAAATTAATATAGAAATATTAGTTGGTCAGCATAATCCACTGTGACATACCAGCCGTTTATTCAGGGGCTGAATTACCGCTTCAGTTATCGAGTAATACGTGACTGAATTATGTGAATTTGGCATTACCACTCACGTTATGGATCCATCATCACCATAGGTTTTACTCGTTCATTCAATCACTGATGGCACTCACTCGATCAGTCACTAATGCGGTAATTTGGCCCCAATTCACCGCCTTAGGCCTAGTACACAAGGCATTATTGTTACGCACGTACAAACCCGATCGAATCGACAGTGCCATATACATTATACATATTACCATTCACACGACGTTTTTCCTGCAGAAAAATGCACTCAGAGCTAGACACGTTTATCGAATACTCAACGTCCTTGTCAACTAAGCCGAATGAACAGTGACGTATTCATCCTTTAGTGGCGCATATAGATTTAAATCATCTAATTCACATGGCGGCCCGCGGAACGGCACCGAATTAAGGCTCTCCCAAACCAACGCGAAACCTTCGGCGCGACAACGAAACTTCCGCCTGTCTTAATTTATTTACACGGAGATTAATGGGAGCACCCACACTAGCGCGATGCGAATCTTCGAACATTATTCAGTCGTCGCATATTCGCGCGAATGTTTCGCGTTGGTTTGGGACAGCCTTTAAGCATTATAGTTACTCTATCGCTAGATTATCAGCGTTCAGAACAGTGAGCGATTCTATTCTCCTATAATGCTTTAGATGTTTTTTCTCTGAATTCTTGTTAAATTATTGTCACCATTTGGGAACAATAATTGGAGCATATACCTGGTGAGGTTCCTCAGGGTTCCATTCTCAGGTCTATAGTATTTTCACTCTGTGTGAACGAATTCTTTCAACTTACAAAACATTGTACTTTCCATTTATTAGGATATTGGAAACATTTACAATGGCCTCCAATTACAATAACATTTTATTTGCCTGCTAAAACAAAAATGCTACTCCTTCTTAAATCCTTTTATAGCCCTTGTTGTTATATGGTTGCGAGGTCTGTTGCTATATGTTTTTTTAAAACACGAGGCGTAGGTACATAAAATGCCATTGGCAAGATAATATGTCTTAAAAACATTTTTTCGGTCACATATCATGTTACTGTCTGCAAATCGTGGGCCTAAGATTCAAAAAGCTTAACAAGTCTAATTATTAATCCTCTTTCATGGTTTATTATGCGAATCAAACAGCAGGCTAAAATTTGGAAGGAATTTATATTTAATATGGAAATGGGGAAGACATTTTGTTTGTGCAATCGAGAGAGTATCTTATAGGAAGCTTTAATCAACCCCTTGCAGGGTTCCCGCCATATTGATTTACATAAATAGTGAAGTTGGTTTTTAATATCCATGAAAATGGATTTATTTGACAGATAAGCTTTGTTCAATAACAAATAAGTTAGATTAGAACAGAACAGCACAGATTTTTCAAAAACGTCAGATAGTTAGAACAGTTAATTACTACCTTAACTGTCAGTAAAAAAAAAAAACAACAACAAATTTTCCGAGTACGTATTTTATGTGTTTTTAATAAACAAATTCGTGTTTTTAAAATAATTTAATTTAATTAAAATGGCATCAGAATTTAATAAAATTTACTTTTAGAAGAGATTCAGAAAAAAATAATCCAAACAAAAAACTATTTTCATTGAAAAAATTACAGATTTTGAAATCAATTCTAAGTTGTTCTATACTTAAAAAGAAATTTTAGAAAATTCTGCTCTGAACTATTCCAAAGTGTTCCAGACAGACTCATTGAAAAGCAAACAGAACAGTTTCGCTTCATTGAATAACAAGAAAATTGACTTTTCTGTTCTAAACTGTTCTAAAGTGTTTCAAACAGCCTCTCGTTGGGCAAACCTTTAATTTTGTAGCATCAATGTTTGATTTAGAGTATGTACCACCGCCACTAGCTCGTACTTGACGGCATGTTCTATTCTTCTATTCTATTCTATTTTCACACACTTCTCGCAGTAAATCAGGCTGTGTTTAGACTTTGTTCGTGATATTGTTGGCATTTCGATTTAAGGCTCAAGATTTGATCTTTAGGTCTATTGTCAAAAACTAGACATTTCAACTAATTTTTTTTTTCGTATTTAGAACTTTTTAAGTACGCCAATAATTTTGGACCAAAGCTTTTAGAAATTAGCAGTTTTGAACAATACACAGATATACATATGTAACAATTCTCATCGTTTAATCTCTACAACTGCCATTTTTTATCAATTTTTGTCCAAAGTTCATATAAAAAAAATATACACGATTGGATGGCACGAACTTGCTCTTGTGGTTAACAATTTGAAGACGCATGATCTTATGATACCTTTATCAATATATAAAGGGTGTTTTATTAGAGGTATAGAACTTTGAAATGGAATAAAACAGAGGTGATTTTTTTTAAATTGACATGAAATTTACTTTATTTGAAAGATAATCTTATGGCATTATAATTTAAATATGATTTCTGGCTTATGACCACCACGGCTGCCTCGAACATAGTCTAATCTGGAGGTCCAATTTTCGATGACTTTTTCCAACATTTGTGGCCGTATATCGGCAATAACGCGGCGAATGTTGTCCTTCAAGTGGTCAATCGTTTCGGGCTTATCGGCGTGGACTAGCGACTTCACACATCCCCACAGAAAATAGTCAACCGGCGTTAAAGCTCACGATCTTGGAGGCCAATTCACGGGTCCGTAACGTGAAACTATATGCTGTTTACCAAACGTTTCCTTCAATAAATCAATTGTGGCATGAGCTGTGTGACATGTTGCGCGTTCTTGTTGAGACCACAGCTCTTGGCACATCATGGTTGTTCAATTGGTCAACGAAAAAGTCAGTTATCATTGCTCTATAGCGGTCACTATTGACTGAAACGTTCTGCCCAGCATCGTTTTTAAAAAAGTACCAACCGATTATTCCACCAAACCATAAAGCACAATAAACAGTCAGTTTTTGTGGATGTAACGGTGTCTCAACATACACTTGACGATTATCATAATTAAAAATACGGCAGTTTTGTTTATTGACGTATCCATTCAATCAAAAGTGAGCTTCATCGCTTAACAAAATTCGCTTTTGAAAATTGGGATCAACGGCAATCTTGTTTTGGGCCCATTTGAGAACAATTTGGAAGCGTTGTTCAGGCGTCAGTCTATTCATGTTCAAATGCTAAACTAAACTAAAAACAAATCACTTGACAACTGAAAAAATGGCCGCCAGTTAAAATAGTATTGCCAACTTAAAGTTCTATACCTCTGAAAAAACACACTCTATTAAAAAAGTACTGAAAAATCATGTTTTTTTTTTGTTTAATGAATAATTTTTTTCAAAGTTTTTAAATTTAATATTGTTTAAGCTATAGCGAAGTTCAATCACGTTGGTTTTATTACAACCTGACATCTGTTTTTTACACGAAACCAATACTTCTGAACAAGTAAAACTGGTTAAATTGGACTAAAGTTGGCAGTCTTAGAATAAAACGAATATACATTTTAACTCAAGTTTAAATTAAAATCTATACCTGGATACTTAAAACTATACAAAAAAATTGATGCTTTATTGGGTTCTCATAAATTATTCTCTTGCTTCTTTATCTACCTACATACATATATATGTAGCTAGTTTGTGAAATATTTCATTATTATTTTCATAAGTCCATTCCTTCTCATTTCGGAATTGCATTTATATTCGAAGGGTCTGCGGCATATTTCTAATGGTTATTACACCCTTTAAGCATTATGTATGTATTTAATATTTGACGGCTGACTTTTCTTTATTCATATATTCATAGGCACTTCCTTATTACCAAAATTATTATTCCCCAAAGTCTCATTTTATTTACACCATCATCACCTTTCGACGCAATTTGCAATGCAAATTGAATACCAATCGTCGAAATCAAGTTCTTCTTCCTTCACGGCCGGCAGCGTCCTTCCCCACATAATCCAATAACGCACAAACACCATCAGGCAGCAAGTTTTTATTAAAATCCCAAAGATAAAACATCATCCCTTTATTATTGCTCCTAGGTATACCAAAAAAAAAGAAAAATAACAATTTTCATGGTAATGTATCTAGACACAATTTAAGTAGCTCTCCCTGAAGCTCTAAAAGCTTAATTGGCAAAGTAGAGCTGTCCCACGTATTATCCAGTGAGACGTGGGTGTTTTTGGATTACACTCCAATAACATGGCCACCACAAAATTCGTACTATGTCCCGTAGTGGATAATATACCCCGCCGTTCCGCTGTCTTATACAATGGGCACAAATACGTGTGTCTGTCCTTTAAATCGTCCCGTTTACATGGACGCATCCAAATCAGCGGCACACTATCGAACAGCTCCCTTGGGTGTGATTCTGTCAAGTATCCATTCTGGCGATCCCAACGAGCACCTTCTAAAAATATTCCATGCACATAGACCCCGTCCTGTGGTGCCTCGATATCTGGACCACCATCGCCCTCAACATCATTCAGAACTTCATAGTCGAAGACCAATAAATCGATGGGAATGACATACTTTCGGGCAAAGTTTTGCTGTGCCCCCGTTAGAAAGGCTTGAGTGAAATAGAATCCTGAAAGCCAGAATGTAGCTGGTGGACCTTTGTCGTACCATGTCTATGGAGAAGTAAGAGAGAGGGGGGTGTGGAGAGTTCATTTGTTTAATCGATAAAGATAAAGAAAATTAAAATTCCTCTACCTGAAGGAATTCCAGTCGTTGGATAAAATCCTGCACATAACTTCCGAGGGGCTTCAAGCTGGGATAAGACTTTCCTGCCCACATCTTGGGAATCTTTCCAATTAACACTGACTTGTAGACTTCTTCAATTTGTGTCGACATTACAACAAGACCTAGAACAAGAGAAAAGTAAAAGAATTCATAAGTAAGCGGTTTTGAGTATGTATGTAAATCGGTTTAAACGTCAAACATCGACTGTACTCTAAATAAATTGAATCTTCTCATTTCTTTTCTATTTCTATTTTCTATTTTGATAGTTTGCTTTTTTTTTGTTCTGCCAAGCTCTGAAATCTCATTAAATTAGGGATTTGTGCTTCTCTTTCCTAAAGGTTATCGACCAACGGCAAGGACGAAATAAAAATACATAGCAAAAAGTTTCCAGTTTCCGTATTTTCAAGCGATCGGGTTCTCTCGTCTCATGCAGCTTTAACACACATAAATGGCACTAACTTTAGATAGCCTTAAGCCCATCTTCCCGAAGTATGATTACAAGTACACCGAACGACCGAAAGCAGCTTGCTCTACATATCTCAGTGACAGGAATCCATTTAACCTGCCCCTGGCGAGTGAGTAACAAAGAAGCAAAAAATCTCGTTTATATTTTAATATCCTTTTTCTATATATGTATGTGTGTGTGAAAGTAGGTGAATACAAAATAGAGGAGATGGCACAGCCATCATCGCCGCTACCACCTTCAAACGATGGGCAACTTAGAACCAAAGCTATCGACTGGAAGGGAAAGTCCCGTGGGTTATTTTTCCATCATCCTCAGGGTAATGTAAATGTCATCTGTGTTAAATTAAGTGAAGACTGTAAGAGTCCTGTTCCGGTGATTTGCAGGGAACGAACTAGAACTAGATGTACTCAAACACGTTACAGGTAAATTTTATTATGTATTCATTCCTTTTTGCTAAAAAAAATATAAAAAAAAAAACTACGACAAAGATTGTATGCTCCCAGGAATGATATATGACCAGAGTTACGACGGGAATATTTGACTTTGATTAAATGCCAACAGCAAATAGGTCAAACACGTACTCCTACTTGATTTAGGTTTTTTTTTTTTTAATAGCACCTTGGTACTCAAACAAGGATTTTGAATACTACTTTGAATTAATTTAAAGAAAATAAGAAAAACAATCATTTGGAGTTTGTTGAGGATATTTCTTTGACTCCGGGATCTTAGCACCTCATTGTGGGATTTTCAAAAAAAAGTGTTGGTAATAAAAGGTGATTTAGTTTCAGTGATTGTCCACCCAAAGCCGATTTTTTATGAATTTTCAAAGTTGTTTTTCAATGTCAATGTTACAAGGATGCTAGCCTCTTATATTTGTCGTTTTTTTTTTGTATGGACGAGACTAGAGACGTGCCAGTGCCAATTTATAACAGTTATAACAGTTTTTCGCAATTAAAAGTGGGCGTACGTTAACGCGCTTCGCGCGACTTAAAAACAAAACTCTGGGTACCTGAAATATGCCCACCAGCGGTGGTGGATTAAATATTCATAAAAAATGGGTTTATAATGACTGACTTTTATGATCATTTCGCCTAAACCTTTAGACCTAACTTTAAGCAAGAACACATTTTTTCTCAAGTTGGACTCATGTGCCGAAAATTAACGCGCATATTTTGTGAAAAAAAAAACAAAAAATTGATGCACATTTAGTAATCTCTAGCGCAACGATAAAATAAAAGTACACTCGGGCGTATGCGTACTATTTTATATTTTGTTATAGAGGGTGATTCGCATAAGGTGTGACAAATAGCTATATCGTGTAGGTTGAAACGAGACCAGAAAAACATTGTACGAGAAGGGGGCGGGGGAATATTACTAAAAAACAACTTTAACTCTTACAATTTTTATAAAATGTATAGCATGGCATTGTAAGTTTTACAGTAATATTTTTTTTTTGTTTTAAGTGGATTTCCTCTCCCAGTTAACGGGGGGAATCGACCTCCCTCCTGTACGATTTTTTTCTTGTCCCGACCCAGGTCCCGATCAAGGTTTTTTTCATACCTTATGCGAATCACCCTGTATAAAGCTACCATAAAAGATGATCGTTTTTGAGGAAAAAATTTGAGTAAGAAGTAATAGAAGGCAAAATTATAACATGAATGGTTGAGAGTATTACGTCAGTAGGCCCTCTTCTGATGGTTATCCACGATTTGTTGCGCCACGTTTTTTTATTTGAAAATAGTATCTACACACACATTTTTTAGTGTGACCTAAACATTAATTGGGTATTTTTTTTTTTTTACGTTTTCAAAACTAAATATATCAGAATACAAAAATACCAGAAATAGCTTGGGAAATGCATTAATTATAATCACTTGAGCTATGCCGAATGTCAAGTGAATTCAGTTTCATCAAAATAGGTCGTGTTGCCGGTCGTTAAGTGTCCTTTTGGGTAAAACAGGATATATCTATGAGATTCCAATAAAACTGAAAACAATAATTTACTGTAGACTAGCTGACCCGCCCGGCTTCGTACGGGTAGACAAACCTAAGCTTAACATACACATTAAAAATGAAAATATAAAAAAAATTTTAAGCTACTTTTTGTAATTGTATACTACTTACATACTGAGTTTTGACCCACTTCAAGTTATGAATGGCGAAATTCGTAAAAATATGATCATCTGAGTCCAACCTTTATTACTTTCCCAACGTACAAAGAATTCAATATCCCTCTTTAAAGCTCTAAAGAGTTTCCGTTGTTTGCATAACTAACTGATTTATTCATAAACTGGCCGTCCCGGCTTCGCACGGACAAATTTAAGCTTCGCATAAAAATTACAAAAGAAAATATAATTTTTTACTATTTGTAATCGAATACTACCTTCTGAGTTGTAACCCACTCCACGTTATGAAACCCTTAATTTGTAAAAATATGATCCTATAAGTCCAACGTTTATTTCTTTTCCAAAATAATTTTTGTATTCGAAAACCACCGTTTTATTTTTACCCCATTTCACTCTATAAATAGCATTTTTTTTTTAAATAACCTTTCAAACACACAAAGAATTTCTTACATCAGACAATTTTTATTTTTAGCCCATTTCACCCTACAAATAATAAAATTTGAAAAAGAATATCCCTTTAAGACCCTATTAAGACATCCTAACAAAACCTTTTTAAACAAAAAAGATTTTCCTAAATCGGACATTTTTTTATTTTTACTTCAATTCACCCTACAAATTGAATATTAAAAAAAATACCCTGGAAGCCATTTCAAATACATAAATACTGATACTGTTTTGACAGTTCGACTACTTCATATGATTAAAATACGAAGCCAGCTTTAAACGAAATTTCAACTCACCACATTTTCACCACAAAATGGTGGTTATCAGGTGGGTTTGGTTTATCGAGAAGTGTTTGAAAAATAGACATTCCATGGAGCAAACAGGAAGCAATAGTAAAAAGAATGTATTTACTAATTTTGTCATTTTATATCTAATAGTAATATTCCTTTAGGAAATAGCCGCTATCTGTGATCGGCATTATAGAAAATTATATAGTATTCTCTTATAACAGAGTACCACCTATTGACCTATTCACGTCACAGCGGATATGGGGACCATTTGTCTTCAATCGATGACAAATTCGAGGAAATACAAATTTATTTATTTATTTGCCTGATGCAAATTTTTGTTTGGTGCCAGCTGATTGTAACTTCCAACGGAATGGAACAAATCGTTCCGATGGTTTGAGCCAGGGGCCCAATTCCACATAAGCATGAGTTTTCTCTGCGGTGTACACAAAAATCCGTGTACCCACCTATTCCGCATAAGGGAGGTGCAAATTATACATAGATACGCAAATTCCAATTTACTCAAGGATATTTTGAGCCTGAATAGAAAATGTTAGAACGGAAAATTAGTAACACCTTCGGAGTTGGAATTTTGAATTTAAATCTTTTCTCGTTTTCGATTGGCTATACACGTACAGAAATTTACTGAACAGAAATTTGCAAGGTTTTCAAATTGAGGGTAATGTTTTTCTTCTTCATTTCTGCTCTCTCGTTATTATTTATTTTTGCAACTTCATAGAATTAGCAAACGAGAATAAGTGACAATTTGTGAAATTTTTTGAAAATTTGTAAGACATTTTAAGTTAATTTTAGACTTCATACTTCCTGAAACGGAAAGTTTCGACTCTGCTTATACTATTTTGCAGGTCTTTCTGTACATTTGAAACTGCGAAATATATTTTCTTTTGAAAATATTTTGAGGCATCTGAGAGTAATAACCTTAAAGGAGACAAGAAAAATGCTCTATACGGGTGGCAAATTATGTAAAAATTGCTGCGATTGATTGTAAAACATTTTCAGTTGTTTGATTTAATGTCCCTAATTGTTTTTCCAAATCACCGCGGTGTTAATTTTTGGACACTAGGTATTAAGATTTAAGTCAATCATTAGACTGGTTAAAGGTTCAGTAAGTAAGACAAAGTTTCTTGCAAACTAACTAATAAAGAACTTAAATAATTCAAAGACAGCTAAGAATAGTTTTTGTTAACTCTGTTCATCTTCTTTTTTTTTAGAGAATCTTCAGCTCAGACGCATCCCTATCTGCCCGAAATAGCCAATGATAAAGAAAACTACGAAAACTACGAGGTCTATCAAATATCTAAACTCCTCGATAGTTACGAACCACCTGGCGAGTATGAGGCGAAAGTTGTCGAACGCGCTCGACGACGTCGTCAATATGAAAATACTCTCAAATTACTCAATAAAAACAAAGAAAAACATCAATCCGTTGTCGAGGCCATGGAATGGGAAGATTGGGTGGCTAGAGAGGAATACATCCAGGGATGTCAAATGTTACGAATGGAAATTGTCGAAAAAATGTTTATTGGCCGAGAGAAAAATCTTCGACAAATGTCTGCGCAGAGAATTTCATACAGTACTGAGAGAATTCAAGCCAAAAGAAGTGCACAACTGAGAAAAATCAATATCGAATACGATCGAGGAATGCGAAGGCTCGAAGCAAAGAAACAACAAATTAATAGAAGCTATCGCAAGGGTAACATCATCCAAGAACACATTGATCCGGCTTCAGATTTACACGCACCCCAAATGAGATTCGGAGTAAATCCCAATCGAAGACATTTTGTTGGCTTCCGTAAGGATTTCGATGATAGGATTGATGAATTAGACAAACAGAGAGATGATGGTAGATTTTCGTCACTAGCATGCCCGTTTAGTAAATTAAAAACTTGGGCGAAGCCAAAAGAACGAATGAAAGAAGTCAGTCAGAGATTTTGTAGCGATGAAAATTTAAAGAAGATGTATGAAAGCCTAAAGGTACGTACATAAAGAGAAAAATTCAATATTTGTTCAAATTTCCCTAATTCTGTATAATTATTTTAGGGTCTTCGTATGAAGTCTGACGCTCCCAAGCGAAATCCCAAGTGTCTCAAGAAGAAGACAAAATCTGTGAAACCAATAGAGACCCCTAAACTAGAAGAATTTATCGCAGAGCTTATACCAGAGACAACTATAGTTCAACCTCTTGACGAACCTGTTAGTATGAACCATATTTTGTAGCCTCAAGTAAACAATTTCTTATTTTCAGATTGAAGCCGAAATCGAAGTTGAACAAGAATTTCACAAAGAACCCAAAGAAAATATCAAGCCACAAAAATCCGATGAAGTTCTGTGTAAAAGTGAAGAAGAAATTGCAAGTATTGTTGGGCAATTTGAAGGTACAACCTTGGGAAATCTTCTTCAATTTTTGGGTGATGAACTTGAACGTTTGAAGCTGCAAAAGAAATTCCAAGCAATTCAGTTGCTAGCAAAGAAAGAACGTTGGTGGAGAGAAGCCGCTGAAGCTGGTCTAAGACAAAAGGAGAACAAGCTACGTGAAGAACAAGACAAACTATTCGCCAAAGCCTATGAAACCCGCCAAGACACTTCTTCTTTGTTCCTTGAATCTGTTCTCGAAAGAGAATTTAATTTTACCGCCGAATCGCTCTCAAGACAGAAAATTACCGAACTTGCCCAAGAGATTCCCGAGATTGATCAAGACGAACAGGATCTGGAGATAATGCTCTCACAGGGCAAAGATAAACAAGCCTATGATCGTATGATCATAAGTGATTATGTTAGGAATCAGGTATTTGCAGTGGCAGAGGAACGTTTTGCTAAAATGAAAGACGAAAAGCTTCAACAAGCTCAGGTGCGAGCAATCGAAGAAGAACTTTATGCGAGTGTAGAGAGGGCTTTAGCTATTGAATTTCAAACTCCTGAAGCTATCTGCATTGTTGGAGAGATTTTGGACGAACTCATTGACAATGCAGTTACATATGATTTTGACATATTTACACCTTCGTCATCATCAGAGAGTGAATTAAATCCACAACAGGAAATCAATGATATAATAAACAAGCTATTGAGTCTAGCAACTCAGAAGCCTGGTGAAGAAGACAACTTCTTTGATTCGACAGATCTGAAGAATAAGTTGACAGCTGAGAAAGAAGCTAAGGCTTTGATAAGAAAGCTGATAAGAAAAACAATTCCTCAAGAACGATGGAAGCCCGAAGGGGAGAGAATAGTTGAACAGACATTAAGTGACACATTCAATGAGGCAATTTACGAAATAGAATGTCTCAAGGCTTCGCAGCAAGTTCGAGCAAATGATAGGCTACATGAAGTTATCTCAGAAATTTACCATCGCATGACAGAGTGTTGTGGGGGGAAGAAAATCGAATGCAATACAGCATCATCCGGAGAAAGTTCACACTCAGAGATTTCTGGTATTCTTCGAAGTGTTGCATCGAATATTGACATTTTTGAAAGTTCATCACCTAATTCAGCTACTTCAGTAGAAGAAAGTCCTAGAGATGTGTTAGATGAAGAAAACCACCAATTGATGAGCAAATTTGATTATGTAGAAGTCGACCATGGGGAAAAGATGGACAATTATGAGCCTGTGGAGCTTTGTCGGTGTCGGGAGCACTTCAATTTATTGATGAACAAAGACTCAAATGCCAATGATGACACCGAGGACGACGCCTGGAAAAGTTCAGTAAGCTTACAGATCTCTGAAGAAGAACACGAGTTTTCTTCTAACAGACCAACAACTTCAAATGACGAAAACGTTTCATTGTCGTCGCACTACAAGGACTTAATTGCATCGAGAGTACTTTCAGAACCATTTTCAAAGGCTATCTATCCCGATTTACCCGTCGGCGTCGGTGTAGAAGAGGATGTGGATCGAGTTAAGTTGATGGCCGGCAGCTATGAAAGAGCAAGTGCTTGTTTTGAAAGGGCGAGCACGTTTCAAGAAAAGCCAAGGTGTAGTTGTAACAGATCTAGAGAAGATGAAAGGAGGTCTTCTTATTAAAGAGCAATTTAACATGGCGTGTTTGGTCATACAACTAAAATTGTGAGGTTGTAGAAAATAATAAAATTTAATTCGATTCAATTTATGCCGCAGAGTTATTTTATGAGGGACAAGAGAGAATGATCAGAGAGTGACTATTGGGTCAGAAAATCATTAGTATGCTTTGTAGGCTTCTGATACTGACACCGCGTGACACAGGATCCGAAAACAAGTCGAGCAGATATTTTTAACGTTTAAAAAATGAATGTTTCCTTTGGGAGGAAACAAAGTTGCCGGCCGTTATAGGCGGTGTGATTCTGCAAATCAACCCAAAGGTTCTACAAGCAATATCGATTAACCTACATACATATTTTAAAATATTCACTTAAACACCACCTGCCAGTAGAACATTTTGTGCTCTTTGACAACTCCCTAATTACCCAGAATACGATGTTAATTCCAACATAATTACGCATTGCACAAAGCTCCAATTAATTCAAATTAAACATCAACCGCATTAACTCTCGCATCAAGCCAAATGAACACAAAAACAAAAAAATATATATTTTAAAGCAACTAACATTGCCTCCATATCAATCGTAATTATACAAAAGGCCATTTTCTCCCTTTTTACTCTATCATATACACCCTACAGCCGCCTACCAAATCTCAATCTAGCCCTAATTGGATACATTCAATTAGAAAATAATTTGCTCCAATCCCCGGTGTGTAAATAACGGTATGTATGTATGTAGATTATGTGTATATGTAGTAGAATGTATAAAGTACTCACCCTTAATGGCTTTCTTCAAAGTTATCAAACTGGTGCGAATGGTTCCGAGTAATACATTAAAGCGCACCATTTCCTGCACCAGCACCGTATTCATGCTCTGATGATAGCTTGTTGGATATTTAGCTAACGCAGCATCGCGATCAAAGTCTTCGGGAAGCTTCATTAGAATATCTGAGGCTACATTAATTACCAGTTCTTCAGGTGTTGCTGCGGCATCATCATTGCCGCCACCACCGCCACCGCCCGCAGTTGTTGTGTCCTGTGTGATGAGGAATGGAAAGGAAACATGAAGGGATAGGAATTCAGGACATTTAGGAACATTAGGTAAATGAAGGTTTTCGGGAAATTTCCTGGATAAGCTTTCAATGTAAATTGCCTGCTGTGTCAGGGATTTCTTTGTTTTATTAGCATCAGCATCAGCACCAGTACCAGCATCCAGAGTAGCAGTATATAGATACATAAATAGCCAGAGGAATGAAAACCAAAATGGAAGCAAAGTGCGAAGAATAAATTGAAAAGTTAGCACTAACGAACAACGAAAACGGAGGCATCGCACATAACGAACAAAGGTTAATTATGCCTGATTGTATATTGTATACAAACTTACCCGTTGAGCGGCGAGGTCCTTTATTTATAAAATGGGACGCATTTTTGAACAAACGAAGAGTGGTAGAGGGGGTGGAGGGTCGAGGGTGGTTAGCGAAAGGAAATACAATCAAATATTATAATTTTCTCTTTAAATGGTTAATTAACTTTTTGTAAAGATAAAGCCATGCAGGTAGGTAAAGATATATCTACCTTTATCAGGTGTACTTACCACTCGATCCTTGTTTTTGGAAGCAGCGTTTTGGAAAATTAAACAAAAAAATTCAATTAAATTTTGTATTGAAATTTAACATCTATGTTTAAAATTAATCTTCTGAAAAAGAAGGCAGCACTTGGAAAAGTTTTGTAGCAGAGCAAAAGCTTAATATTCAGTTAAATGAAAATTTAATCTACTGAATTGGAACTGATTAGATATGAAAAATAAAATGCACATCAGAGTCGCGAGGACTTGCTCTTGTGGTTCAAGGGTATAATAATTGTTGTGGTAACCATAAAATAAAGATGAGCAGTACCCCCGTGGTGCACTGATTAGTGTGTATAGGACTGTCACGTCGAAGCTTTGACTAACGCAACCCAGCCACTGGCTGCCACCTTAACACAAAAATGTTTACGGGTGCTGCCCAGTGCTGGTGGATAGTGGGAAAAATTCCTTTCTTTGGGAATTTTCCCATCTTAAGGGACAAAAGCAAAACGTTAAAAAATATTATTTTAGTGATATTTTAATGCAAAAGATTCTTTCAATAATATTATCAAATGCTTCGGGGATAAAATTTAATCCTAGTTAATTTTTACCAAGGAATTTATTTTACCTAAAAAACTATAGAACTACGTAAATACTCAATAAAAATATACCTTTTTCTCTGTGAGAAATAAAATAAGAAAAAAGAAAAGATTTGTGGGAGAGAAAGGGAATTTTCCGGCTGGCTGAAGGAATTTCTCTTAAAAATTCCTACCAGCACTGGTACTGCCACTTGAGGGGAATTGAAAGATCCTCCAAGATTATCTATCTATTGGCATAACATAGTGCCTCTCAACTAAGCCATTCAGATTCGTCAGGAAATTAAAGGTCGCCTCCATCCCTGCCGATAACACGTACACAGGAATGGTTGAGAGTTGTAAGTCACTAGGCTCTGGTTTTTCACGAGCTGTTGCAATTTATTTACGTATTTTTTTTTTATATTAAAGATTTAAAGAAGAAAAAAGAAAACAATATAAAATATATTGTTTTTGTGGACTGTAATGATTGACATTCAATTGAAATTTTTTTGTAACCTTAGCAACAACATTTTCGATCTCCAAAAAAATATTTGTACTGTAATGTGCTCCCTTGTGTAGTATATGTACATATATAGAAAAAAAAATCAAATACTTGCAAGTCTTCCGGATGAAATTTTTTGCATTTATGTAGAAATTTTCTTAATTTCTTCAAAATCAAAGTTGTGCTGATTTCTGCATCCATTTTTTGTCCAAAAACCCAAAGAGATAGCAAAAAAAACTTCGCATTTTTTCGGGCAAAACTAAATTTTTGCAAAACACCGCCATTTTTGATTTTCAAAAAACAAAATTGTACAGTAATGTGTTCAACTTGTCCTGCCATGTGCCGAAAATATTTTTTATAATATGCAAGTTGCTGGCAAATTTTACGGATGACATTTTTTTCTAAGGAATTATATGTAGTTGTCCTGTTTTGTGTTCAGTTTGTACTGCCTTGCACCGAAAAGATAAAAAAAAATTCGTATATTTGCAACTATGACCGAAAATAAATTTGGCGAAGTCTTAAAGCGTGAAGTTAGTACACGGCCATTTTCAATTTTCAAGAAAACAAATAAAAGGCCGAAATTAAATTTTGCAAAGCACCATTGCGTAAAGTAAGCACCGCCATTTTTGATTTTCAAAAAGCGTACTTTTACTAATGTGTTCATTTTATAAGAAAATTCGCAAGTTTGCAAATTTTTTGGATGATTTTTTTTCCAAATTACGATTTTCTAAAAAAGTTGTCTTGTGCTTAAAAAGTGCTGCTAAAAGCCGAGGGAGATAAAAAAAATAAAATATTTGCATTTTTACGACAAAAAATTAATTTTGCGAAGAAGTTAGCACCGACATGTTTGATTTTCAAAAAAAAAAAAAAAAATTGATGAAGGGCCAAAAGAATGCACAGAATGAAAAAAAATTTAAAAATGCATTAATTTCCAAGAGATTGCATTCAATTGATTGCTATAAAATGAATGGTGGAAAAAATGATAGCAACGTTTTTGATGTCAAATGAATGGTGATTGCATAATTTTAAGTGGAAATCTCAATCTTGCTCTTAAAGGTTAAAGTAATCAGTAAGTATATTGAAAAATGTTCAATACAAAGAGATTGGAACACATTTTTGGAAGTTGAAAAGTCAGATTTCGCAGTAAAATATTAAGGCAGATGTTGAAATATATTCCCTGCAGTGTTGTGTCTCATAAACATACTGAACATGCGATTTTAAAGTTCAAAAAGTATATGTCTTAATCTATTTTCCTCTGAAAGTGTATTTCTGAAGTACATTTCCAAGTGAATTTTACCTTTTAACCGACGCACGATGCTTAAATCATCTGAACACAAATTTCTATAAAAGAAATAAATCCACTGTTCCATTGCCACACACCAACACAATTAGCACAGTAACGTAAAACAAACTTACCTGCGTTAAAAGAGTGTGCGCTAATAATTCATCGGTCTCATTTTGATCCTTCATAATATCTGCATTAGGATGGAATCCAAACACCGCTGGTTTTGCTATCAATGGCAGCTGTTTAGTGAAATTCACATAAGCCTCGTTCTCCCTAAACTCCGGTACATAATACACTTCCTCATCGTCCAAATAATAGACCTTCTCCTCATCGAACATTTCGGGACAATAGAATCGATCCAATGTAGTCTTGAGCGTACGTCTATCCCAATCATCTGTCACGCGACCGCCATAATTACACTCTCCCGTCAAATAACGCAATGCTTCATAATTCACCCCAACATATTGATCCAAAAACATTCTCAGCTGCATCAAACTGATCCTCAAATCGGTCTCGTTGAACTCGTAGGGGATATTCCATCCAATCGGTCCGAAATAACGTCGTTCTTGAATTACAGCATGGAAGAAACACAACGAGTAGATTAGCCTTTTGAATGTTGTTGGCTGCTTGCAATTCTCAAACCATTCAGGATCGTTGATGGGATCAGTTAGAAACGATCGAATTATATTCGATCGTAATCCTTTCGGTGGTTCATTTGTCATTTTGATGCCATTTTGCAACACCACCACCGGAAAATGGTCTGCCGGATAGGATGTCAGCCACAAACGAAAATCAGGATGTGTCTGATCGGGCGAAAGGGTTTCGCAGATTTTCTCCAAAACTGGCATAAAGCTCTTGGCCAAGTGGCAATTCTGTAAGACAACCCAGTTACCGAATTTGGTGCCATCGTCGATTAGTTTTACTGCTATGGGACCCTGGCCTTGACCAAGGGACAGTGAGAACAATCGATTTGATCCGAAGCCTTGATCATCGGCAAATTTAAGAAGTGTTGCGGTGGGATCAGCACCGGGAGTCAAAATGAATATTAACGGAATGCAGCAGTGTGAGTCGCCAAAAGAAGCTTGCAGGTCAAACTGCGGGGGTTCCACAAATTGTCGACCCATTTTTTCTGCAAACAAAAAAAGAAAAATAGAAAAAAATTTGCACTTAAATGTTTGCAAACGGCTCAATCGATAAATTAGGCTTGAATTTATTAGTCTTGTACTAGTTCCATGGCGCATTTATATGAGTGACAAATTGCCATAGGTTCTCTCAGAAAAGTGAAACGTCACTTGCACTTGCCACTATTTTAACCACACAAAAATGAGAGATTTTGAACCATTTAACAGGGTTATAAAAGAATGCAATCTTCTATGAATGCAAAAGAATGCATATGAATTTTCAAAAGATTGTATTCGATTTATTGCTGTAAAATGTATGGGGGGAAAAATGATTGCAATCTTTTTGATGTAAAATAAATGGTGATTGCATAATTTTAAGTAGAAATTTCAAAGTAAAGTCAATGATTGCAATCTTTATACTGAAGTCATTAACGATTGCACTCACAAAAGAATGCATTCTTTTAAAACCCACCCATTTACTCGTCACTCGTGTAAATGCAGTATCACGCAATTTGAAAAAATGCATTACTTTTTATCGTAATCAGTTAAAAATATGTGATAAATAACAAAATGGCAGGAAACATAATAAAAGTCATGACTGGACTGGCACAGTTGCACTTGTTAAACTTTTCTCTTTCTCCTCCAAAAAAAATGGAGGAAAGAAAATTATCAATGGTGTAAATTTGTCATAAACAAATTGTTTACACATTGCAAAATAAATTCCATAAATACAATAAATAAATTTCAATTCTTTTTCAAATTTTGCTCACGAGTTATAATCCCATTCTTTTTTTATGCTAATACACGAGTCATAAAGGGAAAAGGGAATCGCTTTTTCGATAGGTAGATGTGTACATAACTACTACAACTGCTGATAATAAAGCTTACCTAAAACAAAATGCAAAACAGCCGGAACCAATTTATCGGAACGGAATACCCTCAAAACGAGAAGTTTTTGAAACGTCGTCAATTTTTCATTCCACGGTTGTGGAATGGCAGCATCCTGGGGGTTTTCTGCATCAAAGAAACCCTTCCATTGGCTAATGTTATCCTGTACATGTTCGTGGATTCCTTTGAAATTGGCTGAAGTATTTGTGAGTCGGCAGATCTCATCCCAACATTTGGCCGGAAGCCATTTAGCTGGATTTGCCAAAGGATTATCAAGACCAACGCCACCAGTCAACAGGAACATCCATTCAGAGTTATCGATTTCACCCTCGGACTTCAGGAGGTTTATATTCAAAATCAGCGAAAAAAGTAGCTTATCCTGTGGTGCATGAAGATAGAGATGGATGATGGATGATGGAGTTGCAATGGGCCACAATTATAGGAGATGGAATATAAAAACAAACAAACAAAAAATTAAAAACAACGGAATCAAATCATCAACGGCGAACAGCGAACAGCAAATAATTCTATCTGCCTGCATATAAAACTTCACTTCCACGCCGCGCCGCTGCCGCCACCATCGGCCGTCAAGATAGATTAGCTTACCCTCTCGAAAAGACTGCGGCAGATGTTGACGTACAAGCTATAGGTAAAGTGCTTCCGCAAATCCGCCATCCTTTCTTTCACATCGTCCACTTTGTCCGTGTTGTCAATTGACGCTGTATAGAGCCCCACAAACCAAGCGAGACTGTACTGATACATCGGATCGATATTTGCCAGTTCGGCTGAAAGTAAATTTCGTTGGTTAATTAAAAATTCGTTTGTGTCATGTCCTGGACAGAATTTCTGGTGTTCTGTCGTCCAGCTGAACTCTTTGCCTACCAATGGTGAAAAATAGAATTGTGGAATGGGCTGCTATGGGTGTATAGCCCAAGCGTGCAATGTCGATTTGTTTCTCTGTGACTTCGGTGATGGTTTGTTTTTCGTTAATTTCGTTTGCCAATGCTTTTGAAGAACTAAGCACTTGAACAGCGGTCTCATCCTCTAGAATATTTTCCGCCGATGAGAGAACCTCTAGAATTTTATTTTCGGTCTCCTTGAGCGTTCGCTTGTTCTCAGCACTCTGTATGATGAGGGTATTTTTTTCGGCCTCCAAGTCTGGACGTTCACGGGCTACAGTGATGGCTAGAATCTGATCCTGCAAACCCTGTGTTGTTATCATAAAATTCAAAAGCGTCACCTTGACGGCAACTTCGGGCAGGTAATGTGGATTTCTTAGCTTTGTTGTTATATAAAATCTGAATTTGAAAACAAAAAAATTATGCTTATAGAAAAAATCCTCATCTACTGCATCTAAAATTCCTTACCTAAATTCATGGTTATATTCAATGATTGAATCTCCAAGTTTTATGCATAGAGCTCCACCTTGTTTGAAGAGTTGTTTCAGCAAAATAGACTCAAGCAGAGGATCCAAGTCTTCGTTTATGTTTTCCAGCAGTACTGGCAGACCGAATTGTATTGCGTTTTCTAGAATTCGGGTGTAATCGGGCTGATTCAGACGAATAACACAGAGTTTATTGCTTTTCTCCATGTTTTTCACCCATTTGTTAGCTTGACCCTGAGGATCAACCATAAGAGGCCAGCGGCGAGAATTTCTATAGAAAAATAATTTACTCAAATTCAAGTTTGAAAAAATGCGGAGTAGATATAGCTTTTTCGTTTTATCATCGCAAAGTAAGAGTTTTTACGTTTTGATTTACTGAACTTGCAGTTCCCTATCCGCCGAAAAATAATAAGAAGTTTGTTTTAAAATATAAATGACTATTTAATCGTTCGGTTGGTTCATTTGCGTTGGGCGCCATTTTAGAATTTAGGATCATATTGTGAACCATCCAAAGCACAAAAATATTTTGCAGCTCATTTCAATATAATTTTCTGGGCAAATTCTTTTAAAAGTTTTGTATTTATCGTTTGAATGAAACAACAACCACTTTGGTTGGCTTTGCAGCCTTAATGGGAGTGTGTTATCACACAGAAACCAACTTCCATTTTCATTTTTAATTTCAGGTGCACACACACAATCACAAAAAAATATGTTTTTTTTACGAATTCCTTTGAATTGAGAGAAACAAATCGATTCGGTTTAGAAAAAAAATCGATTTCTTTGTTGAAAGGAATTCGACATAGGTGATTTTCTCTTTTTCTGTAAAAATGTGTATAGAATGAACTATAAGTTCATTAAATTAGTACTTGATTGTTGACTTATCTTACGTTACGTTGCATATTGATCGTTTAGCTAAGTACCCAAAAGCAAATGGATCATAGATAAGAATTTAACAAAACGTTATGTAATGGATAATACAGGGTACTTTTTTTTAGACATGTAGTTTTCAATCTGGCAATACTTTTTTTCGGAGTTGGTCTTTTTGACAGATTACACTTGTTTTATGCTCAATTTGGTTTGCCACTTTATAATAAAAAGACTGACGCGTGAACAACGCATACAAATTGTACAAAATTGGCTCGAAACAAGATCGTTGTTGATCCCGATTTTCACAAGAAAATTTTGTTCAGCGATGAAGCTCATATTTGGTTGAATGGGTACGTTAATAAGAAAAATCGTCGTGATCATAATCCACAAGCCATTGTTGAGACGCCGCGCCGCCGTTACATCCTCAAACAGTCACTGTTTGGTGTCAATGTCAATGTCAATGGGGAACGCTATAGAGCCATGATTAATGACTTTTTCGTGCTTGAATTGAAGGATGGTGGGAAGTGGGCCTGTGGCGTGGCGTCCAAGATCGTGCGATTTAACACCGCAGGACTATTTTTTGTGGGGTTATGTGAAGTCGCTAGTCTACGCAGATAAGCCCGAGACGAGTGACGCCTTGGAAGAGAATATTCGGCGCGTTATTGCTGCCATACGGCCCCAATTGCTGCAAAAAGAGGTCGAAAATTTTGCCTCTCGGCTGGAATTTATTCGAGCCAGCCCGAAATTATTTTTAAAACATAATGGCAAACTCTTATTTTTATAATAAAGCTTAATTCTTTGCCATGACATTAAATTATATGTGTTTTATTTCTTCTTGAAAACCACACGTCTAAAAACAACATCCTTTACAATATTTAACGCCTTAAACTATAAATTTATTTCTTGAGGCGTTCTGCCAACACAGTGAGTGACAATTGAAGGAGCAACAAAATCCTGAGCGAAAAAACAACATTAAAACATATTAGACATATGGTTGCGGCAACGTACTCATTGAGTGACATTTCTGAGCAACAGAAGCCGTGTTCCTTTGGAGGTGGCGAACTGCAACAAGAGTAGATGAGAATTGTAGGAAAATTAATTCTTTGCGTTCCATTGAAAGTAGTTAACAAAGTACTTGTGAGTGCTTCGCCGCCTCCAAAGGCACACGGCTAGAGCGACAAGTGGCGCGTATCTGCTTTCAAATCTGTTCTATTTTTACTTTTTCCATAAATCAAGGCAAGTATTGGGTTTCGTGTGAAATAAAATTTCGAAGTTGTAATCAAAACTAACACTTAGATGATCGAGAAGTCTAAAAAGTAGGTTGTGTCATGCCATCCGTCGGTCTGTGCGTCGGCGTCGCGTCGGTACGTCCACTGTAATTTGAGCTAGAGCCTAAACGGGTGGTCGGATTCACATGAAATTTGTTACGGAGCATTTTGATGCGATTTTCTAGAGGGGAAATTCGATTTTTTGTCTTAGCTCACCTAGAACGGGTGCCATACAAAATTCAAATTTCAAATTTGTTCAAAAACGGTTCTAACGATTTTGAATAAATTTCATAGGTATCTACCTGGAATGACCAAAGTAATTGTTAGAAAACTGCGTTTCAGTTCAGAAAAAAACGCTTTTAACCAAGTTTAATAAAAATCAACAAAGTCAGTTTTGAAATATTGAGAATCGGATTTTGAGAGAAAAAAAGATTTTCCAAACCAATTTTGTATTACAGGTAGGTACCGTTATTTCTGGTCCCAAGAAAAATGAAAAAAGTTTCGGGGGTATGTCCAAAAATGTCGGCTCATCCGTTAAGGCTGTAGCCGAACAGACAGACAGATGGACGTTTTTGCGAGATCCACTTTTTTCGTCATCGTTCGACTTAATACTTGTCAGATATTTATTTTAAATTTAAAGGTTTTAAAAATTTAAAAAAATGCATATCTGCATATAAATGTAGACATACTACATTATGTACATAAATACAGAATTGTGCTGGTATAGTGTTGTTTTTCTAATTCCCCTTGATGTGTTCTCTTCACTTATAAACGTGTCCTATTAAATTGAAGCAACTCATGTGTACAAACAACATCGAACAGCAAATATTTGCCCTATTCGCACACAATTCGGATTAATCTCTTTTCAGTTCCTCTTTACGTAAACAAAAAGAAGAACCCTGACATTTCTAAAATCAATTTTGTTTATTTCACAAACCCAGGGATTGCTTCTGGACAGAAAAAGGAACAAGCAAAAAAAAATGAATGCTTTTCATTTGCTTAACTATTACCGGAGGATAATTTCTCTGGGGTCGAATAAGAAATGTACCAGAAAAAAAAAATAAAAACCGTCAATCCTTAGAGTATTATATATATATGTATGTATGTACATGGGAATACCTAATCCCACCCCTTGTCATTCACGAATTCGTATCGCATAATCCCACACACAAACATTAGCGCAGGAGTACAAACTATTATTGCAAAAGCAGGGTTGGAAAAGAAGAAACTTAAAACGAGAAAACCCACTCTGTGTGACAAATTAGACGGGAATGAAACACTTTTTCCTAATCTAGCGTACAACATTAATCAATTCTTTTGATGTTCCACCATCATCATCATGGGCAGGAACAGCAAATAGCATCCGTGTCAGTAGCTGCTTCCTCAGATGACTCTGCTGCCGCTGCCGCCGTTACACGAGGCGTCATCAGCGTAGTTAATGCAAGAGCAGCAGTAAGCAGATGTAGTGTTATCGTTGTGTGCCGTAAGGCGAGAATTAATTAAAAGAAGAAAAGAAAAAAAAACTAGAGCATCATCCCAAACTACATACTTCACCCGAACGAGTGAATCATCCCCTTAAAAAAAAAAAAAAAACTCACGCACCACCCAAGCACGTAAACTATATATGGACTCTCCTGCGGCTCTTGGTCCTGTCCCACGAATAAAAAAGAATGATTTCCATTTTAGCTAGATACACATTTACACAAACAAACCCAGCCAACCATCATGCTTACACTTACCTCATTATAATAGCGCTTTCGATGGAAAACGAGTCACTTGGGAGGCCACAGATGTTCCAAGCGCGAACTTCGACAGCATCCCCCAGCACTTGTTGTAATTGAAAGTCCTGGCTGCAGACGATGCCAAACGAAGTGCATTTCGTTACCCATTTCCGGATCTGACTGACACGGAAATCGATGGTGAATGGCCCCAGATACGCGACAACACCGGAAGCAATGAGCACGTCCCCGGTCAAGGTGTGGTACGTTTCATCTAGAATCCTGGCCGCTTCCAGCCAGCGGGTGCGCTCACCACCCAATCCGCTAATGAGTTCCTGTGCACGATTAAGTTTTTTTGTTACCGATTCATGTTCGAGTTGGAGGCTCCTATAATAATCCAGGCAGAGATATAGAGTATAGCGTTATTATTTTGTAGGAAATTATCACGGACAGCACAAAGCACTTACACACTCGCTATACTACCTATATAGAGTGTATATAACTTACGTATAGAACGAAGGTAGGTACTTACTTAAATTGGCGCAGTTGTTCGTCGAGCATTTTTTGAATTTCCGCCAGACTGGCCTCGACACGAGCTAGTTGAGCAAGCTTCTCTGCTAGTAGTTTTCGTGCGGCCTAATGTGAACACAGGGTGTTTAGGAAAACGAAAATGATCGATGTTTTTTCTTCCACTTACATTATACTCAGCCTCAGCTGCAGCGAGGGCGATTTTCTTGGGGGCAATAACCTTGGCAACTACATCGTATTTCGTCAATGCAATCACCCATCGACACAAACCCTCACACGCCATTGAAGCTGACTTAATTTTGTCCGGATCAAAGTTTTCATTGGTCAAAATTCGATCTTGGAGTTTCTTAATAATCGCCGGCGGAATATTATCCTTGTCGAAATTCAGCAAACTATCAAGAAACTTTATGTCGCCGAGCACTCTCTTCGACGGACCCCAGTAGTCTTCGATCATACCGACACCAGATGGATTTGCCACCCGATCGGGTTTGATGTCTTTTAAAATGCATATAGCTTCCATAACAATACGAACGCCAACCGGTGGGCTTTTCATTGTTTTGACAACAGCAATATCGGCGGTGGTTAAAGTATTCAGCGCTGCTAAGGCTGAATTAAGAATTGGCAAGGCCTCGGCAAGTCTAAGATCACATTCGTCTTTGATTGCCTGAGCTTTGGCAGCTTGTTCGGAGGCAACTGCTTCATCTTGTTTGACCATTTCACGTTGATCTGCTGCGGCTTCGCTGTCTTTTTGAACTTTGGCTACTTGTTCGGCCACCTTTAAATAATAAAAGGATATTAATAGTATTTCGGGAAAACACTTATTGGATATAAAACAATGATTTATTTTTATCTTTTGTATTATGTTCTTGCATTACTTTAGCCAACAATTTTAAGAACGAAATTGAGAACGATTGATGCAAGATAAAGATTGTGAAAGTTGTTTTTGAATATGGTTTTAGACGAACGAACTTTTCAAAAATGGTAAGAGATGGTTAAAAGCGGGATTTTGTTATTGTGAGAAAAGCCGAATTATTAATTTGCGAGCTTTAGTTTTTCGAAATTTAAAAAATGGTGCGAGATATCGTAATTCGAGATATTGATTCCCGGATGCTCCCCTCACAAAGAGGCCAGCCTAAATGGATGGGTCAATTTTTTGAAACTTGGTACCTAGCGTTTTTTTGACATTCCCCGACACGTTTTTTTTATGTTTTTAGGCCGAAAAATAACAGTACTTGTCAAACAAAAAACAAAATCTTATTTTTCTCAAAATCGGCTCCACAGATTTTCAAAAAAAAAACTCATAAAACTTATTAAATGTTTGTAGTTATAAGCTGCCGTTACTTCTAAAGAACTATTTTCGCTTTTCTTGAAAACATTTCAACTGATTTTGATAAATTTTTTAATAAAGAATGATTGATATATTTCAACATAAAATTGTGTAGGCACCTACCAAAAATTTTCAATTTTCGATTTTTAAAAAAGTTTTTTTGGAAACTCAAAATGATATCGAATTAGAAACACAGTTCGGTATGCAAAAAATAATACTCAATAAAGTTTTTATTTTTCAATAGTTTTTTCTTGTTTTGCGGTTTGTAAAAACAAAAACTAATGAAACATAATATCACAACTACATTTAGAACTTTTTAAAAACTTCTGTACCTTCATACATACATGATATATTACCTTACCCTCTTAACAGTTAACTGAGTTAAACCAGAGTTTTAGTAAGTCTTGTAAATAATTAAAACCCAAGTTAATTCCAGTGGTTTATCAACTTAAACTCCTACTGCCTTATTTATTAGATTTCACTAATACTCGTTACAACCTCGGAATAGTTAAGACGAGTCGAAGCACTTACTCCGTCCTTACGCCACATCAAACAGATCCTTATTTATAAAATATTTTCTTGGCCGTTTTAGTAACATCCTCTTTATGTGAAATATATTTTCAAAAAATGACCAATCTAAAACTCCGGTTATTATAAAGGTAAACAAACAATTATAATATAACAATTATTCATTTTAAGTAAGGAAGGCCGAGCTATGTCTATTAATTTTTACATATTTTCGACATTTCCCTTACAGCCATATTATTGAGATGTTTCAAAACTAGTTTAATAGTAAAACTAGTTTTATAGAAGTTTGGAGTCCCAATATTGACACGGTTTTATGAAATAAGAGATTTATCTAAAGCTAGATTTAAGTTTTCGAGTCTTAGGGGTCAAAATACTTTTGAATAAAACCAATTGGAGCACCTCCAAACATCTATAAAACTAGTTCTGTCATAAAACTAGTTTTGAAACAAGTCAATAATATGGCTGTTAGTGTCATGGGATTGAAACGAGTTTTGTACTGCTTAAAATTAAATCATTTACAGCCATATTATTGACTTGGTTCAAAACTAGTTTCATTACAGAACTAGTTTTATAGATGTTTGGAGGTGCTCAAATCGGTATTATTCAAAAATATTTTGACACCTATGTAAAACTCGAAAAATATTTAGAAGTAGCTCTGGTTAAAACTCTAAATCCATAACACCACCGTGAAAAATCATTTATGAATCCAAAGTAACTATCCAATTCGTCTTACAATTAGTAACAAAAAAGGTACAGAAACATTTTGTTCACACTCCTTTTTGTAAATTTCATACGATGTCATGGCAAACTGACATTTAGATACTAAAACGGCTTTACTACGACTTTCAACCTCCTATGAACGAGTTTTAGCTTAATCCGCCTTAATTCCTCATGTATTTTTTGTTATAAATCAACTTTTCAGGATTAGAGGCGTTATAAAGTCGGAGTAATTTTACTCCGTCGCTAAAACGAGTTAATAAATAAGGCTGCTAGTTGTTAAAAATATATCGAAATCAAAGTGTGACAATATAGAAATCAACACTTCGCTACTAAAATCGAGATGGCACCACTATGAAAAAGGACTTTTCCATAGTGTCGCACTTCGATTTCAATACATTTCTGACACGATTTTGTCAAAATAGCTTTTCAGTTAGTACAAAACTATAAAGACTGTGGTCACATTCGCCTTACTCTTCTGAATATTTTTGACTTTTCTATATCTTTATATCGTTCCCAATGTTCAAAGGCAGTATTATGATATTGGCTGGAATTCGTTTACCATATATGTCACTACGCAAAATGTTTTAAAGGGCATTTATGAAAGGTGTGTCGGAAACTCTACGATCTTACAACATCGGAAAGGTTCAGACGTTGCATGAATACCCTTACTAAAATTATTCCAACTCACAGTTTCCGAAGCCACTTTTAGCTTTGGCTCCAAAGCCAACAATTGCTCACTCATGACACCAACTTGTTGCGATGCAATATCCAATTGTGAAATTCCTGTCAGATATCGACTTCGATTGGTGGTGATTGCCCTGAAAGTATATTTTATATATTTAAAACTTTTCATTCTTCATATGAACATCGAACTTACTTTCGCTTAGCTCCCAATAAACCCTTAAAAGTTTGTATCAACTCCAAATATGATGTTGGCGTAACATAATTGTAACGTTTCAATCTCAAGTAAAACTTTTCTGATAGTCTTTGTGTTGAAGTGTGAAAATCCATGCACATATCTATGGCTGCTTTCCTTTCCAAATCGGTCAAATCTTCTTTGGCTAAGAATCGAGTTGAGACAGCTAATAGAGCATCTGCTGGCCAAGGCTGAAACCAATCGATTGTACAACAATTAACAATCGATGGGAATTTCCGAACGCGAACTCGCAAAGCTTCTCCTATCGGTGACATTGAGAGGACAACATGAAGTTGATCTTTGCAGACCTAAGGAAAAGGTAAAAATTGATACAGCAATCAATATTTTATTATGAGAAAAACAAATAAACCTGAACGAAAAAGTTAAAAAGTGCCACAAGACTGCCATCTGTCTGAACGGCCTTATCACGTTGTTTGTCAATTTGACGCATCTTTTCACAAATTTCGATTTTTTCCTCATTTGTAAAGAGATTTGGAACTTCACCGGAATTCAGAAGATTATTCACATCTTCAAGGAATGATTCGTCTTTGATCTAAATGAGTCATATTATAAGCTTGTTCAGTAAGCCTGCATAACAACCGTTTCTTACCTGAACATCAGTAAACAAAAACACTCCATGCAGATCTGAAGCACTAATTTTCCTTAGTATTCCCTTGATATCCTCATGCCATTCATTCGGCCCATACTGTCGAGTGATCTCTACTTGAAACAGTTCGTAGTCACAAATGTGAGAGGCCAATCGTGTCAAACTCTGCCTCCCAGATCCACCTACTCCTATCAACAATGCATGGCTACGAGGTTGTTTGATAATTCTACAAATTCTAGATAAATGCTCAATTGCAAATCGAAACAACACCAAGTCCATTGGTTTTTTCGACATGTTGTTGAATTCCACAAGATATGTCTCGACAATAGAGCGCAGCTCCTCAGGGTCTTCAACTTCCATATAGTTTTTGGTATCGGCTTTAGGATTGGTGAAGTCGCAATACATTAACTTTCGCAAGTCATTCTCCTCCAAGTCACGTTCTTTTTCAATAAATCTTGAGAATAGTTCAACAGGCTTCGATTTAAGGTGCATCTCCATTTGCTCGCATACGCAACTAAATAGCCACGATCGGTCGATATCATCGACCAAACGATCTCCATAAACCCGCAACACTTCATGAACCCAAAGCCTCCGCATGGAATTTAAGTCTTCGGTGGCTTCTGGCACGGATAGTAAGACACCTTGGATCACACGAGAAAAATCTCTGAGGTTAAACAAATAATGTGACTTAGCTGGTGTAGGCAGCAGATTAAGCTTTGCCTTGTTGTATACATCCAAAGTTGCATTTACAATCTCATCGATGCACGGATCGAATTCTTTTGAAAAACCTCTGGTGTCCAAATGCCAAAGAACTATCTTTCCAAAGATCACTCTTAGAATTGAATCACTGAACTCATCTATTCCTAAGACGTTGAAATGCCTCTGAAACCTCGGAGTGACAGTATTTCCCGACGAGGGCGGCCCCATAGCACACACCATTTGAATGTCAATGAGCTTGAGCGGTACAATATTCTTGCGATCATACCACATCCAGTGATCGAGCATCATTCGAAGGAGTTCTATAGGTGGTTGTGCTCCATAGGTTTCCTTGAGAGGCATCGAAACATCATCAACAAAAATCACACACTTCTTGTTCAATGGAGGGCCAAAGACACCCTTTCGGCGCTTATCCAGCTTGGCCATGATAATATCCTGCGTTTGGTTGGCCGAGGTTTGTGCTGAAAAATTAATAAACAGTGCTTTGTACACTTCAGTGTCGGCCTTCTTCAGAAGATAGTCAATGGCATAGCAACTCTTGCCGGTGCCGGTATTCCCCACCAGCATCAGAGGTTTTCCATGGCGTATGAGTAAGTCCAGTATTGCTGCCACACGCACAGTTTCACTCGTGGTAATGATTATTTGATTGACTGGCATATCTCGAGGAATGGGAGCAGCAGCAGCCACTTCGTCCTCCCAGGGCTTCCACTTGCCCTTGCCCTCCTTTATGAAACGATAGTCAAAAACACTCCCCGGCTTTGGTATGGGGAAAATGAAAGGCTTTGCTAGGGTAGCTACATGCAGGTCTTCTGGCACTGAGAAAGTCTCATACACACCGACCGGGAAGGTTTTTTCCATCAATCCCCGAAAGACTATGGAAAATTTATCCCGACTTGCCGAATCCAAAGCCCCTCCTATCGACCATATGCATGAGAAAAAGAATACCCCCTCGATCTGTGCTCGCACATCCAGATTGGAGAGACTCTGCACATATTGCTCGTCCGAAAAGTCATCCATGTAACAGTCAAAGAGATTCATCAAGGAATTTATGAGATTTGCATCTGAAGTTGTAGAAATCTCCCGGAGACCACTCTTACGAACAATCCACAAAAGAATTGGACAAAATCTTGAGAATAAGCTCGATATAAGTTGTTTGCTGACACTATGAAATGAAGCTGGCAGAGTGTTCTTCCACGATGTCACCAAAGGCTCCCAACCAAGGGAACTTGGTTCCATGTAAATCATTCCACAACGGGACACAGTTGCAGGTGAAGCTACCTCTAGATCCATTGGTTCGAATATTAAATTTGTTGTTGGAGCAAGCTGGATAATCTCGCCAGACATAAGGCATAGCTTTTTGTTGTCATCCAAAACGGTGTTCATGTTTTCTATCCAAATGGCATCAACTGGTCCATCGAATATCAACCATTTTCTATCAGGTGTCACTGAAACTGCAAATTCGCGATAGCTAACAGCCAAAATACCATCACTCCATTCATGAGAGACCATATCAAATTGTCCGTAGAGCTGGCCCATTGTCACGGCCTTGGGATTCATGATAGTGAAAATTGCACGATTCTCACTACCATCCTGCAAAGGGCAAAATAAGTCATCTATTGAACAGTACAAGAAGGCAATAGAGCTTACAGCCTCTTCGATATAACGCAAGGCTTCGGCAAGTATTCTATAAGAGGTTGTTTTCCCCCCAAATGGAAGGCCAACTATCATCAGACCATGACGAACAACGATCATTTCATAGAGCTAGACCAAAAATTAAACCCATTAAACCGTTATGTATAACAATTAAGTTATAAAAAATGTTTACTTGTTGAACTTTCTCCAAAAAGAACTCCGTACATTGCTTGTTATTCTTCTCACATGCCTTCCTGACACACTGATTAAACAGCACATAATCCGATTCTGGCAAAGTAACGCCCGGAAATAAATCCGAAGTGATACCTTGAAACAGTGGGACATCCTGATTAAGAAACTTAGGCAGATTAACATCTTTGATTGATCTCAATACTAAAATATCTTCATTCTCATCACGATAACGAAGCTTAAGTGCACCAGCAGCTTTTAAGACCGATTTAACTGCTCTCATGCCGTAATCATAATGCGATTGTGTACTTAATTGTTCTGAACACAATCTATAGGTTGCTACTATCTTAACAGCCAATGGCTTAGCACTTAAGAAACCATAAGAATAGAGTTCAATTTCAGCGATCAAAGCATAATCTGGGACCATCATGGCTACTGATCGGAAAAGAGCCTATGAAATTAGGAAATGAGTTGGGTTTAAACTTAAAAGTTAAACTATTGAGAGAATATAGTGTTATGTACCTTTAAGTTATCGGGCAATTCTGAACGACCTGCGTAACCTGGATTCATGGTTATGAAGACAGCACATGTTGGATCTAGCTTAAGAGTAGTTCCTTCGAACATCATAGTCGGTTGGCCAGAGTTGATACCTCGTTGAATTGTCAAAATCTATAAGAAATAAATATTAAGTGTGGATACAGGAAGCCGGAAGTAAGCCCATTCTTTAAGCTAGATCAACTCTCAACCACCACAACTTCACCTAATAGCTTGGCTAAGCTCTATACCTTAGCTAAAGTTTAAAATTAACTCAAAAGAAGTCAATTCAATTTATTTTCTCGCCAAGTCAGACCATTTTAATATTGATGTACATTCTTATTTATAAACCCATTCCAAAGTATGTCTATTTTTCGACAGCTGTCCAACTCCAATACCTTATTTATAAACATTTTCCGATGATTATCTAATTTATAACCTGCACTTTTTGATTGTCCAAACCTATTCAAAAGTGGATACGTTCAATGAACAAAATAATACTATGTTTTAACCAAAAGATAATCCGGGATTTAAGGCAGAATGTTTAAATTGATCCTAAGTCCAGTTTTTCAGCACGAGGTTAAAGTTAAACCAGAGTTAACTCATCAAATTTGGTGAGTTAACTCAGGATTAACTGAACGGATGCTTTTGATGTTTTTTCCACCGAGTTTCGCATGCATTCTCCCCCGAAAAACTGTTACCTCAGTTAACTGTGGGTGAATTTATTTCTAGAGTTAGTTAACAAAGAAAAGAGGATTAATTTGACGTTTTCCCTCTGAATGATAGGTATTTGACAAGAACAAAAGAAAATTTTGTGGTTTAGACTAGCTACGAGAAGGAAGCAAAAAAAAAATGCCCCGTTTTCTGTCGCCCAGGTTTTCCTAAAAACAGCATATATTTATATATTTATGGTAACATTTTTAATTTCTGAGAGCCTGGTTACACGATTTCTTTTTTTTGTTGTTTCGCCTTTCGTCTTTTTGATAGATAGGTTGAGGGGTGTACAACTCTCACCCAATTTGTCAAAATGACGAAAGACGAAACAACGGAAAAAGAGAACGTGTAATCGTGCAATTGCGAAAAGGTTTGACAAAATTTTTGTTTCTTTAATTGTCAGATAAAATGACGTTTAGATGAGTGCGTTCAGTAAAATAAAGTAAATAAAATAAAATAAAATAAAATAAAGTGACAAAATTTCAATGAGATTTATTTTAAATCTTCATTTGAGGAGATTAAAATTTAATCACGGTATTTGAAGGAGATTAAAAGTTAATTTCATTAAACCTCGGTTAAGTGATCAGTGAAAATGTTGTATACAATTTCTAAATTAAATAAAAAACATATCCAACTGTTGGAATGCGTTTATAAATAAGGAGATATCTAATCATTTAGACAGTGGCTAGCTGGTCAACTGCCCAAGAGTGTTCTTAGAACATTTATAATAAGAAATACAACTGCTTATGTTAAAGCAGCCCAGATTAAATAGCTAGAACAGAAGATACCCAAAGGCAATTAAGTCATAGTAATTCAAAATATTATGTTATAACTCAATTAATACTTTTGAAAAAACTCATTCGAAGTCAAATTATCCAACATTCTTAACTATCATTACACTTTACCTTTTTCAACTCTCGTCTAAAGTCAAAACCATTAAATTAAGTGTGAAGAAGAAGAACTTACCTGTTGAGCAACAACAGAGAGCACCTCAAGATCAATCCGATTGAACTCATCAAAACATGACCATGCTCCGCACGAAGCCAAACCTTTGAAGAACTTTCCCAGCGCTAGATAATCCAATCCATCGGAACAATTGAACACAACACATTGTTTAGCAACTGCTTTGGCTAGATCCTTGGTTGTTTCAGTCTTTCCAGTTCCAGCTGGACCTTCTGGAGCTCCACCCAAATGTAAATGCAAGGCACTAAACAGAGTGCGATAGCAACGATCTGTGAGTGGAGTAACAACCAATCGTGTGGTGTTTCCCAAATACTCGTAGCCATATTTCAAACAACAGTTAATCATTCGCGTGTCCAAATTATCTTCTTCCCAATAGTAACGTAATTGGCACAACCATTGGAAATCATTGAGCTCGGAAACTTTTTTATGGCAAATTTCAGCTAAGACATCACGGGCATGCACATCCAGCACAACTAAGGCTCCTAAAGTTATTCGATTCTGAAGGCTGAGATCTCCCCGGACGAGATCTACAATGCGCATGATCTAGAGTTTAAAGTGTTTTTTTTTTTTCAAAAAGTTTCCATTTTGTGGTAAAATATTTAAATGAATTATACCTGAGACTTGCAAATTTCTAAATATTTCTCCAAACTATCAACTGGATTGTCAGTGAAGAAGCATTGTGTGATTTCAGCTGTCCAATAGGTCAGCGAAATCGACTGTACTGTCTGCCCTGGCCAAATCAGGACCCATTTATCTCGTTGAGTATTCGGATAGCTTTCAAATGCTTGACGAATTTTAAAATGTATGCTTTTTTTCATAAAAATTTCAAGCTCTAGAAGCCATTTCTCTACTTGACCCCTTGCTTTTGCCGTGGAAATAACCTCAACCAGCTGGACTTCTTCTTTCTCCGAGGAACGCATCATTGTAACCTCTAGGGCTTCGGTAAAGTTAAGGGTAGCTATGCCTTCAAAGCATTTCTTGAGATGTGGTTGAACTCGAGTAGGATCTTTGGTTTCGGAGAGAATTTCAAGAAGTTCATCGTTAGACAGAAAGAAGAATCGAGGGAAGTATAGACGTTTTTTCTCAAGATACTATATAAGAAGTAGATAATTAGTGACTTTAAAAAGTTTAAGAAGGAGGATTCAAAACTTGTTACCGCGTTGAGTCCTTTTTGAATGATTTCTAGCAAATTGAAAGCCTTCTTTAATTTCTCGGACATTTTTTCTATTTCCACGACAGACATAACTCGGGAATCAGTGGCTACAATTTTCATTAGATCTTTCCATATCTAGATAATTAAAAAAATAAAAGTATGAAATTAAGGCCTTTGGTACAAGATGCTATTCGTCATAGACGCGTACTACGCTTGTATGCACCTTGCATGTAGCTTAAGTTAGTTTTCTCTATATAAGGAGATATTGCGTGTACAGAACACAAGGCGTACAAGACGAAACTTCCACATATCTAAGACGAGACACCTCGCATGCAGAAGAAACTTCTAACCTTATCAACAGCGCTAAAACGTCGACCCTCTTCTGGCATTTGCTGTTGAATATCAGGGCTTGAGAATATTGGTTCCAAATACATCCAAGTCGCTTGAACTCTCAACCAATCGTCTAGGATATCCTGTAGAAGCACAAGCTTTGCTTCCCATTTTCTGCAAAATGTTCACACATTCATTAATTTATTCATAAATCAACTGTTCTCACCAATCCAAACGCCTATACACTTACAAAAGATCTTCCTCGAAGGGCTTTATATATGGGGAACTCTTCATAGTTTGAGTTTTTATTATTTGATCATCCAAAAGCACCTGAATATCATCAATAGCAGCAAGTTTGAAAGTTCCGGAATCTCTGCAAGGAAATCAAGGATTTTAGCGAAATTTCAAACCAATCATAATTATTACCTGTAGGGTGATACATTGAATGACATCTCTTCCCATTCATTTACCATTTTACTCATAGCTCTTTCGAGATTATTCTCTTTGGTGGCACTTTCTGAAATTGTCTCAAACTTGGACAAATAGTCCTCCAGCTGATATTCGATGATCTTCTCAAGCGTCAATTCCGGCGATACTTTTATGGGGAATCCAATAATTTCGGAGACTTCTTCCCAATGACGCACCTTCATTCCGGGATTACCAAGTGTGCTGATGATTGGCATGTGATTCTTGAAAGCATCAATTTCTTCTTTGATCTCATGAACCAATTGCATAGTTTGTGGCTTATCTCCCATTTGTTTATCAAGCTTCTGAATAACTCGATAGGTTGCTGATACTTCATTTTCAATATCATCCGGATCATAGGTTCCCACCTGGGAATGCATCCAGAGATCGTGTTTATCCATGAATTCCTGGCCGGCGTCGTAGAGCTTCTTGAATGGCAACAAATGATCATGAGTTTTCTTTCGAATCGGATATTGCGAAAGATCCCATCCAAATGATGTTTCTTCCTCATTGATTTTATCGATTGTTTCCATTGCAACAAGTAAGCGATTATCGAGCACTGTAGCGCGTCTCTTGTACTTTAGAAGAGTCTTAATATCTCCCCAATTTTCATACTCCTGAACCTGGTCATTGTAGTTTTGTAGGTCACGTCGAAATGCTTCTATGCGTTTCTTAAGGAATTCTTGATATTCGATTGTTTTGTCAGCAATGATCTCGCGATGTTTCTTGAATACACTCGGTAGTTGAAGAAACCATTGGAATGTATTGCTGTTGTTCTTTATTTCCAATGGTGTGTACAACATGTGATCCATAAGCCATAGAATGTGATCCATGTTCTTGAAATAATCAAAAACAAAAAACATAACTTTTAGTTTTAAATTGTTTTTCACAAAAGCTCAGAGTGAGCTCATGCCATATACAAGATGAACAGCTTGGGGAAAAATGGTGAGATGGGGCAACGCAAATCGGTGATACCACCTCTCACCATTCAAGAACACTATAAGTCCACTGTGGAAAACTAAGTGGAAGCGTAGCTCGATGTAAGGAGAGGAACCGGGAAGGCAATAGCTGCCTTCAGAATGCTGTTAAGATGTGGAAAAGCAATGCAGGAACTAAGGAGAAGAACTTTTTCGATATCCTATTACTCTAGCTCAGAGTAAATGGATTAAAAACATAGGTATTACACACTATGGTTATGGATTAAGTCTCCTTTATTCATGTAGTCCTAAAATGGATCATGGTCTTACCGCCAATTTTTCAGTGTTGATTTAACTCTGAGTTAAGCCAGAGCCAGTTAATTCTGAAAATAAACTAAGCCCGAGTTTATACGAAGAAGCAGTTTTTTTCAACCTTAAGTTTTCAAAAATCTATAGGAATCGAAGTGCGACTCTATAGAAATCGCCGTTTCGTTATCGAAATCGAGATTGCGTCTTTTTTTGGAAATCATACTTTTAATTTTTTTTTTTTTGCCAAGCATATGTCAGAAATATCTGTGCTGCTTAATCAGAGTTAACTCACACAAACTGTTTGAGCTAAATTGGAGATAATTTGGAATCTAAATTTTTTCTGAAGTTAACTTGAGTTCAATCTCTTAAATAGTATGATCTCACACTGATTTTTGGTGGCAGAAACTTTAACATAATCTTACATCTAACCCCTGCCTGTTTCGAAGTATTTAAATTTGTTACTCTTTTAAAATCCAACCAACATTTTTTTAAGGTCCATTTTTTCAGTGCGAGACCACAGTTAAACCCGAGTTATCTCATCAACTTTGGTGAGTTAACTCATGGGTTAGCTGAATAGATGCTTTTGATGTTGTATCTACCGAGTTTGTTTAGTCCTTCCGCATGCATTCCCCACCGTAAAACTGTTTTTACTCAGTTTACTGTGGGTTAATTTACTTCTAGAGTTAGCTAATTTTGGGTTAACTGACCACTGAAAACTAGGCCTGAGGGGGGTTGTTCACTAGACGAAATTAACGGAACGACAGCTCGTGAACATTTTCAATCAAAATATTTTTTACCTTTTTTACTGAAAAGAAAACATTAAGATCATCTACATAGCATCTAGTGATTTTTGGCTTGCAGTTCACGAAAGGATCAAAATTCAAAATATTTTTAAATATATTGGAAATTCTCTTTTCCAGCTTGTGTCTAAAACTAATAAGTTTATATACTTACAACTTTCAGTCTTTGTTCCATTTCCGGTGCAGTTCGATCCTCAGTTTGAGCTACAAATGCCTTCAGACTCATTAATTCAGCTGTATTCTCTGGAATAGTCAAAGCCTTCTTTGCAATTGTCTCAAATTCCTTGCCAAGTTTACTTATCTTCGTCTGTTGATTTCCGACCATTGTTGTTAAAAGCTCTTGCTGCATAAATCGAGCCAATTTCTCCAAATTCGTTATAAGTCCTTCACGATGGAATTCATACAGACCCATTCGAATTACACCCCATATTTCCTTAGAAATGCGATCCTCTAGCTGTCGATAGCAAATCAATTTGCTGCAATAACTTTCAAATGGCGGTTCAGACTCTATAAATCGGCCAATAGTTTCGGCATCGATACCATTCATCAAACTCATGAACTGATCAAAATCCTGCAATCTGAGTTCGGGTCCTATGCGCTGATCTTCAAGCAAATCACAAATTTTTCGTTTAGCCGCAAAAATTATAGATTCAGGAATGGCAGGCTTGAGATAGGTCTGCTTGGAAATTTTCAAATCTGTATAGAGTTTGGTCTCGACGCGAGGCAATTGTTGAATGGCCAATGTGATATTGTCAATGATTCTCATGATTTCTTCTTTGATTTTGCTAAAACTTGGATTGAATACAAGCGTATCTTGGTCCTCAAGCTGTATGGCGAGCTTAAGACCTGGATTAGATTTCTATCAATTTGAAACATTATAGTATTGTGTTGTTGCCAGTAAATTTGTTTTTTCAAGTAAATTTCTCTTACCCCATAGTCACACATAAAGTCTGCAAACAAAGTTAAGCTTCTTATACAAACATCCTCGAGCTGTTGTGTCATTAGTGCTGCCACACAATTATAAAATCGTGCCAAAAGCTTTGGCTTTCGAACATCTGGTAGTATATTCCGTTTATGGCCACGCAAAAGGATGCTATGAATTTCACCATACCAATTTTCTTTCAATAACAATTTTGTATGCTCAATGTGTGACGAACATTCGTTCTGAAATTAGTTTGTTGTCAAATCAAATATTATAACAAAGATCATTCATACAGTGAATTCAAAAAGTTCAAAAGCCTCTCCGTGGCTAGTTAAGCCATTGACATCGATGAAGGCAAGTTCCTTGAACTTGGTTGTCCAGAGAGCCAATATTTGAGCCACACATCGATGTATCGAGAAAAGGGTTTTCTTAATTTTCGATCGGTTTTCGTCGTAGCTGAACATTTGAATTACAAAAAAAAACATGATTAATTAATACCAATATAAAAAATCATTCTGATTATGGCATCCGCAAGAGTCGAGAACTTTTAACTTTTGTTTTAAAACACTTGCGAAACAAAATTAATTAGTGTTTTCGATCCACGACTATTTTGGTGCAGGTGCAGATTGAAAATAAATTCAGCCCGATTACCGAATCCAGCAGTGTGGCAGGAGTAAGACTCACTTGAAAGTATAAGTACATACATATGTTTAAAAAATTTGAGCAATATTGACTAAGTCATTAATGAGAAACATGGGAAAAAAATGACTCAGCAAAAAGCATACACGAATTATTTATCTTTAAATTTGTGTCGGATTACTGTCCCAACTACAGAGGCATATTCCTAATGCCTATCATAGTTAAGATCGTTCCATATCAAAGTGTGAGTTGAGGCCAAGCAAGATAACCGTCAATCAAATTTTCACACTCTAAGGGCCGTTTGTTCACTAGTGGGTTGAATTTGTATCATTACTTAGGGTCCGCTTTTCAGTGCGAAATTAAAGTTAATTCAAATTATGGATACCTTGTTAATACCTTGGTAAAAATGTTGGTTAATATGTACATGTATTCATTTATTCACTGATTTAACAGTTGCACAAATCCTTGCTAACTAAGTGTGAACAAAATGGTCCTAAGGTCCTGGTTTTCAGTATGTGTAGCGTGATCATCCTTACTTCAGAGTTAAACCCTCGTCCTGGAATATGTTTCAGTTACATATTTAAGATCGAGACGAATTTGATTAATTGACTCGAGATAAAGTGGGGACTCATCACGTAAAACGAAAGTGATCGAACAATATGGTTTATCCACCATGCTATATATCTATAATATCTGTAGCGAGAAATAAAAATAGATATCTTTAAAACAATACCGTTCGATCGTTTTCGTTTTACCCACTGAATAAATATTTATGACAAATACGTGTCAAAACAATATCGGAATATTGAGGGCGCTAATAAATGGCGCCTTCTAGTGATGTGTGTGTAAACTTGGTAACGAAACAGAACCAAAAAGAAGCGAAAACATCCGAAAATCCAATTGAAAACGACATTAGCTATTTACACTATCATCGTCAAATAAAGAATGATTTTAACTATAGGTACATATCTAAATTAAATTTACTCCAAACTCGATCGATCACTTACCGGTAGCGCCATCTATTGAACGTTGCCTTAGCTTCAATTCTCTCCGCTGTGTCTTTCTGGTCATTCTCCTTGTGTTCGCATTGCAAAGAGTTACTTAGAACAAAATCTATAACGGCTTTTTTCATAGCAAAAATATAATCTGATTTTATTTGTGTCAGATTATCAGTCATTTCCATGTCAAATCTTAACATCGATTCAGGAATCATTCCTTTGATTCGTGCAATGATCTTTGTGCTTAATGGTGATACATGAATTGTATCGATGCCATGCTTTATATAGTAATAGTATCGCATAATTTCCTTCTCTTCAGCATTTGGAAACTGATTAGTTTCGTCAATTTCATGATCCTTTCGAGCAATAAGTTCAACCAGTTTCTTGCGAAAATTCTCTCGGTCTTGACGCATTTGCAAATAGGATCGGTATTCTATAAACATGAAATTAAGTAATTTAATAATGAATTAGAAATTTACGTTTGTTTTTTTTTTTTTTTTATTTCCTTCTTACTAGTATTTCTACTACGTCGAGTACGTTTCCTTTCTGGTTGCATGCACCTGGTATGCTTCACTTCAGATTCATCCATACTCAATCGTTTGCCATTAAAAATGTCTTTTGTACATTCAGGTAGATTTAATTCATACCATAACCGTCGCGTCTTATATTCAGGATTTGCTTTCGAATTGATTATTTTTTGTAGAATAGCTTGACGCGGATGTGGTGGTATTGAACTGGATTTCGGTATTGCTCCAGTTGATCGCCGTGGGCCACTCATTATAATCTACAATTTAAGAAGAAAATCTAATTTGAAGAGTAATCTATTGTTTAAAATTAAATTTCAATAGCCAAAAAAGTATGAAAAATATTAGGGATGCACCTACAAGAACAAATTACATTAAAAAAAGAGGAGACTAGAGGAATGCCAATTTATAACAGTTTTTTGCCATTAAAAGTAGGTGTGCATGAATATCCTTCGCGCGTTTTCAAAAAAAAAAAACATGGGGTGTACAAAGTATGGCCACTGGCTTAGGGCCCTGGCTCTGCGGGGCCGGATAAACTGTACTTTAAAAACAAACTGTTATAAATTGGCATGTCTAGAGTAACTTCCGTATAAAATATGTTTTGACTTGTTCTGTAGGGCAAGTACAAGGTACATATATTAAAGGTAATATCAATAGCGTTTAAATTTTTGTTCAGTTCTGCGCATCTGTGAAAATGGCGGATCCAGTGTCTCTTTACTTGTCAAAATGCTTATATTTGTTGTTGTTTCTAGTAATGCCATGTGCAGTTTTCGTAGACACTCGAGCCGCCATGTTTAATTTCTGACTGACAACCTGCGCAATATATTACCTTAGATTTGTGTACTGTGGGGCAAGTACCTATCGTATCAACAAAAAAAAAATTCGAGGTCACCACAATAAAATTATTTACTAACAACTTTTGAACAATACTGTACAGTTCAAATAAAGTGAGCGCCACCTATTGAGTATCCTTACCTCACCTTATTCACCACTGTTTAAATTTAAAAAAAGAATCACACCCCGAATGTTTTGACAGTTGAATCTGTCATATGCAAAACGTCAAAATCATCCCAGGCGGCCGAAAAAAATTGTGCAATAATCAAGATTTCATTTGAAATTTTCTTCGATTCTCCATAATTGGTTAGTAAAATATTAAAATAAAACAAATCAATTTATTACTCACATAAATTAATGTTTTATTTACAATAAGTCCTCCAAATTGTTTTTGATTCACTTGCTTTCGGCAGTTGCTTTATTTTCTCTCACAAAACGAACTTCCTTTTCCGTCGATTCAAATCGATGAAAGACAAACGAAAATCTCAATTCCGATTTTATTTATTTATTTATTTTTCTATTGATTTCAGTGTTTCCTAGGAGTCTATATAATATCTCCACTCCACCCTTGATCATCAAAACAAATCAACAAGTTGAAAGAGACACAAAATGTTTCTCAAACAAGCCTTTCGATTGTTCCACACAACACGGCCGGTATTTGCGGCAGCCGAGAAGAGTTCCCTAGCAACGTTGCGCAAAAAGACCGGCTATACATTTGCCAATTGTAAAAAAGCTTTGGAAATGCACAATAATGATTTGACTAAGGTGAGAATCTTAAAATATAGCCAATTTCTGCTCAAATGGGAATTCAAATTTCAGGCAGAGAAATGGCTTCACGAGCAGGCACAAAGCATGGGCTGGTCCAAGGCCACCAAGCTCGAGGGTCGTGCCACTGCTCAAGGTCTAGTTGGTGTTTTAATCAAAGGCAACATTGGGGCAATGGTGGAGGTGAATTGCGAGACAGATTTCGTTGCTCGCAATGATCATTTTAAGAATTTCGTTGACCATGCCTCCAGAGTTTGTGCAAAATACACCGAAATGACCGAATTCGATGGTGATTTATGGAAGGTTTGTACTTATTTCGCTTCAAACTCATGATAACTTAATTTTCACCATTTTGTTTAGCTTGGTTTCGAGGCGGACGCTTTGAAAAACCTGAAAGCCGAGGATGGCAAAAGCCTCGGTGATCATTTGGCTTTGCTTATTGGTACGGTTGGAGAAAATGCTTCCATCCGGCGAGCGATCTGTTTTAAAACCAACGACTATTTGAAATTGTCGGGCTACACGCATCCAACGTGTACATCCATTGCCCCATCCGATGAAACCCAAGTAGGAAAGTACGGTACAATTGTTGCATTTAGAGGAAACGCGATGAACGAGGAGTTGCAAAAAAACCTGTGTCAGCACATAGTCGGAATGAATCCAAAGAAAATCGGAGAGGAGAACAAAGACAAACCAGTCGAGAACAAAGACGATGAGACTTGTTTGATCTACCAGGAGTATTTGGTTGATTCGGAGAAAAATGTTGGTGAGGTCTTGAAGGAAAACGATGTTCAGATTATAGATTACCAACGATTTGAGTGTGGCGAGGAGGCTAAAAATCAATTGGCTGAGGAGGCACAAATGGCAAATCGATAGTAAATTGAAATTTAGTCGAAATATGAATAAAAGAAATTAATGTTACTGTTCGAATTAGTCGTTATTACGAAAATGTGCCCTTGCATCAATCAGCCCTATTCTGCTAAACGTTCGCGTGAACATTGGCATTCTGCTATCAGCGGGAAGGAAATGATTGTTCCATAATGCCTATTAATTGCGATAAAAATAAAATGAATGCAATGAAATTCTCTTTAGAATTTCAAAAATAAAGAACTGGTTAAGATTTGCATTCGAAAGAAATAAGTTTTAAATAAATGATTTGAAGAAAATTGAATAAAACATTCACGTGAATCGAAAGATTCGATCGAATCGTTTGGCAGAATAGGGCTGAATATATTACATACTAGATTTTGAATTAAACTCTTCTAAATTAACCGCACATGCACACGCATCGATGGTTCCCATCCACACATTCCACCCGGAAAATTTGACATTTCACTTTTCGGCTATTGTGAGTTTCACCCAAAATTTCATGATGGAAAAATTCAGCTTATTTGTGAATATTCATTTCGGGGGGAATGTAATGTCATTTTTTTTTGTAGGCGAACAAAATTTCGTTCGGGCGAACCTCACAACAGCTATTAAAATTCCGGGCGAAATATTTTTTCGGGTGAAACTCACAATAATCGGGTCTTCGTTGTCTTTTTTTACTCACAAAGCCGTCTACCCATCAGCGTTAAAACTAATTTTTGCAAGAAAGTTAGGTTGTGTGTTCAAATATGTTGTGTGGCAATAAGAGTAGAATATATAGGCATAAGGACGGGACAGGATGAAGGACTTCGGAATTCAGTATAGACAGGGTAGAATGACTAGTGCAGGGGCAGTGGCACGCTGGCGACGCACGGCTAAGCTCGGGATCTTGCCCCAACAACTAGCCCTTAGACTTATATTTAAAAAATAACTAAATATCTTGCCTGAAGCATACACCTGCTAAAATATTGAAAAGAATATATATGTATATTTCTATATCCTTACCTGACCTGACCTAAGTTAGATAAAATTTTAAAAGAACAACGAAGCCTCCCAAAGCACTCACAATCAGAACGGTTTGTCGCCCTATACCGCACGATTTATCACGAAATCCCGTGCGGAAAATAAAATAAAAATTGAATCCGTTCGTTTCTGAATGGATACTGTTTTTTTTGGGATTCGTTGCAAGTTTCCAATCACGATGGAATTCGTTTTATGGCTGAATTTAAAGGAATTAACAGCACTAGCTAACTTCAAAACTGCTGCTGTACAGGACCATGGTCCTGCCAGTACTCACATATGGATCCGAGACTTGGGTGCTTAGCAAAAGGCACTCCGACCTCTTAGCCGCGTTCGAGAGAAAAGTCTTAAGGAGAATTGTTGGCCCCATATGTGAGGAAGGACGATTCCGGAGACGGTACAATCATGAATTGTACGCAATCTACCTTGAAGCAGATATCGTGACAAAAATTAAGCTCGGTAGACTCCGGTGGGCAGGGCACCTAGCTCGCATGAGCGAAGAGGAACCTGCTCGGAAAGTTCTTTGTGGTACATTCTATGGTAGACGACAGCGTGGTAGACCATGCTTGCGCTGGAGAGATGGCGTAGACCAGGACGCCCGGAGCCTTGGGGTGCGCAACTGGATGGCGGCGGCTCGAGACCGGGATGGGTGGAGAGACTTGTTGAAGGAGGCCAGGACCGGACCCCGGTTGTCGAGCCGACGATGATGATGATGAACAGCACTAGCCGCCAGAGCAATGCGGCTCGGAACTATAACGCTAGATGAAATAAAAATTTTGGAAAATAATCAAGTGTGTATGCATAGCGGTTTAAATAGATAAGTTGAGTTTAAGTAAAAGTTTATGAAGGTTTTTAATAGTTTTGTTTTTCAACTATGTACATATATATTAAGATATTTTTAAACCTATTCCAGAAAGCGTGGCGGATCGCATTAAAAGCTATACCCCAATTTCGACCGTCTTCAATTTGGGTTATTCTCACAAGCGAACACGAGCGAACGTTTAAACCTTTCAGTCTTCTCATTAAAATGAGAAATATTTCACTACGTAACAGTAGTCAACTGCAAAAAAGTGAAAATGTGTAATTTTTAGATTCAATCCAAAAAATCTACACACAATTCTTTATACTCTGTCCAACAAAAATTGGCAGTGTAGGTGTAGGCAACATAGGAAGTTTGCCTCTTATTCTGGCTTCAGTGGATTGCATAAATTCTGTCCTTCATTAAAGCTTTCACAGGGTTGTCGTAGTGTACACGATAACACTCATCATTAAAAGCTTTTTTTTCTAACAGAAAATCAAGGAAAAAAAGCTAAACGAATTACCAAATGGACACGGGTAACTCTGAATGCACATGGCCACAGCAATTCAGTGCGCATGCACACTCAGATGTGCCTTGAATAGGACGTTTGGTGTGTGTCCGATGCTATTGGAAATTCACGGGCGGGTAAACACTTTTTGTGGAGGAGTTATTTCTATTTAATATGGTGCAGAAAAAATCAATTTGTTTAGTGAAAAAGATCAATTTTTCTAGACAAATTAAATCTTTCAAATATTCAAGTATTATATTTTACAATTTGAAATGCAAACAAATGAACAAACATTTGCGTCATTTGGTTTGCAAAGAATACAAAATATCAGTTTGGATTCCAAATCTTTAAAGGCGAACATCGTGTCGCCGCCGCACGCCGGTCTATTCTTTGTTGAATTTTAAGAAGTTCGTACTTTGAATTTCTGCTTCTTTTCATTACTGAATTGTAATTTTTTGTTGTTTGGATAAACACATAATTTTTTTTTTGTTTTGCATCTATTCATTAAAATAAATTCGTATTTAATCCGCACTTTGCACTTTGAAATATTTGTTGTGAATTTGTAGGAGCATTATTTTTGTGTTCAAATTCCTGTCAAATAGAACTCACACCATCACATACAAAAATAAGCCATCTAAAATGTCAGCTTCAATTGGAGTCAAAAAAAAACTGTTATACATAAAGGGAATCCACTATCCAGTGTATTATAGAGATCAGTGTATCCAGTGTATTATAGAGATCAGTGCTCCAGACATGCCAATTTTAACAGTTTTGGTTTATTAGGGTACTGTTTATGCGTCCCCGCAGGGCCAGGGCCCTCCACCGGTGGGAATACTTCAGCCACCCAGAGTTTTTTTTTCAAGTCGCGCAAAGCGCGTTAACGCACGCCCACTTTTGATGGGGAAAAACTGTAATAAATTGGCATGTCTCTAGTCTCGTCCCCACTTTAAATGGTGATAAACTGTCATAAATTATTACCATGTCACTATTCTCGTCCCAACATTTTAATTGATTTACATGAGATGTCAAGTGTTTCATGGAAGTTTTTGTCAATAAACACTTACTCTTTAAATAGTTATAGGTACAATATTTAATAATTAAGGAATATAATACAATTTAATTTTAAGTTAACAGTTTGGCTAAATTCTACTGAAGGCAGCTGGATAGAATGAAAATATTATATATTCAACCAGGTTTCCTCTACTCTTCCAAATCGGGATCTCGAAGCCCTTCTGAGTGCATCTGCCGCCCGGCTAAATCTAGAATAACTTATATATTCAACCAGGTTTCCTCTACTCTTCCAAATCGGGATCTCGAAGCCCTTCTGAGTGCATCTGCCGCCCGGCTAAATCTAGAATAACTTTATCTTCCATATTCTTGTCGAGGATTGATCTTTGCGGCCCTTCGCTATAATCCTTCTCTGGTTCCTCACCAACTGCCCAAACTTCAATATTCCTTATATTAAAAGACTTGTTCGCAGATAATTGTTTGTAGTTCTTGAAGGTTGTGCATGTTTCTGAAGATTGACCCAATCCGTACTCACAGTCCAGCCATAAGCCCCAGTACTCAAATTGACCTCCCATTCCGAGTCCATTGGGCATAGTTTGCTGGCTGGTATTCAAATACTGATAATGGTCATTGTAGCCCGATGGAATGAAGCTCTGCATGGTTGGCTGAAGAGTGAACAAGATGGCCGTGTCATTACCCACGAATTTCGGATTTAAATTCCAAGAATGCGGAGCGAATCCGCCAAAAATATGCCTCTGTTCATCTTCGACAATGAGAACTGTCGGCCCTTTGTTAATGATTTTTCCCAGAAAAGTGGCAAAGCTCTCACCGTGGATTTGTGAGTTAAATAGGAGTTTCCATTTTTTTCGGAATTCAGTTGGCAACTGGTCATTGAGGAACATGATCTTGCCTACATCCAGAATACTTTTCAGTTGATTACAGTTGGCAGGAAGTTCACATAATGGCAACGTCTTTGGCTGACATTCAGCTGAGCTGGGAATTCGTCCTGACTTTTTGCTGTAAAGGAATACTACAACAGCTTTCCACATCTCTAGCCATAGTGGATTGAAATGAAGCCAATTTTCTAGATCATCCAAGGAAACGGGTTGGACATTCATGAGGTCCTTTAGCAAGTACTGAGAGTAATTATCTAGGTCCTTGCGATTTACCAAAACATTCCTGTCCAACCAGCTTGTGTATTGCTGCGTCTTGTTGTGGTCCAACATGATGAAATAATTTCGTACAACGGACGCAACGAATTTCAGTAGATGTTCAGGGGTGATGCCTCCCTCTACACCTGGAGGATTTCCAAAGATTCTAGAGTTTACATAGTTTGACTTTTCATACAGACTTCCTTTCACTGCGACGTAGTAGTGCTCGACATATGGCTTAATTGTTATGGCATCGGCTTTCCCAAACAGACTTTCTTTAGTGTAAGCTAGATACTCTGGATCGATAAGAGTAGTCCAGGCTTTTGATAATACATCTGGTTTTAATTTGTCATGGTTTCCCGTCAGTCCTTTAAAAGAATTATCGACAAAGATTGTTTCTTCAGAGTTTAAAGGTGAACTTTTATCGCTTTTTGCGGATTGATTTCCCATTGTTTGATTATGAATTTATTTATCTATGGATTATGAAATAGATTTGAATAAATATTTATTAAAAATATGTACCTATCTACCAGAAATTATAGATGTTTGCTTATCTTTTTATCATTTCTTAATTCTTAATATTTTTGTCGTCTTGTTATTACTTGTGACTTCCTTGTGACGAAAAGTGACAGCTGATTTGGTGGTGAGAAAAGTATGATGGTCACAGCGGTTGTTTTTTGCATATACTGCCATCTGTAGTTTTTTTAATACAAGGTTTGTGTCTTAAAAAAAATATATTTCTAAAGGCCGTGTGTCAATTGATGTAAGAATGTTGGGATTGTGCCCTTTCACCACAAGAAATTGAGTTGCCAGCAACATTCAGTTTTTAGGAGACAAGGGCATGAAGTAAGGTTGAACGCGAAGAAAAACTGTATATCCGGTGTGAATGTGAATTATATACTTGTGATCGGTGTGATATCGTTTTTTCGACCAATTTTCTCCGGTATTGTAAAAATACACGCCTATTATTTCATTAAAAGTCGAATAACATATATATTTTGTCTGAAACAAGCGTCATTGTCCTTATGGCGTACACGACAAAACAAAAAAAAAATGAAGCGAAACAGAAAAACATTGTTTCGTTGGCAGTAGCTGAAACTTTGTTTTTCGCTGTTGTTGCTTGTTTGTCACTACTTTTTTTAAGTATGTAGGTACCTATATTTGGAAGTTTTCGTTGAAAATTTTGTTTTGTTTAGCCTCAATCTCAACACACACCAAACGAAACAGAAAATTGAAAAGATTTTGTTGAAACAAAGCACGTTTCGAAAGTTAACACTTTTGAGACAACTATGAATGTAGCATTCAAAGCGTCCTGTCCAGTCAGGTACAGCAAAAAAACCTTCCCTCCATGGTGGAATGAAGACATCTCAAATCTTAGGAAGATAACGAGAACTACCTTCAATATCTGCTACGCAAATAAACAATGGCAACCCTACAAGGACTGCCTTAAAAAATACAAAAAAGCGGTATCCTCAGCCAAAAAACTGGCCTGGAAAGAGTACTGCGAATCTATTGAAAACATTAAAGACTCAGCTAGACTAGGCAAAATATTGTCTAAACAGCACTCTTGCCCATCCATCCTCAAACGGGAGGATGGTAGCTGGACAGAGGACTCAGCCGAATCTCTAGAGGCCTTAATGACAACCCATTTCCCAGGCTGCAAAGAATACAGCCTGGAAACAGAAACAGTCCCAAGTGGTCAGCCAGAACACTTGGAAAATATTCATGCTATTATTAGTAAGGAAAAGATCTCTTGGTCTATCAATAGCTTTTCACCATACAAGTCACCAGGTGTAGACTGTATAATCCCTGTCATGCTACAGAAATTACAAGATATAGTTATACCCTGGTTAGAAGCCTTCTTCATTAACTGTTTCCGGTTTGGCCATGTCCCAAAAACGTGGAGACAGGTCAAAGTGGTCTTCATCCCGAAGGTGGGTAAAAGGGGACATGAAGCCCCTAAAGACTTTAGACCCATCAGCCTCACCTCCTTCGTTCTGAAAACACTAGAACGGTTAATTGACATATACATTAGAGGCATTTTAGATAGAAATCCTCTTTCCAAATCACAACACGCCTACTTCAAGGGAAGATCCACTGAAACGGCACTTCACGAGGTAGTACGTACCATCGAAAAAACAATTCAATACAAAGAGTATACCCTAGCAACCTTCCTTGACGTGGAGGGAGCTTTTAATAACGTATCAGCTACTTCGATTCAAAAATCTCTTGCCAAGTTTGACGTTGATGTTCACGTCACAAAATGGATTTTATCCATGCTTAGATCAAGAATCATCCAGGCTACGTTGGGTAGCAATCGCATAATCAAACTAGCAGATAGGGGAACACCTCAGGGAGGAGTTCTATCCCCCCTATTATGGCTACTTGTCATGGACACAATTCTGTGTGAACTGGATAATTGCGGGGTTAAAGTGGTGGCGTATGCGGATGACCTGGTGGTTATGACATCAGGGGCGTTTCCTACGGTGATAAGCAGCATCATGGAAACTGCTTTAAGAAGAATCAGCTTCTGGGCTACTAGCTGCGGACTTAGTGTCAATCAAAATAAGACAGAAATGATGCTCTTCACCACTAGGACTAAAATACCTCCCTTTACCCTGCCCAAACTAAACGGTCACACTCTCTCTCTATCAACAAAAGCTAAATACCTAGGAGTCATCCTGGACCCTAAGCTAAACTGGAAAATCAATATCGAAGAGCGTGTAAAGAAAGCAAGTATAGCTTTCTATGCTTGTAGTAAAACATTCGGAAAAAAATGGGGTCTGCAGCCTAAGATGATATTATGGACATACACTGCTGTGGTTCGTCCAATCTTAACATACGGATCGATCGTATGGTGGCCAGCCCTAAGCAAAAAATACAACATAGAAAAATTGAAAAAGATTCAAAGAACAGCTAGCATAGGTTCCACAGGTGCAATTAGATCTTGCCCAACCGATGCACTAAGCGTCATTCTTAATCTTCTTCCTTTAGATCTCTTCATCAAGTACATGGTATCTTGCAGTGCAACCAGGCTTAAAGAAATAAACTGCTGGTCGGAAAAACCCTATGGTCACACAAAAATTCTGGAACTGTTGCCAAGAGACCTGCGTTCAGTCCATACTGACTATCAAACCCCTTCTCTCAACTTCGGAAAAAGCATCAATGTGCTTATTCCTACCAGAGACGAGTGGAATAATGATTCGGTGATAAGTGAGTATGACACCACAATCTTCACCGACGGTTCAAAGATGAATGTTGGAGTTGGGGCGGGTGTTTTCTCGGAGGCATTGAAAATAAATAACTCTTATCGCCTACCTAACACCTCCAGCGTATTTCAGGCCGAGGTACTAGCTATTAAAGAAGCCTGCAGGGTACTCAAACAAAAAATAATTTCTAACCAAAATATCCACAATGTGGCCATCTGTATAGACAGCCAGGCTGCAATCAAAGCAATTGATAGCTGCCTGGTAACCTCAAAGTTGGTAAATCAATGCAGAGGTGAGCTCGCAGGCTTTGGCGAAAGCACTAAAATCTCACTCATATGGGTCCCAGGCCATAGTGACATCCAAGGCAATGAGCACGCAGATGAGCTTGCCAGGCAGGGATCAGCCCTTCCCATCTCTCAGGCAGAAGAAGTCGACCTTCCACTGGGATTCGTGAAGGGCAAAATATATGACCATTTCCTATCTGAATCAATAAAAAGGTGGCAAGGTCTGTCAAACTGTAAGATATCTAGGAAGATATGGCCTACCTATGACAAAAGCAGATCAATTGAATTAATAAAGCGAAATAGAACAGATACGGCCAGGATCGTTGCAGTCATCACTGGCCATTGGCCAATAGGAGAACACGCGGCTAAGCTACGGATACCTTTTAATAGTTTCTGCCGAAGCTGCAAGAATCCCCTAGAGAGAGAAACCATCGAACATTTTCTCTGTGACTGCCCAGCCCTGGCCAGATCTCGCTTCCTGGCATTTGGAAGCCCTTTTCTTGATAACCTAACCGTGCTGTCGAACAAAAGGATAAATGACTTTATCTCTTTTCTAAATAGCACCAGATGGATCTAATAGATCAAACAATAACTTCACCACAGCACTTGCATTGGAAGTGGGAGGACTGGCGATGGTCTAACGGGATTCGGTGAATCGGTAGTCGTGGACTGTATCGCTATCGACTCCGGTTCGGGCCCGATGGACCATTGCTGGGCTAATAAGTTAGGTAAACAAAATAAATACAAAAATCATATACAAATATCGTCACTAACTCCCCGCACTACCTCTTAATACATAACTGGGGAAGGACTTAAAAGTCTGCCAAAACCTAACCAGGTTTACCTTGACTTTGAAAAAGCCCAACCACAAGTAAATCTAGTGATAGGTTATACGGACGGCTCTCAATCCAACTACCTAGCACACAGTGTGAGCTTAACATTCCCCTGAGGTCAAGAGTACAGACCAAAACCTAGTCCCTATATCAATCAACAAACTCGGCTTTAACTTTTCGGACAATCACCACCTCTATAACTGGTGCAAACCTTAAAGCACTGATATATACCTAGTAGGTATTACCTTGCTTAGTATAGGCAAAGCCACGAGTGGATCTGGTGAAGGGCTATATGGTTGGATCGCAACCCCACCGGAACCACCTAGCACACAGTCGTGAGCTTGGTGCTCTTGTAGGGCTGCGTGATAAAACAATAACCTAGTCCCCCAAGTAATTTTGTCTAGTTTAATAAAAGAAAAAAAAAAACAACCCCTATATCAAGAAACAAATCAGGTCAAACGAGTTATGGTATCAAAACGGCGCACAACAGCGCTAATTGGGTTCTACGGGAACAGGTGTTCTCAGAACCGCCATTTTACCTACCTACCTACCTAAAGCACGTTTTGGACTGATCCAGTATGTTTTCAGCCTTATGAGTTATGGGGAAGCAGTGGCTTATTTATTTAGGTATAAGTATAACCCATACAATCATGCATGCTGCTTATAGTTGAATCAATACCAATATATCGTAATTTTAGGTAGTAGGTTGAGTTTTGCAAAAACGTTCAGATTTTGAAAAATGTGGTCCTCATTTACTTTTTTTTCACAGACCTATCTTTAAAAATTTTTTTTTTTTTTTAATTTGCTCAAAAATCAGTTGCGGCTGTTCGTATTCAACTCTTAAAAAATGATATTTATTTCTAAAATATTTTCAATTCGCTTTGTATACTATGATTTTTTATACAAAATAGCTTAAGGTAAACTTTTGCATTCGAGCTTTTGTCGAGCGAGGTCAAAAGTTAGGACATAAGTTTTCAGCATATCACTTTAAAGGACGAGCTAGAGACATGCTAATTTATAACAGTTACTAGCCATTAAAAGTGGGTGTGTTAACGCGCTTCGCACTTCAAAAAAAAAACTCTGGGTGCCTGAAGTATGCCCTCCACCGAAAAACTGCTTCCTTATTTCTCTGGGCGTTATTTTACTTCTAGAGTTAGATAAATTTGGTTTAACGCACCACTGAAGAACTGGGCCTTATAGGCCATTTCATAAAGCACTTTTAACTATTTAACAGGCTTTTAATTCTTAAATTGACGTTTGTTCCCTACAAAATAAGTCATTTAAAAATTTAAAAGCCTGTTAAATATTTGTGCAACCGATCATTAGAATGTTAAATTAGTGATTATTATGATGCAAACATATGGGTAAAATCTGTTAAATGATTTTCACAGGCTCTGACTTAGTGGCGCTAACGTTAATCAACCCAAATCGGAGGATTAGCAATTTCGAAAATTCGCAAAAAAAAAAGCTATGGCTGACCAATTTCATAAGCAGGTTAACCTTTATTGGCCAATTACTGACCTTTCAGATGGCATGTAGCGGGGTGCTAAGATCCCGTAGTCTATTATTTAGTATCAAAATTTTCACTGATTTTACTTTCTAAACGTCTCAAACATTAAAACTTTAATTTTCAATGATGAGTTGCAAAGTAAAGCTATCACTTGCACATTATATACATAATCTAATATTTTTGTCTTAAAATTCTTGAGATTCTGTGCAAAAAAATCTTCATCCTGTTCACAGCTTGTAATAAATCAACCAAACTTTGAATTTGCTTTTTTTTCATGGTAACATCACACCATTTAAAGTTACATATGTATATGCGAAAAACTTATTTCCTCGACTTTTGGCCTTGGTCGACGAGAGCTTGAAGGAAAAAGTACGGTGTTGAAGCATTTTTATTATGATGCTAATTTAAAAAGAGGAGTTTCCATATTACATATAATATACGAGTAAGCAACATACCATCTTATTAAGATTTTTTACTAAAGTTAAAATCACCTAATGACTATTTTTTAATCTTTGCAGTATCATACTAACATTACCTCTGTTCGTTTACTTTCCAAACCTGCCAGTTTTAGTCCGAAGTTCTGTCAAAGTCCATACAAAAAAAAATTAAATTGGACCAAAAATGGTAAAAATGGGTAGTTTCGGACTAGTACGCTAACACACCTATTATATGTCATGGACAATAACGAATGTGAAAAAAGTACGTTTCCTTATATTTTTGCACGAACTGTCACTGTTTTAGGCGTGTTCAGGAGTTTATTATGAAAAAAGGTTTAGTAGGATACTAGCTATAGTTAAAAATTGTTTAAAACTAAGAACATTTTAGTAGAGAGCTTTAAAGTTAGAAAATTGTTAAGTAGTAGCTTCGTTCGTTGAACTTTACCCAGGGTTGACCCAGGTTTTCTTGACAACCCCAAGAATTGTCAAAAAAAAACTGGGTTTTTTGGTTCTCAAAAAACAATCAAGGGCTGTATACATTTAAAGCAACACAAAAAAGTTCTGTGCTTAGATAATTAAATCTTAAAATTTGTTTCAAATATGTCTTTTAAATGAATAAAACCTACTTCTACCGTTTCTATTTTCTATTGCTATTTATTAGCATTAAATTAAATTTGTCTATTCTTTCAATTTGTTTTCCAAAAATAAACAATAACCTGCAGGACGTGAATCCACAACAAAACATATGCATAACAGCTCATGTCACTTTGGCAGTTTTTTCTTTACCTCAACTCGCCACAGCAAAATACCTAGTTCTACTTCAGGGCGAGTTCAGGGCGACCCCAGGTCTCAAAAAACACAGATTTTTTTAACCAGGGTGGCTTAAGATTTTTCAAAAAACGCTTTGGGGCGACCCCAGGGTGACTTCAGGGCTCAACGAACCAACCTATTATCATACTTATACCTTAACAATATACTGTTTTTGACGGCACTAATACTAGGCGTGTTTTTTTGCAAGTCCATATAGATTTGTCGAAAAAAACGACATCAGGACTTAGGAACTTCTTACTTACAGTACGTTAGTCCCGATAATTATCTGGACTTAGCTAGGTCCATATAGATTTAATTTGTTGTTGTATTTACATGTAAAACTATTAGTACCGATGTTGTTTTTTTCGACAAATCCATATGGACTTCCAAAAAAACACGCCTACTATGATTTCATATTCGTAGGTAGGTACCTAGTTTCGCTAGTAGGTACCTAATCTCATAATGTTCATAATTGTATTTGTTAACAAAAAAAAAATCCAGCACACATAATCTCCAAGTTATTATTCGCGCAAAAAGCCAATTTTATCTTTGGTTGGTCACTTACCTTCTATATAACTAAAATCCCACATAATTCATCATAATTACACGCAGCATCTTTAAATCAAAATTACATAATTTGTATATTTACCGTGTAAAAAGAGGTAAAAAGACACTTTTTTTCTGAACTTAAATATAAATAACATGAGATAACAACTTGCCGGAGTTCATCATCATCATTTTGTTGTTTTTTTTTTTTTTTTAAAGTAAAGTGGTGGAATCCAAATAAACCTACTTTTTTGTGTAGGGATCTCCGGTTGAGTGATTTCGATGGAAATAATTATTATAATGAGCCCGGCTCTGTGAGCTGTAAGACTATGACATGGACAAGAGAGTTGACAGTTCCATTGGGTTCATACCTACCTATTGTTGAATTACCTATTGAGCTATTGTTCTTTTTTTTAGCAGATAAGGATTGCAGTTACTTCTTAATTTTAAAGTGGTGGTAAGTTGTAACTTACTGGCGCAGGGGGCTCTGGGATCTTAGCATTTCACAAACGGGATTTTAAAAAAGAAGTGTTTATGCACACGACCATCGGAAACGTCAACTAGTTTCAGTAAATGTTCAGCCATAGCAAGTTTTTAATCGATTGTTTAAATTTTGTCAAATAGTTTTCCATTAGAGATTGTGAGAAACTCATTTGAAGGTTGTTGTTGCATTCAACATACAAGTTGCTTAGTCCCGACTTCGTTGTTTTCGACCAATTTGCGCTTGATTGTTCTGGCTAAAAATTCACATAACGAATAAGTATACTGTCGGATTTTTTTGCAAAAACCTACACATTAGTATATTTGTTTCCGTACTAAGAGTTAAATGGAACATTGCATCTTTTATAGAATTAACAGTAACTATACCTGCTCCTGGGTTAAACACTTTTCAAAATATTGTCCCGGGATAAGATTTTGTTTACTATTTTCGTGCTATAACTTTTTTGATAAGATAATTCAAGCAAGGCAGATTCATTCAACAGAAGTTGAATTGTTTATTAAGCTTTTTTCTTTAGTTTCTAAAATAAAAGATAATTGGGTTTTTTGATTTTTTTAACACTGATTTAATTTTTCGGTGTTAATTTAGTTAACTCTGAAAATCATTTATTAATAGTTAACTCAAAAGAAGCAATTTCTCAGTTGAGAATTTATGCGGATATTTGTAATAAACTCAGAGGATAAAACATTAAAAGTATCATCAAAAGCTCAGTAAACCAAGAGTTAATTCACCAAATTTGGTCAGTAAACACGGGTTTTACTTTAATCTCACACCGATAAACTGGGGCTTATAGTACCAGAAGCGGAAAAGTTGATTTATTTTAAAGATCCTTTTTTACTTGCTTTTCGAGGTTGTAATCAAAACTAACACGAGGAGTCCGAAAAAGTGAGTTTCGTCATGCCGCGCAGTATGTCAGTCTGTGCGCCTGTTCGTCCACTGTAATTTGAGGTAAAGCTTTAACGGGTGAACCGTTTTTTATGAAATTTGGTACAGAGCATTTTAATGTGATTCCCTAGAGGACATATTGGAATTTTTGTTTTAGATCATCTAGAACGGATAGCTGCCATAGAAACATTTTTGTTTTATCAAATTTTATCGAAAACGGCAATAACGATTTTGATTAAACTTCGTACCTGTAATAAGTAAGTCAATTGTAAGAAAACTGCGTTTATGGTTTTTCTCAAAAAATTCACATAACGGAATTATCTATACGTTTTCCACGTTTTTTGAGAAAATGGTTATATTTTTGGTTTATTCCCGGATATCTTTTTGATGGTTCGACCGATTTTGTTATAATTTTACAATCTGGTGCTTCTCAATAGTTTTAAAAAATGTTGCATTTGAAATTTTTGAAAAACATTGATTTATTAACAAAAAAAATCAATTTTTTTGTGGGCACTTTTGACTCTTTTAATATTTTCTCTTTAAAATTATATGTACATAAGTTTCTTTTAGTAAGTTAATATTATCGCGCGCTGTGTGGAATTTGATGCCGCTGACGTGCCGACCGTCCTGCTGAGACCAAATATTTGCAACATGGTTGCCCTGAGGTATAAAGCTAGGTTTTTTCCTGTGGTAAGTTGAAGTAACAAAAAACTGCCAAAGTGGCATGAGGTTATAAGTTTCGAACATTTGTTTTGTTGTGGATTCACATGCTCCAGCCTGCAGGCAATAATTGCTTAGTTTTGAAAAAGAAATCGAAACAATACACAAAATTAAATTTAATGATAATAAATAGAAATTGAAGTGGAAGCGTTCGAAGTTGTTTTTATTAATTTTTTTAAAACAAATTTTAAGTTTAAAATATCTTTATCTTTCTTTTTTTTAAATGTCAACAGCCCTCGAGCGTTTTTCGAGACTCGGTTTTTTTGACAATTTTTGGGGTTTCAAGAAAACTTCGGTCCACCGTGGGTAAAGTTCAAAAGCTAAAACTTGTGGATTATCGTCGCTCCAAATGCAGCAATTCTGCATAATAACCGATGAGTTTCTCGAATCGAGCCATGTTTTTCAATATAAATTTGAACAACTTGCAAACGCTGCTGCGGCGTGAGCCTATTCATGATGAATTAGGCCTTGTGTGAATTGCATTAAAATCGCGTTATCCGAACATTAATGAATTTAATCTGTCCGTGAAAACGTCAAAATTTAATGTCGAATAAAATTCAATCGAAATTTGAATCCAATTCGCACACGGCCTTAGTCAGAATGTGAGCCCAAAGCGCAAAATGAACAGTCTTTTATCAAACGAGTCTAACAGAAAAACAATCATATTTGCCTTTTATAGACCTTAACTATACAAAAGCAAATTCGGGCGATCCGTGAATTCATGCATTTCATTTGTATGGGTTGGGTATGTAAAACTTACTCTGTAAATTAAAATACCTACCTTCATGCTTATAAACAGCAAGCAACATAACTAAACTAATCTCGATTCAATCAAAATATTCAACGTTATTATATACGTACCTATACATATGTTAGTTCACTTCACACGATAACCAAATTTTGTATTGAAGTTAAGCTCAACCCCTTTTATTAATTAGTATTATGCTGACAATAAATGCAGATCTATTTCCGCATACGTTTCAGGTCTTCGTAAAATGGTTGTAAATATCTTTCGAAAAAATAAAGTTAATATATTCAAATTACTGTCTAAAGTTCAAACTTAAGGTGCATACTCTCTGCATGGTTTCGTGATAGTGTATATGCGTAGCAAAATGTATAATACAGCCATCGAGGAAGGTTCCCTTGCCTCGTGGTTCTAGAGAGTAGCTTACACAAAATTTTAACATTTCTAGTGCGCGCACTTTAAACTTTCAATCCTTGCGCGCTAAGTCGTAAGTTGCGCGGTTTGTCTCATCTTTTAAAAACAAACAAAAAATTATAACAGATTGTCGAAAGGAAAAATATCACAAAAAAAATTGTATTTTATTTTAAATTGGTAAAAAATAAAGCGATGACAAATAGCATTATGCTACTTTGTTTGTTTATAAATTCACATCGATCGCCGCATTATTAGTGGTTAGCCTTTTGAAGAAAATATATTTATGATCGTTGGTTTTGGACTAGTTTTAGCGGTAGTTACGTCCAAGTGTGGTAATTCGATAAAACAGTTAACTCAAAAATAAGAAATTAATGTAAACAAGAGTCCAAATGAGGCTTCAAAGTCTTAAATAATTGTGGAATTTAATTGTGAGAAGTTCAGTGATAGTTCCCCTTACCATAGCGACTACTAATGAGAAACATGATTAAATGGAATTTCATTCAACAGGTAAGAGATTGCAAGAATCTATGATGGTTTAAGGTTGTGTTTTAAAACCTATAATTTAATGTTAACCTATAAAGGATTCAGGATCTCAAGTCACATTTAAACACGAACAACTGAATGTTAAAAGTATTCCTCAGGTGGGAGCAAACGATTGAGTAAATCGTTTGCATTGTACATATTGATTATAATAAAACTTTGTAACTAGTTGAATCACAAATATTCGTTATAATCTGTCGTACGAAAGTCGGACTATTTGCGGTTTTTATTATTTGAGCATTATAAGTTCATAAAGTAAGGGGAAATAGGGTGGCAATGTCGATAAACCGATTGCATCTGTGAAATGGGCTATTACGAGTGTTGTCCTTGCGATGTACATCATATGGGGGCAGTTTGGCAGACAACAGCTAATTCCAAAAAAAAAATAAGGAAAAGTTCTTTATATTATGGGTCATCGCTCTTGAGCTTCCTTTGCTCTGTGGCCTTAAGCCCGAACCACACTACTCTCGGGTGGTGTGTTATGGAGTAGTGTGTCCCTGTCATTCCAATGTATTTCATAGATTTCGAGACAACACATCACACGATACAAATATGGCTCTACGCATATGAAATACATTAGGGCGATAGCGACACACTACTCCCCAATACACCACACGAGAGTAGTGTGGTTCGGGCTTTAGATATTAGATATTAGACTGTAACAATTTTTTCTGGCATAAGAGCAAAGGACGGGTTTCAATTGGATTAAAATCGTGTTAAATTTAATGAAAAGTTTAGTTTTTGACACTAATGAGGTACAAATTTAAACTCGGAAAATTTAATTGAAATTTGATACCAACGCACCCACGGGCTAAACCCCAAAAATTCCTTTGGTTTAGCTAAGCCCACGGGGTATTAGTTGTTGTTGTATGTTGATTAATTTTTGACATTTCCTTCGTTCACCTCATTATTGTCAAATATTAATCTTTTGATAGAATTTAACGCGTCTGTAACCTAACTTATAGACAGTCTAACATGTAAATTGTTGAGAACCAACCTTGTTTTTCTCTTCTCAGGGCATGTGCGAATTGGATTAAGATCGGGTTAAATTTTATCCAAAGTTTTGACATCAATGGGGTTAATTTATAGGAAGGTGGTACCTCTACGCGGAAACGTCAAAATTAAGACTCGGATAAAATGTAATCCAAGTTTTAGGCCGTGTGTGAATTGGATTAAAATTTCTATTCAATTTTATCGGAAATTTAATTTTTCCACGTAGGTACAGATTCACCTCATAAGTGTCAAAAATTAATCCTCGGATAAAATTTAACATGATTTCAACATTTTTTTGCCAATGAAATGGTTTCAGAAAACTTCTTTTTGATTTTGACGCTTCTTAATGTTTCTAGAAACTACGTAACGCTACCTAGCTAATTATACCTACGAAAATGAGTTTGGATTCAAATTCGTGAAAGCTCACGCAAATTCACAACGGAAACAAACATTTTGTGTGCAAAAATCAAAAATATGCCGAATATCAGAATGAGGAAAGGATACACAGATTACAATTGTGTTTTTTCAGTAGATGTCAACAACGTACATATGTTAATTTTTATGCGCATTGTTAAAATTTTATCAGAAGAATAATTTTTGACACTAACGCGGTGAATTTGTACGTGGAAATGTCTAAATTTAATCTGGGATGAAATTAAATCGAAATTTTAACCAAATTCTGAAAATTTCTACCAATTTGAGTCTAGTGTTTTGTGATATTTCATATATAAAAATTAAATTAGATTAAAATTGGTTGAAATTGGCATTTTCGGAAATAAACAGAATATGTTTACATATGTAACTGTGAAATAATATGCGTATAGAAAATGTTTTCTTTTGGGCAGTTCAGATGGCGTATGTAGTCAATTCAGACCAACAAGCTTAACTATCTAAGCTGTAGCTTAAGGGTATTCTGCTATCCAGTACCGCGGTTAGAGGTGATTATAATCCGATTTTGCTTTCTTCTTTTAAAGCATGCAAACATATATAAGAACTTCTTAATTACCTAAACCTTAACCACTCAACAAAAAAAAAAAAAATGCAGTAGAAATATCAAGAGAAAATAAACGCGTGTTAATTTACGATTTTATTGCCATGTCATGACCCAACCAACACCATTCATTCTTATGCTGCTAACTCACTTGACCTCTTAATTTCATTTTAAGTAAGTACAGCTATAGGTATGTATGTAGATGCATGCAATGCTAGAAAGGCAATAACAAGACAAACGTGAGAATGAGGTTAGACACGAAAAAGAAATTAAAAAAAAAAAATTACTGAATAAATTCTCCAATTGGATTTGCGTGGCCTAAGAAATAAACTTAATTCAAAGGGAAATTCAAATTTCCACCGGAAATAATTTCTAATCCCACAATATAAATAGATTCAACATAAGCAAATCTAATTACAATCTTCGATGCAAAATATAACGGGTGATTTTTTAGCTGGTTTGGTTTTGGCAACACTGGTTTTGACAGCTGACGTGTGTTTAGTACCTTGTGTCACTGTCAAACAGCTTCAGTTTGGCTTGCAATTTAATCATGGATCGTCTTACAAATGAACAACGCTTGCAAATTATTGAATTTTACTATCAAAATTCGTGCTCGGTTCGAAATGTTCATCGCGCGCTGATTGTGTTCAGCGATGAGGCTCATTTTTGGTTGAATGGGTACGTAAATAAGCAAAATTGCCGCATTTGGAGTGAAGATCAGCCAGAAGCATTGCAACAGCTACCAATGCATCCCGAAAAAGCCACTGTTTGGTGCGGTTTATGGGCCGGCGGCATTATTGGGCCTATTTCTTCAAAGATGATGCGAATCGCAGCGTTACTGTCAATGGTGAACGCTACCGAGCGATGATAACAAACTTTTTTTTGCTCAAAATGGAAGCTCTTGACTTGCATGATATGTGGTTTCAACAAGACGGTGCCACATGCCACACAGCACGCGAAACAATGGCGCAATTGCGAAGCGAGTTTGGTGAACAGTTAATTTCACGTTTCGGGCCGGTCAATTGGCCGCCTAGATCGTGCGATTGGACACCATTAGATTATTTTTTGTGGGGGTATGTCAAGGCTAATGTCTATAGGGACAAGCCCGCTTCGATTGACGCACTGGAAGCCAACATCCATGCATTCATTCGTGAGATACCGGCCGATATGTGTGAAAGAGTATGCCAAAATTGGACTCAGCGGATGGGCTACCTGAGACGCAGCCGCGGTCAACATTTGCATGAAATTATCTTTAAACATTAAATTGCAAGGTTCAAACTATCGATTCAAATAAATATTGCATTCATTTTTTCGAATTTTTTGTGTTTTTTTTTAAAAAAAAGTTCTAAACCTCTTAAAAAATCACCCATTACTTGCGTTTCAATATTTTTCATGATCTACTTACATTTGGTTCAACAAAAAAAAAAAGAAATCTCCTTTGTCGAGGATGACAAGCATTGTCATCGCAAGTTCATTTGCATAAATGTATTTTCAAAAAAAAAAAGAAAAAGAAAAAAACCACAATCTTTCTTTGCATTTCAAAGCAGAAAAAATCGAAACAATACACATCTTTATGGTTATGGTGAATGTATCTTTTAACTACACTCTAATTAAAAATGTAGATCAATCTGCCGACTAACCATCCAACAGTTACCTTCCGGCAAATGAGTAATACATATCAGTATATTCGTCATAACTGACGCCCCGTCAAACTGGCACACACCTCTCCGACTAAAACACTTTAACTTAAAAGACTAGAAAACATAGCTGGATTGGATCAAGACATGAAGACGAAGAGGCCCTTAAATAATAATAATAACTAAGTCAAGAGAGCCTCTACCCTCAAATTCGAACGGCAAAGGTTTTAGACTACCTATTTGACCAAATTTAATTCTAAAATCTCATTTCGCACATTGTCAAATGATTCTCATTTTTGATAAATAATACCTCATACCAATTTCGACCACTTTTAGTCAAGGGTTCTGTCAAAATTCAAATAAATAAAATTACACTGGACTAAAAATGGTAGAAATTGGTGGTTTTGGGAAGTTCGAATGGAGTGCAATGTGGTACTGAATATTGCATGCCATTATGACTGTTTAATGGTTACTTAAAAGCTTTCACCAATTTTCCCAAAACTGGGTTTTTTTTTCCTATGGGTTTTGACAGCAAAATGGGAAAATTTGTGAAAAATTTCACGTTGCCAAACAGACCTAATTTTCTGTCAAAACCCATAATTGAATAAGATTAAAGGTATTCATGCAACGTTGGAAACTTTCCGACGTTGTAAAATCGTAAAGTTTCCGACGCACGTTTCATGAATGCCCCTCAAAAATATCTGCGTAAATGATGTGGTAAGCCAATCAGCTGACTCAGCCAATGTCATAATCCCATTGACAAAAAAATTACCACGTTTACCATTTTCGTTTACGACGTTTACAACACAAATTCTTGTCGGAAAGTTTAAAATTTGTTGGAAAAGATTCTCCATACAAATTTTGACAGTTCGTTTACGACATCGTAAACTTTCCGACGTTGCATGAATACCCTTATTGTGAAAACTACTTAAAAGGTACTCAATATTGTTGACGTTTGATATAAGTTACGCCTGTTTGGCAACAACTAAAATGTTCTGTTCACCAAGTTTCGCAAAACTGGGTTTTTTCCTATGGGTTTTGACAACTAGCTTTTTACCCTTTTTCAAAAAAAAAAAAAACAAAATATAGACACATAGATTTGAAAATCAACAAACATTTTTGCAAGACCATGTAGAAGTTTCCAATGCAAAATAAATCATTAAAAATCACTGGGCCAACCATATGTGCAAGATGCCTACCTTGTCTTAAAGCTAATCCGGCACTGTTTACAAACCGGCGCTGAAATAGATAAACAAAAAACTATCTTGATCTTGATGCTTGATCTATAAGATCAAACACCGAAAGAAGCCATTGTACTCAAGAAGTGCGGTAAAAACAATCAACAATAATGATGATCGTTCTTTTTCTACTTTACCAAAGACTCCGGGAGTGGGGAACTGGATTAATGGTATGTATGTACTCAAGGAAAATATGTTCACAAAAACAAGATAAACATTCAGGAAAATTAAGGAAAAGTCGGTTTTTGGCATAACTATTGTAGGTAGCTGGTTCTCAGGAATAAAAATTCCTACTTTACGATTGCAACTTAATATTTTATTTATGAATATCAAAGGTACCCCTTACATATGTACGCATACATACATAGGTATAAATACAAAAATCTTTATAGTTAGTTTTAAGTCCCAGTTTTTCAACTTATCAACTAAATTACCAAATTTCTTAAAATTCATATGACATCTAACTTTTTATGACAGAAGCTCCAAAAGTTCAGAATTCTGAAAATTCAGATATGGGGTGAACGCGCACATTGAATTTCTGGAAACTATTCGCTGGATAAATTCGCCTTATTTTCTTCCTGTAGCAATCCCCTGAAAGAAAATCCATTAAGACAACTAAGCAAAGGAAAAAAAAAATTCAAGAAAAATTTTCTTCCATTTTACTTATCGATACACTCTTCATCCGGATAGAAGAAGCTTAGATACAACTCAACTGTGTACCTTTCTTCTTCTAGTTATTTTGTTCCCTCTGACTTATCCTATTCTTTCTGCCTTACCCCTTTATTATATCTTTAAAGACTTTTTTATGAATGGTTGATGATAGCTGTTGTTGGCAGAGAGTTACCACTGGGACTCTTTTTTTAAAAGTATATATTTTGTCATGATCATTTAACCTCAAGAAATTTTCAATTTATTTAAAAATAAAGAATATAGATGAAATAAGTAGTAAATAAGTAATAAATAAGGTTATTTATAAACTTTTTCTTTTTTTAATGAAATGTAAGACTGAATATTACCAACATTGAGTAATATTACGCATTAAAGTGTTTATTCTTTATTTTCTGTTACGTTTTTCTTTTATAAAACAATTAAAAAAACTTTGGATAGGTAATGGGTGATTTTTTAAGAGGTTTAGAACTTTTTTAAAAAAAAAAACACAAAAAATTCGAAAAAATGAATGAAATATTTATTTGAATCGATAGTTTGAACCTTGCAATTTAATGTTTAAAGATAATTTCATGCAAATGTTGACCGCGGCTGCGTCTCAGGTAGCCCATCCGCTGAGTCCAATTTTGGCATACTCTTTCACACATATCGGCCGGTATCTCACGAATGAATGCATGGATGTTGGCTTCCAGTGCGTCAATCGAAGCGGGCTTGTCCCTATAGACATTAGCCTTGACATACCCCCACAAAAAATAATCTAATGGTGTCAAATCGCACGATCTAGGCGGCCAATTGACCGGCCCGAAACGTGAAATTAACTGTTCACCAAACTCGCCTCGCAATTGCGCCATTGTTTCGCGTGCTGTGTGGCATGTGGCACCGTCTTGTTGAAACCACATATCATGCAAGTCAAGAACTTCCATTTCGGGCAAAAAAAAGTTTGTTATCATCGCTCGGTAGCGTTCACCATTGACAGTAACGCTGCGATTCGCATCATCTTTGAAGAAATAGGCCCAATAATGCCGCCGGCCCATAAACCGCACCAAACAGTGGCTTTTTCGGGATGCATTGGTAGCTGTTGCAATGCTCCTGGCTGATCTTCACTCCAAATGCGGCAATTTTGCTTATTTACGTACCCATTCAACCAAAAATGAGCCTCATCGCTGAACACAAGCAGCGCACGATGAACATTTCGAACCGAGCACGAATTTTGATAGTAAAATTCAATAATTTGCAAGCGTTGTTCATTTGTAAGACGATCCATGGTTAAATTGCAAACCAAACTGAAGCTGTTTGACAGTGACACAAGGTACTAAACACACGTCAGCTGTCAAAACCAGTGTTGCCAAAACCAAACCAGCCAAAAAATCACCCGTTATAACGTACTTAAATTCGTATTTTTTTAAATCTTATGAATTTATTTTCAAAAAAACTCGTTTATTTTCATAAGAACACATTTTTTTATTCAGAGGGACAAATAAATAAATTTGCCTGCGGTAACACTGGTTGTTGGTTAATGTGCTGTAAAAGGAAAATTTTGCAGTAGAATAGACAGAGCCGCTCTTCATTTGTCTACCTTCACTCATCGACAACTCATCGCGCACGAGGTTTAGTTTCAGACATTTGTGCGCAGCTTGTGCACGTTGGTTTGGTTTAATTTTAAAAATACGAATTCCCGGTTTCAATACATTTAAGTTTACTTTTACCCGGTGTAATAAAAGTTGTACATAATTTTTAAATTGACAAAGTGACTTTCCCTTGTGCAAACAGAGAAGAGGAAATAAAGTGTGGTTCTTTGGAGTACTTAGTTGAAGCCAGTCAATCGGTTTATGTAGACATAACAGGCTTTGATCTAGATCTAAGAAAAAAAAATCACTTCAGAATAAACAAATTTAAAATTGAAAAACTAGTGATCATGAAATTTTAGTGCTTTCGAAAAAAAAAAAAACAAATAACAAAATTTTTATCAAAAAAATTGTAAAATTCCAATGGAATAGCGTCGTGACTTTCTTGAAAATATTAACAACATAGAGTGACAGAAGAACAGCTAAAAGCTTCCAAACAACAAGATGCCAATTTTGGAAATATCACAAAAGGAATTGGTAACTATACGAATAACTGCTAATAGATGGTTAACGAATCGATGAATGTTAACAGTAAATATTTGTAAGGTGCAAATTGTTATAAAAAACCGTTATTGTATTTGCTTTTGCCAATAGGAGTAGTGATGCGGAATGAGTTATTTGTTCTTAAAATTGACACAGGTGCTTCTCGCCAAATTGGTTTTGTTTTTATTTGCCAATAGGGTAAACAAAGCGAAAAACAGATTTTGACTTAACGGATATCCCCATTTCTCTTTAAAGTTTGCACCTAGGAGTTTTAGATGTTTTCAAGTGGCGTGAATTGTTTTTTCTTGTTCAATGCTACCTACCTTAGTATTTAATATTGTTAAACACAACCTTAATTAATTTTATTTTAAACTCGAAACAAAAACATACCATACATTCAAATCCCACAGCTTTATACTTTCTCAAATTTTAGCAACAAAAATCATTTTGAGAGTTAAAAAGTAAATTGAAAGTTTTGTAATGTGATGAACTACTTATTTATTTGTATAGCTTCTGTAGTTTCATATCGATTCTTGGTCACAAGTTAAAAAATACAATTTTATGCAGATAAAAATCAGCTGGCAAAGTTGAAGGTTTTTTTTCAGAGTTCAGTTTTTGGAAATAATGGCCAATAAATTCCATTTTAAGGTAGATAATGATGTCAATAAGAGCACTCCATTACATTTTGTATTCATTCACTATCCATTAGATTAATGATTCACTTTTAATGGCATTTTTAAATTTAATTGCTTTTTAAAAAAAATTACAAAGTTTTTTTTTTTATATTGCTACTAATAACCTTATATTAAAGCCCAGATGAGATCGTTGTGATTTAAGTTTAAAGGTGCCATTAAAAGCGAGTCAGTTAACTAATGGAGAATGAATGAGTAAAAAACTTAATAAAATGACATCATCATTACATTAAAACCGATTTTAGTTAAATTGAGAGAAACTAATTTTTTTTAAAGAGTGTATTTTGTTGTTTTATCTAAAACTGGTTTTAAATAAAATGGACAATGTGGCAGCGTGAATTTTTAAAATTTCCTATTTCTAATGGTAAATTTAAATTAAATAGAGATTGAATAAATTGGGTCTTAGAGAATATTTTTGTCGTTTTGATATTTATTTCACTAGAGAAAATTCAAAGTATGTTTTGTTTTAATTTACTGAAGTGTAAAGGTTGATAAAATGTATCATTTTCTTTCGGATTGTCCTTTTACTGCAGACAAAATTCAAGAAAAGATTTTTTTTAGAAAAAGAAATAATCTCAAATAGTCCATTGCGTATAAAAAGTTAAGTCAAGTTCAAATGTCGATAATATATATTTTTGGATATAACTTGACCATTTATCCATTTTTGAAGTAGCAACAACTATTGATATTATCTTTTTTGTTATGAATATTATCATCTACAAAGTAAACGTAAATTATTTAATTAATATTAAAGAGCAAAAGGACGGTATTTTTTATTTTTACAATTTTTCTTAAATAATCATAACTTTCAAAATGCAAATGTTTTCTTGTAATGGATACATAATATTTATAAAAACATTGTAAACAGTTTTTTTTTAATATTTTGTCATTTTATAAAAGTGTGGCAGGTTTTTTTTTCAACAAAAATTCCTTGTGGTACATTTCGATCATTTTGAAAAAGTTCTTTCGCAGGTTCTTAAATCTATTATACAATGTGGCGCAAAAGTTGTCACATGGAATTACTATTTTATATTAACTACTAGCTGACCAGCTCGGCTTCGCACGGATAGACAAACCTAAGCTTCGCATAAAAATTACAAAAGAAAATATAAATTAATATATTTAAGTTAATGTTTGTAATCGAATACCATGTACTTTTTAATCTTTTTCACGTTATGAATGTCGAAATTAAAAAAAAAAATATGATAATCTAAGTCGAACCTTTATTAATTTCCCAATGCAGAAAGAATTTTTGTAATCAAAAACATTTTGTTTGTGTTTATTCCATTTCACTCTATACCTACATAGCAAATTTTTAAAAATAACCTTTCAAACACAAAAAGAATTTCTTAAATCGGAACATTTTTTATTACATACATTAACATGAAACTATACTATCCAAAGGCAAAGAAAATTAAAAGCTAATTAATGCCATGCAAAATAATAAAATATGAAATAGAAATAGTGAAATAATAAATAAGCGAAATAATAAATATAATGCAAAATAATGAAATCCCATACAGTAATATTTAACAAATTAATGAGAATTATATGCGGGATTAAAATTGCAATAAGAAATTATTATTTTGCGAAGCAATAAAATAGCGCAATAAAAAATTACCAAACATTCGAATGCGAACTCACTTATTTGCAAAACGAATAATTGCGAACTAACTATTGTGACTACTGCATTATGTGTAGGTAGATCTTATTATTATTGTGAGTTATTTATGTCGAATTCCTTCCAATCATTTCAGATCGATTTTTGTGTACTATTCGATGGTGTGTGTACTATTCGACAGAAGTGCAAGATAGTGCACCTACTAGTTCACAAGAAATATTTCAAAATTTATTTTAGTGAATAGTTGGAAGACAAAACAATTGTACGTTCAAAGTAACATAAAATTACATCCATTCAGTAATGGAAAGAAACAGGAATTCGGATTTCTTAAAATCCGACAAGGAATGAAAACAGCAATTTTTGTTTAAATAGAAAGTAATACTCTGTCATTTTCCCTAAGTATTGAGACTTTTATCTTGACGATCCAATCAAAAGAACTCAAGATATAAGCTTTTTAAGCGAACCTTATCGACTTTTTTTTGAGAATTTATGCATAGCAAAAAATCAACAACAAAAGTCCCCAAAAAAACGCCGATAAGGTTCGCTTAAAAAGCTTATAACGTGGGTTCTATTAATCGGATCATCAATATAAAAGCCTTAACTTTTAGGAAAAATGACAGAGCATCATTTCCTGTTTTTAAAAAAATAATTTTAGTATCTAATAACGCTTCTGAAAAAATTGTACAAATAGCTATTTTCAATAACACATCTCCACCACCGGGGCGCGCCAAAAATAAATAATTTTTGGTTATATTTCCACAACCAAAATTTGCTGAGTTATTTTACGAGTCATTAACACAAAACTAGACTAGATCTAAGATTTGATTCCTCTATTGTTGTTTTTTTTTTTAATAGAGCTATCCAATGATGGTAAAAATCTTGTTTATCCAGATCTTCCAAACATCAATTACTTAGAGTTCTGGTTGTCATGAAATAATGAATGCGCACTTTTTACTTGCTCTATACGGCAAGTATTGGTTTCGTGTAGAAAAATTCGAGGTTGTAATCAAAACTAACACTACGATGATCGAGAAGTCCGAAAAAGTGGGTTTGGGATACTGAATTTTGGAAACCAAATATTAGCTCATACAGAATTATGATCCCAATCCGTAGTCTTACTATTTTAAAAAATTAAATTTTCATTCCTATTTATCTCTTTCTACTTTCTTTTAGTCATAAATTCTATATTATCTATGATATAGTTTGTTCAAAAACTGGTAGAATTTACGGCTTTTTTCAATCGTGCAAATCTAGCATAACACTCATTTCTTGACAAACATACTGTGCGGTACAGGTCAAATGTCTGCCCATTTGTTTTAATAATATCAGCTTTACCGTTATTTTTTCACAATATTGTGAATGGTTAGTCACCCACGTTTTAATAAACTGCAGTTGATAGTAAACGTTAATTGCTCAACCGTAAAACGTCACACAAATTCCTTTCAAGTCACAGGCAGAGCTCTTCTGTATGTGGAGGACTGTTTATGTAGTTGTTGTTGGTTATTAAGTGAAAAAAAGAAAAACACTTCTTAAAGAAAATGTGTAACAGCTTTTTGACAAGTTGATGATTGATGTTTTATATTGTACATTATTGCACCTGTTTTATCTGTTAGTCGGTGAATGATATGATTTCTCATGCAGTTATTGGAACGCATACCTATTTCTTTTGTCATGAAAGGAATATTTTCAATGTTACAGTGTGAAATTCCTACACGAATCTAATAAATAAAATAGATTGTTTAAACATACCTACTTAACTTTTACCTAGATGCACATGTGAGTCCCGTTCATAGAAACATTTACATCAGGTGCATCCAAATCCAAATATACATACATACATACCTATTCATAATTTTAAAAGGTCATGAGAAGGCAGAGACACAAACTTACTGGCAGATGTTTGACATTTACTTTGAATAAATGCTGCATCTGCTTGCAACGCGACGTTGCATTGCACTTTCAATTCTAATTGAATGTGATTTTCTTACCATATCGATTTGAAAGTTTTGTTGGAAAGCCCTAACATTTAAATAGAAATCAAATGAAATGTCAAAAGAGATACCGTTAAAATACATGCAAAAATAAATTATAGGGGTAAAGGGTAAATATTGGTTTCGTGTTAGTTTTTTAATCAAAACTAACATAACGGTGGAGAAGTGAACAAAGTTGGTGCCGAAATGCCGTCCATCGCTTCGGTCAGTCTATTTATCTGTGCTTTTAATCGTCAGCACGCCCAGAGGTGAGATAACATCAAACTTGAGCATAAAAGCATGGATAGATTGTGCTGTGAATTTTTGGAGCTTCTGATTGGCCAGCTGTCATAAACAGTTAGATGTCATCTGGGTTTTCAGAACTTTTTGTGACAGGTGGACAGTCAGAAGCTCCAAAAATTCAGAATTCTGAAAATTCCGATATGCGTTGAACGTGCCCATGCTTTACTTGACATTTGGAACAGGGCAGAACCTAGATCTAGAATCTACCATTAAATAATAATTATGATATTTTTTCAAATTTTCTCTAAAACTGCCTTAACGACTGATTGAATTGAACTTTCGGTTAAAGTGACTGCAATAAAACTGCGTTTCAAGTTTTTGGAAAAAAATTACAAAAAGGAAATATTTTTATTCTATTGCCGCTATTACCAAGTTAATGGTTGGCACTTGTTTTTTGTTCAATTTTGAAACCTGTTTCTAAGTAGTATACATAAGTAATGTTACAATTAAATAAAATTATAGCTTTTTTTTGTAATTAAGCTCTCCTTAAGCCTCGTGATCGCTTTTGAGCCCTAAAGTAATTTAGTTTTTTTTTTTGGAAATCCGCCTACTACCGCGCCCTCTTTGGTTATATCTCCAATTTCTCTTTACATCCCTATTAAAAGCAAGACTTGTGTAATTTTTTTTAAAGTCCGCGGGTTAGTGGAATTTGTTGCATTGAAATAACTTCTTGCTGTTTTTTTTTTAGGAAATTTTTCCTGATACCATCTCCGAAGTCAGAGTAGATGCATCGTTTCGAAAACTCTCCAGAAATGCTATCTGTTTTCATATTTGGAAAATAGAAGAAGATCGACTAGAAGTTGTTGCGAGAGAGAATTTTGGCAGCTTCTACGATGACTGCTGTTACATCGTATATGCAGCATGTCCAGTTGGAACTTATGTCAATCAAGATACAATTGTAATTTTTTAAAAAATATTCAACTCATTTTTGATACTTTTTCTATTAATTTCACTTCTTTTTTTTCAAGTCAAGAGAAACCAAAAATAGTACAGGCCTTGAAAGGTTCATTCACTTTTGGCTTGGTGAAAAGGTCACGCAGCAAAAAAAAGCAAACGTGGCACATAAGGTCATGGAGTTGGATACATATTTTGGTAATGTAGCAACTGAATACAGGGAATCACAGGATAATGAAAGTGTACGATTTATGTCGTATTTCAGGCGACGAATCACGTAAGTTTTCATCAATAATAAAATTGAAAGAAGCAAGACAAACTTGATTTTGTTTGTTAATTTTAGTATTTATGCGGGAGCATTGGCTTCTGCGGCTGATATCTGTCGACTTTTTCAAATCCGAGGCCGCCAATGGCTGAGCTGTGTCGAAATGGAAACAATCAACTGGCATCACTTTGGCAGTGAATACATCATGATTTTAAATACTGGAAAACAAACATTCATATGGATTGGCCGATCAAGTAATGTCGGCGATCGAAGAGAAGCCTTGGGAATTGCAAAGAGATTTCAAAATACCACTAGTGCCAGTGAGATAATCATTGTTGACGATGGTTATGAACAGTCGATGAAAGAAGAAGACAAACAAATATGGAACACATTCTTGCCACGCAGTAATCGGGTTGTTAATCAGGGTAATCAAATCGACAAGCCATACAGCAGTTCGTTTAAATTGTATAAATGCGGTTACAAGGGTACTAAATATTGGATCGATCAGATTACCTCAACGCTTCCAAGTCAAAGTGATCTCAATGATTCGAAAGCAGTTTATATTTTGAATGGATTCTCGTTGGGCGTTTGGATGTGGATTGGAAAGAATGTGCCGAACGTCGAAAATATCGAAGCCATCCGAAATGGTAGGGGTTTTATTAAAAAGGTAAGTTCACATATGTATATGTATAGGTACTTACATGTACGTTTGTAAGGCTGTGTGCGAATTGGATTAAGGTTTCAATTTAATTTTGACGTTTCACATAATGCGCCCATTATTGCGGATTTAAGCAGTCTGCGTCTAGTTTCGTTAAAATTGTGTTTTCTTAAACTGACGTTATGATGAAAACACTACATCAAGCCGGAACCACACTAGACTCGTGTGGTGTGTTGGGGTGGGGAGTAGTGTGACGCTGTCATTCTAATGTATTTCATAGATTTCGACACAACACATCACACTTCACACGATACAAATACGACTCTACGCATATGAATTACATTAGAGCGATAGCGACATAGGATTCCACAACACACCACACGAGACAAATCTGGTACGGGCTTTATACGTGTCCTGTCTTTATTTACTAAGCCCGCGTGTGAATTGGAATAAGATTTCGATTAAATTTTAAGCCGTGTGTGGATTAAAGTTTTATCCCAAGTTTTATTTTTGATGCTAATGAGGTGAACCTATACGTAGAAATGTCAAAATTTAATCTTGGATTTAATGTTAGCGAAATCTTATAACAATTCGCACACGGCTCAAGTGTGCTTCAGTTTGATATGTGATAGTTACCAAATAGTTTAAATATGTACTCGTATCACACTTGAATCATTTTCACTCCTCCCAAGAGTCTCGAAAGTATAAAAGATGCTCACAAATTTACAAGCTAAATTTCTTCTTTTTTTTGTTGCAGAAAAAATATCCATCGTCAACTCTTCTCATTCGTGTAATTGAAGGACATGAACCTATCGAGTTCACACATCTTTTCCCCAGCTGGGAAGAAAAAGAAACTAAAACAACACAAATTCTTGGAAAATTCGACACCCTAAGCCTATCACAGCGACCGAAAATGGCAGCTGAAAATCAACTTGTTGACGATGGTACTGGAGAGAAACATGTCTATCAAATTACTGAAGATCATCTTAATGAAATTGTTCTTCGAAAGTCAGCAGCAATTTTCCAATCGGACAGCTGCTATATTATCCAATATACAGTTGCTGTAAGTTCGAAATTATTATCAAGCCACCATATCCAGCTCCAGCAACAATTTGAAAATTTTTATAATTTTTTTATTTCTGTTTTAGTTTTGTGGACTGCAAGATGTTGGCATCAATAATATCATTTATATGTGGATGGGCAAAGCAGCTCCATCAGAAACAAAGTCAAAATGTACGAAACTCGGCAAAGAACGATTTCATAAATTGGGCATGAAAACCATGGTAGTGAAGATGAACGAAAGTGATGAAACACCACATTTTCTGCAAATCTTTTCGGGGAAGTTTGTTATTTTGAAATCTGATGTCGGAGGAGCAATATTGAATGGCAATAACAATAACAACAATAGCCCCAAAAAGCTTTCGAAGTTGGAGATCTTTAAAGTTCAAGGCGATTCATCGTTCACTTCCAAAGCCTGGCAAATTTGTCCGTTAAATGCATTAACACCTAAAGATTGCTTTGTGATAAGATCCAGCTTAGGTGTTTGGGTATGGTGTGGTCAAAACTCAACAGGTGACGCCCGTGAAGTGGCCAAAAATATCGGATCAATTTTTGCCGATGAGAGTACCCTGGTTATGGAGGGTAAGGAGCCCAAGGAATTCTGGGACTCGGTATCGAATCAAATAAGCCAAACAGTAATTGCAACTAGTTCCTCCTCATTAAATGAGCTACCACAGGCAACGATAGGCATTCCAATTGACAAAATAAAAGTTCACCTGCATTTGGTTTACAATTGTAAAGGAAAATTAGTCACACAAGAGATTTTGGGATTTGGCCAATCTGATTTGCTGCCGGAGAACACCTACATCTTAGATGCAGGGGCAATTGCCTTTGTTTGGTGTGGCAAGCTGTCGTTTCAAGTTGACGAAGAAGGCTTCGGTTCGATAGCTCAAGAGTTCCTAGAAACTTCTACAACTCCTCGCAGGACTACAACAGCGATAGCATTGGTAAGGCAGAACCATGAGCCGAATATATTCACTGGCTTCTTTGATGCGTGGAATCAAAAGTTTTGGGATGTAAGCTTATTTTGGGATAAGTTTTAAAAAAATTGTATTTAACATAATTTTTGCTTTTTTTTAGACTTTTGTTCCTTATGAAAAACTGCGCCATGAGATCACACGCAATGGCTATAGTAATGGTTACAAGAATGTTGAGCATTCAGTTAAAAACGATAGTGATTTCGATCAACACCACAAGTATCCTTTGGCTGTTTTACAACAAGAAGCTGTCACATTACCAAGTGAGGTTAATCCTCTTAAGCGGGAGGTAAAATTAAATAGTTAAAGAATTGTTTATAGTCATCTTTAATTAATAATATGTGTTATAATTTGTTTTGTAGGTCCATTTGACGCATGACGACTTTGTTGCCCTCTTTGGGATGCCATTTTTGGAATTTGATATTTTACCCGGATGGAAAAAGCAAGAGCTTAAGAAGAAATTTAAATTATTTTAATTTAGCAAAAAAATAAGCAATAAGTGGATAAGCAGTTAAATTTTGAAAAAAAAATTATAATAAATTATATTTTGTGAAATAAAAATGTTTTTACTCCTTAGTAGTGTTATGTACATAATGACCCATATCATGGTATCCGATCGGAACGGAATTTTCTCCGAAAAATGCCTAAGGGCCCTATTATGACTCGCGAGTCACATTAAAAAATTGGCGAATGTGACTGTTTGGCATACTGTTTGCGAATCGCCAAGTTGAAGTTCGCCTTTAATGTCAAAATGTTGGCAGTTTTGTCTTCAAATGCGAACTTCGAAGTTCGCTATTCGTAAAACCACGGAACTGATAATTCGCCAAATCGTTCGACCTGAATCGAACGTTCGACTCGCGAGTCATAATAGGGCCCTAATTGTTTTTTATTGGCTAATCTTTTACCTTTGTAGCTGAGTCCTAGTAATTTACAAGTAATATTATAGAAAAGTTTTAATCGTATGACGAAATGAAACATTTCACTTTTACAAAATCAATTTTGTATGAATCGGAGAAAATTCTGTTCCGAACGGAATGTCTTCTCAACGGATACAGATGTAATGTAGAAAATGTAGGTACTTTTAGTTTCGGTCCTGATGACGTAAGGTTGGCCTCTTATAATTTTTTTATTAAACTGTACAAAAATTGTTTGCTGTTTTCTAGTAAAATAAGATTTTCCTCAAGGTATTTTTAAGAGAAATGTACATGATATTTGGCATGCCAATATTTTTAGTTTTGTAATCAATAAACTTTCAATAAAAAAAAAAACTGAGCAGCATTCAAAAAACGCTAAAAGCCAACGAAGTAGGTAGTTTCGAAATAAAAAATTATTTTAAAAATACAAATAACTTAATTTTAAACAATTTTGATATAAACGATGTTTTAAGGGTATACAAGAAACACAAAAAAAATAGTGTTAATCGCTGTAGAACTAAAGCCCTCTATTATAACGTCCGACTTGCCGAGTCGAACGTTCGACAAGAAGTACAATTCGAGATCCACCGATTTTGACAGATAAAAGCAAACGTTGGCAAAAGTTATAGACCGACATTTCAATTTGCCAATTTTGTTGACATTTCTGGTGAGAGTCACCGAAAAGAGAATTCTTTGTCATAAGTTTTTAAAAATGATTTCGGACATAATCAACCTTATTGTGAGTTTCACCTGAACAACATCCCACCCGGAAATTTTGACATTTCACTTTTCGCCTATTGTGAGTTTCACCCAAATTTTCATGATCGAAAAATTCCCCTTATTGTGAACGCATTCATTCCGGGCGGAATGTAATGTCATTTTCACTTCTTTTTTGTAGGCGAACGAAATTCCGTTCGGGTGAAACTCACAATAGCTTTTAAAATTCTGCGCGAACAAAAAATTTTAAGGTAAAATATTTTTCGGTTTAAACTCCCAATAAGGCTGATTGGTTCGCTTGGCCCGCCGTAATACGAATAACGATTATCGTTCAAAATCCGTTGTTATCGTTACTTTGCGATTACGTTCTACGATAGTCGTTTTTTAAAAACGATACTCGTTTTCTTTTACGACTGCTTTTGGCGGTCGATTTTCATAGTTTTGACTTCTGTCTTTATATAGCTGTCACATATTTATTAAGTTTGTTGTTTGGGTTTGGTTCTGCTGATTTTTTTATTTTATCTGGCAATATTTTAAATCATCTATTTTTGTAAATCATTATCGGTTTATGTCATGTCATGACTATCGTTCTGGCGTAATCCTAGTCCTGTGAAATTGCAAAAATGCGCGTCAAATTTAATTTTACTTTTACGCGTCGTCAATTTAAAAAAAAACCAACACCTTACAAAAAGCACCCTTTAGGTTAAGTTAGTCTAGAAAGGGTTATATTACGGCGAGCCGCATCATCGAACTCGGATCTCCAGAATATAAGTGAGGTGAAAATAAGGATGAGTGAGGAAAAGATTAAGCGGAGCCTAGGTGCATGAAGTATGAGATGCCTCCCTGAACCACCCTGAACTCTAAATAAAATTCAAGATGTTCCTTAGTGGCAAAAACGATATGTCGCTCAGTTCGTCAAAGAAGTAATCTCCGAGGGCAATTTTTCTGGTTCTTCCTAAGCTAGGGCATTTACAAAGGAAGTGATAAGAGCCATCTTCCGCCTTTTCATCTTGACACCCTTTTCATAAGTCAGATGAGCTGATGTCCATTCTACACATGTGGGTTTCCATTGAGTTGTGATTGTGACCCATAAGGATTCCAACCAAAAGAGAAAATTAGGGTCTGATTAGTTCGAGAAGGAAGTCTGTTTTTTTTTTCTTAGAGATGTTCGGCCATAGATTCCTCGAAACCCGGAAAGTATCAAGAAGTGCTGACCATCTATTGCTTGTGGCTTCGAGCAATATAAATATAAATATCGATAGAATAAAGAGAGACAAGAAACATTTTGAAGGTGTCCGATCCCTTTATCTGGTTCGTATATACAGAGGCATAATGAAAAACACACATTATTTAAACAAAAAAATAAAATTATATTTTTAATGCAGAAATAATTAATAAAAAAAAAATTAATTTTTTTCTAATACAATTGCAATCATGGTTTAAAAAATATCTTTAAAAATATATATATATATAACTTAAATTAATACCAAGCAGCGCGTTTTCTTTTACCGTTACATTACCTAAGATTGTAACGCCACAACACGACATCAAAAATTACTCACATAAGTATATATATATTTTTTTTTTAATTTATGTTTTTATGTATTTTTAACAAAATGAGAATTTTCACAGAAAATCCATAATGACAAATTAACAAAATTAATTACAATTTCGAATAGATTTTAAAAAACTGAGCATTTTTAGTTGAATCTTAAAGAAATTTCAATTGTTCGATTTACAAAATCATAGAAATTAAAATAATAAATGTAATTTTGTTTAAAAATTAAAAAAACAAAAACAAAATACCATTAGTTTATGATATTTACAAAATAAACCATTACATTTTATTTTCTAGTCTAACAGTTGATTTTTTTGATTCAAATAAATCTCACTTGATTGCCAAAATACTTTGAATTTTACTTTTCATTTTTTTTTTTGGTATTGCTCAATCGAATGCATTTATTAAATTTTATAGAAATTCTTAAAATAATTATAATCTTATCTATTCAAAAATATTCCTAATTTTAAGTTTTGTCATCTTTAATGTACATTTGTGTTTATATATATACATAATGATTTTCTTATGTGTATGTGTGTGTGTGTGTTAGTTTCTGTAATACAATAGTCTTTTCTTTTTTTATTTATAGGATACAACAGTTATCTAAAAGAAAAAGTCTCTTTCTTAAAAGTTCACAATATTACTTTTTGACGTTTAAGGAACCATCTTGAGCGTATTTCATTTAAAAACAAAAGAAAGAAAAACTAAGAAAGTTCGAAAGATCATAGCTTAGACTAAAACCATTACTACAAAACAAAACTTATCATAGGAAACAACCAACGAGAAACATGTTGCTTAAATTAATCGTTTAAATCACATACGATTTCGACGAAAGAAAAATGAAGTCTCGTGAAATTGAATCAACTCTTAATAACTATTTTTTATACACAAACTAAACTTAGTTATTTATCAAATAATTAAAAAAAAAAAAACAAATACATAAGTAGCAAAAGCTTTCGCAGAATTGATAAAATTAACTTGCTGCATTATTTATCTTCTATCTCTCTTCTTTAACTATAGTTGTTGTTGGTGTTGTTGTTGTTGGTCTATAGTGTGTTGATGGATGTGGTAAGAATACTGCAATCCAATCATGTGTGAGCACTGGCTGAAAGTTGTTCCAATCTCGCACACAGTTCTTGTGCTAACCGCAATTGATTTGATGCGGCGCATGATGCTGCGGTGACAGATGGAACGATGGTGGTGGTTGGTGCAGAGAGCAAAGCTTCTGGATAGCTGGTACAAACTCCTTGCCAGCGAGCTTTACTGCAGGCATGTGACTGTAAACAAAAGAAATGAAGAGTTGTTGAACCAGATCGTCTTTAAAATAAAAATATGTATTATTTTTTTTGTTGAAAATGAATGAAACTGGCGAAGTTGAGGAAAACGTCAAATTACACTTTAAATATCAAATTGAAACACAAATATCTTAAGATATAAAAAATAGACTTATATTTTTGTTTTGCAATTTTGCATCTGTCAATTTCCACAAAATGATAGCTGTCACTTATGAAGTTGCAATATTCGGTTAATTCCCTATTGTCAGAATCAGATGGATTGACCAAAGGTTTTGTTTTGAAGCACTTGTGGGACATCTTACGTAAAAAACATGTGAATTGTAACCAATTTCTTAAGAATCTAGAGTTTTATCAAGTTTATAATTTCTTTAATCATATTAAGCATCAACTTTAACAGATGTCAAATTGGATTCCGTTGAACGTAAACAATGACTGACGTATACATTTGATCTAAAATTGCCAACTTTAACTCTCGAATTATTCGTTATTCAACATATTATGTTTTTTTTTCATGTTTTTCAAATATCATTATCAATAAAGGCAAATATAATGGCATACCAAAAAAAAATAGAGATTAAACAAATCTAACAGGAAACATTGATAACGGTGGAGGTGTTTTTCCACACCTGTCACAGTGACGTTTGTTTGCTATGTTGTTTAAAATTCAAACAAATAGAATTGAAAATATTTTCTTAACGATTTGTACTCGTATATGAATGTTTTATGTACATACATATATCTTTGCAGGTATTTAATAAAATATGTTATATTTCTAACGTATAACTCTAACATTTGACACTTAGATAAGAGAAATGTCATAATAACAAATATGTATGTTTATTCGAATGAACGTCATTCTGGACGTCATTGGAAGTTGTTTTACATTTAATCTTATATTAGTATTATTATTAATTGTGTAAATAAAACTTAAAACCTCTAAAAAAATTACTTTGGTATATTACTGACTGAACGCTTTTTGTGGCTGGCTTGAGTGTGAACAACGCCATGATGATGGCTTTGTGTTTGAGATCGGTGAGGAGCTATTTTACACTTTTCAATTTCAATACCATACAAAAACCATCTTCATATAGCTTTGTAAAAAGTGACAATCTAAAAACAGACTACATATACATATATGTTCCTGGCAACACTACACTGTCGTTTTACTGAAAGCCTTTTTGTTCCAAAGCCAAAAAACACAGTGGCTACAGATACAGAATGAAGAAAGTGACAATCTAAAAACTGACTATGTGCCTGGCTACATAGTCGTTATACTGAAAGTCTTTTTGTTCGAAAACCAAGAAAACATCGTGGCTATAGAATGAAGAAAAGATTGTTTTCTTTCAATCTACTTCTCCTTACCTCACGCATTTAAAATCCAATTATCTCAAAAGCTCACAATAAAAAATCATTAATGCTCTCACCAAAACTTATTTTTAATTGCGGACTGGCGGTGGTCTTCGGAAGGGATCTAGCCTTCTCTTTTACGCACCTTTCAGTAAAACGATGTAGTGTAGCCAGGCGCTATTATATTTTCTATCAATTGATTTTCTGCGGCGAAAATAAATTGAGCAAGCGAGTCTTATGTCGCTTTCGTGTGAACGTTCGTAGTTACTCCTTTTTCACACCTTCTTCTTACGAAAAATCCTCACTGGAAGTCAAATTTGACATTTCCGATTATCTTATAGCAAAACTGATACAGTGCGATAAAAATGTATATGTATTTATGTGTAGGTGTATGATAGAACTAAAATAATTTTAAAATAAACTCACCATCGTAAAGTCTCGCTTCCATTGGACACCACATTGTCCATCGCACAAAGGGCATGGTCTTTCTAAACTATATCCACCGCATTCTCCGCAATCCAATGACACATGATCATCAGTCCAAGATACTCCGCATGTGAAACATGAACCCATATGCGCACGTAGCTCTTCAATAGTTAGTACATTATCCATGGAAATTTCCAATGGACTGCCAACTAAATCTGACAGCGACGATGACATACTTAAACTGCTTCGTCTGAAAAATCGTAAAAAGAAAAAAATAAGTAAATTGAAGTCGTCTAATCTTGGAATATAATGTATGTAATTAAAATTGCAAATTTCATTCTCGTGGCGACATCCTCCAGTCAGTTAATAAAATAATTTATTTGTCTACTATACAATCTAGTCTGATGCCTCTGCACTTTGTTCTACATTTATATATATATATTTGTGCCAAATAAATTTACTTCCGTTAAAATCTTCTGATTCTCAACTGTTTTTTTTTGTTTCAGTTTCATATTATGCATAGGTATACGGAAATGAGAACATTTATTTATTTCGTATGCGCCTCATTACATTCTTAGACAGTATTTTTATCGAAAATAATAATTAACAAGATAACAAAACGCCATTCTGACAGTTCTTAGTCATGTTTGCCCGGATCTCATGGTCAAATGGAATTCGAATTGCATTTCATGTAAACAAAAAAAAATAAAAATTAGAAAACGAAGAAGAAAAACAAGAAAAATTAAATATATGCAGTCACATTGTACGTTAGTAAGTGAATTAATTATATGCTAAGCATGCAGATGTCTATTAATAGCCACCATTTTGAAAGCTTCAAACGGACGACGGAGACGGTGACATATATTGCTGGTGTGATCACAGATGTGCACTCCGCCTAATTGCTTTATTCTGTTTACTCAATCACTAACTGAAATCCAATATTTAATTGCATTATTTTGTTAAGGGCGGTAAGAAGAGAATTACAAGGCAGCGGCAACTGCGAATCGTTTCATTGCATCGGATATGTAGTGTAGGTATACCTACACCAACATACGTCATGAAAAGCAAAAGTAAATCATTTGAAAGTAATATTCAACCAGGCCTCAGTGACAGAATTGTTTAAAAATGTCTGTCAGAAATATTTTCCTAGCTGAAAGATGTTTTGCATAAAGTGTAAACAATTAAATTAATTTCCTTTGACATTAGCATTTTTGGCAATCATCGCACATTGAGAACTGTCAAAAATCGGCGGATTCCGGAAATTTATTTTAATTGTATTTCACACGCCACCGCGCCAACAAAATCTCATCACGACTAACGACGCCAACGCCCACATTGTCATGTGGTTTTTAAATCTATTTTACTTGTACATATACATACATATATTGAGATCTTATTCACTTTTATTATTTGATTCATACCACTATGCATGTTTGTGTATATAATTTATATAAAAATAGTGCATTTTTGAATTTAAATGTCAAATTGACAGCACTATTTTAAAAGAAAATGATCTCCCAAAACCAGTGGATTATGTATAAGATTCAACAAGGTGTCCAAAGCCAATTGTATTTTAAGCATTCGAAATATTTTTTATTTATATTCAATGCAAACAATTTAGCAGTTGCAAATGCCAAAGCTTGCAATTGACATTTTAGTTCAAGTTCAATGAAGAATTGCATTCAATGTGCCAAATATTGATTTACTTTTGTTGTTCGAACGATATGCTTGTCACCCTTTCACACGAGGAAACAAGTTGCTGGAGATTTTTCGATGTTTTTTGTAGCTTTCGCTATGTTTCGTAAAATTTGGAAAGAAATGTCAAAAAAAAAACTCTTCAAATCGTTGACTGGGTCAATTTTCTTCACCTCCTTTCTTTCGTGGCTCGTGCCATTCTCTCTGTGTGATAGGGGATTTAAATTTATATGCATGCATCTGTAAAAAGATCTGTTCGTGTAGTTCATTTGTAGATTTAAAAAAAGAATGTTTAATGTCAAAACGATAGAAATGTTTATTTGTTTAGACAGGTAATGAAAGTCATTTGTAAAACTTCTTGATTAATGTCAACCATTGAATTTTTTAAACCCAGTTGATTTTTAGGCAATAATAAAACAAAAATTTAGCTTTAGTATTCTATAAGTAAAATTGATCTAGCAAACACTATATCCGATTTTATAATATGTCATAAAAAAATCAGTCACGTCTAAGCATTTACCATTCCTCTGTTTGATTGGGTGGGTGGTCCAAAACAGAAGTTAATGTCGTTATTGCGTTTAATTGAGTTAGAATACGGCACATGCGAATCCAATTGCGTTTCAATTGTAATTATAATCTGTGGATTTGTACACTATGGCGTATGAGTACTTTTTTTGTTTGCATTTCGCTTTGAATAGTTTAACATTAGAGAACGGTGGAGTGGATACATAATTTATCGAATCAAATTAAATAGCAATTTGGAGAAGTAATACGAAGTGAATCTTTCTTTTTTTTTCTTAATTTTGATTTTTTGTTAGCAAAACAAACCAAAACAAAATGCTGACGTTTTCGTTTTTGTACGACAAAATTCTAACCAAAAGATTTCATAGTCGCAATCCCAACCAAAAAAAGTAAATGCCTAAGTTATTTTGTTCTTGGATATAAAATGACTGGAGAGTTTCATAAAATGAGCTTTTCTTGGATTCTCAAACGATCACCCAAAACCGAGCAGTTTCATTATACATAGCTTTAACGCTGAGAACCGTTTAAAATTTTGTCTTGATTGTCATTTAAAGATCAACAAACTATAATCAAATTTCATTTGCACTTTAGAATTTGAAAAAAAAAAGCCGTAATCTATTGAAATTTTCCCAAAAGCAAAACAATAAAACTATTTATATTTTTTGGGTTATCTTTATGTTATTTTCGTTTCATAGAAACATCAAAATATCAATAAACAATAATTTATTCTAAAATTAGACAAATAATTAAAACTCAATAGATTGTATAGGTATTTAATCTTATCAACTTCCTGAGAATAATCTCGAAAATGTGTTATTTTTATAGAACTTCAAAATCAAGCCCACGAACCCTAAATTCTTTCTTAATTTTTTTTTTTAATCAGATTGAGGAATATTTTTATCGAATGAACAAATGTATCTACTACATCTGTGTTATCCGTGTCATTACATACACTATTTTTCACAAAACACTATCGTCATTTTTACTGTCAAGAACAAGGAGTGAGAATGATTTCTTTTAGGATTCGTTATTCAATTTTTTTTCTTCCATTAAGTAACTTGAAAAAAAAAACAAAACAAAGCAATTAACTCTTTTTTGGCATGTGGAGGAAATATACATACCTACATACATATGTATGTAGCTTCGGCTGAAGTTGCCAATCATTTGAGGGCACTAAGAGGTATTTCACCCACAATTTTTAAATAAATACGGAAATGAGGTTGGTTATCTGATAGCAGGGCGTAATGTCAGATAATACAATAATTTAAAATATTTTATTATCCACAAAATTAAAATTTCGTTTTATGTCCCAATTTAACCTTTCAAATTAAATGAAACGATATGAATTGACATTTTATAAACTGTCATATTGAGGTGAAAGAAATTCGAATTTCAGAGATTTTTTTAATTGCCAAATTAAGTGCATACACTTATTTATGGTGGTAAATTTATAAATCAAACCAGTTTTGAATTTATTATTGTTTGATTTACATATGTACATATGATATGTATGTAGTTAAATGGTAATTTGTGTGAAAGCAAACAAAACAAAAGTGCTAAGTTTTCGAATTCGAAATTTGATTATGTACTTCGATGAAATTTTATAGTTGTTTGTGTGATTGTTTGGGTATATATGTAATTGCAATTTTACATATTAGTAAATATATTTTTCTGCTTTCAGTGGATAAAAGTTAATTGCGAGTTTTCGACATTCAATCACCTGCAGCTTTTCCGCTGATTTGTATGGATATGGATATGTTACTGAGGCTCAGTTTTTCAGTGCGATATCATCCTAGTTTTGGGGTTAAACCCGAGATAACTCCTGAAACCTTCAGTTTCTCAGTCAAATTAGATCCCGAATAAACTCAACAAATTTGGTGAGTTAACTCTGGACTAGCTGAATAGGTATTTATGAAAGATGCGCGTCAAAAATCTATTCAAATCGAAGTACAACACTATGGAAAGGGCGCCATCTTGAATTCGATAGTGAAACATTGATTTCTTTGATGTCGCACTTCCATTTCGATAGATTTTTGACAACTATGAGTCAAATTATTAAATTAAAGTATTTGCAGGATTAACTAACTCTCATTTAACAGAAAAACTGGACCTGAAAGGACATGGATTTTATTGCCTCCATTAGTTTTTGTGTGGACATGTTCATAATTCGACCATCTTTCATGCCCTATGGAGGCGGCATGTAAGAAAACAATTTAAATAAAAAACGTTAATGAGAGCGTCGTATAGCCAGCTGTCAAAAAATATACCAAATTATTTGTCATCTGAAACTGTCAGTTTACTGAATTACTTTACTTTGTTATCTTTCTTAAGCTGAACATGGAACATATTTATCAATATTTAGTGGCAAGTGGCGAGAAGGATCCACAATGACATTTCTAAAGTAACTTTTAAAATATAATAGTTAAAAAGGCTGACAGAATGCATACATAGTTATGTACACCTATACGATTTACTTACCCAAGTGGACTGTAGATGTCATTGATTTGTGATTGATGTACACTGGCAATAGACATGTTAGTTGAAACTGTAAATATAAAAGAAAACAAAATTATAAGTAAAATGTTAACTAATTAAGAATATATATAATTAAATTACGCTACGATTAAATAAATTTATGAAGTGTTTCCAATTCCTTTCCAAATGTAAATAATAGGTTTGTTTGTTTACTTTTTAAAACTGCCAATTTCCACTAGCTTAAGTCGAAAGTTCTGTCAACGTTAATTTGGGAAAATAAAATTGAACTAAAATTGGTAGAAACTGAAGGTTCGCCATTGGAAATGATGTCATTTTTGTCAAATGATTAAAAAAATCAAATGAATGCGTTCAGTACGATATGGATTTAGTTAAATTCGATTTTTTAAATTATTGGTCCTATAAATATTTAAAAAATTATAAACAAGTAACGCTTAACTGTATTTAAGTTTAATTTATGAAAATTAATATATCCTATATGTACATAGTCAACGAAATCTTTTCTAATGTTCTTTAATTTAACTATATACATAAATATGTATATTATACTGAGAATAAAATACTTTCATGTCATGCATCATTTCTTTTGTTTTTTTTTTTTCAAACACGAAACAAGTACTGAAGCGTAACGTTGAGAACGCTGATGATTTTTTTTTTATAAAATTTAAATCAAAAGCTGTCATGACAGTTGATACTTTTATTTTTGTTAAAATCTTTCAAGCTTAAAATATTGAATCTCACACAAAAGATTGCACAATGAAAAACCAATCAATTGTGCATTTTTGCGGCGACCGGCGGCAGCGGTAGCGATAATCTCAATTAATTTTCTTGTGTGATTTGAAGCTTTTAATGGATGTGGTGAAATTCAAGTGTCTACATATTTAAAAAAAAAAAAAAATTTAATTGTGTCTGCGTAGTATTAAATGAAACGTATTACGAATTTGTTTATTGCGTTTGTTTCTACCAATTATTGTAATTTCGTACTACTGGGAAAAGGTATTGTTACGAAAGATGCTGGGTGGTGGCTCATGTTGAGAATGTGTAAAAATTAGCGTTTGTCTTTGAATGCATTCATTTGTAGTAGATACACAAACCGACATGGCGGCAGTTATGACATTCATTAGTTGGTACCCAAACCATCATCCACATGAAACGGACGTTAACCTAAGTCGTTGCCAAATACGCTGCTAATGCGAAACGAAATTTGTTTGTGGTCTCCAACACGATAGCGAAATGCTTACGGAAACCACAGCTAAAAAATATCTATTGAAAGCGTCACCAAATGCAAAAAACAAATACAATAAAAATAACAAAGTGAACGAAACAACAAATACAAACACGAATAAAACTCAAGTGTCACTTCTCCGGACACAATTAATCGTCCGAGCATTAATTCCATGCGAAAAAAGAGCGGAGATTTCTCCAAATAATCTTCAACACACATGGTGGACATAAACTGCTTTCTGTTTAGTAATTTGAAAATTCTTACAAAATTTCAGAAACTGTGTTTTTTTCCTATGTAACTTTGTAATAATTTTAAAGTTAACAAACAGATCTAATACAACACATATGAAACGGGAAACGTCAAACGTCAAACAAACTTATTTGCGTTCACACATGTGTTTTTTATTTGTAATATAAAATTGCATCGTATGCATCAGTGATGAAAATGAAAGATGTAAAAGAAAGTTAGAGTTGAAAAAATAAGGTGCCTCAAGGTCTTACTATAGAATCTTAAAAAAAAAACAAACCTTAGCTCTGTTCGTTTACTTAGAAAAACCTATAATTTCTACAAATTGAAGTCGAAATTCCTGTCAAAATTGGCAGCTTTGGGAAGTAAAAGAGCAGACCTTTCTTGTGTTTGTGATTTATTGCCTGTATTCGATTGATTACCTAACCTATTGTTTTGCATCCCAGTTATTTATTATTCAAAGCACGTGATTATCACGTTGATTTATTTTAAAATTGTTAACAATTCGTTAATTTCCAAGGCAAAACTTGAGTCACCCACCTGATTGAAGGTGTATCTACTTATACATATATTTAAAATGTATAGAGGAAGGGGATTTCTCAAGATGCAAATTTTAATTTGTTTACAAACCTTTTTACTACAAATCGTGATATAAAAACCGGTTAAATAAAAACAAACGTCATTCACGATAGTTTCAATTCACAAGAATTTCAGTTTTTTTATTTTTGATTGAGAAAAGATAAAATATGATTTCCATTGAACTTATTTAAATATTTATTATCTTGACAGGGAAACTTATGTTTGAGTACCTATTTATTTATAGAAGGTCTTAAGTGAGTCATTTTTAAAATGATAATTGGCTGTAAATGTTACATTATAGTAGTTACAAGGAAAATATCAAAACAAATAAATAGCGAGCTACGTCTGCCTCTAATCGTATAGACAATATGAAATTACCGAAAATAGAAAACAGGTTAACATAAAAGATGCTATGTTAAATATTAAATAGTGTGTAACACTCATTAAATTGACCTCAATAAATAAATATTAATGATTAGGAAGGAATTTTGATTTACTGTTTGATGTCGGTGGATTAGGTACTTTAATTTTTTATTAAGTTTTAAATCCACTTGGAATTGATATATTTATGGACAGCTAGGCGGCGTTAAAAACCATGTGTCGTACAGCAACGATATGAAATAAAACTAAATTTTATAGAGATATTATTTTTTTTTAAATTAGCAACACTATTTCTAATGACAGTCAATTTGACAGCTGACAGTTTATTTGTGTTCAGTATTACCATTTCAAGATGAGTAGACTTCTACTTAAATAATTAAAACGTTTGTAATAGGTCGTTTTACCAAATAGCAATATATTCCTCTATGGTTTAATCACAAACGTAAAAATCTTCACTTTGATGAAACTGACATTTATTTAGCTATTTTTGAAAGGAAATACTATAACAAATATAAATATCAGCAAACACTTCTTTAACATTTCCAATTTTCGTTTGAAATTTTGCATCTATCACTGATGTGATCAAAGAAATGGCTTTAACTTTTTGACGTTGGCGGATTCGTTAAGTTTGGCCCAGTTTCACTTTGATGAATCTGACAGCTGTCAAGTTATTTTTCGGAAAGCAAATATTGACATTCCGTGGGGTATGTTTCGATATGAACAAATTTGATAAAAAAAATAACAACCCCATTTTATTTTCAATTTTGCATCTGTCAGAACTATCAAAGTAATGGCTGACACTTTTGACTTATCTGGCTTGTGCAGAGGGTGCCAAGATGAAAAGGCGTCATCGGGCTCATCTCATATGCTTTCTTTTTGAATGGCCAAGCTTAGCTCGCCACACTAGAAAGGAAAGCTACCTTGGAAAAATTCTAATTCGAACAACAGTTGCCTTTGTCGTTACCATTCCTCATTACTTTCAAACTCCTTGCAGTAACTAACTGTTTACAACAACAAAAAATAAAATAGGTTATAGATTTTGCTAACAAAGTCAATAAATTCATCCCGTCAATATTTTTTTAAGGCCAGATACTTTGAATTTACAATCAGTGTATAGTCTTGCTAATCAATATCTATAAATTTATATCAGACAGGCAAGCACAAAAAATGTATGTACGCATATGTAAATGCATGAGACATTCAGTGGGCGTCTTTTGACACATACATCATGTTACTGTTATATATAACCAAAGTCGATTGCAAATAATGGAATAATAAATTTTGCTAATTTATGAGGAAAAAAATGTCAGAGGTAGGTAATAATAAATCAAATATGTAGGTACCTACATATAACCCAGACAAAGCTTGGTTAAATTAAAATACATACCTTAACACTGAATCAGTTAAGAATCATTTTTGTTTATGGCAATTTACAGCAAATAATAAACAAAAAAACGAAATGTAAACAAAACAAACCTCGATCTTGAACGCCAATGCTACGCACACACCATGTTTTTTTTTTTTTTGTTGCATCTCTTTTCACTTTGACAAGCACATTGCATTCATTTGTTTTGTTTATGTCAGCATCTTTTTTCTTCTTTTTTTTTGACATGTAGAGCATTCAATGTCACAAAACGGATTACAAGTCACTTGATACTGTTGTAGGCCTATGGTAGTTACGTTTTACATATATGTTATGTATGTACATGCATATTCCAACCTTCTATCATGATGAATGTGTGTGTGTGTGTGTGTAATCGTTAAATAAAGGTCACCTTATTATTTTCAACGAAACAAGAGATTCAGGGGAATAATTTTAGAACGTTATTTATAAGAATGGTTGACATTTTAACCGCAACTATGAGTTAGCTGAAATCAATGACAGTGTTCACATTTGACTTACTCTGCTCTACTCATATTGACATTTGTTTGTTTTATCTTACTCCACCTCGTGATGAGAAAGAGATAGTAAAGTGAGGCAGGATTTTTTCAAAAAAAATCTTGTAAGGTGGGAGTGAGATAAAAGAAAGAGATGTCAAAATTACCTATCTGACTTGACAGTTTGATGATATTTCTACACTCCCCCAATGTTTTAAATATAAAATACGTTACATTTCACGATGACATTTCAAAATTTAACTTTTCTTATGCAAAAGAACTTTCAAATAAAAAAAAGGAAATTCAACTTTGACGATATTATTGTTCAAAAGATCGTAAAAATTCAAATTTCATCACCCATTTCTTACAACAATGATGAAATTTCTGCAATAACACTATCTTAAGGTTTAACCCACAAAATGTTTTCGAAAATAAAAAATAAACAAGTCATAAATTTGGTTGACATAACGATGACATTTAAAAAATTTAACAAACAAAATTCCTTTTACGATATTTTGTTGTTCGATAGATCGTAAAAATTAATAGTTAATCATCAAGATTTTATGAGAAAATAAAAGCCGAATAAATCATTCTTACAATGTTTGAAGTTCATAACACATTATATTGTATATTTGAAAAGAACATTAAATTGATTGAAAGGAATAAAATCCTATAAAAATAAAAAAAAATAAAAGATCAAAAAAATTTAATTTTGCAGTTGATAAGATTATACTGGTTGGCGTGCTTTTGTGGAATAAACCACGATTAGGGTGATATTATAAATAATGTTTATTATATTTTAAACAATTAATAAAATCACACAGCAACAAGAGAACAATTATCAAATTATTTCCGGAGCGTTTTTCTGGTCAGGCGCTTGAACGTGGTGGGTAGTTCTTTTTTAAAGTAGGCTGATTAAGATAATGATATAATTCAGCGTTTTTTTTTTTTTTTGAAACTTTGTAGGCGTATAGAATGACGAGAGTCAGATACACATTGATGATACATTTACATTTATATTTGTCAGAGGTTTAAAGGTAGAATTAGTTTTAGAGAAGAGGCTGACATTGAAAATAAAGACCAATTTAAGATAATTTTGAAGATAATATTTTATTGCAGTTTATTTATAGAAAATTAGACTTAACGAAAGAAATTCTTCATCAATATTAAGCTCTGGAGATGCCATTTTAAGTTTTGCTTAAACGCAGTAAATACAGTTTGCGATGTATGCGCATTGACGTTTAATTTTACCTAGACATCGTGTAAATACAGTGCTGACACCATTTTACAAATCATATTAATTTTATTCCCTACTTTTTTTTTTAAGTTTTCTGGCAGAAATAACGGCAGTTTATCACTCGTGTAAATGTTTACGCTGAACGTAAACAAATTCTGAAAGTAAACCTTTAAATACTACGTTTTCACCGACCAAACATTAAACCGAGATTAATTTTAATCTTCTTCAAATCTCGAAGATTAACTTAACAAATTTATTTCTTAAATCTAGGAGACTAGAAACTAATCTTGTTAAATTTTCAAAGGGCCAATAGTTTAACAAATCGAACTAACCTCCATATGTATACTCAACTCATATCGCACTGAACGCATTCATTGCGAAATTGATTTTTGTTTGTTTCGTTTGGCACAAATTAAACTTTCTGTCTCACTTCGACTTGATAAGACGGTGTTCACATTGGACTGACTCATCCGATTTTTTTTTTGACATGAATCCAACTAATGTGAACATATCAGATTTACTTTGACGTTTAGCAGTCGTTTAAACAAAACAAAAATCTGTGCAGTTTGAGGGATTAATTAAAATTTTTTTCACTTACAAAATCGGAGGAGTCAGGCCAATGTGAGCACCGTCTAAGGAAAAAAAACTGAAACAACAACAACAGTTTCGTTTTTAAAGGTATACTGTCACAGCTAACTAATTGTTAATCTTGTTATGCGGTGTAGGTAAATACAAAATTGATTTATTTAATCTAAACTAAGATAAACCCTCGGTGGAAACTAAGCAAAAGATGATGAAATATTTGAGAGATTTCACGAATCAAAATTATTAAATAATATAAGTGACATTTATAGCGAAGTTTAGCTGAAAATTAATGAATATCGTGCCTTAAGCAATCATTATAAAAAGTATATAGGTACATATGTACATATATAATTAAATGACTAATGGCTATGCATGTGACTACTGTTTATGTATATATTTTGTCTACAAATATGTCGTCTTTAAGTTAAGAGATAGCTTAAGTGTGAATGAACCTATTAAGTCGTAAGTAAGTGTGATTGTAAAATTTCGTAATCACTGGTTGGTTTGAAATGATTAACTGATTCAGTAGGTATTTAAATTCTTTCATATATGTACCTACTCAATTTAAAGCCCACCATAAAGTTTGTTTAATTACGAGTTCTTATGATTATTGTGAACAGTGCTTAGTTTGCTAACTGTCTCATGAAAAAGATTATCATATTATTTATCAAAAAACCAGCAATTGCACTCGAATAAGTTAGCACAAGCTGATAAAAAGTTAAAATTTTGATTTGGCCTTAAAATTATCAGTGATGATTGTGAATTAAATTGAGCTATATATTTATTCACTATAAGGGTATTCATGCAACGTCGTAAACTTCCCGACATGTCGCCGTCGTAAATTTGAAAAGTTTTCGACACACGTTTGATGAATGGCCCTCAAAACTGATGGCTTAAATGTTGTAAATGATGTGGTAAACGAATCAGCTGATTATATACCGACGGCATTCATTTTGTTCATGTCAATGTCATTTTCAATTATTTTATTGTTCTTTATTAAATTGTATCTCACCTTCGCTATGTTGTAATAACAAAAATGATTTGTTTTCGTTTCTCTTCGATTTCATTATAATTTTTTTTATTTTAAATAGTTTTCGTGGTTATTAACAAATTTTGACACATGAAATGTCATAATACCATTAAACAAAATTCTCAACGTTTACCATCTTCATTTATGACACTTACGACTAAAACTCTCGTCGGAAAATTAATTTTAGGATTAAATGTAATAGATTTCTCATATGTACAAATGTTGACAATTTGTTTTCGACTTTACCGTCGCCCACTTGCAGAATTCGGCCCCAAGGCTTTGACATAATTATATACAAATGAATGAATCGATAAGCGAAAAAAAACTCTAAAATCGATCCGAAGAGCAATGATACATTTTTGGGAACATTTTTGATGTTTTTTTTTGGAATCCTAAAAATATGTTCAATGGAAAATGACATATCAAAAACAAATAGTTCAGAATAGGACATGAAATTACAATAAAGGTTTTTTTCTCATTGTAAATTTTAAACTAAACGTCGGTTTTAATAAGCGAATTTAAATAAATTATAAACATGATTAACATTAACAAATAATGGAAAAAAAGTTGTTAATATTTAAATGCAATTATAAAATCAAAGCTAATTTATCTATCATTTCTTCGAATTCCCATTAGAATACCACATTTATGTAAATAAAACCGACAGTTGATTTCCCAATGGAAACCTCAAACTACGCACTTAGAATTTCAATAGAATTAAACATACCTATACTTTTCTATCAGGTATAAAATAAAATTAAACTTCATTGAATCAAAATAATCACACAGTGCAGTTCACAATAATTGATCAAAGCAGAAACAATGTTTTTTTTCGATTCCTTAATTGCTGAGACTTTTTGGTTTTTTTTTTTCCTTTCAAAAAATAAAACCAAAGACAATTAAAAAAATGAGGCTTTGCCAGTTCACTTGATCAATTAAAATACATGTGCATTTTTGTGTTGTTTGTATTTGATGGTCTTCAATTGATCGACTCATAAAATTTCTCATGATGATCATCAGTGAGATCAGATCGTTCAAAGTTTTATGAGTTTTATTTTTACACACAAAGTTTGAAACTGCAATCTTTTCTTAAGGTCAGTTTAAACTCTCATAGTATTGTTTGATTCTAGGTGTATTGCATTTATAGAGAGAAAAAAAAAGTTTAAAACGATTGAAGAAGATCACTTAAAGATGAGTGGAGATTATCAAATCGATTACATCGTTTCTTCTTACAAGGCCATCAATGAACTTTCAATGCATTTATGTCTTATAAATTACTTCCTCTTAATGTAGACAAACAAAAAAAAAAAACAAATCAAAATTACATGAGACATGAGGCGAAGTCTAATGGTTGTGGTGTGATTGCAAAACACCTCAACACATTCTTCATGGAATGCAGAACTTTAACCTTCGGTGGCGCGGCTTGGGTTGGTTATGGTTATGGCGATGAAGTCGAGCGGCGCTACTATTTAAATGCATTCATTGAGCCCACACAACTAAACCACTCATAAGTGGAAATATGTATGTAGTTGAATAGGGTATGAGATAAGCTTTTGTATATGAAATTTGTGTCAATGATTGGCTTTGGCGCAGTTTTATTAATATATATTTTTTTTTGTTTACTAATTTTTGAGTCAATTTCAAACATATTTACAATCACGCGATCGTAAATGTCATGTGTCACGCAGGAGTTGTTGATTTTATACTCTTAATCAACCTGCTAATCTTTTTTTTTTGATCTTATTGTCTTTAAAAACAAGAATTCAAAGTACAATCGAGTCAAGCAAATGCAATTCATTGTACAACAACAACAAAAAAAACCAACAGTGTCGAGGATAAAAAATTAAAAGAAAAAACAATTTTGACAGCTGATTTTAAGAGTTTTATTATTGTTTGCCATTTTAAACGAACAATGGAGTCATTTTTGTTTTCTTTTAATTTCAATCCTGAATTTTTTAACTAATTAAGTATCATAACAAGTTTAATGTTAATAAATACTGCACTAGGTCCTAGGTATGTGTATTTAATTATTCCGAAAGAAGACTTTTTTACAAAAAAAAAAAAAAATAATTAAACAAGTTTGATCAAAATCTCGAGTTTAATTTAAACGAACGCATAACCTGTCATGCAGTGCAATTATCATAAATAAAAAGACAGTTATTTTTAGAAGAAAGTAAATATCGTGTGTGGGTTTGATGATGATTTTAAAATTCAAGAACACATAGTAATTCTGGTTGTCACAAATAAAACATCATAAAGTTTGATAGAAATAAGGCTTCTTTCGAACTCAAGTCAAGTCTTCTTCGTTAAGGTGATACAATAAACAATTATATAATTGTTTGTGGTGATACACATTGCATCTATTAGTTTACTTGCCAAAACTGTCTATTAATTTTAGTTCAAAGTTCTGTCAAGTTCATATAACAAAAAAAAAATTGTCAGTTTTGGAAAGTGGACGAACAGACTTATTGTCAATAAAACCTACCTGTCAAAAATTATAATCGGTTGTACATCACACATTTCGGAGCGATTTCATTTTCCATTGGTTTTACTCAAAAATCGAATTATTCTGTCTATACTTATTCCAATGGAAAATATTTTTTTTTTCGTTTTTCATTGAAGATTGAAGAAGTTTGATTTATTTAAATTTGTCATGTTTTATAAACAAAAATTATTTTAATTTTAATACCCATATAATATGTCTGCATATATTTTTTTACATGCAACCTTCTTTGATAGATGGGACAATCACAATTTTGTATTTTTACTTGTTCTGACGTTAATCATTTAAATGTGCTTTCATGTTTTGTTTTGCTCTGACCTTGTTCTTATTTAACAAACTTATGAATTGATATATAGTCTGAAGAAATGTGTGGATTGTCTTTTCATCGATACTGGATATATTTAATAAAAAATGACACGACATGTTTTATTCGAAAAAGCAATTCTCTATTTTGAGAGCAAATCTTTCACATTGCAAAAAAACTTGAGTAAATCTTTCACATTGCAAAAAAAAAACTTAAGTAAATTGAGATTTCGATATGAATATTTTGTTTTCGGGGCGAATGGATTACGATTTCAGATTGATTTTTTTTGTTATGGCACTGGTATCTATATATTCACGGATGTGGAGCTGGTATCTGTCAAATTGATGACTTTCAATTGTACCTACTGGTGCAATAGGGGTAAATCTGCCGAAACATTCTGATTTCTGATCCAAAAAAACCAATTTATATGCCCAATAAAAGGGAGAACAAAATAGCCACACTTCCCCTCTCTGAAGTGGCTAATGGCGTTTTCGATTGGATTGTCGAACCTTTCCACATACCACACTTTTTGAATCTGTCAAAATGAAAAGTGACATTCATCATTTTGTGAAAACTGACGGATGCAAAATTGCAAAACAAAATGTTTGCGTAATTTTAATATTTAAATTGTAATTTGAACCACAATAATCTTGCTATTTGTGTTAATTTATCACACACAATTCCAGGGACCCAATTCCGGGAGCCTGAGTTTTCACTATATCCCAGATACCGTGTAGATAAATTGGCAAATTTACTAATGCATACTTAGAAAGCGAATAGAAAGTGTGCAGGAAAAATTGTTCACACTTGCGGAATTGGCACCCAGTATTTACTTTGAAAAATGGATAACAAATGTCAGTTTCCACAAAGTAATGATTTTGACGTTTGATATTTTGTGAAGAGGTCTTTCGAATATGAAAAGAAGATGTCCACATAAATTTAAAAACACACTTACGAATTCCGCCATTTTAAACAAAATGTCACCTTAAGACATTTGACACATTTGAGAAGTAATCCGATGTAAATATATATTGTGTCTGCTCTTTCATGAAATCTGGAACAGATAAGACCCGGACAAATTTTTTTTGGAACAGCCAATCAAAAACTTTCGGCGAAGTAGGAAGTAGGAGTGAAAAAGAAGGAACAAATTAGTAATCCGAATTTATAAACAAAAACGAAATAAGAATAGCTGCTTGTTAAAATATGTATTTATTCGTAATTTTCTCCTTGATTTATACCCAGCAGTTAATGGATTTTCCCACCTTATAATACAATAATTAGTGTTTTCCTCAAAATAAGCTTTTTATTGTTTGTTGCATTTGAATTTTTCCAACTATTCCAAGCCTTTCATATTCCCTTCATTAGAATCTACGTTTTATAATGCATAGGTATTAAACAAACAAGTTTACTGATAATTGCAGATAAATTCAAACAAAAACATACTACTCTTTAACATTCGCCCTTATTTAAAATTTATTCATTCAATGATTCTTCGTAAAGAATAAAATTATCCTCAATAGTAAGATTATATTTATATTTCTTTGATTTATTCAGTTTAACTGCATTCAATCACGTTTTCTATAGGAAAAGAAATATGAAAAAAAAAAAAAATAAGTTGCAAGCATCGCAGTTAACTATGAATGCTCATCGTCATATTCCTGATTCCACTAGGTATTATGTACATAATGTACTGAGTACAAGACAAAAATACTACAAAATCCCAAGGAAAAACTAAAAGATATATGCATGTACCTATAAACATTCTTTCCCACACTGGAAATAACTGGTATAGATTAGTTCATTTCCAGTTGATTTCTCTGGGAATGCACACTAAGCACAGTGGCGGATTATCACTCAGACAAATAAGGCCCATGTCTCAAAATCATCTTTATTTGATTTTGTTATAGTTTTTGGAATTTTCAAAGTCATTTTACACATTTTGATAAAGGAATGAACATAAGAAAAAAAGAGGGCCCCACGAAACAGAACCCAAGGGCCTTAGTTGACTTAGTATGTCCTTGGTGAGAAATTGCGTCTATCTTTCTTCAAAATCTTCATATTCTGAGTATGTATAATTTCTACAAGATCAATATAGCTATTTGTTAGATGTACAGTGCAAGTAGGTATCTTCACAGAAATGTAAAAGAGGAAAAACAGCACTTTTAGAATTGCTAGTTAGAACTAGTTTTGCCCTTTTTTTAAATAAATGTTTTGAAGATTATGGTCAGTATTTGAACTGGAGGAAACTTAGTTCCAGAATTTTTTATTGTGGCGGTCTCAGTCAAGGATGAACATTTTGGCCATCATTGTGTTGAAACTTAATGTTTAAGACTGGGTCGAATTTTTTGGCATTTAAGGGGATTAGCTAGGTTAGTATGTATTCGATTCACTTTTTATTTCATTTTCCATTCTACTATCCGTCAGATACCAGTTTTTAATTTTAAAGAAAAAAGTTGTAACTGATTTGTTGTTGATTCACGTGAAATTACCAACTTGTTTGAGTTTCACTTCATATATTTACAATAGAGATCTATAGAAATTGAATCAATATCCGTTCCGGCGGATAATGTAGTAAAATACTAGAAACCACCTTACTGGAAGTACAAAGTGACAAATCGTTTGTTTTCAAAAATGAAAAAAATTGTAACTAGAATTGCGACAAGAGCTTGTTTACGTTAACCAAGTATTTTCGTGAAGTAATATTATAATCATTATGTTTTGAAATTAACACCTTATTATTAACATTTCAAGATAAGTCGTGTGAGTAGAAATCATGTGAGTCGCGTAAGAATTCGTGCGTAGTTTAATTACAAATTAATTTTGATTGAAGAATTTGTCAACACAGGTATAATTGTAAGCGATAGGTATTTGTGGCCAATTTGAATAAACGAAACTTAAATATTTAATTTCAACGTAAGTGTTTATGTGACAATTTACGATGAGGAAGATATAGAACATAAGCGAATAATTTGAACATTAAAATTTAAGCTTCGTATCAGCAAAAACATAGACATATTGGATAACCCCAATATCATTAACTCATTTAGGTAAGGTGGTTAATTAAAGTAACCACCTTTTTATTGTTCTTTTTTTCATTTACCTGCGCCGTCTATTAATTTGATTTGAAAATTAAATTAATATATCAATCATACTTGAAAAAATTATGGTAAGAGTGGTTCAAAATCTAATGCCAAAAAATGTGAAATTTTAAATCTTGCTGTTACCGTTTTTTGTGGGCGTATTTTTATTAAATTGACAAAAAAGAAGAATATAAATTTAAGTTTTCTTATACCATTTAAGCATACCATTGTTATTTTGTGAATGCTTTATGTATTTTAATTAAAAACAAGATCACTATTATTTTTATTTTCCCAAATATTACGAATTTATTTGGTGGTTATGTGTGCTAACCACCATCAGTTATTTTTGTTCTTTCTTTCTTTAGTGGCATGCTTTTAGTTTCTTCATGATTTATAGGTAGACTTAAGTTTCTTGACACGAAACAAAACTGTCTAAGGAAGCTTTAACCAAGGAATGTTAGCTCGAGTGTATGTCAACATCAAGATAAGGACCGATTCTACGTTAAGTGATAGTTCTAGATCATACAGACTAAGCTAATAAAAATAAAACAAATCAATAATTCTTTTAGAAATCCATCGATAAGGCAGCTACGAAAGGATTAAATTGAAAGAATTTGCGGTACTTAACTTATGGCATCAGTGTGGCTCTTGCAGAGTTATTCTTTCTCCACGTAAAGAAATTACATGTTTGGAAGACTTTTGATCTCTACAACAATTAATTAAACATTACCTATAGTTTGTTAAAATATATATACAAAAATTGATAATTATTTTAATAAAGGTTGTTAATTTACATCTGTTTTTATTTCTACTGTCACAGTGGTTACCAATGATAACCACCTACTGTTTTCCTTCAAAACGCATTTCGTAACTTTTTTGTTTGGTATAATTATTTGTTTTTTACCATAACAAGTGAAAAAACACAACATTTTTATTTAAAATCATTTTTTACGATTTCGACACGTTCAAAGATTTAAGGAGACTCCAGACAATATTGTCATTAAAATACAAATATGATTTATGTATCAAAATATTCCTTTATGTTCCTTGCTGTTCCAAAAAAAAAAAACAACATCTATCTGTGTGTAGATGTTCTACACACTCCGACCAGCAACAATCGAAATAAAAAGATTTTTTACGAAATGCGGGAAAAATAGATAAAAGGGAACATGCCATTTGGCTATTTTATGTGTAAAACTTTTATATTATGAACAAAAATAAATGGGGATATCAATTAATTTCTGAGTCGACAGGAATGGAGGGGACCAACAATTTTCTGCTCAATTCGAATGGCTAAGATGAGAGGCATAGTTTTTATTAACAAGAGATGATGGTCCAGCAAGGATTTTTCACTTCTTCAGAAGATGCAGTACCCCTGAGAAATATTTCTTGCTTTTAAGTGTACCAAATTAGTGTCAGTGGGCAGAAATTTAATTTTATGATTCCTTATACCATTTTGTATAGTGTCTAAAAATTCCATAAAATTCAAGAGAGTGGTTCAGATTTTATCAAACTATGGTCGTCTCATCATACAACTTTAACCACTGAGCTTCAAAGCAAAATTATTATTTTCGAATAAAATTTGTTTTGAAATTTGTACGGTGTTTATTTTACGTTAAGAAGAATCGATATTAATAATACTTGTTTTTTTTTTTAAATCGTATTGCACTAAAATCTGAGAATAAAAAAAGATAAAGACTCCGCCAACTGCTGTGAAAAAAGTTCAAAAAATCTACCAAAAATTTTTGAAATATTTTATCTGATGCACTTTTAAAAATGCATTCTAATTTTTGTTTCTTTATAGCTTAATATGTAAGGAAATTCTAAAAGACATGCGGTTTTTGAAGTTTTGCATAACAAAAGGAAATTAGAAGCTGAACCAGCTAAGGCACTCCACATTCGTGTAGTGCAGCAAAAGAAAGAATCTCTTAACATGACAGTAGGAGGTTACACCTGATATTTGGCATACTGATATGCATTACTAGAAGGGCATTAATATAGCAGTTGAATTATTTCATGGGACGAGTGCAGGAAGGTGTTTTTCACTGACAACACTCTTTATGAAAGTAGTTGAACATAAATAGAACTCGTGGAACTTTTCACGGTATTCGAGAGACACAAGTTTCTTCGTTGATTGTTAAATTTTGTTCAGTGTATTTGTGGTTTTGAAATGTTACTAATTGTTACAAGTGCATTTCAACAATCCCAATGAAAAATCACAATCGAAATAACATTGATATTTCCAAAAAAAAAAAAAAAACAAAAAAAACCTTCACTTGAAAACCAAAATCTCATTATCCAAATTCATGCGCTTTGCATTCATTCTGCAAGGCAGAAGCACAATAAATTTATTTGTTGCATTTCAAGTGCAATTTCAAGTGTGTAAGTGAATAAATTTGCGTTTAATTGAAGTCATCAAGTGTTCCAGCACTTCACAATCTGGATTGAACTAACTACACTTAAGCACTACAGTAATTTATCACAAAGAATTATTTAGTCTTTTGTACTCACTTTAAATTTATTTATTCAATTCAAATATCCAAAAGGAAATTTACTTGGTGAAATTTTAAGTTGTTTTTTTGTTATTTTTTTTTTTTTGTATTCTTTATTTGAGAAACAAACTTCAGTTTCCCAACACACTTGAGTGATTATTTTACACGATAAATAAATCACTAAAAAAGTTCAATAAATTTTAATTTTTTGTTTATAAAATTATATCTATTTTGTATTTTTTTGTTTTAAAAACTTTATTTCAATCCGTTTTATTTAAGATATTAAATTTCTTTTAAATATCGTTTAATTTATACTTCTTTATTTTTATGTATTTTTTTTTTTTATTCACATTAAAAAACAAATATTTAGATAATAAGCTGCGAACCCAACCATAGAGGCACGACTCAACTCAAAAGACTGAAATTATTTCGAACTTGTGATCAAGTTTTATGAATTTTTTAACTGCCTCACCAAACAGTCAGTCTGTCGTTCGTCGTATAGTGAGTCCCTAAGTAAGTCGTTGTGTTTTAGTAGTAGAGTATAAAAGCAAGAGGAAAAAAAGTATCTCACAGATACATTCAGCAAATAGATACAAATACACAGTTATAAATAAAATAAATCTCTGAGGGGGAAATATAAATGAGCGTTGCTGAAAAAATGCGGTTCATGGCAGTGTTTGGTGCTTATATTATGGTAGCCGGGGTTTCATTAACCGGCGGAGGAGCAAAGAGGATGTCATTTTAGAGATTAGATATTTTATCTTTTGTATTTAAACATATGAGAATTCAAAGTCTCGTCTCGGTGAATGTTTGTGTTTGTGAGAATTTGTAAAGTTTTTTCTTGTGAATGAACCATACGACATACGAGTAACACATTGCAAAGTGCAAACTATTAAGTTATAGGGCTATAAGAAAAAGAGCGGTTAGCTGAACTATTTAAGCCAGCCGGCAGGGGGATATTAGAAGGAAAAAAAATCAACGCTCAGCTGTTTTATCTTTCAAAGGCCGGCGCGCCGTTGGCGGGCAGGGCCGTGCGGTCTGGTCATTGGCGTCAAACTTTATGTGTGCACCTGAATTATATTATTTTTGTATTATAATCGCGTTCTAGTTTATATATGCGATTGTTAAATAATTAAAGGGTTGAGTGGTCATATGGTATTGTCGCCGCCCCGCGCCATAACCGGCTGATCGGGCAGATTAGCATCGCAGATATATTATATTATTTGCTGTCTGTAGCAGGAGCGTATTATTCCTTGTTCGCCGGCCTTAGGCACCTTTAAATGTGGCGCTTAATTGTTGTTATTTGCATACATGATATTCTTAACGTTATAATTGATGTGTTTTTTTGACAATCTATAATGGGGCTATACGTTTTTCAAATGGCATCAAATGTTGAACGAGTTTTTTTTGCCGAAAGTTGCTTATTCTTTCTGGGCATTATTGGTTCCAGCAGCACGGAGCAACCGCTCATACGGCCCAACGATTGAGATTTCGATTCAATAATTTACGATATTACTTTTGCCCTACCATAGGCCTAGACAAAAAAAAATGTTGGAGTGCCGGGACTCGCGGTTAATATGCGCAAACATCAACGTTTGTCCAAGCGCAGTTTTGAGGATCCATATTTAAATTCGTATGCGAAGTCGTCCATACGTTGTTGGCTAAGCTGTGCACGGATCCAAAATGGAATAGTTTGCTTGAAGGGGAACTTAAGATTTTTGTCACTGAACGTATCCAATATCAATATCAATATGCAGATTTTCGTAACGTAACGGGCTACATCGTAAAGTGTGACCTCTTCTGTGACCCATCTTCTTTGCTCCTTAGCCTTTAGTTTTGACGCCAGAGTTGTGCAATATTCTTTTAAGAATGATGTTACATAAGGACGTCACATGACAGCGTATCGCCTTTGCCCAAACATTTTTTCAACATCAAAGGTATCGATTAGGTCCTTACCGGCCCTAATGAAGCAGCGACGGCTTCACGCCTTGATATAATTATGGCAGAAAAGATCATGTAGGCAATGTTGAGGAGACTGGTGGACCTGTAGTTGGAACAACTCAGAGCGTCTCCTTTCTTGAAGATTGGACAAACAATGTTGAGGTTCTATTCGTTTGCTTCGACCATATTTTGCAGATGAACTGGTGCACACTTCAATTAGCCAAGTCAACGCAACGTTGCTCCATGCGCTTACAAGTACCTACTCATAGTTAGACCAGGGGGTCTCTTTGGTGGTCGTGTGGAACCGTCAGAGGCGGAAAATATGATGGCAATGTTGCCACTGGTTCTCAGTACTCGATTCTGGTGACATAGGAGTTCACAATAGGTTATTAGAAAACTTGATGCAGTTGTCCGACGTGACTTGAACTTCGTTGCAGCACTTCCTCATTTGGTTGGTCGAGATTCCGAACTTTGATTACATTAAGGTTCAATTCAATATTGTCCTCTCCTCAATCAATCTGAATCCGTTGTTGGAGGTGGCGTTCTCCCAAGCTGGACTTTCCGATTGTGCCAACGCAAAGATGTAATTTCTTCCTTCGCCTAGATCCTAGGACATAGCTTTTATTGTCTCTCAAATTCAGTAAGATCTATGGGCCAGATTCATCGAAATTGGACCTCTCGGATGCACGCCACACAGGGAAATATCGGCGGCCAATTGAACAATGTCATATTTCACACAAAATGCCTTTCAAATAAAACAACTAGTTTTATTCAATTTTACCATCCTTACTAGAAAACAGTAACAGTAACAGTAACAGTAACAGTAACAGTAACAGTAACAGTAACAGTAACAGTAACAGTAACAGTAACAGTAACAGTAACAGTAACAGTAACAGTAACAGTAACAGTAACAGTAACAGTAACAGTAACAGTAACAGTAACAGTAACAGTAACAGTAACAGTGGAACTAAGCAGATTTCAAAAGCTGACATTTTAAAGAGCCATTACAAACGAAACGTGTTAAAAAAAAAATGAAAATATGTCGTCAGACTTCTGTCACTGTCAGAATTTGAATAGGCGCTTTCAGGAAAATGAGATCTCAGAGATTTTGTTAAGTCAAAAAGTCAGCATGCAAATCCAATTTTTGTCCTCTTAAATATTCTGACAGCAAAATTGAGAAATTTTGCTGAGGAATCCTGTTCATATAACTGAGATTGCTGAGCTCTCCGAGATCTCATTTTCCTGAACATTCCTAGTAAATTTGTGAAGTAGTGAAGAACATGCATTATATTTTGTCTTAATAATCTTTAAGTGACATACACCCAAAAATAACAGTTAAAAAACTAAATAAATTTATGTTTAAATTATTTATTTTGCTAATTTGTTCGCACAATAATTGTTTCAACACCATAGCTCGCGGTGTCATCATAAACATATTAGCAAACCAAATAATATCAAATTGTAAATTTATTTTATTTAATTTTTAATTTAGCTTGTTTGTGACTTAAAAAAGTTGTTAAAACAATATTCCCTTTCGGGTCTGGCAAAATTAGTCTTTCTGTATTTCTTTCTACGAACTATGGATGTTTAAAAAGCCTGCTCATTAAATATTGTGTTTTGTTTGATTTTTTAAGGTGTATATTTTTTTTATTAAATTAAAGTTAATTCTAAGAAAATTCACACAATTTTAAAAGCAATTGTTTTTCAGCCATTCGAGTTTTTCGTTCGAACTCGTTTCAAATAATTTATGTGAATTTTGTTAGCAAATACGCGAAGATAATATTCGTAATTAAGTGGTTTACATAAATTTTTATTTTCAATTAAACGATTTCTTTATAAATGTTTGTTTTAAACGTACTATAAATACATATGTACATACTATATGGAGAATGTTTTGGTAGCTTATTGTCAAGAGCAAGTTTGACATTCGTAAAATAAATGCAACATAGCATAAGAGTGGGTTGTTGTGTATTCGTCCATCAGGAATTTCGTGTGAAATTTCTAAATAATTGCTTTTGACAGAACACAGAACTAAAAACATTTTTGTTCCGAAAATTGTGCGAAAGAGAAAATAATTAGCTTCGTTTGTTGAACTTTAACATGGTTGACACAGGGTTGACTCAACCTCACAAGTTCTCAATTGTCAGATTCGGGCTAAAATTTGTAGAAAAAAATAGATTGTGCATAGTACGCGAACAAACCTAATAAGATAGAAAATAACTCCATACCACTGATCTCTAGAATAGAATAGCGTTATCCCGATAATGTGTAACAGTTTTTGTGACTCCGATTGAAGATGGCATTAGGCGGAAAGCGCATGTTTTGTAGAGATGAGCAAAAAATCACAACCTGTGATTTTCGACCTGTGAGTCAAAAATCACAATCACTACCTGTGAGCGACTCTTTAATAAACCTGTGAGTGCCCTAAATGTGATTGAAAATCACAACTGTAGTAAAATCACAACAAAAAGAAACGATTCACAAATCACGACAATCGCACAATGAACTTTATGAACTGTGAACAAAATCACGACGAGAGAAAAGTCAACAATGAGTAAAATGAATCAGAACGAGAACTGTAGTCGTGATTTAGTTATTATTTTAGCAACTGAACGAAATCACAATACAGAAAAACAAAATCTCAGGACTCATGATGAAAATATGAAGAACAGATTAATTCTTTTATTTTTAGTTTAGGATCTAGAAGGTAGAACTGAATTGTGAACTGAGCTCCTAGCCTGGTTGTGATTTTGTACACAAGGACAAGGAAAAGTGAAACTAAAATTTTGACATTGCAAATTTTCGGGTTTCCACTGGAGCTAGAGAGCTGGGCGAGACACTAAGGTAATTTCCACCTCCTAAATCGATTGGCGTACTCCGTTTTTCGATCCACCGTGATAAAATTTTGACAGTGCAAATTTTCGAATTTCCACAAGGAAAAGTGAATCTAAAATTTTGACATTGCAAATTTTCGGGTTTCCAATAGAGCTAGAGAGCTGGGCGAGACACTAAGGTAATTTCCACCTCCTAAATCGATTGGCGTACTCCGTTTTACGATCCGCCGTGATAAAATTTTGACAGTGCAAATTTTCGGATTTCCACTGGAGCTAGAGAGCTGGGCGAGACACTAGGGTAATTTCCACCTCCTAAATCGATTGGCGTACTCCGTTTTTCGATCCGCCGTAGTAAAATTTTGACAGTGCAAATTTTCGGATTTCCACTGGAGCTAGAGAGCTGGGCGAGACACTAAGGTAATTTCCACCTCCTAAATCGATTGGCGTACTCCGTTTTTCGATCCGCCGTAATAAAATTTTGACAGTGCAAATTTTCGGATTTCCACTGGAGCTAGAGAGCTGGGCGAGACACTAAGGTAATTTCCACCTCCTAAATCGATTGGCGTACTCCGTTTTTCGATCCGACGTGATAAAATTTTGACAGTGCAAATTTTCGGGTTTCCACTGGAGCTAGAGAGTTGGGCGAGACAAGGTAATTTTCACCTCCTCAATCGATTGGCATACTCCGTTTTTCGATCCGCCGTATTGGAAATTTTGGGCATTCGAGATTTTGCTATTCGATAATTTTGAATTCGGGACTTGAGATTTTTAGCATTTTTGTATTCATGGTTATGTCCTACGAGCTAATTTTAATTACTTATTTGTTGTCCTCATTTAATTACATACTTTATATTTTACTGAGAATTTTTTTTTTGGCCTCAAAGATATTCCAAACTTGAAAATCACAATCACAGGTTAAACTTACAGTGATTCAGAAATCACAATCACAGTTATACCTGTGATTGAAAAATCACAGTTTAGCTCTTCTCTAATGTTTTGACTTCTATCTGAGACAATTAATTTGACGTAAATTCTTTGCTATGCTGCTTCACTGGCTGACAACAATACGCGCGTCAGGACGCGCGGTCACACGCGCGTGATTATTAAAACACGTCGAATTCCTTTCAATTATTTCAGATCAATTATTTATGTGATGCCATATGTATTATTTGACAGGAATTTTAGCACAAAAGAAAAATCTGTGAATGATTCAGCCTTATTGTGAGTTTCCCCCGAAGTTTCAAAGTACAGAGACGTCAAAAAATGTCGGAGGAGACAGTCTAATATGAACACCGTTCTTTTTAAAGGTTTAATGTCATTTAACTTTGACAGGTAAGGACGCGCGACATGACGCGCGACATGACGAGCGACATGACGAGCGACATGACTCGCGTCAATTGTGTTCAGCCACTTTCGCAAAAAAGAAATTTTAGACAAGTATACTCTGTTATAGGAAAAGCGCACTTATAACAGATCTTCAATTGGCGTTAATTTCTTTGCATGAATGCGCTATCCAGTGTATTTTAAAGATCAGTGCTTCCAGACATGCAAATTTATAACAGTTTTCTTTATGAAAGTACAGTTAATGCGTTCCCGCAGGGCCAGGGTCTTCCGCCGGTGGGCATTCTCTGGGTATTCATAGATTTTTTTTCAAGCCACGCGAAACGCGTAGAATATTTCTTACTTTTAATAACGAAAAACTATTATGACTGTTATAAATTGACATTTTGCATTGCATTGCACAGCATTTTATTTTAATATTTAGAAAAAGTAAATTTTTTACCAGGTTGACACAGGTAAATGCTGTTCGTTTGAATGACATGCATGTAAATTTTAGAAACATATATTTTGGAATATTTAAATGTTGATTCATATTTTTTTTATGGATTTAATTTTGATTATGAATTATAGTTTTAACATTAATTATTTTGTCTTGAGTCATTGAATAAATATAACAACTACAAAACAAACACAAAATAGTATTTTATTTATCCTTATCATTTATTTATTTTATCCTTATCATTTTCGTTGAGAACCAATCTATTGTATTTTTGATATTTCATCAAAAAAGGTGACACAAAATTTGTATGCAATTTGTAAAATTTCCTTGACATAAGAAGATAGATTCAATTATGGTCCAACTTAAGGTACTCGGAAGTCCGAATGTAAATTTAGTCAGCACTTTTTTATAAACAAAATAATGTTCAATAAATTGACAAAAAAAAGTTTCCTATTTCAAGAATTCAAAAAATACTTTGATTACATTAGATTCAAACTATAATCGACTCGGTTTTTAGTTAAGGGCCGTGGTAAAAGTAAATGTCATTGAGTTTTCAAATTAATCGGCTTAGGGCCAATTTTTCAATAGCCACTTTAACATCTTATAGAAGTTGCTCGTTATTCAGCAAACATTTGTTCCTCACCCAAATTGACTGTGAAAACATTTTTTCAAATGGGAACGTTCAATGAATAATATAAACCAAGTTTCTAAAGGGTGTTTTTTTTAGACGTATGGTTTTCAATCTGCCAATCCTTTTTTCGGAGTTGGTCTTTTTGACAGCTCTCACCTGATTTATGCTCGGTTTGGTTTGCCATTTCATAATTAACAACAATGAAACAACGTTTGCATATCGTGCAAATTTATTACCAAAATAATGGTTCGATTCGGGCGACGCAGCACCTTATCTTTATAATAAAGTTAAATTCTTGGCCATAACATTAAATTATATGCGTTTTATTTCTTCTTGAAAACCACACGTCTAAAACAAACAGCCTTTAGTTTCTAATTGACTACCTATCTTGATATGAATGAAATGTTCATCGAACGTACCCAAAAATGTACTCAAATTCAAGGTTGACAGATTACAGGTATGTCCGTAAATATATGAGGACATTAGACAAGCGTTGAAATGCGTTCATAAATACGTCTAGATGGACATGTATCTACTTGAACAATTACTAGCTGAACAACTGTCAAAGAGTGTTCTAAACAAATCTAATAAATATGATTGATTCTCTCCAATGAATAAATCTAATCTAATCTGATCTACTCGTATTGAATTTCAGTCAAGGAATTGAAGCCAATATGTTCTATTTTTTATAACTTTTGAGAATATAATGATTTAGCAAATGTCAACTTGAGATCAACTTTTTTGACAGCCATTCAGAAGCCATAAAATTAATATGTAGTAATATATGGTTGAATATAAATAAAAACTGGAAACTTCGCTTGAGAATAAACAAGCAGGCGCCCTTAATCTACCACAAAAAAATCACAACCATAACCACATTAGACAAAATATATGACAATCGATGTAGAGAAAAATCCAGGATAAACTGCTTCAAGTCGATTTTTTTATATTTTTGAATTAAAAAATAAACAAAACTATGTGCATACAAGGTATTAAGATTTCCAATACACTCACTGGATTTGCATTGAATAAACATCGAAGAATGCAACTGAACATGATGTATTAAATTGCTGATATAAATATACGTACAGGAACAGGGGTCGTTTTGTTGATATAAATAGGTTTTGTTCGATATCGCCACTGCGGCGCATTGTGATTTGAACTCGCTATGAGGTGTTATTTTTTATTTGGCACTTTGTTTGCTGATGTGTGTTCAGGACGCACACTTAGTGCAGATTCACGCATCCCAATGCAAAATCCAAATTAACTATTTGCAAACAGTGCCTATACTTCAAAAAAGTATATTTTATATATTTATTGACGAAATGCCAAAATATTCATTAAATAAAACGAAACTAGAAAATCAGTGCAAATGTAATAAAACAGTAACGTACCTGTAAACAACTCAACATTTTATCACACTTTATTATAGGTCTGTTTGTTTACTTCCTAAAACTACTAATTTCTACAAACTTTGGACTAAAATTAGTAGAAATAAGCAGTTTTGTAAAGTTAACGAACAGAGGTTATGTTGTGCTAGATATAAATTCAAAATATGAGCAGTTTTTTGACAGCTATAGGAAATGCACTTACATTCCTCAGTGCACACTTTGCCGGAAAATATTGAACAAACTTAGAGCCTGATTACACGATTCCTTATTCCGGTTGATCGTCAAATGATCATCATTTTTGACACAGATACTGCTATTGCCAAATATGAAATCGTCCTGGTTGCACAAAATCTGTTTAATTAACGTAAACCAATTTTTTGGCAAACGCATTTGACGTTTAGGAACACACTCTGTATTATGCTCTTGCATAAAATTTTCGTTTTTAAACAGTTGCCATTTGCATTTTACGTTTATTAACATCTTGATTGATATCAGGAAGTCGATCTCTCGGTCACATTAAATACTAAGGTAACGAATCAACTCCACAATGGCTTGATTATGTATAAGATAATGACTGGGAGGAGATTTGATACGAAAACGAGAAAAATTGATTGATTATTTGCCAACCAGCCTGAGAATCCGCGTTCCAGCTTAAAAAAAAAAATAGAATTATGTGTCGAAGAAATGGTCTTGAAAAATTTCTTACCGATGACGACGTGGCGTACAGTGAGATATGGCAATGCCTGATGACCATGAAAATAACGCCTATTGCAAGAATGAAAAAGGAGGGGACGTAAGTGGCAGCCTTGGGGGACCCCGGAGGTGACACGAACACTATAATAACGATTTTCCATGTAAGAGGAAATCTATTTCAAGACTAAAGGTTCAAAATCGAGGGTGTATAACAGTTTGAAATGGGAATTTTTGTATGGACGAGACTATATAAATGCCAATTTATAACAGTTATAACAGTTATAACAGTCTTAGCCATTAAAAGGAAGTGTGCACCAACGCGCTTCGCGTGATTTGAAAAAAATTTTGGGGACACTATCAGTACTTGTATAACCAAAACAGTTATAAATTTACAATTTCATTTTGTATACCAAGACAGAGAAAAGCACGAATCTTGTCAAGTGACACCGAAAAACCACTTACAAAAGAAAATTTGATTTTTAAAATAAATTGGATGTATAGGGACGAGTATTCCTTTGGTGTACAGTCTATTCGTGATGATAAGGACGACAAATCAAATGACAAAAATGTCCCTATTGAAAGTTATATTAGTATAAAGGGTTTCACAATAAGAGGTGTTATTTTGAATAGCCCGCTATTTCGGTACCTGTCACTTTTGAAGCTGTTTAATAAAATGGAACGATACACGCTTCAACAACGCATTGAAATTATTAAAATTCACTATAAAAATGGTGAAAATTTGGCCGTGCACGTCGCTCAAGAACAACTGAGAATATTGCTGTTGTAGCCCAAAGTGTTAAAGAAAACCCAGGTTTGTCCATTCCTCGTCGTTCTTTGGAATTAGGCGCTACGTGCTACACAAGCAATGAAACCATCGATCTTTTACGGGAAAAGTTTCCGGACCGTGTTATCTCTCGAAGAGGTGATCACAATTGGCCACCGAGATCTTGTGATTTAACTCCTTGCGACTTCTTCCTTTGGGGCCACGTGAAAGATAAGGTCTACGCCAACAGCCCAGCGTCGATTCAAGACCTCAAAGATGGAATTCGTGAGGCTATCGAGGACATAGGGCAGCCACTTTGCGATTTGGTTATGGAAAATTTCATGAAAAGGATATGGTCCTGTAAGCGTGGTCGTGGCGGCCATTTGGCTGATGTTGTGTTCCATTATTAACGGCATACCTTCCTCTTTATAGTGAAATAAACATCCGATCATTTATCTCAAAAAATGCCATTTTTCTTTGAATATCAAAATAACACCTCTTATTGGAAAACCCTTTACAAAAAACACGAATTGCGACATTGAAAATTTTTTAATGATTGTGCCAAAGTTTCATACAAAACCCCCTTTTCAAGTTATAGTACACTGTTGTCAACTATAAGATAACTTTTACTAGACTTCGGAATGCTTATTCTTAATATTCTATTTTAAAGCTTATCTAATCGGGCTTTAAAAATATGTTAAACATTGATATTTATATACGGTAACAAGGTCATTAATAAAAAAACAGAAATAGAATTAAAAAATAATTGCATTTAAATGATTAAAATCAAATAAAGAATTGTTGTTTTTCATTTTAAATGGAGAATTTTCTACTAAATAATGGAAACATAGGTATATATATTAACATGAAATCATATTAAGCTAATTATACTATAATAAGCGATCGATTAATACGTCTCGCCAAAATAAAATTACCATTTATTGTTATCATTTAAAATAGGGGTTTTTTTTTGGAATGCAGGGCGTGCAAATGCGCAATTCTATATTATAATTTGAGATGCGCCTTGCCTATGCAAAGGTTAAAACTTATCTGAACTTTGGGGGACTCCAAAGATCATCCAAACTGTATGGCTTGACGATGTTGTTACAAAAGTTTAAGAAAAAAAAACTCAATTTCAGATTAAGGCCGAATTCCGATCTTAGTTTCTTAAAGGAGGCAATTCACGTTGAGACCGTCGTAAGAACGATTCAACGGTCGGAAGGTTCGTCTGATGTACATAAGCTCACTCACGGTAGCCCCTGTGGTATGCTTCCGAAACCAAAGATCATTCTTACCGTTTCAATGTGAGTGACCCCTTGAGTTGAAAAAAGGCATTTAAAGACTTTGTTCAGACCTTATACGTCTTATTTCATATCATGGCAATGCAGCTACGAAAAAAAAAACGTTTCGCAGAAGATTAAAGCAGTGTACTATATGTATTTATAAATAGTTAAAATAGACTTGTTCGGATTTTCATCCAATTCCAATTCTTTAAAAGCTATTTCAGGTTGGGTGGTTAGTAAAGCTAACCACCTTTTCATTGCTTTTTTATGTGTACCCGCACCATAGATCGATTTGATTTAAAGCTCAAATGAATATTTCAATCCTACATAGGCATATGAAAAAAAAAAATTTTTAAGAGTGGCGAAATATTGTAGCTTTATGCCAAGTAATTTAATATTTAAAATCATTTTTGGGAACGTTCTTTATAATTTTGTAGAAAAAGATAAGTTGAATTTTTCTTACTATTTTAGCACTCCTTTTTTTTATTTTGTGGACATAAATGATTTATGAACTTCAAGTAAAAACACATTGACAATACTTCATATTCTCGGAAATATTACAGACTTTGTTTGGTGCTTAGTTGTGGTAACCACCGTTAAAAAAGTTGTTTTTTTTATTGGTCTGATGTTAATTTGTGAATTACTTATAAGGAACTTATAGTTAGGTTAAGATTCCTTGACACCAAAAAGCTGCTCGTAGGAAGCATTTACCAAAGACTGGTAGGCTCGAGCCTATGTCAACAAGTGTTACCCCCGTTTAACATGTAGACAGAATGATTCTAGAGCATATAGACTAGTGGTTTTTTGTTAAATGAATTCAACTTTGCTTTTATTTCATAAAAATATTAAAATAAATACATACTATATTAATATTAATAAGGGTTGTTGTTATTCATCTGTTTTTATTCCTATGGTCACGGTGGTTATTAATGATAGCCACCTAACCTATTAATGTTAACCACCAAACGAAATCCTAAACCAATTTCACTGGAAAAATGCGATTTAAGTTCTTTCTGTTACTAAGAAACTAAATTCTTTGTACCTTTGAAAAAAAAATGAATGTGCCACTTATGGATGACAACTCAACTTAGTTGACAACCACACACAACCACATTCAACTGTCTATGGACGAATTTTGAGTTTTTAGCATCTTTGCCGGCCGTAGCCAGTAAAGTGAAATAAAAACGTGGACTTTCCTCTGTGGAACGTTCCGAGGTCACATTTCACGATGTAGCACGTTACGTTACGAAAATATGCATTTTTGGCTAGGTTCGCGTAAGGGACTTTTGGCCCACCCTGTATATGTAGAATAAGTTTGAACTCAATCGGAGGGTTAGTTTTGAGTTTAAGCCAATTTTGATATTCAGCGCCATCTATCGAGTTTTGTTTTTGCAAATTTTCACTTTCCTCAAAAACTTAAACACAGAACACCTTTTGGTTTTATAGCATTTGACTTAAAAGTTGATAAGACAGCTGAATAGTAAAATCAGACTAGGAAACTGCACCTTTCGCCTAAATGACGAAAAGACCTCCCTTATCCATTCACCTTTTTAATTGCCTTAGCCTATTCTTCCCACACTAGCTCTTTTCACATCTTATGAGAATCATCATGCACAATTAGCAATTGTTAAGCATTAACTCTATTTCCTGTTTCTTTAGCTTTTAAAAATATATCTTTTTGACGATAGTAACTGTTGGCGACTATTTGCTTGTTAATCATGAAATGGCAACCATTTTCCGCCAATCTGTGAGTAAAGTTAAAGTGAAATAAATTAAGAATGACAGAGGCATTTAATTAAAAATGATGTAACAGAAAATCACTATGGTGCATTTTAAAATGCAGAATTTAAATGGTCATCATTCGTTGAGGATTTTCTGTATTTCTTTATTTTAAGCAAATGTGGCGAATATGCTTTTAACGTATTAAGACGAAAGGAGTGGCAGTGGCAGCATGATGGGAATGTAATTTTTTTGTTGGCAGAAGAAAAATGACACGGTGATTGAAACCACAAGAATATCACACGTCAGGTAATCTTCTCTGATGTTAACAATTAAGGGCAAAAGTGTGCATTTTACCGAGTAGTGCCATCGGAGTGTTTCCGCTCTTGTGATTCATCAGCAATATGTAGTGGGTGCCGCGTTATATAATTAATCGTATCAAAAATAAGCTCAAAAAAGGAATACACAACATCGTCTAAGTAGTATTGCAAAAAGGATTGACGGCTGGCTTCATTACTGAATTAATCTTTTGACAGTTGACATATTTACTTGTTTTGATTTATCTTTTGTCAAATTTGACACTCTGATGGTGCGGTTTTGTCACGGAAAGTTATTTTCTTTGAGAAATGATTTTATTTGTAATCAAATTTGGAACTTTTTCAATTAAGAAATTAGCTGTAATGTATCCAGTATTATTCAAGTTACGAGTGATGTAGATATGCTTACAATTGGAAACAAAACGCAGACGTCAAACAAGCAACAAAGCATTTATCTTTTGATAAGATAGGAAAAACCATTTTGATGGTCAAATTGACGACTTATTTTACCTGTCAAAACAATTATGCATAAATATCTTTGATCTCTTTTTAATGGAAATTACAAACCAACTCATTATTTTGTCTTTTAGCGAATGCGTAATAAGATCTGTTTGTTTTTTTTATTTTTGAAGCTGTGCTTTTATCTGAATTTTGTTTTGTGAAATTTGCAGAATTCACATGCGTTTATAAAGCTGAATTATTGAGTTTTGTATTTGTTTTCAGGTTATTTACATAAGTGTACGGTGGTAAGATCTAGGCAAATAAAAGCGAAAGCCAAACATTTATTTCGTGTCAAAATGAAGCAAATTTAAAAAATGCTGAATAAACAAGAAAAAGAACACAAATTTGTTTGTTTTTGTCAAACTTTTGTTATATTATTTAGCATAAATGGATAAATGTATATACATAGGGCTTTAAACGTATTTGAATTAAAATATGGAGTGATATTGGAAAAAACTTTCCCGGTCATGAATTATGAATCAACATTCTCAAGATTTGATAACTTTCATGTCCAAATACTTACGATTAGAAATAGGTACGATTAGACGTCCAACGCAAATGGGCAACGTGTCAAATTATGTTCCAAAGCTGTCTGGTTGTGTGATCGTCAACGCGGCTATAAACGATGGAGTCAATTGGCTCCATTGGTATATTTATGCCGTTTTTGATTGGTCATCCAGAAATTTTGTCTGTATCTTTAAGAATGACAGTTTTTCTTCTAAAAAATAAAGGAAATGCTTCTAGCTTTGATTTCAGAATCGACGAACAACCAATCGAAAAAGTACTAAAATTACCATTTTCGGGGGCGACAGATAAAATATCTTCTTATTTTAGAAGATTTTTAATCCGTTAACATCTTTCAGTAGAATTCGGCAGTTTATGACATACAAAACTCAAAAAGTTTTTTTTCCCTGGACTAAAATATTATTTTGTTTTCGATTTCCAGATGATCTTAATCAATTGACACCGTGGCCATCTATCATTCAGTGGAATTTGACATTTGTTTCCTGACAGAGATCTTCAGGATTACTTAACGAAAACGCCATACTTCCTGGCCCAAAAATATAATATCACAATTAACGGATTTTTATTCCGGCATGTCGAAGACTACGATTTCTTAGAGCATTTTCGTTTTATCGACATCGCATCCATCTTTTGATTTCATTTGACAGTTTATGGCTTGACAGATGAAGGAAAAACACATTTTTGCCGCTCACCTTTGGAATCCCGCGGTATCCTGTATCTACCGTCTGGCATCTCTTATCTGGCAAGAAATGTCACTTCATTGAAGTTCAAATAGCTTTATAACTCGAACTCTAGTAGGTATAATACTATGTTTCCAATGAAAATTTATCTCAACTTAGATTAAATAAATTTATGTAGTGTTTGCACCGCACAAAAAGATTAAACAGTAGAAGAACTTTGGCAGCAGGTACATTTCAAAATGCAAATGTTGTTTCATTTCTTCGTATGAAGTTAAAAAGTGAGACAGAAAGTCTCATGTTTGTCAAAAGAAGCAAACTGGTTGGATTTTCCAATGAATGCGTTCAGCGCGACATAAAATAGATTTGTTTGACATGTGAAACTATTGGCCCTATGAAGATTTAACAAGATTTATTTGAAATCTATTAGATTTTCGAAAAAAAAATTGTAAAGTATGTATATCTTTGAGATTTGAAGAACATTATGAACAAATCTTATGAAATCTTGGTTTAGTGGTCGCTGGAAACGTAGTATTACAAATCACTGCTATCTTTTCATTTATTGGAATTAATAATCCTTTGATATCCGCTTTTATGTCTTCCGTGACATTTACCCAAACCAAAAAAAAAAACAAAAGCACCCCAAATGCGTTTCTTTTCTTTTTATTTCTGGAAAAATAAAATATAACAAAAACTTTTACCGAACTTAACTCTAAAAAGTAAAGAAACAGACCTATTGTGTGTCCAAGTATCACTCAAAAGGCCTAAAAATCGCCTTTTCTCGGAATAATTAATGAAATCTCAAAATTTTCGGATCTCACTAACAATCAGCAGATCGGTCACACCAATATTGGTGCAACTATTCGTCAAATGAAAAATTGAATTGAAATGATGGCCTACTAGGTCTGTTCGTTGAAATGAAACAATAAGTCTGCTCGTTTACTTTCTAAAACTGACAGTCTCTGAAAATTTGAGTGCAATTTTATTTTTATATGAACTTTGACAGGACTTTGACAAGAAGGTTTAATCTTTTTAATAAAGCAAACTTCTTTGAAAATATTGAACAGTGTTTTTATAGGCACACCCTTTTTTGCCCTAAGTGCATGATTACATGAGTCGTTTTACTGAAGGGCGCATCAGTGAGACAGGTAGATTTTAAGTGCGTAAAAAAGAGAAGGATAGTTTCCACCTAAATTCCACCAATGCGCCAGTTTCATTTAATATTTTCGGATTCTAAATGAAACGTTTTGTATTTTGTGAATGAGATATATATGGATTTAAGGGTGTGAGAAAGGGAAGGGTAGATTGAAAAGAAAGGATTTTTCTTCATCGTGTAGTCACGAGTTCAGTAAAACAACCTTCAGTAAAACAAACCATGTAATCAGGCACTAATAGACAACTACATCGAAAAACTAAACTTAAATGTTTGCATATTAATTGAATTGCTTTTTTCACGACTCTCTAATCCCATCCCTCCGCATATGCTTTGCCTTTAGATTCAATCATTCTCTTCAAGTCTAGACACTAACATTTCATGCCCAATGGTTACAATAATAATTATGAGTCTAAATTCGAACTGAACCAGTCTCATATTATCTCATATAAATTGCATAAGTCACGTCGAGAGATCCACTTATAGGTATATTATTTGTCAAATCCAGAGTCCACTAAAAAATGTTCTACTTGATCGAAGCGTGCGTCTTTGTATAAATCTTTGAAACGCATAAACAAAATAAAAATACAAATTCAGACGGCCTGTCTTTGTCGATGTTGGTCGTGTTATATTGTATCGTCTCGATTCGTCATGACCTTGATGACTTTTATGTAGCTTTTACTCAATTGTATTTGCAGAGCGTGGATAGATATATGTAGGTATTGTTGTTTGCAAAGAATAATAAAATCAATTAACCGGGGAAGTGTTTCGAACGTTTTTTATTTTAACCAGAATTCAGAAACTGAAAGCCATCCTCACGGAAAAAAAAAAAAAACATTTTCACTTCCAATTAATCATAAAAGAGTTCAGTTGAAGTCTACGAATATGTGATGTGTTGACATACAAAAACAAAAATACAAGGAAATGCTTTTTTTTTTAAGTTTAATCTTTAAATTGTAACCTCTAAACCACAACTACGGCACTTTTTGAACAATGGTCATAAATTGTAAATGATTTTTTTTTTCTCTTTTTGTGTTTCATTTATTTTTAGTTATAGTCGAGACGAGAGAATGGTTCTTACAGTTATTTTTGGTCGTTTCTTAATATAGAAATACCCGGCACTATAATTGGAATTTGAATTTTTGTGTTTTTTTTTTAATGATTCTCTTCTTTTTGTTCGGCATGATGGTGGTGTTCAACCGTTGTTCTGTTCAAGTATCTCTGTTCAGAAAATAATGAAGTGATGATACATTGGAATGTCGGATATTTTGCTCAATGTAAAGTGCAAAAAATTAGAAAATACACTTTTATTTTGGCACAAAATTTAAAAAGCAAACAAATTTCTGCTTGAAAATCTTACCTGGAATATCCACTTAGAGAAAGAAAAATATGATTTCAAGAGGACGAAATCTTGACACAAATATGTAATGTAAATTTATTGCTAAGCTCTTTTGGGGTTATTTATGAAATTGGTTTGAGGGATTTAAACTTGTAGCGGAAATATTGAAGCTATGACTCAATTTTAAACAAAATAAACGAAATTCATGAAACATTAATGAAGATATCGTACAATGATTGTGTACAAAAACCTGTGGCATTTCCGCAACTTTTGATGCCCTGATTTCGAAATCCGACCTCAGATTTGCTATATCATGTCAGACGTTCAAGATATTCTTGTTTTACGAGTTAAGTTTAAAAGGTTAATTTACTCCTAACGGTATCTGATAGTTAACTACATTTTCAATTTAAAATGCAGTTTAAATTTGTCCAATACCTACATATTTTAATTGTAAAACCAAGAACGCACATTGAAAGTGTTACCAATTACAGAAATCCATTCTGTAATGAAAAAACAAATACAAACACGAATAACGTCAAATGTCACTTTTCCGCACACGATTAATGGTCCGGGCAACTAATACTGTGTGTAAGTGTGGAGAGTTCTCCAAATAATCTGCTCCAATGAACAACTACGCTTGTCGTCGCATCAGCACCGTCAGCTTAATCAAAGAAATTTTATGTTGAAATGTATCAAACAACGTTTCTACCAGAACATACATATGACAGTTTTACAAATCGAACTTACCTTTACTAATATCGTTCCTAGTGTCAAAAAATGTGTTTGTAAATGTTTTGTGTTTATAATTGATCAATAAAAGTTTAGGTAATGTAGAATTCGATTGTAGAATTCGACTGTAGAAGTGTTTTTTTTTTAGATTCGATTTGGTTCCGTTTTGGGTTTCAGGTTTCACTGAGTATGGTGAGCTCTCTTTCTCTCAATACCTGCACAAGTGGATTCGTGGTGATTCTAATTTCCATACTAATTTGAGCCACCAAACGCAATTTTGAGGATGCTTCAGGAAATCAGAGATTCACGACTACTGGCTCTTGCGACGAAGTCCCCAAGAGTATCGCTTTTCATGAATAAGTGCCTCTCGCCTTCGGATTCAGCAGAAAATTGAAGGTCCCCTCCATTCTTGCCGATAACACGGACAAAAGGTGTTGTTGAGAGTTATAAGTCACGCTTTCTTGAAAATTAAAAAGAAACCTGATTTATCTTCCAGTTTTATTAAAACGTTAAAATTTTACAAAACTTCTTCCATTTCGATGTTGCTTTTAACCTACACACTCTCCTCTATCAGCAGTAAATTTAACCTGTACAAATCATCTATTACGTGTGGTGTGGGCATGAAACACCCATTTTTTCAACTATGTGCCTCTTTCCAGTTTTTAAATCATTGGAAATATGGAAAGAAGTAAAGTTTCTAATGCTTTTTTTTTAGAAGACTAGAATATGGAATATGAAAGTGCACTGTTTCTGTCTTTTACAAATAAATAAAGCAAAAAAGTACAATCAAAGTTGGCACAAATTGTTTTAATATATTTAAATAAAATAGAATTAGATAAATAAAATAAATGTAACTACAAAACAATGTGAATCATTATGATGTTCCAAGATCAAAGTGGGTTCCACTCCTCTTGAAAAGTCTGCCAACACTGATTTTGTACGAAAGTAAGACACCGACTTTTTTTTACGATTATAGATGAAAAATGGCCCAAGCTTTGACTAATGCATTTTCTTACATCATTTGCGTGGTTACACCTTCAGAGATGAAAGCCTATGCAGATCCTGAATGAAGAAGGCTAAGAACGTCAAAACTGCATGCACAGATTAAATGTATTAAATACCATATCATCTGACTGATTTATAACCTGCACTTAGAGCTGAACCAATGATGAAAAGTCTTCCTTTAAATGAATCTCTATTAGATAGATTTTTCTATTGATTCATTTAAAAATAAAAAAAAAATAAATGGGTTTTACTTTTAATCTAACTGTCACATACTTCAAAATATAAACAATCTTGAGTTTTAGCGTTAATTTCACAGATTGGTTTAAATCTTATTAGCTTGAAGTATCCCATTCTGTAAATGTTTTTTTTTTTTAATTCTGAAGTTCCACAGGGCAGCCATTTGGGTCCAATGCTTTTAATACGTTATTCGTAAATGATCTTTCGTCAGTTTTGACGTACTCAAATTGCCTGGAACGGTGTTCACCTTCACCTTTAAGAGCCAGTGGCACAGTACCGAATTAAGTGGCACTTAAGTTTCCTATATTGGGACTTTAGGCTCACTTTCATAACCTGAGTAAGTGGCACTTAATTGACCAATATTGGAGACTGAAGAGCCACTTATACAGGTAAATGTGTACTGTGGTATTGCGTCTTAATCTTCCATGTTTGCCACTTAAGTGCCAATTTCTCTGATGGTGAAACTGGGCCTAAATAACAATTTGTCAGTCTTATATTTGCAAAAAATTATCTTCCACCATTTCATATTTTTGTTTTCCGTAGATTTCGGAAAAAAACATGTGCAAACGTTACAATATCAGTTCTTTGGTTTAGTGTACTTTTGTCCAAATAATCTATAATCAAAATCTATTGCTATTACGAAAAAAAAAAGTATTTACCTTTTCTGTGTAGGAATTTAATAAGGGTGTATTTATTTGTCTTTCTTCAAAACTGAGTTTTTGAGCAATTTACAAAATAAATTAAATTTTGGCCCTTTCAACCCACAAAACCAAATGTAGGGTACTCCAGAAGTCATCTGTCAATTTTTTTCAAAGTGAAAGTCTAATTTTCCTTTGCTAATATTTATAATGCAGCTCAGTTAAAAAAAATAATTATTCAACTGCTCAAATAAAATTCAAACACCTGTGTAAAATCGACAAAAAAATAAATGAAAAAAAAAATAAAATACACACATATGTACGCATATGTACATATGTACAAATACACAAAATATTCTGAACAAAATATTTAAGCTATTTTTTATAGAAACAAATGAGTGCCGCATGTTTTTTGATATGTATATGTATGTAATATTGGCTTTTATATATTTATGAGCTTCATAAAACCAACAATTTTGGCTAAGGAATTGAAAACAACAAATTTGCAAAACCACAAACTGACGTAAGACAAAGTCATGTGAAACTCGTCTGCAAAATAATTGTGGGAAGAATTTTAGTAGAAGTAGGTATGGTATGGTATGTATGAATGTACTAGTTGTTTATATTTCAAAATAATACCAGAGATACAAACGGTGCCGGTGGTGGTATGAAGTTTATTTTGTATAACGAGAACAGATTAGTGTGATTCATATACGATACGGTATTCTTGTTTCGTTAGTTGGTTATTCGTTTTGACATTGCTCACATATTTATACAAACATATTAAATCTTATCACCTTTTAAAAAGTGCGGAAAATTTAATTTTTAAACATTCGAGTCACTTTAATTTAAGATAAGGGAGTACATAATAAACTTTTTATACCGATAGATTTCAAGTGAAACGCTAAGACACTTAAAGTCAGAACCACAAGATCTACTTTCACAAAGATAAGCAAAGCAAACATATTAACATATTATCTCTGTCATTCGTCGATGTTCGGTTAGGTTAGGTTGGGGTGAGTTTGCTGATAAACAGACCATTAGATGGCATTTTAAACAATTTGGACCTAGGAAACTTCTTCCCTACTTGATTTGCCATTTTGGAGCTCTTAAAGTTTTATAGGGCGACACTCTGATTAAATGAAATTTTGTATTGCAGAAAACTCAGAAACTTACACGATTTCAATAACACTTTGTTCATGGTTAAATTAACATGACACATTTTCTGGTAACATTTGTACAAGTTGATTTAAGAAGATGCTATGTTACTTCAATATGATATTCTTATAACAAAAAATAAATTTACAAGATTTGAACATAGCTGTATTGTACCAAATTTCATGCTTTTTAACATGGTTTTCTTGGTAATTTAACTGCACAGCCTTTTCACAGTTATTGTTTATCTGATGCACTTAACTTGGATTTGAGTTAAATTAGCGCTGTGTCAGTTCACTCAAACATAGCATCATGCTAATGCTCTAAAATTGTATTTAAGTGTTTGAAATGGTATGAGTATGAAATGAATCTTTATATAATAAACTCAATAACCAGATCATCATGGCATGTTGATTCATCCTGACTCTCATGCAAACGTAACATGGCCACCGGTTTAATATGGGAAGTCGGAGGAAAACTACAAAGTTAAGCAGCCTCAATTTTGCACCCATTCTCCCGCGCAAAATTAACACGGCTACGGGCTTAATTTAACATGACGCCTATGTAAACTACACAGGCATCGTAGACCAAGTTATTTGATCTATATTTTCATGTTGGTTTAACAGGAGTATTTATTTGAAATAGTGTAATGTATATTTTTCATGCAACTTGTGTTGCTTCATCACGGCCTTTATATCTTTTATTTTTTTTAAATATTTAACATGGCCAACCGTGTTGAAAATAACAACCTGATAATGGGTTAATTTTACCTGATATTTTCCCTATTGTAGCCTTGGCCAGATTTGTTCTCGTTATAACATCTTGTTTTAGCTTAAGTTTACATTACATGACATTTCACATTTTAGATTCGCATTATGCGCTTCACACGTGACACTAACAGCTCATAGTCAATTGACTGCATTAGCAATCTACAATGTCAGAATAATAAAATTGACTGCTAACTCTATTTTTTTTTTTAATGAAAGTACTAAGTTTTAAATATTATTCAAAGACTGTATTCCATTGACTGTGAATTAACTGACTGCAATTTTCAACTGACAATTCTCCAATTCCAGACATCACAAACATATTGGAAAAATTCCCTTCCAAAGGACCATGGGCAAAATTGTATGGACTCTGGGCCCTTTCCAATATTGCTCAACCATGATCAAACTTATGTCGTATGAAATCTTATGGAGAGTACTTTATTTCATTGTATGGCAGCATAATTGAAATCGAGCGCGAAAATGGTGTTTTGGCACATTTTATAAAAAAAGTATTTAAAATGGAAAAAAATTATTTAAAAAAAATGGCAACACTTACTAAAAAGTGTTTTAATTTTTTTGAAAGCCAGAAGTCGGTTCTTTTATTTTATTTTTAAATCAACTTATTTCTATTAATAGTTTTCGAAAAAATTACTTTCAAACTCAGAAATGGTAAAAGACAAAAATATGAATACTGATTATTTCACTTTCGTAAATGTCATTATCATTGTTGTGGCCTACTCTTTTTACTTGGCCTTAGAAATCACCTTCAATAACACCCTAATTGAGATCGACAAAGTTTTACGGTGTCTTTGCGTGCTTTATGAAGGAGATTACTCAAAGGACTAGACGGCCACGGCATCCCTTTAAAAATTATTGATGTCGATCAATCTAAGCTGTCTTTCTTCTACACATTTCCAAAGCTTTTAAAGACGAATTTTTTTAAAAAAATTAGTTAGAAAATCAATCTGTCAATCTGGAAACTTCATAATTAAAATTCGAAACTTTTTCAACAAGTGGTGTGATAGTTTGACATTTTAATTCGCAAAAAGTTTATATACCTACTATTTTCTATCTTCGTTTTCAATTGACAGCTATAGCAGTAAATGACCTAATTTTGTTAAAATAAATTCTTATGCCAACTCTATGTCTCGTCCAAAGTCTGGGATTTCGCGTCTAATTTTTCCCTGATCTTTCTACAAATAAAAAATATAAATGAAAACGTCTGAAAAAATGAAATTTGACCTGTCACTCTGACATATGAACAAACTTAGACAGCCATTTGATCCTATGCGCGTGCGGAAAGTACATTTAATACTTTCAATGTGAATGCGGGTAATTTGAATTTTTGAAATTAAAAAAAAATTATATCTGGAAAAAGAAATAAAACTCAGAACATGCCCATTTTATGTCCTACACACGATCTTGATGGATTACCAGACGTTGTTGATGTGTTACGTCGCGTTGTTGCCTTTCGTCGTCGTCGTCGTCGTCATCGTTGGCGCTGTCTACTCACCGTAATGTGATCTAAGCTTAAATGCTGATCATGTATGCCAAGCTCCATTGATGGTCAGTCTGGATGAATAGGAGACAAATTACAGCAGAGGCAGGGGTGATTATGTCCAGTGTCTGGGAAAGATAAAAGTATAGGTATATACCGAAGTCGAGCGTTTTAGCTGCGAAAAACGATCGTTTGAGGCAAAATCAATCTCAGGTGCAAGGGTAATCAAATTGAGATATGACATGAAAGATGTAAAACTGTCTAGTGTCTACCCTGGACATTTATGTCTTGAGTATGGAGTGCCGGGGCTCCGGTGGTCTTTGGTGTAGTAACTTTCTCTTATATAGATAGATGGCTCTTGTGAGGTGACATGGGAAAAGTTGATTTAGCTTTTTGCAAAGATTGTGCGCGGTGCTACAGTTCAGTTAATCTTTTCCATGGATATCTTTGTATATATATGAAAAAGGAAGGCGCGCATTACGTGGGAGAATGATTAAGTGCTGGAATTGTTTGCAAGTTTGCCGAAGCAATTTACAGCGATAACCAAAGTTTGAGTGTGTTTTTTTTATATTTTAGTTTTTGTTTTATTAACAAGGATCACAGGGTTACATAAGGAAAACAATTAATCTTTTGAGAAATGCACGTGTGCCTGCAGACTTAACAATTATCGCTGCCTTCATACAATGTCTATATAGGTATAGGTACCTCTGTATCGTTGCTGGCGTTGGAGCGTTGGTGGTTAAATTGTTTAACGGTTTTTCTGTGCAAGTTCACTTTGGCGGTGATCTTTCAAATAAGTAGTTTGCCAATATTTGCGCATGTGCACCTGGTGAGGATTTTCGTTAAGTGTATTTTACGGAAATAATTACACATATCTATTGGTTTTAGTAAACTCTGACTTATTCAAGTTTAAATTTTTTGAGTCTGTGTTAGTAGATATTTTATCCGTCTTTCGGTTGCAACTTTGTATTATATGCCTTTGTTTGCTTCAGAGAGATATCAGCCGAATAGCCATACTACTGAGCTCAGTAGCGACTCAATTCAAAGCGACCATGTCGCGGGTACCATACGGCCCTTAGTACTCAACACTATAGCACTTCTCTTATAATGTTATAATCCCCAAAGTGGAAGCAAATTTTTTAGAGATATGCTCTCGAGAGATGAAATCGTAGTTGCAGTTTTCGAAAGAAGCACGATTTCATTAGATCGCAGGTGGTAAAAATGAAACTTTCTGTTAGCTTTTTAGGTTTAATGAGGGCCAACTTGCGATAGGAAGTGATAGCGTCATATATCAAGGGCATACTCAACTCATCGCTAATGACGATCAGAAATCACGCGATCTATATAAGCTAGGCTAGTGCAAAGCTTAAGGTTGGTGCTAAAAAGGACATTTCGGCTGAATTTTTCTGCTTGGATGAAATACTCCAGCTATCAAATCCAAGCATTCCTATACTCACAGCTGAAAGAGCAAAAAAGTTCATAATTGAGGTTGAATTACTGTAATCACACCCTCAAGAAAGTGAAGTTGTGGTCTAAGACTCTACTGCATCGATCACCTATCCCTCTTTAGAGGATGATGTATCCAGAGGATATCTTCGACTATAGCGGCCAAAGTTACATTTTGGCTATAGTCGGCTTATCTTGGCCATGGCTAACTTCGCCCTCTCTCTCTGGTGATACTCTGTGCTTAAAGCAGATAATATAGAAGTGTCAGATTGCTTGTTCTGTGAGAAATACAATAAAAGAACTGAGAAAACCAAACGATCGTCTCGATGGATCTTCTGTAGCAATCAAGAAGAACCTTGTGAAGATGTCAAGATTGAGAAAAATCCCCCCCACGTATCCAATTATATCTAGGATGCTTGAAAACTGCTGATGTCTCCTGGGTCAATTCTGTCGGAAAATCGCTTTAATTGCTTAAAACTGTTAATAGTTCCGATCTAAAGAGATTAAATACTAAAATTCAACTTATCCACAAGGTTTGATTGCAAGAGACCAATTACAGCGGGCAGTTTCAAATAATAAAAGCCTGGAAGATCGAGCAGATGGCATAGAAGAATAGCATGATTTTCAAAACCATCATTTCGTTTCACTAATCACTGTGGCAGACGGAACTTTTGGCGATGAGCCCAACTGTCGTGCTTGTACGAAATGCATTGCACTAAATGTCACACAAAAAATATTCAATTAAATTTTTTTTAAATAATTTGTTTTCCATTTTAAATACTTTTTTTTATAAAATGCGCCAAAACACCATTTTCGCACTCGACTTCAATTTAGCTGCCATACGATGAAAGAACTCTCCATAAGTTTCATCATTGTTGACCAATACTGAAATTGGGCCCAAAATGCCAATGTTTCTTTGTCTGATATTGTTACGGTTGTGACAGATTTACGTTGAGGGTGTGACAGAGTTTTATTTTGACGAACGAAAAGAATATAATAAGCGATTACAAAATGGAAAATTATTCTCAAAGAAGTGTTATCATTTTTAAAACGAAGTGGGAAACACTTTCCTTGTAATAGATTAAGTTTTGAAATGGCAACCTGTGACGGTTGTGACACAAACATTAAACAATACAAACGGGCTTAGCATATACAGGCGGGTTATTCGCATAAGGTGTGACAAAAAGGTAGAGCGTGGAGGTTGAGTCGAGACAAGAAAAAAATTGTATCAGACCCCCTCCCATACAATTTTTCTCTTGTCTCTTCCTCCGTTTAGGCGGGAGGGGTAATTTTCTAAAAAATCGACTTAAAATTTAAAACAAATTATTTAAAAACAACAGTAACACTTACAATGCTATGCTATAGCTAGAAATCTCTTCTTTTATTTTCTGTGTAAAATAAAGTTGTTTTAGTGAACAGTTTTTGAAAAATTAATTTATCTATCACTAAAGCATGCTATAAACTCAACATTAAAGAAAAAGAGGCAAATAACTTCAAGCTTAAAAATTCCTCACTACTTAATTGATGATGAATCCAAGTGAGGTCGCCGGGACGAAATGCCAACTTTTGCGGACTAAAAAGCCATTGATAACTATTTTAAAGAATAAAGAAAAATAGTTAACGGTATATCAGATAAAACTAGACGACAATTTTTTGTTTTGGGAAAAGTATTGTTTGGTACCTCTGCTTGCTGCAGTCTAACAGTGTAATCAGCCCTTTATAAGAATCCATCGTAATTTTCAATCTGCTACGAGTCCAGAAAAATCAATCAAATCAGAATTCATACGTAGTACCTACATTCATAGTTGAGAGTCCCCTACAGTTGTGTGGTAGGTACCTACCGTTATTTCTTTTTAAAATCTCCTACATAATGTTAAAATACGTACTTACCGCAGTTTAATAAAAATCAACCCATCCGTTTAAGTTTAAGACAGACAGACAGAAAGACGGACAGAGCTGTAGCCTCACGAATGTATTTTCTTCTTCACCGCAAAGCCTGTGACTGTCAGCCACTTAGTTTTTTTTTTTTTCTTTTCGACTGACAGTTTCGATGTATGTACAAATGTATATACGATTAGGTTATGTAAAAAAAAACTTTAATTTTCAAAATAAAAATGAAAGAGCCTTCAATCAGCTAATGCTGTTTTAATATTAGATCTAAAGGTATATTGTTGGCAAAGACCTAATTCTATACTCGAGCTGCAATTGAGCTAACAAGTTGAGTATGCCATTCATAACATCTATTACTCGTTCATGCATTAAAGCTGTCCAATTCAATGTCGTCTGGATATGCGGAAGTTTTTAATTTTATACGAGAGTTAAGTTCATAATGTACACACATACATAAGTACCAGCACTAAATAGATTAATTCACTTATTCTTTGCTGCACAGCACCCTTTAATTTATGATTATTATTATATCAGTTTTTTTTTAATTATACTAATATGGACTGGGAGCCTATTACCGCCCCAGACTTACTATAAAAAATGTAATATTAAGCAAAAACTAGTTCGTGGCAGACAGTTTCGCTTTTATTTTGCGCAGTGCTATAAATATTAATTAAAGTGCGCTAAACGGTTAACTTGTATATGATTGTATGTTTGACCCTTGGGCATTTTTTTTTTTTTTTTTTTTCAAGCAGTTGACGTAACATTTGACGCGCGCTTACACATACATACATATAAATATTTCAGTTTGATGTAAGATTGATTTGATTTCAATTTAAATAATAAGCTGTGTCTAAGTATTTTTAATGAATTCTTATGAAGAAGTATTTTTGAAGGGAAGAGAAGAAGTTTCTGCGCAGAAAGAAGAGTACAAGTACAAATTATAAAACTTTATTATCATTGGTGGCAACGATGCACGCGCTGCGCCCATTTTAAGGTTTACATGGTCGTCCCTCCCAGTCGACTATTCAACCAAATTCGAGTCGACACGGGTTCAGTGAACAATCAGTCAACACACGTACGTCAAAGAAAGGCAAGATTCTGAAAATAACGATGGCATTGCCATCACCATCAACCGATCGTTGATGACCTATTTCTTTTGTTCCAAATTGGCTGATATGGGTATGAACGGCATTATGTGGTTCCAAAGCGCTACACAGCTAATGCCACAACTGACACTCTACACACGAGTGATGAGGACATGCTTATGTCACGCAGAGGCGACGTAACGTGAACTGGCCACCAAGATCGCATCATTTCCTTAAATCACAGGTCTAAACTGCAAACGACCCGTGTCCACCATAACTAATTCAGCCTGACCTATGCCCTAGAATTATAAAGGGTGTTTTTTTAGAGGTATAGAACTTTGAAATGGAATAAAACAAAGATGATTTTTTTAAATTGACATGAAATCTACTTTATTCTGGCATTATAATTTAAATATGATTTATGGCATTTGACTACCACGGCTGGCTCGGACGTAGTCTAATCTTGAGGTCCAATTTTCGATGACTTTTTCCAACATTTGTGGCCGTATATCGGCAATAACGCGGCGGATGTTGTCCTCTAAGTGGTCAATCATTTCCGGCTTATCGGTGTAGACTAGCGACTTCACATATCCCGACAGAAAATAGTCAAGCGGCGTTAAATCTCACGAACACGGAGGCCAATTCACGGGTCCGTAACGTGAAACTATGCGGTTACCAAACGTTACCTTCAATAAGTCAATTGTGGCACGAGCTGTCTGACATGTTGCGCCGTCTTGTTGAAACCACAACTTGATCATGGTTGTTCAATTGATGAACGAAAAAGCCAGTACCTAATCATGGCTATATAGCCTTCACCAATGACTGTAACGTTCTGGCGAGCATCGCTTTTAAAGAACTACGGACCAATTATTCCACCACCAACCATAACGCACACCAAACAGTCAGTTTTTGTGGATGTAACGGTGTCTCAACATACACTTGACGATTATCATCATTCCAAAGACGGTAGTTTTGTTTATTGACGTATCCATTCAACCAAAAGTGAGCTTCAACCCTAAACAAAATTCACTTATGAAAATTGGGATCAATGGCAATCTTGTTTAAGGCTCATTTGTGAACAATTTTGAAGCGTTGTCTATTCATGTTGAAATGCCAAACCAAACTAAAAATAAATCACTTGACAGCTGACAAAATGGCCACTAGTTAAAATAGTGTTGCCAACTTAAAGTTTTGTACCTCTAAAAAAACACCCTTTACAAAATTGAAATTCTTATACGCGCGCCACCTAGTGGAACTATGCCGGCCATTTGAACGATATCATTGTCATCTCATAATGTCATTGATACTGTTCAAATAGAACACAAAATTCGATGATATCTCACACATACAACATATGTTTTAATCAATTTTAACATACAGATTTGTTATTATTGGAAGACCCTTTAGAAACCTTGTTAGCTTTGAACTAAGAACCATAAAACTAGACAGCAAATGTACTTCCTTCTTCCTTATAAAACCAAAATGGTTGATGGGCTGATAAATAAAAAAAAACCTCTTAAACTTAAAACTGCATTTCGATCTACCCAAACGAAGTAGGGTATGTGGTTGCTGACAAACATTTCAATGTACGTATACTACTTAAATAAAAATAGAGTCCGGTGATTATAGTCTTGACCGCCTTGAAATAACTATATAACTTAAGCCTTACCTACTTATTGCTTGTGGAATTAAATTGTTGTTTCATTTAAAACATCAATTTTCCAACAAAAAAAAACTCATAACCTAGCCCACATTTAAGTAAGAAATTTCACACCAATTAGTCACATTCTTTATAATCGTGTCACTTATATTAAAAACAAACTGTCCCACAAGCTAATTACTTTTAATAAAACCGATGGACCGGTATTTTCTAGGGGATTCCATCTTCATTCTTGATTCTGACTTAAACCAGTTTGTTCCATTCAACAAAATAACCAAAACATACAGATATTATTCGAAAGTGTACATACATTATGTACGTATAAGTGTACAACATACGAGCTTATGATTAAGAAGCATTAAAACCTGTTCAATTGTGTTAGTTATACTTATACTAAACTCGATCGGACCGAAGTGTCATTTTGAGACCTTTATCTGCGGCCAAACAATTTTTGTTTTGGTTTAAGCTAAAACAAAGAAGTATCATTAGGACCATTTGATGACACGCGATCGAGATTGTGTGTTTGATCTTATTGTTAATGACAAAACAAAAAACATTAACAATTAAACTAAAAACGCGTGCGGCAACAGAACAGCGGCGCGCGCGTGTGTATGAAATAAGGAAAAGAACAAGTGAATAATTAGAATCTGTCATTTTGACATTAAATTCATTATCAATTGTGAATTATTGTTGTGTCAATATTATTGCAAATTGTATTCAAGATTTAAGGTAAAAAGTCTAATACGTTACAGTTTTCAGTGTTTAAATTACTAAATGGATCTGGTTCGAGCACGGATATTCGTAATGGGGGTAGTAAGACCAGTTTATAACAATTTATTCGGGTAAATACTACCAAATCTCATCAAAGACTTGTTCGTTCTGTCGTAAGATTTGATATTTTTTTCAATTTTCATATGGGTTTTATTTAAAATAAGAGACATTAGTCGTTTTTTTATTTTCAGAAATGATCCATATAGATAATTAAAAAACATGCATTACAACACCTACACGAGATCTTGCTCTCAATCGGAATCACGTTTCATGAAGACAACGAATACCTACATGAAAAATATACACAAATGTAAGGAAAAAAGAGATAAGTATACAACACAATTGCCACTAACAATAAGATCCGTATCGTTACATGGTATCGAGTATCAAATTCGATTTTTGATATTTTTTGACAAAGTGTAATGCTGGATTTACAAGGTTGACAAATTGACAGTAATATGTCAGTAGACTGTCAAAAAAAATGCAGAAGAATGGATAAATTCATTCTTTTCGCAGTTTACTTACAAAAAACTACCAATTTGTCACTCGTGTAAATCCAGCATTAATCTATTTACTTACTTTCGTTGCAGAAATAAAATAATAGATGTTAGGGAAGTGAAAAATGAAAAATTTCTGTGAAAACTATAAAAAAAATTTTGAATTTTTGTAATAATTGACCCCGAGTTTACGTTTCTGAGAGATCAGACATTTTTTGGAGAACACTCTCGTCTCAGAAAAACTATACAAAATTTGTAGTAGAACACTATGTGATGTAATTCTTCAGAAATTTGACTAGGTGGTTCACAAACCGAATTATAATAAATTTAAGAAAAGTTAAGCTAAATACATACAAAAATCAAAAAATATCATAAAGAATTCCCCAAACTCACATTTTGAACATTGACGGATAATTCACTTAAATAAATCTGATTGATTTTATGCGGGTGTGCCATATCATTTGTCAGAATTCCTAAACGAAGGACTTTACTCTCTAGTGCCAAAAGGTTTATTAACTTCCCATCGAATGAGTTCATTGCATTTTAGCTTCGCACTTAAAATGTTAATTTTAATGATCATTCAACCCTACCCTTCATATGTGTTCGAATAAAAATAACGGAAAACATATACAAACACATATTTCTCAATAGTTTCTCTATACCTCTGAGTTCAACAACCGTGCAAATTTCAGAAAACCTCACTATGAAGTTTCCTTGTTTATCGAATTTCTCAAGTGTCACTTTTGACAAGGCTGTCAAGCGTATTCACCCACATGGAACATTTGTAGTTCGATTTCAATTTTCACAAAATATACCGGAAGCATAATTAATATGCAAAGTGCCATTGAAATGTCATTTTCAATATTGTTTCTTTTGAAATGACCGTGACCTGTTGAACGGATTTTGATGATGAAGTGGTTATATGTATATCAAAGTACAGCTGTGCTGTCATTTATGATTTGAAGATTTGACACCTTCTATGACACAATATTCCCATTGACTTGGGTCAATCAACTCTACACATAAATGTTGACTCAGTTTGCTTTCATTAATATACTGTTAATTAAATTCATTTTATTAATTGATCATGTTGGACTTGAGGGCACTCTTGTTGGAAGAGGAGTTTTTTTTTTTTTTGCTGTTGTTTAATTGCAATTGTATACAAAAACTTATACGTACATACATAACATACATGTATTAATTTTTTGTACTATATACATTATTTAAATAACAATATTGCGCAGCGGAATCGAGTGATTTACTAGTTTTATCTCGATTCTATTTCTCCTCTCGAAGAGGGCATCAGTCGCAATTGAGTAATTGCCGTTAAACGAGAAGGCGTATATGCAGGGGTATGTTTGTGAGTTGTTAAATCAAAAGCTTACTTATAAAATTGTTACCTAAAATTATGCCTCTGAATTGAAGAAGTGACGAGTTCGTCACAATATTTATAGAAATCGCTTTCTATACCTATTGTTGTGACATAAAATGCTGGGGTGAACTCAAGTTCGAGGTTAAAAATAGACGTTTATTTTGCGTCAAATATAGTGTAATCAATTTAAGGAATGGTATGTGCTGAGAGTATAATTGACAATGGGAACTGAATAAAGTTAGTTATAAGTATTTCTAGGTAGGATGTTTAAGAGAACATGAAGATATATTTACATAATTGAATCGGTGATTATATGACGACAGAAGTGGTTCGCCTTTTACTTTGACCAATTAAGCCTCCGGTATATAACTTACGTCGGGTTGTTATGTATACTTCATAGATTAAAGCCCCCTATTAAACTATGGCTTTTTATCTCCGACTCTTTCAAAATTTAATGAGTGCAAGGGAGAAAAAAAATCTGTTTTCACTTTCATACACACGCATTCAACTTTGAAAAGAGGGTGGGGCAAAAAGTCGTCGTGTAAATTGAATTAGTTTCTTTTCCAAAAGAGGTGGGATTTATTCAAAAGCAGTATACCATGAGCAGAGACGGTCTATTAAGACATGCTGGTTCACGCCAATTCTGGTTGCACATTGATGACAGAATCCTAACTAGACTAGCTATTGGTTTACGAGTTTGCCATTCAAACAAATAAATAATCAGCTTCGAAATTCATACCTCGCTTCTTCGGCCTTTAACTTAGCTCAGAGCGTCATCAACAGTAGCCGTGTTTTTTTTGCAAGTCCATATGGATTTGTCGAAAAAAACGACATCGGGACTAATAGTTTTACACGTAAATACAACAACAACTTAAATCCATATGGACTTAGCTAAGTCCAGATAATTATCGGGACTTACGTACTGTAAGTAAGTAGTTCCTAAATCCCGATGTCGTTTTTTTCGACAAATCCATATGGACTTGCAAAAAAACACGCCTAGTATTATGAAAATCGCCGTTTCTTTCTTTTCTGCCTGACTTCGATTTCGAAAGCTTTTTTGACATGCACAATGTAGTATCTGTCAGAAATATCTGTTAAGTTAAGTCCAAGTCAATTCAACGAATTAGTCGAGTCTGAAAAATAATATTTATTTTTCAAGCTTAAGCCAGTTTTTTCATGTTTTCAGCAAATTGAAACTTGCGTTAAAAATTGAAACATACAGAAATTCGCATGTTTAGCAAAATTAATTACATTGCAACGAATAAAACAAATTTGTGTTCTATTGTGACTAACCACATTTTTAATCCAAAAGAAACAATAGGCATTTTTTGTTGCAACCCCCGAGGAAATTGGTCGAAAAAAACGACGTCGGCGCTAAGTAATTTTCATGTCAAATGCAACAAGAGAATTCTCGGAGCTTAACTTAAGCACGTAGAATTGCATACTTGTTATCGATAGTTTGTATGGAAACTACATGTTGTTTCTGTAATGCCGTCGCTAATCCCGGATGTCGTTTTTTTTCGACCAAATCGGCAGCGAACTACCCAGTGGCGGAACCGCTGTTACGAAATTTCCAAGCGTTAAAACGTTGGCGGTCAAAATCTAAGGTGGTGAAAGTGCAAAACACATAGAAGTCTTTTTGCTTGCTTGTTTTCGCCATGCCGGCCGCCCGTTGCCGGTCTGTTTGTCTATGCTACGATCGGTGTACTGCGTTCAGGTGTAAATCGAGCTAGCGCCTAAACGAATGGACGGATATGATTCAAATGAGTACTGAGCATTTTACGTAATTCCTTAGAGGAGAAATTCGAATTTTTGTTATAGCCTATCCTTCCCTAAACATTTAAGTTCACTTGATGTACATTCATGTCGTGTGTGTTCTGCATATCATCATGATGATAAAATATTTGTATTCTTTTATACCTACTAACTACTAATACCTTTTATTAAATTAATACACGTCAAAATTAACTGCCATTATAATATCACATCATCGATCATGTGAACACACAATATTTTATCTCACGTGCTATGCCCATTTTATACCCAACTGTGAAACGCTAATTCATTTTGATTAAATCAAAATCAAAATCAAATAGGTAACATGAATATGTATACATATATGTGTGTATGTCTATTTACCGTGAACTTGACAATGAAAATGTTACGATTTTTTTCTTCTGCGTTACGATTATAATGTAAATAAAATTGTCTAGTTTTGTTTATAAATCGTGTATTGTTAGAAGTTCGGTAATCCGGCCCTCAAAATAATAAACATTGAACAAAAATTTAAACGAAAAATATAATTTAATTGAACATCCCGCTTCATCACCTTGGTGGCATGCTGCGGTATGCAACATAATGTAGGAAACCGTCTGTTGTTTGAGATCGCGTTACGTGATGAGCTTTTTTCGAACAACAAAAAGAAACAGGTGGATGCATGGCGCCTTCATGGGTGGTGCATTTAAATACTTTTACCCACCTGCGCACCATGCATATAAATTAGTTGATGAAATGATGATAATAATAAAATTAGTCAAGGGAATTATACATATCTCATTAAAATCTCTATTTTCATGGCTATAGAAGAAGGCTTAATGTGCTTGTCAACTAATTAGCCAAGTCAAAAATAAGATGTCTTTTGTTTTATTTTAACAAGAAAAAACCAAAAACTTTTATCCCGAGGTTTTTATATAATTTAATTTACACGTGAAATAATATAAAATCTAATTTTTATCTTTTTGAATCTAGGAGCTGGCGCACTGCCAAACTTGTTATTAATTTTATTTTGGTAGGTTTAAGTATTTTGTTTGATTAAAATGCTAAATGAGAGACTCGTCCTATACTCAGTCTGATTGCAAATGAGGAGCCGTTTATTAAAAGGCGTTCGACGCGACACAATAATTAATTGCCTTTTACGGAAGTGTTGTGTTTACCTTTTAATAAATGTATGCAGTGTTATAACGTGTTTTACGTTCAGCTAGCGTCCGACGTTCCGGCTGGCATATTGCATTGCATAAAGTTCACAATTAAGAACTTTTGCGATTTTTAGTAAAACATAGTCCAGCCGATTGTACAATGTATGTACATACTTATTACTTAAATTAATTTTTCTTAAATTGATTGATATAATCAGCAAGTATGATAAACCAAAGTGGATGTGACATGACATGTGCTGTGTGCCAGGTATTATGGTCCTGTTGGAACACAGGATGCATTAGGTGCTGGTGTATCGCGTGTAGATTGGTATCTCGTCGCTCTCAACGCTTTAACCTTCAATTGTGGATTGCCATAGGCCGAATTACCCCATCAGTTATCGAGTAATACGCGACTGAAATATGTGAGTTTGGCATTACCGCTCACGTTATGGGGTCATCATCCCCATAGCTTTTACTCATTCATTCGATCACTGATGGCACTCACTCGATCAGTCACTGATGCGGTAATTTGGTCCCTGAAACTGAACAATTCACAACTGATTTGACAGATGTTGCTTTATCAACATGGCCGCTATAACCTAATGAAATTCAAGCGTCTTCATATGCGTCATTACATGGTCGTTTCATTGAAAGATTTTCTTTAAATTTTAAATACGTAGAAAAGAAGAAGTCTAACCTTCTTTTTTTCTTCACATGAACAATTTGAGGAAAAGCCTTTAGTAAAGCCCTGAGGAAATTGCTCGAAAAAACGACGTTGGGGCTAAGAAATTTACACGTTAAATGCAACAACAACTAATCTCCTTCGGGCTGGGCTTAGCACGCAGAATTCTCGGGCTTAACTTAACCAAAGAGAAAAAACTGTGTTACCCGAGTGAATTGCATACTTTTTATCAATATTTTGTATGGAATCTCCATTTTGTTTCTGTAAATGCCTCACTAATCCCCGATGTGGCTTTTTTCAACCAAATCCCCCCGGGATTGCAAAACACACGGCCACTATTATGCCTGTTTGGTAAATAACATTTTCACCAAGTTTATAACATTTTCACCAAGTTTCGCAAAACTAAATTTTTTGCTATGGGTTTTGTCAGCGAATTTTGAGAATTTTTGTGAAAATTTTCGAAAAATTTCACGTTACTTAAAAGAGCTATTGAAAGACCCTTTATAAAACAACTTTTTTGTAATCTATGTGATGTGTGTAACTAATAAACTCAAAAGCTACAAAACCAACTTTGCTGAAATTTTGACAGTTTGTTGCTATTAGCGGCAGGAGCGTTCAAAAACTGATTTTCAACGTCTTATATTTGGGTTTTATCTTTTTATCCAACCTCCCTAGAATGCTAGAATTTTTTCCCGGAGGTAACTGGTAGCAAAAACGACGTCTGGGCTAGCTAATTTATCTACATGTTACATGCAACTGCCACTAATCCCCTCTTAACTTAAGCACGGAGAAAAACTGTTGCTGGCGTGAATTACGTACTTGTTATCGATAGTTTGTATGGAAACTCGATTTTTTTCTGTGATAGGGTCGCTTATCCCCAATGTCGTTTTTTTTAACGAAATCCCCCCGGGCTTTGAAAAACTTTTTTGGTTTGAAAAAAAGATAAAATCTAAATTTTTTGGCAGATTTACTCCTCCCTGTGCTCTTTTATTTACCTAATTTATTGCGGTTGTGAAAATAGATCGCGAATGATAAATAAATAAAGAATGCATTAATAGCCGTGTTCCTTTGGAGGTGGCGAAGCACTCACGAGTACTTTGATAGCCATTTTCAATGGAACGCACAGAATTAATTTGCCTACAAATCTCATCTGCCCGCCATCAAAGCACGAGTAGTTGGTAGTACAAGATTATCGTTTGGATCTACTCATGAGTAGTTCTCCACCTCCAAAGGAAACACTGCTAATGTAAGTATCCGTTGTCTCGGAAAAAAGAGAATTGCATTGCGGAATTAGTTGCAATCAACACAATTTTTTAAGTAATTTTGCAATGGAACACCCCTTAAACTGGAGTCTATATTTAATGGGTTGTCAATTCACGCACCGAAGTCAAATACTATTATTATAATCATTGCCTTCAGTAATTTTCAAAAACTTTTTATTAAAAACTTCACATTTAGCTATTCTAAACGGTGCTAAGCAGGTGATGACGCAAAGACTTGAGGTGCTGATATTACCTATAACAACTCATACATAATAGGAAGCAATTGAATGTTAGTTCACCTTAGGGCACCTGTACTTGGCACTTAAATACTATTTCCGGCATTCGTAATATCATGAACAATTTATTTACAGTCTTTTTTTATTTAGTTTCGCTCAGAAATTTTTCCATTCATCTAGAAACTATTTACGAACTACGAAGAGATACGAATTTAGTTGACGTCGTTGTTGTTTATTTCATGAATTTATTATGACAGATGCATTAATTAGAGTGTGAAAAAGAGAAGTTGCATAAATGTATATTGTATGGTATTAACTTTCAAAAGAAGAACTTATTCCTTGGGTGGCTTATGGAACTAAAATAGATAATGTTTCCAATGAAAACATACGATTGTTTTCAAAAATGATAATTTAATGTGAATGAAGCAAAAAACATAATTAAATCAGGCGACGGAAAAAACACGTAAGGCAGCATTTTGCTTCTAATAATATTATTCATTTTTTCAAAGAAGATAAGGAGCCATCATAGTCATTTGAGGCAGAGTCGTGTCTTTATAAAAATAAACAAGTAAACAAAGATGCCTGGACCAATGACGCTGACTGTTAGGTGGCGTGGCTATGTCGTGTGGCATCATCATTACAGTATGTGCGCGAGGTTGTCACTTCGATTAGAAAAAATGATTTATAATTTGCATACAAATTCTTCTACATGACTGACCTTTGAGTTAATACTTATTGTATAAGGTGATGTTAGCTATCTACACATTAATGGGTACAAATTGTTTATTTTTTACTTAAGGGATGCAGCGTGTTGGTTTATTATTTGCAAGATCTTTTTATTTAAATATAAACCCAAATATATTCATCACAACTATCAAGCTTGGGCGTTACAAGATGATGCAAAAAGGGATACCTCATCCTCCTTTTTGATGCTCAGGGATCTACAAATACTTCAAAATGTTAAAAACACTGAAAGCGTTTGGGAAATTTGGATAGAATAGAATAGCGAAAAAAAACTGTCCAATTAATTTAGGAAAATGGCCGGTCAATAATTTATGGTGCCCAAATGTTCCAACAGCTGCGTCAATTCGTCATGTGGTAACCCCGAATTTGAGCGATATGGGAACGTTAGAGGTGTGAATAAGTACGGGCAGACTTCGTTATAGACGATCGGCCGAAAACAACCAGGTCGTTCGTAAAACATCGACACTCCGACGTTCAACACAGTGGGTTATACCACGTGCGACGATTTTGAAGTAAGTTCTGCACCTGTACCCTAAAAAAATTCCTGGTGATTCAGAATAACGTTTAGAGTACTTCAGAGCTGTGTACACTAACATACTAACATAGGAAAGCCTTATTTGGCCCACCCTGTATATCTCACTTATTAGCTTCAAACTAGGATTAAAGATCATAGTCCCGGATTTTTTGTTTTTAAAGTAAAGCAAGCTCTGGGATGGACAGTTAAAACAGACAAACACTCTAAGACAGTATACTTCCGTCGGAAACACAACGTTTATCCCTCAGCATTTGCAAAAATAAAACGCTTTCAGCTCAAGAATGCTCTAAAGGTTAAGGTTTGTTGTGAAAATTTATAATTTTTGTTGACTGGTAAGGTTATTTTTTTTACATACATATTTATGTGTTCATTTTGTTTAAACTTAATAAATAGTTTTGTTTTAACGCCCTCACATTTTGTATTGCGACAAGTTCTATTCTAATCGAATTAACTCAATTAAATTTAAAATCAATTACTTCCAATCGCAAAGAGGACAATCAATTGTTCCTTCGAGTACATTTATATTCACAGGTACACATTAATCCCCATGCAAGTCATCAACTATTCAAACATACACTTTAATTATTTAAACAGAAAGAACTGCTATATTTCATTGTCATTGTCATTGGAATAGAAATGCATAAAATATGTGGAAAATCTTTTATGCAATTTCATTCTGATAACGAAATGCTTCTATTTATGGTTTTAAATTGAGTGTCATTCAAAAGACTACTCAATGTTTCGATATATCTTCTTTTTTTTTCAAGTGGAAACTCTTTTAAGTCTCCGATAAATTTGAATATATAATCCAAAGAATTTCAATCACTCTTTATCGAAGAAAATATAGTGATTGTGCATTGTAATAATACAGCGAATGCTATTTTATTGTACAGTCAAGATGGAAATATTGAAATGACAAGATGTGACAAGCGGTGACAACATTCTAAAGATTGTTGTCGCGTCGTCGTCGTTCTGCCGACACATCAACGTTTATAGGATTTATTTTTATACGATTTCGTTTGGCATAATTTTATAGTTTATGTGCAGAGAGCAATAGCTTTTATTGTAGATTTATTATCTTTTATCGGTCTTATGCATCAGACATAGCAATGAGTGGGGTGCAATGGTCAAAATAATGTGACACTTATACGGCCTTCAAAAATTTACGTAGCGGTGTTTTGGTTTGGAATTGGAATTGGAAAGCAGTTCTATATAACCCACCGCGTCGTTTCTGAGGTGGATTTGACACTTCGTTTAAGTTTTGTACATAGCATCGAGGTTATTAAGGGTACGTTATTTATGAAGCGGATACTTTTTGCCTTTTCCTTACAAGTTCGAATTTTGCCTATTTTTTCCTCAGTTAATGAATTCCTTTTTGCTATACTTTCGGATTTTATGAAGTACTGTCTTGAAGTATAGTCATAACAGATAGATATCTAAACAAATGACTGTTTGTACAAGTTGTTCTTAGCCAACATAAAAGATTTGAAATAAAATAAAATGAAATAAACTCTCAAGTACAACTTTAATGCTCACGGAAGAGAACACAAGTCACAAAGCTTATGATTTGTATAAGGAAGGGTTATTTCTTTTTTTAAGTTTGGCTCAAATAATCACTTACCCTTTATAACAGACGTTGGATTTTGTGTTTGACTACAAAAATCTGGATCGTCTTGGTCGAATAGAATATTGTCTTCCCATTCTGTGACGATATTGTTGCCTCCAGGACGATTTTTCATCTTAAAATAAAAATAAGAAAATTTATTTTATAAAATTTGAAATGAAAATTTTACAAATAATGACGTAGAATTACTTTAAATAGAATACAAATCTTCAAAACACACCATATAACTGTTATACATGGAAAATTTGTGGGCACTTTTATTTAATAAGTGGGTACAAAAAAACACCCCTAATATTATGATGGACGAGACTAGAGAAATGAAAATTAAAAGTGGGCGTGCGTTATTGCGACTTTAAAAAAAAAAAACCTGGGTACCTGAAGTATGTCCACCGGCGGAGGACCCTGGCCCTTTTGATACCAAAACTCGTTTGATCCTCAACCATAGGTTCAAACGAGTTTTGGTATCAAAACGGCGCTTTTTGCGCTAATTGGGTCAGCGAGAAAGTCGGCTCGTTGGCCGCCATTTCTACCTACCTACCTACCTGCCTACCTATAAGGGTGGTCAATTTTCAATTGATCTTGGTAGTCATACAACCTATTCAAAACTTCTCCTCGCGACAACTGAAACTCAACGTCAAGCAAGTACCAGGTGATAAAGTAGGCAAGAAAAAAAATCCATCCCGCTTGGTTAAGTAATATTCGATACCCTAGGCAACATTTTTAGGTACTGTTGTCACAAATTTCCAAATTTTGCGGCGTTTTTTTTTAAATAACCATTCCTTTGATCGCAATCACAAATCCAAAGGCGCGCACATGCAACTAAACAGTTTGGTTGCGATTTTGAGCACTATGGGATTATATGAGAGTCCGCGCACATAAACCGGCGGACTCTCATATAATCCCGAGTGATCAAAATCGAAACCAAACTGTTTATTGCATGTGCGCGCCTGGCCTAAGGGACTACATAATAGCTACATCAAATTAGTTTGCCGGCTGGCGCACGCATGCCACAAAAGGCTTTTATATTACTGCTGCACAAACTAAACTACACTAGAAGTCATTTGACTGTATTACTTTGAGCAGTGACGACTGACGAGACGACATTTTCTGTGCAATAACCTGAAGCAAATGTCAAGTTACGAAAATTGCCAACTGGGCAGTGGGCACCCAGTCGAACACATGACTAACCAAGAAATCTCAACCAAATTCGCAAGAAAAACTAAACAAACCTAAAATTACAATCAAAAGAAAATCAACAGGAACGCAATAAACATGCGCTCTTTCTGATTGTGACAACAGAAAAATCCGTGAGTTCAAATTCAGATGTTTAACTAAAAAAAAAAAAAAACAAAAAAAGCATTAAATTCCTTCAATGCAAGCAGGATTAATTAAAGAAAAACTTGATTTGGGATTTGTATAAATCTGAGAATGAATTGGATCAATGATGGTTTGATTAACTTACCTCTGTTCGATTCTTTTGTCTTGTTTCACCTTTTTTAGCAACAAAGGACCACAAATTTATTCTAATAATCTTTTCTTTTGAGAAACAGCGGATCTATCGATTGACAAAGAAATAGAAAACGTTTCTTATTTTTTGGAGTTCAACCCGACGAGTCCCCTACGGACGGCGCGCGGCGAACGGCAGTGAAAAATATGTAGGTAGAACCTTCAAATTAGTTTATATTTCCAATAAATACAAAATAAAATAACATAAATCCTTAGCCAAATAGGAGCTAAAGCGAACGCCAAGCCAGGTAGACGATTTTTTATTTTTTTGGGTATTCCAGTTTCGATTTCGATTTGATTATGGAAATTTTGCAGAGTTGCGCTGCCAAAAATTAGAAATAAGTTGAAAAACCAAGATTGCGCTTGCATTTTGTTGTTGTTGTTTTTGTAATTTGTTTATTTATTTTGTTTTGATTTTGATAAACGTCATCATTTAGTTATTAAAAGAGCCGTTTGTTGACGAAGTGGCGCTGAAACATGTAAAGCGAAGAACCCAATAGCGTTGCCAATTTTCAAGATATAAATAAATAGGGCTGTTCGGTACCATGCAGTTACATCATAGAGTATATATAAGGCGTGTTTTTTTGCAAGTCCATATGGATTTGTCGAAAAAAACGACATCGGGACTTAGGAACTTCTTACTTACAGTAGGTAAGTCCCGATAATTATCTGGACTTAGCTAAGTCTATATGGATTTAAGATGTTGTATTTACGTGTAAAACTATTAGTCCCGATGTCGTTTTTTTCGACAAATCCATATGGACTTGCAAAAAAAACACGGCTACAATATGGAGTGCTTGTTTTTATTCGAATGCGGAACTTTCATAGGGGTCGTTGTAAAGCATACAAATTCAATGTAAAAAAATCTGGATTTAAGTTTTAATCTGGATGTATCTAGTGAATAACATGGCGGTTATTAATTTCAAGAATTAAGGCTTAACTACATAAGCCAAAAAGTACTTTTGTACAAAAGTAAAAATATTTTTTTCCCGCTAGCGCAGTTGTTTTGTGAAAAAGAATATACTAATTTTTTTTTAGACCAAAATTTAAGCTTTCTGCATCATTTTTATAAGTTTTCCAGTCAGAAAAACTATTCCAAAATGAGTTTGAAAAATTTCACTTTTGTACTTTTTCACTTTTTGGACTTATGTAGTTAAGGCTTAAGAGAGAAAATAAGCAATTTGGATATGTAGGGAAAACAAAAACATGTGATTGTGATTGGTCGTTTGTTTGTTTTAACTACATATTTTTATGTCAAAATTAGAAAGAGAAAAGACAAAGATAGTTTCTGGAAAAGCCTAATTATGGCTTGCAATTGATAGCAGTGGTACGATATACTCTAAGTTTCTGATTACATGGGTCGTTTTACTGAAGAGCGCATCGCGTGAGAGAGGTAGATTTTATGTGTGTAAAAAAGAGGTGGAATCTACCTTCTCTTTTTTACGCACATAAAATCTACCTGTCTCATGCGATGCGCTCTTCAGTAAAACGACCCATGTAATCAGGCACTAATGGCGAATTCCTTTCAAAAAAGAAATCGATTTTTTTCTAAACAGAATCGAATTTTTTCTGTCAATTGAAAGGAATTCGTATTTCGTAAAAGAATCGATTTTTTTTGGTGTGACTGTGTTTATGTTACTTTATAGCTGCAATTGACGCAAAACGTCACGAAATTATTCACAAAAATACTAAGGTTGTTTGTTTTTGTTGTGAGAAAAATGTTTTACCAATAGAATTAAATTAATAAATAAAAGATATTAGCCAGCTTATACGGTGAATTTTATTTGTTTGAACTTCTATTTGCACATATATTTTTAAAGAAAATTATTATTGAAAAGTTTTCATCACTTGCACTGAAAGTTTTTAACATGTCTTTCACTCGCGAAAGCTATTTTTTTGTCAAGTTTGTGTTTGATAGTGAACAATAACGCACAATAAATTATTTTTATAGCTGTATTGACTGAATATATTGTTTAATATTTTATTAAATTATGTAGAATTCGTCCCAACTAAAAAATAAACAACTCGTCCTCCAAAAATTCCGCGACTTTCAATTTATGACGTATTAGAAATGTCAAGTCTTCATAGTGTGTGTGCAAATCAGTGTGAAATCTTGCTAAAAACGCAAGATTTGTTTTGACAGAAAAGAATCGATTTTGTTTAGAAAAAATTCGATTCTGTTTAGAAAAAATTCGAATTTTTTGTTGAAAGGAATTCGCCATAAGAGTTACATATGAATGACAAATTGCTAAAGCCCTAGCACTCACTAGTTTCTTCCATTTATCAGGCGTGTTTTCTGGAAGCCCAGAGGAAATAGGTCGAAAAAACTGCTGGCTTCCGCTGAGTGCACTGGAATACTAAGCGTGTTTTTTGCAAGCACGATGGAAATTGGTCGAAAAAAGAGACGTCGAACGGATTAGTTGTTGGTGCATTAACATGTAAATTGCTTAACCCCGACCTCTTACATGCCGCCTCCACTGGGCATGAACGATGCTCGGATTATGAACATATCTTTAAAAAATCCATGTCATGTAGTGACATAATCCATACAAGTCAGATTGTGGATTGGATTGTGGTTGTGATGTTGGACATCGTTGATGCCCAGTGGAGGCGGCACGTTACAACTTATATTGTAAAACACACAAACAAATTTATTTTGCTTACAAAACAGCCAATGCCTTTTATTCAGGTACTGTACTGTACTGTGAAGTACTGAGATCGGTTATCATATTATTCCATCCTGGATTCTGGGAATTGATTTCATTCGTAAGGATTCAGCGATTTGCGCACTCGTATTCGTATAATTCTTCGTTTAAAGCTGAATGCTGAAACCACAGATAAGCCACAGTAGGGATCTTCACATACCTGGTTAAATTGTTGTTGCATTTCACATCTATTCATCGACGCGGGAAGAAATTACAAATACAACAATGTAAACAAATGGGTTTTGGAGGGTGAAACGTACGAAAGATTCTCATCTTCATGTGGCTAATCTGTGGCTGAAACATTAAACAAAATAAATAAAACAACTATCGTTTTCTCTTCCTACGTTTACAGTTAAAGGTTCATATATACTTTCTCTAAAATTGTTTAGTATTAAGTTATTTTACATAATTTATATATAAGTCATTCAGCTTTGTTTTTTTCTTTTTTTTACTAATAATTTATTAAACATATTTTTTTTTAAATTTTTAGTCAAATATTGTTGTATTTGACGCTACCTGCACGCCTGCTAGACGGCCATGGTTAAATACCGAGTTTTTAATACAAACTACTTCAACTACAAACAAAAAAACGGACTGTTAATAGGCCACCACCACATTGGAGATTCATCTAGACCAAGATAAACAAAAAGAAATCCCAATCGTGGTGTGACAAAATCAATCAAAATAACTTCTACACAGGGATCTTAAAAATTATTTACATTTTCAATAACAGGGCTTAAAAAAAAAAAATAAAACAAAAACTCTATCCATCTTCTTGCATCAATTACGTCAGTTTGGCTCCGTCCAGAGTTTGGACAATGTGTTTCGACACAACAGCCGTAGCCTCGCTTGCATTCGGTATGAGGAAACGATCCATGTCGGTGATGAGCAAACCATCGCCATCTGGGAAGCCATACTTGAAGGTGATCAAATCCCGATGGCGCTTCTTCGCTGTGATTTTAACGATGCTGGCAAGTGGTCGACGCACAATCACCTGTGCCTGTCCGCGATTCAGCTCTCGCAAGACCACCAAATGTGAGCTAGTTATAATAAGATGACTATCATACATGTAACCGTTCATGTGCACCTCCTGGCACTTGAAGGCATTGATGATATCCGGGGACTTTAAGTACTGATTTATGGAGACGATCTCCTTGCCATCGGGCCCTAGGCCAGCTTGGCCGCCACCACCGGCTGAATTGGTTGGCGAATCGAGTTGCTCGGTTTCCGTGAATTGGTCGTCATTTTCGTCGTCGATGCTAAAGACAGGCGCGACATTTCTATAGCGCTTGCCATTCTTTTCACTTGGAGAGACATGTTTGTCGGGGACTTGATGCTGAGCAGTGCTGTTGGGTGCTGTGGCTGCATTCGGATTTACAATTATGTCCATTAGTTTCTCCTTAACTTCGGCCGATTTCATTTTCATGGCAGCGGAGAGCTTACTAAACAAATCACTGGTTGACTTCGATTCAGGCACATGGCGTGCGACTTTGGGGGCGGAGTTAATTTGTGTGGTGGAATTTTTCAAACAGACAATACACTTGCGTGGCTCATGATCTTCTAGGCAGTCGGCCATGTGTTCGCCAAAGTATTCGTGGATAGATATATAGCCGCCTGAAAGTAAAGACACGAACTGAGTGTTCTTCTGTAGAAACGAGGCCACCACCATGTGAGTGTATTGATCCTCATCGAGGCGTCCGCTGCCCATGAAGCACAGGTGTTCACCGCCCGCATTCGAATTTGCCTCGATGGCCTGGCGTTGTGCACGCAACAGCCCCTGGACGGCAGTGGAAAATGCCACCGGCTCTTGCAACATCAAGTTGCAGTCTAAATGAAATGCAGTCGACAAGTGGCCGGCATTGTACTGCTCTGCAGGACGGCAGTCCACCAAGAAGAACCTCACAGCCTCGGGAGCAGTTAGTTCAATGGAGGAGTTCTCCACTAGTTCATACACCGACACTGGCAAGCACAGAGCTTGCGAGACGCTGCAGAGTTCCTCCTTGGCACTGCTCTGATTTCCATAAAGAGCCTTCAAGAAATCAGTTTTAAACGAAGACGGAGTCTTCGAACCGTAGTACTGCGCCAACGAACAGAAGTCAACAACATCGTCGGTTTCCAGAGCACACGGCATGTTGGTCAGAAACCTGAGAATCTCCTCCTTGGGGGAATTTTTCATAGCAAGTATCTGTTCCCTGCCATTGATCAGAATGATCAGACTCAGGAAAAATACTAAAAACGGATCACTGTGCTGAAAGTACAGATCCCACATCGATAGGATCACATTTAGGCCGCACGTGGAAGCGAATAGACAACGGAACCACTGCATCGAGTACAAATCCGGTGAGATTTTCTTTGTGTCCAACATCGAGCAGAGCTCCGGGTCGTGATATTGAATGAGCAGACGGAAAACGTGGAAAACATTGCCTTTAGCGATACATCCCTTCGGGATGTAGGTGTCTCTGATGGCTTCGAAGAGATTGTAGGTGTCAGATCGCTTCAGTTTCAACGACAGCAGAGGCAAAAGCAGCTCGATCCATCCGTTCACACTCTCGTATGGCAGATTTCTGTTCTTGCAGTAAAATGTGAGAATGGATTCCAAGTCCGAAATGACAGAGACCTTATCCTCGTCATCGTTACCAATGCGTTCAACCATGCGGTTGCAGTCCTCCCTGAGTTTGTTTTGAAATGGTAAATCGTAGATTTCATTGAACAGAGACATCTGGTCCGATTTGTTTCTGACGTCGAGACACACTTGCCATACATCCGGCCGGAGAGACTCGGGTATGGCCTTGCCACCGCATATGGCATAGATGTCGTTAACATTACAATCGTCCAGCAAGGCTGATTCTAATTCAATTAACCTAAGAATGGGAACAGCAATTTTTTTTTTTGTAATTAGTCTTCATTTTATCATGAAATTTTGAAGATAAGATAAGAATTTGATGAGCAATGATTCATTCAATTATAACCCAATAATCTCACAAAAGAATGAATTAAAATTGATTATAAAAACAAAATAAACAAAATATTTTATTGGAAAAGTATTTTTTTTCTCACCACAAATTGTCGTCCATAACTTTTGTTTGAAAGAGAGATTATTGAAGATAAATTCTGATTTGAGATAAATTGCAAAAGTTCGTCTTTTGTTTGTGAATTTGTACGCTTGAATATTTACATAATTCTTTCGGAATTTAGTTAGTCGATTTTTTATGATGTTAAATTTATTCAATAATTTTATTCAGGCAGGGATATTGTTTTTTTTTTCTTTCACGGCAAAAAGGAAAAAAATAAATTGTAAAAATATTTTTCTTTACACTTTATTTGACATTAGATTGCCAAAGTGTCAGTCAATCAAGATTACAAATATAAATGTACACACACACATACATTGATTCCAACTAACGAATATGGCGCCATTATTATCACAAGCGGATGAAAGTGGTCATGGTGGCATATAAGGTCCGTTTACATTTTTGAAATCAATTGGCTAAAAACAATAGGATGTTGCTGGAGCTTAAATAATCGCGAATTAATTACCTACTGGTGTTGCGCGGTTCCCCAGGCTAGCTTTCATTACATGCCGCCTGCACTGGGCATGAACGATGATCGGAGGGATGTAGGGATTCGTGACGCCATCACGCTTTAAAGGCTTAACTACATAAGTCAAAAAGTACTTTTGTACAAAAGTAAAAATATTTTTTTTCCCATAGCGCAGTTGTTTTGTGAAGAAGAATATACAAATTTTTTTCTATCCCAAAATTTAATCTTTCTGCATCATTTTTATAAGTTTTCCAGTCAGAAAAACTATTCGAAAATGAGTTTGAAAATTTTCACTTTTGTACTTTTTCACTTTTTGGGCTTATGTAGTTAAGCCTTAAGTTAAGTCCCGAAACTTGAGCTAAGCTAAGCCCGTAGTTTGTTGCATTTAACATAGAAATTGCTTAGCAATGCCACTGACCTCTTTATTCGTCCAGTTTCCTCGAGGATTGGAAAAAAAATAGCAAACGCTTTAAAATTAAAATATTGACGGATTTTATTTTTTGATTGGAAGTAATTTGGAACTTCCACCAGACTTCAGTGCCAAACAAGCAAGAAAAAAATCAATAGTTTGACAGAAAACAATGTAGGGAAAACAAAAACATGTGATTGTCATTGGTCGTTTGTTTGTTTTCCCTTCATATTTTTATGTCAAAATTAGAAAGAGAAAAGACAAAGATAGTTTCTGGAAAAGCCTAATTTGGCATTTAGTTTTTATTATTTAACGCATCGTTGTTAAAAGCATGGCGCTGAATCGTTAAAAAGAGTTGTGTGCAACGTAAACAAAAACAGAATTTTTCTTTGTTTAAACTCTCGGAAGCTGTATGACGAATAAACAAAACATTTATGTATTTATAATTCATCGTTATCAAAAGAGGAACTACTGCAAGCGGTTAGTTCACTAAAATAGTAAATTTTTTTCTTTATTTGATTTCTGGTTCTCAGACGTCTGATAGAAAAATTTAATTCGGTTGCAGGTCTACAATGGCATCACCAAATCCATCAACAAAAAACAATGAAAAGATTATTTTCAAATCCGATAAGCACGCTGCATTTATATCCGAAAAACTCCAGAATTTCTATGAGAAAAATGAATTCTTCGACACTGTTCTGATAGCTGGAAGCGATCGCGTCAAAGTCCATAGAGTAGTTCTGTGTGCTTTGAGTGATTACTTCTTGGAAATATTTCGTCAATCTATGTTAAATGTTGTGGAACTCCACGAAATTGAAGCTTCAACACTGAAACTTATAATTGATTTCATGTATTCGGGTTCGATTGAATTGAGTCTCGAAACGGTCGAGGGAATTTTGCGAACTGCATCGTTTCTAAAAATTAAAACTTTAATCGATGGTTGCTGTGCCTTAATTGAGAACAATGTAATTTCCAGCAACTCTTTGAAGAATTTCCGATTGGCTAATGAACTGAGCCTCTCTGAACTGAAATCCAAAGCTCTAGAATGTACTTACACTCACTTCGAAGAAGTATCGAAGGGGAAGGAACTTCTGACACTCTCTAAAAATGAGTTGATGGATTTACTATTCAATGATAATCACCACGGTGATATTGAGGAGTATGTCTTCTTGTCCATGGTGGCATGGATAAATTATGACAAACCAACTCGGGGACATCTAGTTTTTCAGCTGCTGTCAATGGTTCGTTTTCAGGCTCTTACGCCCAAATTCATCATTGAAAATAGAAAGTCGGTGTGCAAAACTGTCAAAAGCTACGAATTGATTTGCAGTTGGCTTCAATGGCATTTGTCACCGGAAACTCGATCGAAAGATCACCAAATTCGCCATTTCAAACCAAGGAAAATGCTTAACAAACTCGCAGTTATAAAAGTCATAGAAGGGAAAAAAATTAATATCGAAGCATTTCAAAGCGTAACAAATGTTTGGGATACCGAAATAGAAACAAGCCTTCCGATAAAAAGAGTGGAATGTTCAGTATGTGTGGCTGATGGTAAACCGATTGTAGTTGGAGGTAATGACTGTCAATATTGGACAAAGAAAGTCCTATATTTAGATATACAAACATTGAAGTGGATTGATCTTCCTGAAACGGACAAATCGCGAGGTCGTTGTCAGTTGGTGGATTTAAAAGGACATTTATGTGCTTTTGGTGGAGATATAAGAAGCCCTGCGAATTCTATGGAGCTATACAATTTTTCCACAAGCAAATGGAAAAATATACAGCCACCGGCTACACCAACCAAAACGAGCCAAATAGCTGCCCATAATGGGATGCTATACCTTCTTGATTTTGGAATCGGATTTTTGCAATGTTATGATGTTTCTACAAATAAGTGGATTTTGAAAGCAGTTGAGAAACAATCTCTGATCAATTTTGGCTTCTCTGCAGTCGAAGGATTTTTGTACGTTATTGGTGGCTATCAAGGACAGGCGTTAACAAAAGTTAAACGCTATGATTTATCAGATGATTCTTGGCATGATATGGCATCATTACCGCAACCTCGCTGCAATATTAAAACCACGGTTTTTGAAAATAAAATAATAATTTGCGATAACTTGAATGTTGATGCATATAATTTTGAGTCAGACACATGGAATAGTATGAGTCCTTTATCAAAAGATGAGGGCGGTGAAGTTGTCAACATTTGTACCCTTCCTGCTACAAATAATTAATTTTTTTTTAAATTTCTATATGTATGTACATATTATGTAAATAATGTAAGATAATAACATGAACAAAATAAATTTTTTTATTAATAACCTTCAAAGTGAATATAGAAAAAGGGAGCGTATCATAATCCCGAACGACAAAATCCCGAATCACGAAAATTATGAATCCCGAAAGACAAAATCCCAAATATCAAAATCCCGAATGACAAAATCCCGAATATTTTCGGGATTAATCCCGAATTTTATTACCTTTTTCAGGGAGCGTATCATAATCCCGAACGACAAAATCCCGAATCACGAAAATTATGAATCCCGAAAGACAAAATCCCGAATATCAAAATCCCGAATGACAAAATCCCGAATTTCAGAATCCCGAACGACAAAATCCCGAATTTCAAAATCCCGAACGACAAAATCCCGCCATTGAAAAATCCCGAAAATTTTCGGGATTAATCCCGAATGTCAGTACTTTTTTCATTACCTTTTTAGTACTTTTTTTACAGATTGAAATAAAGTTAATATCTCTTCTTGAAAATTTATTCGCCCTTAAAAGGGCGAACATAAAACATAAAAATTCACTTCAGTTAGTAATGGGTTAGTAACGGTTAGTTTAGTATATACATATTTACATCAAAACGAAAAACATAAGTTCACAAAACATTTATTTACATTTAACACAAAATAAAAAATTAGTTCACTTTAATAAATATTCTTGTTTATTTAAGACAAAGCTATATTGATAGCTATATTTTTAAGAAAATCAACTTTTTCCATTTCTTCTCTCTTTCGAAGAATTGATTGTATTTTTAAATTTTTAATATACATTTTATTTCTGGATGTTCTTTCTCCACTTCGTAACTTTTCTATGGTCATCTTTGCTAATAAAAATTCTTTTGACAAATCTTCTATTAGCTTATATGTTCCAGCATGTTGTTTTCCGACTACAACTTTAAGGCGTCGGTGCCATGCCGCTACACTATTTTGTGTTCTTGGAAAGTGGTTTCCATCAGCAGTAGAACCTACAGTCCAGAACTCTGGGTGATACTTTGGTGTTAAACTTGGAGGCTTACCAGAAATATAGTTTTCTTTGAACCATTTTGCTACGACTTTGCTCTCGTTATGCTGAAAAGCTTGGTAAAGTCTTTCATAATATTGTTCTACTTCTTGAACGGGAACAAATGCTAGACTTTTCAACATTCTCATTTCGAGACTGAATCTTTCGCAATTTCCATATTTTATTGCGAAGCCTTCTTTCTGGACTCTCCTCCATATAATTTGTCCAAAATGAAATAAACATCCCTTGAATTTCGTCACAAACAGATAGTCTTTTGCTGATTTTTTTATAGTTTTTTTCGAAATCCGATATTATAGTATGTGGACTTAAGTGAATATTATAGTCGCAAGCAACCTGTAACAGGTCATAAAACACTTGGTCATATGATTCTTTTGAACGATGGCTCATTAAGCAGAAAACAAGGGACACCACTGTTCCTTCTATTAAGCCATGAATAGAGAAAAGTTGGTTGAAAATTGTAGGTACAACGGCAAAAGTGCCATCTACAAGCCAACACTTCGCTTCTGCTAACAATTTCATGGAGCTTCGAGTTCCCAAAAGAATATTTTTGTGGTTATTGAACTCTGTTTCTGACAGCACGAAATTTTCACCTTCTAAATATCTTAAATTGGCAGGTATTTCAATTTCTTCTAAGCTGGATGGCTCTTTTTGAGCATTCGCTCGAATGCGACCAATTTTCAATTTTTGTGCGACTTTGGAAGGTAAATAAACGCGAGAATTTTGTTCGGATTCCACGATACTCTCTCTAATTATTTGAGATGGAGGGAAAACCTCATTTGCTTTTGATTTAACACACGCGTTGGCTAAATTAATCGTTTTTTCGTAAGCAAGTGGATCATGGTTGTGCGTACTAGAACTTTTCTTGACGTAGTACTTTCCCTCAATTTCTATCGACGTTATTATTCTGCCTTTGCACATTAATTTTTTTCTATTCGCACAGCACCAAAAAATAGAGTCTTTTGTTTTTTTTTCAATATGAAAAATGTACCCATCTTTTAAAACTTTTACATTACCTTTATTTGATTTTAAGATCGCGACACACTCACTGTTTTCGTAATTCATTTTATAATTTAAATACAAATTTAATCACTTCAATTGATTTCACTTTTGAATTCCACTTTGATATTTCACTTTAAACCTTCACTTTGTTTCACTTTACACAAAAATTCACTTTAGAAAATAACTTACTTGAACTTCAGCTCAAGTATTCCATATGAGAACCAACAAGAAGCAATGTCTACAACGCGCCCAAAATACGCCTAAATAGGGGTCAAAAAAGTTAACAAAAAAAACTTCATTTGTAAAACATGCGTTATATAAGCTATCTAATGCCATCATTTAAAACAAAAAATTATGCTATGTTGCGTTTAATTGGATTCCCAAAGAAAATATTATAATGACTTCTTGCCTTAAAAAGATATTAGACAAAAACGAAAAAAAAATGAAGAATAACAATAAAATATAGACCAGTAAGAGCCTCAAAAAAGAAAACCAGCATCGAAAAATAACAAATTATACATCAAAATGTTCAATAATTTCATTATACACATTTTTTAGCAAAAATTCCAGTTTTAAAATGAATACCCGTAAAGAATTAAAACAAAAACAAAAGAAACAAGAAACCCAAACAAAATAGTAAGATTCTATAAGAAAATATCATTTAAATAAGTGAGAATCACGGAGAACGAACATTTTGCAGAATCCCGAATATCAAAATCCCGAATGGCTTAGTACTTTTTTTGGTATTAAAAATCGCGCGCGCGTACTAAGCCATTCGGGATTATGATATTCGGGATTTTGTCGTTCGGTATTTTGATATTCGGGATTTTGTAATTCGGGATTTTGATATTCGGGATTTTGAAATTCGGGATTTTGTCATTCGGGATTTCGTCGTTCGGGATTTTGTAATTCGGGATTTTTCTTGCTAAATTTTCAAATTCGGGATTTTGATATTCGGGATTTCGATACCAACCCTATTTTGTTCTTGTAGATTTTTTTTAGATTTGGGTTTGGGCGTTTTGGAATAAATATAGTTCTAAACGCCGTCAATCATATTGCCGGTTGTATCTATCAGGTAAACGCATCAGGAAAAATTTTTCTTTTGGATAATTGAATATGTTAACTTACAATTTGAAAAATTAAAATGATTCGAATCTATGAGGAACCACTTGAAATAATTTTTTCGCAAAAAAAAATTTCCTTGGGGCAAATAATTTTTCTTAAAAAAGCATTTATTAATTTTCCTGACGAAAATTCTGTACGGAAAAGAATTTGCAACACGAGTATTCTGTTATAGTATGTAGAATTCGTTGCAACTAAAAAATAAACAACTCGTCTTACAAAAATACGATTCTGTTTAGAAAAAATTCGATTTCTTTTTTGAAAGGAATTCGCCATAATATTTCTTCCACAAAACAAAAAAAAGCTACGAGACTCATAGAATTATGGCGAATTCCTTTCAACAAAGAAATCGATTTTTTTCTAAACAGAACCGAATTTTTTCTGTCAATTGAAAGGAATTCGTATTTTTTAAAAAAATCGATTTTATTTTTGTGTGATTGTATTTGTGTTACTTGACAACTGCAATTGACGCAAAACATCAAGAAATTATTCACAAAACTATTAAGGTTGTTTGTTTTTGTTGTGAGAAAAATGTTTAACCAATAGGATTAAATTAATAACTATAATAATTCTATTTCAATAACAAAAGATTTTAGCCAGCTTATACGGGGGCATTTTAATGGTGCAATTCATTTGTTTGAACTTCTACTTGCACATATATTTTTAAAGAAAATTGTTATTGAAAAGATTTCACTTGCACTGAAAGTTTTTATCACGATAATGAACAATAAATTATTTTTATAGCTACATACCTATATTGACTGAATATATTGTTGAATATTTTGTTAAATTATGTAGAATTCGTTGCAACCACGACTTTCAATTTGACGTATTATAAATGTCAAGTCTTCATAGTGTGTGTGCAAATCAGTGTGAAATCTTGCTAAAAACGCAAGATTTGTTTTGACAGAAAAGAATCGATTTTGTTTAGAAAAAATTCTGAACAGAATCAATTCTTTTGTTGAAAGGAATTCGGTATTGTTATACGAGATCGATACCTACTACGTGAAGTTTCTTACAAATGTTCACATTTTGTTGTCAAAACCCAGTTTTGCTAAATTCGGTGGAAATTTTAGTTACCAAAAAGAATTTTTCAGTTTTACTAAGGGGATACAAGTCTTTGTCTATTTTCGTGGGCAGCCATTATTTCATGATCCCTTTACTTTTTATATTTTGGTACCTACACAATGATTTTGTGTCTAAATAAATGTTCCCTTATTTTTATCTTCGGAAATAACGATTATTTGGATAAATATCGTTTTTGTTTGGTAATCCGGTCTTAGAAGTACTCTCCGGAACTCTTCGATCTGGAATTCTAAACGAACAAGGGAACATCACGGGAATAAGCAAGTTCGGGAAAGTAATGAAGCGATTGGCGTCAGGGTGATGAATTTAAGGAAGGGGAGACCTTTTACCTATACCATGTAGATAAATTAAAAAACCAAATTTGTTCGATGTTAGCGCTTGGGTGGACTCGGTCGCCCTGAACTCGCTCTGAGGTGTTTTATGTAGTTCAGTGCAAGAAATGCCAAAGGTTTGGTCATGACTAGGGCCCGGATTTATATGTCCTAAAAAACACAAAATATGTATGTACCTAAAATATGCACACAAAATTGGAAAATATGTCATCAAAAATCGAATTCAGATTTCAATTTAAAAATTGATGTTATTCGTGGCGAATGGAACACTTTTTCAAATTGATTTATTTTTGTAATTGTATTCGTGTAGTTTGGATTCTGTGTTAATAGGCGTGTTTTTTTGCAAGTCCATATGGATTTGTCGAAAAAAACGACATCGGGACTTAGGAACTTCTTACTTACAGTACGTAAGTCCCGATAATTATCTGGACTTAGCTAAGTCTATATGGATTTAAGTTGTTGTTGTATTTACGTGTAAAACTATTAGTCCCGATGTCGTTTTTTTCGACAAATCCATATGGACTTGCAAAAAACACACGGCTAATATTTCAAAAAAAAAATGGCATCCCCTGATGCATTTATAGAAGATAAAGATGAGCTTGATGAAGTTACCGATTAATTTTAAACTGGTTCCATTTACTATGAGCGATTATTTCTCACATATTTTGAACACTATTTTCACAAGTGAAATAAATAAATCAATTCAAAAAACACATTTGCAAACTGACAGCTATAAATTATGTTGGTGTTAGTACAGGGAGGGGTAAATCTACCGAAAAATTTAGATTTGAAAAATTGATTTTAAATCAAAAATAAATCAATTTATTTTGCCCAATGGAACGCAAGGATGGTCAAAATCGGCTGTTTGACAGATCCAAATCAAAAATAAATTGATTTATTTTACAAATGGAAAACCCCATAAGTAATTTAAATTGAAAACTAAAATATCGAACAAACGTCAAACTGTGACCTTCAATTAAAACATATGGCACTGTGTTTCATAGGTAATAATAACAGATGTCCCTAGTTTTTATGGCAAAAAATGCCTGTGCAGCCCAAGTGCTAAGAGATGGCCTTTGGCCTTGAGCTGATGCTCCAAGGAGCATCAGTGTCGCTAAAAAGTGGTTGAATCACTTTAACTTGATTTATAAATAAATTTTGATTTTACTTCAAACAAAATGCACGCAGATGGCTTCGTTAACATTATTTCTTTTTAAACAATTACAATTCTTCAAAGAAAACACACGGATAGATAAATCAAATTACAAAGAAAAAAAGGATGTTATAACTAGCTGACAGCCACAGATTAGCCACTTGAAGATGAGAATCCCCGGCAGCCATTTTAATTTGCCTACAAGCTTGAGCTGTCAGATATAAGATAAAAAATGAGAATGTGTGTATAGAAACCTCACACATAGACAGTAGGGATCTTCAGACACCGGTTAAATTGTTGTTGCAATTCACATCTATTCATCGACGCGGGAAGAAATTACAAATACAACAATGTAAACAAATGGGTTTTGGAGGGTGAAACGTACGAAACATTCTCATCTTCATATGGCTAATCTGTGCTGACAGCCATTAGTATCTAATAATCTACCTACAATATTTAAATGAGAAAATTGATTTTTGCACATTGTATAGGTATTCTTAGGGCCAGTTTCACAGTCAGAAAAGTGACACTTAAGTGGGGAATGTGAAAGATTAATTCCCAATATCACAGCGCACTGTTACCTGAATAAATGGCACTTAGGTCTCCGATGTTGGTGACTTAAGTTCCACTTACGCTGGCTATGAAATTTAGCTTAAATTCCTCATATGGGAAACTTAAGTGCCACTTATTCCGGTAAGTGCCGACTATTAAACTTGCCCTTAGCCTAAAGTCCTAATATGGGAAACTTAAGTGCCACTTATTCCGGTAAGTGTCGACTGTGAAACTGGCCCTTCACTAAAAATAATTTAAACAAATTATTTTCTTTAAACATTTTTCTAGTTTTTTTATTTATCAATGGAGTTAAGTTTGTATTGATGCAGCTCTCTTCAGAATTGAAACTTTCCATTCGCACTGGTGGAGGAGGGATTTTAAAGCCACAATGTGGAGGGGTTTTATTCCTTTTGAATTAAGAATGAATTATTTAATAAATACAAATAATGCACAATGACAAGAACACTCACACAGATAAAGTTAACTTTTATTACACTTTAGGAAACACTGACTTCGAATTAAAGAAGAAATTTGTTTCTAATCAAAAGTTCCACTTTTGGTATTTTTAAAAAATTAGATTTTTGATTTTGTTTGAATCATTTGCTCCACTCACATACGATTTATAACAAATTATTTCATCTTATGGGCTATCCTGTTGCTACGGTTGGTCGCTAGAGTACTGCCTCCAGTCGTCAATGGAAATTAGGTTCGACTAGCAGTCCATATTTAGTATGTCATTGTCAATATTTTAAACTCTCGGAATAAGAATAAACAAAACACTTATTATATTGATATTCATCTTTTATCAAAAGAGGGCTATACTTCAAGCGGTTAGTTGACTTCTAAAATTCTTATTTGACTTCTGGGACTAAGATGTCTGATAGATAAATTTCATTCGGTTGCAGAATGGCATCACCAAATAATTACATCCCCAAAAAACAATGAAAAAAATATTTTCAAATGCAATAAGCACGCTGCATTTATATCCAAAAAACTCTTGATTTTCTATGAGAAAAATGAATTCTTCGACACTGTCCTGATAGCTGGAAGCGATCGCGTCAATATCCAAGTCCATACAGTAGTTTTGTGTGCTTTGAGTGATTACTTCTTGGAAATATTCCGGGCTCGTCAATCTATCTCAAATGTTGTGAAACTCCACGAAATTGAAGCTTCAACACTGAAACTTATAATCGATTTCATGTATTCATGGTTCGATTGAATTGAGTCTCGAAACGGTCGAGGGAATTTTGCGAACTGCATCGTTTCTAAAAATTAAAACTTTAATCGATGGTTGCTGTGCCTTAATTGAGAACAATGTAATTTCCAGCAACTCTTTGAAGAATTTCCGATTGGCTAATGAACTGAGCCTCTCTGAACTGAAATCCAAAGCTCTAGAATGTACTTACACTCACTTCGAAGAAGTATCGAAGGGGAAGGAACTTCTGACACTCTCTAAAAATGAGTTGATGGATTTACTATTCAATGATAATCACCACGGTGATATTGAGGAGTATGTCTTCTTGTCCATGGTGGCATGGATAAATTATGACAAACCAACTCGGGGACATCTAGTTTTTCAGCTGCTGTCAATGGTTCGTTTTCAGGCTCTTACGCCCAAATTCATCATTGAAAATAGAAAGTCGGTGTGCAAAACTGTCAAAAGCTACGAATTGATTTGCAGTTGGCTTCAATGGCATTTGTCACCGGAAACTCGATCGAAAGATCACCAAATTCGCCATTTCAAACCAAGGAAAATGCTTAACAAACTCGCAGTTATAAAAGTCATAGAAGGGAAAAAAATTAATATCGAAGCATTTCAAAGCGTAACAAATGTTTGGGATACCGAAATAGAAACAAGCCTTCCGATAAAAAGAGTGGAATGTTCAGTATGTGTAGCTGCCCATAATGGGATGCTATACCTTCTTGATTTTGGAATCGGATTTTTGCAATGTTATGATGTTTCTACAAATAAGTGGATTTTGAAAGCAGTTGAGAAACAATCTCTGATCAATTTTGGCTTCCCTGCAGTCGAAGGATTTTTGTACGTTATTGGTGGCTTTCAAGGACAGGCGTTAACAAAAGTTAATTGCTATGATTTATCAGATGATTCTTGGCGTGATATGGCATCATTACCGCAACGTCGCTACAATATTAAAACCACGGTTTTTGAAAATAAAATAATAATTTGCGATAACTTGAATGTTGATGCATATAATTTTGAGTCAGACACATGGAATAGTATGAGTCCTTTATCAAAAGATGAGGGCGGTGAAGTTGTCAACATTTGTACCCTTCCTACTAAAAATAACTAATTTTCTTTTTTTTTTCATTTAAATTTTTTAATTAATAATATAAACATGAACAAAATAATTTTTTTTTTTAATAACAGTTAAACATTCTATTACAAAATTAAAAAAAATGTGTCCGCCCCTATAGTTTTTCCAAAACTAAAAGATGCATTGGGCATTCACAATGACTAGTTATTAATACTGTCAAACTAACTTTTTGTCCTTTCTATTAAGATAGTAAATAGTTAATATAGATATAGTATATGCGGTATATCAAGAAATTTGTAAATTGTTCATTGCAGCGAATAAAAATTGAATTGATTTGAAAAAAACCCTCGCGGACTTATTCCATCAGACGATATAAATAATAGGTCGCGACCTTATTTCATTTTGAAAATTAAATAAGAACGCGATATAAAACCATTCTCGGCTTTATTTCACGCGGTCTTATTTATATTTCCATCCACCGTACATTAGATATGTAAAATATCTCTACACAAAATCAAATCAGGATGGCATTACTCCAACGCCTATCTCCTAAGTGTGGGATTTGTTAGAGTACCGATTAAATTAAATATTTTCCGATGTAAAAAACTAGTTTTTTCCAACACCCCAACCGGCCAGCAAAAAGAACATTCATGCGAGTATATCTAGAAAAGAATATGCCTTTTTAAAACTGCTCATATGTTATATTTTTGATAAAAAAAAATATTTCACAATCTGCCATTACTTGTTCATTCAATAAATCCTATCAAAAGAATAAAAGACGACAAAAGTAAATATTATACAACATTTATCATGTGTACATATACCTAAGTATAAATAACAGCTGCCAATTAAAAAAACCAAAATGAGCGGAAAAAGTACGCAATAACCAGAACAAAACAAAAAAACACCAACCTCAAAGTCCTATACAAGTTTATTTTTCAATATTCCAACAAGTGGTAGTGACGCGAACTGATGATAGGGGTTGGGGGAGTAAAACACTTAAATGTATAACCCATTTTATGTAGATACATTATATCTTGATTGTTTTCAGCGTTGCAACGCAGAATTCCAAGAACTCCATCATTCGTCCTTATTCTCCCTTTATAAATGAATGTTCGCAATAATCCTCACCATCATCATAGTCAAGACCAAATGTCCCCTGCCACATTCTATGTACATTACCTACATATTTCAGTTAAGGTAAATATACCTTTTCTGGGCTAGAGAAATACAACATCCTTATCAGTTCAGGCTGTCGACTTCTGTTTGCGCCGAATCCACCATACTTCGGAAAACCATATGTGCACTTTGCGTTCATGGCCAAAAATAGTTAGTCAAATAGAAAGAAAAAGAAGACTTACGCCGAAGAAGCAGGGTTAGGTATTTAAAAACTGTTGCTACCACTTGCTCGGGCAATAGTCGGTTGCCGTAAGCCATTTCGAGAACACTCCTTGAAAAGAATTTAGTACCTATAATCTTATCCTTGGAACCTTATACATTTTTTTTGGTGTTTAAAAAAAAAGAAATTGTTTGATTGAAAACGTGATTTTTTCGTCGCAATATATTTTTTGTTTTGTAAAAATACATTAATTGACAAAGTTTGCCATCAAAAATGCAATTCGTTATGAGATTAAGAGTTTATTTGCTTCTCCTGACCATGGTCGTTGCCGGGATGTGTGTCCCAACATCTGTTTTGGCCAAAAACTCAGAACTTAACAACAAAGGTAAGTCTATAAAATGTTGTTTAAAATAAACATACAAAGTATATATGTACATACATAATATATATGCATACAAATATATTATTTATTAATCAGGTCGGTGAAGGACGATTTTATTTTTAAACACCTACACGCCTTTTTTTGGGCTCATTTTTGCTTTTATTATTAAAGGACTTTTTCTTTCTGATTAATTTGTCCGCCATTCTTCTTTTGTCCTGACGAATCGAAACCACGATAGCAGGTAATAAAAAAAATAGAATCCTTCGTAATTTATTAAATTAAATATCCTTAAGGAAATTGCATTTTTTTATAATGAGATCCTAGGATGGTTTTTGTGTATTCACACTAAAACGACTCAGGTTAGTTCACGAGACAGTATATCCTCAACAGGTTGTTATATAAAAACAAGTTATTAACATACGTCTCTATTGGAGCAATAATGGAGGAAGTGTGCGGGGACAGTATTGTTGGATGAGTTTTTTTTTTTTAATTTTAAGTCAATTTGTATGAATTTGCATTTTTTTCGATTGCTTTGTTCTGAAACAAAAAGAACTTCATCAGAGCACTTGATTGGATTCATAGTTTGTGAAAGCTGCGAACATGAACAATTGTTGTCCTCGTAATGAAGCAAAAAAAATGTTTTTTTTTCGTTCTGCCTGGAAAGCTAGTTGAAATAAAAAGTACCTAGGTACCTAATAAATGTAGCTGAAGCAACCGTAAACGAGGGCATGGTGGATTCAAATAGAAACAAAATTAAACAACCCTCTTTAAGGTTGCGAGGGTAAATTAAACAAAATAAAATCTACATTTTAAGAGTTAATATTTATTTTTGTAAAGATGACTTCTCTTGCAATAGTATTAAAATGAACACGATTTATAGTTGGGAGTCTGTACTTTGTAGATTTTGAATGAATAAATGATGAAGGACTTGAATATTTATACCTACATTATTTACATACATACCTACAGAAGATGTCGTGTTCATTTTGACGAGTTGAAGGATATTTACATTTTATATTTAGTTCTTATTGGGGTAGTATAGAATGGGTGTGGTAGTAAAAAATTTAAATAAGAGATCAATATGGTAGAATAAGTTCAATAATTAGGTAGGTAAGTACCTACTTTGGTTAATTCTGTTTTTTTTTTTTTTGTCAATAGGGACTAATAGTGGTTATGGTTTTGTTATTTAAAGTTATTTAATTTTTCGGTGGCGAAAGAATTGTGCATGTGCGAAGTGTACACGATTTCAAATAGTTGAACTTCAGTTTTCCACATTCTTTAGATGATATGTTTTTTTTTTGTTTCCTAGGATCGAACTAAAGCTAATAGGTACACACATTGAGACAATAACTCGATTCATCAGCATACAAATTCAATGTAAATACATCTGGATTTAAGTTTTAATCTAATGAATACTAGGCGGTATTAGTGAGCTTAAGGAAAAAAAAAAGGATTTTAAAACAAATAAGGGAATATAAAAATCCGTTTTTTTAATTTCGTTGTATTTGTGAAACAACAAATGCAGATGTCAAATTAAAGTTATTTTCATTGTATGTAAAATTGACGAACACTAATTTTGAAGATGTTGATCAAATTTGCAAAGAAAATGGTGATATTATACATACATAATATGTGTAAATAAAATAATTATGCTCCAAAATGGATTAAGTAGGTACCTACTTTGTTTATGATTTGCTTAGAGATTTACTATCGATCCCTGGCTCCTGGGAGTTCTAGTCGATTCTCATTTAAAATTGGGAAACAATTACAAAAGCATACATTTTTGCCCTTAAAGCCTAATTAACAATTCGCGTGCGAAAAAAAAATTAAACAATTTCTTACTTTTTTGCGCTATATGGTAAAATTGGATAAGAATGTCTGGCTCGGCGTAAGCAACGCAAAGTGTTTTGATCAAATTAACCGACGTACTATAAATAAAAATTAATTTGCATGCAGTAAACTTGAATTCACCACACTATTTTCTCAGATGCAAAAAATATCCACAAAATAATAAAATAAAAGACAATAATTCCTTGGCTGTCGTGAATAATAAGCAGTTTAATCGATACCTTAAAGATTTTGTATGTTTCCATTTTGAAAAGGGTTCTCCATTTATTTCTTAATTACAAAGCAGTACATTTTCGTTAAATACATATTTTTTACATTATTTATTTAATGGTGATTCGGTCGAAGTATCTCGACTTACTATTCTTTTTCACGACTACTTTGTGTAAAACTCGCTACAAATTTTAAATATAACAAAATAAAATATTGGCCGTAATTAAGTAACTCGAAGCGAGGCGTTCCTATTTGTTGGTTTTTGGTAGCTACTAACGTACATTTATTCTTTTTGGCTTATTGTTATAAACGATAAATATCAGTATGTGTTTGTGTTTGTTTTTGTTTCCAATTTCCTTTTTCTATGTAAGTACAAATTTTTTGCAAATAACCTAGTTTGTTTATTTTTACTGTGACCTTTATTTGCCTGTTCCAAGTGGTGCGTTTTAAATTTTTTTACTGCGCATTTTTCTTGACAAATCAGCTTTCTTTTTTGCGATCTTTCACACATTCTCAAAAGATGCAGTCATTTAACAGGAAAAATACAAATATTGATAATGTTAAACAAATTAGTTTCTGTTATAGACCTCAAAGTATTCCATGTGTTATTCCATGTATTCCGGTGTCAACATTGTACTGGTCAACAGTGCAAGGATCGCAAATGAATATTTTATTTTGAAAAACTTTGGTTGTTGTATTGTGGCGATCGGGTGGTAATGATGTCATTTGAGACCAGGAATTGTCTGATAAATCGTAGCGTTTAACAGCTTCGGCCCTATCGAATCCGAGAGAAATATCAATAAGAAAGAAATAAGGAACACGGTTAATGTCAACCATTAGTAGAATGGAAGGTTAAAACAAAGTGCTGCGAGCTTTAACAAAATGCGACCAATAAACAATTTAACCGTTTCACTAACTAGTCTTCAGACTTTCCTTGAATCTATTAAAAAAATCTACTACAAATGAGAAATCAAATTCAATGAACTGTCAGAACTTCGACCAAGATCTGTCAAAGTTCAATTTTTTGTTTTTGTGCAAAAGCAAAAATATTTAAATTGGATAAGAAATGAATCTATCAGAAGAAGATACTTAAAGGATTTCAAAAAGGTATACACCATTTTTGTAGGTGCAATATGATAGCAAGGACAATACATTGTTAAAATCCTTGGTGCTCCATTCTGACAGCATCATTCATTTCTTATCCAAAGGACAAAAGCGAAAATACGTTTCAATATTTTGAATTGTATTGAATTTTGACGATAGCTTTACGATGTAATAAAGCGGCTATAATGTATTGCCTTCTTTTTCGTTTGTGTTTTTATGGATAGCCTCGTGGCGGTAATTTTTGTATATAAAGTAAATAAATAGTTGATAAGCTTGTGTTCATAAGCATAGCATAGTTACTTATGACGCGAGTGGTCTTAAAAAATATATACAATAAAATACCTTACAAACTAGAATATGTTATATATATAATTATATATATAATTACCCCTGTTCTGATTTCCGATCGGTTTTAAAATCCTTTTGTTTTCAAACTCTTGCGGCCATATTATTCACTCGATTCATTAAAATTAAAAATTTAAATCCAGTTGTAAAGCATACAAATTCAATGTCAATACATCTGGATTTAAGTTTTAATCTGGATGTATCTAGTGAATAATATGGCGGTAAATGTTCTGAAATACTTTTCGCTTTCACTACTTGCGGGAAAAGCGTGCTTTGATTTTCGATCGGATTAAAAATATTTGACATTTGGAAATTCAATTGAGTTTTCGTGTCCGAATTGAATTGAAAAAAGATTTACATAAATGTTAATTTGGTTGATGTTCGTATATTATTAGATTTTTTTTGTGATTTGTGTAATTTTTTCAACAAATTTGATGTTTCAAATTGTGTTTTGATTTCGAAAGAAAAAAAAGGTATGAATACTAGCTAACGTGAAAGTGAAAATCAGAACACTTTTTAGAATCCGTGCGGAAATCAATTTTATTTTACGGATTTTATTCGGAACGGAATACAGAACAGGGCTGAATATATATGATATTTTCATAGAGCGAGTGCGCTATATGTTAAGATGTTTACGTTTGATAATGTGTCTAATAGAGCAAGAGAAGGCTCTTTACAGTTACAATTTTTACGAAACGAAGATAGTCACTTTCGGTTTTTACATATAGACAAACCAGTTGCTTTTGTTACTTGACATTAATGAATATACATACTGTTAATGGCAAAATAGAAAAAAGAACTGTTATCACTTTGACTGTACATTTATGAATACTTGTACATAAAAAAAAAAAAACATTGACATCCACGCTTTTCAAAAAAACGACAAATCAAAACAGCGACAGTCTTGGGGTCGCCCTGAACTTGACCTGAAGTAGACCTAGGTATTTCGCTGTGGCGAGTTGAGGTAACGAATAAACTAATGCCGAATTCCTTTAAACAAAAGAATCGATTCTGTTTAGAAATTTTTCTAAACAAAATCGATTCTTTTCTGTCAAAACAAATCTTGCGCTTTTAGCAAGATTTCACACTGATTTGCACACACGCTATGAAGACTTGACATTTGTACTACGTCAAATTGAAAGTCGCGGAATTTTTGGAAGACGAGTTGTTTATTTTTTGGTTGCAACGAATTCTAGATAATTTAACAAAATATTCAGTCAATACAGCTATACAAATAATTTATTGTGAGTTGTTCATTATCAAACACAAATTTGACAAAAAAAATAGCTTTCGCGAGTGAAAGACGTGTTAAAAACTTTCAGTGCAAGTGAAAACTTTTCAATAACAATTTTCTTTAAAAATATATGTGCAAATAGAAGTTCAAACAAATAAAATGCACCAACAAATTGGCACCGTATAAGCTGGCTAAAATCTTTTGTTACATTTTTCTCACAAGAAAAGCAAATAGTTTTGTGAATAATTTCTTGACGTTTTGCGTCAATTACAGTTGTCAAGTAACACAAACTCAATCAAACAAAAATAAAATCGATTCTTTTTCGAAATACGCATTCCTTTCAATTGACAGAAAAAAAATCGATTCTGTTTAGAAAAAAATTCGATTCCGTTGAAAGGAATTCGCCATAAATGTCAACAGCACTCGGGCATTTTTTGAGATCCGAAAAAAACAGAGTTTTTTCTGACAATTCTTGGGCTTCTCAAGAAAATCTGGATCAACCCTGGGTAAAGTTCAACGAACGAAGCTTGTATTGAATGAAAATATTGTTGAATATTTTATTAATATAATGTAGTTGCAACCAAAAAAAAAACAATTTGTCTTCCCAAAATTCCCCCATTTTCAATTTTGACGTATTAGAAATGTCAAATCTTTATAGTGTGTGTTCAAACATTGTGAGATCTTGTGAAAAATGCAAGAATTGTTTTGACAGAAAAGAATCAAGTTTATAAAATTAAATCGGAACAAAATCAATTCTTTTGTTGAAAGGAATTCGACATAACATAGCTTTGATTTTTTGTTGAAAAACATATGATACAACAACAAAAATCTATCCGGATAGCTTTGGATATATAGTTTCCCAACTCGAACGAGTTGCTAAAGTTTCTGTGTATTAGTAAAATTAGTAAAAAGGTGGAGGATTTCAAAAAAGAAGTTTTCGTAGTTTTTCAGCTTCTTTTAATAGAAAACTTTAAAACAAAAACTATTGTAATTAATTTTGTTGAACAGTTTCATATACAGTTTCAGCTATAAACTTAACCAACACTTTTGTTTTAATTTTAAACCAAATAATGTTCATAATAACTGCTTCCTGTCACTTTCATAGTCATTTTAAATAAAGTTTCTGTACCCTGTAGTGATTAGCTTCGTGAAAAAGTAAACTCTGGCTAACACAATCAGAAAAGAACAGAACAAAATAAACTGGAATGTTGTCTTGTGTAACAAAAGAGCTTATAGGAACTTTTTTATTACATTTTCTTGTCAGTTTTTGTGATATGTGATTCTTATCAGCAATAAAAAAACAAACGGCTAACAAAAATTCTTACTTTAGTACACACAGAGATGTATAATACATATATGAATATTTAATTTCCGCCACCTCTTCAATTTTTGCATTGTGTCGTGGCTTTCAATCAAGTAAATATGATATCAAAAGCATCTTTCATGAAGAGTTCTTTGCGTATAACCTTATTATTGATGCTGGGATCAACTATCAAGAAGAGGATAAAGGTCTCTAGCCATACGTATTTCTATCATTTAGCAACTTGGGTTATATTTTGGGTTTTTTCTTCTTCTCATTGTTCACTGTGGCGAATACGTAATATTTTTTGTTTTATTTTTTGTTTCGAGTATTTTGTTACGTGTGCCTATGCATGTTACTTTTTTTTTGTCAGGTATAACAATACATGTGCTTGATATGAAAAAAAAACAGTCAGGTATTTTTATTAAGTGCTTCGTTGATGGTTTTGTATATACCCTGATTCACGAGAACACAGAAGAACAACAAAATTAAATTAGGGTATTATTGATTTTTGCGTAGGTTGTTTGTGATAAAGCGACTAAGATAATTTAATGAATTCGTCTATGACCTTTCATTCAAGCAATTTATTTTTTTGTTAAAATAATGGCTCTCGAAGGCAGTTCTTTTTTTCTAGTAATTTTTATAATAATTTTGACTTGCTTTATATAACAAGTATTTTGAGGTTTTAATAAAACTTGACATATTATACCATAGGTATAGATAAATATGTAAGTCGAAAAAAGGACTTCGTTATACCGCATCCGTCAAACTATCCATGGATCTTTACAACATCTAGAAACATTGGAAATGGACGAATTTGTTTCAATTTTGGTGCAGAGCTATTTTCAGTGATTTTTTTCTAGCGGAAAATTTTTAATTTTTGTTTAAGCGCATCTAGAACTGGTAGAGCTCTAACATGTACAATGTGATTTTGTTTGTTTTCTTTTTTTAAGAAAAAGACAATTCCCAACAATTGAAATGGGAAACAATAGCAAACATTTTTTTAAATAAAGATATATGTAAATAGATAAAGCTAAGAGAGATAGAGGGCACAACCAATATGGGCTATTTAACATGGAGCGTATAAACAACAGCATTTTCATACATATTGTAGTAGATTTTCTTTTATTAAAAGTCAGTTAACTATTGAACGGACATTTTATTTAAGAAGTTAACTATACATTCAAAGATTAAGTCGCCTATGCCAAAGTTTTACATTTAAACAATTTCTGTTTTTATATTTTATATCTCACACATAGTATAAACTGGGCAATGATGAACAGTTTTTTCATATTCTTTGATTTCATAATAACAATATTGAATGTGTGTATAACAGAAATACAATATGTTGTCATGCGATCCTGTTGTGCATTCTATTTTATTGTTTATTGTGACACAAAATTCAGTTATGATTCATTTTTCAAAAAATGAACAAAAATAAATAAGCTTGGTTTTCGATAATTCCCAATATTCATTCACTATTCTACAGTCATCATAATATGATTACACGATTATATACTTATAGCTAAATAAAAATAGTGGATGCATAAATGAAACGCTTCAAAGGATAGCTGACATTTAGGAAAATATAAGCAAAAATAATTAATAAGTGCTTCACAAAGGAACCACGCAAGAGGTCAGATGATAATACAAAACAAATTCTACAAGAAATATTATACATATCAAATTACAAATTAATGACATTGGCTAATTATATACACAAAACCTAATTAAATCCCAGGCTTACAATATCTTCGTTGCCTTCGAAGTGATGTCATCAAAGCTTATCTAGAGCAGTACATCGTCCATCCAACACAAATAGAATAATTGAATTCATTTAATTTATCTCCACAAGAGCTTTCCTAGTGCGAGTGCAACATTAAATTCCAAATACAATGCATGATTAATTTATGATATCTAAGAACTATCGTTCCAATAGGACTTGGGACCGTTATTTTTACTATTTTTACTTTACTCCATCTGACAGGAGGCGAAGGCGAAGAAGCGTTTTTTTTATATTGTGAGGCGAGGATTATTATTTTCATATAAAGTGTGGATGTTTTTCTAATTAACTTAGGAAGTTATGAAATGATTCATCTCTCATCTTTATGGTCATCATCATTGTAAGGGTTGTTTGATTACTATGTAGGGATGCATACAAATAGTGCAGACTGCGAGAAATGCTTTTTTAATGGAATTAAGTCTGATGATTTAGTTTCTCTGATGGTTGATAATTACTTGGATTGTATTTATATAAGGGGAGAAAACAAGTTGATTAATATGTATGTCACCAGTCCTTAAACACATTTTTATCATTAAAATCTATAAAGTAGGTATTAAAAAAATGTAAGGTACTTTAGACACGAAGGTAGTGATGAAATAAATACTTTCATGGTCAAAACCGAAAAAAAAATCTAGGACTTGGAGATTAGTTACGTAACCATAGGATCAAGTCAATTAAACTTCCACCCTAGCCCGAGGCCACACGAGCCAGTACTCAGTACCGGCTGGCCAGTTAAGGGTACATATATATACATTATCTGTGTACTAGCTGTGACGTAGGCGGCACTCCACCAGAGATTATCCACCTGAAGATGAGAATCGTCGGCAGCCATTTCAATTTGTCTACAAGCTTGAAATGTCAGTATATGCAGATACAAAATGAGAATGCATGCATAAAAACCCAACACATAGACAGTAGTGATCTTCACACACTTCGTTAAATTGTTGTTGCAATTCGAATCATTCAAAACATTCTCATCTTTATATTGAGTATTTTATATGGAGTGCTCGTTTCTATCCCTATTGCATTGTAACGCCTGGGCCCTTGATAGGGGGCGCTATTTCGGTTTAGATAAAGTCTTAGAATATCTTACAGCTGCTATGAAAGTCATAATTTGCTTATTTTCTCTCTAAATTGTTCTAATTTGAAGTAATTCTTGAAATTAATAAGTGTTTGTTTATTATTTTAAAGATTTCAATATCTTCTTTTTTAGTTTTTTTCTCCAATGTGCAGAAAACTCAGACCGAAACTTCAAACAGCGACCCCTATGAAAGGTATGCATTCGAATAAAAACAAGCAATCCATTTTATATATCCTGTAAGGTATTTTCGCACTCCAAGTGGGTCGTTCTTTTCCTCTACTAAAGTTAATTATGGTAGATCTTTCAACCGAAATGGGTTGTATGTCAACTTCAAAAGCAACCATTCGATACAATTTAAAGCGATTTTAATCCAATTCACACACAGCCTTAGACCCCCATTGAAAATGGAATAAGGGCACGATTGAAAAATTAAATTGGAACTTTCTTAATGAAATTAGGCCGCGATTGAAAATTGAAACTAGGCCACGATGGAAAAATAAAACTAGACCGCGAGGTCTAATTTCATTTCACAATTATGGCCTTATTTTACTCTAAAAATTGGCCGCCATACAAAACCAAACCAAACCATCCGCGGCCCAATTTAAAGAAACCGTTGGAGGCCTTGTTATTTTCTTATTTTCTTCATATATTCACTAAAATCCCTGTGTGGGCCTTAGTTAGATAATCGATGGAAAATATTTATAAATAAGGTTTGGGAGTTGAACAGCTGTTTAAAGTAAGACATAATTTGGAATGAGTTTAATCTAAAGCAAGCTCTAATAAACGAATATCTAACAGAGTAGTCTTAGTAGGAGGATATTTAGGATGGTGTGTATACATTGGATTTACTCCTCCACCTCTTGACGTCTTAGTATCATACCTCGCTCTCGCTTATTTACAAAAATATACTTTAAGAGTTAGCTAACTCTAGTTTAACTAACCACTGAAAAACTGGGCCTAAGTGGATCCAATGTGAAAAGAAATATATCCTCACTGACATTCCTGTAATCTGTCAATCCAACAATCGTCATAACACAAATTCATCTACTCACTTTTGTACATATTTTAAATGTGTTAAATGTCTCTTTTTAACTACCTATTATCCATATGTTAATAAATATGTGTAATATGAAAACAAAATATCTATTTGAAAACTTTGGTTTGTAGATTTCTACTTAAGTTTTGAGAAATGTACGTGTATAACAGATGTCAGATTTGGTAAAGATCTAACCTACATACATACATACTGGTGTAATAAGTTTGACGTTTTTGAAGGAACAATTTAAAAAATATTTTGAAACCTTTTTTATTTAATCGAAGTGGAAAATTGCTTCTAATATTCATTTTTTAAAAGATAAACAATTTTTCTTAAATAAATGTAAGTTATTAAAAAATCTTTAAATTATAATTTCGTTGATATATTTTGGTTTTAATGCAAATTCAAATTTGTTTTTTTTTTTTTAATTTAAACCAGTTCGATTGCATATCATATTCGATGAATTTCATCAATAAAGTTTTATTTCCTACACCCTCATGGAAATCAATCTGTGTATTGTATCAGTTATGTCAAAAGTTAATACACAATTTTAATTTGTCACTTTTTGGTTTTAAAGTACACGCCTAACCAAAAAGATTTTCATACGAAGATTTTCAATTTTACTTTTCTTTCCATTGCTTGAAGTTTTTTGTTTTGTTTTTATTTTGAAAAACATAAAGTCTGAGTCTGTACGACGCAGTCGCCTTCTTCCTTGTTCAATCACTATTGGCACACTTCATTCTCCTTACAGTAAAACGTTCATCCAATGTTAAAGCACAGTCATCTCAAGCAGCGGGCAATCGAGAACACTACGATGAATATGCTACAAATAATAAGATTTCAAATATGGAAACTCCATCAGCACCCACGTCAAACACTGCCACTTCACTAAACACTGCTCTATCTGGCCCTAATATCGAGGGCCAACAACAGCTACACCATGCCTCAGCACCCATTCTTCAGAAGCGCGGTGTTAATTCACAGTTAATGTATGGAGGAGCTGACTTGTATAACAATCCAATTCCGTCGGCAGCCCTGACAAACGGTGGTGGCGTTTGGAGTGATGAGATTGACCCACCTCTGATGTACTCCGATTTGCAGGAGCTGCAGGATGAATATCCCCGAGGTAAGTTATGCATGCATGCATGAAAAAATATCGATTTATTATGTGTGTTAGAACCTTAATGTTGTATCGAGCAAGTAAAGGGATAGAAAAGGTTGTATATTTGAATCGGTGAGATAAATAATTGATGAACCAAAATGATGGATTAGCATATTGTCCGTTAACACGAAAATTTTTTGAAACGCTCTTACACGTATAAAAGCATTGTTGAAACCATCTGCATTATTCAGAATGGAAAATAGCACTTAGAAAAGGGTGAATCTTCTTCCCCCTCTAACTATCGTCCAATTGCTCTTACGTTCCTTCTTTCCAAGGTTGTGGAGAAGCTGATTAATCACCAGCTTCTTAATGACCGGCAGCACGGCTTTGTCATTGGAAGATCCAATGGGGATCTGATGGCATATCTCACCGAGAACAGTCAAACCAATATTCACATCGTTTTAGAGAAAGTAATGATTAAAGCATTTGATAGAGTTTTAAAGCAATATTTCTCACCGAAAATGCATTTGAGTCTGGTATCACGGCTGTTAGTTGGCTTGAGAAGTGTGGGGTGAGGGATCTCGTGAGGCACGAAGAAAACATAAAAACCGAACTCAGGAGTGTCGTTTGTTGTTGCTTCAACGGCGAATTGTTGAAATTGTTGTTATTTCAATGTATTTTGAGGCGCTTCACAGTTTCCAATGTAAACACGATGAGACTCACCAGTTCGTACTCAATCTTCCCAATCTAAACAGTCTCTTAAGCTGTTGTTAAACCAGGTGTCAAAATCTATGTTTTCAGAAAGGATTACAACAACCTAAACCTAACAGTTTAGCTATGGATAATAAGTTGAACGCGTCCAACTTTTTGCCACGATCGACTTTTGTCGCAGCAATAGTTGAACTACATACTCGCTATAACGGCCATTTGGATCGATGAGTCTCTTAATCGTCGGTTTAGAAATTATCCATCGAACTGCTCGATTCGAGTTGTTTTGAACGATTTTCAGTCTGCTTCTCATCAAAAAGATAGTGTAGCCCAGGGTTTTGTTTTTTCTCCGACTCTCTTACTTATTTTAGGTAATGGCCGTTTCTCTAAAACTTCTACTAATCCTCATTGCTTTTCATATTAATTTCAAACCTGTTCAAGGTAAACCACTATATCCTATTGTGTAAACTAGAACTATTTGGATTCCACTTTACATTTCTGAATTGGATCTCATTATACCTCATTGGTAGGTCTCAAGAAATTATTATTAATAATTCTTTTTCGAGATCTACTGAATGTAATTCGGGCGAGCCTCTGCCTCAGGGTAGCCATTTGGGTCCGCTTCTTTTCAATATTTGTATTAATAATATTATTAGTGTAGAAGATTGCAATCTCATACGGTTTGATATTAATTACATAGGTCTCTGAATGGTGCAATTTAGCGATATAAAAATATAGCGCTATATCTTTTTTTAGGTCTAATACTCACACAAGCTTTAGTTATATACATAATCGAAACTAACCCACTCTCGCGTGTAAACGAAATTAAGGGTTCAGGCCAGACATTATCCACATGAAGATGACAATCCTCGGCAGTCATTTCAATTTGCCTACAAGCTTGAAATGTCAGTTTACAGATAAAAAATGAGAATGTATGAGTAAACATCTCAGATTATATACAGTAAGGATCTTCACACACCAGGTTAAATTGTTGTTGCAATTCACATCTATTCATCGACACGGGATGAAACTACAAAAACAACAATGTAAACAAATGGGTTTTGGAAGGTGAAACGTACGAAACATTCTAATCTTCATATCGTATAGAATAGCGACGGGACGACCACATTTTAATTTTTTGCTAAGTAATTTACAGATTTTTCAAGAAAGACATGATCAATTGAATTTAACAAATAAAGTTGTTGATAAATATATGTGTAAATTCATAAACGCATCACTGCAATAATGATGCTCGATCCTTAAAGTCAAACGTTCACAAACGCAAACATTCAGCATCACTTTAGACGCCAACTGTTCATTTTTGCAAAGTTTCATAAACTGATGCGCAAACTTAAAGCAAAGAAGCATCGAGAAATATCTTGATAAGTTGTTGATGAGATCTTTACGAAATCCCGCAGTAGGTACTCTGAAAATACGATTGGAAGAATTTTGATGGGGATTTCGAATAAAATAATACAATTGGAAGAATTTTTCTGGACTCCTGGACCTGGACAAAGGTGGATCTCGACCTGGCCAGAGATGTAATTTTTTTTTTTTTGAAAAAAATATTTAAAAAAATGAACTTTATTGGAAAAATATTAAAAAAAAACTTTTTTCCTAAACTTTTTTTGGACAAAAAAAAATGAGATTTAAAAAAAAATGGAAAAATTAAAAAAACATCCTTTTTCCTTAACTTTTTTTTTGTAACAAAAAAAACGAGATTTTTGAAAAAAAAAATTAAAAAAAAGTAAACAAAATTGAAAAAAAGAGTTTAATTTTAGTTGAAAACTGTTGACATTGATTGGAGCCTGCCAGTCGACTGAACAAACCCTAAGTGGAGCAACGGGATGACCTCCCGAAAAAAGTAGTTAAAATCCATAGAACCCGCGCAGCGAGCCACCCAAAGTACCATTGCGCTAGAAAACTGTTGACATAGACGCCTGCCTGGCGACTGAACGGGGTTATACGTAAGCGGCTTAGAGAACCGAAAAAGGGAGTAAAAAAAGCATTTTTTTTTAATTTGTAAAACTAAGTTTATGAAAAAAATTTTATTTCCAAAAAAAAATATTTTTCCTTTGTCCGAGTTCCAAACTCACTTCCAGAACTTTTTTTTTAATTTGTAAAAAGTTTTTTTAAAAACCAAAAAAAATTGTCCTATGTCGAAGCTCCAGTCCGCCTCCACAACTTTTCTCCTGGTTCCAGATCCACCTCCAGAACCTTATTTCAAAAAAGAAAAAAAAAAATTGTCCTCTGTCCAAGTTCCAGACCCAGCTCTAGAACTTTTTTTTAATGTTTAAAAAGTTGTTTCCAAAAATAAAAAAATTTGTACTTTGTCCAAGTTCCAGAGCCACCTCCAGAACTTTTGTCCCGGTTCCAGATCCACCTCCAGAACCTTATTTCAAAAAAAAAATTGACCTTTGTCCAAGTTCCAGACCCACCTCCAGGACTTTTTTTTTAATGTTTAAAAAAGTTGTTTCCAAAAATAAAAAAAATGTGTACTTTGTCCAAGTTCCAGAGCCACCTCCAGAACTTTTGTCCCGGTTCCATATCCACCTCCAGAAGCTTTGTCCCAGATCCAGAACCTCCGTTCCAGTTCCAGACCCAAGGCCAGAACTTATTTCCCAGAACTAGAGCCACAACCTTTGTCCCAGTTTTTAAGTTTTTAATAATATTACTACCATATGATAATTACACGCAGAAACATTGCACGGTGAAAAACAACCGATTCTCGTCAAAAAACAGCCGACTAACTCTTTTACTATAGCACCTACAGGGTTAATCGGCAAAAAACAGCCGCGTCAATTCGTTTAAGAAATCTCGTCAGAAAACAGCCGAGTAAATCGAATGAAAACAACCGATATCATTTCCCCTCCGAAGCCTACTCGGGTGTTAATAGAAAACCAACTCTGTCACAAAATACAAATGACCTGGCTGTTTTTAGCCGACAAACTCGTTTGTAATTAACCGTCTTTGAAATTTTACTCGGTTTTAAACAGACAAGTAACTCGGTTAATTTTCCATCTTCTCAGATGAAATAGTGATTATACTCGGATGAATTTAGACAAGCTACTAGGTTGAATATAGCCAATCTACTAGGTTGAATTTAGCTGACCTACTCAGTTGAATTTAGCCAATCTACTCGGTTGAATTTAGCCAACCTAATAAGTTGAATTTAGCCAATATACTCAGTTGAATTTAGCCAATCTACTCGGTTGACTTTAGCCAATCTACTCTGTTGAATTTAGCCAACTTACTAGGTTGAATTTAGCCAACCTACTAGGTTGAATTTAGCCGATCTACTCGGTTGAAATCAGCCAACCTACTCGGTTGAATTTAGCCAATCTTTTGGGTTAAAACTAGCCGACTTACACGGTTGAATTTAGCCGACCAACTCAGTTGAAATTAGCCAACCTACTCGGTTGAATTTAGCCAACCTACTCAGTTGAAATCAGCCAACCTGCTCGGTTGAATTTAGCCGACCTATTCGGTTGAAATCAGCCAATCTACTCGGTTGAAATCAGCCAACCTACTCGGTTGAAATCAGCCAACCTACTCGGTTGAATTTAGCCAACTTACTAGGTTGAATTTAGCCAACCAACTAGGTTGAATTTAGCCGATCTACTCGGTTGAAATCAGCCAACCTACTCGGTTGAATTTAGCCAACCTACTCGGCTGAAATCAGCCAACCTACTAGGTTGAATTTAGCCGACCTACTCGGTTGAATTAAACCGACCTACTCGGTTGAAATCAGCCAACCTACTCGGTTGAATTTAGCTGACCTACTTGGTTGAATTTAGCCAACCTACTCGGTTGAAATTAGCCGATCTACTCGGTTGAATTAAGCCGACCTACTGGGTTGAAATCAGCCAACCTACTCGGTTGAATTTAGCCGACCTACTCGGTTGAATTAAACCGACCTACTCGGTTGAAATCAGCCAACCTACTCGGTTGAATTTAGCCAACCTACTCGGTTGAAATTAGCCAACCTACACGGTTGAATTTAGCCAACCTACTCGGTTGAAATCAGCCAACCTACTCGGTTGAATTTAGCCGACTTACTCGGTTGAATTTAGCCAACCTACTCGGTTGAAATAAGCCAACCTACTCGGTTGAAATCAGCCAACATACTAGGTTGAATTTAGCCGACCTACTCGGTTGAATTAAACCGACCTACTCGGTTAAAATCAGCCAACCTACTCGGTTGAATTTAGCCAACCTACTCGGCTGAATTTAGCTGACCTACTCAGTTGAAATTAGCCGACCTACTCGGTTGAATTAAGCCGACCTACTCGGTTGAAATCAGCCAACCTACTCGGTTGAAATTAGCCAACCTACACGGTTGAATTTAGCCAACCTACTCGGTTGAATTAAGCCGACCTACTCAGTTAAAATCAGCCAACCTACTCGGTTGAATTTAGCCGACCTATTCGGTTGAAATCAGCCAACCTACTCGGTTGAAATCAGCCAACCTACTCGGTTGAATTTAGCCAACCTACTCGGCTGAATTTAACTGACCTACTCAGTTGAAATTAGCCAACCTACTCGGTTGAAATTAGCCAACCTACTCGGTTGAATTTAACCGACATATTCCGTTGAATTTAGCCGACCTTTTCGGTTGAATTTAGCCGACCTACTCGGTTGAAATCAGCCAACCTACTCGGTTGAATTTAGCCAACCTACTCGGCTGAATTTAGCTGACCTACTCAGTTGAATTAGCCAACCTACTAGGTTGAAATTAGCCAACCTACTCGGTTGAATTTAGCCAACTTACACGGTTGAATTTAACCGACCTACTCGGTTGAATTTAGCCGACCTACTCAGTTGAAATCAGCCAACCTACACGGTTGAATTTAACTGACCTACTCGGTTGAATTTAACCAACCTAGTCAGTTGAAATCAGCCGACCAACTCGGTTGAATTTAGCCACTCTACTTGGTTGAAATCAGCCAATCCACTCGATTATTATTAGCTAACCTACTAGGTTGTATTTAGCCAATGTACTCTGTTGTAATTAGCCGACTCACTTGGTTGAGTTTTGCTAATTTAATCTGTTTTAATCAGCAGACTCACTTGGTTGAATTCAACCAATCCACTAGGTTGCAATCAGCAAACATACTCTGTTGGAGCGAATCTTTTATTCATCCAATATACGAATGCTTACCTTTAAATATTAGCTTAGAGTTGGATATGGGCAGCATCTTTTCAAAACATCAATGTATCTGAAAATCGAATAAAATCTTTTGGAAAACCAATTTTAGCCATTAAATTAAACAGTAAACCATTTAAATTTTTAGTACATACATATATAGGTACACATTAATTTTATTTATATAATAAAATACGGTAGCTTAAAGTTATAACATGAATTCACTTAGTTTCTAGGAGATTTTCAATATCATAATTACTGATAACAATTATTTTCTTAAAGTTAAATACATTTAAGATTAAAAGCAAAGTGTTGTCTGAGACATTTAAGATTCTTAAGGTAAGATTTGCATAGAAAACAAACAACCACTATGAAAATTAAAGTAAACTTTCTTTTATTTTGATGTAATTCCCAACTCAACGAGCAAGGTATTAGCCGCTGTAGACTCTTTGTCAAATTTAGTTTCAATTTTAAAAAATGCTTTTTGGATAAACAACCAAGTGCATTTGCTTTCAGATGGATATTGTGCGTTTACTACAAATATAATCTTAAAACATTTGTTAACTGCCTCTAAAACAGTTGGTAATACAAATTTAGTTTCGTTTACAATAACGAAATAATTACTTATATTTTGTATAGACGTACCAACTACGAGGACAAATGGTTGAAGTGTGAGACCCAGCCGCTGAAGTTTATCTCGTCGCAGTGTTATGGCTTCTTCAATTTCTGCATCGCTGTGGACGTGTGTGATGAATCCGTCTCGGGCTTCGGTTTTGGAAGGCCGCCAAACCTTCTTACTGACTCCCTTAAGGCGCACAGATGAAATTGTTAACAGCGATGGTATAAGGAGGAAGCCCCCGAGGTTACTGATATCTTCCGATACTGTAATAAAAAAAAAAGAAAAAAACAACCCCAATTTTAATAGTGTAAAATATTCGATTTAAAAAATATATATGTATATAAATAAACAACTACAGTGATTTTTGAAAAACTGACAATCAATTTTTGTTTTGTGAATAAACGATGCTGCCATGCTGCGTTGGCTATTCACTTTTTCAAAAAACACCAGCTGAAGTAATGTCATTAAATTATAAAACACCATCAGTACTGCTTATTGAAAGCATTAGTAATAAAATTTCTTTTCTCTAAGAATTTTATCATCCCAGATACTTAGAGAATATTTGCTTGTCACAGACATCATTTAGCGTGGCATTAGTTGTTAGTTAAGAAATAAATTGAATTAGCCAAATACAGTAACAAAAAGACGAAACAAAAATAAAGTACGGCAAATAATATAAATGAAAAGGTTTTTGAATACATTGACATTGAAATCTCCAACTGTGGAAAACTCACCTAGGCGAACAAAAACTATTTCACCATACCTGCTTAGTAGAGTTTTAACTGTTCATCTTTAAGAGGATAGTGTGCGTTGACTGTACAAATTATTTAAAACCAAATATTAAGTTTCCGCTTTGAGTTTTTAAAAAAAGAAAGTATTAACTGTCTGAGACATTTCATACCCTGAAAGTAACAGTTGTATAAAATACAAACAACCATTATGAAAATAAGAGTAAACTTTCTTTTTTTCTGTTCCAATTCCATACTCAAAGAGAAAGGGATTGGTTATGATAGATTCACATTTAGTTTCGTTAACAATTACGAAATAATTTTGTATATGATGTAATATTGATTGGTAGAGGAGTTGCTCATGTGCGCGCTCGTAGTTCAACTAGTGATTAAACTATTTATTTACAAAGAAATTGCATGTGCGCACCTAGCCTTTACGTACTAATACTAACTACGAGGACAAATGGTTGAAGTGTATCTCGTCTTAGTGATATTGCTTCTTCAATCTCTGCATCGCTATGTGTTAAATTCATCACCGGCTTCGGTGTTCGAAGGCCATTGAACCTTTTTAATGACTTATGTTAGACGTCCAGGTGAAATCAATAAAGAATGTTTAAAACAAATATCAATTGCGATTTTAAACAGTGTAATCTGAGACATTTAAGATTCTTAAGATAGGATTTGCATAGAAAACAAACAACCATTATGAAAGTTATAGCAAACTTTCTCTTTATTTTGATGTTATTCCCAACTCAAGGTGCAAGGCATAAGCCACGATACTCTTTGTCAAATTTAGTTTCAATTTTTAAAAATACTATTTTGAAAAACAATCAAGTGCATTTGCGCAAGTATGTGTAATGATCTCTTACGTTATAATTTTCAAAAACGTAATTTTTTAATTTACGTTTTGAAAATTACTCAGCTTGCTAATAGCAATAATTTAGCAACAGAATTGTCTTTACTTTCTTCTGGGTGGAATGGTGCAATATATTTTTTTTTATTTAGAGAACGTATAATCCTGTACAGTTTTTTGTGTATAAAGTGTTGAGTCAGGTTGAGAATTTGCCTAGAAATCAAAAACCCAACATGAAACTGAGAATAAACTTTCTTGAATTTTCTCAATCCCCGACTCAACGAGAAAGTTATTGGTAGTGGTAGACTTTTGATCAAATTCAGTTGCTATTATAAATAGGACTTTTTTGACAAACATTCAAGTAGATCTTTTTTCAGTAGGTTGTTCTGACCTAACCACATCAATTATTTTGAAGCTCAAACCTTTTGAATTTGAACGTCTTAAGATTAAAGTCGAGAAAAGTTCTTTGATTAGAACTGTTTTCTTAAATTTTAAGAAATACTATAAAAAGAGAAAAATGTTAAAATAATAATGGGAGACAAAATGTTTTAACACCTTTTTGCTAGATTATTTGTTTTATTTTTGTCAGATGTATGGTAAGTAGGTACATATGTGTTAACTGAAATGCTGAGTTTAAATAATTTTATTTACTTCTTCTTTTTGTATTCATCATTTTCAGCTATTGTTTTTTCGAAAAACAAACAATGTATCTATGGGTAGATAATGGCAAAATTTTCACAAGTTGATGTACTGAAATAACATTGTTAGGAATACCTTTGGATTTATGTATATTTCATAAAAGTGATGAGTGTGAAGTTATCACCTTTATATAGATAGAAGTTCTTATAACAAGCTCCAGCTAAAAAAAACGAGACTATTATAAGAGCTTCCATTTGTACAAATTGAAAAGTCCACATATAAATTACTTTAGTTATCACTTATCATTTTTTTGTACAAAACGTTTTAATTCAAAATTAAATCATAACACCCAAAACAACCCAAAGGTGACCTTAAAATGTTCCTGACGAAAAATACTTCAAAACAAATGTGTAGTTAAGCTGATGAGCCAAAAATGTCACAAAAACTCTTCTCTTTGCACAAACTTAATTTATCAATAGTAGGCAGTACATATTACAAGTATAATATTTCTTATTATTATTTACTAGACTCTGTCAAATTTAGTTGCTAAAGAAGTACTTTAAAACAAAAACCATTCAAATATATCTTCTTTCACAGTGATGTTTTATACAAATTATTTAAAGAAGGCAATATGTACTTTGTATGCCATTAAAATAATTTATTAGTTTATTTTGTATTGACGTACCAACTATGAGAAAAACGGCTAAAGAGTAATGCCCAATTTCAAGGCCCTATTTCCTAAAACTAAAACATTAGTATTCACGAAAATCTCTCATGGATCCCTCAACCTTAAACCGTACATAAGAAATTTTCAAAAGCGATGATTAATAGAAATGGAGGGAAAATGATATTGTTTTTCGATTATGAATTTTAAAATATAAATTTTGTTAAATACTCACAGTTTTCTAGTAGCAATATTTCAGCGATAGAGCTGTCTTTCTCGCTGAGTTTCTTCTTCGCAAGCGTGTATATATCCTTCTTAAGATTGGGAAAGTTTTCAATTAACCCCATACAATTTTCCGCATATAAACTGTCAAAGTCCTTTTCAAGCTGTTTTGAAATCAATGAAAAATTTGTTTTAAAAAATCGCAGATAAGCATGAATAGTCTAATAAATAGTCTTATATATATTATTTATTTATTTTATTAATATACAATTAGATGTGGGTAAATTTCGTAGATATGTCATGCTTCTATTGTAAATTAATTCGTCTGAATTTGATTCTCTAAAGAGAAAAGTGTCTATTAATAAATACCTTAGACAGCTTGAGTTGGTACATTAATCAGAAGTATAAGATCATGTTTACATGTAAGGTAATCCCTCCTCAAGACCGATAAATATGTAATTAAATCGAGTATGTATGTATACACATAAGTATGTATAACATTCCGGAATGAAACCAAATGCTTTTGATGTACTTAATAGGAATTATTATAAAACAATGTTGGACGTCCCTAAAAATGCTGTAGTGCAAATAAACGTACTGAGTTTATTAGTACATCAAACTGGCTCTTCGGACTGCAGTCAGTTAGTTTCAAAATTATTTGAAAAAAAAAAACAATTATAGATGGAGAAAAAAATACTTCTTATTTTCAAAGAAACATATTTTTGTAATGTTACTGGTTTGTAGGTATAAGAATGAGAAGTTATTTCTTTCTTAATTTATGAACTATTGTGTCTTTCATTCATTTAAATTTCCCAAAAAATATCAGTTTAGCCCTTAAGATAATTTGAGATGTATAAATACTGAAATAATAAAATATTACCAGTTTATATCCTAATACATTTTTCAGAGCCGGGTACTCATCAAAATATTGTGCTATGCTTCCGTCCTTTAAAAGATGAAGCCGAGCATTAGTGGTTCTCTCCCATTTTTCCTCCGTCTTGTCCCAAGGATGACTAGAATTTCGAAGCCATTCCAGATTTGCATCTGATAGTTCTTCTTGTTCTCTAATTTGCAACGCTGCCGCTGGCGCAGTTGCCAGGCGTTTGATTGATTTCGGAGATTCTAGTCGACTGGACGTGGGTGATGATGATAAAGAACGCTGGCGTTTGGTTATTATACCCGTTTCACGATATTTTCTTTTAAGATTATTAACATGATCTGGCAACTTGCCAGCCAATCGGTTAATGATCCCACGACTCGATTCCACAATTTTGTTATGGAAATAAACTGACCTATTTTCAGAAGGAAACAAATGCACAATTTCATTTGCCCATTTTCCATAAATTTGGGCTGTGATGTTGCGCTCCGGGTTTGTTTTAAGAATGTGTGTGCATATTATTCGCACAAATTTGAGCCTTGCTTTGTTGTCAAGTGGTTTATTTTTATCTAGAGATAAGATCCCTTTTCCCTCTAAAGAACATTCAAGGAGTTTTTTGAGATCCTAAAATGAAAATATTGTAGTATGAATTAGACAAACCGGCTTCTTTTTTTTTTTGTTAAGTTAACTGTGGTTATTAATGAATTGAACAGCTTATTTTAAAATTCGATTATATGTGTGAGTTGAAATCGTTAAACTTTCATTACTTTACAAAATTATTTTGTCGTGCAAATAATAGGTATACAGGGTGTTTTGCTTAAGATGTGTAGGTTGGGTCGGAACCAAAAAAAAATTGTATACATAGGACTTAAAATAGAAAAAAATTCATTAAAAATCAACACTTACAATATAATCCTATAGTTTTTTTAATTGCTTAAGTAAACTGTTTTTGAAAAATTTATTTTAAAACTCAAAATTAAAAAAAAAAATTACAAAATATTCTTCTTTCAAACTCATTTTTGTTCAAAGTCTTTTTTTCGGTATTAAGTTTTTTTTGTGATGCAATTCTGTCATCCTTAACGATTTGATAGTTGTTTTGACCCAACCTACATACTCTAGCTATCTGACTTATGCAGTACGACCTATATATGTAGGTAAGTATCCAATAGGCATTAACCATTTCATACGGTTCGTATGTAGCTTTTTAAATATTTTGTTTTCTTTACTAAGCAATTAGACATTGGAATTCGGAAATTTTTAGTTTTATAAATTTATATTAATTCATTCGAAATATGAGTAACGAATGTTCCATTCAATGTATCTTAATAGATAACCATAACGCTACGAACAGTATGAAACGATTAGAACCAAGAGTACAAATAAATTATGAAACAATTTCTAAACGAAAACAAGTATGTACTACTTTTAATCTTACAATAATTTTACCCTACTCTACATGCAAGGCCGTATATATGTATGTAGCTTTGGATTTAGTTTGAAATACTGCGTGCATGTCAATTTTGCAAGCACAATAAGATGTCGAAAAAGACAAAAATATATTTTTAAAATTGTATATTATTAATAAATAAAACATGCAGTCGAAATGCGTCTAGCCCTCAAACCACTTAGCGGTCATATAAAAAAAATGGGATCAATGAAAGCAACTATGTATGTATATACCAAAAAACCTGATTGTAAGCATATTATTAACAATATTTTAACTAATTGTTGACAATGTAGGCTAAAGCCTAGTTTATACATTAAGTGAAGTGATATTTTCATACAGCAAACAGCATCTTTCCCAGGCCGGAAAATAATATAAAAATTAGTACAATTATTTTGGTGGCAAGGAAAAAAAATAAATATCTATACCAAATAAAAAACAAAATGCATTTTGTTTTTATTTTGTCTTTGGTTTCACTTCTAATTGATGTACAAGCTAGGCTTAAGGAAAAAATTAAATATTTTGTTTTCATTACAATAAGCTAGAGATAATCGAAATCTATCTAAAACAAATTTGTAGTTACTTACATCTATGACTTCGCTTGATACATTTTCTTTTGTAGTAAGTGGTGATGCAACGATTGGATCTACCAATTGAATACCGTCACCAACTTGATACTCAGGAAGAAAGTCACTTAGTGCAAAACTTATTTCGCTCGCGTTTTGAGAGCTACCAAAACCTATTTGCTGAGAATCAAATGCCTGTAATGCACACATGTAGCTATTATTTTTAACATCAAAAACGGTAAACATTTGTGTTCGATCGAATAATTATAACTAACCAAAGAGTTAACAGCATTAGGGTGCATTGCTTTTCTCCACTCTTCTAAGTTTCTGGTGAAAATTACCCGATGCCCTATGACTGGGAACATCTCCCTTATCTCTGTAGCACCCAATAGCGGCAGAGACATTGAAGTTATGGCATTGTCTACAGCAAGTAAATTAAATTTGATTTAGTTAATATTTAGTTTTTCTATTGTTGAGGATTTTCATAACATTTTGTTTGCAGATATTGTTAGTTCAAGTCTACATAATTGAATTAATTTCGTCTTTTCAAACAGTCATCTATTTCAGTGTACGTGTGAGTAATTATCTGGCAAGCAATTTTGTAAATCAATTTTTTTCCAAAAATATAGAGTTATTGAAAACTACTAATATATTTTTTTGTTAGTTTTTACCTTTACATAGTATCGAACTTTTTAAAAGCAAAGCAAGAAACTAACAAGTAGTACATCTCGAAGACATGTACAATGAATGCTCAAAATCAAGTGTAAATGTGGTTAAAAGAAATTGAAGGCATATCCGTTTTTTTTTTGTCATGTCACTTTGATTTCAAAATTATTGCCGAAAAATATTTTTAGTCAAAGTGGTTTTCTTTTATTTTACGTTGTTTTTTTCTTCATTGAACTAATTTCGCAACCAGTTTTGCAAAACTGAATTGGTATGTAAGATAAAAAAATCAATTTCCGACAACGACCTGATTTTATTAAAATACGAATTTTGTCTACGACGACCTTAGTTCTAATAACATAACCACACATGAGGAATTAAAAATTTGTATTAAACATAATTTTTGTATCTATTTCCAACCTTTAAAATTTTAAATTCTTACATTCTACTTAATAAAAAATGACTATAAACCATTAGAGAAGAAAATAGTTACGAGTTATATTATTTTTAGAAACTGTTTTGAAAACTAATTTTTCGTGTTTTTATTGTTATAAATAAACGAATTTGGGAAGATATTCAGCCCTCTCACAGATTCCATCGTAACAAATTTCCGAACGGACTCCTACGCTACGAATCACGAAAAATTGTCTTCACAGAATCCGAATGGAATCGAAAAAAGCATTGCCTCATTCATCGTACTCACTCTCAATTTCGAAATCAGCTGTCTTACGCCAAGTCATTGAGAGAAGTAAAAAAACAGTGATGGTATACATTAAACAAAAAAATTACCTGCGCCATTTGGAAAAATCCCAATATTTTCCCTACACTAAAAGATGAACACACTTTAAGCAGAGAATTTTGATAATTTGTGAATATTTTTGTGAATTTAATTTTCTTAGGTTAGGGGTTGGTTTAAGGGATCAGGAAAAAATTTCGTTTAGATAATTTAATATGGAGACTTACAATTTGAAAACTAAAAATCTATGAGAAATCACTTGAAATAATTTTTTCTCAAACAAATATTTTCCTTTGGGAACAAAATTATTTGAAAGTTTGTCATTCGCGCATTTCATTACAAATTTACGTTGGTTTTATTTATGAATTAACAAAGTTAAAAAAAAGATAGTCAATAAACTAATAAAACACAATACGCTATATAGCTATTAGTATTTTTTCAAACAGTGTCATTAGCTAAATTTTTGTTTTACAAAACAAATTTATTCACTTGTGCAATTATTGATGCTTTAATATTGCATCGGCTCCTTTTTATAATTATATGTATACAAATAAAACAGATAGAAATGCATATGAGCCTTCAATTTTTTTTTTTTTTTCAAGTGGAATGTTTTTGTGTTAGATAAAATAAAAAGTGCAAATATGTTCGGAGGAGCTGGAATAGGAGTTTGAACTATCAAATCATCAACTTTATTAAATTATTTATTTATTTTTAACCTTAATCCTTGAAAAATATCTTCTTTTCGTTGTTAATAACCAATTCCACTCTGACTACGAAAGGAATAAAGTATCGTAGAGAAGGATGACATAATTTTCGTTTCATTCGGATTCAGTGATATGAAATTCCACGAATTTCGAAATTCGTAGGAGATTTTCCACTACGAATGTAGTTTCGATTACGATGGGTTCTGTGATAGGGCTGATTGTTAAATAATTTGCATGTTTTTACAGAGAGATTTTCACTCTTAGCCGATGCTATAGTACCTATTTGTATCGCAATTAAAAAAGATTTAAATTGATGTTACATTTAATATTTAACAATTGCATTTAGTGCACAATTTAAGTAGAATAGGAACATTTGTATTATATATTTTGAATTTCTTAGTCGGAAAAAGAACGACTGTCTCAAATCTTTTTGTAGTAGATACCTGCGTAACATATTTTGGGAGGTAAATAGTTAAGCGATAAATATAAAATAAAAGTGTTCTTGGAACCATTAAAATGGACAGCCAAATGAACATTACATATCGTCCCCTTATGCCAGAAGCATGCAGGTGCAAATTTTCCAATTTTGAGTTAATAGGCTGGGTTGATTAATTTTTGGATGTTCTATGTTATACCAAAACCTAGAATGACATGCGTACAATGAAACCAAAATATTTTACAATGTCAGTTACATGTATGTGTAGAGTTCAGTCTCAGCAAGTTAAGCCAGAAACACGAATGTGGTACATTCATGATTCTGGCTCACAACTAAATAGTATAAACGCAGTTATCATGAATGCAGTTATCATGAATGTGTCATATTTGTGAATAAAAGGTCCATTCATTCGAAAATTGAAAAAAAACAATTAAAAAATATTCCCGTATGCGTCCCTGTGCCTGTATAATATGGGCGCAAATCATCAGAGGTTCACATAATTCGATTTGCGGATAGTTCGACAAAAACATTTCAACTAAAATACAATTTGACTAAAAGTAATTCGACTAAAGTAAATTAAAACTTTAAATAAGAATCAATAACTTCCGGCCAGATAAATTTTATATATAAACCAAAATATAAAGTTTACAACATATAAATAGAGAGGTAGGTATGGAGGGTATGCTGCCCCCCTGCAACCCCCTTCTTTGAGTTCACTATTGGATTAGAAGTATGTGCGAGGTTGGTTATTTGGTAGTTGTTATTTTGAAGTAATAGATTTCATTTTGAATTGCTTTGGTGTTATTTTCATCGAAATGTTTAAGACGAATTGTTATTAGTTGTTATAAGTTTTTAGTCGAATTGGTTTCAGTAGACGCGTAATTCCCCAAAACTTTTTGAAGTCCACACAGAGCTATATGACGGTTTTTTCGACTTTAATTATTTTAATTAAAGAGCGATTAAACAGTTCTTGCGAAGTAATGGCTGGTTGAGGTACAATATAAAATTTAAAGAAAAAAATAAGTATTCTGAGGAAGACTTTTTAGTAACCGAACTTCCCGAAAAAAAGATCGCCGCTTTTCTATTGTAGAGGGGCGCGTCTATTCAGATTCAGTAAATCATAAAAATCTATAAGACAACAGTGAGATTCGTGATGGCTAACCGGAATCCAACTTTTCAAAAGATTCTCATTCCGAAAATGAGAACTAAGTGATTAGTTAATAATTGTTATCACTTTCTATAATTGTTAAATTTTTTTTAAATAAAACATACCTACATGTACATGTTCATGTTTCTGGCATAAGGGGGATGATATTAGAATTGAGAATTTGGATGCATAAACGTACATACCTTGGAAAGCATTTATATAAGACTCCAATCCCCACTGTTTAAGTAAGTTGCACACTTCTTCATCCATGAAATCTGTGAAATGTTGTCAAAAACAAACAACATTATTAGTTTTTAATATTTAGAGAATTTATGGTACTGCAAAAGGTTATGTAAAATTGCAAAGTGGTTTTATTTAAAATATCTACAGTTCTTGAAGACAACTAAAAGTCAGTATATTTTGCTATCAAAAAAAAATATTGAACATTGGTTTGCACTTATATATTTTATGAATCACATTGCAATAAAACATAATCTTCGCATAAGCACTAGTGAAATGTTTCATAAATATTACTTTTTCTAAGTAATTATAGTATGAATATCTGAGTATGTACTCTATAAACATAAATAATATTTATGAAACCCTTTTTTTTACTTTTTTATATTAAAATAAATAAATAGTAATGGAGTGATTATAATTTCTATTGTTTCATTTTGGTTCCGAGCCTATGAACATCCATCGTGTCCATAGTTCCAAAATGTTTCAAATAGTTACCTTTTATGCCGATTTTTTTTCTCTATGCACATCTGATTTACATACATAGATCACAAAACATCATTGATTTGTTTTGAATTTGACGGCTTAATGTATTTTAAATATTTTTTTTTTTCAAAAAGCAGACAGTTTAGAAAAATCTCAATAAACAAAACTATTAACTTGAAAAGACGATCACTAACCGTAGCGTTCGTGCTCTCATTTATCGACATGTAAATTAATTTCGCTGTCTTTACGAATGTTTCGTTTTAATTTGGGAGAGCCTCTTTATCCCTTGTGGAAAAACTTCTGACTCAAAAATAACTCAAAGTATCGAAAAAGGTTTTGGAAACCCAGAAACCCATCTGGTTAGAACCTGAAGCTACCCACTAAAAATTTTTTCGTTCATTCTGTAGGTGGTCTTAGTAATAAAATCAGAAATTATTTTTCTGAACATATACCTATGTTTAACTTTTCAAATTCTTGAATTTAAAAATAAGATTTTCATTGAAGGGACATAATATAGAACTTGTATTATACGTATTTGTAAATCAAAATCCGACAACTGATAAATTAAAGCGAAGTGAAATTAAAATCCATTTGAAATGCTTGTTGAAATTTTACTTTAATTTTGTATTTTATTTGAAGAAAAAAGATCAAAAATTAATATTTCGTTATCAAAGTCTAGAACAAGCCTAACTTTTTAATAATTCGAACCAAAAAAGAGTGTTTAATTGACAAGCAAAGATTCATTCTGATAGGAATTATTGTTCGTATTCCATTTGAATTTATAGTTGATGCAAAGTGAAGCTTTTTAAATCGTTTTTTTCTTGATTTGAAATGAGATAATTTTTTGACAATGCTACTTCACTTCTCTTTCAAATATAGAAATGATTTTTTTTCTTTTCAAGTTTTTTTTCTCCAGATATATGAACTAAAATAAGCAAAAATAACTAACTAATTTTAGAATATTTGTCAGATTTCAGTACGAAGTTATTAAACTACGTACCAGGAAGTGCGCATATTAATGTATTTATAAGAAGTGAATTACCAAAAATCAGTGAAATAAGTTAATGGTGAAATTATTAGTGGCTAACGTTTACCTATATCCAATTTTAAATCAAAAATCTATCAAATGACTTGATTTTTATAATGGAAATCAAAAGCGTATACAAATATAAATCAACTTTGGTGTCCAAAAGTCATAAAGTTAAACGTTTCGTACTTGCACAATACATCGTTCATGCTTTTTTGGAGAAATATTTTTAGAAGTTATGTGGACTGTCGCTAGATTTTGGGAAGTATTCACCCTCCAGTTTTTTTGCCACGTAAAATCTTACTTGGATGCGCCTTTCAGTAAAATCAACATGTAGGTACCAAATCAAAAAAAAAAAAGAAGAAATTGACACATGCTCAGATTAAGTTACATACCTGTACATGCATATTATGTAGGTAGGTGTTATTAATTAATTTTGTGGAAACTAGTGAAATTGAGTGAATTATTTGTCAAATAATAATAATACAAAACTCTTCTTTTACTTTTATTGAATTTGTACGAAATTTTATTGAACTGTCAATCTGATACGAATGTGAGTTTTATGGGAATAAAGTTCTTGATGTGCACAAAAACATTTCTTTTGAGTTTTGACAGCATTTTTGTTTTAAAACTACTACAATATTCTTTAAATTTCACTACGAGTTAACAAATAATAATTTCACTATTCAATTATTTCACACATTTCACGAAATTCACTTAACTTACTGAAAAATTTGTTTGCGCCTTTTTATATTTTTAAAAGCAAGGTAAAACATATCCCAAGCGTATTTCAACTCGGTATGAAAACACCGAGCCAACTTGGCAGATATTATTTGTTAACAGGAAATTATTGCGTGTTTTTCTTTGCCGATTTGTCTCGGTTTCTTCGTACTGAGTTGAAATACACTTGGAGTATTTATTATTTGCAATATATATGTACCTATTTAAGAAAAATTTCACCTGAAAGTGCGTGTAAATGACTTTATATTTTCTGGAATCAAATCAATTGAATACGAATTTTCAATGAAATGATTTTATGAAAAATTTCGAAATTCACTTATCTTTTCGAAATTCACTTATCTTCATTAGGCAGCTAGAACCATTGGAGTATACAAAAATTTTTGTTTGCACTTTTTTTATATTTCATATCGATACGAAAAAACTGAGCCAAAAATAATTTCGCGTTAGCAAATTTTTGTGTTTGAGCTTGTTTCTATTTGCCGAGCTGTCTCGGTTTTTTCGTACTGAGTTGAAAAACAATGGGGGTATTTTTTTATATCCAATAAAACTGTACGTGAAATTATTGCATCAGCATTTTTATGGGAGCAATATATACGTATGTACCTATATGTATAAAGAAAATTACACCTGAAAATATGTAAAATTTGAGGAGCTGGTGAACAATTTTTTGGGCTAAAAGCAATTGAATAGTAAAGAATTTTAAATGAAAATGCTTTAAGTATTTAATAATTAATCCCTGCTTTTGTTTTTCAGCCCCTCGTATAAAAGAAATTACAAAAAACACTTACCGACAATTCCAAAACCACACGACGCGCACGACAACGACACTATTTAATTTTTTTTTTTTAATTTTTTTTATGACCACACCAGACCCGACCAGACGACCGAACGATTCGACGATTCAAACTAAACTGAAATGAAATTGATGGACGCTTCCTCTGCAAGAATAGGATAGCTGCAACGGGTGGCACTTGGCATCGTATTTTTTGTGATTGTATGTGTGACGCTGAAGAACAAAATAGAGTTTGCATGAGAAATTAGTGTTGCCACATAGATTTGAATAAATGTATCTAGATAAATAAACGAATTCATTACTTATATTCGATATATTTTTACCTGAGTATCAGATTCATTCCAAAAATGATATGTTTTAAAAAAATGTATATATTTAATATCAAAGCACTGTGAATTGGGATAAACTAAGCTGTTTTTGTACACAATTAAAATAGAAAATAAATAATATTAAGGCATATTTAATGTTATAACCAAGTCTTACCTTTTTTATCTTCTTTTTATCTAGACCAAAGTATTAATTTGAAACTCAGCTTGAGTTCTTGGAAGCCAGATATAAATGAAAATGAAAAAAATCATTATCATTAATATTAAAACCCAAGTTTATTAATTTGTATACAGTTTTCATTAAATGAATCCATTATTTCAGCTAATAATATTTATTTGGAAACTATCTTACGGTAACACTTATAGGGACGGTTCGAGTTGATCGCATTAAAAAGTATATTAGTATGCGTGTGAATGAAAGGAAAAACACCCGAGTATATTTTGTTGAAATTAGTCGAGTTAACTGTTAATATTACCCGAGTTCTAAAAATATTACAGAGTGTTTCTGTTAAAATGAAATGAGTTGACTGCTGATATCAGCTAAATTTATATTTACAGTTAAAATTTTGACGCTACAAATATAACAGAGTTTGTTTGTTAAAATTAACTGAGTTGACTGTTAATATCAGCTAAGTAAATATATAATCTGATTTGGGTTTTGGCGCTAAATGTCTAAGAATATAACAGAGTGTGTTGGTTGATATTAACCGAGAGTCAGCAAAAAAAAATCCGAAAGCTTGAAAATGTTTTAGATTACATACATTTTTTTTTATTGAAATTGAACATTAAAAAAAATATTTTTTGAAGCTAAATATCTCGAAATCTACGTAGAATTTCGACTTTTTCTCAGAAGATTTCCTTTTTCTTTTACAAAATTCTACAAGAATCTGCATTCAAATTTCAGAAAATCGAAGTTTTGAACAAAAAAAACAAAATTTTCGATAAAACTCACTATCACCTAAATTATTGTCTAGGCCAGATATTTCGAAATCTACGTAGAATTTCGACTTTTTCTCAGAAGATTTCCTTTTTCTTTTACGAAATTCTACAAGAATCTGCATTCAAATTTCAGAAAACCGAAGTTTTGAACAAAAAATACAAAATTTTCGATAACACCTCCTATCACCTAAATTATTGTCTAGGCAAGATATTTCGAGATCTACGTAGAATTTCGACTTTTTCTCAACAGATTTCCTTTTTCTTTTACGAAATTCTACAAGAATCTGCATTCAAATTTCAGAAAATCGAAGTTTTGAACAAAAAAAACAAAATTTTCGATAAAACTCATTATCACCTAAATTATTGTCTAGGCAAGATATTTCGAAATCTACGTAGAATTTCGACTTTTTCTCAGAAGATTTCCTTTTTCTTTTACGAAATTCTACAAGAATCTGCATTCAAATTTCAGAAAACCGAAGTTTTGAACAAAAAATACAAAATTTTCGATAACACCTCCTATCACCTAAATTATTGTCTAGGCCAGATATTTCGAAATCTACGTAGAATTTCGACTTTTTCTCAGAAGATTTCCTTTTTCTTTTACGAAATTCTACAAGAATCTGCATTCAAATTTCAGAAAATCGAAGTTTTGAACAAAAAAAAACAAAATTTTCGATAAAACTCACTATCACCTAAATTATTGTCTAGGCCAGATATTTCGAAATCTACGTAGAATTTCGACTTTTTCTCAGAAGATTTCCTTTTTCTTTTACGAAATTCTACAAGAATCTGCATTCAAATTTCAGAAAACCGAAGTTTTGAACAAAAAATACAAAATTTTCGATAACACCTCCTATCACCTAAATTATTGTCTAGGCAAGATATTTCGAAATCTACGTAGAATTTTGACTTTTTCTCAACAGATTTCCTTTTTCTTTTACGAAATTCTACAAGAATCTGCATTCAAATTTCAGAAAATCGAAGTTTTGAACTAAAAAAACAAAATTTTCGATAAAACTCATTATCACCTAAATTATTGTCTAGGCAAGATATTTCGAAATCTACGTAGAATTTCGACTTTTTCTCAGAAGATTTCCTTTTTCTTTTACGAAATTCTACATGAATCTGCATTCAAATTTCAGAAAACCGAAGTTTTGAACAAAAAATACAAAATTTTCGATAACACCTTCTATCACCTAAATTATTGTCTAGGCCAGATATTTCGAAATCTACGTAGAATTTCGACTTTTTCTCAGAAGATTTCCTTTTTCTTTTACGAAATTCTACAAGAATCTGCATTCAAATTTCAGAAAACCGAAGTTTTGAACAAAAAATACAAAATTTTCGATAACACCTCCTATCACCTAAATTATTGTCTAGGCAAGATATTTCGAAATCTACGTAGAATTTCGACTTTTTCTCAACAGATTTCCTTTTTCTTTTACGAAATTCTACAAGAATCTGCATTCAAATTTCAGAAAATCGAAGTTTTGAACAAAAAAAACAAAATTTTCGATAAAACTCATTATCACCTAAATTATTGTCTAGGCAAGATATTTCGAAATCTACGTAGAATTTCGACTTTTTCTCAGAAGATTTCCTTTTTCTTTTACGAAATTCTACAAGAATCTGCATTCAAATTTCAGAAAACCGAAGTTTTGAACAAAAAATACAAAATTTTCGATAACACCTCCTATCACCTAAATTATTGTCTAGGCCAGATATTTCGAAATCTACGTAGAATTTCGACTTTTTCTCAGAAGATTTCCTTTTTCTTTTACGAAATTCTACAAGAATCTGCATTCAAATTTCAGAAAATCGAAGTTTTGAACAAAAAAAAACAAAATTTTCGATAAAACTCACTATCACCTAAATTATTGTCTAGGCCAGATATTTCGAAATCTACGTAGAATTTCGACTTTTTCTCAGAAGATTTCCTTTTTCTTTTACGAAATTCTACAAGAATCTGCATTCAAATTTCAGAAAATCGAAGTTTTGAACAAAAAAAAACAAAATTTTCGATAAAACTCATTATCACCTAAATTATTGTCTAGGCAAGATATTTCGATCTACGTAGAATTTCGACTTTTTCTCAAAAGATTTCCTTTTTCTTTTACGAAATTCTACAAGAATCTGCATTCAAATTTCAGAAAATCGAAGTTTTGAACAAAAAAAACAAAACTTTCGATAAAACTCACTATCATTTAAATTATTGTCTGAGTTACTTGTTGAGTAACTCGGGTAAAAACTGCCGAGTGCTTGACTGTATTTAAACGAGCCTTGTCGTTTGTTTACAACAGTCTACTTGGCAGAAATCAGCAGACGTAACTCGTTACGATTTTCCTGAGTAACTCGGGAAAAATCTGCCGAGTAGTTGGCTATTTTCAAACGACCTTACTCGTTTCTTTTCAACAGATTGCTCGTGAGAAATCAGCCAATGTTACTCAGTACAATTTTGCTGAGTTACTTGTTACATTTTACCTGAGTAACCCGGTTAAAAACTGCCGAGTGCTTGACTGTTTTTAAACGAGCCTTGTCGTTTGTTTACAACAGTCTACTTGGCAGAAATCAGCGGATGTAACTCGTTACGATTTTGCTGAGTAACTCGGGAAAAATTTGCCGAGTAGTTGGCTATTTTCAAGCGACCTTACTCGTTTCTTTTCAACAGATTGCTCGTGAGAAATCAGCAAATGTTACTCAGTATAATTTTGCTGAGTTACTTGTTACCTTTTAGCTGAGTAACTCGGGTAAAAACTGCCGAGTGCTTGACTGTTTTTAAACGAGCCTTTTCGTTTGTTTACAACAGTCTACTTGGCAGAAATCAGCAGACGTTACTCGTTACGATTTTGCTGAGTAACTCGGGAAAAATTTGCCGAGTAGTTGGCTATTTTCAAACGACTTTACTCGTTTCTTTTCAACAGATTGCTCGTGAGAAATCAGCAAATGTTACTCAGTACAATTTTGCTGAGTTACTTGTTACCTTTTAGCTGAGTAACTCGGGTAAAAACTGCCGAGTGCTTGACTGTTTTTAAACGAGCCTTTTCGTTTGTTTACAACAGTCTACTTGGCAGAAATCAGCAGACGTAACTCGTTACGATTTTCCTGAGTAACTCGGGAAAAATCTGCCGAGTAGTTGGCTATTTTCAAACGACCTTACTCGTTTCTTTTCAACAGATTGCTCGTGAGAAATCAGCAAATGTTACTCAGTACAATTTTGCTGAGTTACTTGTTACCTTTTAGCTGAGTAACTCGGGTAAAAACTGCCGAGTGCTTGACTGTTTTTAAACGAGCCTTTTCGTTTGTTTACAACAGTCTACTTGGCAGATATCAGCAGACGTTACTCGTTACGATTTTGCTGAGTAACTCGGGAAAAATTTGCCGAGTAGTTGGCTATTTTCAAACGACTTTACTCGTTTCTTTTCAACAGATTGCTCGTGAGAAATCAGCAAATGTTACTCAGTACAATTTTGCGGAGTTACTTGTTACCTTTTACCTGAGTAACTCGGGTAAAAACTGCCGAGTGCTTGACTGTTTTTAAACGAGCCTTGTCGTTTGTTTACAACAGTCTACTTGGCAGAAATCAGCAGACGTAACTCGTAACGATTTTGCTGAGTAACTCGGGAAAAATTTGCCGAGTAGTTGGCTATTTTCAAACGACCTTACTCGTTTCTTTTCAACAGATTGCTCGTGAGAAATCAGCAAATGTTACTCAGTACAATTTTGCTGAGTTACTTGTTACCTTTTAGCTGAGTAACTCGGGTAAAAACTGCCGAGTGCTTGACTGTTTTTAAACGACCCTTGTCGTTTGTTTACAACAGTCTACTTGGCAGAAATCAGCAGACGTAACTCGTTACGATTTTGCTGAGTAACTCGGGAAAAATTTGCCGAGTAGTTGGCTATTTTCAAACGACCTTACTCATTTCTTTTCAACAGATTGCTCGTGAGAAATCAGCAAATGTTACTCAGTACAATTTTGCTGAGTTACTTGTTACATTTTACCTGAGTAACTCGGTTAAAAACTGCCGAGTGCTTGACTGTTTTTAAACGAGCCTTGTCGTTTGTTTACAACAGTCTACTTGGCAGAAATCAGCGGATGTAACTCGTTACGATTTTGCTGAGTAACTCGGGAAAAATTTGCCGAGTAGTTGGCTATTTTCAAGCGACCTTACTCGTTTCTTTTCAACAGATTGCTCGTGAGAAATCAGCAAATGTTACTCAGTACAATTTTGCTGAGTTACTTGTTACCTTTTACCTGAGTAACTCGGGTAAAACCTGCCGAGTGCTTGACTGTTTTTAAACGAGCCTTGTCGTTTGCTTACAACAGTCTACTTGGCAGAAATCAGCAGACGTAACTCGTTACGATTTTTCTGAGTAACTCGGGAAAAATCTGCCGAGTAGTTGGCTATTTTCAAACGACCTTACTCGTTTCTTTTCAACAGATTGCTCGTGAGAAATCAGCCAATGTTACTCAGTACAATTTTGCTGAGTTACTTGTTACATTTTACCTGAGTAACTCGGTTAAAAACTGCCGAGTGCTTGACTGTTTTTAAACGAGCCTTGTCGTTTGTTTACAACAGTCTACTTGGCAGAAATCAGCGGATGTAACTCGTTACGATTTTGCTGAGTAACTCGGGAAAAATTTGCCGAGTAGTTGGCTATTTTCAAGCGACCTTACTCGTTTCTTTTCAACAGATTGCTCGTGAGAAATCAGCAAATGTTACTCAGTACAATTTTGCTGAGGTACTTGTTACCTTTTACCTGAGTAACTCGGTTAAAAACTGCCGAGTGCTTGACTGTTTTTAAACGAGCCTTGTCGTTTGTTTACAACAGTCTACTTGGCAGAAATCAGCAGACGTAACTCGTTACAATTTTGCTGAGTAACTCGGGAAAAATCTGCCGAGTAGTTGGCTATTTTCAAACGACCTCACTCGTTTCTTTTCAACAGATTGCTCGTGAGAAATCAGCAAATGTTACTCAGTACAATTTTGCTGAGGTACTTGTTACCTTTTACCTGAGTAACTCGGTTAAAAACTGCCGAGTGCTTGACTGTTTTTAAACGAGCCTTGTCGTTTGTTTACAACAGTCTACTTGGCAGAAATCAGCAGACGTAACTCGTTACGATTTTGCTGAGTAACTCGGGAAAAATTTGCCGAGTAGTTGGCTATTTTCAAGCGACCTTACTCGTTTCTTTTCAACAGATTGCTCGTGAGAAATCAGCAAATGTTACTCAGTACAATTTTGCTGAGTTACTTGTTACCTTTTATCTGAGTAACTCGGGTAAAAACTGCCGAGTGCTTGACTGTTTTTAAACGAGCCTTGTCGTTTGTTTACAACAGTCTACTTGGCAGAAATCAGCAGACGTTACTCGTTACGATTTTCCTGAGTAACTCGGGAAAAATCTGCCGAGTAGTTGGCTATTTTCAAACGACCTTACTCGTTTCTTTTCAACAGATTGATCGTGAGAAATCAGCAAATGTTACTCAGTACAATTTTGCTGAGTTACTTGTTACCTTTTACCTGAGTAACTCGGGTAAAAACTGCCGAGCGCTTGACTGTTTTTAAACGAGCCTTGTCGTTTGTTTACAACAGTCTACTTGGCAGAAATCAGCAGACGTAACTCGTTACGATTTTCCTGAGTAACTCGGGTAAAAACTGCCGAGTGCTTGACTGTTTTTAAATGAGTCTTGTCGTTTGTTTACAGCAGACTACTTGGCAGAAATCATCACAGATAAATCGTTACAATTTTGCTGAGTAACTCGGTGCATAACAACCAAGTTCTTGGCTGTTATTAAACGTCATAGTCGTTTGTTAATAACCGAGTGCTTATGAGATTTCAACGTTCATAACATTGTTATAATTATACTGAGTAACTCGGCTAATAAGAACCAAGTGATCTGCTATTATTAAAAGACACTACTCGTCTGTTAACAACAGAGTGCTTGAGAGATTTCCCCACGTATTTACTCATTGCAATTTACATGAGTAAATCGGTTTAAATCAACCAAGTGTTCTGCTGTATTTAAACGACACTAGTCGTGTGTTTTTAACTGATTACTCGTGAGATTTCAGCAAAACATTAACTCGTTTAAATTTATATGAGTAAAACGATTATTAATAACCAACGTTTCAGTTGAAAACAGCAACGAACTCGTTTTTTTTCAACCAAGTTACTCGTTGCATTTAAGCAGAGATTTATACTGAGCAGATCGGCTCATTTACACCGATTTACTTGGCAGATTATAACCATTGTCTCGGCTTTATTCAACCGTGTTTTTTTAATCGTTTTAGCTCTGCTTTTTTTAACAGAACATACTCATGGTTTTTTTGACGAGACTCAGCAGATTTTAACCGATATTTTTTTAAACGAGTAAAAATCAAACTCTGTTAAGTCAAATGTTTCTGCGTGTAAACGCCATAAAATGTTTTTTAACATAAAACAGATAAGCGATCAGCATCGCATCGGCAACAGCTGTGAAAGCATCAGCATCGCAAAAAAGCAGTGATGCAGGATCGCTACACAAACATTTGACGTTTGTGAATTTACTCTATCGTCACGCTGACTACTCATTTTATCGTCGCATTGTGAAACAGTCTTCCCTCTAGAAAACAATTATGCCTTGACTCGCGTCTATTATGTTAAGGGTAAAACTTATTTAGCTTCCACAATCGCGTTCGCGGCTGCAGCTCCATTGTATTCACTAAGGACACAAGCCATGATCCGCGTCATGTCGTGTTTTATCTCTGTGACCCTGTTTAGTTCTGGAAGATTGAGTGCGGAACGAACTGGTAAGTCTCATCGTCTTTACATTAAATACTTTGAAACAACAACAATTTCAAAATCTCTCACTCACGCGATCCCTCATCCCACACTTCTCTATCTTCTTTTTCCCGTACATAGGATAAAATATCTGCCAGAATGACAGTTCTTCTTCTGAAAAGAAGAGAAATTTGCTTTTAGTTTTGTTTTCAGAATCGTTCCAGAAGGGTTCCATACATATCAAATCGTTCTCCCGGATTAAAATGCCAGTAGTATAGTAGAATTCCGGGACAAACCACCTCAGACATCACACGACACAAATATGGCTCGGCTCTACGCATATGATAAAGTTATACATACACTGCAGCTAGGATAGAAAAAAACCACCGTCATTGCGTAGTGAAAAGTCACAATCTAAACAAGGTCTAAGGGCCAATTGTAGGTACAAACGTGGCTAATCCTCGGATTAGTTAATACGTCGAATTAAATGAAGTACAACTAGGGTTGAAGTATGTGATTGTCTTTTGATTCATTTCTGAACCCTTATTAAACCTCTGTTAATCCGCCCAAATCTTGATTGTAGGGAAAAAGTAGTACAGTTTTATTTTCATACTACTTACGTTTGGTTGTACATTATATTCAATTTTTAACCGAATTCGGTCCAAAATAAAAAAAAAAAGTCGTGGAAATTGTAGTTCCCGTGTTATTTCATGTTCTTAAGTAAAAGAGGTGATTATTCTGCACAACTTTTATTTGTTGGAAAATTTAACCACATAATTAAAATTTTTAACACCTTTCCTGGTTTCCTTAGACGAAAACGATCCATGACCTGACCATCAATTACTTCATTCAACATCGGAATTATAATTTATGTTTTTTTTTTTTATTTCATTAAAAGCCTCCTTAATTAATTCATTGATTTCGTTTGTTGTTTTTATTTCAGGCCAATACCGCAGCAACAACAAGGGATACGATAATCTCCAGAATATTCTGAATTCAGAGGCATACTTGGAACCTTTTGCATTGCCTCTTCAGTACTCGAATCGTTATTATGGGGACCGAAAGAAGCGCTCCAACAACAAACTGAACAAGTACGATATGCGGTAAGATTTTTAAGGGCATTTTTGTTGTTGTTTTTTTTAATGATGTATAAATATCTCCTATAAAGGATTCAATTTTTTATTTTACTCGGGGACACGTTTCAGCGACCGACGCGACGATGTCGATTCTTTTAACCTCCATATATTAAATATTAAATTATATTGCGCTACGTAAATGAGCGCTAGAAGAGTTTAAAAGGACATAAATTGGAATGACATGCTCAAAGTTGTTTTTTAAATCTTTTGTCATCAATTTCCCTGTCATTGTTTTTTTTTTTGTATGCCAGACAAAAAGGTGTTTGTTCACATTAGTACTTCACTGTCCAATTAAATTAATCAACAAGACATGCAATGGTATAATTTATAAGGATGGATTGTATTGTTGGTATATTTAGATACATCTAAATACATCAAAAATTCTTCAAACAGGGATATATGCGTGGGTAGATGGACTTTTGAAGTTCTTTAAATGGCAAAATATTTCTAGCCGTTGCAAACTTGGGAGATACCTAATTATCTAATTAAAAAAAAATAAATAAATGTCAAATGTTAGCTTATAGAATAAAAGAAAAGATAAGTGAAAGCAATAGAAGAAATTAATTAATTCATTTTATCTTTCACTTAAAGTGGCAGGGATATTTAGGTGTAAGTGCCTATAGCTTAGCTCGAAGGCCTTTTTTACGTTATGTCCAGTGCTACAGGTAGATTTCATATTTTATTTATATTGAAAAAAGAACCGAAAGTCCATTGCAAAATATATCGGTGTTGGTTGTAAACGACAGAATGGCAGCGTCTGTAGCTGCAGCCAGGGTGACCTTCATTTCAAGATTGGTAATAGAAGGGGTGAACGAATTTGAAGATGGTTTACTTGTATATTTTTTATACGCTGTTCATTGTCCCCATAACGATGAAATCCGTAGATGAACCCAGGGGGGGGCGATTCTAGTTCTGCGAAAAAGTTGATCGAATAAATGGTTATGGTTTTCAAAATCAAACGATTTCCCACCCACTGCGTGCGCCACCTAATTCACGCTCTTTCCCTACTGCATCGTTGTAGGCCAGTTGTACAAACGTGATTCAAATATTGATCCGTGGTTTAGAAATTTTAACTCACCGATTCCGGAGAAATTAACCAATGGGGTTTTCTATTGGTAAAATAAATCAATTTATTTTTGATTTGAATCTGTCAAAAAGACGATTTTGAACATTTCTGCGTTCCATTGGTCGAGATTAATTGATTTATTCTTGGTTTAAAATCATTTTTTCAGATATTAATTTTTCGGCAGATTTACCCCTCCCTGCGCTAACACCAACATAATTAACAGCTGTTAGTTTGCAAATGTGTTTTTTGATTTGAATAATTTATTTCAGATGTAAAAATTGTGTTCAAAATATGTGAGAAATAATCGCTCATTATAAATGGAAGAGTTTAAAATGGAATTGGTTCTCTTCTAAAAGGGCATTAATGGATGAAGATTTATGAAATATTGACACAGAAAAGAAACGACACAAATACAATGACAAAAACAAATCAATTTGAAATCGTGTTCCATTCGGCACGAAAAAAATCAGTTTCTCAATTTTCATCTGAATTTACCAATGGAAATCCCCATAAGTTTCAACGATCCATGGTTCAAGCGTGTAATTTCTATCACATACTTGAACCATCGTTGAACTTCAGTTAATCCACCGAAATCGGAGAGTTAAGATTGCTGAACCACACGGATCAATCACGTTTGTACAACTGGCCCTCAATGTGCTTAGTTTATCATAATTTAATATACTTAAGGGCTAAAATGGAAAATAATTATTTTTGGATTAAAAAATCATTTGCATGCAAATAATCTTAAGATTTTAGAATTGTAAACCGACCGCGCAAAAAAATGTTTGGTTTTCACGATTCACCACACTGTTTTCTCTATTGTTAATCAATTTTCTTTGCATAGGTGTAACAAATTCTTGTATCTTGTTATTGAATATTTGAATCCAAGTAAATGTTGTTTTTTTTTTAAGGAAGTGACTTATAGAGCCAATTATAACAGCTTTGATTTATAAAAGTACTGTTTATTCGGCCCCGCAGAGCCAGGGTTCTCCGCCGGTGGGCATACTTTAGGCACCCAGAGTTTCTTTCAAGTCGCGTTAACGCACGCCCACTTTTAATGGCGAAAAACTGTTATAACTGTTATAGATTTGCATGTCTCTAGTCTCGTCTATTGTTTAAACGTAATAGCAAATACTATTTGCAAAATTATAACAAAATTGGTCAAACCACCAAAAAGATATACATGGTACGTGAATAACTCCAAAATAAGGTCATTTTCTCAAAAAACGTCAAAACCCGATTTCCGTTATGTGATTTTTTTTTGGCAATAACCTTGAATGCAATATATTATTATAATCGCTTCAAAATCTTTAGAGATTTCCCTCTTGGGAATTACATAAAAATGTTCTATAGGTACAAAAGTTTTAAGCAAATCGGTTCATCCGTTCAGGCTCACAGACTGGCCAACACATTACGACAGATGGTATGGTTTCTTTGGACTTCTCCATAATCATAATGTTCAAGCCCGAGCCAAACTCGTCTCGGTTGATGTGCCGCTATCGCTCTAATCTATTTGCGTAGAGCCATGTTTGTCTTGTATTATGTTGTTGTTGGTTGTGAAGTGGAGTGTTGTGTCGGAATCCACTTATTTCCGAACACTTTTTAGCGCAGACATTTGTTGCTGTATGCGAGAAAGAGCAGAGAGTCCTGGCGGAAAGAGAACCATAAATAGTGAAATGTGAAAGCAAAAATAAAAGTAAGAAATTACAAATACAACAATGTAAACAAATGGGTTTTGGAGGGTGAAACGTACGAAACATTCTCATCTTCATATGGCTTATCTGTAAATTGATCAGTGTCCACAGTCAGCACCACTCCAGAACACAAAAAACGAGACAGGTGTGGTTCAGGTTTAAGTTTCAAACACATTTGAATAACATTCGGCCATCAACATACGACTTTGTTATTTATAATCTCATTCCATCAAAAATTAAAATTACGTAACTACCTTCAATCAAAGTGTATTCATGCAGAAAACTATTCCCAAGTACCAAAAGCAACAAATAATAATTCCCCTAACTCTCTCTCGACCTAACGACGACAGCGGCACAGAGCCGCTCTCCAATGTCTACAAAGTTATTCAAATAGGATCCTGTTGTCGCATTTTTCACATGAACGTGTAATCAACTATTCACCCATTTTACCATCACTCGAACTTAAACTGAGTTTTGAGTGGGAAACTACCCTTTCAAAAAAAAAAAAACATAAATTATTCATCAAGATTAATATGAAACCATTCCTTAGTGACAAACTCTTGGAAAATAATTTACTGTGTATAATGTATTTATATTACAAACAAACAACAAATTTTCTTCAGTAAATATTTTCTTATTTTCTGTGATCAGGTTAAATATTTTTTTCTGTTTTCCGTTTGTACTCGATTTTCAGTTTGAAACGTGAATCGAAACTCACCCCCGCCGATATGTTGGCCTTGGTTGCTCTTGTCGAAGCTGGTGAACGTTCGCGCAAGGAATCTGAACCTGATACTTACAACATTCCCGATACATATTTCCCAGCAGCTAAATCCTATTATCCCAACAGCAACAACAACAACTATGAATACCAAAATAACGACGATAACGATATTAGCAGCTCATGGGTTGAGCCATCAATTGTCGACTACTATGGGGTTCCATATAACGTAGATGCCTTGCCAAAGTATGAAATCGCTCGGGAACATAAATATGGAATTAATCGTAAGTAGAATGGGGTTTGTTTGAAAAAAAATTTAATTTCATACTATTTCTTAATTTTCACAATAATTCAACATGAGTGTACATCGAACTGCGTTAGGTATCCAATATACATGTATTAACTTTTAATTTTTAGAGAATTTTGTATAAATATTAATTTTAAATAACATGTATTTAATTTTATTGTTTTTATTTTATTTTTAGTTTTGACAGGGCATTCAGAGTAGCTGTTGAAGCTGATGTGACTTGAAGGCATTCCTTTCTGCTTTTTGGTTATCATAGTTGGCCTGACATTATATTACATACAAAACTAAATATATTGACGTAACATTTTGTTCCACACAAAACCAAATCTGAAATTTCAGTTGTTCTCCTTTACATTTTACTATATCACATTAGGCCAGTTGGCGACAGCGAGACAAAAAAGTTTTCATGATGCAAAAATATACTGCTCAAATTTTATAATTGGAACTAGATCATACATACATTGCCCGACAGCCAATGAGCGCCCCCTCTAATCTTTCAGTGTAAATGCAAATAATTCGGAACTCTGAATATGTATTATGTTCAATATTTGTTTTCCATTCCCCTCCATTTACTCACACTCTAAAAAATAACCGTTATTTTGTTTTGGATTTTTCTGTCAAATGTGACGAAAATTAATGCATTTTTTTTTTGCGACAGCCGATTAGCGCCTATTAACGCTTTACTATTAATTTTGCGTGTAAGTAGTCGTGTTTTTCTTATAAAAGTTATCATCTTATCATTAGTTTATTTAAAATAATTTTCAATTAAATTTAGTAAATATGTGAAAAACAAAACCGTTAAATGAGTCCGTAACGGCCAAAATAAAGACTTATAGTGAGTGTGGCCAATCAATCCATCAAATTTCAAAAAAAAAAATTAACAGTAGCCGTTAAGTTATTTCCTTTTAAGGCACGCGTCCAATTCGCACGACTATGCAGCCGAAATTAAAGAAAAAACCGGTGTAAAAGCATGCGTGCGGACCGCGCAAAGAATTATTTCTAATGCTGATAAAAAACGAATAAACATTAAAAAAAAAACACCAACTTCGAAAGACGCAACGCCTCGATTTCTGCAGAGCGCGTATGACCTGGACGAAGGAGTGTCAGATTGTGGTCTTTTCAGACTAAAAACAATTTAATTTGCAGGGTCCCCATATCTATGCTTACTACTTTCATGATCTTCGAAAGGAAGAGCATACTTAAGATCGACTGCACAGCTGGTGGTGTCATGGTAGGGGGACCTATTCCTATAACGTACTATGGCACTATTGAATTGCAATTTGGTACTCGTAGTATGAATGCCACAGCCCACAGCTTGTTTGCTGCATTTAAAACGGGTTTCCCTGCAATCAAGAATATTTTTGGGCCCTTGGAATGGAAGTTTCAGCAGGATAACACCCCTATCCACACCTCTCAGCTCGTAAAGTCTTGGGTTGAGCTTCAAAAGGTGCGCCCTTACTGACCTGGCCACCATACTCGCCCGACCTTAACATTATAGAAAATATTTGGGGGTGGTTATCACGCAAAGTATACGAGCCTGGAAGGCAATATTCAACTTAATCGGAACCCATTAAAAAAATAAAAAGTGCCTGGGAGACTATTTCACTTGATTATGTAAAGAAATTATATATGACTCCTTAACTAATGGCGAATTCCTTTCAAAAAAGAAATCGATTTTTTTCTAAACAGAATCGAATTTTGTCTGTCAATTGAAAGGAACTCGTATTTCGTAAAAGAATCGATTTTTTTTGGTGTGATTGTGTTTGTGACTTTGTAGCTGCAATTGATGCAAAACGTCAAGAAATTATTCACAAAACTATTAAGGTTGTTTGTTTATGTTCTGAGAAAAATGTTTTACCAATAGAATTAAATTAATAAATAAAAGATATTAGCCAGCTTATACGGTGCATTTTATCTGTTTGAACTTCTATTTGCACATATATTTTTAAAGAAAATTATTATTGAAAAGTTTTCATCACTTGCACTGAAAGTTTTTAACACGTCTTTCACTCGCGAAAGCTATTTTTTTTTTGTCAAATTTGTGTTTGATAATGAACAACGCACAATAAATTATTTTTATAGCTGTATTGACTGAATATATTGTTGGATACTTTATTAAATTATGTAGAATTCGTCCCAACTTAAAAATAAACAACTCGTCTTCCAAAAATTCCGCGACTTTCAATTTATGACGTATTAGAAATGTCAAGTCTTCATAGTGTGTGTGCAAATCTGTGTGAAATCTTGCTAAAAACGCAAGATTTGTTTTGACAGAAAAGAATCGATTTTGTTTAGAAAAAATTCGATTCTGTTTAGAAAAAATTCGAATTTTTTTGTAAATTGTAACTGAATTTCGTTGTATTTGTGTAACATCAAATTCAGATTTCAAGAGTTGTTTTCATTTTACATTATTTGAAAATATGGCGAATATTAACTTGGAAGATTTTGATCCTATTTCCCAAGAAAATGGTGAGATTATATGTTTGGATGATAATAAATAGATATGCTCTAAAATAGATAAGTAAATAAAATTAAAAAAGTCGAATTTATCCAGATATTCACAGTTGCAATTTTAGAATTAACTTTAAAAAAATACATTTCACGATTTCCACGATTAAAGTGTGCCCCTGTGTGGGTGCTTTTGGTTTTGAATCTCTATTTAGAAGACGAACAAAGAACTGCATCATCGATTGGCAAACGAACGCTCTCAGAAAACGAAATTATCCGCAAGCCACATTTGTTGACAATTAACAATTCACTAAGGGCCCGTACGCTACGTATCAGTTAATTTTAAAAGACTGACATGAGCCCTGATCGGAACAACTTGAAATTTTAATGGGATACATTGACCTACATAATGTATTCCACCGGAAGGACGGTAAAAAAGTAAAATTATGTCTAAAACTCTTCAAACGACTTTTGTAAGTTAATTTCCGACTATTTGTTACATTTCTGCGACTTACACCTACAAAAATATAAAAAAAATCATTTAAACATTTTTTTTCCTTGAAAGTTTGGCTTTGAGCTTAGCATTTTGTTGGCTTTAATTATTTTAACTAAGATTTTTTTCTCTCTAACCTAATTTTTCACATTTATTACAGGCTACCCAACCAAGCGATTCATGGTTTCAAAAAAGAAAAGGTCTCTCGGTTCGGGTCGTTTTCTAGCTGAGCCAATGCCTGCTGTTAGTCTCACTCCGGAGCGCTTTGCTAAACTCACAAAATCTCAGAAATATTTTTAAATTATTAACAAATCAAAAATGTCAATCCTTATTAAATATACCTACTAAAGTTATTAATACAAAGAACTAACTAAGACGTATTTTGATGGTAGGTATGGAAAACGCATTATCTCTATCTCAAATATCAATTTTATAAGAACTATTATAAAGGTAACATTTTTTGAATACCATCCTATGATGTTTCCAAATTGTTTTTCTTAAGATTACTGTTTCGCACATTCTTAACAAACTATTTACAAAGAATACAAATCAATTATATACCGTAAATACCTATACAGGGTCTACGTGCATAACACAAGCATTTTCTTACAGTATACTATAAAAATATAAACACTCACAAGTCACTAGAGATGAAATTAGGAAACATGTATCAAAATAAATTACTAAAAATCTTAACTTCAATTTTCAATTTTTGTTTTAATGGAAAATATACTTCACATAAATATAAATGTAAAAAAAGTAAACTGCACCTGTTTCATTAATTAAAATAACTGTATCTCTTCACATTAATCTTATAAACATAATCGATCTTTTAAACAATACAACATTTAGCAGACAAAACAAAGCATACATCAGATATTATTTATAAAGAAAAAAGTTATTTTAAACCTAAGAGGCTCAGAGGAAATACAAATGACTGTTTTTGAAACTTAAAAAAAAATATATTATATAGTACGTACATAATGTATGTATGTATGTATATCATGAAGATATATACAAAACTAATAACAAATAGAAATATGAATATTAATGTTACCAAAGTATATGTACACATATGTATATTGTGGTGTATGAAAATATTAAACAAAAACATAAAACGTGTAACTTAAATATAAAGTAAATGAATTAAAATGTATGTATTTAAAAAAAAAAAAACACCACACAATTTAATATATTTATTTTTTAAGATTACATTTACGGAAATACAAATATATTTAATTTTTAAATTTTTGTTATTTTAAATACTCTATTTTATAAATCTTTAATTTTTAACAAAAATAGAAATGGAAGAAGTTAAACTTTGTAGAAAAATGTATACGTTTTGATATGGTTTTATTGATTCTAGAAATAAAATTTATTTTATTTTAAAAATGTTTATTATTTATTTTAATTTTGTATCTTGACTGATATAATAATTGAGGAAGACGGGTCGATAATCACCCTTATTCCGTAAATCGATTAACGGAAACAACACAGCTCCAGAAGCAATAATAAAACTAAAACTTTACCGTTCTCTTCTTTGTTTACCCTTCTAACCATTAAAACGGTAGTCGTTTTACTAAAACTCCAATTGCCGTGTAGTTTTACTAAAACGTCTTACGGAATAAGGTTATCTTGGACTGTAGATCAGTTGAACAGGTAAGTCGCAGACAAATTATTCGAAATAATTTTGGTTGATTTTTTGTTAAGAACCGATTAGAATGTATTTTTTTGAAATTAGAATTTAATAGGGTAAACAATAACTGCAAACGTGCTACTTGGTCGATATTAATTTTTAGGCTGGGAGTGATAGAGTACTTTTTTCATGATGTTCACAAATCAAATAGTGAAATATAAAAAAAGTAAAAGGGTGAAAGTGTTATATTTAATAGAGGTAGATTTATTTGTGTCGGAAAAAGAATGAAAAAAAAACATTAACGTTGTTGAGAAATTTTTTATTTAAGACTCCCAATCCAACGCGACAAAGAAACTAGCACCTGTCTAAATCTGTTTACAAGGTGATTAATGAGAGTACCCACACTGGCGCAATGCGAATCTTTGAACATTCTTCTGTCGTCGCATATTCGCTGCAAATGTTTCGCGGCGGTTTGGGAGAACCTCTATGCGTCAATTAAAAAAAATGTGCTTTAATTAGGATGGAGTGAAATTGGAATGTTTAAGAAAAAAAATTGAATCCCTCCAGTACCGTTGAAGTGTTGAAGGGAATCATTTTTAAAATAGCTTTTAATTAAAATTGACATTTCATCCGGATGATCTTACTTGGAATCATCAGTTGACTAGTGAGGAAACGGTCAGTTTTATAACGTAACATTGGGTACGTTCAGAAGGCATAAGAGACAAGGCAAGTTTCTCGTTTCTGATTGGCCAGCTGTCGAAAAATTTCCTAATAATTAATGGCAAATTCTTTTCAACAAAGAAATCGATTTTTTTCTAAGCGGATTCGATTTTTTCTAAACCGAATCGTAAAAGAATAGAATTTGTTTCGTGTGATTGTGTGTGTTACTAGACAGCTGCAATTCATTATTTTTGTAGTTATATTGACTGAAAATATTGTTGAATATCTTGTTTAACTATGTAGCATTCGTTGAAACCAAAAAATTAACAACTCGTCTTCCAAAAATTCCGCGACTTTCAATTTGACGTGATAGAAATGTCAAGTCTTCATAGTATGTTTGTAAATCGGTGTGAAATCTGCGTAAAAACGCAAGATTTGTTTTGAAAGAAAAGAATCGATTATGTTTAGAAAAAATTCTAGACAGAATCGATTCTTTTGTTGAAAGGAATTCGGCATAAGGCAACTTTTATTTGAGTGACTGGACTGGAAAGCAAGTCAAGAAATATTTCCATTTTTTTAAGGCAAGTCAAAATTTCAGCTGATTATATTTTGTCACTAATCCAGCAAGCTGAAATTTATTGTTCAGTGACTTGTTTTACGACGTTTTTTTTAATGTTTTCGGTAGAGGGGTTTCTTTACAAAAAGTATAGAAAAGATTTAATTGAAAAATGCATCATTAGTAAGTAAGAATTATTGAAAAATTTTAGTGGCCATCTAGTGGTTTCTTTTTAAGTTATAGGTTATGTTGACACTGACAGCTGTTTCCCGCTCGAAATCTTAAAGTCAGTCCGCGGGACGAAATGGGAAATATTGAAAAAACTTATTTCAAAAGTGAGTGCTGTGTAGCCCAAACAGTGCGTTTGTTGAAAAGGCGAAAAATCAAAAAATTGGGTTTTTTTTGTGGCGAACCCCCAATAGCCGTATTTTATTATTGCCGATGATCCATATAGATCATCTTATGCAAATAAAACAATACGGATCAAAGTGACAACTGTGTTGTATACCTATCTCTGTTTTCCTTACGTTTATTTATTTTTCATTTATTGGTTTTATTCACAGATTAGCCATATGAAGATGAGAATCCCCGGCAGCCATTTTAATTTGCCTACAAGCTTGAGATGTCAGATATCACATAAAAAATGAGAATGTGTGTATAAAAACCTCACACATTTACAGTAGGGATCTTCACACACCTGGTTAAATTGTTGTTGCATTTGATATCTATTCATCGACACGGGAAGAAATTACAAATACAACAATGTAAACAAATGGGTTTTGGAGGGTGAAACGTACGAAAGATTCTCATCTTCATGTGGCTAATCTGTGGTTTTATTTTTTCTTTAAGCCTAGTACGCTGCTGATGCGAAACGAAATTTTTCGGTGGTCTCCAACACGACAGCGAAATGCTTACGAAAACCTCAGCGAAAAAATGACAATTGAAAGCGTCACCATTAGCAAAAAAAAAAAAAACAAACACAAGCGCAAAAAAATCACAGAAAGCATGTTGTATTGAAAGAAACAACAAATACAAACACGAACCAACCTCAATTGTCACTTTTCCGCACACAATTAATGTCCCGGGCAATTAATTGAGTGCGAAAAAGAGCGGAGACCTCTCCAAATAATCTGCTACAATTACCGATTTCGCTCATCGAACAGCGTACTGCAAAACGAAAAGGAGGAAGAAATTTTTAGTTTATGATTCCGTTGTGTCATTTTTGTATGGGATTTTTCGTTTCGCATCAGCAGCGTACTAGGCTTTACACTAAACAGTTCACAATTCCTAACCATTTGTAAAGCTGAGAAGCAATAGCAACAACTAAACTTTTGGTTCATGAAACGTGATCCTGATAGAGAGCAGGATCTCGTGTTGTTGTTGTAATGCATGTATTTTTATGATCTATATGGATCATCTCTGATAGTAAGAAACGGCTAATATCATCCAAGCAATCCGTGAGCTACATCCTGAATCCATCAACAAGGTCTTGGAAAATTTGAGTGACAGAATGCACTACTGCGAAGCCAGCCAAGCCAGCCACTTGACCGACGTTGTATTCCATAGTAATTAATGGGAATGTTTGCTCTAACTAATAAAGCCATAATTTTTATTTATTTATTTGAAACTAGTACAGACAGTTATATCTGTCAAATCTGTCAGATTGCAAACTGTCATTTTAATTCAGTAGCCTTTCCAATTTTATCAAATTTTAGGAAGGTTCTAAAATTATGATTATGTGCGCCAAACTTATAGAGATGTTTAATCGGAAAGTTGTTTTCTGCAAAAAAAATCATCAACCTGTTTTTGAAATGCATATACATATGTTTCAACCTTTTCCTAGATGAATAACCTCTTTCATGACGGTTGCGTGGCTGGTACCGTTATTTTTATTTCACTAAAAAAACTTGATTTCAAAATTTTAAGAAAACCGCTTTAGTAGTTTAGGCTATAGGTCGAGGTATACATACATACAGCCAGACAGAAAAAATTGCAGGAGTAATTATTGTCATCCATCTTGAGTTATACCCATCCCTCTTGACTTGAGAAAGTTCTTCTTACAAGAAACCACTCCTCACTTCTGGGCCTAACTCATATTGCAGTTACCCCATAAAATGCTTTTTTAAAGATCGGTTGATAGTATTGCGCTATGTTAAGATGAATTGGAATTATCATTAGATGCAATGTGTTAATTATGTAATTGAAAACTTTTGTCGTTCGTAGTGTAAACAATTTTATTTTAAAAATTAAAAAAAAAATATTTCTTGATTTAATTATAAAAAAATTTTTTTTTTTTTTTTCTATTTGAACAACATACAATAAATGATAAGCTTACAAAACCTACCTTATTTAAAAAGAATATATTTAATTTCATTAACTGACTTCATTTTCTTATTAATTGTTTTATACTTTTTTCTGATAAGTCTCGACAAAAAATACTGCCGAATACCTCAACAAACTAAAGCCGCATTCTTAAATCCCTTAAAGTATTTTCCTTTAAAGTTATTTATCGACCCAGCAATAAATGTATTTAATCCAAACCGTTAATTATTTAATCTAAGGCGGAAGAGAAGAAAGAACCATATCGTAATATTTATCCATAGATAAAGGATTCAAATTTGTACATGTGTCGATGTCAGGATTATACTCTTCGACCGACCTCCAATAGGGAAATCCTCCACAAATTATAATTTTATTTCGAAAAACATGAGCATTCACCGATGATCGGGCTTTTGGCAACGGTGCCACATAAATCAATCTATTGTTGGATATATCATAGCGCATGACAGTATTCACATGGTCACCATCTTTCTTGCCTCCAATAATATTGCCTCCAAAAATTCACCTATCCCAGCTAAGCTGAAACCTCTAAGTTGTTACTTATCTATAACCTAACAAATCCATTCATTATTGAAGAAATTGTAACACTGCAAGAGACCATTTTCGAAATCCACAAGGTATAATATCCCATTGTGGGCTATTAATCTAGAGTCCTTGCTTGGGGTATACAACAGTTCTAAATCATACCAATCACGTGTTGAGCAATTATATATCTCACCCGAATCCACCAAATCGCCGTTGCAGACACCACCAAATACGCACAAATTTAGATTTAAAGTTGCCAGCTGACTGTTACCTCCGGCTTTGCGCATTGCCGGCATATCAGTCCACTTGAAGTCGCCCAGCTCTAAACAATCGACTACGTTTGTAGTTTCAACATTGATGCATCCCCAAACTACAAACAGTGTTGTACCAATCACAATTGTTCCAAGCAAGTCTCGTGTGTTTCTTGCTGGTCCAGGAGTCCTGTCTTCGATTATAAGACCGAATAATAGTTAAGTATTCATGTTCATGATAAATCATTGCAAGTTTAGAAACTTCGCATCCATAGGGTTTTGAAGAACGATTCTGGTGATCGATAAGAGATTAGTGTTTTGGCGACAAATTTAAGTGAAGCCATTTGCAAACGAATTCGTAGCCAAAATTGTTACGAATTAAATTTCTGTTTTCAATTTTAACTGCGGGTGAGAGAAATTGATAACGAACCATCGACAGAAGTTCGGATGTTAGGTATTCTCGGTTTACACTATCATATTTAATCCAGGCGATTAAAGACAGAAAAACCAATTCCTCAAAGTCTTTATGGGGATTTCGATGGAAAAGAAAATCCTTTAACTCGACTTCGTTAAGCAGCAAGATATTTTTATCTTGTCTTGTGACTTCCTGAAAGTGCGAATAAGCATAGGCCAAGGAATTCTTTCGGAGTACGTAAGTTGAATTCATTGGCTAATCGAAGCCAATTCAAACAGTCTCTTGGAGTTGTGTGTTTGTTAATAAAATTATAGCAAGCATTGAATAAGTCTTGCAGCTTTAAAATTGCCGCTGTTCGGAAAATACTTTCAACATTTTCAAGGCTCAACTCAATGCAACCTGAATACAAGAAATCTACAATCAATTTTAAAGTCGAAGATTCGATTTCATTGAGTTTGATTACATGGATCTTTGAAATTGTGTGGCCATAACGGAATATTTCTGAAAAGTACTCACTTAAGCAGTTAAGACAATTGAATGAGCTTGAATTTTGATTGAACTACTCCCAGCATATATAATGGGATCGAAAAATTCACCTTTTTTTTATAAAGACTCAGCAATTTCTCGGATATGTTTGCAGAATGTCGATCACAATTATATATGAATTTTTCTTGTCCATGGCAAATTTGATGTCGACATACCAGAGATCTAGAGGAATAATTTTGAAGCAGGTAAACCAATTAATAGTTATATGAGAAGCTTAAAAAGGATTTTTAATTATTTACCGGTTTTTTCTTTTGTTGGAGAAATACAAAAAAAATATTGGGCTTCGAAGATCTTTGACCAGCAAAAATTGAAAAGAGGGAAAATTTTGTTTACTAAACAAAACCAAAAAAATTCTCTCTAGCAGCACACCGCCAAATTCGTAACCGGCGGTTTTTCTAAAAACTACACGCCAAAGTACAAACTCATAAGGTACTGTTCACACTTTACAGAAGTTTTATCCGACGCGTGTCTAGTTGTGTCACAATACAAGCGCTGCGCTACAGGGAGCGCATCCTAAAATGTACATGATAGTAGCCGTGTTCCATTGGGCCCTCCAAAGTACTTTTGAGTACCTCCCAGTAGATGATGAATGGAATGTTTTCTTTTTGCCAAAAGTAAAATCTAACCTCAATTTCAATTTAATTTCGGTTGTTTGTTTTTGTATTTTACTTTTAACTAGAAAAATGTCAACAGCAACAATCTACTACGTAATTTCTTTTGCTGGGTGATGTATTTTCTTGTTTGGAAACATTCTGTAACTAGATTACTGAACTACTTTGAACTACTTCGACCACAGAGTAGAAGTAGTTGACTACAGACAGAAGTATTTGGCTGTAGATACTGGAGCCCAAAGGAACACACTTAGTGAACAAAAAGTCGGCGTTTACATTGAACGATTTTGCCAATGCCGATCTTTTTATATGGATTTTAAGGCCAGGCGCGCACATGCGCATGCACAACAGTTTGGTTGCGATTTTGAGCCCTATGGGATTATATGAGAGTCCGCGCACATAAACCGACGGAGTCTCATATAATTCCGACAGCTCAAAATCGAAACCAAACTGTTTGGTTGCATGTGCGTGCCTGGCCTAAGGCTAGGCGCGCACATGCAATTTTCAGTTTCGCAACAGTTTGGTTGCTCAAGTGACTACCATGGACTTGTATGAGAGTGCGCGCACATGCAAAAACTATTCACTTGTCGATTCGAGCAACTAACAAGTTTGTGTTTTGACACAAATCAAACGATTGCCCCAAATCAGCTCCTCAGTTTGTGTCACACCGAATTATATGTAACTGCGCGCACATTCAATCAAATAGTTGAACTTTTTTCTTTGAGTGCAAGGGAGAAAATCGTTGCAGTCAATATTTTCCTTTCACCAAAAATTCAGAGGGAAGAGAACCGCGGTACATCCCAATTACAATGGTGTTCTCTTTCATCTGTTGATTGCGAAGATTGAACTGTAGCTCAAACTGAAAAAAATACCTGTGTCCTACGTGATTACAAGTAGATGCGCGCACATGCAACTAAATAGTTTCTCGGCGATGTGTGTATTGGTGTATTTCATTCCAATGTCTTACTTAAGTGTGACGAGCTAAGTAGTATAGATTCTTCTCATATATATTCGTTTTGATTTGACAGTTTTCTTATTACGGCCTGTGTTGTTGTTCGTCGAATAAATTAACTCGGTAAAAATAAATATTAACAAAGCAACTCACTTAAATAAAATATTTTATATTCAATTCCTTGTATTGTGTAATTTTATTCGGGATAAATTAAAAAAAAAAACTTCAAATTGTCTACCCAAATGAGGAACAAATACGACGAGAACAAATTGGACAGCAAAAGTTAAAAAGATTGGTCTTCCAAATGGCCAAGAAACTGAGCGAACTGGTCTTACAGAGCTTGGAAATCGTGCTGTTCGTAGCCTTGTACCTTGTATGTTATTTTTTTCAATGTTCCTTAATACTAAATGATCATTTATTTGTAAAATTACAGGTGCTTTCCCCGAAGAAGATGAAAAAGCAGTTTTTAGTCACCCTCGTTATGTTAAATCTCAACAGCTCGTGAGCCAAAAAGTCTCAGTACAATGGCTGTAATAGTTTGCAAAATAAACGACCACATCACGAATGAAGTGCAGAAAATTTCCGATGGTGTTTTTTTTTTTTTTCGAAGATTTTCCGAAGCATAGAATAAGTTTCTATGACTCCAGGCAACAAATACCCATTGTTTTATGGTATTTTTGAAAATAACACCAACCTCGTTTAAACTTGTGTTTGTCTTAAAGGACACAATACGAAATGTGACTGACATGGGTCTGTGGCCATTGGCATCATTGTATATAAAACCCATAGTAATATCATCGAGTCGTTTTTTTTTACGTTCTTGGGAGCTACTATGTGGCGTTATAAACGCCACAAATTTGACAATGGAGAGAATCAAAAAGGAATAGAGAACAGGTAGTAGGAGCGAGAGGAGTGTATTATATTGGTTCTGACAACAATAATGCGGGAAAGGGAGATATCCGAAATAGCCTTTTGCGTCATTGAACTTGGGCGAGAAAATAGAAAAAAATGTTTGTGTGGATATGTTCGCTTATGCAAAGGTTTGGTTTAATTTTTTTTCAATGAATTTAGGAAACGATTTTTTGCTTAAGGGCATATGTTTATACATATATGTATAGGTATATAATCTCCTATAGTTTCATGAAAAACTTGGGAGGTTTTTATTTTTGATTTTGAATTCAAAGAAAGCAACGTTGCAGGTATTCTCTTTCTATTATATGCGGTAATAGTAATTGTATGGGACGGTTGCCATATTTCGGGTTAGGTACCTACATTATATATATGTAGGTATAATAATAATTTTCATAATTTTGGTATAGTTAGGTCCCTAGGTAGGTACTACTTAATAATAAACAGAACAAAAATATTATTTCCAATTATGTTTCCGTTTTGAATAATTGTAGGTATCAAGAGATTTAGTACATAGGTAGGTATGCCAATTTAAAATATTAGGTAATTAATATAGGTAAGCCAAAAAACCGTTTTCGAAAAAGAAAAGTTTATAGGAAGGAAGGTATCAATATCTCATTAAGGGCTAAGCCGATTTTAATAAAAAAAATTACACAGAAGGTCCTTTTAAATTTTAATTAATAGGTATTGGATATACCAATGTTCAAAAAAAATTTAATTGAAAATAATTCAATTTTTTTCTTAAATCAAGAGGAAATTATGTTGAAGGCAGGTTGTTGAATTTGTTTTAAATTACATTTATTGTTTGGTGTATATTTTTAAATAGGTACTTGAAATAGGCAATCCAAATAATTTTTAAACAAATTTTAAGGAAGCTTTTTATATAAAAAACGTTTTGAATGATTTTTTTTTAAATACATTTTTACTTGCGGGGAGAGAACGATAACTTTGGCGCCAAAAATTGATAATGGATTCTTGTAGAAGGGTCAAAAATAAGCATTTTTTACTATGGGTGGGGGGGGGTCTACCTCACCCCGTTTAGGAGGTAGGGGCAATTTCAGAAAAAATTACTTAAAATTAAAAAATAATTATTAAAAAACAACGGCAACACTTACAGTAATTAAATATACCGTTTTTGAAAGCTAGGAATCTAAACTTTAATCCTGCATTTAAATTAAATTATTTTAGCCGATAGTTTTTTAAAAAATTCGCAGGCAAACTCAAAATTTTGATAAAAAAATGGAAAAAAAAAGTTTAGACCAGTTTTTCTCAAAATTTTGAAATGATGCAAGTTAATCGAACACAAAAAATCGAAACGATTTATGTCTTCCAGTTTTTGAGAAAATTGAAAATTACTAAAACTACTTTCTTATGAGATTTTTGTTTATTGATATTTACGTTGATTAGGTTCATCTTTGTAAGTTAAGTACAGCAATTCATTTAGCGTTACCGAGAATGCACCATGAGTTCGGTCAGTTATTGAGTAAGTCAGGAGTTAGTTAAAAATAGTAAAGTCAATGTTCATTTATTAAAGAGGTATGTAAGTCTCGTCAATGAAGTCATCGTCCCTACTGGTGTTACTGTCGAGTTCATTGAGTTCGTCGTTGATGGTGAAAAGCCGAGGTTGTTTTGGCGGTAAAACACCCTCTAAGTGCTCACTGTGAACAGTGGGAGGGTCGAAGTCCTTTAGTTGCAAGCCCATACTTTCTTCACCATCGATAAAACCTGGGTACACTTTTTTAACGTCTAGTAAAAATTCCATGATTTGGGAGCCCAAGTCGTCTTTATATTTTTGTTCAAGGCAGTATTTTCTATAAAATAAAAGTGCCATATATTGGTGAAGGTGGTGCGTTGTTTTCCGGCATAAAATAGTTTTTTTTAGGAGCTTGTTTTCTTCGCTGCCAATGTTAACATCAACGTGAGACGCTATTATTTCGGCTATTTCACGACAACAGTTAAAGTTATCTACTATAGTAGATTTACTAAGCTCACTTTAGGTGCATCAAGCTAGCAGGACACCTTTCCCAAAAATACATATAAACGGTCCGGAAGTGGATATTTGTTGAAAATGAATTAATCGCTTATTATTTACGCAAAAAAAAAATGTATCGCACTTTCGGATTCCGAAAAATTGGGTGTCCTGCTAAGTTGTCGTCAAGTTAGCAGGACACCCAATTTCTCGAAATCCAACAGAGCGATTAATTTTTTTTTTGCGTAACTAATCAGCAACTAAATTGCAGCTAATTACTACTAATTCTGAAAATTGAAAAGTGTCCTGCTAACTTGATGCACCTGCTCACTTTTACTGTAGTGATGGTGCTTTTTTGAACATTACAATTGCATTATATAGGTATGTAAGACACAAACATACATTATTAAGAAATTTATATTTTTGCTGCAGTCGTACAGTATTACCTAATGTGAATTTTTTATAATGCAATACATTTTCATGTCTGAAAATTTTAAATGTGCAACTTTGGGCTACGTATATGTATATTTAGAAATCAGCTGTTGACTTGGATATATAAATATAAGACAAATTGAAAGTTTAAATCCAGATTCTTTAAATGCAAAAGAAACTTTGCATACACCCAACCTCGCACATACCCCAAATCCTATAGTGTGCCAAGCAGGGGGGTTGCAGGGGGGCAGCATGCCCCCCGTTACATATCTCACTATTTATACGCCGTAGTGCTGGGTGCTAGCATTGTATATATGTAAGCAACAAAAAAAACTAAAATCTCATACAAAAGTAGTTTTAGTAATTATCAATTTTCTCAAAAAATAGAAGACATAAATCAATTCGGTTTTTTGTGGACGATTCAAAATTGATATTTGCACTGACCACAAAAAACAAATTCAGCGCATCGTTTCACAATTTTGAGAAAATTTAGTCTAAGCTTTTTTTTCCATTTTTTTTATCAAAATTTTGGGTTTGCATACGATTTTTTTGAAAACTATCAGCTAAAATAATTTAATTTAAATGCAGAATTAAAGTTTAGATTGCTAGCTTTCAAAAACGGTATATTAATTTACTGTAACTGTTGCCGTTCTTTTTTAATAATTATTTTTTCATTTTTTACTAAAATTGCCCCTACCTCCTAAACGGTTCGAGATGGACCCCCCCCTCCCATAGTAAAAAGTGCTTGTTTTCGACCCCTCTAGAAAAAACCGTTATCAATTTTTGGCGCCAAAGTTATCGTACTCCTGCCTTACTTGCGATATGTGCATAGATATTATATGGAATCTATACCCTCTCCAGGAAAGTATTCAAATATGTAAACAAATAAAAGTTCCCTGCATTAGGCCTTTTTAAATAATGAGGATACTTATTTAGTGTTTATAAGGTTTTATTTTACTCTAACATTTAGTTAAAGTAAATACTGAATTTAATTTGTTTATTTATTTTGCCTAACATTAATATGAAGACTTCCTTCTGATATATTAATTGTGTTGTATTTTTTCTATTGAGTTATTATTTGAAATAAAGAAAATAATAATTAAATACCAGGGGCTATTTCTAAAGAATTTCGTGTCCAGCAAGTGGTGTTTGGGAGAAATTCATCTACTATATGATTACATTCGATACTCGATGAACTACTCTACAGACGGTAGCTTTGCTTATTTCGCGCATAGATGCAACACCGTGATATTGGGTTCCATTCTCAGCCCAATGTAGTGTACTCAAAATTTGTTGCAAAGGACGTTAACACATATTCCTTTGACTGTTGAATTGAAATGTATGTCCAATTTTAGACAAAATAAATTCGATGGAAAATTATTTTCACTACCCTTTGGTCACTTCTATTTACTTCTTTATTTTCCGAAAATTCTTCAAAACGGTTCATTTGTGTATTATTATTTCAACTTTTCAAAACAAACGCTTATTTGCAAATAAAAATTTCTCTTTGCATATTACTGAAAAACTTTTCAAAATTCTGAATCAAATTTGCAAAGTTTGTTTGTTTGGTGAAACGAAAAGAACATATGCTTAGCAAACTAAGAAAACTTATCACTTTGCAAATTTGCGTTTGGTGAAACGAAATTTGCAAAGTGAAAGTGAAAAGTTGCAAAGTGAAAAGTGTTTGGTGAAATAGGTCCCAGGTTTATTTTTTTTCTTTTTGTCCATTATTTGGAATTTTAAAATATGGTCACCGTAGATATACATAGGTATGTTAAACTACCATTTTTTTTATTTTTTTTTCAATTACATCTTGTACAAATTTATTATTTCGAAAAAAACCTTCATTTTTTTAAATTTTTCTCAAATTCGTATTTATTAAAGAATTTATAGTTTAAAATACTTAAAGGTAAACAGCTCAATATCCATTTTTCTTTTTTTTTTGATACAGTTAAAATGAATATGTCCTTTTTAAAAAAATAGATTTCAAACAAAATGTACCGAATTTCCCTTTAACGGCTAAACCGATTTCAATCAAATTTTTTTCAAAGAAGGTCATTTAAAAATATTTCAAATTTCAAATTTACAAAACTTATTCTACTTATATGCAGGGTGATTCACATAAAGTGTGACAAAAAGCTAGTGTGTAGGGTCGAGACAAGAATAAAATCGCATGGGAGGGGGTGTCAAACTTTAAGACAGCAAATAACGGTACCTGTCAAACAAAATTTTTGGGGTTAAAAGAAAACTCGTTCGATTTAAAATCGATTAAAAAAATGATTTAAATTGAATAAGTAGGATGCCTTTTAGTAAGCAATAAACCATTCCAAAAAATGAATATTAATGGTACCTCGCAAAGTATATTTTTTAGTTTCGCATTTCTCGAAACGATTCAACTGGTTTTAATCAATTTTTTATAAAGAATAATTACTACATTTTAAATAGTTTTCAAACGAAAAAAAAAGTTTGAAATTCTTTTTTGAAAACCCAATAGGTATATATTTCAAAAAGGACTTAGTCGATATTTATTAAACTTGGCAAAAAGAGATTTTTTAATAAAATTTAAACGATTTTGAACAAAAAATATTCCTAAAACCGTTTTTCAAAACCAATATTCAATTTTTACCTCCAAATTTATGAATACTTAAAATCGACGTACCAAATTATTTTCTTAAAAATGTTAAGGTTAGAAAATGTATACATACAAAATTAATTATTTTTAAGACCACTTCTATAATTTTAATATTTTTTCTTTCATTAACTATGATTAACTAAAGATATTAAATGGTATACATAGCCTTGGGTTCAAAAAAGGTTTCAGAAGTATATTTTAATCAATTTATTTCTAATTTTGTTAAAAAAAAAAAATATTATTTCCAACCAGTGTGATCGCCCATAAGAACAAGTTCGGGCGACCAAGTTATGTATTTTACTTTCTTAGAGTTGTTTGGACAATTTAAAGAACGATTTGTATGCTTTTTTCGAATTTACTCTAACTAAATACCTACAACAAGTTACATATATATAGGGTGTTCAGCGAGAATTTTTCAACTTTAAATTGCGATTATCGAAAATCTAGCGGGTTGAGGTAAGCAGGAGGGGTATCATTCAAAGCGCAGGATATGGGGATTTGTTAGTCGCAATTAGAAGTTGAAAAATTCCCGCTGGACACCCTATATATTCATATACCTATATTTTTATTTTCGCTATTTGTAAATCCTCAATTTCAACAAAAAAAAATCAATTCATTACTCCCTATACATAACAAAAGCTCAAAATTTTTAATTCCCGTTGAACTCTCAATAAATTCTTATACAATGTTCCCGTTCTTGTATCATCTTTGTATCGTCATTTTATTATATTCTATACAAAATAGTTGTTTTTTTTCTCTCCCTCGAACACTCATAAACTTAGTATCCAGTATTCTCGTTTTACTATTATCGGTCAATCCTTCTCTATTAGCATATTCCTGAACCTAGAATGTCTCCAATGAGAAATTGCACTTTGGGAAGTTGCGGTGGCGCCCTGGTAGTTCCTCATCATGATAGTACTATAGAAATATATATACAATGTTGGCATAGTATAAATATATTTATTTTTATATTTTATTTCGTGAAATACCTATAAATTTAACAATAAACTTGAAAAATGTCTTTACATACACTGATATCTCTTTCTTTGTCGAGACAAAATACAAAAATATATTGTTTTTCATTTTTTTCAAGTAATGTTTATATTTGTCCCTTTCTTTCCTTGGCTTAAGAAAAGGAACTGAAATAGGAATAGAAATTGAGAGAAAGAAAAACTCAATAAATGTTGTCTTTGTGTTGGTTTATCTCGACAATTGATTTTTAGGTTGCTTATGTGCGCGATCATCGTTCAACTAGTGATTAAACTATTCAGTTTCGGAAAAATTGCATGTGCGCGCCTAGCCTAAGGGTGTGAGATAGGAAAGGGTAGATTGAAATGAAAGGATTTTTCTTCACCGTGTTTTCACGAGTTCAGTAAAACGACTTTCAGTAAAAAGACCCATGTAATCAGGCACTATAGATGGCTGTGTGTTAACAAATTGTGTTTGATCTGTCGAATCAATGTGAAATTACAGAATTTCAAAATCAAACAAAATATTGCACACCTTTTCACAATAACGCATTTCTAGCGCATCTTTTTATTTTCACTTTTTGCAAAAAAGTTGATTTTAGCTTTAAAGGCACATAAGCCAAAAAAGTGAAAAAGTACAAAAGTGAAAATTTTCAAACTCTGACTGGAAAACTAATAAAAATGATGCAGAAAGCTTAAATTTTTGTTTAAAAAAAAATTTGTATATTCTTTTTCACAAAACAACTGCGCTAGCGGGAAAAAAAATATTTTTACTTTTGTATAAAAGTACTTTTTGGCTTATGTAGTTAAGCCTTAATTGTGAATTAATAAATTTAAATGAAATAATCCATACATGTTGTTGTGCCATGCGCCGCGTCTAGTGTGTTCAACCAGTTTATCTGGTTCTTGCTTTATTATAAATAACTTATTTATGAACGCTTTCTTTTGCCATCAGCGACATCTGCTACGAACTAGAAATTTATATTTTCAAGATTTTCCATAATTTTCGTCTCACAACTAACTTCACACTATTGGTCCTCTCTTTCCGGTTCAAATTTTGACAGAACAACAGCTAAAAAATGGTACGAAAAAATTAATCGAAAAATACAATGAAAATCACCAATTTTTACGTTAACTAAATGAAATTTTTATGTTTCAAATCTATTGGAAAATAATATAGTAAAAGATTTTTTACCGATGATTGTTTGACTTAGTTTTTGTGTGATAGTTTATCAAAGTGAATTAACAACTTGCAAGAAAAAAATTAATGAAACTAACAATTTCGTTTTCATTTAACAGGCCAAGCGTACAAAGAAGGTTGGAATCGTAGGTAAATATGGTACCCGTTATGGTGCTTCCCTGCGTAAAATGGTGAAGAAAATGGAAATCACCCAGCATTCCAAATATACCTGCACTTTCTGTGGAAAGGTAAGTTTTTGCTAAATCACAAATGTTAAGAAATGTTAAAACTATAGGAATGTTTCCTTTTATTTTCTAGGATGCTATGAAGCGTGCCTGCGTCGGCATCTGGTCATGCAAGCGTTGCAAGCGTGTTGTAGCTGGTGGTGCTTGGGTGTACTCAACAACTGCTGCTGCTTCTGTCAGATCTGCAGTGAGGCGTCTTCGTGAAACCAAGGAACAATAAACTGTTCACTTATTAAGGTTTTACTAGGATTAGTATGTTTCAATGGAAGAGTGTTGCCTGGAACTGTTCTCACCAGACAGAAATGTGAAAAAATAATAAATTTTTTTTAAAACAATTTTTTAAGTGAATTTGTGTTTTTATGTGAATTAATTCGATTGATTAGTTTTTGTATCTAGATAGTTTTCTGCTTGGTGCTTTTGGCTAAAATCACGGTATAGGCAAAGTGTAATGACGCTTATTGTTTCGAATTGATTGAAAGTTGGAAGAATCTGTTCCATCTTCATGAAGATGTTTTAGTTAAAACCTAGTTCTGTAAATCAATGACACAGTTTCTATTGAAGATTATTTGTATTGTAAGAGGACAAAGCCAGTCTGTTAAACATATCTAGCGTCGGAACAGAAAGAACCCTCAGATTATTACAACTGTTTTTATTTGGCATCCAGGTTTCCCACACAACCTTATATGGATTATTTGTGAATGAATTCATTTAAAATGAAATGATGCTTTTTTTTATTCCTATTGAAACATTTCGGGGAGTGAGCAGCTCTTATTTTCCTACCTTCCAAAAATTTAAGGAATGATAAAATAACAAAAGGAAATTTTCATAAAGACGAGAAGGAAAGTCAGGTACAAAAGGAAAGACAGTACCTACAAAATAATCAAAAAATGGAAGAGCTTCATCGATACAAAAAGTACATCTATCCAAAAAGATTGTGATCTTAAATACCTATCATGGGCTTTTGAAATAAGTCCCTCTAAAAACGGTATCTATGTTATAGAACTTAACGGTCGAATCTCGAATACGACACGCCGCCGTCGCATCCCTATTTTTATTAATGGCGTTTTCCATTGGTCTTCCGGAAGCATCCGAAACTCTTCTAAAATCATTCCATTGGCAAAAATAACTGTCAACCGACACTTCTGAGAAGATAATTTTGCTTCTCGATTTGAAATCAGAATTCGCTCAAGAAGCACGAATACATTTCAGCTCTAACGTCAGAGGAAACTCACTCAAAATAACTATTCACCATTCAATTACTCAACTTCATAAATCTGTTCTCAAAACCAAAAGCTTCAAATCCTAAAAGTTTCATAATAAAATCCAAAGAAAAAGCTCTTGAATTTGCTTACAATTGGGAAAGGTAACTCTGTTTGGAGGAGCACAATTTCAATACACACATAGCAGATGACGACGACGACCGCACGGCGCACGATCGTTCATCGTCAGTATCCCTTCAGCAGTGGATACAGTGGTCATGGTAGGGTGCACGGCTTTTTTTTAAGAATTACAACAATTCATATAACTTATACGTAAGTCAGTGGCAATAGAGTATAGGTAGATATTTATCTTGCAGGCAAATACAAAATAATGAACTAGCAGGGCATTTCACCGACACGACGATTCACGAATACAATGACAAAATTTCAAAGTTGAGTAGAATTAGTTAGGACTGTTCCATTGGATTTCAGAATGAGTGAATCCCCGAGTGAAACCAATGGAAAACGACTTAAGTGTTCTAGTGAAATAGGGAGTCGTATTTCTCCCCAAAACACTTCCCCAATAGTACTCGCATTTCTATACTCTGTTCAAATTGAATGTGCAGTACAGGCCTTATGGGAGAGCTTTATCAAACACACTGGTGCCTGCTGCTTAACACACTTAAGAAATTGCCACTTCTGCCACCACAGAAAGAAAATCACTGACTAACATTTAAATTGTCTGTGTAATCTTCTTTGAGCTTACGTACATCCCACCATGACCTATCTGCTCCCCGGGTGAATGTGAAAGGAGACTGATCGCCAATTTGCAACCAACCCTTATCGACATTGTGTTAAGCCAGAGTTACCATTGCCTAGTTGATGGAAATTCGAATGGCATTTTCTTTGGTTTTTGCTACGGCAACCACGTTAGAGCTTTAAAATGTAGATAGCTTATTGAAATCCATAATAGTATTGGTGAAAGGCAAATATCCTATCTTCCCTGTACTGCACATTCAAATTGAACAGAGTATAGTAATGCTGATCGTATCTTCAGCCTTATCACGAATTCCATTCCCGAAAATATCTATACGAATGCGTTCGAAATGGCAATTTGTATGAGATTTTCCAGTACGATGGATTCTGCGACAGTTTATTTTGGGATTTGGAACAAGTTTCCGAATACAATGGAATTCGTGATAGTGCTGATTATTCCTAGCGTTCCAACTCTATCAATTCTTTTAAAGAGTAGTCAAAACTCTTATTGCCCGCACAGTGTAAAAAAACCATAAACTTCATTTCTTCAAAATTATGTGCAAAGCTTTTCTACATCAGATGATAAGTCGATATGTTACTACAAAACCAATACTTACCGTCGTAACAGCCTGTTAATCAGATTTTCGAGTGATTCTGCTGCCAGCAAGTTTTATTTCTAAAGTTCTTTACAAGCTCTAAGAAAAAAATTAACATTCATCAAATAATCACATTTAATTTGCAAAAACTTGTTTTTATTTATGTTTGTTTTGTGTAAAATGTGGAAACCGATTTAAAAATAACTAAGTAGCCATTAGAGAAAATTCAATTGTTTTAATATTTATATCAAATTCCTTGCCAATCATCGCTTCTACGGAGTCTTTTTCCATTCGATCTTTATTAGTCTACAATGATAATTCAGTCAAAGACTTGAGATGAGGAATGTTTTCAATCGACGAAAACTCATTGGTCTTCAAAGAAATTTTCTAAAAAAAAATCAATCAAAAACAATAATTTTTACAGAAGAAAAATTCAAATATTTACCGTGGCAAAGCGGAAAGCGCTTAGTTTTGGAATGGATCGATCTGAAAGATGGTTCCCACTCAAGTCGATGGCATCAGCTATGCTAAAATATTGGTCATAGTAAATCGATGTAAGGTTCAAATTTTTTAAATCAATTTCGTGGGGAATTTTCGTCGAGTTTTTCCACTCTTCCAGGCACTTTTCGGTGTTCCATTTGGATGCTAAATCTTCGTAGTATCCCTTTCGCATACTATCGATGGTTTGCAGTTTTGTTAAATACTCTATTGACTTTTCATGGAACTTTGTGCGATCAATGGCTCTCATAAGAAGTGCTGTGGTTAAAAGAGTCCCTAGGATAAACAAAAAACCGATACAAAATACTTTTTTTTTCAAGTCTTTTGCACTTACATTTGCTATCTGGTTCAAGATCCAACAATTGTTCGCATGACTCAAGTTGATTTTTTAGTTCATCAATAACTGCAGCACCAAATTCATACTCAAATCTGGGACATTTAATAGCAAAGAATCCATCGGAGCAGTGATTTAAATCCAACAGACATTGTTTGCCTTCTAAAATGCATTTTATAGACATCTTGGCTTCTGTTTCACAAATTTTAAAGTCGCCTTCAATAAACCAAGTGCTATCAGCTAAAGATCCATTTGCAGATCTCCATTCCAGAGTCACTTGAAGACCTGGAGTTATTTGAATTTGAAAATCACTTGAAGTAATGGGTTTGGTAAAAGCGATCACAGCTTGGTTTTTGTTGATGCGGAATGCAGCAATGTCCAGTTCAGGACGGGAATAACCTAAAATAAAATGTTTTAAATTTTCATAAACAACCTCTGACCAGTGAGCAGAAGTTTAAATAGGGTACACATATATGTATATGCACTAAAAGTGGACTACGAGCAAGCAACTGTTGACTCAGTCAGTACTTGTTTGCAACTTTTCAAAAACAAAGCCAGTTAATGCTTTATGATGCGAAGTTAAAGATTCGACCCTAAAAGAAATCTAATTTCACAAAACTTCAAGTTATCATAAATCACCTAAGAGCCAACGTTGATAGAACCATGCACTGCTGTCATTTGGATCAGTAAATGCAGCCGTTAGTACCATCTCGAGTTCTTGCTTAAGTTTTTCCTCAGAAATAGGCCTTAACGGGTCAGTCTCGTGTGGATGAATGATTGGAAGAAGATTACTACGATAGTGCCAGGACGAATAGTTTGAGAAGTTATTACGAATCTTCTCTGTACAAAAGTCCAGCTCCTTGGCGGGTTCAATGCCAGCTTTGTCAACTACAAAACGACGATAATCCCAGGTGTGAACTAGAAAAGATTTAACCACGAAATATTTACATACAACTTATAATGGAATTGTTTTTGCATAAATGAATATATACTAACAATTCCTTTCATCTAACTTTAAGTACTTATTGCACAAAGCAACTTCTCTGTCCATATTTGGTTTGGGACAATTATCTAAAATCCAACATCGATGGTGCCATGCTCCATAAGACTTTGGATTAGCAAGAAGACATTGTTCGGCGAAGCCAAGATCTTTATCAAATACTGCCTGCTTAGCTCTGAACAATAAAAACATAGGTACTTAACCCTCCCTCTCTTTAACAGTTTAATGACTCACTCTTCTTCAAGATTTTCGCTTAATTTGAGAATGCATTCTTTACGAATATTCCACAAAGTATAGACATCAGGATTTCTTGCCAATATCTGGCCGCAAATGGTTAGCATTTCATCATCCAGTTCGTTATTGGATCTTTTTGCTTGAATCTTTGCCATTCCAGCCCGATAAGCTTTGACTTTGAGTTCTTGTTCTTTCTTTTTACGGGCAGCTTCTTCGGCCGATGTGCGTACTTTTAGTCTACCATGCTGGATAAGATACAATTAGAAATTAATTAAGTTATTTAATCATAAATAAGTTTAATTTCCTTTACCATTTTTATTAAATTTATCTATATTATCTATATTACAGATGAACAAAATTTTCAGAGGTTTTCTTTGGATTTTATGAAACGTCAAATATTTCACAGAAGTCAACAGCTGATTGAGCGTAGTTTTCTTAACTTTGAGGTAAGAAAATTGAAGGATTTCAAATTGTGTTTGCTGATTTGAAAGGGTGTCCCTTCGATTTTGTGTAATGGGATGGTTGATTTAACCCCCTACGACGAACATCATCTCTCTCTATCCATCCATCTCTCTATCCACTTGTATTCATATAAATAATTGTATAATGTTAACTATACAAATTTGACGTTTATGGGACGGATAACTTCTTAAAACAAAAATGTATATACGTCTCATAGAACCGTTTACTACTTCAATCATAAATTCATAAGTCCGGAAACGATTAAAACTGAAACAAATCGTACGAGTTTCGTTCCATTTTTCTTCGTTTCTCAATAAATTTTATCCATGCGAGAGTAACAACTTACAAGTTACGCAACGCGTTGACTCTCTGACGTCAGAATGATGTAAAATTCTGTCCCAAAGTTGGGAAGTCGTGTGTATTTTTTGGAATTCAGTATTCCGGCGTCAGAGAGTCAACGCCTTGACCATTTGCTTTGCCAGTCTAATCGTAGCTGTAGGCACTATATTAAAAATTAATAATTTTAAAAACCACTCCTACGATTTTTATTTTCATTGCTCGTTTTCGGATAGTAGTCAGAGATAATGCCAACTAATGTCGTTTTCGATTGGATTTTCGGTCTATTCTACTCCTTTTTAATTCCAAACGAATATGAAAACACCGACTTTCCTAAATTTACACGCACACTTCCAAAAGCCGCCTTTTAACAAAATGGCTTCTTCAAGTATTTACCACTTTTGACAATTAATCCAACGAAAACCTTTATATGTATGTGTGTGTTCCTCGTCTACTCCAATATGAAATTGGGAACAGAAGAACACTCCGAAAACATTACTCGGAACAGCCAATCGAAGACTTTTGGAGTAGTAGGAGTGAAAAAGGAGTGCAAAAGGAGTACTCCGAACATCCAAACGAAAACGACATAACTATCGAAAATATATCTAGGGATGTGGGGCAAATTCAATTTCATTAAAATTGTCGTTACATTACAAAAAGCTACAAACATTTCTAAGAATAAAAGAAAAAGAAACTATTCCTAAATTTGAGATCGATAATATTTCTGGGAAAACCAACTCCTTTCCAACTTATGCTGGATTTACACGACTGACAAATTGGAATTTTTCCATTGTTCTGTCATTTTTTTGACAGTTAAATGCCAGAATACTGCCAATTTGTCAGTCGTGTAAATCCAGCATTACTTCTTGCGATACTTGGCGTCATAGAACAGGAATCCTTTTCTGAATGAATATTCTCTATAACGCCAACATATTTGTCAGTATTTCTTGTCTCTTTCATACTTTCATATTGCATTTCCGGCATTTTCTAAGCAAATAAATCGGTGAGTTGAAAAAGCTTTACTGGTTTTATTAAAAAAAAAAACAATTATGCACGCCTAATCTTGGATGTAGTAACATTTATAAATTTAAAACTATAAACAGCAAAGCTTAATCTTTTATTCTAAATTTTATTGTCAAAAAATATTATTATAAATCCATTGACTTTTGACCCAACCTTTTAAGGATTCAATAATTTATTTGCTGCAGTACACTCAGAATTTTCCAAAATATTACCACAACACGACCAATGCCTTCTGCCCGGATGTCCATTATGTCCATGTCCACAACCATTATAGCCTGGCATACGTCCATCGCAAGAACACGAAGCCTGTTTAGATCCTTTGCTGGAGCAAAACGCACAACAATGATAAATTCCAGTATGGGGTCGTACAGTCCTTGCAGCAAATGTAAACGGGCTTTCCTAGAGGAAACAAATCATTTTTATTCATTTAATATGTGCTTATACTTCCAAAAAAGTAATTTTCTTTTTACTTTAATATTCTTGTCGTTTATAGTAATTGTCAAAACCATGGTTCCTTGAGAATCTGGAACAAAATTTATCCCATAACTCCCATCTCGACGATCGTTTACCTTTAATAATTATATAAAAAAAAGAATTTTTAAAGGAGTGAACACTTGCAATTTGTAATATTTCTTTTAAAAAAGTACCTCAACCGGTAAGAATTTCGAAGATGATTCCTTGTATTTAAGTTGAACGCCAAGTTTCAAACCTCCATGGCACAATGGCATACCATCTGCATCTCTACTAAGAATAACCATTTCAACTTTGCGATGTACTCGTAGCTGGGTGTAACCTAGAAGCATAACAAAAAAAAAAGTTCAAAGTTAACGACGTTTTGCAAAAAAATGGCAAAAAGTCTTGAATGTAGTTAAGCCCTAAATCTGCTGCTTTTGCTTTGACTTCGAAAAAATCTTATTGACATTGTTATGTTTATTGCCTAACGTTTACTAACCGATGGTGTTTTAAACGGTTTGCAAACGGCTTTTTTAAACCTTTTGGATACCTATAGTTTATAATAATAATTTTCTCTTATTAAATAAAATATAAATTAAAAATAACAGTAAATAATAATATGTTAATTAAATGGTAAACAAAACTTTACATGTTATGGTAAAATTGAGTTTTTCAAACCAATGATTTCTGTCTCGTTTTTGAGAAAAGTTTTGATAAATGAACTCTTGGCCAACATTGTGTAATATTGAGTTTATTAATACTGTAAAGTAACTTTGACCAACAGACAAAAATTCTAGTCATTTCATGAGCAAAGTTATCTAAAGGTTATTTTATAACCATATGATTACAAATTGTTACTCCGGTTAGTTGCATTATAATACTGCAAAATTTTTTTAAAGCTTCGAAGCTGAATAAGTGCTAATAACTCCCTTATCTCTTTGCTGTTCATTGGTGGAACCACCAAATTTCAATCTAATTTTTCAGATAATAAAAATAATAATTTTTTAGAAACAATTTGTCAACATTCTCCGGGCTATCAATGCGGCACATTGAATCAATTCAGTGTCGATTGGCAAAATTGGTTTAAGGCGAGTTTGATTTTTAGCCCGAAAGGTGACGGTTGTTTTGATGAATATGTCACACTCAAAATCCGATTTAAGAAGGACTTGTTTCTTCCTAAGAAAGAAAGGTAGGAAGATATTTCGTTTCAAAAAAAAAATAATAAAGAAAACAGACTACACACAACTGTACTGATGGAATTGTTTAAAATTGAAAGGTTCTGGAACTATCTTAAATACCCTCTTTTGAAACTACTGAAAAAATACCCTCCTTACATCTGACTTGAGGACAACTTTTATCATCTTAAAAAAGTCATCTTAAATTTACCTTCCGTTTCCAATGTACACAATGATGGTTCTACTGTTTGAGTCGTAATAATTCCGAAAATAGGAATATTTCTACTATTTTTTGACGCAGGAGCTCGAACTTCAGGTAAAAAGTGAAGAGTATCTGAAATCTGTAAAATCCATTAAACCCCATCATAGTTATGTTTGTAGGTATATACACTTTTACCCTTGGATCAATTGGTGGTTTAAACTTTTGACAAAACTCAAACCGACCTAGTAGAATATTTACAAATGACAAAATTTCAACTTCATTTCCACTTTCAAACAGATCTTCACTAAAACGTATTGCACTCATAGCTTCAGTTGATCTTTTTTCTGCAAATATAATAAAAAAATAAATATTAAAGTTATCCTTAGAATTTGATTTCATAAGTATGTATTTTTGATGTACCCATATCCAACTGCTGTTCAACGATCATTTGGACTTTTGATTCTCTAGCTCTACCAATTTGTTGAATCAATGTTCTTCCATGGAGCTCTATAGCTTCTGTGTAGGCCAACATAAAGGATTCAACATCAGCCTGTGTGGTGTCACATTTGTTGTTGATGCGCTTCGCAATCTCGTTTAGACGACTTATCGAATGATGAGCATAGTCACAAAGCGGTCGCGCTTGATCAGTTGATTCTTTAATGGCTTTGCTATAATTTGCAAATGCCTTCGTAATGGATTCATGCTTGTGGCCCTTGTGCAATAGGACCAAACAGTCAGGACAAGCAACCTAAATTCAAGATAAGAATATTTTCCAGTGCCAAAATAATGCAATCAAATTTTCAGACCTGTCGACAGGAACTACAAAAAGCTTTCATTTCAAATCCAGGGTGCATGGAGCATTTAATCGAAAAATTCGCATCATTTAAAAACGCTTTCTTGAGATTTCGACTCTTGCGAAGCTCAAGAATGTTTTTTATTTTATGAGTTGCAGTGTGTCTCTGCCGTTCATGAGCGTTCTTACAAAACGAGCAGAGGTTAATAGAACAAGTGATACAATGAAAGGTTGCCTGGAAAACAATATTGAGGATTGAAATAATATTTGAATTGGGAGTTTTTGTAATAAAATCTGTTTCTTCTTTTAACATTGAAAATATGAATGTTCTGAACATTTCTAGTAGCTTCAACTTACGCTTGTTTCCACATAACATAAACTGCACCAAATATTTGAAATAACATCATTTCCAATTTTCAGTTTAAACGATTCAATTTTTCGAACAAGTACAAAATTTTGTGGTAATTGGCGAATACCTCCAACTGGCACCTCTGTCGATTGCTGGCATTCCTTACAAATTATTATGCGAGAGGGTTCATTCTGAGGGGTTGTTACGTCAGTTTTTTTATTCTAAAAGAAGAATACAACAAAGAAAAAATCTCGAATTCATCCAAAACAAATTTAAATGTTTTTCTGTTACAACTTTATTTCTTGTTTTATCAGCTGTTTTCTTACTCCGAAAACTTGTGAACGATGATCGACTTTCGGGGCGTGTTGATGTTGAAGATCCATTGCGATATGACATCTCTGGAGAGGATTCTACCGATATGGACTTAATGCTATAACTTGATTTCGTTGCTGCTGAAAAAAATTATTTATAAGGCTTAAATGAGGTGTTAAGAAGTACGAGTATAGCTTCTAAATTACTTCTATGGGAAAAAAACTGAATTTATATAAAAAGTACTTATGTTTGTGGAAATTTTATTTAGCGAATTTCTTTTCCCTAGACCTCACCAACCTTTTTGAAAATTTGCATAAGAAATTAAAATAAAAAATAAATGTAATTTTAAATGGGGCCCAATGGGCATTTCAAGCAAAAAAGCCCTGTCTTTTGTCAACAATAGGTTATCACAAGTACCTATTAAGTGATCAAACGCCACGCATTTCGCAAAGCTTCCTCGCATCATCCCCGCAAAATGTCCCTCATTTACAGATTTGTCCCGCAAAGTTACGCAAACATTTCATTGAACAAAAAACTCAAACTTTACTCAAAATAAGTTCGTTCGTGTACTTTCTACACTTTTTACTTGCTGTAAGGCAAGTATTGGTTTTGTGTAAAAAAAAAATTCGAGGTTATAATCAAAACTAACACTACGATAATCGAGAAGTCCGAAAAAAGTGGGTTTCGCCATGCCGTCCGTCGGTCTGTGGGTCTGCGCGCCTGTGCGTCTGTGCGTCTGTGTGCCGGTACTTCCACTGTCATTTGAGGTAGAGCCTAAACGGATTGAACGATTTGCATGAAATTTGGTACAGAGCATTTTTATGTGATTCGAAATTCGAATTTTTGTTTTAGCTCATCTAGAACAGGTAGCCGCCAAACAAATATTTTGGTTTCTTCAAATTTTCTCGAAAACCGCTCCAACGATTTTGATTAAACTTCGTACTTGTAATAACCAAGTCAATTGTAAGAAAACTGCATTTCAGGTTTTTTTTTTCAAAAAAATTCACATTACGGAATTAGGTACTGCACGTTTTTTGAGAAAATGGTCTTATTTTTGGGTTATTTGCTTATATCTTTGCCTCGGCTAAACCTATTTTTTTCTCAATATTATAAACAATAATGCATTTAAAAATTTTAAAAAATATTTTTTTATAAAAAAAAATCAAGCAAAAAATAATTGTTATAGTACTTTTGACTCTTTTAATATTTTTTCAGTAAATATATATACATCATGCGTCTTCAATGTGTGTTTACACACTGTTGTTAACCACAAGCGCAAGTTCGTGCATATTTTTTTACTATAGAAAAGCCAATATTTGAAAAAAAAAAAAATACTGTGCGTGCCTATTTAGGAGCGCGTGTTATTTAATGACCTTGGACAAAGTTTTTTGTAGGCCAATCATTTTTGTAGGTGGTGTGTGATTAATAAATATTGAGTTTGGGAAATCACATTAACCGCCAAACAAAATACAAATAATTTCAATTACTTAGTGGAAGACTTAGCGAAAAGTTCCTACGATTTCGTTAAGAAAACCAGCTCCACTGGTTGCAATTCGTATCAGAGTCAAATTTCAAAACTTATACACGTATCGTTGTATTAGTCCATGGCTTAATGATTATTGTGCGTAGATCTTGGTGTTGGAATTAAATCCCAGCCTATGCCACCTTAAAACAGAAAAACACTACCTCTTGTGATTAATTGACAAGTTCTGCAAGAGTATATTTTGCTATTTGTCACGCAAAAGTGCCTAGAAGAACAACAAACCTATAACAAGAACAAACGTATATGGTTGAGATGTGTCATCAGTCTTAGTTCTACATAAGCTAATGCACCTTGAAATTCATATATAGTGTTAAAACCTTCATAATTTGAAAAAAGAACAACTAATTGTGTTTCTATTATGTTTTTGCATACCTATACCTGCTAAAATTTTGTTCGAATAAAATCTTTCTTAATTTAGCCTTTTTGTTAACTCTACATAATTATATATATACACTCCCTCCCTTTTTTTTAATTTACTCGACCTAAAATAGAACCTGATAAGCTAAGCATCCTTGCAGCCAGCGTAAGAAAAAAAAAAAGATTTAAAGTCATATAATACTGTGGTGAAATTTGCGCTTTACTTTTCAAAAGAGATCCTATTAATGATATATGAATTCCGCCACACATATTCTGAAGTCCATTGATTGCTAAGCAGCCTCATCACCTCATCATCAGCGCTCTTTCCAGTTATAAAGCGCACATCACATTCAATTCAAGCGGCCAAGTTTTGTCTTAGCAAACATTAACCACCCTGATCAAACTTTACATATTATTAATGTGTCCTTAATAAATTGCTAAGGGCACATATTGGATTTATGATTTATCTTATCGTTAAATTGGAAAGCCAATACTAATTCTAACAAATAATTGTTCTCCAGATACATAAATGCATGAAATACAAAAGTAGTCAACGACTGACGTGTAGTCACGAAGAATGTACGAAAATGACAAAAATATTATATCTGTTTCGTAACGTGAAAATTCTTAAAATTTTGTACTAGTTGCTGTCAAAATCCATAGGAAACAAACTGAGTCACTTTGTGACAATTTCAAGTTACCAAACAGGCATAATCAGCCTTTTTATGAGTTTCGCCCAAGCAACATTCCACTCGGCAGATATGACATTTCACTTTTCGCCTATTGTGAGTTTCTCCCGAAATTTCATGATCTAAAAATTCCCCTTATTGTGAACATTCATTTCGGGCGGAATGTAATATCATTTTCAATTCTTTTTTGATGGCGAACAAAATTTCATTCGGGTGAAACTCACAATAGCTTTTAAAATTCCGGGCGAAAAAAAAATGTAAAGATGAAATATTTTTCGGGTGAAACTCAAAAAAAGGCTGAATATTTATTATGTTGGTGTAGTTTTGCAAAGATTATATAAAGAAAAACAAAACAGGCATTAAATAACAAACAACCAAGGGAACAAGCTGGATTTCGAGAAGGATACTCGATAACAGATCACCTCTGCAAACAACAAACCAGCTAATCCAAAAATGTAATGAATATAAAACCCGCTCTATTTTCTATTTATAGATTTCAGTAAGGAATTTGATACAGTGGAACATGAAAGCATATGGAAAGCTCTGGAAAAACATAATATCCATCCCACTTACATCCAAATGCTCAAAAATATTTATATAAATAGTTCTGCAAGAATAAAAACTGACCAAATAGGACGCGAATTCCAAATTAATCGTGGAGTACGCCAAGGAGACCTTATGTCACCACCTTTATTTGCAGCAGTTTTAGAAGAAATATTTTAAAAACTAGACTAGAAACATAAGAACGGAATCAAAGTATGCGGACAGTTTCTAAACAACTTACGATTTGCAGATGATATCGTTCTTGTATCAGATAATCCTGCAAACATTCAATCAATGATCAACGAGCTTACTATCGAAAGTAAAAAAACACGGTCTCAACATCAACTTGACAAAAACAAAAGCTTTTAGGGCTGTGTCAATCAGGAACGATTCGATTTTTTTGATCCGATCATGGAAAAGTATTGATGATTGAAATCACAAACTTTCGTTTCAATCGATCCAAATCTCAATCATTTCGATTCTCGATCGCATCCCAATCTCAATCATTTCGATGATTCTCGATTTTCCATCCCAATCTCAATCATTTCGATGATTCTCGATTTTCCATCCCAATCTCAATCATTTTAATGAATCTCGATTATCGATATCAATCTCTGTTGAATTATAAATATATATAATCGGAGAAAAGAAATATGGGTCAGATTGGATTCGATCAAAATTGGTACAGGATTCGTTAACTTCGGAGATTGAATTGAATACAAAAAATTTCTTAGTTTGACAGGTGTGAAATTACCTAAAGTCACACCAGTGCCTACGTTCTGTAACTCTCGCATGGTTAAAATTGGTCGAGAAACGATGGAAAATGGAACAAAACTTATATGATTTGTTTCAATTTTCATCGTTTCTCGACTGATTTTATCGATGCGAGAGTTACAGAACGTAGGCACAGTTCTCTAGGTTCTCTAGGACCATTAGAACACTTTTAATTTGAAAAGTGTCAAAATGTCAAATCATTTCCGAGAATACGCGCTGCGTAACCTTGTACATCGTAACGTCGCACAGAGGCAAGTCCACGTTTTTATTTCACTCTACCGCCGACATAGATGTTTACACATCAAAAATCGAATCGGAACAGTCCGAAAAAATGAATTGAGTGGAATGAAAATGATCGAATGATCGATTGATTAAAATGATCGAATCGATTTACACAGCTCTAAAAGCTTTGACAAACCACGCAAAAATATCATATACCAAAAAAGAGAGAAGAAATTGAGTAACTAGAAGAATATATTTACTTGGGACAAATTAAATCTTTTAACAATCAAGAAGAGAAGGAAGTTAACAGAAGAATTTGAAATAGTTGGAAAAAATATTGGAACATAAAACAAATACTAGACAACAATTTAAATCAGCAAACTCGAAAGTTCATACTTGACTCTTGACATATGGAGTACAAACCCTGGGACTCACGACAAAACTTACTTGAAAAACTGAGAATATGTCAGACAAAAATAGAACGAAAATTACTCAACGGCCGAGTTCAACGCACGTCTGAATATTCAGAATTCTAAATCTCTTGATTGGCCAGCTGTCAGAAGTCATCTGAATTTTCAGAACTTTTTCTGACAGCTGGCCAATCAAGAGCTTCAAAAATTACTAATTCTGAATATTCAGATGTGCGTTGAACTCTGCCAATATAACACAATCTCAAAGAATACCAAATGATGAAATACGTAGACAAACAGATATAACAGATTCAGTAAAAAGAACAAGGCAGTTAAAATGGAGTTGGACTGGCCACATATCGAGAATTCAAGATCAACGATGGACAAAATTAACAACAAAATGGAAACCCGATGGAAAAAGACCTGCTGGACAGTCAAGGAAGAGATGGGATGATGATTTAAATGAATTCGATCAACAATGGTACAACGCAGCGAAAAATAGGAATACCTGGACATCAATAGGGGAGGCTTATGCCAAATGAAAATACTATATAATTTTTTTTTTTTTTAACTAAAATTCAAAGTAAATATATCTATCTATGTATGTATAATATTTATTTATGTTTGTCTCTTTGATTATTATTTTGTTAAATGTAAGATATTTAATGGCAATAAAAAGCTTTTAATAACAATAATAATAATAACTATATAATTAGTCCTAATTCTGTCAAGTATTCGTGGGAGTATGTAAATATAACACAAATAATGTTGACTTCCAAGACGGTTTTTGCAGTGGACTCACTCCGCGCGACTCATTTTGACAATTCTTTCTTTTATCCCACTCCATCTCACTACTAGAAAGATATAGTCAAGTGAGGCAGGTTGTTTTATTTTTTTTTGAAAAAATCCTGCCTAACTAGACTATCTCTTTCTCATCATGAAGTGGAGTGAGATTAAACAAAGAAGCAGAGTGAGTCCAATGTGAACACCGTCCAATGCGTCGATTGTTGTTGGTTTTTCAGTGTAAACTATAGTGACTTTACGTATCCCCAAAGAAAGCAATCAAGTAGTGTGAAATCACAAGATCTTGTGATCAAGTTCATCACGCGAAATAATACGTTTATCGAATTCATTGATTTCATTTTGTGGAATCCAAATCCACATTCATGCTATTCAATGGGGAAACGAAAATGGCATTAATCATGACTCTATAGTGAAAACCTTTGACTATAATACACTGATTAACCTCCATTTGTAAAAAATGTCAGTTGACTCCAGTTTGCAATCTGACAATTTGTTTGACAGATATAACTATCTGAAATTAGTACTGGGTTTAAAAAACAACCTCTAGAAATAAAGTACTACTTAAAATACGTCAGTTTATAACATACACGAGTACATCAGTCGTTGCGTAATTTTTTAATTTTGTGGGGTGAAAAGGGGCCAAATTAAGGGTAATTTTCGAAAAGGCTAAGCACAGAGAAATAAAGCTTTCCATTAAAATTCAGCGTTCTCGGAATTTTTTGTTGTGAAATATTTATTTTCCCGGGATCTCTGTCTACTAAAAAAAAGGAAATATTTTATCTTTTCTTTCTGATGACCGATTAAAACCAATTTATAAGGTAGTGATCTCCCAGTTTTATTTTATGGCAACACTGATCATAGAGTTCAGCTTAGGCTTCGTAAATCAACCATTTTGACTGTTATATTTCTCATAAATAACGGGATTTCTACTCTGAAATCATTGGGAAAAGATCATGCAGAAAATTGTGCGTTGATTTTGCATGATTTTGTTTAACACTTCTGCCCCAGTACTTTTCCTTCTAGTCAGTTTTTTTGTGTTTACTTCCCAACCCAGACTTAGCTTAGCTTCAAAAATACTTTAGATTTATATGAACAACTTTATACGACCTTTAATCAACATCTTTCTACCGCAGAGATGCCTCTACCACATTATTACGACATGCGCACTTACGCAAAAACAGAAGCAGAACACACACGCAATTCATTACTCGATATACAATATGTCAAACATTGAATTCACATCGCATTCGTTCTCAGTTAAAAATGTTTTTAAAAAAATATGTGAAAAATCGTAGAAAATTAAAAATTCTTTTGCTCGTTACCGTTATTGCACTGATTATTGCCACAATTGTTTTATTCAATTCGAATACTGAACATGAGAAAATAATCGATGTTGGCTTCATCGATGTGTTCGATACAAAATCCGAAACACGCGAAGAGCATCCTGTTATTGTTCCAGAAAAATACAATGAACACAAAGTGAAAACACGTCTTATCAAGGACAAAATCAAATATCTTACCCAGAATCGAGATCGGGATAGTGATACGGATAATGAAGAATTCACAAAGCTGGATACTGTTACGACAAATGTGCACATCTTCTATACAGCCCCGGTGGCATGGTATAAGAAAGGAAAACCACACAAGTTGGTCAAGGAGACAATCGACGAGAATGACACGATTGTGATTCCACAAAAAACACCAAAAGTCCTAAATACAGCCTTTTATCCAGCATTGGGACTTTATAAGCCCACAACGGGAGTGTTGCGAAAACAATTTGAAAATATAAAAAACGCCGGCATTGGGGTTCTGATTCTAACACTGAGTCCCAAACTTAGTGAAGATTTGATTCAGCTGATACTTAATACAGCACCAAGCTTTAACTTAACGGTAACTTTTGAAGTTGGCTTGGCTAACAATCAGAGTTTGGACTTCTTGAAAAGTCAGCTAGAGACTATTCGGAAGTATTCTACTTGCGAAGCTTTTTATAGAGTTCTTTCAATTACAAAGAATTCTTATGTGCCTTTGATATATGTTAGTAATGCGTACAAATTAAATGAGGCTGAGAAGGTGTTTTGTAGCAGTCAGATGGAAAATGCACGAGATGTGTTGGACGCGTTATTTATAGGCCATATAAGGTGAGATTGTGTGGTTATTGATGTTGGTATTGAATTCTATTTGTTTTAAATTTCATACGAATATCGAGTTAGTGTGTGTGTTGAATGTTTGAAAATGATATAAATGTACCTAACTTATGTAGGTTGAGTGCTCACTTCGATTTCTTTATAGTTAAATTGTGGAACAAAGAGTCGGCTTTATATCAAAGGGTTCAACGAAGTGTAAAATGGATACAAAGAGAAACATTGTTACAGCTTGATATGTCGTTTTAATGTGTTTTGGGAGCACGTTGAGTGTTTAGTTAAGTTTTGTATATGATTTCAATGGCTTTGTTGGGCGCCATTTTTAAATGTTGTGTGCTATAGTTAAAAGTTATTTTAACGTTATGCTTAAATATTGATATGAATTTGTGTACCAATAAGTGAACACATTCGCAGAAAACCGCAGATGTGGAACTTTATGTACAATAATTTAACAATCGTAACTCCGAATTTATTACAAATTTATAATGTGATTAACTTATATTCTTGAAGCTTTGTTAGGTTAAGTTCTTTCAATTAACTCAACGCTTGAAACCTACCACTCAGCTAAAATGCTAAACGAAAAATCCCATACGAAAATGACACCAATCTTAACTAAGTTTGGTTTAGTTACAGCACTTTTAACTCAAGAATGGCTGGACCGATTTTAATGATTGCATTCGTCTCTGCCCTGAATAGCAGAATTACTATAAAAATATCGGAAAAATTCACTTTCTAGGGTGAAATGGGGTAAAATGAAAAAGACGTATCCGATTAAAAAAATTCTACCTGAGTTTGAAAGGTTATTCTTATTGTAGGGTGAAATGGGGTAAACATAAAAAAAGCTGTCCGATTTAGGAAAGGGGGTCAAAACGAAAAGTGGTATCCGATCTCAAAAATTCAGTAGAAATTTTTATTTTTAGAATTTTGATATTTTCAGAGTGAAATGGGATAAACACAAAAGAGTGGTTTTTGATTTCAAAAATTCTTTCTGCGTTGGGAAAGAAGTAAAAGTTTGACTATCTTCGATGATCATATTTTCAAGTTTTTTGCCATTCATGACGTGAAGAAGGTCAAAACTCAGTAAGTAGTATTAAATAACAAAAAGTAGCTTAAATATTTATTTATATTTTTGTTTGTTATTTTAATGCGAAGCCGGGCGGGTCAGCTAGTAAATAATAAATGAAAAATTTAGCTCTGTTTTTCGTTCGTACGCTGTTCGATGAGCGAAATCAATAGTATTGTAGCAAATCATCTATAAATTTAGCATATTGTTTGGAGGAGTTCTTTTTTTTCGCACTGAAATATTTTCTCGTTTGTTCGTGTATTGTGTTAGATTTTTCTGCATTTGCTTTTTTTTTGCAATTTGTTTAAGTCTCATGAATATTTTTCCACTGTGTTTTTGCAAAGCGTTTCAATTTCTTGTTTGAGACCACACTGTTTAAGATTGAAATCGAAATACATTGAAATTCAATTCTGTGCAAAAATTCGAAAAGTTCATTATAATTTCTGAAATTTCTGTTTTAAATTAAACGAAAATTGTTGATGTCAGGAGTAAAATTCTGACGTTTTTTACACAAAAGTGGTTCAATGCGTTTGTTAACTTTCTTGTGAGTTTCTCCATTTTTGAGAAATTTGTTCTCACTTTGGTGTTTTGACAGGTTTTACACATTTTGCTGATACCAAACAGACCTATTATATGCATTATGACAGCATCTAGCTGACGAGCCCAACTGTCTCACCTAGGCAAAACGCATTTGGACTCGCCAAAAACTTTCAATTGAATATATAATGCATTATTTTCGTAGTTTTATGATAAGCGATATAATCCTTGCATGGTTAAGCTATAGTTCTTTATTTATTTAATTTCAGATTAAAAAGCCACGCAGAAACAATGCGTCGGCTTTGTTTTGATGGATTCTATAGTAAAGTACCCAGTAATGGTGCAACATTTGCAAGTACTTGGAAAAATTGGTCATATCTAAAATCCTTTGCTATGACGTACAAAATGTTATTTGTACCAACTGTAGGTCCTGGTTTTGCAGAACGGAATAAATTTCCCCGTCATGGAGATATTCAGAGGCATCGCAGTAATGGCAGAGTAAGCAATAATTATAAAATCTTGCAAAAAAAAAAGAAAAATTATTAAATTACACTAACTTCATTTAATAGTATTATGGAGTAGCTTGGCGAACTGCAATCATTAATCATATTGGTTTTATCAACATAGCCAGTTACAATAATTGGCAAGATGGTAGCCAAATTGAAGAAGTTCTGCCCAGAAGTGGGTTTCTCGATTATAATCCAGGATCGCCGAGAAAATATTTAGAACTTACTGCTCATTGGGTTGGAAATTTTTTAAAATCTAAAAAACAATCACAATCAAATTGTTATGAATTATTAAATAATACAATTTGTTAAACAATATTTATATACAAATTTCATCAATTACAAACAAAAATTAACATAAACAAACATTCCAGTAGAAAATGATTCTATCCAATTTCCAGTTTTAAAGACTTATCCGTTTTTTTTTTAAAATAGTATGTTATTGTTAAATTATATCTATAATAAATTATTAAAATGTATTATAATCAGTATTACAATAATTAGGAAATAGCTATTTTACTTACTATAAATAATAAGATAACTATATATTTTAAATCTTTTGAATGTGTTTCTATTAAAAAAAAAACAACTATATCGTAGATTAAATAAAGCTTTTCCCTGAATAAGATGGTAAAGTCCAATGAAATTAAGGCAAGTACATTATTGGGGTTTTCCATTGGTAAATTCAGATTCCAATTTGAAAAATTGATTTTTTTCGTGGCGAATGGAACACGATTTCAAATTGATTTATTTTTGTCATTGTATTATTGTGTAGTTTCGTTTCTGTGTCAATATTTCAATACAAGTTTCGTGCATTTTAGAAGAGAAAGATGAGCTTGATGAAGTTACCGATTGTTTTTAAACTTTTCCATTTATAATCAAACATTTCTCACATATTTTCCATACGAATTTAATTCCTGAAATACCTACATTAATCCAATCAAACAACACATTTGCCATCTGACAGCTGTAAATTATGTTGGTGTTAGTACAGAGAGGGGTAAATTTGCCAAAAAATTTAGATCTGCAAAATTGATTTTAAATCAAAAATAAATCAATTTATGTATTTTGCTTAATGGAACGCCAAAATAGTCAAAATCAGCTTTTTGACAGATCCAAATCAAAAAAAAATTGATTTATTTTACCAATGGAAAACCTCATAAGATATAATTCTTACAAAAAAAAAAATATGATAGATTGAACTTTTAATTTACTGGTGCAATTTTCATAAAGGGTTTCAAAAATCATCTGACCTACTCGATGATAACGAAAACTTCCGCCTATTTGGCCGATATGAAGTAAAGCTATGCTGGATTTATACTACTTACAAATTCAATCTTTTGGCAGTTTTCTGACAACAAATTCTGCAAATTTGTCAATCGTGTAAATTCAGCTGAACTTGACTTATCTCAGAATTCCATACTGTCACTTTTATTTGATAGTTTTATTTCACCCAATTTTTATTTCAAAAAATGTCACTTCACTTTGTTGCGATGCTACTTTACAGTGAATTCAATTTTTCTTAAGTAAACTATTGGCTTGAAAAAACCTTACTTTGCATATTTTGAACTTACATTTCCAATCGTAGTCCTTTTGATTTGGCTGCGACCAAAACGGAATACTGGAATCCTGTTTGAAATTTTCATCGACCAAGCATTGAAAACAGAACGAATGCAAACAAAACAATGTCCTCGGATCCTTGAAGGCATCATGGCAAATCCCACATTGCAGCTCTTCAGGAATCGGTTCACTATCTACTGCTGTAATTGGTGCCGTGCTGTGTAAACATCAAAATCAATATAACAAATCTATTAAATGCCGCTATTTGTATAAAGAGTTTAATATCGATTTATTTTCAAGTTCAAGAACGACTAAGAGATTAACGGTGATGGATAGGCAAATCCATTCAGACCGAATAACAAAACTGACCTTGACTGCCCACAATCGATATTGCTCTTTGAATGCTGTTGAGGTTGTTGCATCAATGTTGCAACTTCTTGTTTAGAATTGGGTTGTTTCTCTTCGAAAGTTGCCATAGCATTCGAATTTTCACTGCTGCGATTAGAAAGTGATGAATCACCACTCATCTGAGTAGACTCTGGAGAAAGTGATTGGTCATCTTGTTGATACACTACTGGAGGTCTAGGAGGAACGGTAGAACCTCGGACAGACTTCGGAATACATCCATTTGACGACCTGGCACTTTTGACTGATGTTTTAGCCTGAAAGGAGCTACTACTACCGGCAGAAGTCTTTTTAGCAGCAGTTGCTACCTCAAAAGATGTCAACACGATTTCCGGCAAATTTACCAAAGAATCATTCTTTCCTTGGCGATCGTCTTTTCCCGAGCCCAAGTTAATTGGCACTATTGTGAATGAGGGCACCGCAGAACGACTCTTGTTCGCCTTTTGCTCTTGACTTTCAATATATAGCTCACGCGGAGAGCTTATTCGCTTGGGCGAATTCGTTAAAAGGGAAATTTTCTCCGGCGAAAGACAGAGCTTTAATTTTTCGTCATGATTTATATCAAAATGTTTGCTAAGCCTTCGCACCGATGACGCAGAAGATGCACCCGCATAAGATTTGCTTTTAATTTTCTTATATCCTTCCAACTCACAATCACTATTTTCGCGTGAAGAACTGCGACTAACAAACTCGTAGTCACTATCGCAAGAATTATTCTGGTCGTCAGTTAACTGTGATAAGTACTCACTATTCATAATGTTATTCACAGCGACCGCGCGATTTGCGGAGCACGATTTGTAGGTACAAGAACTTGTAACGCACTAAATAAGGCCTCATTTGGTAATTTAACAAATTGCAATTGTTTCTTCGATTGCATTTCGTTCTAGAATTTTAATCCAATTAGATTCAGTTTGTTTCATTGATTTTCAAAACGAGCCATGTGTTTGGAAGAGAGGGCGTGTTATAGTATTGCAGAGGGAGGTCGTGGAAATGGTATCACTTTCTTCTGTTATGTCGAGTGTTTACATTCAGGAAAAAAGTAAAAGGAATCAAAAGATTGAAAATTTGTGTCTAATTGTTGTTGATTTATGCATAAAAATGCCTTCTTATATTACAAACAATCGTCTTACAAGGAATTTATGATTTATAAGGTCAAAATGGGTTTTCGTATTGCAAATGCATGAACAAAAGTTATGTAGGTTTCTGTTTTTTTTTTTTTTTTGTTTTGATCCAAATAAATAATTTTGAAAATGTAATGAGAAATAAGCCGATACCATTTTGGAACATTATGTACCGATACATATTATGTAGGTAAATGTTATAAGAAGAGTGCATTGATGTGTTTTCTTCAAATTTATTTTTGATCCACTCAACTGCTTATATGTATGGAATATAAGGTTTATAGGTTGAATGACCCGGTTCTACACAGAAAAGTACAGGATTTTTTGTTCCAAAACTGTTCTTACATACATTCTGTAACTTTCTGCTCCATGAATTTATTCGGAAAAATTTAGTACAACATTTTCTGCACCCTGGATTAGAACAACAGCACAGGTGTGTGACAAGAGTGACAACTCAGAAAACAAGATACAACATAAAAGTACAGATTCGTGTTTTATGGGATTGGCCTTTTAGCCGTTAAATTTCAAATTCAAAAATTGTTTAAATATAATTTAATATCAATTCACATGTTTTACTTGCTCTATCTACGTACTACTGGTTTTGTATACAAAATAAAAATCGAAATTGTAATCTAAACTTACATTACGGTGATCGAGAAGTCCGAAAAATTGGGGGTTTCGTCATGCCGCCCGTCGGAATGCTTAGTCCCCATAGGTAGGTAGGTAGAGATTGCGGCCCAGAGCAAACTCGCTCCGTGACCCAATTAGCGCTAGAGTGCGCCGTTTTGATACCATAACTCGTTTTGACCTGTTGGGTGAAAGTGGTTTTATTTTTTATTTTTAATTTTTTTTTTTTAATATTATTGGAGGGGTTTGCACATATACCCTCTTACGGGTCCTTAAAACGCCCTTATTCAGCTTGCGCGCTGTCTAAAGGAGTCCAAAGGGTGAGGTGAAGGAATAAGGTCGAAATTAGAGCTAGATCCATTGTGTTGCGTTGAGAAAAGCAATCAAATCTTTGATCTTTATCTCAGAAAGTTCGTGTAGATCTTCAAGAAAAGCCTTTCCAAAAGATTTCGCTCTCGATCTGGCCAGAGCAGGGCATTTACAGAGGAAGTGGGCCACTGTTTCCTTCTCCTGATGGTCCCCACAACTACGACAAAAAGTATTGTACGGAATGCCCAGCTTCGCCGCATGTTCTCCTACAGGCCAGTGGCCAGAACATGTCGCAACAACCCTGGCTATGTCTCGCCTCGGCCTAAATATCAGATCAGTTGTTCGAGATTTATTATAGATGGGCCATATCTTTCTGGATATGACGCAGTTTGTTAAACTTTCCCACCTGCGATTGTATTCAATAAGAAAAATTGAGAATAAATTGCCCTTCATAACTCCAAGCGGAATATTAACTCTTTCTGCAAGTGAGCTATGAACGGCTGATCCTTGCCTGGCCAGTTCGCCAGCCCGCTCGTGTCCCTCAATTCCACAATGACCTGGAACCCAGATAAGGGTGACCCTGAGGTTGACATTAGTCCCCATACAACAATTTAGTTTTTTTTTTTTCAAATTTTCCCAAAAATGGCTTTAACAATTTTGATTAAACTTCATACCTGGGCCCAACAACTTATTATCACTAATCATTTAGCAAATATCATGAATTTTGATAATTTTAAGAAAGATAATTTTTAGAAAACTGCGTTTCAGGTTTTTGGAAAAACACGGAATGGGAATAAACATTCCACGTTTTCTGAGAAAATGGTCTATCCTTTTCATGGTTGGTCCGATTTTGTTTTGATTTTGTCATCTGGTGATTTTCAATAGTTCAAATCACAGATTAGCCATATGAAGATGAGAATGTTTCATACGTTTCACCCTCCAAAACCCATTTGCGTACTTTGTTGTATTTGTAATTTCTTCCCGCGTCGATGAATAGATGTGAATTGCAACAACAATTTAACCGGTGTCTGAAGATCCCTACTGTCTATGTGTGAGGTTTTTATACACACATTCTCATTTTTTATCTGATATCTGACGGCCGAAGCTTGTAGGCAAATTAAAATGGCTGCCGGGGATTCTCATTTTCGTGTGGCTAATCTGTGGTTCAAATGATCAGCCCTATCACGAATTCCATCGTAATCAGAAACCTTACGAATTCCGAAAAAAAACTATCACCGATTCCGTTCGTAATGGCAATTTGTATGAAATTTTCCACTACGATGGATTTCTGTGAAAGTATTTTTCGGGATTCGTAAGAAGTTTCCGAGTACGATGGAATTCGTGATAGGGCTGACTATTGCATTTAAAAATTTTGAACAAATATTTCAAACAGAAAAAAAAATCCATTTTTGTATTACTTTTGACTTTTTAAAATTTTCTCGTTTAAGATACATATGTACATAGGTATCATAATAAAAGGTGTTTTTTTTTTTGTACTCACTTGTTCGCTTCAAATAAAATTGCACAAAAACACGCCCTGTATAACAGTTATAATACTTTATTACAGTCGTGCATATGTTTTAATATTCTTTTATGTATTGTTCTTTATTTTTATTCCAAAAACCTTAGAATTGTACTTCTTTGATAGATGTTACCTTTTAATTTTGACAAAGACATCACAAATGAATCATATTTGTCCCTACAACTTTTTTCTTATGTTTCATAAAAAAATAAAATTAATTTTGTGGTGCGACATCTGATGGACAGCAAGGCCTAGGGACTAAAAGTCCTAAGCACTAACCGCTACGCCACCGACCACTATATATGTATATATTTCATTCATAAGAAATATAAAATTCAAAAATGCATACCATAATGCACTCTTTTTTTAAAATGTACCTATATTACTTCAAGTAAGTAGTGGCATACAATAATATTTAATTTTTATTATAAATAAATATAAACCAAGAAATAATTGAGTGTTTTTAGAGACAGTAAAATATACATTCACTGAATTATGCCGCAGAATTTTTAAATAGGTACTTCTGATTTTCAATTATTCTGATAATCAATTATAAATCTGTGAAACAATGGTACACGGTGACGTATGCGTACTTTTTTTAAAATATTTTTTTTGTGGTTCTCTTATTTTCTCAGTCGTTTTTTGTGTACGTTTCTTATTGTAAAAAGTAATTTCATTTTTTTAAATAAGGATGATTGGAACATTGACGTGATATTCTATCACAAAAGGATATGTGTGGAGAGGCTACATTTAGCTAAATATAAATTGAAAAAAAACTTTCTCCTTGGGGTTTTTATTTTGAAGTATTTTCCAGTTTTATTTTCACACAAACAAGAATACTTTATCTATGTGGGTCTTACACGTTATTCTACATCAAACTAACTTGTTCATGCATTATCAATACGAGAACCTATGTTGACCTCATAAATCGTAAATTTCTTCTTAGACGATTGGTTGTAATATAAGAAAGACACTTCTATGCATTTTAATGCATAAATCAACAGCTAGATAAAATTTTTCAATCTTCCTTTTTTCCTGAATCTAAACACTCGTAATAACAGAAGAAAGTAAAACTCTTTATTCGTTCCTAAATCAACCTTATTCAGGTAACCCTTTAATTGATTCCAAATAGCTTTTAACGACCTTTAGTCCATAAAAATTGGCGTTTCGTCCGGGCGATCTCACTTGGGCTCATCTGTTGACTAGTGAGTGCTAAGTCTTCTACTTGGCTGATGTATTTCAGTAGTATATAGAATTTGTATTATAAAAAAACCTTCAGATAATCGTTTTACTCAAACGACACGGACAGCTCGCGTTCCAGTAAAACAACGATGCTGAACTTTTAATTTTACTTTAACAAGACTTGTCATTTCTGGAAGCGTGTGGTTTAACTGCTGTTTAAATTAAACGACTACAGTAATAAGAGTGAATTATGCTTTCGAATCTCTAAACTAAGCTATGTATTTATTGTATTAATATTTTATGATGTTCAACAAATTCATGAATACGTCTTTTGAAAGATTAATTTTAATAAAAAAATATTTCGTTCATAGGTTTTCTGTTCTATTCAGTCCAATCACGAACTCCATCGTAATCAGCCTTATTGTGATTTTCACCCGAAAAATATTTCACCTTAAAATTTTTTGTTCGCCCGGAATTTTTAAAGCTATTGTGAGTTTCACCCTAACGAAATTTTGTTCGCCTACAAAAAAAAAAGAAGTGAAAATCACATTACATTCCGAGCGAAATGAATGTTCACAATAAGGGGAGTTTTTCGATCATGAAATTTTGGGGGAAACTCACAATAGGCGAAAAGTGAAATGTCAATTTTCCGGGTGGAAAAGTGTCATGCCGAAAAAAATCCATATATCCAGGATGTAAAAATAAAATTATAAACGAATAATTAAAATCACTGGCAAAATACTTGAATTTTAATGGCTTTTTTTTGACATGAATACCACGAGTCTTTAAACATTTATACGAAACTTGCATTCTCTTCCCATTCTTAAGTCATATTGAGTGTCAGATTTAACTTTCGAATCGAATTACAGACGCTGTGATATGTATAAAACATCTTGGGAGAACAAAATAGGGATGGGAAAAACCGGCCGGTTAAAACCGAAATCGGTTTTTTCGTTTCGGTTAACCGGTTTTTTTAGGTGATTTTTTTTATCTCGGTTAAAACCGGTGTTTCTTCTAAAACTCAACAACCGGGTGACAAAAAACCGGTTATATACTTTAACACTTTAACATTCCCCGTTTACACTAATAAACAAGATACAGAAAATTTCTTCGAAAAAAGTTTAAGTTCTTCGAAAATTTTCAACAGAGCTTAATAACTCTGTATATAAAATAAGAAATACAAATTTATAAAATAATTTTTTTGTTCAGTCAAATCAGTTTTATTAAGTATCATTTCTAATAAAAACCGTGGAACACAATTTAAGAAAAGAACCATTTGAATTCAATGTCATTTGTATTATTTATTTATTTTTTTTTTAAATCATTTTGTTGAAAACCTTCCAAAATTTTTGTTTCACACTGGTTCTTAGATGAAAAATAGTAAACAGTAAAAGTGCAACATTATTTTTTTTTCCAAAAAAAAAACGAAAAACGGTTATTTAAGAAACCGGTTTTTTTGTCCGGTTAGAACCTACAGTTTAAACCGAAGAAAAAAAAACCGGAGAAACTGAAAGCCGGTTATTTTGCAATACCGCCATCCCTAGAACAAAATTAATCCAACGCAATGATTCCAGTGAAAGACGTCTATGAAAGTTATGATAAATTAAATAAAAACAAATTCAAATTACTTTTTTTTTAATTTAAAATGTATTTGTATTTTTAAACAATAGTTCTCCATTATGTTCCGTCACTTATATCTGTACATACATAACAATAATACGTATTTTTTTATAATATATGTATCAATTTTTTAATTATTGTTTTCTAATATTTATTTTTTTTATAATATAATATTTCTCTTAAATATTTATGCCGGTGTATAACTTTTCCGACTTTTATGCATTTCCTCTCGTTAAATTAGTTTTTTTTTTTTAGGTCGAATTTTTGTAATAATACATATATTTGTTACCTTTAAATTATTTTTTTTTAACAAATCTTATTTTTTTTTTCATTTCTTCTCATTTTTCTCCATCAAATATTTACAGTAAAAACAATATTTTTTTTTTTTTAAATGTACATACGAATAAAATACTTAAAATAAAAGATAATAAAATGTTGCTCTGCCTTTTTTATACACACGCCCTAGATGTTTTTTTTTTTTTAAATAATATTTTCCTATGATATACATAACTATAAATAAAGTTTAATGTAAAATAGGTTCATTGCGCCGCAGCACAATTAACATATATAATTTTGTTTCGATTAATGTTTGTAGGTGTCCTCCATAGTTGGGGCTTTTATTAATTTATCAAAACGTGAAGAGTAGTTGCAAACTATATAAAACAATAATAACAACAATAGAAAATGCAAACAACAATTAATAATTTTCAATACATACTAATATTTTTGTAGTGCAGAAAAACAACGACTTCTATTCGTTTACTTCGCTCTCTTTAGTGTTTTTCCTTTTTTTTTTTTTAAATATTTTCAATTGACTGAAAACAGTTTTAATGAAATTATTTATAAAAACTATGAGAAGTGCGACGTGTTCTAAAATATTCATAGGTGAAAAGATCCAAAAGAACTTCTGGGAATTTGTTTGAAGTTTTTTTTTCTTTTTTCATTGAAAGATTTTCTACGCAAACCCTTCTACGAATTAACAAAAGAAAAATTGAAATAATTTTTATTAAGAAGTTACGGCGTAGTTCCATTCCTGTCTTCTAAAATAACCTATTCTTGACAGAAACCTTCAGTCTCTTCGATTGCAAATGTTAGTTTCTCAACTAGTTGGTCGTAACTTTTGTACGGTGGTAAATCTAAACGGTTAAAGCATGTGTGTGAACGAGGCAGCCATGTTTCTTTGCCGACCTTTTCAATGCAAAAACGTTGAGGGCCATTCGAGCCCATGAGCTCAGCAAAACCGCCAACTGGTACACGACATGTTCCAGTAACGAATTGAAGAAGACGTGCTCGTTTCTCGTTGTCTGTATCGCGAACAAACTGAAAAAATCAGCAATGGAAACAGTTTTTTTGTTGTGAATAAATTCACTACAACTTAATTTTATATTAATTTAATAATCATACCTGCCAAAACCAAACAACTTGTTTGCTACTTCGGTTGTAGTGTCTGTAAATGGTGTTTCTTTGCCAATCGTCCACATCCACATCTTGCATTCCACACAGAATCAATTCTAATTCACGTTCGTCAAAATATTTAAGCCATTCTAATGGTACTACTTCGTTGAAGCCTTCTAGGAATGTTTTTGTTTGTTGTTCGATCCCCCTGTTAAAAGATAAATTAAGGTTTTCATTTAATAACGAAAACATCGATGTTAAAGAAATGCCAACACTATGATTGTTTAATCCAAACAAATATAGAGCTTGTACTTTTAAAATTACACAAATAAAATTAGGATTCATTAAAACTTATTTAGTTAGGACTTATTTCATCAATGTTAGGAGGTAGTTCATTTTTTAAAACTTGTATTTTTATAATTATTGCCTTAAAGAAAATACTATTGTCCATACTTTTCTTTTTTGTTTTACTGTAAGTCAATTTTAAAACGTTAAGGGGATCTGCGTGGAGTCATAGATCCAAAAAAATGGTTTTACTTTTCGATTTTTTTGTGATTGAAGAAAATTTATGTTGTATAATTTTGGAATGCAGTAATGCTAAAAATAATTAGAAATACAAATGTGCAAAATTAGAAAAAAATCGGTCCAGCCATTTGAATGAATATATGGGAATAGTCCAAAAATCAGGCCCTATAGTCCAAGTACAAGAATATCTCATTAAAACAAGGGCGAATAAGGGATAGAGATACAATTCTGAAAAAAATTAGAGCATAGAGTATTTATTTGAAGCCAATTTAGGGGGCGTCGGACTTAATTTTCGAAAAAAAGGAAATAAGAACCACCCCAACGTACATAATATCGTAAGCAATTTTTACACCCTGACAAATAAATAAATCAAATATTGGTTCTTTAGGGTGAAAAGTTCGGAGGTGGATAAAACTCGATCTATAACCCTATACTCAAGTTCAAGAGCATACAAATAGCTGTTCGAACGCTTTTTCGAAATCTAGACTCGGAAGTCATGAAGCAGAACTGCCGACACATCACTGAAAGCAGCATCATACATCATGCATCATGAAGCAGGAATTCTAAGAGCTAAAAGCTTTATTTATTATCAAATCTTACAAATGGTCTAAAAGGAGAATGATAGCAGTTGTGTGACAAAGTTGTATTCGGCTCCATGGATTTTTTTGTCATATAAATTTACCATATTTATATGATAATGTAATACTGCCTTAACTCACAAAATTTCTCAGAAGAGAAATATTGTTGTCCAAGCGAATCATCAGAAAGTCAAACTGCAAACCAGATTGTTCTCTCACATGCACAATGCACATGCTTATGCTTAAGAACTATAACGGAAAAAAATTCGTTCGACTTACTGAATTTATATGTAAGTTGACTATAAAGTGATCTTAGGGGAAGAGTAAACGCTTATGGAGTTCATTTGGAATTACGAAACGTGATTCTTAACAATATTTAGTTTAGGAGCCCTTCAATTTCAGGTTTTATGATCAAATAATATGCCATATCTTCCTACTCTGATTAATGCCATAAAGAAAATGTTTTTTTTATTGACAGATAAGAAAGAAGCCCAAATTCTACATGATAAGTGTAGGGTATGTATGATAAACTTGAATCTTATCTTCAATCAACCAATCATAAATAATTGACTTATCAAATTAATTTAACTTACCTTGTCATTCGCCATTCAGTCATCAGGGTAATGTATTCTTCTTTGTTTTCTTCCGAAACTTTTTCTTTTTCGCCATTCTCCTTGAGTTCATGATGAATTATTTGCCCCAGCACCTCAAAATCTACACTGAACCACAACTCAAGTCCACATTCATCAATATTATTATCACGTACCCAAATGAGGGAATTATAAAATTCTGGATCGATAGTTTCGATGTCTTTGATGGTGAGTTTCTTATTCAACATCCGCTTATAGAATGGCATTGTAAATCCTGAATAAATGAACCTTCCATGATACAATGCCATGGCAATGAAACGTCCGATAAATTTAAAGTATTGCAAATGATCTGGATTAACGTAGCTCGCTGGGTTTATCTGAAGACTGTAGTTGTTCTTGTTTGCATACTCGAAAAGGCAATACATTGGATTGAGAACTTCGTGGGATAGAAGGAAAAACCATTCGCGCGATACGCCACCATAATCCAGACCCTCTTCGCCACGGAATATGATGTACAGACGACGTCTTAGCTCGTAGGCTGGCAATCGCATGATTTGATGGTAAGAATCTTCGAAAAGGGTCTGGCGGGTAACTGTGATCTTAATGTGCGAAGGAAGGGCGTTGCTCTGGCACAGGTAGCGGAATTGACTGAGCTTCCAGCGGAAGGACCGTTCGTAGGCACGCGGTACCCCATAGACACCTTTGACGCCTTTCGGAGCACCCGGACGAGGATCGTCGAAGGTCGTTCGGCGAGTATTGTGATCAACAAAGAATCGTTCTCCGGAGGCGGTGTATCGGATCTCCCAACCTGGTGGCAAGGGACCTTCGTTGATAAGATTTACCTCCTGACCCTGCGTTCGGGGATCTTCCCATTGTGTAGTGCGGTTCTTGTGGTTTACAAAGTACACCCTGTTGTCAGACTGCAGTTTTTTCTCCCAGCCATCGGGTAGCGGACCTAACTGCTCTTCATCATCCTGACTTAACGGGGCAGTCACTGCTGTAGGTTGCTGCTGCTGCTGAGAATACAAGAAGCGCTGGTTGCCCTGGGCAACGACATGAGCACGTTGGCCCTGCCAATGTTGGAAATGCATCAAACGCTCACTGTTCGGTCGCTGCCATGTGGTTGTTCGTGTATTGTGGTCCACGTAGTAGACTCGACCACGAGGATCCTTGCGTATTTCCCAGCCTGGGGGAAGTGGTGTTGGCTTCTCCCAATATGTCGAACGTGTATTGTGATCTACATAGTACCTTCGTCCATACTGGTCATAGCGAATCTCCCATCCCGCTGGGAGTGGCTCATCGTCAGCTTGTGCAGCCTGCAACTGCTGGTCACCCACGTTCGACACAGGCACTGGATTTCCACCAGCATTGCCCTGGGCGGCCTCTAATGGAACATTCTCTGCTGGGATATAACCTCCCGTTGTTGCAGTCGGCGGAGCTCCAGGTACTGCGGCCGCACTTTGCATTGGGGCCGTATAAACTTGCATCACTCGCTGACCAGTGCCATTCACACTTTGGATGGGTATTCTCTGGGGCTGCATTTGTGGCTGGGCTGTCTGCGCTGGAACCATTTGCTGCGATCCACTCATCTGCTGCTGCTGCTGTTCCCACACTGCTACTGCTGTCGTCGATGTCTGCCGACGTATTGCTCCCGAAGACGACGGAGCTACTGCACTCAAGCTACTATTGCTACAAGCTGCACCATTACTTACTCCACCGCCGCCGTTCATGGCCACAACGGCATTTGTCACCTGCACTGGTGACCGTCCATTTGTCATAGCACCAGAATTGATTGCGTTATCAGAACCACTAGTACTGCGCAATCTCATTCGTGCCCTAACGCCACCATTGAGAACACTGCTTCGATTCGGATTCGTCGTTCCATCAATAGACGGCAGACTTTGTTGTTGCACAGCACCATTTCCATTTGTGATAACCAACTTCGACATATCCAATCGCAGACCATTCAGTATTGCCACAAGCTCACCGCTCTTTGTCTGACGATTGTCAGACTTTGATGTGATAACCAAATCCATGCTAAGCTCCAAAAACTCCAATCGTCCATTGTAATGCTGGAGAATTTGATTGAGATTGACTGAACGTTCACCTAGCATGGCATCTTTACGAAAACTCGAGTGATCTAGCACTTTAAAATGAAGAATCGAATTAGGTGTAATCTGCAAAAAAAAAAAAAACAAAAAAAAAACAATAAAATATGATTTACCGTAAAGAAAATTTTTGTTTTCTGTACCAAAACTGTAAACTCCTCATCCCATTTAGGCAAATGAGTGTTTTTCATTGTATCGGTCTTCCGTTTGCTTTTATTGTCGATAAGAAGCTCCACATAAGGGTTTGGCTTGAGGAATCCATTGTTTCGAAGAGATGCTTCCTCAACTGAAAAAAAATACAATCATGATGTATAAAAAGTTGTTCTTTTCTAATTTGTATAAGTGAATTGTTTAAGTATTTAATTCCTAATTATTCTTATTGCACATTAATTTAAACATGACAGGCGGTAAATTTAAGTTTTTTTTTGTTTTTGAGTTTTATCTGATTTTCTTTATCGGGTTTCAGCAAACAAACAATAGAAACTGGGAATCGAAATTCACAATAAATTCATGTTATTGTTCAAATAAATTGATAAATTATTTTTATAACTGTTGTGCTCGTTTTAAAATAAAAATTAATTGCTTAATCGACAAAAAATTAAAAGATTCGTTGCATTATTCAGACTTGAATGAATGTACAAACGATATACGATCGGTTGTAACTAGTTTGGTCACTTCAGCTCTTAGGAATTCCTGAAATGATCACATAGGTGAAGAGATAAGCTGAAAATCGATACAAAAAAAAACAAGCAGGATCAGCCTGCTGGAATGGGGAATGAAACAGCTACGTTTAGAAATTGGCAAAATTTGAATTCGTTTACAAACCACATTTTGAATCGAGCCCGTCCTGTCATATGGTTGCAGCACGTCAAACGGGATTGTCGGCGGAATTGCCATACGCTCCAGTGTAGGGTGCACCTGGCCCTCAAGGGACAGAAAGAAGATAAGAACATAAAAGTCTAGAAGTGTTCAGCAGGAAACACCTGGGTGAAGATCCTATGCAACTTAAGCATGATCTATATTATCGATCCTAAGTGCCTTAGTAACATTATTGCTTACGTCATTCAAGCTCACGAAAATTTGAATGATTAAAATTCAGAATGTACCTACGCATAAGTGTGTTTTTTTATTTGTTCGTTATTCAGTGATTTGTCAAAACAACTAAATACACATTAGATTTATTTCTGTTTTGCGCTGACTCAAAACGAAAAATCCCATACAAAAATGACACAACCAAATTAGTTGGAAGGGCGAATAATTTGCAAGTATATGAAATTATTTGGAGAAGTCTCTACTCCACTTAAGGCTGCAGGTGAATTTTACTCTCGCGAATTCGCAATGTTCGCTAAAGTCATTCAAAAGTACACATTTCCTAAGTTGTGGTACGGGTGCATACAATTAACTCGCACCAACTACAACAAAGGAACGCGAATTTTTGAATGAGTCGTGCAAAATTTGCGAATCCGCGCGAGTGATATTCGCCTACAGCCTAATTGCATTCGCAAAATGCCATACCCAGTGCAAACAAAAATTAATAGTTGTTCTATCACTTTTCAAAACCCATTATATCTACTTTTGTATTACTTAAGTATGATATTCTTTTCGTATCGTTCAAACACATACGTTGGGCCTAAGTTTGAATCCCAAATCGCATTTTATACCATAGAAATTAGACTTTAAAATCCTTGGTTAATTTCAAAACCCATCCACCCAAAAATTTATTATATCCACATATTTTTGTTAGTACCAAAACCCATTATATCCATTCGAAAAACTATTTTAATTTTAAACTTTTAATTCAAAAACTTTTATATCCTAAAAGATGTTTGGTTTAGAAGATACAAGTTTTTCTCGGTTTTCTCGAAATTTATAAAAGTGGATTTAAAGGGTTTTGTTTCTGAATCACACATTTCTCCATCCTCGAAAGTCCAATTGGTTGATCGAAGTACTGACGGCTGATAGGTGATGTTGTGTGTATATCTATCTTTTTAAACACCATATTAGGTCTTTTCGTTGACTACCCAAAACTACTTATTTCAATAAATTTTATTGCAACATAAACTTTGACAAAACTTTGGGAAGTAAACGCACAGAGGTATTAGGCATGTTTATTAAATAGGTTATTAAAAAGATGTAAAACCAGTTTTGATAGAGTAAGGATGTGATTCATTTTGAAGTGGTTACTCCCACTTTTAAGTGATCCTGTTCATGAGATATCTCATTTTTCTGAACATGCTTCTTCTATTGCTTCTATTCCTATATAATGCCATATTGTTTCTCAACTTTGATACTTTGTCCCAATGCCGATGTCAAAATTAGACTTCAAAGATTTCAGAAAAGGGGAGTGAGGGATATCTTGAGTGCAGAATAATCTTGTTTCTTTAATCATTCTTTCGGTAGAGATTATTATGGCCTTAGCTAGGATGGTATGTAGAAACTCCATTTTAAATTCTACCACTAGATAACAAAATTGCAAAAAAAAAAAATACTTAATTTTCTTTCTTTTCCTGTGGTTTATATGTTTGCTCATACCTCACAAGGTTTACAACTAAGCCAGGTCAAGAAAACCGAAGGTCAATAGCAAAGAGAAGAAAACTTATAACTGCCAATATTGCACTGGTCGCCACCTTGGTGCATTTATTTACGTTGTAGTCACAATATTGTGCCCGGAAGTAGGTTTCACTCAATAAAGTATCAGCAAAAGTAAGCTAAGAGAAATTCTACCGCAAACTTAGCGGCCCATTTAGCAAAAAACTTTTACTTTTCATAGGCATTATTTTTGGGGTTTTCCTTTTCAGGTTTATTTGTCCTTTTTTTCTAAGATACTCAGAAATGGAAATTTTCATCCAACTACATCATCACATCATGCATATTTTTATAACTAAAGGAAACCTCTTCTCGTTTTATCTCCCAAACTCCCACCCCACAGAAGACAGACGAATGAATTCTCCTTAAACAGCCCACCCGGCACTCAGCGCCAGCACCCACTCAATTGACTTGTGTTATTCTTCTTCATACTTACTTGTAATACTCAGCTGGTGGTATCCTTGATTGTTGAGAGCACTAAGGCTAGTAGCATCTGTCGCACTAGAAGTTGACTCTGCCATTGCTTATTGTTTAACTATATTGCTTGTTGGTTTGTTTCGTTATTCGGGGATGACGGAGGTGGTGTTGGTGTAAGTGGTGGCGATTTCCACAGAATATTCTCCACTCTATCTTGCCAACGTTGTTGTTTAGAGTGTTATCAGTCAGCTTTGTCTTTTGGATATTTCTGCTGTGTCAAGAAGTCAGCCAATCGTACGGATGCGCCTGAGAAAGAAAACCCAGAAAGATGTATCAGAAAAGCGAGAGGTACATCACAATTATACGAGTACTTCGTAGATTAAAGTTTTAATAACAAATGAATCATGAGATACTGTTTATGAAACTTGGTTGCTAATCAGCACAAAGTTTATAAAGATTATCTTTGTCATTTGATTTCAATTGTTATCAACGCGAAAGGCATATACGCCAAGGGGAAAGAACTGTGTTTATGAGCTGTTGTTCGATTTTAAACAAATGTAATTGATTCAACAATAACTATCTAATGTATGCGGGTGATTTTATATTTTTTCCTTCTAGATGAGTATATTTTGTCTACGGGAGCACTTTAGCACTTACATACGTCAAAAACTAAAAAAAAGAAAGAAAATTAAGTCTTCCTTACATTTTGCAAGACGCAATTTAATTGCAAAATATTTGCAATTTCGGGTGGAAAGTTGACTTATTTCAATGTAGAATATTTTAAGGATTTAGATGGTATAATTTTTTGTAAATTATTTGCAAATATTGATTTGCTTTTTTAAGGCGAAGTTCGATTGAAAATTTTCACTTTTTTCTTCTTCAATTTCACTTCACACACGCAAACGACGATGACTGCAAGTCTGCAGAGCAAAAGGGCTTCACGAAATTATTTGACTTTTATTGAACAAATGGCTGACGGCTAGATGACGCTGAAATTAGTTTTGTGTACAGTAATGGATGTGATTATTGAATGGCCGAGTTCAACGCACATCTGAATATTCAGAATTCTGAATTTTTGAAGCTCTTGATTTGGAACATCCACCAGACTTCAGTGCCAAACAAGTAAAAAAAAAAGTCAATAGTTTGACAGAAAAATATGTAGGGAAAACAAAAACATGTGATTGTGATTGGTCGATTGTTTGTTTTCCCTACATATTTTTATGTCAAAATTAGAAAGAGAAAAGACAAAGATAGTTTCTGGAAAAGCCTAATTGGCCAGCTGTCAGAAAAAGTTCTGAAATTTCAGATGACTTCTGACAGCTGGCCAATCAAGAGCTTCAGAAATTCAGAATTCTGAATATTCAGATGTGCGTTGAACTCGGCCAATGAGAAACAATAAAGGTAAGGCCGCACTTGACGTAACTGCACTTCAACGGAACAATGACTGCTTTTAAAGGCTTAACTACATAAGCCCAAAAAGTGAAAAAGTACAAAAGTGAAAATTTTCAAACTCATTTTGGAATAGTTTTTCTGACTGGAAAACTTTTAAAAATGATGCAGAAAGATTAAATTTTGGTTTGAAAAAAAATTTGTGTATTCTTTTTCACAAAACAACTGCTCTAGCGGGAAAAAAAAATATTTTTACTTTTGTACAAAAGTACTTTTTGGCTTATGTAGTTAAGCCTTAAACCATGCAATTTCTTTTTCTAGCGATTTTTAAGCGCGTTGGCGAGGGACGTATGTGGTGGCTGGAGCAGACGAAATTGCTGAGGTTGAATAAATTGCAGAGTTATCGCTCATTCTTCTTTGTGTTTTTCCTTATTTTTCGAATGTGTTTTATTTTCATTCGTCGTCCACTCAGTAACTTCGCTCAATCAAGTGGAGTAATGATACTGCAGTGAGATGATACTTCTTCACTTGCCCGAAGCAAACTTTTCATTAAAAATCGCTGTCGTGTAAAAGGTATTTGTAATTACAAGGAAACCAAAGGAGAAACAAAGATTAAAAATCGCTGTAGTGTAAAAGCGGTCTATGCGACACTACACAGTACTCCACGGATATTTTTTGATATACCACACTTGAAGCTGTTGCGCTGCGACAATATGCGGCAAATCAAAATAGTAGCCGTGTTTTTTTTTGCAAGTCCATATGGATTTGTCGAAAAAAACGACATCGGGACTAATAAATTTACACTTAAATACAACAACAACTTAAATCCATATGGGCTTAGCTAAGTCCAGATAATTATCGGGACTTACGTACTGTAAGTAAGAAGTTCCTAAGTCCCGATGTCGTTTTTTTCGACAATCCATATGGACCTGCAAAAAAACGCGCCTAGTATGATGCGCCGTGTCGCACTACTTGCTATATTGCACTATTGGTAACAAAATTGAACCATCTGAACTGCACAGACGCGACAAAGTTGCAGTTTCGTTGCCGCTTAGTGCAATATAGCTCATACGATGTCATTCAAATAATATTTTTAAGCGTCGTGAAGTTCTGTCCAGTGTGGTCTTAATTTTACTCCACTTGATAAAACACACTCGAACAGTAAGGAAACCAAAAAGATGAAAGGACGATAGCACTTTTACCAACCTCAGCTAATACATGTCTTCCCTGGCCACCACATATACAGGCTGCGAAATATTCGCGCGAATATGCCACGACTGAAGAATGTTCAAAGATTCACTCCCATACATTTTGTATAGGTTCTTCTCTATCGTCAATTTTCCATTAGCCTTCATTATAATTCTCTTATTTATCTCTTACTTTTAATTAAATTATTTCCTACTCTGCCTACTCTTAAAACTGGACACCTAAGTCTGCACAAATTTTAGTTAGGCCGCGGTTGCCCAGGTGGCGTCGCGTTCGTTCCTCTTCATGATAGTACTATAAAAATATATATACAATGATTTTTCTTTCTTTAGTGTGTTTTATTCTGTGTTCCACATACAAATTGTACACATAAAGAAGATCGACCAAACAGAATTGATTACAGATAACACGTTTGACAAGTAAGGCTAATCAGCTGGAACAAACTGCTCCTTAATCAAGAATTAAGCCAGGTGAGCACGTGCAACTAAACAGTTTGGTTTCCATTTTGAGCGCAATGGGATTATATGGGAGTGCGCCCGTTTTATGTGATCGGTGTCTCATATAATCCCATAGTGCTAAAAATCGCAACCAAACTGTTTAGTTGCATGTGCACGCCTGGCCTTAGAAATCATGGAAATCACTTATCAGCCGTTTTGGTTGATCAACGCAATCAGCCCTGAATCAAGGATTAGTGCGACTGATAATCAGCGAGTGCGCATTCTACTTTTTTTTTTATGTAGAAACCATATGAATCAAGTGCAAAGTAGACCCAATTGAAGTGCACGAACACATCCCGCTCTGCAATAAAAAATGCGCATTTTTCTCTTGTTTTTTTGTTTTCGAAATGTCAAACAAATTTTCTCTGTTTGTGTACAAAACCAACTTAAAGGATTTTTTCAAAAACTAACCTTTTGTTTTTCTGTTTAAAAGAATAATGTAAATAACTAAAAACCAATTGCATGCTAAAAAAATGAGTGATCTAATCAATGTTTTTAAAAAACTAAGTGAATTCTATCATCCCACTTTGTCATGGGAAGAAATCGAAGCAATCTATCTGAAAGTCGAAGAAGAAAAGGCAAATCGCAATGATGAAGCAGGAAAAAGAGCTACTTCCAAGAGCCAACCATCTCGTAGTAGGCCAGACAAGTCAAGCGATAAAAAAAGAATTAGATGCCCGTCACCAGAATCGGGCATAGAAGATGATGACGCACCCATGGAAAAATCTCTAGTTAGCCTCATCCCAATTGTCCAACAAGCCGAAAATGATTCCAATGTTCTTTCTGTTTTGCTCGAGCTCGCCACAACAATCCGATCAATGCGTGAATCATCAGGCAGCTATGACAATACCTTCGATTGCTGGGATCAAGTGATTAAAGTATCACCCAGATCTAGATACTTGGCGTTTATTTATGCCCTCGTTGGCCTGGGCAATCATGATCCCAAGTGCCGCCGCTACAGGCAGTTGTCCTTGGCCGCTTCGAGTGTGTACTTCCTCTCTCTGACCATCGCCGGAGCCAAAGGATTCCATATCTTCGAAGAGGAGCTGATATCGGTGTCGCTGCAGGTCTTCAATATGGTCGAAAAGATCCAGAGTCCAGAGGTGGCCAGACACTTGTCGCACCAACATTCCATCGAAACGTGGGTCAACTTCACATCATTCTGTGATGATCTCAAGTTGATGTTTCGTTTTGTCCACTTCGATGAGTACAAAACTGCCCGAAATGCTATTGTCCGGAAGCTAATCGATATGCAGTATCTGTGCTATGAAAAGGGATTCGTAAATATCTGTATGATGAATCGATTGGGATGCTCTACAAAATCTTATTTAATTTTTGTTTTTCCTTCTCAGATGCTGCTAACTTACATGGGAAATATTTTGAAATTTTAGAAGAAGTTGTTAGCGCTCACAATGGAGATCCGAAAGAGACCCTGTTGAAGGTCATGAATATGACTTTGTTCCTGCATGCCTACAATTCCAAACCTAAGGGTGGATCTGCTTCAACGTCATCGACTATCCAGACAAATGCATGTGAACACATTTCGGATTGGTTCATAAAAATCATTGACAAGTTCCCGAGGATTGTTTCAGAAGTCTTGGAATTCTATATACAATGTGTGATAACCAATCGGGAAAAAGGTGTAAGTAAATTTCAACTATGAACAATTTTTTATATTTTGTTTAACCTATCAACTTCTGCACTTGAACTTACCCAACCATAGGTACTATATGGCAAGAATTTTCTTAGAACCAAAAATTACCGTACCTCCCATACAAATGTTTAAAAATCGTTTAGGAAAATCTTATTTTGCTCAAAAACGACTAAAAAATTATGTCTTAAACCTTAGAAATATCGGCTTTTAAATAAACCGTATTTAACCTCATTTCATTAATTTAATAAACAATTCGTTAATTTATTTTTTTATTTTCCAAGTGGAAAACCGAACACATCCAACGAGCACTCGATTATGCTGCCAAATATGATGCTGCTTTATTTACCCGTTGCAATGCATCAATAGTCGATTTTCTCTCCGAAGCTGTCTACGCCGAAGAAGTAAGCATTCGATCGAGAGCTGTGGAACTTTTTTCCAAAATAATTCTCCTTGAATCGAGTGTTGATTGGGAGATGTTCCGCCATCAAGTCTCAGAAACACCACGTGAAGTTTATATCATAAAAGAACTCATCGACAGCATTCGTGACTCTAATAATGGTATCAAAATTAAAGCAATTCAAGCCCTCCAACAAGCACTTATCAAAGGATCGCCAAATACCAAAAAGATTTTAATCGAAGGTATTAAATACGCCCAAGTGAATGATTTCAATGTGCAACTACCGGAAGAACCCCGAGTTTTGGAGAATGAAATACGTTATGCGAAACCGAAAACTCTCGATCCGGCTTACACTTTTACCGGTTCGGAAATTGTCATTTTGAATTTTCTGCATTTGCCTGAACAAATCTATCCGATATTATCGAATCCTGTGTCGCATTTGCGTCGAGCAGCTGTGATGTTTCTCGAAGCCATTGTAAAGATTAATCCTTTGATTATATTTAACACAAATTTTGTAAAGGTTTGTTTGATAAAATAAGGACTTTTTTTTTGTCAAGAAAGAATTATTTAAAAGAAATTAAAATTAATCCTTAGGAAACATGTCAACTGGTAAATGAACCAACACTTCTGGTTCGCAAACAATCAATGATCATGATTGATTCCATTTTGGAAACCTACCCCAATTGCTATCCGGTGATATTTGTATGGTGTAAAATTCTTACACCCATGCTGCAAGACAGTGATCCAAAAAACATGGAACTTGCTATGGAGGTTTGAATGCAAAAAATATTGTTTTACTTTTTTTAAATTAAAAAAAAATGTTATAATCATTTTTTTTTTTTTTTTTTAATTTACAGTGCTTCCGTAAAAGAGTCCTGGTGAATATAAAAGGCATCGATCAAACTAATAAGGCTGAGCATTTTATGCCATGGGTTATTGTTCGGACGTTGCTGATTACACAATCCAGGATGTATTTGCAATACAGTTTTCATATGGCACTGAAAAGACAAATGATTAAGTAAGTAAGAGGTCTCACCAGCGAGTACTCGCTAGCCAGTTGCAATATACCCATAATTTCTTTTACTAATACACAGAAACTTATAATATGGATCCGTGATTTCAGTTCTTAGGCTTATTTGCTGAAACGAAACTTAAATATTTAGGTTCGCTTTATGTTCTCCTTTTTCCCCGGCGTAAACTGTTACATAAGTTCTAATGTTGAGCTTAAATAAGTAGTTCAACGTTTTCGAAATAAAAAACTTCCGGAGAGAATATGAATTCTCGAAAAAGATGAAAAAAAATAAAGCTCGATCCACTTCGTTGCGCACCTCATGGTCAACTAACTCGATTGAGTGACAAAAAAAAAAACCAGTTCGGCATAACACCTTGAACCAATTTTATAGAAGATGACAGTTAGGTTAGGTAAGGTTGATGGGCTGACAGTGGATCTTGTTCCCGTCACACTTAGATCAATATTGAACCACTGCGGTACCCTGATGGATTAGACCATCCCTCCAAATATATAACCTATGAAATCCTATGGAGTATCAAACCATTTTTAGGCGTTGATGAAGTTCATTAAATTTAAGATGTTATCACCTGTTGACTTCGCAATTTCTGCTTATATTGCAGAGTGCCGGACAGTGACCTAGGTAGTGAAGGGTATCCTCCTCTACTTCTTCGTCTCCGCAGCCTCTGCAAATGTCTTCAGTACTTAGTCTTAGTTGATGACAGTTATTATCCTATTATTGTTATAAGTCTGTTCAGAAATTACAATACAATTTTGTTGTATCTTTTCAGTCAACAAATCATCAGCACAATAGAATCTCATATATTGGCTTCAAACTCCACTGAAGCATGGATACTTTTGAATTTCATCTGTGGCAAAATCAAAAGTAAGGAACCAGATTCTCTGATTCATTGCTTTATCTCCTATCATTCGGTAATAACTTTAAACAATATAAAAAAACATTCAAATTTCTAATTTAATGATTTTTTGTATTGTTGCAGTCAAAGGAATGGAACAACGAGCAAAATCTGCTTATAGCTCTTGAAGTTCTTAACACCTGTGCCAAAGATTTCAGTTATTCAGCGTTAAATAATGTCTTCAAACATTTGATACAGTCAATTAAGTCGGGTATGATCATTCCACAAGTAATTGGAAAAGCATTCGATTTCTTATCTACAATCGATCATCGATCACAAGAGAATAAAATACGATCCACACCTACTCGAGCGGCTGATGTTCCTTCCCATGAATGGATTATTGATCTTCATAATTATCTGGAGGAAAAACTTCTTGCCGAAATGTCAAACTTTCCCGAAAATCGCTCGATATACATGTCACACTTGTATTCATATTCTGAAGCCAATTTGGAAATCAAACAACGTCCACACCCAACGATAGTCTCATTCATCCAAAAATACATTTTGGCTTGTGTAAATCTGCCCGAATCCGAATTGGAAACGGACAATGATCGTATTTTCAATTCGATGATTTTGATTTCTGGACGATTTTCAATTCGTGATTCTATGGTCGCAAATACTACGTGCAATCTCTATGGAAAAATTTTAAAAGCAATCGATCGTCCTCCAATAGTGAATACGATACTCGTTGCTATCGCTGATCTATGCAAAAAGCACACCCAAATTGTTGAGACTATTCTGGAAAGAATTTTAGAAAAGCTCTCGTCGCCGTATTTAATCAATCGTTTGGAGACTTTCAAGAGTTTTGCCGCTCTAGTACTACAAGATCAACTTAAGCTGCGTGGATCACTGCTTTTGGCTATGTTAGGTTTGATCTTGGATGAAAATCAAGATTTATCGGACAGAGCAATGGTATTCTTTACAGAATTCATTTCAAATAAAAATCCAGGACTATTTCATAAATGTTTGATAGAGTGTCCGTTTGTATTGAATGAGTATCCGGTGAGCAGATACAAATTCTTGAATCGTTAATTGATTTTCATTTTCATTTTTATATTTTCTTTCTTTTTTTTATTTTGTATGAAGAACTTTGAAGGATTGGATACTTTTTCAGAAAATATGATCAAATCACCCCTTAAGGGCGAAGACAAGCGAAAAGTTCGCCACAAGCTGTACGATCATTTTATGCAAAGCATTGAAGATGTCCATTTGATAATGTATTTCAATAACTTGAAAATACTTGCAGGTAATTAAATGCGAAGAAAAAAAACGCACATTGCCAAAACTCCTTAAATCCTAAACAGCTTCGCTCCCTTAACTTGTATTTATTTTTAATTTATTAGAAAAATCTCAAAACGATCCTCTCATAAAATCCCCCGAAGGCATGGCATTAGCGAACGATATTCTTTTCATTCTAAAAAGAATTTGCCAAAAAGATAGAAAAGAAGTGGACCATCCACAGACCGAGGATGGAAATGATGAACCAGCAGATGTTTCTGAAAATCCATCGGCCGAATCAGTGAAAGCAACAAGCAATGCTGCTCCAGCTCCAGGCAGAAGGGGAAAACGTCGTCATGTCGTAACAATGGCAGATGCTGTAAGATTAACATAAATATCTAGTTAATGTCAGTTTAAAAAGTACTCAAATTTTGCAATTCTAATTCTTCTAGTTGACGACTTTGGAAAAATCAATTGTTCATGTAATAACAATATCAGAATCCCTTGGCAGTCAAAGTGATTCGATTAAAAAATCTATAGACGAATTAGCAAAAGAATTATCTCAAAATTTTCCAAATATTATCGATTTTGCTCAGCCAGCTGAATTCTGGAATAAATACCGTCAAAGTATTAAAGTGACATCAACACCGAAGAAGAGAAAACTCTCTACAACAGAAGACGACTCAAAAGAGCCTGTTGGTGATAGTGATTCTCTTGTAGACGAACAGATCGATGTTAACAGTGAATCAACACCAAACAAAAGTCGAAAAAAATGTTCTGATACTCTTGAATATATGTTTCTTACCTAACAATTAAAAGAAATCGCAAAGGCCTTAAGAATAATACGTAGATAGTATCTGTATCTAGGCTACGAATTTATTTTTAGTCTTAAAAAATAAGACAGAAAATGTATCAGAATAAGATTTAATTTTATTATAAAAATAACTAACAATAGAAAATAATTAAGCATTATAATTAAAACAAAAAAAAACAAGACTATTTAAGTAAGCATGTATAATTATTTGCATGAAAGTATGCTCGTTTGTATATTTCGAGAGTTTGAAATGTTAAGTTTTTTTTAAATATATTTCCGCTGCAAGATACAGTATGTATTTAATAAAAATAAATAAATGTAAAATTTGTTTTGGACAAATATCTTTTGTCATCTAATTGTAAATAAATTAAATATTGCCGGTTAGAGTGAAAAACAGCTAACTCCGTTTTTGCACTTTTTACAAAAAAAAAAAATCAAAATCAAATATTTTCGCAAATAAATCCAAAAATATAGAAAGTTATTCTTAACGCCCCTTTTTACTTGCTGAATAGGTACGATATGATAACTTATACGATATGATAACTTTTGTATTTTTAGAAATTTTTTTAAAATTAACTTATAAAAGATTAAGTTAGGCAGGTTTTCACTCTAAGCCGGCGATATGAAAAACGTTAAAGAATCAAGGTGTTTTTTTAATTTAAAAATGTTATAAAAACACAAAATATTTATACCTTTACCAAATAATTGATGTTGCTAAGAATGCAGACCACCTGCAATTGAATTAAAATCAAGATTTTAAACCGATTTAGCGTGTGCTTGTGTGGCATAGTTTGCAAATTGCTTGCCTTCAATTACATTTAAATAGAAGCAAGCACTAGAAAAACTTTTAATTGGAATTTACCCTCCATCAAATTATATGCGTGTAGCTAATAAAAATATAATTATGATAAACAAATTTAGCAAAAGTTTCAAAGTTCAGTGATAACATCAAATCATGTGTAAGGTCTTTATGTATCTACGTCCTGTGTCCTATCCCCACCACCTCAAACTTATACATACATAATTTAATTGTAATTACCAACCGACTCAACTTGTGCCACTCATCGGTCGTCGATATTAACCACGAATAATGTTTATACCCTTCGTATATAAATATTATAAAAGGACACACATTGCTAAAAATAATTCACTTCAATCGCAAAATTAAAATGGGTCTAATTAGATTTTCACGTTTTGATCCTTTGGAAACTGCATTTTTCCGTATGGCTAAGTGGACATTAATATTTCTTGGTATTTGGCCATTGGATCCGTTAAATCGTAGGACAATATTCAAAATCGTATTTAATTCGAGTGCGTTGTTGACGGCAATAATTGGAGAAATTCGATTTGCATGGTTTATACGAAGTGAACCTCTCGAGGCGATCGATGCGGCTTGTCCGAGTCTAACTAAGATGGTGACCATGATTAAATTGACTTGCTTCTTAATCTATCGCAATAAATTGGCAACACTTTTAAATGAACTTTATGACCATCTATATACAGGTAAGTTAATGAAGTGACAAATGTTTTTTCATTTCAAGACAACATTCATAAATCTGGAATAGAAACCTTTTTTACGAAAAAATATTAAAAACACATTTATTTGGTGGCGCGACGCATGACATACAGCTCGTGGAGAACCCAGTGACTCACAACTTTCAACCATTTCCGTTCTACCGAGGCACTTTTTTATGTCCAGAGTTAATCTTGGGAAATATGTATATGTATGTACCTCGCAGGAGGTGGAAGCATATGCGATTCTATTGAAATGTATTTTTTTTTTAAATAAATGAATCTGATTAATTTGATTTATTTAAATGAGTGAACAGTGAGGATCAAGGTCGTGTATCCTGGAGTGAGGCTTTGATAAAGACTGTTTTAAAAATTTTCGAATTTATCTTATCGGAAATCGGAATCCAAATCCAATTTGGGTGGCCAACATCCACACAAAATTGAAAGATTGTTTGCAAGTGCTTTTCAAACAAAAATGCATTTTTAGCATTATAAGGATTTATTTTCAACGCAAGTACATATTAAACGAAAAACGATAACTCTCCTGATAGTTTTACGCAGAATGGGATTTGAGTACAAAAATTGAAGTTTCAATCAAAACCAACCATTTAAAGGTAATGGAAAAGTAATTGAAATGCAATATAACTTGAGCTAGTTTGAACTTTGAAGTATCTTCTTGAACAGTTAAAAAAAAAGCTTATATCCATATTTTCAATATGTGAATATTAATGTCGTTTTCGTGGTTTCCTTCGGAGATTCACTCATTCTTAAATCCTCAATTCTAAATTTCAGTCATTGGATGGTATAAATAAAACGCAGCACTCATTCAGAGCATGTGCTCCATTAGAATCAGAGGAGGTGCTCAGTAAAAAGCTGAGCAGAGGTACCTACTACATGAAAATGGAATCTGAAGCGATGATTTCAGCAGGTACTCCCTTTTATTCATACAATTTTAAGTATGAAATACTATTGAACGTTTAGTAACTAAATGAGCGTTTCACGTGCTTGTGTTTATTCATACCTATAACAATCGAGTTGGTGCATATACCAATTAGAGCACCTATATTCCAAAAAGTTGAGTTTTGGGCAATCGCTCCATTTGATTACGTACATTTTTTAAGTGCGAGATTAAAGTTGAACCTAAGTTAAGTCATCAAATTTGGTGAGTTAACTCAGTATTAACATGAACAGATGCTTATTTGATGTTTTATCCAACAAGTTTGTTTAGTCGTTCTGCATGCATTCTCCACCAAAAAACAGCTTCCGCAATTAACTGTGGGTTAATTTATTTCTAAAGTTTAACTCTGGTTTAACTCACCGCTGAAAAACTGGGCCTTAGTACACATCTACTCCTAACTAATACACAATAATTCTTTTTAAATTTGTAGATATATTAAAAAACAACAGTTTTTTTTTTTCAAAATAAAAATTTTCAAAACTCCTACAAAACTTTCCAGGCCACCCCCAAATTCAACCCAAAGACTGGACTTATCTCATAATTTTCAAAAATAAAATCATTTAAGTTAGAAGTGATGACATGAGTTCATGAATATAAGCCGTGTTTTTTGCAAGCCCCGAGGAAATTGGCCGAAAAAATGACGTTGCATGTTAAATGCAACACCAACTAATCCCCTTCGGGCTTAGCCAAGCGCGGAGATTTCTGTGGGCTTTACTTAAGCACGAAGAAAATCTGTGTTACCGGCGTGAATTACATTCTTGTTATCGATAGTTTGTATGGAAACTCCATTTTGTTTCTGTGATGGCATCGCTAGTCCCCGACGTAGTTTTTTTTCAAACAAATTCCTTCGGGATTGGAAACAAACACGGCTATTTACTTAGTAAAAAAAAACGAGTTTGCATACAAACTAACTATCTATAGCAAGAATGTAAATTGCTGAGTCCCTACGTATTTTTTCGACCTATTTCCTTGGGACTTGCAAAAAACACGGCTAATAAAAAGCTTACTCAAATTACATTTATCTACATAATACATTATATTTATTTAGATACTAAAAATGCAAACAAGAATTTAATGATTGGCAAGATATCATTTTTAACATCCGTTTGGTGCATGATGCTGTTTTTGCTCAGCTTGTCCACAAGCTTCTTATACACTGTACAGCCACTATTAGTTGGGCTATACCAGCGATTCATAGGCAATAAGGACACCTGGGTGAGCCTGCCTTTTCAAGCTGCGTAAGATTATCTATACATGCCTAAACCTTGTTATAAAAGAAGAACTACATCAAACCTTATCATTATACTAGTTTACCATACAAGGATATGACACAGCTCAACAGTAGATTCCTCTATTCGCTGGTCTATTGTTTTTTGGCTCATTCAGGAAATGTTACAGTATTTGGAATATCAGGAGCTGATGGAATCTTTATGTGTTTCTGTATGTACATTTCTGTTTCGTATGAATGCTTGCAAGAAGATTTCAAGACGGCTTTCAAAACTTATAGCACTGAGAGAAGTGAACCGTAAGAACATAGCCGCTAAAACATACAATCGAGCTTAATTTTATGTTTATATTTTATTTTTATATTCTAGAAGAAGCGACCTACTACTTTACAACGAGCTAAGATTTCTTGTAAAACGTCAACAGCAAATCATCGTTATGTTCGATTGTTTTAACCAAATCTATAAGCTTATAATTTTTGGACACTTTCTATTTGCCAGCATCGAAATGGGAATAGTTTTGGTTAACATAGTTTTGGTAAGTATATTTTTCGATAGGAAGAGACTATAGACATGCCAATTTATAACAGTTATAACAGTTTTTCGTCATTAAAAAAAAACTGTGGGTGCCAGAAGTATATCGACCGACGGAGGGCCCTGGACCTGCGGGGCCGCATCAACAGTACTTTTATAAACCAAAACTGTTATAATTGGCATGTCTATGTTCACTTCCTTTTCGATAGGTAATGTTATAAATTAGTTTTTAATTTTATTTTCTAACACACAATTTTAGAGTAGTGGAATATCAAGAATGATTTTTTTGACCTATGCCTTGGGAGCTTGTTGTCAGCTTTATACCTATTGCTATGGTGCTGAAAGTGTGAACCAAAATGTAAATGTTTTAAGAACCATGCCAACTTATAATAGTTTTTTGTTTTTTTTTTTTAAATTAAATTACTGTTTAGGCGGCTCCACAGACCCAGGGCCCTCTGCAGCGGTTGGAATCACATATTTTTTTTAAGCCGCGCAAAAACACTTTGAAGATTTCATACTTTTAATATGAAAAACTGTTATACATAATTGTTATAAATTGGCATTTCTGTAGTCTTATCCTTTTTTTAACCCAATTTCTACATATTTAAATTCATTTAAATATAAATTTAAAAATTTAGTGCGTAAAACTATCTGAGACTTTGTATTTCTGTGATTGGTATCAATGCAACAGAAACGTTAAACGTTTGGTTCTTTTGGTTTTGATGAAATCTCAAAAAGGAAGCTTATTGAAAGCCCCATTTTTTACACCATCATTGCCGCTGTTTGCATCGGTGAGTTTTTTTTTTTTTTTTTTTTTTTATCTCAGACTTTGAGTACTAAATATTTTTTTTATATTTTTTAGATTATTCAAACATCTGGATCATATTTTACAATTCTGCTAGCTGTTTTGTAAACTTTTATTTTAGTGTTGGATTGACGAAAAGAAGCTGTTATTTATTTATTTTTCTAAAAACACACCCATCTACAAGACAGAAATCTATATGATTTATTGATTAGCATTTCTGGCTGAGAAACAGGTTTTGAATGAAAATAAAGAAAATTTACACTATACAATCTCTCTGCTAAAAAAATGATCTATCACTTTGTATGAATAATTTGAAAGGCCTTTTTTTAACGTCCGTGGAGTAAGGACGTGCGCGCCATGTGCCGCAAATATTTAAAAAAAATTAAAAATTAAATAAATAAATTAAATTAAATTAAATAAATTATACAGCAGCTGTCTATTTCACAAAAATGTCAAATATGATTGACGTACGACGAAATTTACAAAAATTATAACATCTTCTGATAGGGTCATTAATTTTGCGCTACCTTGTACAAATGCTTTAACACGATACTAAATCGTCTAAAATTTTGGGCCATTGTTTTTTAAATTGTATTCAATATTTCTTAAAAAAAATTAACGGCAGGTACCGTTATTTTTAGTCGTGCAATTAATTAATTAAATTAAAAAAATCGTGTAGGTAACATGCCCAAAAAAGCCTGGGGCCAAATTACCGCATCAGAGACTGATCGAGTGGGTACCATCAGTGATCGAATGAACGAGTAAAACCTATGGGGATGATGACTACATAACGTGAGCGGTAATGCCAAACTCACATAATTCAGTCCCGTATTACTCGATAACTGATGTGGTAATTCGGCCGCTGAATAACAAGTTTAAAGAAAATCTATTCGCTTTCGCTTAGGCTGAAGCCGAACAGATATACCAGGCGGACAGAATTGCGAGACTCACTTATTTTCGTCTTCTCTACTATAGTAGGTATCCATGAAAAACGAGTTGCATTGTTTTTGTATCAGAAAGTATATCTTTTTTTTAGTACTTGATATAACATAAGAAATGTTCCCGATAGTTAATTTTAAAACATCCATATAATGATTTCAAAAATAAGAATAAGTTTATTCGCTTCAAAATATTCCACTTTATTGAAAAAAAAAATAAACAAAATATTGCATCGAATCTGCTAAATTAACAGCTGTATTGTACGCCTTTTATCAAAAGAACTGACCGGTATTCCCCTTAGGCATGACAAACACAGGAAAAATCTCTGAATTGTACTCTTTTTTATTGTTTGTGAAGACATATGACAAGGTGCTAAAAGTACGGGGTAGGAAAGAAATTGTATTAGTTGATCGATTCAGTATCTTAAATGTCAGCAAAGAATATGAATAATCCCATTGCCTGCAGAGATTATAGATTACTAAAAAGAATGTACAGATTTGTCCTTATTGACTGTACTAGTTGTCTTACAATTACATTGGTCATTTCAGGTACGAAGTTTTATCGAATACCTTAGGGCCGTTTTTGAGAGAGAAAATTTGCAAAAAAAAAACAATTTTTTTGTATGGCAGTGGCAGCTACCCTTTCTAGGTAAACAAAAATTGGAATTTTCCCCTTAGGAAATCGCATAAAATCCTCTGTACCAAATTGCATGCAAATCGTACCACCCGCATTTAGGCTCTTGCTCAAATTACAGTGGATGCACCGACGCACAACGCACAGACCGACGCGACGCACGGATGGACGGCATGACGAAATCCACTTTTTTGGATTTCTCGTAGTGTTAGTTTTGATTGCAATCTCGAAATTTTTTTACAAGAAACGAATACTTGCCCTATTATCACAACTAATTAATGGCAAATTATTAACCAAAGTATCCACTCGTCTACTTTACCATCACCGAAACTTGACATTGACATTCATATTTTATTTGTAATTTAGACCCTCTAGCCTCTAAGCTCAAGTTTCTTTGCTACCTAGACATGCGGCGAACTTAACTCAGTCAGCCAAAATCCACGAAAAAAAATCATCCCTCTTATGTGATTGTTTCCTAAAGTCACGTATTCGTTTTAGCCAAAACTTAGCAAGAAAATAACTATAAGTATCTACACTTGGCAATTTTTGATCAAAAATAATTTCAAATATTTTTATTTATTCAAACAAATACATAAAACTCCCAACATTGGACATTTACTTGGGCAAAACATTTCATCATCAGTCTTCGCTTATTTCGTGCTATTATGGCAAAAAAAAAAACACTTATAGACTTCTGTTTCTGTTTCCATCTGTTTTTTTGTTGTTGTTGTGATTAACAATTCTATTTTCATTAAAACTTTCTCTTGAAATGAACTTTTCCCATTTTTTATAGAATCACAAGGATGCAGGCAGTGTTGAAATACTCAAGGCACTCAACCCATGCTTTGTTAATTGCTCATATCTCTCCTATAACCCATTTCAAAGCTTTGCGTTTTTCACATTCACCAGATTCAACAACATTTTTGGGGAACACAGAGCCCCAGAAGAACAAATACAAAACCTTAATTAGCGCAAAATAAGCAAGTTAAATTATTCAAATTTGTTTACAAAAATAATGTATATGCCTTTAGAGCTGTAAGTGGTTATGGTGGTGTGGCTGAGGCCTGACGGGTGTGTGCGAGTTGGTAGTTATTAAAAATTAAAATGTCTTATACCTATACCAACTGCATTTCTACATCAAATCGACTTCGGTTCTTCTAGATTATGCACTAAGCTGCAGCTGTATTTGTAAATAGCATGGCTTAGTGCTCTTTGCCCTATCTCAGGGTCTAGTTGATATTTTTGGTTTCATCCCGACCCCCCCCCCCCCAACCCCCACCCGCAATGCGAATACTTCCTTCTTACTTAACCTCGTTTTAAAACCAACGAAAACGTGCAATAAAACATTTTCCAGTGGTTGTGTTGTGAGGTCGCAGGATGAATCACGGGCAAGTTTCAATTTGTAAAATTTCGAGGACACCATTGAAGTGGTATTATAGCAACAGAAACACCAACTTTCTGGCAACTAAATTTGCGCCACAATAACTACTATACAATACATAACCTGCAGCTGTGTGTCGCTGAGTGCCGAAGTAGGACCTGCCGTTGCCATTAGCTACATTTGTTCCAATTCGGAGGGAGTTTTTGGTGTCCAATTGAAAAGATAAAAACACACATTATCCATTAAAAAAGTGGAATCCATATTAAAGGGGTTTATGAATAACCACAATGATGGCAGCGCAGCATTAGTAGCAGCAGCATGAAGTTGATTGCTGAAATTGGTTAACCACACTAACTTGCTAACATTCTTCGCTCTTGGGTTCAGGTGCAGCTTAGCTTCGTCCGAAATCATTGTAGATTTCGTGTGCGTATAGTTTAGAAACTAATGGAATTTTATAAATACATCACTGTAGTCCGGGCGAGAGTAAAATAGTTGATTATGCATTTCCGAACTGAAATATTAGTAATGTAATCCATACCAACTTACCAACCAACCATGAACGTATGCAGGGGAGAGGGGGGGGTAAGGAGGCTCAAGCCACTCCCAACTCCTTGGAAAAAAGAAACGTTTTCAGACAAATGCTATGAAATAATTGCATCTTTTACTATACAACCGCAGAACTTTGCTTCCATTAACACTTAGGTACTTTTCCTTTCATGTTCCAATATATCATGTGAAAAAGTATCATGCGAGAAAAGCATCATGTGGGAAAAGTATTATGCGAGAACTATATCGTGTGGGAAATATATCATCCATGAAAAATATCATGCGAGATGTTTTTTCTTGTATAATGTGTTTCCCGCATGATAGTTTTCGCATCTTTGTGAAATAGCAAACACCAATCCTTTAACTGTTTACAGCGCCATCTTGTGATTCAGCTAAACACCAATTCCAGTCCGCCATCTGTCAACAACTGGAATGTAACATACTAGAAGGAGATATTCAAATATTCTAGTGGCGCCTCGAACCATTTAATTCCCTATATGAAACTACTACCATCTAATTCCCCATATTATAAAGGGTGTTTTTTTAGAGGTTTAGAACTTTGAAATTGAATAAAACAAAGGTGATTTTTTAAATTGACATGAAATTTACTTTATTCGGAAGATAATCTTCTGGCATTATAATTTAAATAAGATTTCTGGAATATGACCGCCACGGCTGGTCTAATCTGGAGGTTCAACTTTTGACGACTTTTTCCAACATTTGTGGCCGTATATCGGCAATAACGCGGCGAATTTTATCCTCCACTCCAAGTGGTCAATCGTTTCGGGCTTAGACTAGCGACTTCACATATCCCCACAGAAAATAGTCAAGCGGCGTTAAATCGCATGATCTTGGAGGCCAATTCACGGGTCCGTAACGTGAAACTATGCAGTTAGCGAAAGTTTCCTTCAATAAATCAATTGTGGCACGAGCTGTGTGACATGTTGCGTCATCTTGTTGAAACCACAGCTTGATCATCGTTGTTCAATTGATGAATTAAAAAACAATAAGTAATCATGGCTCTATAGCGGTCACCATTGACTGTAACGTTCTGGCCAGCATCGTTTTTAGAGAAGTACGGACCAATTATTCCACCAACCATAAAGCACACCAAACAGTCAGTTTTTGTGGATGTAACGGTGTCTCAACATACACTTGAGGATTATCATCACACCAAATGCGTCAGTTTTGTTTATTGACGTATCCATTCAACCATAAGTGAGCTTCATCGCTAAACAAAATTCGCTTATGAAAATTGGGATCAACGGCAATCTTGTTTTGGGACCATTTGGGCACAATTTGCAAGCGTTGTTCAGGCGTCAGTCTATTCATGTTTATGTTGAAATGCCAAACCAAACTAAAAATAAATCACGCTGCGTGAACATACACTGAGAAATTGATTTAAGCCCAGCGACGTGGTGGAAGTTTTTAAAACGTTTACGTTTGTTGTTTTATTCAAAAATTATTTTAAAACGAGTTTAAGGTCCAGTTTTTCAGTGCGAGATTAAAGTAAAACTCTTGTTAACTCATCAAACTTGATGGGTTAACGCAGGATTGACTGAACAGATGCTTTTCATGTTTTATACCCCGAGTTTTTGTTTAGTCGTTTCGCATGCATTTTTCACCTTGAAACTGCTTCCTCACTTCACTGTGGGTTAATTTACTTCTAGAGCTAACTACTAACTCTGGGTTAACTCCCCACTGAAAAACTTGGCCTTAGTGAAACATAGTTTATCACAATTAAGGCTTTATAAGAGCCCCCCTCAACCAAAAAAATTCTACCTGCGGCACTGCAACCAATGCTTTGGGATACTTTGGCTCGAACATACTCTCTTGTGTGATTGATGTTATTTGAATTTAATTTAATCATATCAAGCATATTGTTGGTGGGTAGATAAAGGTGACGACTGATGTACCTACATATATGTAATAGGAATTCCAGCAACTTTGATAATTGAAATTCACATTTTTGTATGCAATATCAACAAGGTATTAGTTGGTGTGACTTTTATACATTCTGGAAATCTGGGAAGCATGACCTGCAATTGTTGAAAGTGTTGCAATATTATTTTTAAAAATATTGCTTTGTTACATTTTACAACACCTTTTGAATATATTGATGCGATAGGAATTTTGATGAGTTGACCAGATTTTTGATTTACACGTAGGTACGTTTTTGATATAATTTGTTTTTAGTATTTATTCAGGAAAGAAAATTAATTGAATAACTCATTGACTCTATCCGCGAATTCCTTAACGTTAAATTAATCAGTTGGCTTACCCTTCAGTTCACGTTCACAAAAGTGGATTCCCACTTATGTACCTAGTACCTGACCTGAAGGTAGATTCCACCTTCTCTTTTCTACGCACATAAAATCTACCTCTCTCACGCGATGCGCTCTTCAGTAAAACGACCCATGTAATCAGCTACTCAGTGAGAGGAATGGGTCCCTCAGTGAACTTAGTTACGGGGATTTATTACCCTGCAGGCTCTTACTTCGTGGAGACGGAGGAATCAGAAATATTTAGGTACTTATGTGGTTTTCGTTTCGACCAAAAAAATCGATTTTTCTTTGATTTTTTTGATTTGTGACAAGTTTTTCCTTACCTTTCGACCAAAAAAATCGAATTTTTGTCGATCTGAAGTCGATTTTGCAGATCTCTATATTTGGCAAGATTTACACAGATTTTCACACGCACTTGCACACACATCAAAGAAAAGTGACTTTTACCCAGTGTCGTTTTAAAAAAGGCACTCATACAATCATAAAACAAAATAAAATCACGTTTTGTGTTCGTTTTGCCAGTAAAATTTAAGATCTGACACCCAAATCTGAATTGGTCGAAACGAAAGCCACATTACATAACTCAATTCAAACGTCAAAATATTTGTTTATATGCAAAAAACATTTGTTCCTATACAATTTTGGTTGCTTGGGATATTGAAAATATATGTACCTACATGTTTGTAGGTTTTTACGATATCGTTATAGCCGTTAACGAGAAATAAAGAAAAAAGAAGAATATAATCTTTCCCCGTATGAACAGTTTTTACTAAAAACTTGAAATTCAGTGGACGTACATATGTACCTACCAGGGTTCCGACTTCAGATTCAAAATTTCGAAGCAAATGTGGAAAAAAGCGCAGTATGTATATCCAAAATTTCCGAAGTAGATTTAGAAATTAAAAAAACAATTTTTACATTTAAGCAATTTCTATTAAATTCTGTCCAACATTTATAATCTGACAAATTTTTGATTTTGACATTTTGAGTAAATATTGGAAACAACAGTGCTGCTACCTGTTACTAAAACGACGAAGTGCGTGGTGATCAGTGCTGCCTTATCATTTATTGATTGAGGATTTTTCAATTAAGAAAAAATAGAAGTACATATATTTTGAAAAAAGCAAGTAGGTAAGGAAGAAGATTCTATTTTTTTCTCAAAACTGAAGTAATCTACTTCGATTGAAGTGAAGTATGAATACTGGTAAAAATCGGAAGTGACTCTAGACATGCCAATAAATTATAACAGTTTTGGTTTTTAAAAGTACTGTTTATGCGGCCCCGCAGGGCCAGGGCCCTCCACCGGTGGACATACTTCAGGCACCCAGAGTTTTTTTTACAAGTGGCACGTTAACGCACGTCCACTTTAAATGTCGAAAAAAAGTTATAACTGTTATAAATTGGCATGTCTCTAGTCTCGTCCATACCAATCACTTTGGAAATTACAGTTGTTTGTTCGTGAAAATTAAAACAAAAAATAAAAACGTTGTTCGTGAGTTAACAGTTCTAGATCAGGCAAGTATTCGAATTATTTATCTTGGGAATTGTGTACAAAAAAATGGTCTGAAGCAAATCAGTTTAAGCTCTTACAAACGTATGCCAGTACCAGCACATATTTAAGTTCGTAGAAAGCGGACGGTAATTCTTTTTTGCAAACTACATATGGGTATGAGGCATGGAGGCCTCTTAGTTTAAGGTATAATATTTTCAAATTTTAAGTAAAAAACTGTTTATAAGCTCCAAATCCGACAACACACCAAACCTATAAACAAAGGATGACTGTTGCCTGTTGGTTCTGATTCTGACACATGAAGGTGTAATGAAAAAAAAAAAAATATTAAAAAAGGATCATACCGACGGACCAGATCAGTGTTGCCGCTGAAGATTTTGAAAAAGTCACAAAAAAAAAAAATGGTCACGAGGAAGAAAAAGTCGTATCAAAATTTGATATTTGATAAAATACTTCTTCAAACGTAATTTAAAACATCATTAACCTGTTTTCACAACATTGGTTATTCAACTTGTTCTACTTGTTAGCGAGTTAGTCGAAAAAAAACAGTTCTATTACAAGCACTGTTAATGGTAATTTTTTTTTACAGAAATGCAGACTACGTTGACTTGGCAGAAAAGTATGCCATAACAACGTTGGGATTATAGTCAACACTTTGAGTCATTACACGTTCAACGAAAAAAGTCAATGCATTGAAGGTAAAACAATAAGGGTATTCATGCAACGGCGGAAAACCCAGATAAGCCTGATCGTAGCTTTAGTCATTTCCGAGATCAGTAAAATCTTTCATAATTTGGAGAGTGAAATTTTTGCACTTATCCTTTCGCTTTAAAAGTCCTTCAATATAATTTTAACTAAATATACCGCATTGATTCGGGTACCAGATTCTTGATTCGCTTCTCGAACGGTTATTGGGTAATTTTATGGCTGACTTTTTGGAACAACAGGCGTGTTTTTTTTGCAAGTCCATATGGATTTGTCGAAAAAAACGACATCGGGACTAATAGTTTTACACCTAAATACAACAACAACTTAAATCCATATAGACTTAGCTAAGTCCAGATAATTATCGGGACTTACGTACTGTAAGTAAGAAGTTCCTAAGTCCCGATGTCGTTTTTTTCGACAAATCCATATGGACTTGCAAAAAAACACGCCTAACAACTACACTGTATTAAAAAATAAAGAAAAAAATTGTATTACTTTTCAAGTGACCTCGTAGATGTTGTAGGTATGAGTGAATACCTCATATTATGGCGCTTGAAAAAAATCATAGACCCTCAAAATTTCAATTTATTGTTTCAGAACCGTTTTTTAATGTGTTCAGGCTTCAAAGATTTTTTTACTCAGTCATGCTTAGAACAACTTAAATTTTTTTACATTTTCTCTCTTTTCTTCTCGAGCAGATACAAAGAAATCTGTCCTTTTGGACAATTGTTTGAATTCTGCTGTGTGACCATTGCTTGCTGTTATGAATAGAAAAATAGATATTTTAAATGGGAAGTTTTTTATTTCTTAAAAAAAAGAGAACAATTCATTATGTCTATGCTATTTTCTAGAGGTGCGGGGTCAGAAAAGTTGCTATAGATTTTCAAAAAGGGTCAATCAAAAAGCCAGTTTTTAATATACCTAGTCGTCTCATGCTCTTATGAGGTGAAAATAGGGATCAAAATTCGACTAAAGTCGCACACCGGCAACCATGGACCAGACTGCATGTTTTTGTTTATTTAAGTTTCCACAAGTGTTTATTTAAATTTTTTGTTTGCTTCTTTTTTATTTGTTTTCATAATATCTTTGTTGGCGCTATTTTTGTGAATTAGTGTGGGAAAGAAAATTGTTTAAATGCGCGACACACTGCAGATGAATTTAAATTTTAAATGCATAAGTAGGTACGGCACAGAGCTCTCTTCCATATATTTTTTAGAGAGACAGGTAAACTAGTAACAGCTACATGGCTACCAAAGACACAACATCCTTGTCTTTGCTTTAAAGCGCAGATTCCACTAGAATAACAACGATATAAATTGTGTGTGGCATCTGCTCTTTCTTTCCCAGAAAAGGCGTGCGCGGCGCGGCGCGGCGGTCCCATTAGTGATGCTGAGAATTTACATTGCGCTCATCTCAAGAAGGACGTGGATTACAAAGACGAGACAAAACGACCGACCAACCAAACCACCCACCCACCGACGCGACGACCGACATTATGCTTTCAGAGCTTGAGGGGTAGAAAAATCTAATTGGATAATTTATTACACAGGTGAAAATTCAAATAGGTTTTACGGTTTTATTGTGTGCTGTTTAGATTCTCCTTATCCCAAACAAAAATGAAATATACCTATGTTAAAACTGTGTGGGTTTTGGTAAAACACCATCATGAATTCCTATATTCCACAAGGGTCCGCTTGGAAGTTTATCATTTTATGCGACAGGTGGCTGGAGCAGATGAGCATTGCTTATGCCAATGATTTATGGTTAAAGCTGATTAATTTTTTAAAACACTATAAAATTGGTTTGGCATCAAGTTGGATTAAATAAATAAAACGATGCTTACAAAAATAAAAAAATAAATGAAATTACATTGCAAACATTTTGATTGAAAAGTGGAATAGGAACCTTACCTTAACAACATTAATTATGTTGGTTGCACATATGAATTATGTATTTTTTTTTAGACGCGAGGTTGCTATGATCTTAAAAGAAGTAAAAACTTAAGTGCATTGCAGTGCATTTAAATAGCGGAGAGTATTTAACAGTGAGGCACGTCCAACAGTTAGACAAGTCGAATAACTCCGAAGAAACAAAAACATTTAGGTCCAGTTTTTCAGTGCGAGATTAACTCATCAATTTTGGTGAGTTAACTCAAAATTACGTGAACAGATATGCTTTAGATCTTTTATCCACCGAGTTTGTTTAGTCGTAACCTTAGGCATTCTCCACCAAAAAACTGGGACCAAATTACCGCATCAGTTTTCGAGTAATACGTGACTGAATTACATATGTAAATTTGGCATTACCGTTCAAGTATTATTGAGCAATCGAGTACTATAATTTTATATTTTCTCATCAGTAATGGAACGTAGTTTCATTCGATAGATGGACTGACAGTGTTTAATGGATGCGATTTCTGAAGGAAAAAGTGAAAGAACTATTGTTTTTATTATTTTTTCATTTTATTTTTACTCGTTCATTTGATCACTCACAGTTAAATATGGGTTAATTTATGTTCTTAATGAATTAAATAACTTTGGTTTGAGTAACCAATGAAAAAATAGCCCTTAGAAATACGTTGCGCCATCTACCATTATAATCGAATGGCTCACTTTGAGTTTACTTTCTGTCAAGCGTATATAATTTAATAAGGTTACCACTTGAAGAATAACCTTGATTTGATGCAGACTCAAATACACGGAAATAGTTAATGGGTGATTAATTTATTTAGAGGCGCTTTTATAATTGAATCCAGAAATGTGTCTGATCGATGAACATAATTTAAAATAGTCAAAAATACTGGATCTTGCCCATCATTTGAAAGAAATAATCATTAAAAATTCATATGTATAAGAATACTACTTCTTCTGTATGATAATAAACACTATTATGAAAATGAAGTTAACCAATTAATAAAAATACCGAAAACCATATATCCAGAATACTCGAAAAACGCAGAACTCATAATTCCAAAAGCATAAAATCCTGCAAAACCCAATGCCGAAAAAAATCCCGGCTATTTCATGATTAATGAAACAAACTTTGGTAAATGAGGGAAATAAAAGTCATTGGGCCTTACCAATAACCAAACGCTAAACACGCGTTTTGATAAATGCCAGGTTACTCTATAAAGACGATTTAATTTGTGTATTAACAAATAACCAAATTAAACACACGTTTTACTAATTAGCGCTTTATTACAAAATTTAGTTCAGTATTTGTCAAATAGACACAGACAGATGGGGTGCCAGCACATATCTTGGTTCAATCAAGTGTCCTCAATTGTGTCGTCAGATTTGGCAGCTAAGAAGTAATAAACTTCACCTAAAAGGTACGGGTGTAGGTCCATACATTAAAAAAAAAATCGACGAATTGGAGGAAAAAATTATTCACAGTGACATTTTTAAGCGGAAGGCACACTGAAACTCGTCTCAAATTACGTGCTGCCAAAAATAATTTGTTTCGAGTTGACCGACGATCGACAATCTTCGATTGTATCAAGTAACGTGCTGGCACCCCTGTTTGAATGACATTCGTGTTAATTTGCAAAATAAAAAAAAAACAATTTGTATGGTTCCAAACAGAGATTTACACTTTTTTCAGTTATCAAATTCAAAAACCAGTTCCATTAGTATTTTGGAGAATGTTGCACAATCTAGCCGAAGAAAAATAAATAAAAAAGGATAGATCCTTTCGAAGAATATGATGATATAAATTAATTTCGGCACTACAGGGTAGTGTTTTATGTTGCAGTAATAATCATGTTATAAAAAAATAATAATTTAAGGTATGATAAGTCCACTGCGAGGTTAATCATAGATCTTTTTCGAGAGGACATCACCTCACTAACCAACAGAAGTGGGGTGATTTCAGCAGGCTTTACTGATTAGCAACTCCTTCAGCTGGAGTCCAATTCGAGGAACGACTTCTTTTTGACGATTTTACAGTCATTTCAAATAACTCAATCTGAAATTGAAATTTACAATCAATCAAACAAAAGGAATTGATTTAATTGGGTATTTTACTTATATACATTTTTCAATTAAAAGCGCACAAACTTGAGTGAGAACAACATAGACTTCTTCTTCTTTTCTTTGTCAGATTGACAGCACACACGAGGTGTTTACATAATTTAACATGAGTTTCTTCACTTTAAACTTAAAGGTATGTTTAGCGTTAAGCTGAGTATTAAATTATTATTGGTATGGTTAATTTTGTTTGGTTTTTGGTAAGGCCTATTGAATAATAAAAGACGAATTAGTGCGTACCTATTCAATTGCATATCTAAATTTTTGAGGAAAATTCAATTAAAATAAAAACTTTATAAAAAAAATAAAAGAATGAATTTCTGGCTTTAAAAAAAGCTTTACATGATATCTTTAGTGTTGCTGTTGTTTTTTTTTTTTAATTTCTATTTATTGTATTGATTCAATGTTTTACAAAATTGCCCCTCCCGCAGTTTTATTCAAATTTTCTCGTTAATGGTTTCAAAACAAAAATTTTCTTCTAGTGCTCCTTTTTCGACAATCTGGACCCATGTTCTGTAACTCTCGCATCGATAAAACATTGTATATATAAAATGGATAAAATCAGTCGAGAAACGATGTAAAATGGAACAAAACTCATATGATTTGTTTCAATTTTCATCGTTTCTCGACTGCTTGTAACCATGCGAGACTTACAGAACATGGGTCCTGCTGGTCTTTTATTGGAAAACGAGAAAGAGTATCAGCACAAGCGATTTTGTAAGTATAACGATAGCAAATTTTATAATTTATTGTATGGCAACTTTTTACCACGATTAAAAAGTGATGCGAGTGTGGTTTGTGATCGGTGATTAATGAAAAGAAACGCTTTATATAAAAATATTGAGGAAAATTGATTACACCGTATAAAAATTAATTTTGTCGAAAAAAACAAAATCGGAGATTAGCGACGCCATCATAGAAAAAATGGACTTTCCGTACAAACACGCCGCCGGTTCGGCCCAGTTCTTTTTCGTGCTTAATTAAAGCCCCGAGAATTGTCTGCGCTTAGCTAAGTCCGAAGGGGATTAGTTGTTGCTGCGCATTTAACATGTAGGTAAATTGGTTAGCCCCGAAGTCGTTTTTGTTTAACCATCGCCTATTATTCGTATTCCCATACGCATGCAGCTTACGTTGCGTTATGTTGATGCTTATATTTGGAGGACTTATCAGTTCAAGCAAAAATCTTACCGGTTTACTGTTGAGATGAAAAACAATCTCCCATCTCTTACCTATATTTGATGTATTCCACCTACGCCTTGGTCGATTGTCTAAACGGCTACGGCTCTGACCTATTATATTTGCTTTGCCTTTTTATTGGAGTTAGTGTATTGATTTGCAAGGAGATGGAGATAAGCTTGAATGAAGAATAAATTAAATCATGATTTTACGTAATCATCAGGCTGGGTACTTCTTCAACAACTTTTGAAGATTATTCTTCTGCAAACCGTGTCAATTTAATTTCATTTGTTGTTTTATTAAACCAGTTATTTAAATATGTATTTTGAATTTAAAAATCCACTTTTACTACTTTCAAAGAAAATCAACTTTCTTAAGACTTAGATATATACCTACATACGTTTAGCTATACATAATAAGGCCTAACCAATCAACAACCAGCAAACTTTAAAGAAATGTTTGCAATAATGTAAAATATGATGCAGATGTTTGTATAATCTGTAAGTAAATTCATTCAAAAATAATTAAGTTTTTAATCTTTTAATGCTTACCGAAGTAAAAAGTGGCAATGATGGCGGAAAAAATGGCACCTTCATCAAACTACCTCTTTGACTTTCGAGCAATATTAAACTTATCAAGGACTTAACTCTCTTGTTGTATCTGTACCAATCGCAAAAGTATAAAGTTTCTGATATCTGCAAATACTTAAATCAAATTAGTTGTAGTTAATAAAATAAATTAAAATATCTAAAAACTCCAAAGAATACATATCCGTAGTCTGCTAGAAGTAATTAATATCCTTACAGTTTTGTCCAGATGCTCCGCACCATAACATTAGGTATACAGTTGTGTACAAGCTCCCATCACGTAGGTAATATTAACCATTCTTGTCATTCCAGTTGTCTAAGCATCAAAAAATGAATTTCAATACTCAATAAAAATGTATTTTTAAACAAAATAATATAACTATACATACCAATTGAAGATTCATCAAAACAACTCCCAGAGTTATACTGGCAAATAGAAAATGGCCAAAAATCATAAACTTGAAGACAAGGTTAAAGTTGTTGAACATTTTGGTAATATTTTGTTGGCGTTTAATAAGGGCACTTAGTTTATTGTAAACAAGGTCATTAATTCTCATGTTTGGTTCTGAAAATATGAAAAGAAAATTTTGAATAACAGAGCATTATTAGCGGGAATATCGTTGGCTTTCTGGCAAAACCTCGTAACTACAAAAATTTCATTTAAATGAATTTCAGATTTTAAAAAATTGCTGAATTCAAATACATATTAATGTCTTACTTTGTTATGATTCCTTTTGCCTCTATCAGCAGGTTTTTTGCTTTCGTTTTTTGTGTCTCCTGAAGAATTTTTCATTTTCGACTTACATACGAGGTTTTGAGAGAAAGCTTAATATCCGGTGGTTTATAGTACCGACTTCACTGTAGTTCTGAAAAGTTTTCTTAAAATCCTCTTGCAAGCATTGATAAGAAATAGAAATGTACATGCAGATGGACATAAACATTCCATCAGTTCCAGGAAAACCAAATATTGTTACGTTTCCAGAATGCACCAGAAAAACATACACAAATGAGTACAAAATCTTGCTGTTGAGTTGAGTCATATCCTTGTAAGGTAAACTTGAAAAAAAAATAGTTTAAATATTTTTTAAAAAAGGTAAACATTTGTAATTTATATTTAGGATACAAAATATTGTAAGTATATATAATTACGCAGCTTGAAAAGGAAGACCAATCCATTTATTGTTGATTCCAATGTATCGTTGATAGACCCAAATAATAATGGGTTTTAGAGCGTAGAGGCAATTAGAAGAAATTCCAAAAAAATACAACACCATCCACCAAATATTTGTTAAAAACGAAACCTTGGCAATCATGGAATTCTTGAGTTGATCTTTAGTATCTAAAAATTGAAATAAGTAGAATTGAAATATTTGTTTTTTTTTTACAAAAGTGAAAAATAAGGACACATTTAAATTTTTACAAACAAATAATCATTTCTCGGGAATTTTTTGTTAAAGCTCCCGGAAAAATACGGAATAATTAAATATGGATTAATTGGATAAAATGTACGAAGCTTCAAAGATTTATTTTAGAATTAAAACTTCTGCTTCTGGAGCACGCCTCATCCAAAAAGCCAGTTCGGTCCCTCATCACTCTAGCGCTCTAGCTAGCTGATGGCTCGACTTTAACACATCAAGTTTATTTATGTTTTCTTACTTGCGTACACCACCTGATTCTGATTCGCGATCTTTCACTAGTGTACCTATCTTTCCTGTGTGGATTCATAGATTTTGCGGGTAGGAGCGTTGGTATGGTATCCATTAGCTCAAAAGGCGTTGACTTTTTTGGCTAGGTCGTTGTTTAACCTTCTCCTTAACTTTCCAATAATGCAGACGAGATCAAAAATCAAAATCACTCGAAAAATTTGCCTCTCAAAAAAACCTAAAGCGTTCTACAAGGTCTTATGACGGTGACACTCGAGCATACTTTGGAGCGAGCCAGAACGTCCGAATAGCTCCGACCCGAAACCGGCTGATGAGTCGGTTATAGTACGCATATCGTACGGCAAACGTGCATCTGCATCCATCTTATTATACTTACTAATTTTGCAAAAAAACAACCATCTTCATTACACTACTTGGTGAAATTAATCCTCCCTTCCCTACAAATTAATTGAATCTCCTTTAATTTTTTTTTTAATTTTAAACTCTTTTCAAAGTTATTGATATTTGGCGTTATCAAAGTAAAGTAATCAAATAACAAAATTTGTCCTAATTTAAAATTCTGAAACTGAAACTTATAGCCGTTTGCTGATACGAAACTTAAATATTTATGTTCGTCAACTGTCACATAAGCTCTTATTTTAAACATAAATTCTTAAGTTCTATGTCAGCAAATGGCCCTTAGATACCTATACTCTTTATTTTAGATCGGTTTATGTAATGGTCATTTAATAGAAACTTACCTGCTGTGATGTGTTTAAAAAGATCATTTAGAAGGATAGCCAACTCTTTCCGATAGATAAGGAAACACAACAATTTTATCCAGGTTACCAATTTCGTTACACAAGGGCAAAGTGCATCGAGTGCTTCGATAAGATCCTCTCGTATCATCCAAGCTAAACGAATCTCTCCAATTATAGCAGTTAGTAAAACAATTAAGTTGAAAAATATTTTAATCACAGTAAGGCGATTCAAAGAGTCTAATGGCCAGAATCCAATGAATCCTAGAACCCACTTTGCCATGCGAAAATATCCACTAATAAATTTATCCAAGGAATGAATTGAAGCCATTTTTTTTTTTAATTTATTGGCGCGCTATTTTCATGATACTCGTTGCGCTTTTTAATGAAACGAAAAAAAATATAAACCTTTTATGTAAAATATAATTTAAATATACTATAGGTTATAGGTTAGGTACAAGTGTAGGTACTTAATATAAAATTGCACTACAATCATGCAATTAGGATTAAATATTGATATGATTCTTTCAGCATTCGATGCAGTGCATTATGGATTGATGTGTATGGAAAGGTATCAAATGACTTAACTATTAAATATTAAAATAGCTAAAAGTAGTTTTTAAACAAAAACAGAACGCACTGATTGATGGTTGGTGGATAGATGGTAAAATGGATAGATTTAAATGTATTATAATTAGTTGGTTGTTATTGGTTATAGAAACGTATTTTTGTATGCATATGAATGTTTAATTCAGAGCCTTGTACTTTCTCACCATCATCGATCGCATTGCATCGCCACTAAAATAGAAATAATAATAAATAAAACATCTTGGAGGAGCAGAGGTGACACAAAAGAAATATATGTACACAATAATTAAGAGAACACCAGTGTTGTTTTCTTTTTCTAAATGTGTCAAAAAAATGTTGAAGTGCCATTGTAAAAAATGTTACAATAGGTCTGTTTGGTATCTTTTTTCAGCAAAATGTGTAAAACCTGTCAAAACAACAAAGAGATAACGAATTTCTAAAAAATGGAGAAATTTACAAGAAAGTTAACAAACGCATTGAACCACTTTTGTGTACAAAATGTCAGAATTTTACTCCTCACATCAACAATCGCATGCCAAAAGTCTGGTTTTGTTAACAGTTTGCGTTTAATTTAAAAAAAAAATCACATAAAATATTAATTTATCAAGTTATTTATTATTTATAAAGTTAATTTTCACATACCAGAAACCACAATTTCAAATTAAAAGCAAAAGATGCTAACAGCTTGGTGTTTTGACAGACTTTACTCATCTTGCAGGCAGAAATTTATGTAGCACAAATTCGCAAGTTATCCGATGAAGGGGAAATTTTTTTTCTCTCTCGATGTGCTCTCTCGTTGCAACTTTTTCGAGTTAACAAACAGGAATTTTTAATAAATTGTACAATTTTGTCAAAATTTGTACAAATTCGCAAGAAATTTCACGTTACCAAACAGACCTAATGTGTAAAATTTCATTTAGGAACGATCAATGTTAAAAATTATTGTTGATCTGTCAAACGAAATGGGTTAAACAAAATGAAAATATATTTTAGAACGAATAAATCAAAGAAATCATTTGTTTGCATCAAATTTAAGCCTAGTACGCTGCTGATGCGAAACGAAATTTTTCGGTATTCTCCAACACGACAGCGAAATGCTTACGAAAACCACAGCGAAAAAATGACAACTGAAAGCGTCACCAATTGCAAACAAAAAAACTAACACAAACGCAAAAAAATCACAGAAAGCCATGCTGTAATGAAAGATACAACAAATACAAACACAAAAAATCCTCAAATGTCACTTTTCCGCACACAATCAATGGTCCGGGCAATTAATTGAGTGCGAAAAAAGAGCGGAGACCTCTCCAAATAATCTGCTACAATCATCAATTTCGCTCATCGAACAGCGTACTGCAAAACGAAAAGGAAGACGAAATTTTTCGTTTATGAATTCGTTGTGTCATTTTTGTATGGGATTTTTCGTTTCGCATCAGCAGCGTACTAGGCTTTATTGGAAAAAAATACTTTATAAATGTTTACAGTTTGTAAATTATGTATTTATATAAAGTTTATTTTTGCAAAAAAAAAAACACGAATCTTCCAGCGAAATAGAAGATTCTTTTAAAATTCAAAATGGACACAAATTCCTTTGCAAAATATCTTCCGAAATATAAACGCAAGAAAATATCAAAAAGAATACACAAAATCGACAGCAAAAATCTATTAAAATGAATAACAAAATCAAAAGAGTTGGGCGTCGCTTTGACAGATTTTTGTGTTCCGTGTTCCTTTGGAGGTGGCTAACTACTCATGAGTAGATCTAAATGATAATCTAGTACTACCAACTATTATCGTACTTTAATTGCGAGTAGATGAAATTTGCAGGTAGACAAACCAACGTTACATAAGAGACCTCAACGCTAAAGTTTTGACAATTCCACTTACAGTTATGTTGGTTTATATCATGAATCAAAGAATACAAGATTACGCCACTTCTATTTTTTCACTTTGTTGTTGTAATTTTGACTTCGCGTCGTGACGCAATACGAGCCAAAAGAGATTCACTTTTTGTTCAATTTGTGTGAGATATATGTATAGGGGCGCGATGACTTAAAGCTATCTACATTTGTTTTTAAAGTGAATTGTTTGTTATAATGTACCTATTTGAAATATTGTGCTATATGTTTTTCTTATAGTAACAACAATAAAGCAAATATGACTGATATTTTCATTTTTTCATACCACTCTGCTTTTTTTTTGGTTGTTTTTTGACGATTTATATTTTTTGAAACAATGTAACATACATTTTAAAACAATTTTCGGTGATTTTTTATTACTTTTAAAACGAAAAGCCTTTTTTATCATTTAATAACCCGCACACAAAAAGCCATCTTCACTGCAATTTACTTTGGTTTGACATTTGTTGTTGTTGTTTTACAGTATGTCTGAAGAGAGATTGATTATTTTAGTGGAGGAGCATGAGTATTTGTACAATACTATAAGCTTAAGGCACAATACAAATGTGCAGTATTTCTACTTTGTTAATAGATTATTGTTGTTCATTTTAAATTTAAAAACCTTCACAAAATATCTGCACTTGATTTATAGAATGACAATTCAATTGATTTTAATCAGCTGATTCTCTTAAAGTCACTTGTTGTGTCGACGCGTCCGTAATGCTTGCAAACCTACGAAAGCATCAAAAAACGCGAACGCGCCATTGGAAATCAGCCATAATGTGGCATATATAATATAGGTATTGTTCAAATGGGTGTAATGTATGTGAGAGTGTATTAGCGAAAATAACACGTATATATTTTGTGTATGCTTGAAGCAATAAAATCAACACGTTTGACCAATTTCAAACAATGAAAGCATACCTGGATATACACAATGCGGCGTTTCTCGTAGTCACGTCACGCCAAGAATTCGAAAAATTGAAAAAAAGATTCGTCGTGACGACGATTTTCATTTTTTCTAGGTAAAGGCTCTCCCAAACCAACGCGAATATTTCAGAGCGACGACGAAACTTTCGCCTGTCTTAATTTATTTACATGGAGATTAATGGGAGCACCCACACTGGCGCGATGCGAATCTTCGAACATTACTCAGTCGTCGCATATTCGCGCGAATGTTTCGCGTTGGTTTGGGACAGCCTTAAAGCCCGAACCACACTACTCTCGTGTGGTGTGTTGGGTAGTGTCGCTATCGCTCTAATGTATTTCATATGCGTAGAGCCATATTTGTATCGTGTGATGTGTTGTGTCGAAATCTATGAAATACATTGGAATGACAGCGACACACTACTCCACAACACACCACACGAGAGTAGTGTGGATCGGGCTTAATTTACAGATTTTTCAAAACAAGAAATTATCAAATGTAACTAACAAATAAATTTATTGATAAATCTATTGTTATGTATGTTATTTTAATTATATTTTACTGATTTTTTTTTTTTACAAAAATGAATTTTTGTCTTAAAAACGCTCGCTGCATTGTGAATTGGGCGACGATTTTATAACTAGAAAAAGATGACAGCGGTTCTCGTCACGTTCACGTCTCGTTTCCTCGCCGCATTGTAAATAAGGCTACAGTCTACACAGGAACTTGTTTCCACCATCTTTGAAGACCGTAGTGAAAAAATATAATTATTTGTATGACTGCTTTTAAGCGAAGCAATTTCTTCTTGCGATTTTTATGCACGTTAGCGAGGACGTATGTGATGGCCGGGGTAGCAACAAATTACAGAGTTATCATATACATATATAATATAATCACAATTCACAAATTTATATAACTATCCAATAACAATTTCTATATATGTATTTATATAACTGCTTGTAGAACTGTTATATATGTTCCAGACTTCTGGACGATCTGAAAATATACATTTTTGTTAACAATAATAAGTATTATAAAGCATACAAATCATATATTTACATAAAAACGAAGTGATCTTTAAATATTATTCGCGAAGGAAGGAACTACAAAAATGGTATTCATTTGCTTGATTTTCAATAATAATTTACACAAATAAATTATAGAAAAAGTTAGCTTAAAGCAATTTCATACAAATAAAGAATATAATAAAATAAATTTTACTTGAATCAGTTTAATTATTTCTGATATTACCGCGGGTAAACTTTCTTCCTCAAAATGCCTACTGTTTCTTGCTAAAGTCTGTGATTTTAGGATGAATATTTTTTCATGAATTTCGATTTTTGTTTGCTCTCTCTTCGCTTTTATGTGGACTATTAGATTTTGTAACGTAAAAATTATCTCATACCGAGGCAAAAAGTTGCAAAGATGGTGAGAAAAAAGGTGCTTTCATGGGACTTCCTCTCTGTGATTTAGCTAAAGCAAAAAGAATCAATAATTTGACTTTCTTGTTGCATTTATACCAATCACTAAAGTACAAAACATCCGACAGTGTTAAGCACTTAAATGAAACAATTTAAAAACTACTGATTTTGTAAATTAAATAAGAAAATTAAATTTTACATTTCTGGTAACACTTTCACCACCATAGCAATATGTAAAAAGTTGAGTTAAGGTCGCAAAAGCGTAGCTCAAATATGTAAATTTCGCTAATCCAGAAGTCTAAAAAATATATCAAAAATATGTAATAATATTTCGTAGTTTTTAAGTTTTAATTATTAATCAATAATCACCAATAGTAGATTAACCAAAACGATGGCCAAAATAATGCTTGCAGATACAAAATGGATAAAAACCATAAACTTATAGATTCGATTGAAACTATTAAAAATGTATATAATGTTTTGCTGGCGTCTTAGAAGTTTTGTAAGGTCATTGTAGAGGACATCATTACTTGAAGGATCCAAATCTGAAGAAAGTTCCAAGAAAATAAAAAAAAATACGAAGAAATCGAACTTACATCTTGATGTGTGGATCCTAAAAGAGGTTTTGAAGTCTTCTTGGAGACATTGATAGGAAACAGAAATGTACATGCAGAAGTACAAAAATGCCCCATCAGTACCGGATATTCCGAATATTGTAATAGTTCCAGCATTTGCAAGAAAACAGAATATAAGCGAGTAGAGGGTTTTGTCGTTTATCTGAGTCATGTCTTCATAGGGCAGACTTCATAGCAATAACTTAGATAATGTTAAGACCTTTAAGATTGCAAATTTGTTTTTGAACTTACGCAACTTGAAATGGTAGCGAAACCCAACTATTTCTGTTTCCATTCACGAAGTACTGATAACACCAATTTATAAGAGGTTTTACAGCATACGAGGTACTTGTTAAAAAGGCGTTTACCCAGACTACAATGCACCAAATAGTTGTAAAAAAAGAAACCTTGGCAATCATGTTGTTCTTCCTAAAGTTCTTCGTATCTGAAAAAAAAAAATAAAAAAAAAGTTTTTCACTCACTTATGTAGGTACCTTTAATATTCTAACACTATTCTACTTGCCTGTTTTACAGTGTTCGAAGAGAGCTTTCAAAGTGAGTTTGAGATCTTTGCGATAGAATAGAAAACAAATCAATTTCATCCACGTTATCGTCATTGTCAGATATGGGCAAATAGCACCGAGTGCGTTAAGAGGATCCCTTCGTAAAAACCACGCAAATCGAATTTCTCCAATAGTCGCCACAAACAACAGAGTTAAATTGAAGACAATTTTAATTTTGGTTAGCCGATTTAAAGGGTCTATAGGCCAAAAGCCTAGAACTTTAAGAGCCCATTTGCTTATATGAAAAAATGACAATTCAATCGAATCCGAACGAGAGAACTGAAACAAACCCAAAGCCATAATATGTGTTCGGTTTTGTGAATAATAAGGCCTAGTGACGAGTCTTTATTAAAGACAGAATGGTCTCTATAGGGTTGTAATTAAACTGCACGAGCAGCCTAGTAATTATTTATATTAAAATATTGTATGAATATGATCGATTAGATTAGTATCTCTCTATGTTTTTCCGGCTTGACCCTTATTTTTTATTGTCAAACATTGAGGTAGCTTTAAAAAATTAATTTCATATTTGTAATGAAAAAAAAAGAAGTTTTGTTACTTAGCAAAGCCTAAAAACTTCGTATAAAATAATTTTCATGAAGGGAAAGAGTTTATTTAGGCACCAGATGTTTTTTTTCTGTATTTTTTTTTTTAATTCGAATTTAAATGATTAAAAACAAACAGGAATTTTAAAAGGTTTAAAATCAAATTTTATTGTTGTCTATGGTCTCTTCTCGGGTAATTTGGAGGTATTATCGTCTCGTAGTCAGGACAGACAGGTCAGGTATCACCGGAAGATTATTCTTCATTAGAATACGTATTCAATGCAACAATAAACGTATGTAGTTATAATAAAACAAAAAAACCGCAAGGAAACTCAAAATCAGTGCAACAATGACTTAATTAAAAGTGCTAGGGGGAGTTCATGTTTTTGGAACAAGATGTAAATAGATACTGTTCTGCCTTTAATATACGGAAGTGACTCTAGACATGCCAATTATAACAGTTTTGGTTTATAAAAGTACTGTTTATGCGGCCCCGCAGGGCCAGGGCTCTCCGCCGGTGGACATACTTCAACCCACTTCAACCAACTTCAAATTCAGGCCCACTTTTAATCTCGAAAAACTGTTATAACTGTTATAAGTTCGCATTTATCTAGTCTCGTTCTTAATATACACTTGCAAAACTGTTTATCCGTTTGTGCTCCAATGAAAAAGGATATTCGAGTTTTCCGATAGAAAAATAATAAATTTCATAGAAAATATCAATTGTTTTTATCGTTGGCCGATTATGTAAAATACAGCAAAGCCCTCAGGGATTTCCAGTATCCCTAATATCGGGTTTTTCAATAAGAGCGCTACAAAAGTTTTTTTTTAAATAAAACAAAAACGGTTTTGGATATCAATGAAATTCTTTATTCCTTTGAAAGTACGTTTGATGCCATTATGTATGTACGCTTGCAGAAGTCCAGACGCTGAACCCAATTTTCGACGGTTTTCAAGCATAAATCGGCCGATACTGCTGCAATTTCACGTTCGATATTCGTACGAAGTTCATCAATCGTCGCTAGCTTGTTGGCATAGACCATAGACTTGACGTAGCCCCACAGGAAATAGTCTAACGGCGTCAAATCGCACGACCGAAGCGGCCAAGCGACTGGCCCATTTCGTGAGATAAAACGTTCTCCAAACTTGGTTTCCAATAAATTGATCGTGACATTCGCTGTGTGGCTTGTATCCATATCATCCAATTGGGGCCAAAAATATTCGGTTATCATTGAACGGTAGCGATCCCCATTCACAGTAACGTGCCGGTCTTGATCATCACGGAAGAAGGACGGCCCAATGACCTTCGCCGGCCCATAAACCACACCAAACCGTAATTTTTTCGAGATGCAATGATGACTCATGGAGTACGTGTGGATTGCTGCCTGACCAATTCCGCATATTTTGTTTATTGACGAAGCCATTCAGCTAAAAATGAGCCTCATCGCTGAAGATGATTTTTCGATGAAAATCCGAATCATTTTCAAGTTGTTGCTCAGCCCAATTCACGAACATACGACGCTTCTGGTGGTCAAGCGGCTTCAGTTCTTGCGTCAATTTAATCTTGTAAGGATATAGGCCAAGATCTTTTCAAAAAATTCGCCACAACGACGGCAAAAGATGCCCAACGCTTGAGAACGACGTGTGAGAGACTCATTTGGGCTTTCTGCAACTGAAGCCTCAGCGGCAGCAATATTCTCGACACTACGGGCACTTCTTTGTCTCACTGGAACGGGAACATTTTGTACTGTGCCTGTGGATTCAAATTTTTCCACTAGACGCTCAATTGTTGACGACCATAAATTGGACGTAGCGCTCTTAACGCTGAGGCCACTGACTCCGAATTTCGGTAGTAAATTTTAATAATTTCGACTCGTTGTTGGCTCGTATATCTTTTCATCATGAAATGGCAAACCTTACTGAAGTAAAATGTCAAAAGAGCGACAAGAAATATGGCGTCGTTTGCTGTCCCTGTTGCTCTACTTTTGTGGCGTCCCTGTTGAAAAACCCTTTATAAAAATGTCATTTATAAATTATTTGAGAAGAATTCAGCAAGACATTTCGTGCGATCTATAAAACACAAAACTTCGTAAGAAAAAAGAGGAAATAATCAAAATTTCCAGCTGAAATTAATTTCTGTGATAAATCTCCAAATAAGACTGATACAATCTGTGTTATGGTTTCGGACTTTTTTCAACAAGTTTACAAACTCCCTGATTCCAGTGATAGTTATAGATGTGATAATCTTAAAAATAATGTGCAATATTTTCCTCAACTACACTTTTCCATTCAGATAATAATTAGCGAAGCTGTGGTAAAAGAATATATTTTAAGACTGAAAAACTGAATTTTCTTTGGACCAGACGAAATTCCATCTTGAATCATTAAACAATGCAATGGGTGTTTTTTTAGACATGTGGTTTTCAAGAAGAAATAAAACGCATATAATTTAATGTTATGGCCAAGAATTTAGCTTTATTATAAAGATAAGGGTTTGCCATTATGTTTTAAAAATTATTTCGGGCAAATGTCATTCGAATAAACGGCTGACTCGAATATATTCCAGCCGAAAGGCCCAATTTCCGACAGCTCCAATTGTTGCGCGCGATGGCGGATGGACTCATACGGGTCTTCTTCGATACTCTGCTCCACAGCAGCAATAGCGTGTTCGGTGCGCACTGTACGGCGTCTCTGAGGATGCGCATTATCAACTAGAGTTTATGCGATTTTTCCATTATGTCGACCGAATATTAGACGCAGCGCGCGATGCGTCGCGCGAACCGAACCATTATTTTGGTAAAAAATTTGCACGATTTGCAAACGTTGTTCAGGAGTAAGTGTATTGATTATGAAATGACAAACCAAACTGAGCATAAATCAAGTGACAGTTGTCAAAAAGACCAACTACGCAAAAAGTATTGTCAGATTGAAAACCACACTTCTATAAAAAAACACCCTTTATAGGAGATATATGTATGTATATTGTATATGCATCCTTTTTCAACTTGTAGCTGGTTTTTCCTTTTATTGGTTTTTCAGGACTTACTGTGTAATATTTAAACTTTGGGTTTAGTTAGCCAACGGCATGTTGGCTCGGGGTGTCGAAATAATATATGTAAAATGTAATATGAATCTGTAGAACTGTTTTTGAAAAAAGAAGATTTTCCTTAAAAGCAGTAAATTTATTGTATTTTTTAATCATTTAATAAGTTTTAAAAATCTATAAAACTGTTTGTAAAATTGTAAAATAAGATCCTGACGTCTGAATGATCTGAAAATAAATATTTCATAAGATAAATTAATTTTTTTTAAGCATAGGTATTAACAATTCTAGCTACATAAATGCGAAGGGAGTGAAAAAATCTGCGAGTAAAAGGTACTGACAAAAAAACTAATTGTGATAATTTTAATTATAGTTCATAATTTATTGGTGCCTATAAAGAACTTGCTTATGAATTTTATACATTTCCTAAATGTTCATTAAACTTTAGCCACTCCTTTTGATTTTGTGCAATGAGAAGATGAAAATTCAATTTTGTGTAGGTAAATATGTACATGTAATATTATGTACAGTTCAAAAAATATCAAATTCAAAATTATAGCTTTTTCAGCAAAAAAGATTAAAATTTCATTTTCGTAAGAGAAATAGATTTTTGTAAAAAAGTTCTCAAAAGTTACAATATCAGCACAATTTGATATCTTGCGATAGGTATTGTGTTAAGTGCTTTGCGTACTTTTCTCTCAGAATCTATTGCTCTTACGCAAAAAAATTTGGAAATTTATTTTGAAAAATATTATAAGCTATAAAATGTCTGTTTAAAGCATTTTTTCACAGTGGTTCCAACTACCTCCAAGAATATGTTTAAAATGTCAAAACAGAGCTCAACACTAAAACCAACGTTTTTCAGAGTTTTTTGAAGTCAAAAGTTGTAAGTGATAACAATATAGAATCTTTCTGGTTTTCCTAACATAAATCTGTGAAATTAAAATTGAATATATTTTTCATCAATTTGTCTTCGCATTTTTTGTGAAACAAAAACCGTATCTCTTACCGAAGCAAAAAGCGGCAAAGATGGTGTGAAAAATGGTGCTTTCATGGGACTTCCTCTCTGTGATTTAATCAAAGCAAAAAGGATCAATAATTTAACTTTCTTGTTGCATTTATACCAATCACAAAAGTATAAAACTTCCGATAATTTCAAGCACTGCAATTATTTTAAGAACATTTTAAATAATAAAATATGACTTGAAGTTAAAATTTTACATTTTCGTCAACGCTTTCAGCTCCAAAGCAACATGCGAATAGATGATTCGATATCCCAACGACGTAGATTATATAATTCAACTTAAAAAATCCAGAAGTCTAAAAATTTAATAAAAAAACGTATTCTTGATTTGGAAGAATAAATTTAAAAAAAAAATCACCAAGGTAAGAATGACCAATAGAATTGCCAAGCTAAGGCTTGCAGATACAAAATGGATAAATGTAATAAACTTATAGACTCGATTGAAACTTTTAAAAAGTTGATCAATTTTTTGCTGGCGTCTAACAAGCTCGGTTAAGTTGTTGTAAAGGACTTCATGACTGTCATGACTGGCTGAATCCAAATCTAAAGAAAGTTTGTAATACGTATGTACATCTATAGTTATTCCAAGTACGAATACAAAAAAACCAAACTCACCTTTTGATGTATGAGCCTTTACAGTCTGCTTGAAGTCCTCTTGTAGACATTGATAAGCACCAGATATATACATGCAGAAGCACAAAAACGCCCCATCAGTTCCGGTGATGCCAAAGGTTGTAATAAATCCAGCATATCCCAGAATCCAATATATAAACGCATATAAGGTCTTCTCATTCATTTGACTCATGTCTTCGTAAGGTAGGCTTTAAGAAAACGACATATAGTATATGTGAAGACTATTAAGAGCTTTGCACTTACGCAGCTTCGTAGGGTAGGGCAATCCAATAATTTTTCTGTCCATTTATGAAGAACTGATAGGCCCAAATTATAAGCGGTTTTAAAATAAACATGAAACTAGCTGATAAACCATTCATGTAAAGCACACAACACCACGTATTTGAAAGGAAAGAAACCTTGGCAATGAGTGAGTTCTTTTTGAAGTTTTTTGTATCTAGAAATTTAAATAGTTCCATTGTACCGACATATATACATTGATAGCTAGGTTGATTTTGTGTTTGAAAACTTCAAAATTTCTCACCTGTCTTACAATGTTCGTAAAGACTTTTCAAAATAAGTGCCACGTCTTTGCGATAGTACAGAAAACAAATCAATTTCATCCCAGTTACCATCTTAGTTACACACGGGCAAATAACATCAAGGGCTCTTAAGGGCTCCCTTCGTAAGAACCAGGCTAATCGAATTTCTCCAATAATTGCCGTTAGCAAAAATGAAAAACTCAAAACTAGTTTGATTTTTGTTATTCGTCCCAAGGGATCAAGTGGCCAGCAACCAAGTAATCCTAGAATCCACTTGCTTATGCGAAAAAACGAGACTTCAAATGAATCCGAACGGGAGAACAGAAACACACTGCGAGCCATTTTTAAAGTTTTGCGACTAACAACAGCTAGTTGAGAGTCTTTTATAAGGGAAACAGTAAATGGTCTATTCGAGGTCACATTGCGAGTTTGTGATAGAAGTAGCAATTAGCTGGGCGGTTTCGAAAGATCACTGAGTATAGATATTATATCTTTTTGCGATAAACTTTTATTCTGCATTTATTGCAAAAAAAAATCAGAAACTAGGTATGAATATAGATTTTAAAAGTTTGACTCTCTTTTCTTTTAATTAAATATTCATACAAAATGTAAAGTTTTAATATTATGAAAACTTTATTGCTTATTAAGAAAAAAAAATGTTTACGTACTTGCCCATTTAAAGTCAAGAGTTCGTACTTACTTTTAAACTTACTTTTTCGTATGTTCATATATAGAGAAAAAGTAGTGAATTTAGCAGATGTTGAATACATGAATAATCTCCTAGACAATTGTGGTAATTTAGAGGATGCGGTAAACGAATAAATTGCTTTGACAGTTGTTATCACAGTTTAACCATATGAAGATGAGAATGTTTCGTACGTTTCACCCTCCAAAACCCACTTGTTTACATTGTTGTATTTGTAATTTTTTCCCCCGTCGATGAATAGATGTGAATTGCAACAACAATTTAACCAGGTGTGTGAAGAACCCTACTGTCTGGACCCACTTGTGCATGGATTGTGAGAAAGAGAGGTCACCATACTCAGTGAAAGCTGAAACAAAATTACTTCTCTAATCGAGTTTACATTACCTACAAAAAATAATCAAAGCTTTTTTTCATTTAAAGAAACTTTTGAAACACACATTTTGTGGCACTACACTCACCACTTACAAAAATAAACTTGAAAAAGTGTGGGGAAAAGAAAAACAAAATGCCTATAGCCACAAACAATCTCTGTAGGTGTCCTTGAGAGAACGTTTTGCAATGATCCAAGAAAGATTTACAAAGTTGGGTCAGTGAATTTGCTTGACTGGCTGAACACAATAGACGCGCGATCGAACGCGCGTTCGCACCTATCAAAGTTAAAATACGTGAAATATCGTAAGTATAACTAGATTTTACAACTAAGTATAGTTCGATTCTAAGTGTAATTCGATTTTACATACAATATTTTCCGACTCGTAAGTCAATTTTCAAATTATTGAACAGTTTGAAACCTTTATGATTCAATACATTTTGAGATCTATTTGTTCTGGAGAACGGCAACCTAAAATCTCTTCTATTTCTTAAAATACGGCTCATTATTTTAAATATAAAAACAAGTTAATTCATTATTGTTTTTTGCTCAATGGTAAGTCATGTTAAAGTTTCTGTCATTAATTGAATTTGTGTCAATCTACCGCAAATACATCTCATTCCCCTAATCTGCAATTTTTGTAACCTTTGTGACATAGAAATAGTATATTGTTGAACAATATTTAAAATGGTTATTAACATTAAATCATATAGAAAAAAAAAAATTAAATGAAATTGACGGAATAAAGAATGGTCAAGTCTAATAAGCTGACATTCTGGTATGAATAGTACAATAAATAATAATAATATTAAATTATATATTTTTATTGGACAAACCATTGATATTCTACTCCTTATTCTCTTCTATAAAAGCAATATTATAACATTTATGTAGTTTATTTCAGCTTCAAAATTTAATTCTTTATCAGTAATAATTCCTTTTTCATTGATAACAATATTTTGAACAGAATCTCCATTGATTACAATAGCTTTGGATTTAGAAGCTTATTAATTTTAAATTAAATTTTATAATTTTTAAATCAGCATTCAGTTGATTGAAGTATCAACCGCAAACTGTCTAGCCTTTGCGTGTCTAATTGTAAGTACACTCTCCACATCATTTATATAAATTATGAATAGAAGTGTTCTCTATACAGTTCCTTGAGGTTCACCAAGAGTAACCGTCATAAGTTCCGAAAATTTATTCTACACTTCGATTCACTGAGTTTTGGTTCGATAAATAACTTTTGAAACATCAAAGTTCTACTCCTTGAATACCTCAAATGAAATCGACTATAACCTTCTTTACCGCAACGCATTCAATGGATTCTATGGGTCGGGGCCTTGCCTGGCATACAGACGATCAAGTCGTGTTATTCTAAAGCTTTTTTTGGAGAAATTTCCACTGGATGGTGAAACTAGGCCTTCTTTCATGGTGATGCCAATTCAGCAGCAGCTGGAATTGCTGTCTTTGGTGACTAGATTATACTTATTTGTTCTTTCGAAGAGTCTATAAGTTCCGGTCTTAAAACAAAGCCAAACCATCTGGGTATTGTTTCGACTGCAAAACTTTTCAATCTCCTTAACTGCCTGAGCACAATGGCGACGGAGCTGCATGCGGACTAGCTGTCAAAATATTGAATACACATAATTTCAATATTTCTTACACAACGCAACGTAGCTCCAAACGGAGCTGCAGCTGCAGCTGCAAGAGTTCACCAACTTTTAACTTTTGCATGCAGCATTTTTGACATTTCAAAATTGATGGAGGCGAACAAGCTCATTACAACTCGATGAATGTTTATATAGGGGTTGAAATAAGTTGCAAGCTCTCTTCAATCCCTCATGTTATAGATATCAAGACATCAAAAAAAGTACGTACTATTGTAGCTGCAGCTCCACTTCCAGTTGCAGCATTCTATTGTGTTCAAGCAGTAAACCGTACGCCCAGGATCTTCTTTCTCTTTTATCCTGGCTGTTGCTTAAACGGAAGTTAGAAACCTAGTTGAGACTCATTCCTCCGCAGGAAACAATTTAAAATATTAATTTTTGTGTACAAAAAAAATCAGAAACTCGTTTTTGAAATACCGAATTTTTATAAAAACATAATTTTTTTTTAAGTATCCAAGCATGATACCTACTAGTTAACCATATTTACTAAATTTTAATTTAAGTTGAAAACAAGTATTGAGTGTAGTTCGATTGTAATATAGTATGTGAAACAGAAGCGAAGGTGCTCCACCGTGCTGTTCGGTTGCTATCGACTGTCAGACTCAGAGTCAGAATGTCAATTTATTAATATTATGCTTCAATGTTTATACAAAATTTTACAAAAAAGCTTTTTAATTCCTGTTGTTTGTTTGTTCATGTTTGACATTTGATGGCATTGCCAGTTATACAAAATTATTATTATAATTATTTACTTTTTTATAGTGTAGCCAGAAGGGCTATATATTTTTATAATGAATCTGTGATTAAATAAATTAATGAAAGAAAACGTGACATTCATTATATTGGTATTTCAAAATACAAAATGGTGTCTTCTAAAACAGCTTGTGAGATAAAATTTAAATCATAAAAATTAGTGATGTTTTTGTGTTATCTATAGCAAATAAAAGTCTTTTTCAATGTCGCCATAGATACTTTATGAGTGAAATCTGTAGACTTTTCTGTAATGGCGTCGCTAACTTTCGATATCAGTTTTATTCGTCCAACAATATCGTCACGCTCTCAAAAACACATGGCTTTTGATTAATACTTGGCGTGTTTTTTTTTGCAATACCGGAGCGATTTGGTTGAAAAAAAAACGGCATTGGGTATATGCTACGCGATGACAGGACAAAAAAACTATCGACAACAATAGTAGGTACCTATGTATGTACATAATTCACGCCAGTAACACCAGTTTTCTCCGTGCTTAGGTAAAACCCTGAGAATTCTCAGCTAAGCCCGAATGTGATTAGTTGTTGTTGTATTTAACATGTAAATTGCTTAGCCCGGACTTTTTTTTTATCGACTAATTTCCTATGGTCTTGCGAAAAAACAAGCCTACTATAAGAGCCATTTCACACATACCCGGCGGCCGGCACCGGCACCGATTAGCCGGTTTTTTCAACAAATAATGTCGTTTTCGAGTGGACGTTCGGAGCTACTCTTTTTTCACTCCTTTTACTCCAAATTTTCCATTTTCCATAGGAATGGAACAGTTCCGAAATCCAAACGAAAACGACATAAGTATACTTTAACACATACCCGGCACTGTGTAGCCGGCAGATGTCAGTGTAGGTATGCAAAGTGATTTGTTTAGTTCTGCGATTCCCTCTTGCCAGACTACTTGACACAAAACACAAAACAACTCTTATCTCGTACACTGGAGATACCAACTTAAAACCAGGAAAGCAAAGAAAACATCTACCGGCCCGGCAGCCGGCTATTGCAGTGAGCGAAGCCGGCAGCATTGACCGGCGATCGGCTGCCGGCTGCCGGAATCGCCGTCGGTCGGTACGTGTGAAAGGTCCCATAAGATTTACTATACCAAATGGTGTTTGGCCGGTGCCGGTAGCTAGATTTCATTTCTTTAAAATATACTTTTTCACACAAATAAAAACGCGTCTTTTCTGTTTCATGAATTTATTAAAACATTCGTTTATTCAAATAATGGATATCCCTTCCTAACCGGCAGTCTCTCTACATTCAGCACATTCCGCTTAGTTTATTTGCCTCTTACATTATTCTTTGGAAGTGTTGCCACAACAATGAAGTTCGATCAATATTTGTATGTAAATATATTATAGTACATAATCACAATTAACAAATTTTTATAACTATCCAATAACGATTTCTAGATACCTATATTTATAAAACTGCTTGTAGAACTGTTATATATGTTCCAGACTTCTGGACGATCTGAAAATATATATTTTTGTTAACAATAATACATATTATAAAGCATACAAATCGAATATTTACATAAAAACGAAGTGATCTTTAAATATTATTCGCGATTTAAAGGCTAGAAGGAACAACAAAAATGGCATTCATTTGCTTAATTTTCAATAATTATTAGGATAATTAACACAAATAAATTATAGAAAAAGTCAGCTTAAAGCAATTTCATAAAAATAAAGAATATAATCAAATAAATTTTACTTAAATCAGTTCAATTATTTCGGATATTACCGCTGGTAAACTTTCTTCCTCAAAATTCCTACTGTTTCTTACTAATGACTGTGATTTTAGGATGAATATTTTGTTCATTAATTTAAATTTGTATTCTCTCGCTTCGCTTTTATGTGAACAGTTAGATTTTGTAACGTAAAAATTATCTCATACCGAGGCAAAAATTTGCAAAGATGGTGAGAAGAATGGTGCTTTCATGGGACTTCCTCTCTGTGAATTAGCTAAAGCAAAAAGAATTAATAATTTGACTTTCTTGTTGCATTTATACCAATCGCAAAAGTAGAGAACCTCCGATAAGTTATAGCACTTAAATGAAAAAATTTAAAAACCACTGATTTTGTAAATTAAATAAGAAAATTAAATCTTACATTTCTGGTAACACTTTCACCACCATAGCAATATGTGAAAAGTTGAGTTAAGGTCGCAAAAGCGTAGCTCAAATATGTAAATTTCGCTAATCCAGAAGTCTAAAAAATATATCAAAAATATGTTATATTATTTCGTAGTTTTATTTTTTAAATATAAATCACCAATAGGAGATTAACCAAATTAATTGCCAAGATGATGCTTGCAGATGCAAAATGGATAAAAACCATAAACTTATAGATTCGATTGAAACTTTTAAAAATTTCTATAATGTTTTGCTGGCGTCTAAGAAGTTTTGTAAGGTCATTGTAGAGGACATCATTACTTGAAGGATCCAAATCTTAAGAAAGTTCTAGTTAATTATTCCAAGAAAATAAAATAAAATACGAAGAAAGCGAACTTACATCTTGATGTGTGGATCCTAAAAGAGGTCTTAAAGTCTTCTTGGAGACATTGATAGGAAACAGAAATGTACATGCAGAAGTACAAAAATGCCCCATCAGTACCGGATATTCCGAATATTGTAATAGTTCCAGCATGTGCAAGACAACAAAATATAAGCGAGTAGAGGGTTTTGTCGTTTATCTGAGTCATGTCTTCATAGGGCAGACTTCATAGCAATAACTTCGATAATTTTAAGACCTTTAAGATTGCAAATTTGTTTTTGAACTTACGCAACTTGAAATGGTAGCGAAACCCAACTATTTCTTTTTCCATTCACGAAGTACTGATAACACCAATTTATAAGAGGTTTTACAGCATACGAGGTACTTGTTAAAATGGCGTTTACCCAGACTACAATGCACCAAATAGTTGTAAAAAAAGAAACCTTGGCAATCATATTGTTCTTCCTAAAGTTCTTCGTATCTGAAAAAAAATAAAAAAAAAGTTTTTCACTCACTTATGTAGGTACCTTTAATATTCTAACACTATTCTACTTGCCTGTTTTACAGTGTTCGAAGAGAGCTTTCAAAGTGAGTTTGAGATCTTTGCGATAGAATAGAAAACAAATCAATTTCATCCACGTTATCGTCATTGTCAGATATGGGCAAATAGCACCGAGTGCGTTAAGAGGATCCCTTCGTAAAAACCACGCAAATCGAATTTCTCCAATAGTCGCCACAAACAACAGAGTTAAATTGAAGACAATTTTAACTTTGGTTAGCCGATTTAAAGGGTCTATAGGCCAAAAGCCTAGAACTTTAAGAGCCCATTTGCTTATATGAAAAAATGACAATTCAATCGAATCCGAACGAGAGAACTGAAACAAACCCAAAGCCATAATATGTGTTCGGTTTTGTGAATAATAAGGGCTAGTGACGAGTCCTTACAACAAACCTAAAATGGTCTATATATAGGGATGTAATTAAACTTTACGAGCAACCTAGCAATTATATATGTATTAAAATGAATGATCGATTAGATTGGTACCTATGTATATCTATCTCTTTCCGGTTTGACTTTTTTTTTTTCATTGATAAACACTAAGGTAGCTTTACAAAATTAATTACATATTTATAACGAAAAAAAAAAGTTTTGTTACTTAGCAAGGCCTAAAAACTTCGTATAAAATAATTTTCATGAAGGAAAATAGTTTCTTTAGGAACCAGATGTTTTGATTTTGAATTCGAATGGAAAAAAAAACTTTAAAGTTTTAAAGAATTTCAAAAGGACAGCACAGGTATCACCGGAACACAATTCTTCATTAGAATACCCAACCAATGCAACAATATACGTATAGTAAAATTAAAAAAAAAAACCTAAAGCAACTCAAAATCGGTCCATAAATGACTTAGTTAAAAATCAAATATAAGTTTTTGTAGAAGAATTAGAATCCAGGTCTGGACCTAAAGGATACTACCTCACAAGTGTCCTGATGTCATTCACGATAGGCTTTAAACGAGAGACTCGGTCTTCCTTATACTGCTTTAATCCAAGTTAAGGTCGAACTAGAATATTCGGAAGGTCACGCAAGTGGTCGTACGAAACCGAGGGAATTCAAAGATTTCATAATTATATTGTGCCCATAATTGCGATTTGGTACTGTTCGTCTAGTTTTCGTTAACTTTTGCCGTCGGACGTGAAGAGCGCTCATCGACCGCTCATTCGTAAGTAGATGGATGCAAAAATCAAAATTGTGAAAGAAAACTAAAAAGAATTTGGCGCTTGATGAATGAGTGAAGTAAAATCTATTCTTTTAATTAATTTATGTCACATTGAATTTTAGTGGTTTCGCAAAGTAAATAATTAAAAGCCTATCACTCTGTGCTGTGAAAATTGACATTGAACAAACAATTGTTCAATTTGTTTTCTCACTTTCAACCACTCCAGTGCATTATGGGTGGCTTGTGAAATTGATGTTTCGGAAAGCTACTTTTCAGTCGGTTTTGACATAAGCTTCCGACAGCTTCCGCCTATTCTAGTTCTACCTTTATACTGGGATTTATAAAAGTGCGCAAAAAAACGCTATGTTTAAATACTTATTATTCTGTTTATCACCATTAATTAAGCTGAGTCCTTGTTGTATTTTACATGGAAATTATTTATTAAGCCCTAAAACACACACATCCACTACTAAACTGTTAATTTTAATTTTATTTTAATTCATAAATACATTTTCTTCTAATTAATTCGAATGAATTAATATTATTGTACTTCGAACTCATTGTCAAGTGTAAACCCAACCCAGTAAAGCAGTCGGTGGTTGGTAGTGGTACCAGGGTTTCATTTTCTTTTATATAAATCTGTATAACCGTTTTTGAAAAAATGACGTCTCGCTTAAAAGCAACAAATTTTGTATCCATTTTGATATTTTTATTCAATGATAAGTTTGTAAAATCTATAATACTGTTTGTAAAATTGTAAAATAAGATCCCGACGTCTGGATGATCTGAAAATAAATATTTCATAAGATAATTGTAGGTATATAAATAAATTCCACGAAAATTCGAAGGGAGTGATTAAATCTGCGAGAAAAGGCACTGAAAAAAAACTAATTGCGTTATTTTTTAATACATAATTCATTTAGATAAACAAATATAAAAATAAGCCTGAGGCGATTTCCAGAATATAAGATATTGCACTTAAGCTATAGGTAAATTTCGTCTTCATATATTTCATAGCCATATAAAATTAGGCGAATAAAATAAAATATATATAATTGCGATAAAACCTAATTTTGTTGCGTATGAAGAACTTGTTTTGGCATTTAACACATTTCCTAAGATGTCCTATAAATTTTAGCCACTGCTTTTGATTTTGTGGAATGAAAAGGTTAAAATTCAATTTTGTGTAAGAGACATACATTTTTTTTTTTTAAAAGGTCAAACGTTACACACAATATTAATGCAACTACCCATCTTACCATCTTGTGTGCGGGTCCGCGTACTTTTTTCTCAGAATATATTCGTCTTACGAAAAAAGTTTTGGAAAAATAATAAGCAAAAATTTTTGTTTTAAGCATTTTTTCGAAGAAAATTGATAGTTTTGGAGATATTTACAAAAAACCAAATTAAATGCACCCACGGAAAAAAATTCCCAAATGGTTTGTTGCTGAGTTCCAAAAATATAGTAAAATGGAAAGCAAAAATGTATGTAATACCTATGAGTTTCTTGACAAGGTCAAAAACATTAAGTTAAATGAAAATGAGGTTTTAGTATCTTTTGATGTAGTGGCATTATTCCCAAGTATCCCAATCAAAGAAACATTAGAATTGTTAAAAAAAAATGGCTAGATGAACTAGAAAATAATGAGGAAAAAAAAAACTTTATTATGACGCTGCCAGTTTATGCTTGGAGTGTAATTGTTGTCAATTTTTAAACAAATTCTACAAAACAACTGAAGGCACAACAATGGGAAATTCTTTATCTCCTTTCCTTTTTGTGTCGACCTTTGAAAACACCATCGAAGAAGAAGGAAATTTCTAGGCCGTGTGGACAAGATATGTGGATGATATTTTTTCTCTTCCATAGATTCAAATAAAGTCCCGGACTCCATCGAACTCTTCAATTCAAAATGGCCCACATTGAAATTTACCTTTGAGATGGAAAAAGATATAAAGTTACCTTTATTGGATCTCCTTATAAGCAGAAATAGGGAGAACAAAATAAAATGTTCGATCTATAGGAAACCTACTAACATTCCTCGATATATTCCAAAGGATTCGTGGCTTTCAATACCATGGTGCTTAGATTATGTTCAGTTACGATGAATGCCAAAAATTACATGGTAGAATTAAACTACATTAAATATGTGGCAGAACTCAACGGATATGAAAGTGATATGATCACCAAAATGGTAGAAAAACAATCAAACACATTAAGAAGAAACAATTTAACCACACTAAAAACATCAAAAGAAACCGATGAAAAGAAACGTTTAAAAATACACTTTGCACCTTCTATAACCGACAAATTAAAAAAGGTATTCAAACAACAAAATATGGAATTGGTTTTCTCATCAGAAGGAAAACTTCAAATCAAATTAGGATCTATAAAAGATAAAACAGACAATTTGAGAAAATCAGGGATTTATGAAATAACATGCAATGATTGCGAACAAAAATACTACGGACAAACAAAAGGAAACATAGAAACTAGATTCGGTGAACATCTATCTTTACATGTGCTGGAGAATGACCACAGCGTAACGAAAGATAACCTGAAGCTTATTAAACATGTATGTGAAAAAAAGTTCTTGGACGCTTATGAAAGCATTTATATGCACAAAAACAAAAACATAATGGTGAATAAGATTGAAGCTCCGATTAAGTCATCTCTTTTCAACATACTTAGTATTGTAAAGGGTCCGCCAAATAACTTTTTTTTTTTGAAAATGGCTCAAAACATCGAGTGTAGCTTCGGCTGTGTGGAACGTAGCGCCGCTCCGTCCTGTTGAAACCAAATGTTGTTCGTTCAACATGGCCCGATAACGATCGCCATTGACTGTAACGGCCACTCCTTGCTCAATTTCGAAAAATGGCCCAATTATGCCTCCGGACCAAAATCCGCACCAAACAGTGACTCGTTTTGGGTGTTTCGGCTTTTCAATGTATGCGTGCGGGTTTTCTGTGCCCCAAATGCGACAATTTTGCTTGTTTACTACCCGCCAAGATGAAAATGAGCTTCATCTGAATTTGATGATTTTTTTGGCAAAATTGGCATCTTCTCTAAGTCGATCGCAGGCCCACTTAGCGAAGCGTATACACAACCATATTCGTTCAGCGGAAGGATAAAACTAATTATCTGTCAAATCAGACATGAGCTAAGTGTTGCCATTCACGAAATAAGCACTAGTTGAAAAAAATAACGTTAGATGGCGGACCCTTTATAACTTAAATGTTAAACGTTTCTTTCTCACTCTGCTTAAAAAAAAAAGTCAAAATAAATATAAGTTCAAGGGTCAAGTTTATAGTCAACACAAAATAAAAGATTCCTGAAGATGGCATGCAAAAAATGCCGAAATGCATACAAATTAAATTGATGTGTTTTATTTTTATAAGATAAAGTGCATTGAAAAATTGGTGAAGTCATTACGGCATTTTCTTTGTGTAAAATTTTAATGATACAGACTTTACGGTGTTCTTGCTGCACCAAATGATTTTTAATAAATTTTTTAACTTTCACCTTATAAAATAAAAAACAGTGATTCCAAATAATTTTTAGGATATGCTTCAAACGTCAAAACAAAGCTCCATACCAAAACCAATCATTTTCGGAGTTTTTTCGAAGTCAAAAGTTGTAAGTGATAATAGCCGTGTTTTATTAACTTCTATCGGGATCCGGATCTGGATCTAGATTTACTTTTAACACGTAATACACAAACAAAATACTGGGAAATTCTCAAAATTGTTTTTGTAACACGTGGTAAGAGTTAATCCAGATCCAGATCCAGATCCGGATCCCGATAGAAGATAATAAAACACAGCTAATAATATAGAATCTTTCTGGTTTTCCTAACATTAATCTATGAATTTAAAATTGAATATAATTTTCATCAATTTGTCTTCGCATTTTTTGTGAAACAAAAACTGTATCTCTTACCGAGGCAAAAAGCGGCAAAGATGGTGTGAAAAATGGTGCTTTCATGGGACTTCCTCTCTGTGATTTAATCAAAGCAAAAAGGATCAATAATTTAACTTTCTTGTTGCATTTATACCAATCACAAAAGTATAAAACTTCCGATAATTTTAAGCACTGCAATTATTTTGAGAACATTTTAAATAATAAAATATGACTTCAAGTTAAAATTTTACATTTTCGTCAACGCTTTCAGCACCATAGCAACATGCGAATAGATGATTCGATATCCCAACGACGTAGATTATATAATTCAACTTAAAAAATCCAGAAGTCTAAAAATTTAATAAGAAAACGTATTCTTGATTTGGAAGAATAAAGTTGAAAAATTCACCAAGGGAAGAATGACCAATAGAATTGCCAAGCTAAGGCTTGCAGATACGAAATGGATAAATGTAATAAACTTATAGACTCGATTGAAACTTTTAAATAGTTGATCAATTTTTTGCTGGCGTCTAACAAGCTCGGTTAAGTTGTTGTAAAGGACTTCATTACTGGCTGAATCCAAATCTAAAGAAAGTTTGAACATTTTGTTATACGTATGTACTGTACATGCATATATAGTTATTCCAAGTAGTAATAAGAAAAATCGAAGTCACCTTTTGATGTGTGAGCTTTAACAGTCCGCATGAAGTCTTCTTGTAGACATTGATAAGCACCAGATATATACAGGCAGAAGCACAAAAATGCCCCATCAGTACCGCTGATGCCAAATGTTGTAATAGTTCCAGCATATCCCAGAATGCAGTATATAAACACATATAAGGTTTTGTCATTCATTTGACTCATATCTTCGTAAGGTAGGCTTGAAGAAAACGACTTGGTATGTTAAGACCCTTAAGGCCCTCAGGATAGAAAACTTGATTTTGCACTTACGCAGCTTGGAAGGGTAGGGCAATCCAATAATTTTTCTGTCCAGTTATTAAGAATTGATAAGCCCAAATTGTGAGGGGTTTTAAAATAAACATAAGACTAGCTGATAAACCATTCATGAAAAGCACAAAACACCACGTATTTGTGACGAATGAAACCTTGGCAATCAGAGAGTTCTTTTTAAAGTTTTTTGTATCTAGAAATATAAATAAATATTTACATTGTACCCACATTCCCACATACACATGCATTGATAGCTAGGTTTATTTTGTGTTTGAAAACTTCATAATTTCTCACCTGTCTTACAATGTTCGTAAAGACTTTTCAAAATAAGTGCAACGTCTTTGCGATAGTACAGAAAACAAATCAATTTCATCCCAGTTACCATTTTAGTTACACACGGGCAAATCACATCAAGGGCTCTTAAGGGCTCCCTTCGTAAGAACCAGGCTAATCGAATTTCTCCAATAATTGCCGTTAGCAGAAATGAAAAATTCAAAACTAGTTTGATTTTTGTTATTCGTCCCAAGGGATCAAGTGGCCAGCAACCAAGAAATCCTAAAATCCACTTGCTAATGCGAAAAAACGAGACATCAAATGAATCCGAACGGGAGAACAGAAACACACTGCGAGCCATTTTTAAAGTTTTGCGACTAACAACAGCTAGTTGAGTTGAGAGTCTTTTATAAGGAAAACAGTAAATGGTCTATTCGGGTTCACATTGCGAGTTTCTGATAAAAGTAGCAATTAGTTGGGAGGTATCGAAAGATCACTGAGTATAGATATTATATCCTTTTTCACGGTAAACTTTTATTTTGCATTTATTGCAAAAAAATCAGGAACTAGGTATATAGATTTTAAAAGTTTGGCTGTCTTTTCTTTAAATTAAATATTCATACGAAATATAAAGTTTTAATATTATAAAAAATTTATTAGTAAATAAGAAAGAAAAAGGTTGCGATCTTGGCTATTTAAAGTCCAAAGTTCTTACTTTTAAACTTAGTTACTTACTTTTAAACTTAGAGATATAGTAGTGAATTTAGCAGTCGCCGCCGTTGGCGGCGTTGGAGCAACAAAAAAAAACTTGTTTTTCTGTCTCCTTCTGGCTTCGTAGATAATAATTCTTGTTTTCATTTATTTCTGTTTTCTTTATTTTCGTATATATTTAGTTTTTTAAAATTTAGTTAAATATTTCTTTTAATTTTTACTAGTCATTTCAAAGGCTAAAATAGCCCAGCTAAAATAGACTTTACTTAATTATTTACTTATATCCAGAGATAGCAGAGGCCACTAACTAATAACTTGAAACCTGGCAACCTCGAATTCCATCATCTTTCATGAACCAAAAATTAAGTTTTTACTGTTGCAAGCTATCTTTCAGCTTTGCAAATGATAAGGTAGTGTTGAATGTAGTGTAAGGAAAAAAGACAACCAATGCATGAAAATTTACAGACGAAGGTATGCAAAAAGAGTTTGTAAATACATAAAAGTAGGAGGAACGAGGTCGAGAGATCTATTCTGGGTGTTGAGCTGATGAGACCTGGGCCCTATTGCACTAACAACTTATATCACTAATCACTAAGCAACTTATCATATATGTTGATACGATTTTGTTGCGTCGGATGACGTTATGAATTCGAACATAATATCCGTGGACTTTAAGTCGGACATAAGCTCCATGGACATTTTTTCCGGAGACATTTTGTCTTCCCACCGCACCGCAACAAAATCTTATCCAGATTTATAATATCTTCCTAAGTAATTAGTGATAAAGTGTTTGTGCAATAGGGCCCTGGTATCTTTTCAAAGAATATCCTCAGTGACCATTTAACAGAGGCTGAGAAGCTCTACCATTGGCAGTACTGGTTCAGATCAATATTTGAAGAGATGAAGATACAGGAGGTCCTGAGTTACGCAGTCTGAAAAAGAAAGATTCTTGCAAAATAAAAGACGTAACAGCGAGTTAAGTTGAAAACAAATATTCTGGTGTAGTTCGATTCAAATATATGAAACAGAGGTGGACGTGCTCTACCGTGCTGTTCGGTTGTGATCGACTGTCAGAATTGCAATTTATTAAAGCTTTTTTATTCCTTTTGTTTGTTTAAGCTTTAGGAGCTTTCTTGTTTGACATTTGATGGCACTGCCAGTTATATTTACAAAATTATTCTTAAAATTATTTAAATGATAATAGTGTTGCCAAAAGGGCTTTCTCTCTCTCTTATATAATAAATGAATCTGTTGTTATATAAATTTATGAAAGAAAACAAAATAATTCGATTATAGTTCATCAGTTGCTACAAAATAACATCCCTGTATTTTTATATTCATTATATGATCTACAAGTATATAATGGATCATAAGCGATATGCACTTCACCATCACCGATTAAAGTGATGGTATTCAGTGGTTGGGACAGTGATTTAGGGAGTATATAATATTTATATTACAATGTCATATTCCCATCAGCATGCAAATAATGTGTAATTGTAATTGTAGTTGTTAAATTAGTTCTATACAATACAAAAACCTAAATGTTGTTATCTTCACTGTTATAAATATAAAATATCAACTTTAGACCAATTGAAATACGGAAAATTAACGAAGAAAATTAAAAGTATCGAATAGCGAAAATCAAATTTATTAAAATAAAAATATTATAATTTTTTTTTTTTTTAATGTTCTTGGTTTAGTATTTTCCAATTCCGTCTTCTGTGAAGATGGAGTTGGGGAACAATCAATAATGACCATTATTGGCTTAGCAACAAAGCGACGTCGAAGTCTAGAGAAAGCATTTGATCCAGCTTGGTTTATATTTTTTTTGAGTTCTTTTTTCGTTATCGTTACTTAACTTCTGTATTAACTAGCGCGCAATATAGATCTTGTTTTCGTTTAAAAACTTTAATTATTTGTTAAGCTTAACGCTCCTAACCCTAATAAACTAACTCAATAAATAGAAAAAAAAATCAGAAAAAACCTTAATAAATGAAAATACATTTAAATAAACTTATTTTTATAAGTGTGTTTCCTTTAAAAGATTAAATACTTAATTATATAATGACTGTTGTACATGTACGATAATCACAATTCACATATTTATAACTATCCAATAACGATTTTTATAAATTTATAAAACTGCTTGTAGAACTGTTATATATGTTCCAGACTTCTGGATGATCTGAAAATATATGTTTTTGATAACAATAATACATTTATTATGAAGCATACAAATATACATAAAAGCGAAGTGAGCTTTTGATATTATTCGCGTTTTTAAGGCTTGAAGGAAAAACAAAAATGGCATTCATTTGCTTAATTTTCAATAATTACTAGCAGAGGATAATTTCCACAAATAAATTATAGAAAAGGTTAGCTTAAAGTAATTTCATAAAAATAAAGAATATAATAAAATAAATTTTACTTAGATCAGTTCGATTGTTTCTGATATTACCGCGGGAAAACTTTCTTCCTAAAAAAAATGCCTAGGTACTGTTTCTTACTAAAATCTGTGATTTTATAATGAATATTTTTTCATGAAGTTTGATTTTTGTTTCCTCTCGCTTCGCTTTTATGTGGACTATTAGATTTTGTAATGTAAAAATTATCTCATACCGAGGCAAAAAGTTGCAAAGATGGTGAGAAGAATGGTGCTTTCATGGGACTTCCTCTCTGTGAATTAGCTAAAGCAAAAAGAATTAATAATTTGACTTTCTTGTTGCATTTATACCAATCGCAAAAGTAGAGAACCTCCGATAAGTTATAGCACTTAAATGAAAAAATTTAAAAACCATTGATTTTATAAATTAAACAAGAAAATTAAATTTTACATTTCTAGTAATACTTTCACCACCATAGCAATATGTGAAAAGTTGAGTTAAGGTCGCAAAAGCGTAGCTCAAATATGTAAATTTCGCTAATCCAGAAGTCTAAAAAATATATCAAAAATATGTTATATTATTTCGTAGTTTTATTTTTTAAATATAAATCACCAATAGTAGATTAACCAAATTAATTGCCAAGATGATGCTTGCAGATGCAAAATGGATAAAAACCATAAACTTATAGATTCGATTGAAACTTTTAAAAATTTCTATAATGTTTTGCTGGCGTCTTAGAAGTTTTGTAAGGTCATTGTAGAGGACATCATTACTTGAAGGATCCAAATCTTAAGAAAGTTCTAGTTCTATAAGAAAATAAAATAAAATACGAAGAAATCGAACTTACATCTTGATGTGTGGATCCTAAAAGAGGTCTTGAAGTCTTCTTGGAGACATTGATAGGAAACAGAAATGTACATGCAGAAGTACAAAAATGCCCCATCAGTACCGGATATTGCGAATAGTGTAATATTTCCAGCATGTGCAAGACAACAAAATATAAGCGAGTAGAGGGTTTTATCGTTTATCTGAGTCATGTCTTCATAGGGCAGACTTCATAGCAATAACTTAGATAATGTTAAGACCTTTAAGATTGCAAATTTGTTTTTGAACTTACGCAAATTGATATGGCAGCGAGACCCAACTATTTCTCTTTCCATTCACGAAGTATTGATAACACCAAATAATAAGAGGTCTTACACTGTACGAGGTAGCTGTTAAGAAGGCGTTTACCCACACTACAATACACCAAACCGTTGTAAAAAAGGAAACCTTGGCAATCATGTTATTCTTTGTTAAGTTCTTCGTATCTAAAAAAAATTTAAAAAAAAAAAGTTTTCCACTCAATTATGTACCTTTAAGATTCTTACACTATTCTACTTGCCTGTTTTACAGTGTTCGAAGAGAGCTTTTAATGTGAGTTTGAGGTCTTTGCGATAGATAAGAAAACAAGTCAATTTCATCCAGGTTACAGTCATCGTCAGATATAAGCAAATAGCATCGAGAGCGTTAAGTTGATCCCTTCGTAACAACCAAGCAAATCGAATTTCTCCAATAGTCGTCACAAACAACAGAGTTAAATTGAAGACAATTTTAATTTTGGTTAGCCGATTCAAAGGGTCCATAGGCCAAAAGCCTAGAACTTTAAGAATCCATTTACTTAGATGAAAAAATGACAATTCAAGCGAATCCGAACGAGAGAACTGAAACAAACCCAAAGCCATAATATGTGTTCGGTTTTGTGAATAATAAGGGCTAGTGACGAGTCTTTATTAAAGACAGAATGGTCTCTATAGGGTTGTAATTAAACTGCACGAGCAGCCTAGTAATTATTTATGTTAAAATATTGTACGAATATGATCGATTAGATTAGTATCTCTTTATACTCTGAGGTAGCTTTACAAAATTAATGACGTATTAAATAATTTGCATGAAGGGAAAGAGTTTATTTTGGCACCAGATGTTTCAATTTTTTTTTTGATTCAAATGGAAATGATTAAAAACAAGTAGGATTAACTTTAAAGTTTTAAAGAATTTCAAAAAGGTTTAAGATTAAATTTGATTGTTGTCTTGGTCTTGTCTTGAGTACCTCGGTCCAAAAATAACTTATTTAAAAATCAAATATAAGTTTTTATAAAAGACTGCGTTCTAGAGACCTCATTCAGAGAAAAAAATAGTCATTTATGACTTTTTTAAACTATTTTCATAGTAAAAATCGGGAACACTATTTAAAAAAAATAAAAAAAATAGTTATTTATGTGGGAAGCAGTATCAAATAAAAAGGTCGTTTATATAATTTAAGTTCAATAATAATTAATTTAGTTTAATATGTATAAAGAAATTAGTTTGTATATTAGTAGCCACCGATTGACAACCGTTGATATTGAGGCAACCGTGATTACTGCTCAAGTCAATGATTTCATGTAAATCTATATATGAACAAACTTATATACTCTTATGCTTAAAAGGTTATTTACTATAATGCGGGATTAGGGTGACCATCACCACATCTATGACTATTTTTGTAATCAATTAATAAATTTCTCAAAATCAACTGCTTAATACTCCATATTACTAGTTAAAGTAGTTATTTTTAACAGTTTTATTGTCAGTTGATGGTTTTTTTTTTTTCAAAATCAACTTGAATATAGTAAAATCAACTATTCAAAAGGTACCTAATAATAATTATTTGTGATTTTTTGATTATCAATTAATTTTTTTTTTTAAATTAACTCTGTAATAGTTAAATTAACTAAGCAGTACCATATAACTATAGTGCATAGTTAATTTGGCTTTATCAAATAGTTCAACCCTTCCTTCATTCGTATATAAGTATGTTGCACTCGCCGCGCTCTTATAATAAGTTTTTAGATTCTTAAAAAAGGAATACAAACCTTGAAATCAAAAATATTATTCTAAAATCAAGCCGAAACGAAATTGAACTCGTATGATCTTTAATTGCAAGGAGGTTAATTGCGCTACATTAAATTTCGGACGTGATAAGTTCAAGTCATTTAGTTGAAATTTAAGTAAAAATTAAATTAATAATGACTGGAAAATCTGGCATATACACTTATACAGTACACCGCCAGGGTTAGTTTGACGAACTGAGTATTTTTTATAATTTTTAATATGCTTTTCTTTTAGGAACTAATTTTAGTTTTAAATTTTTAACTAAAGCTGAAAATGTTAAATACAGAACTCTGCAATATATTAAAAAAGAAGACCTCAAAGAAGCAATATCTCATCTCGGGCAGAATTATGGAGAAAATTGTTTTTGTGGAGAAAAACTGAGGTAATGAAAGTAAAATTTATTAATACTGTATTCCTATAAAATTTGTTCAGTTTGGAATTGATGATGAAACAATGTCGGTGCCGACAAAAGTAGAAAACTGGCTTCAAAACGCCCTAAGTAGAAGCTCGTCATCACGTTTAAATGCCGAAAAGTCCTTCTTAAGTTAATATTTCGTTTCTCTCATTAAAAATTTATAGTTCAGCATACACTATTTCAGCATACACTATTTCACAGGAGCAATGACTTAACTACACTGTTGAACCAAATGTCAGAAGGTAAGGTAAGGCCGTACTAAAATACTCCCAAGAAAAACAAAACTTATGTTAAAAATATAAATATAATAAAAATATAAATACATTGAAATTATTAATGTTTTTTTTTTTATTTTGATGACGGGTGGGAGAAGGGGGGGAGGGGCGCACTGATTCTGAATGTAAGACCACTCAATCTTAAATCAAGCTTAAATGAGCTATAAATAATCCGAAAGAAACTTAAGTTTGTGAATGCTTAATTAAAGAATAAAAAAACTTGATTTAAGTAGGTATTGTTCTTATTTCTGGTATATTTAAGAATACGTGATCTTATGTTGAGGTTTGAATGGCCTGAAAATAAGCTTTTTCATTCTTAAAATGAACCGATTTAATACTTAACTTAAGCCTTATTAGTCCTGATATAGAATTCGAAACTTATAAAAAACCGGATCAAAACAAGAATTTTGGGCTTGAATTAAGAATTTCCGAGCTCAACAGACTTTCGTCAACGAATCGGCTTGATTTGACACCCATATTCTTTATTCTAGCTTGTTTTTTTTTTTTGAGTGAACAACAACATTTTTCTTTCAAATCAATTTAATTGACACTTCACTGCTTTATAAGTTTCAAGAAATTTGAAATATTTTGTTTGACATAAAATGAACAGGAAGTCGTGAGGAATTTATCTGTTCGAAAGCTTCAATAAATTGTTCATTAGAATTTTAGCTTTCCAATTAAAAACAAAAAAACAAAATAAATATCATCAATAATATCAACTAAATACAATACAAATTAGCTTATAATATGTTCCTTTTATATTTATTGAGTTTGAAATATACATATACACGGCTGTTCTAATTTCCGTTCGAATTCTATATCCTCACGTTTTCGAGCTTTCGCTGTTCCGAATTCCGTATTCGATAACGTTTTGCGGATTCGGCAAAACGAACGGATCTACAATCCGTCAAATTGACGTTTTAAATTCGGTTATCCTTTTGTTGGCGGATTACAATTTCGTTTTTGACAGGTCTTGCATACATAACAGCTGATTTCGAAAATGTTTTGTTGATCAAGTTGGTAAAACTTAAAAGTAAATCCGACTGGAAATCGGAACAATTCGTTTCCGTTTTCATATTCGACCGAATATCAGAACAGCCGTAATACACAGGATAACTAAATGTGTTTGCCGCGAGGACAATAGCAAAAATAATGATTGAAATTAACATTAAAGATTGTATCCTTCACAGTCAAACCGTTGCGTAGTCAAATCTCTCGGTTTCCGGAAAACATCAGTCTAGTGCGAAAGCCACCAAACTATTGTTTTAAAATCTAAACAGAAAAATGAAAAGACACAGTATTTTCTTTCTTCCTTTCAAAGTATTTCCAAATTCGTTTATTTAAAATTAAAACCAAACTGCGTAACTGGCTTTCAAATCGAGAATTGAATTTAATAGATCATCCCGCACCTCTCGTCTTCGTTTTACTTGAATCCACCGTCATCTGCCTTGGTGGACCATCTATCGCTGCTAGACAAGTTGATGTATATATACATAAAGAAAACATCACATCGTGGGAGGAGACAAAAGTTTAAACGTCGAAGGTAACTTTTCAGAGTAAAACACCCGACATACACACGCGCAGTAAAAAGTACATTCGATCAGAATAAATAATATCACTATAAAAACTTACCAACATTTGATAGATTATTTCCAGATTCCATCACTTCGAAAGAGCGCATATCGCAAATCCAATCGATGCAAAGATTAATTTGACGTTTGACAGTTCAAAAATTCTGTTCTTTTTGAATTTTTGTTTCTGTATTTTTGGTTTTGTTCGATAAAATAATCACATACCTTTACTCTAAGTGATGAATAGAAGATAAACCCAACAATGAAGTTAAACTATGACGGTCTTGGACGTGAATGTAATCAAAATAATAAAATACAACTCTATTTAACCTTTTTTCCTTTGTTAATTCTTTTCTTCTTCATCCCTTTCTCAAGTACTTATACTCTCCCTCTTTCAGACAAACGCTATCCGCTTTGGATTTTTTTTTTCGGAATCTGAAACCAAAATCACTGATCAACGCGATTTTTGTCCCAGAGACCGAAGGTTTTTGATGCCATAAATTCGAATTCGTCTCCAGAATCACTTCCTCGCATTAGGAATATTCTAGCATAAAATTAAAAAAAAAAACCTCAACCTTGCCAATATTTGGAAGCTACAACGAAAATAAAGGAATTGATGGATGGTCGTTGGTTTTTACACCTTCGCAACCAGAAAGGTTTCCCAAATTCCATAAATCATTTTCATTCCAGTGTAATACTGGAAACATTTTGTATTTCCAGCTATTTTCTTGGTTTTAGGAGTTTAACCTCAACACTTGGTGGCACCTGGCGCCCAATAATCATAAGTACGTCCCTGTGCCTACTTCGTAGCTTTATTTTATTTATTACGCTGCCCTCGAGATAAAGGGGCCCCCGAAAATTAGAGGACCCAACATGTGTAATAAAATTAGTATTGAGATGAATGCGAAACACAATTTCAATTATTGAGAATGTACTTATTTATCAATTGTTTTGTATATGTGTCTTGCCGACAGTAGTCCTTCCTATACCTATTTATTCTATCAACAACCGCTACTGCACCTGCAGCCTCTAATCATTTTGTGTCTTATTTAATTTTTATTATCACTCTCACGCTTTTTGCTTGGTACTCCTTTTGTACTCCTTTTTCAAAATTTTGAGTTTAAAAATTAATTTTTCAAAAATTATTCTCTAAAACAGCTTTATTTAAAAACACAATAAAGGAAGAAAATTCTGGCTTTAGAAAAAGGTGTATCATGGCATTGCAAGTGTAACCGTTGTTTTTTAATAATTTTTTTTTCTGTTTCAAGTCAATTTTTTAAAAATTGCCCCTCCCGGCTAGACGCGGTAATAGATCTCCCCTTCTATACGATTATTTTCATGTCTCGACCCATCCTACACACTCTAGTTTTTTGTCACAGCTTATGCGAATCACCCTGTATAATGTTTTGTTTTATATTTTGTTCCATCTAAAAAAAAATTGAATATGGATAGCATAGGTTGGAGTTCGGTAAACGGAATAGTCGCTCAAAAAAATATCTTTGGACAGTCGCGAATTCATCGAAGGGAATGACACGAAAGGCCTGCGCTCCATAGGACATACAAGCTTGAACAGTGGCGTTGAAAACTTGATATTTAGAAGCAAAATCAATGTTTCGATTTACGAAAAATGTCAGCCACATCCAGTTAAGTGCTGATTCAGATTCACTACTTTTTTCTTTCGCATGTTTCCCGAAGTTAAAGTTAGATGATAACAATACACCGAGGTATTTCAAATCACGTACCACATCTATCCGCTCATTATTAAGTCGCCATGTTTTTTCACGTAGTCTTCCTATCAAAAATCATGATCTTCGTTTTCGTTACGTTTACATGAAGATCCCATGTCTCACAGTAACTTATTTATTTATTTTTAGGTAATTGAAGCGTAAATGGAATTTCGGTGAGCAACAGCAAGTCATCTGCGTACAGAAGAACTTAAATGTGGTTTTCAGCAAAACTTACGCCACCTTGATGAATATTAGCTACGTCATCAATGAACATGGCGTACAGAATAGGACTTAAGATGCATCCCTGAGGAACACCTGCAGACATATCAAACCATCCTGACATTTCAGACTGCAGCGCTTGATATGACGATATAAATTTAAAACACAGCATTTAAAACTTTCTTGTTACTCCAAGCCTTGCCAGTTTATAAATCAAGGCATGCCTGCCTATTGACTGTATCAAATAGAGCTTTAAAATCCTAATATACATAGAACTTGTTCTTGTTCTTTTTGACAGCAAGAAATATGATCTGCAGTTGAAAACCCACGCCGAAAATCTGTTTGATATTTATGCTGAGTCGATTGTATTTTTCTATCTAACTGTAGGTAAAGTCTTTCATACGAGATCTTAGTGAAAATTTTTCTAATTGAATTAAGAACAGAAATTCCTCCATAATATTCGGCTCGAGCATCTCCTGACCACTATGATTACAATATAAAAAGTCCAATAGAATTCTAGGATTCATTAAACAATTCTCCCGTGATTTCCAGGATCCATACACCATACGTCTTGAAACTTCTATTTATATCATTTGTTAGGTTTATCCTTTAATACGGCAGTATTGTATGGTCACCATATCTACTAATCAATTCACATTGATAGACTGGGAGGTATTCAGAGACGATTTATATGTTATTGTTTTTGCTTTCTCCCTTGGTCCCCTAGAGAGTCACTACCTCCATATATGTGCAAAGACTTAAGTTATTGAATCTTCCAATACTTTCAATGCATAGAGAATACTTACAGCTGTATTTTATTATTAAATTGCTTAATGGTTCGATAATATCACAATCAGCTTTGGGTCGATTAAATTTTAATTTTAGCCAGGCTAGCCTAAGAAGATAAATACCTCTATGTTCATTATTCAGTAGAACGAACTATATGGATTGAATAGAATAGTCCTTTAAATCAATTGATTTCAGTGTTTAATAGGTATTGCTTTATGATTCTTTAAGTAAATCATAATTTTATAAGTATTTAATTTAAAAACAATTTTTTTTTTTTTATACAATATTGTAGCATGATAAAACATATATGTACGTATCTAAGAAATATTGTAAATTACTTTAAGGTTAGCCTTTAACACATTAAATAAATGGACAATCATGGCGATTTTGAGGATGCGGTAGACGAATAAAAAAAATTCCAGAAAAATTACGATTAATAGAGAGTTCCAGTTAAAAGAATCCTGGATAATCGAGTTTAACTGTATTTATGATAAGATTTAGGGCTTAAAATTTGCGAAGGACTTTTGACTTTAAAAAAAAACCTCATTTTTCTAAAATATTTAACAGGTACCTATAGTTACCTAATTAAAGGGTCCGCCAAATAACTTTCTTTTTTTTTTTGAAAATGGCGCAAAACATCGAGTGTAGCTTCGGCTGTGTGGCACGTATAGCGCCGTCCTGTTGAAACTAAATGTTGCCAATATCCTCCTATTCAATTTTTTTGAATAAAAATTCGTTCAACATAGCCCGATAACGATCGCCATTGACTGTAACGGCCACTCCTTGCTCTTTTTCGAAAAATGGTCCAATTATGCCTCTGGACTAAAATCCGCACCAAACAGTGACTCGTTTTGGGTGTATCGGCTTTTCAATGTATGCGTGCGGGTTTCCTCTTGTTTAATACCCGCCAAGATCAAAATGAGCTTCATCTGAAAAGATGATTTTTTTTGGCAAAATCGGCATCTTCTCTAAGTCGATCGCAGGCCCACTTAGCGAAGCGTATACACAACCATATTCGTTCAGCGCAAGGATAAAACTAATTATCTGTCAAATCAGACATGAGCTAAGTGTTACCATTCACGAAATAAGCACTAGTTGAAAAAAAAAAAAATATGTACACGGTTAAATATGTGTAAACATCAACGTTTGTCCGAGTGCCTAATTTTGTTCCTGAACTTAGGCCCCAGTCATAGCTATCATTGAAAACCATCATTGAAAACTTTAATGATTGGTTTTGAGGGACTTAAAAAGCAAAATCAGTGCATATTTTGATGCGAATATGAAAGCGGTGACTAAATTATTAATTTTTGCCAAAAAAAAATTTCGTCTTGGCCCAACCGTCCACTTTTCAAACGACTTTTATCATTTCAGTGATTGAACTACCTTACCAATGATCATTGAAAAATTAAACTTAATTTTATGGCGAAGTTTCGGATCGAATTGATTTTTTTTTTCACTAAAATAATGATTCAATCCATCAGCATTATTTTTGCATCAAAATAATTACTGATTTTACTTTCTAAACGTCTCAAATTCAGTCATTAAAGTTTTCAATGATGGTTTTCTTACCTTACTCAAAAGAAAGAAACATGGCCATATTGAATAATTAACACTGCATTACCTATCTGTAGGCAGTGCTTAAAAGTCTAGCGTTGAAAGAACAGCAGCGAAATACTCAGTGGCAGAACCACTGTTACGAAATTTCCAAGCACTAAAAGGCTGGTGGTGAAGTGTCCCACGAACGGTGAATGTTCGGTACTGAAAAGTCCTGCTTCGTAGTTCACTCTAAGCTTTAAGATTACTTCACATTACACATGGTTATTGTTTATGGCAATCACTCTCTGACCATCGACATACAACAACTGTCAGCGGAGAGCACTTAAATCGTGGTTTCAATTGAATGACACCATAGCCAAAATCCAAAGGATTAAAATATTCAGTTAGAACTGTCAACGAACTTGCAACCCTTATGAAACTCCATCTTTCCATCGAGTAAAACTTACAAAAATTTCAGTCTTAATTTTATACTGAACGAATCTCAAATGAATGTCACTGTAAATCAAATCAAATCAAACTGAAATCACTAAAATCACAGTTTCAATCGATTGACACCACAGCCAATGACCTATGGAATTGGACGTTGCGATTTTTAATGAATGTTAATTTTGTGCAAGTGCAAAAGTAGCCAATAACTCTGGAATTTGTTCAACCTCAGCAATTTTGTGTACTCCATCCACCTACGTCCCTCGCCTTAACTTGCTTAAAAGTTGCAAGAAGAAATTGCATCGTTTAAAAGCAGTAGGTAAACATAGAAGTAAAGTTCAGATTTGTATCACTGAACGCACCCGGTATCCTACCATACCTATATCCATTGACCTACCATACCTACAGTCAATTGTCAATCCCTACAGCTGACTATTATTATTTTTGTTTTGATTTTGTTTTCTTTTTAGTTTTTAGTGTCGCTTCGTGTCATTTTTGTTCGGGCAATAACTAAAAATTAAAGAATAAAACATAAAAATATTAGTGTAAAAATGATAAAACATAATCTAATCGTCGCGTCGGTCGCGCTAAAATCAATTTGCTTTTGTCGCTGGCAAAAAAAAAAAACAAACGAGTGGTCGCGATAAAATATGATCTAATCGTCGGTGGCGGTAAAAACAATTTGGTCGGGGCAAAGTAGATTTCGTAACGTAACGTGCTACAACGTAAAGTGCACGACGTAACGTTGCACACGAACGTTCACTTTTTTTTTGTCACTCTACCGCCAGAATAGATGTTTACACATCAAAAATTCGAGGTTGTAATCAAAACTAACACTACGATAATCGAGAAGTCCGAAAAAGTGGGTTTCGTCATGCCGTCCATCGGTCTGTGCGTCTGTGCGCATTGTTATGCGAAAAACAATAAAGAAAACAATTTCACCATTATAATTCAGATAATAACTTAGTGATTGACTTATAAAATAAATACTCGTACAAAAATAATCATTCATTATTATGTTTATGTAAACTAATCGTCGCCCGAGAATTGTTTTGTCGTAAGCGCCAAAACGGTTTTTTTTTAACTGGATATTCAGTACTATGTTTTCAAAGGTGCTCTTTTCATTTCTGTTGTCAGAGTTTTCCTATCTCTTACCGTTGCTGAGATAATTAGTATGCATTTTGTCGTATATCCACAAAATAATCACCCCTTGAGTTTTGTTTTGTCGTAAGCACCAATTTTTGGCATGTACACAAAAATTCCATGTGTTTTCCCTCTGTTTTTTTCTTAATATTGTTTCGTCGTAAGTGTATAGGCTTAAAACATACGATCAAAAATTTAAAATAAAACCTTAAAATTGATTTGTCGTACATGTATGAGACTCACATAGAATGTAGGACTGATCATATACAAATGCAACACAAATGAGAAAACAAATATTGCGGTGTGGTTTGTCGTACGTGTATAGATATTTCAACTGGCGGTGCAGAAAGTATAAATACAAAGAGCGATCAAAAAAAATTTCAGTCGTTAGCAGAATCGTGTTAAGTAAGGACGTGTCGTGTGGTTGTAATGGATTCCCCGGTGAGAACAATTTCGAAGGCAATACTTTCGTAAGTACCTACATACAAAAATGATATTGTTAATTTTGTTTTATGAGTAAACACATTATATTGAATCTGTCAATTTTAATTTAATTAATTATATCTAGACTCATTGATGATATTGTTCCAAACGAAGACGAATTTGCCGAAAACATGGAATCTGAAGATGATTTATCTGAAAACGATTTTGGTAGGTTGATATTGTTTAGTATTCTTTTTATTTCCTAATAAATAACTCACATATTTTATAATGTTCATATTATTGTTTTTAGATAGCGACGACTTATATAAACGATCCAACTTTCATTCCACCCATTGAAGAAAAAGAGTTGGAAGCCCATGCAGGCGAAAATGTACCAACCGATAACAATGAAGATTGCCTTCGTTTTAATGAAGAGCTCGGAAGTATACCTGCGGAATACTTAGCATCTTCAGGTTTATTCAATTTGGAATGAAGCAATGAGCGTTTTCTATTAAGTTATTATTTTTTTTTATTTTTCTGAAGAAAGTGACGGTTCTCCACACGGAACGAAAAAAAGAGGGAGGCGTCCGGAACTATGGAAAAGTCATATCCGTAAAAAGCTAAGAGAGTCGGGGCAGACATATGAAAACATCAAAGGGGATGTCATGTCTAAAACGTGTCTCAAACCTCCATGTAAGACAACATGTTTCTATTTCTGTTCTAAAAACTTCTCAAGCGATGATAGACAACGAATCCATGATTCCTTTTGGAAATTGAGTGACGCAGAGAAACCGGCTTTTTATTGCAAATATATAAAGAAAAACAACGTGCAAAGGAGGAGACAAGAATCTAGTATTATTAAAAAAAATACATTCCAATACTATCTTTCAACTGAGGATGACAGAATACAGTAAGTATGCAAGATATTTTTTCTTAACACCCTTTCGATAAGTGAGCGGCGAGTTTATTACTATTTTAAGAATTTGCACGAGAATGGATGCCCTAAACCGCAAAAAAGAGGTAAAAATGTAAAGAAAGTAATACCTGCTCATCAAATCGAGGGTGTTCGAAATCATATTGAAAGCTTTCCAACTATAGACTCGCATTACTGCAGAGCAAGCTCAAGTAGGAAATACTTAGAAAGCCAATTAAGCATAAAAAAAATGTACCAGCTCTACAAAGAATTTTCAAATGATCCGGTGAAAGAGCACGTGTACAGAAGAGAGTTCAACTATAGTTTCAATTTGTCGTTTTTTAAGCCAAAAAAAGACCAGTGCGACCGCTGTCTCATTTTCAAGGCAAATGAAAATCCGAACACTATTGAAAAGCATGATTTCGACCGGCATAAAAACGAAAAGGTATCAATGAAGGCCGAACGAGATCTTGATCGGAAAAACATCGATCCAAAGCATGCCACTGTCTGTTTTGACCTCCAAAGTGTCTTTGCTCTGCCGAAAGGTAATGCCTCTTCGTTTTTTTACAAAAGAAAACTAAATGTGTACAATATGACTGCAACACTTATTTTGCCAAATAAAAACGAAAAAATAACTTATTGTGGAATTTGGAATGAGTTGCAAAGCGGCCGTTCTGGTGACGATATTGCCAGTGCAGTTTCAAAAATACTGCATCAAATTGTTTCTGACAATCCACTTATTGAAGCTCTGACTCTTTGGAGTGATTCCTGCGTCCCCCAAAATAAAAACAAGGTCATGTCCACTGCTTTGATTTTTTTTATTCAAAATTCAAATTTAAAATTAATTACACAAAAATTTTCGGAGCCTGGACATTCCCTAATTCAAGAGGTAGACTGCGTCCATAGCTCCATTGACAAATATTTGCGCAACTTGGAAATATTAAGCCAGTTTTCGCTTATGCGACATCTTAAGAATATGAACTTTAAGAACGTTAAATTAAAATTAATTCAAATGTTGCCAACAGATTTTAAAGCATTTTCCGCCAGAGCCGGCCAATTAAACTTTTCGTCAATTCCATTTAGTAAAATAAAGTTTCTTAAATATATTAAAGACGAACAATTCACACTCTATTATAAAACGAGCGGAAGAGAAATGGAGTATAAAACAGCTTCAATATTGAAAAAATCAAACAAGAGTAGCCTGGCAACTCCAAAAAATTTGTTCACCCAAAGTCTTCGTGTTTCAAGTAATTCAAAACCGTTATCAAAAGACAAAATCAATGACCTTAAAAGTTTATTTGTTTTTATGCCAAAGGTAGACCAAAACTACTACGAAGCCTTGTTCAAATCAAAAACATAAGAATGAAATCATCAATAATTATTTATTATTTAATACTATTTTTTTACTCGTGTGCTATAACTATGTATGTACCTTATACAGTGTTATTTATGGTAACTTTAGGTTTACTAACCGAAATGACATTTTTGATCTCATAGATTCAATTTTACATTTCATAGTCATAGAATGACTTTTCCGTTAGTTTTTATAAAAAAAATGTGATTTTAATTTTGTATCGTATTGTTATGGTCATAGGATGACTTTTTTGTTATTGTTTTTTTTTTTTATTTTATTAATCAAGTTAAATTTTTCACACCAAGATTGCTTTTAAGCAAAAAAACTCAATTGTGATGTATGTATTCCTATTTTAACCTTTATAAAATAAATATCATTTTATTGTTAACATTGGAAATTGACTTTTTTTAATTGGTTCTCATACCAATTCGTATAGGATTTAACCAAGACGCTTGAATATTGAAATGTCGTACGTGAGTTCAATTTGTCGTACGTGTATGGGATGGAAACAAAAGCTTATTTTTGTGGCGTATACGACAAACACATTTTGGGTCGTAAGCTTTATAATTTGAAAACCAAAACAGCTAGGACGGTCTTGAATACAAAAATCAAAAGAAAATACTCCCCACAATATATTGTAATAAAAAAAAAAAAAAACTTAATCGCTTCGTTTTTTTTGTATATTAACGCAAACCTTTAAATGCGATTTCCCAAAATCATGTTTTTGGGAGATACAACAAAACAATTCTCGGGCGACGTAGTATATTTTTGGATTCAATTTAAGTAATCTGCTTTAAATTTATTGCATAAAAATAAATTTTTATTATTATTCTTATAAAACTTTATTTAAATTCAATAGCAGGGACATTATTAATTAAAAGATATATTTTGCATTTTAACTCAGAAATGAAGAATTGCATTTAATTATTCATGTGCTTAGAACTCATTCAATGAAATTACAGGTTATATCCTTTTGTATTATATTCAATAGCAACAAAACAATTCGAATTGAATTTATCTTTTATTCTATTAAAAATTAAATAATAATATAAACGAAATTTAAACTCAACAAAATAGTAAAGAAGTTCAGTATAATTTGTATTCAATTACAAAAATAATATTGATACAATTTAAAACAAACGTAGTACAGTCGACTCTCCCTAAGTCGTACTCTCCCTAAGTCGAATTTCTCTCTAACTCGTACTTGTTCGCCATATTTTAACATTCCCTTCAATTTTCCATACAAAAACCATTCCCTAAGTCGAACTCCCCCTAAGTCGAACCTCTCTCCAACTCGAACACATTCTCTTGATTACTGGCTTTATGTTCACCCCTTAAGTCGAATTTTGTTTAGTTTTGGAAATGTTAATTGGCAAGACTTTATGGAAGTCGATGATGGTATCATCACTACCGAAGTACCTGCAAATGAACTTCTTTTAGAAGAAATAAATTCTGAAAATAACCCAAACGAAAGTAGTAAATCTAGAAATGGCAAGTAAAATAAAAATTGAGAACGCTACTGAAATCCTGCAATCTGCAATCGAATTATTAGATAATATACCGGATGAAGTTCAGAAATGTCTTTTCGAACTTGACTCATTTCAAAATAACACAAACTCCAACTGTGATGACAAAATCAAAAATAACCAATTTTTTCAAGTAATATTTTTTTTTTATGTTAGTTAATTTTAAATAAGCAAGAATATGTTTTTATTTTATATTTTTGTTTTGTTTCGATGAATTCATGAGTCCTTATTTTATTATTATTTTTTTAAATAAGCAAGAAGCTATATTTTTTTGTTAAATTTATGTAAGTATGTATAATAACTTTTTTTTTATTAAATAAAAAAAATAAAAAAAAAATCTTTCTTCCTCTAACTCGAACAAATGTTGGTATCCCGTGAAAATTCGACTTAGGGAGAGTAGACTGTATTTTGAGGGAACAATTTCTCCAGCTATTGGTAAATTTTTCTAATCATAATATTGATTACATTTCAATATTAAAAAAAGGATTAATCAGGTTTTTAAACTGTGGCATGTATTTAATTCTAATAAAACTTGGGTGTGGACCAATATACAATACAGATTTGACTGAAAATAGTCCAATATTCCAAAAATGCTCTATGACGATTTTTTCGATACTTTTATATTTTTGAGCCCAACGAGTTTCACAAAAATGTGGATCTAGGGGACAAGTTCACTAGGGGTGGGTGTGTATTTTAATTCCTAAGGCATGAGGTGCAATTTTCTAAATAAATTACTTAAAATGCAAAACAAAATATTAAAAATCAACGCCATCACTATAAGTAACATGCCATATTTTTATTTTTAATACAGAAATCCAGTTTTTAATTTTCGTTTAAATTCAAGTTGTTTTAATAAAAACTTTTCAAGATATTTATTTTCAAACTCAAAAGAAAAAACGCACAAAATAAAAAAAAATTCAAATTAAACTTTTTTCCAAATAAGTATTACGGTGTCAAATACTTTATTAAATATTTGATGCTTTTATTAGTCAAACACGGTGATTTTGTTCTTAAATTTTTTTATTTTCTTAAGAATAAAAATACAAATTTTTAAAACAAAAAATATATTTTATTTTGGGTATTTAGTACCTTAAAATGTTTCTTGTTGTTAGAATTGATTAAAAATTGACGAGAGCATTGAATTTAATTTAAAAATTAGTAAAATAAATTAAAGAAAAAAGTTTGAATATAACTATCTTGAAAACTATTAATGTAATGTGATTTTCTCGTTCCTAACCAGGATGGACACTTGGGAACTAATTTTGAAGTTTATCTTTGAACATTCTAAATTAGAGGTACAAAGTGATGATTTCTTCAACAACTTAGTAGATCTTAATTTAGAAGGTCCATTGGAATTTTTAGATACAAAGAACTTTAAAAAAAAACACTCTCTGATTGCCAAGGTTTTTTATTTTACAAATAATTGGTGCAATGTGCGCTGTACATAAATGCTGTGTCGACTAGAAACTTGTTTGCTTAAGACCCCTAATAGTTTGGTATTATCAATTCTTCATCAATGGACAAAGGAGTCGGTACTTGGGTTGTCTGGCCATTCCAAGCTTCGTAAGGAGATCTAAGTTTTTCATTCGTCAGGGCCTTTGAGTTCTTAATATTAAGTCCTGTATACCTAAAGGCTACGATACAAAGACATGACTCAAATAAATGACAAGGCCTTATAAACGTTTATATTACATTGCTTTCTGGCATGTTCCGGAACTATAACATCATTGGGAGTGTCCGGTTCAGATGGAGCATTTCTGTGCTTTTGCATGTACATTTAATGTACATATGTGGTACCTATATCAATATCTTCAAAAAGACTTCAAAAGGACTTTCAAAAGATGGTTCTCCAGGAGATGTCGGGCCACCATTTTAATTTTTTAACTAGAACCACTTTCCTTATTTAATATCAGATAACTGTCAAAGAAATTTATTCGTCTATACCACATCCTCTAATTTGCCATAATTGTGTGGAAGATTATGCAAATGTTCAACATCTGCTTCACTCACTACTATTTCTCTATGTATGAACATACAATATCTACGAACTCTCAACTTTAAATGAAACAAGTCCGCAACCCTTTTTCTTTCTAAACTAGCGATAAAGTAAGTTTTCATATTATTATAAAAAATTACATTATGTAGGAATATTTAATATTAAAAAAAAATAGCACTTTTAAAATCTATGTAGTTTCTGAATTGTTTTCAATACCTAAATGCAGAAAAAAAGTTTACCGCAAAAAGATATAATATCTATACTCAGTGACCATTCGTTACCTCCCAAATAATTGCTACTTCTATCACAAACTCGCAATCTGACCTCGAATAGACCATTTACTGTTTTCTTTATAAAAGACTCGCAACTCAAGTAGCTGTTGTTATTCGCTAAACTTTAAAAATGCTTCGAAGTGGGTTTTTGGTCTCTAGTTCGGATTCATTTGATGTCTCGTTTTTTCGCATTAGCAAGTGGATTCTAGGATTTCTTGGTTGCTGGCCACTTGATCCCTTGGGACGAATAACAAAAATCAAACTAGTTTTGAATTTTTCATTTCTGCTAACTGCAATTATTGGAGAAATTCGATTAGCCTGGTTCTTACGAAGGGAGCCCTTAAGAGCCCTTGATGTGATTTGCCCGTGTGTAACTAAGATGGTAACTGGGATGAAATTAATTTGTTTTCTAGTCTATCGCAAAGACATAGCACTTATTATAAAAAGTCTTTACGAACATTTTGAGACAGGTGAGAAATTATGAAGTTTTAAAAGACAAAACCAACCGAGCTATTCATGTTATAAATTATTTAAATTTCTAGATACCAAAAACTTTAAAAAGAGCACTCTGATTGCCAAGGTTTGTTTCATTACAAATATGTGGTGTTTTGTGCTTTACATGAATGCTTTATCAGCTAGTTCCATGTTTATTTTAAAACCTATTACGATTTGGGTTTATCAATTCATAATAACTGGACAGACAAATTATTGGATCGCCCTACCCTACCAAGCTGCGTAAGTGCAAAATAAAGTTTTCTATCCTGAGGGCCTTAAGGGTCTTAACATACCAAGTCGTATTCTTCAAGCCTTCCTTACGAAGATATGAGTCAAATGAATGACAAGACCTTATATGCGTTTATATACTGCATTGTGGGATATGCTGGAACTATTACAACGTTTGGCATCTCCGGTACTGATGGGGCATTTTTGTGCTTCTGCCTGTATATATCTGGTGCTTATCAATGTCTACAAGAAGACTTCATGCGGACTGTTAAAGCTCACACATCAAAAGGTGACTTCGATTTTTTGTATTAATACTTGGAATAACAAGATGTTCAAACTTTCTTTAGATTTGGATTCAGCCAGTCATGACAGTAATGAAGTCCTTTACAACAACCTAACCGAGCTTGTAAGACGCCAGCAAAAAATTGATCAACTTTTTAAAAGTTTCAATCGAGTCTATAAGTTTATTACATTTATCCATTTCGTATCTGCAAGCCTTAGCTTGGCAATTCTATTGGTCATTCTTACCTTGGTGATTTTTTTCAACTTTATTCATCCAAATCAATAGAATACGTTTTTTATTATTAAATTTTTAGACTTCTGGATTTTTTAAGTTGAATTATATAATTTACGTTTTGGGGATATCGAATCATCTATTCGCATGTTGCTATGGAGCTGAAAGCGTTGACGAAAATGTAAAATTTTAACTTCAAGTCATATTTTATTATTTAAAATGTTCTTAAAATAATTGCAGTGCTTGAAATTATCGGAAGTTTTATACTTTTGTGATTGGTATAAATGCAACAAGAAAGTTAAATTATTGATCCTTTTTGCTTTGATTAAATCACAGAGAGGAAGTCCCATGAAAGCCCCATTTTTCACACCATCTTTGCCACTTTTTGCATCGGTAAGAGATACAGTTTTTTTTTTTCACATAAATGCGACGACAAATTAATGAAAATTATATTCAATTTTAATTTCATAGATTTATGTTAGGAAAACCAGAAAGATTCTATATTATCACTTATAACTTTTGACTTCGAAAAAATTCATAAAATCTTGGTATTGGTGTAGGGCTTTGTTTTGGCATTTAAATATATTCCAAGCTTATTTTTATATTTATTTATCTAAATGAATTATGTATTAAAAATACTGCAATAAATTTTTGTTTAGTGCCTTTTACTTGAGGATTTAATCACTCTCCTCGCATTTATGTGGAATTTATTAACCTACAATTAAGAAAAAATAATTTATTTCATGAAATATTTATTTTCAGATCATCCAGACATCAGGATCTTATTTTACAATTCTACAAACAGTATTATAGATTTATATAAAAAAGGCCAACCCTGGTACCAACTACCGACTACTTACCTGGGTTGGGCTTACACTCGCCAATGAGTTCGATATACAATAATATTAATTCATTTGAATTAATTAGAAGAAAATTTATTTATGAATTAAAATAAAATTAAAAATTTAGTAATAAGTGTGTTTATTAGTGCATGTATACCAGCTTTATTCAGGAAGCTTAAGTCTCTAAATTAAAGTCTGATATAGCAAACATCATTAATTACAATCTGATATAGCAGACGTCATTAAATTACAAACTTAGATAGCAGATGACACTAAATTACAGTCTGAGATACCAGATGGCTCTTAATAACAGTCTGAGATAGCATACATCACTAAATTACAGTCTGAGATAACAGACATCATTTATTACAATCTGAAATGGCATACGTCATTCTATTACAATCTCAGATAGCAGATTGCAATAAATTACCATCTGAGATAGCAGACATCACTAAATTACAATCAGAGATAGCACTTACTAACTAGACACTTCAAAAATATGTTTCATTGGATATTTTAACATTTTGTTTGTAAATAAAGAAACTTTCAAGAAAACACGAATTTTGTGTAGACTTCAAGCCATAGCAAACCCAGCTTATAAAAATGACTTCATCAATGCAATATAGGATCCCGTAGTACTGAGAATCTGGAGAATACAAAAAAGTATAAATATATTGAAATTAAAATAAAAATAAGGTAAAAAAACGTACGCCCATAAATGTCGGCAGCGATGGCGCAAAAAAAGGCACATTGATTGTTGTCGGCCTTTGTGCACGAATCAATATCATGAGGATCATTTTTCGTGTTTCCGCATCGCATTTATACCATTCAACCAGATACACCGAATCGCATATTTCCAAACTCTGAAATTGTATTGAAAGCCTTTTTCCGGTGAAAAAATAACAAAAAAAAATAAATTAAAAATAAATTATTACGCTGTCGTTCACATAGGTCCCACCGATGCAATATAAAAATAATTGCGAGAGTGCGGCTATGCTATAGCACACGTACAACACCAATCCAATGCCTGTATTCTGCACAAGATATTTCATAAATATATTTATGTTAAATTAAATATATGCACAAAAGAGCATGTTTTATAATTAATTTAAATGTATTACGTATAGGAGATCAATGACGCTGAAGCACACGACAAGGGATGCTGACAGGAAATGCCCAATGATGATGGTCGTGAAAATTTCCTTGAATTCATTGCACAAATCGATGACCTCATTGTGCCGCCAAATAATTACCTTCAATTCTTGGCGCATTATTTGATTGTCCCGTCTGCCAGCTTTGTCAACTGATATTCATTATTAAATTGTTTTTTTTTTTTTTTTTTTTTTTTGAAAAAAAAAAATACATGAAAGTTGATCGGATTAATTTTTCGTTGATTCACATATTATTTATTTGAATTTATTGAATTTGAACTGATGAACTCACGATATTGCAAATGGACAAACATTTCCTGGATATCGTATTGTATCATTCGAAATAAAGCACTGATGTAGAAACACAATCCGACAAAACAACCATCCACGCCACAGAATGTAAATACTGTCATGACACCGGAGTAGGACATGGAGATGTACGTCAAAGGATACACCGGATAGTGGGTCAGCACATCGGGAAGTCTGTGAAAGAGAGTTTAAGGTTGAAACTATACTTGTATATGATGAAAATATTGGCTACTAAAGCGATTTACGATTTTTAAGAGATTATTTTTTTTTTTAAATTTCCTTTACGGTGGAAAAACTACATATATGAACACAATGGGCTCGGTGCTAACTGACTTTTTTTACGACTACGACTATAAGTTACTTTAACAAGTTTTAAGCCTAATAGGTCTAGAGTACACTTGCTTCTCGCTTCTTGCTTTCCAAACACAACGGTTCCTCGGGCGCCATTTATAAATAAAGCCAGTGTTAGAAGGCGTGTAAATATTGGTCCTCCCTCTAGCTTCATCGATGTCCAACCAGCTGTTGGTAACTCCGCGGTTGGAAAAAGTCTAGTATTGTACTAAATTCAGTATTGTTTAGTTTTCCCAGTACGCAAGTACCACTTTTCAAATTCCCTTATTTTTGTGTTATTCCGGTATATCTTAATAATAGCGCAGTTGTTTTTAATATAATTATGCAAACTGTTACTTCTTAATAATTCAACATTTAGAAAATAATTTTTCATAATTGTTCCAAAAGAAAAAAAGAACAAAAATCATTTTATGTAATTACATGATGTTTTTAATACATTTTTAAAATTTTCTCTAAAACTGATGAGATATCATTTGATTAATTTTCGTATTTATAATCTTGAGTGTAAATGTAATAAAACTTAATTTAAAGTTTCTGGCTCAGAATTCACACAGTGGAATTATAGCGTGGTTGTTTTTTTTGGAACCCATAGACTATTTTTAGTGAAAAAAAACAGCAAAAGTATAATTTGTGTGTTTTTTTAGAGGTAAAGAACTTTAAGTTGGCAACACTATTTTAACTGGCATCCATTTTTTCAGCTGTCAAGTGATTTATTTTTGGTTTCGTTTGGCATTTCAAGAATTAAAGCCACAGGATCTTCTAGCAAGGCGTAGTTTCGGTGAATGGGCCAAAAACAAAATTGCCGTTGATCCCAATTTTCATAAGCGAATTTCGTTTAGCGATGATGCTCACTTTTGTTTGAATGGATACGTCAATAAACAAAACTGTAGTATTTGGAGTGATGATAATCCTCAAGTGTTTGGTGTGCTTTATGCTTTGGTGGAATAATTGGTCCGTATTTCTTTTTTAAAAACGATGCTGGCCAGAACGTTACAGTCAATGGTGACAGCTTTAGAGCCATGATTACTGACTTTATCGTTCATCAATTGAACAAGAATGATGTGCAGGAGCTGTGGTTTCAACAAGACGGCTGGCGCCGGCGCAACATGTCACACAGCTCGTCGTGCCACAATTGATTTATTGAAGGAAACTTTTGGGGTAACCGCATAGTTTCACGTTACTGACCCGTGAATCAGGGCTACCTTTCCAGATTTTGAGAAAGAGCCAATAAAAAGAGTATTTTAAGGAAAAAAGAGCCACCGCTGAAAACGTCCACAACATACAAAATATGCACGACTGGGTCGCACGAACTTGCTCTTACGTGCGACGTGCGATCACACTGTGGTTCTAAAGTCTGAAATAAATTAGTTATGGGAGCCTATATTTTATACATTGGCCAAAACTTAGTAAAGTTGCAGGCAGTATTATGTCAGTATATAAAAATTAACAATTAGCCCCGTGTTACACATATGCAAGGAAATTATATTATTTTAACTGGAAAATTGTTTTAAATCAACAAAATTAGACAGAAATTGATTAAAATACTTCTGAAACTTTTTTTTGAAGGTTTTGATATGCAATATTGTTTAAATTTATTACAAGCTTGTGTGTACAAAATTTAGTTTTAATCGATAATCAGGTAATGAGAAAGTTGAAAATCAATAAAACCGTCCTATGATACAGGTACTGTTAATAATAGTTCAATGTAAAATTTAACAATATTAAATGCTTGAGCTTACTAATTTTGATACAAAAAAAAATTTATCAAAATCGTGGGTGTCGGTAATCGGTATTTGTATGGGAGCTACCGTTATTTTTGATTACAAACAAAAAATTTGTCTTAAACTCTTCTAGATAATGTAAAAAAAAATCTTTTTGCAAAGTTTAATAAATATCGATCAAGTCGTTTTTGAAATATCGAGTTGTCAAAAAAAATATGTCAATCTTTTTCAAAATTGAAATGAAAAAATAACGAAAACTTACAAGAAAAAAACAGTTGCAAAAAAAATAAATACAACAGCTGAACCATTTGTAATTTAAATCCAAAATATGCCACTTTCATCTCATTCTTTCTCTTTGCTACGTTCGGGAAATATTTATCCGAAAAGATAAAATGTAAGAAGTTGATTTTTTTAATGAAAATTAACGTGTTCCATTTCAGAGAATTTTTTACTCAGAGGAAAAATTTCAAACAATTTTTCGCAAAGAGTTTTTACTTAAAGGAAAATTGAAATATTATGAAAAAGGAACTTTAAGCAGATATATTATTCTGAAAAAGAGTAAAAAGAGCCACAAAAATCTCAAAAAGAGCCAATTTTGGATGATTTTAGAAAAGTGGAGCCAAAGAGTCACACCTGAAAAAAAGAGCCAAATTGGCTCTTTAGAGCCACGATGGTAGCCCTGTCGTGAATTGGCCTCCAAGATCGTGCGATTTAACGCCCCTTGACTATTTTCTGTAAGGATATGTGAAGCTGCTAGACCACTTGGAGGACAACATTCGCCGCGTTATTGCCGATATACGGCGACAAATGTTGGAAAAAGTCATCAAAAATTGGACCTCCAGATTAGACTGCATCCGAGCCAGCCGTGGCGGTCGTATGCCAGAAATCATATTTATATTATAATGCCAGAAAATCAATCTTTCGAATAAAGTAAATTTCATGTCAATTTAAAAAAAATCATCTTTGTTTTATTCCATTTCAAAGTTCTATACCTCTAAAAAAAAACACCCTTTATTAAGCTAGAATTTCAAGAACACACATTTCTAATTTTCACACAATTTTAAAATATTGTGCCAATGGCTTCCACGCCAGGAAGATTCTTTTATATTCAATGCTTTTAAAATTCAAATGTTTAACGGTAAGTGGTTTGTACATACGAGGCAGAAGCAAAAAAGTTCAGTACTTTTTGGACTTTTTCAGTACTATTTTTTTCCGCATTCAGTTTTATTGAAAGAAGTCGATTTCCATCACTGATCTTATCACTTAACGAGCTCCCAACCTGTGATCGGTGTCTGCCTAGACACGGGTGGCAGCCATCCATCACTTACTATCCCGAGCACGTCGCTTTTAGTCATTAAGACTTAAAGCTCTCTGGCAATCGTCATATCTTGGCTTTTCAATAAGAGGTTAAGTCTTCAGTGTGGAGATTTGGTCGATGTTCGGTCCACCTCGCTGGAATAATCCGAACTGATACTTGCCGATGAAAGTGTTGAAGAATGCCTTAAGACGCTCAAATCATTTTTGATTGTTGACATATAGGGAGCTGATTGTCCAGTCCTCGGGCATATGCTTCCTTCCATCCATTATTGTTTGATGGATGGACCCTTCCAACACATCACCACCATATTTGAAGAGCTCTGCGGGTAAGATATCAGAACCAGCAGATCAAAAAGTGGCAGATTCCTTGGACTTCAGCTTTCCTATATTTTGTTCGACGACAAAGTCTTCCTTTACCGCAAACATTTAGCACGACAGTATTAATTTTCAATTAAATTTTCTAGTGCAAAATATTTAACAAATAGTTTTTTTACTCACATCATTTTAAATGGAAGATCAAGTGTTGCATTTTTTCCATTCGAAATCCGAATTATATTATTGATTAACGGTCTCGTATTGAAGAATAAATTGGTCGAGTTTGCACTCACAAAAAGCACAACTGTCAAAATTGATGCAATGACAGAAAGTTTCTGTGCAATTTTCTTTTTATCCTCATTGGCATCTACGAATTGGGAACAGAAACAAGAACTAATAAAATATTTCTGGATGATAAAAAACCATTTTCGTTCTTCTCACCTGCTGTCAAAAGTTTCTCAATTCGTTCGATAAGTGAATTTAACTTCTCGCGGTGCACAAAAAATATCCACATTTTAAAGAGGGAAATTTGTTTGGTCACTCCAGGACACCAAGCTTCCATGGTTTCTAAAATTTGATTCAGTGTCAGAGCTCCAGAAATACACTCGCCAAATGCCCCAAATGCCACTGCCGAACTACTCGCTAGAAAATGCAAAATGCTGATAAAACTCGGAGCTTTGTTTTGTGGCCAACATCCCACAACGCGCAGTGAAAATCTGGGTATCAGAAAGTAACTTTCCCTGATTGGCGTTTCAGAGGATAAAAACTGTAACTTCATTGTATTTTTTTTTATAGTAGAAGTGACACAACTGCACTGAACTTTTCGTCTAATTGAAAACTTTTTCTGTCAGGGGCTTTTTATATCCTTCGAAATGGCTATGTCATTCATAGCTTATTCCTTGACAAAAATAAAACAAGGTGAATGCAATAACCGAACTAAAATTAACGCTCTCTTTAAAACCACAACAACATTAATTTGTGGGCGTGTGTTCAGAATTAAAAGTTCTCTAATTGTTTTGAAAACAATAACCTAATGTTCGAAATAATTATATATGGGAAAAGTTTTTCGTTAGTGTTTTTGTTGTTGTTGAAAAGAGAATTGGAAAAACATTCAACAAACTTTCAATTTAGTCCTAAATGTACGTATTCGAAAATAAATAGAGTGTGTTCTTTAAAAGTGGTGGGCGAGGTTTTCAAAAGTTTAAACATAGCCAAATACCCACTACCCACTTAAAGTTCAGTGGAGAAGAGAGAAGGGTTTGATCACGGAATATGAATTCAAATGAGAGTAAACTAATTTCAAGTGGAGGGCAAATACTTTGATTTCAGCAAGGTAGTGCGAAAAGCGATAAAATGCAAGAAGCGAGTCAAGAAACGACTCAAGAAGCAGTGTGTTGGCGACGCATATTGCGACTATCTGCAGCTTAAGGATCGAGCCAGCGCACCGCGGACTCGACCCAGTGTGCGGGCAGTTGCAATGTGCGCGAACAGCTCCCAGTAAGTAATTGTGAATGCTCCACTGATATGAACGCGCCTTATATCCCGGTATTAAGTAATATGTAATGGCGAATTCCTTACTACCATTTCAGATCGATTATTTTTTTTGGTTGTAAGGAATTTATGAACAAATCGATTTTTTCTTATGTGGTGGTGTGCGTGCTATTTGACGGGAATTTTAACACAAAAGTTGTGCACCTTAAAATTCACAACAAATATTTTAAAGTGCATTTGATTTATCGCGTCCCTTTGATAAGATTAAAAATAAATTTATTTTAGTGAATAGTTGCAAAACAAAAAAAATTATGTGAGTGCCGGGACTCACGGTTAATATGTGTAAACATTAACGTGCGCGGATCCAAAACGGACTTGTCAAAATATGCACTACAACAACTGTATGTAACGACACAGAGAAATGGCTATTTTGGACACCCGGAAAATGCTATAATTGCAATGATTGCGGAAGAAAGAGATGTAATAAGAATTTTTGCTTTGACAAGAATTAAAAAGCATGAGAGGAGCTTGGAACTTCCCCAATTTCGGTGCGGTCTTTTGTTTTTCCGATCCGGCATGAATAAAAATCGTGAGTTTAAATACATCTAAAGTTTTGGGTTGAAATCTTTCACGCAAATCGGATATTCTGTAATACTTCTCAGCTGAATTAGTGTCAAAATTGGTTCGGTAAATTTGGCATCCACCGTGACGTGGGAAGCGAGGAATTTTCAACTCAACATTCATTTGATCACCAAAATTTCTTGCACGCTGCCAGATATGTTTAAAATTAGTATCCATGTTTGCCTGGGGACTAGAAACAACGGAAATTGTGTCTTTCACCAGCATAGGACTGCTGTTAAGGTCAAGAGATTTTGTTTGTAGCAATTTGCTTAGTGACTATATTAAGGACAACATGTGACTAATAGAAGAAGCCTTGCTAGCTTTACTTGGGTCACGCAACTGCGAAATTGTTTCCAATGTTTTCACAATCTTGACTAGGTCTAGGGAAAACTGGAGTACACCTTCATCACAAAGAGATGTGAGTGCACATGCCCACCCCAAGGTGCTCATGAGGTCAGTTTTTGATGTGTAAACATCTATGCTGGCGGTAGAGTGAAAAAAAACGTGAACGTTCGTGTGCAACGTTACGTCGTGCAACGTTACGGTGTGCAACGTTACGATCTGCATACAAGGATGGGTGCGTTCTGTGAAAAAAATCTTAAGATCCCCTTCAAGCAAAAACAAGTCCGTTTTGGATCCGCGCACGTTGATGTTTACACATATTAACCGTGAGTCCCGGCACTCACACAATTTTTTTTTGTTTTGGATGAGATTTGAAGAATATTATTCCCTTTTTCATGATTGTCACAGCGTCACGAATGGCACGTACTTGTGAGCTTCGAAAAATTACTGTAGCTTGAAGTCTTCAAAGCATTTTTGGCTACTTTTTGAATCACCGTTACAGCACCTCGAACTTCTGAAAGCATATCAATCTGTCCCTATTCCCTCACACTATTCAAGAGCAATTTTGAGCTTCTCTAGCTGAGACAAGACAATTTGGACAGTGGCTTTGCCAGTTAAAGACAAAGACAACTTCTTATAGATGTAGAACTTCAATCCAACTTCTCTTCGGCAGTTAATATTTTTCTGGCTTCTCTCTAGTTTTCCTCATCGAACTCGTATTCTTCGTCAGTTCTGGAAAGCGCTAGTTCCTCAAAATGCATCCACGAAAGTGACAAAATCTTCGTGAACGTATCTTATGATAACACTCAGTTGGAAAAGGTGAGATATATCGGTTGTCTCATCAAAAAGTATTGAATAATATCGTGATGCCCAAACGTTACTCAAAATGTATGGCTAATTGATTTTTGCCTTTTTTTGACGACACACCCTGTGTCAGATTCTGAAAAAGTTCTATCCATTTTTCCCATTTTCACTATAACATTTCTTATAGCCGTATATTTCTCATGTATGTGAGAAATAGCGCTACTCAAAATTGTAAACAAAAGAAGAACACGTGGTGGGTGTTCCTCCCTACTCACGGTAAGTCCCTACTCTGCTCTAAACTTCTATTCTGCCTTTGCGAAAAAATTATATAAAAAAAAGTGTTAGGGGTTTTTGTACTCCATTTCAAGAACGTGCCGAAATTTGAAGTTGGTTGAGAGTTCAATAAGTTGTAGATAAGGGTACCTACCTACATAATTCTGACCCATATTATGAGAACGTATCCGTTAGCGTTTGCGTGTTGTTTGTTATAGCTTTCAGGTAGCACTAAATGACGAACATGCTCGCCAAACTTGTTCGTGCTTGCTATATTTTCGTCGTGTAGAGCTGGTTCGCGAACTGTTCGCTGTTGGCGAAAAATTTCGATTTTGTCGTTTTCGTTGGCATCGATGTTCGTCGTGTAGGGCCATGTTCGCGAGCAAACCTCATTTTTGCTGTGTACGTCGCTGTCGCTGAGTGGATGATGTTTATTCCCATGATGTTTATTCTTTGAACAATCAGAACGAAATGAATGTTCGCCATATGTGTTCGCCGTGTAGGGGATAACGCAAACTAACAAGTTCGGCGACCATGTTCGTCGTTTAGGGCTGCCTTTAGGCAGGGATTGAAGTAGGTAGCTAAAATTTTAGCAAATTAAAAATTAATTTTACAATCGCAAAAATTCAGAAATGCCAAGGGAAACCCGCCAGTTAAAATTGTGTTGCCAACTTTAAATTCTATACCTGTAAAAAAACACCCTTTAGGTATGTGAAGTTATAAATTTCAATATTTTCATTAAACTGCCTGCAATTGTGGCATCCCATTATGAATTGCCGTCATTTAAATTTTCAACAACGAAACCATTGTACTCAATTTTGTTAAATTTATTTTTTAACATTGCAAAGCATTTATGATTGGTTAATGTCAGTTGAATTGAAATATATTTCACCTACACGAATATTTTTGTGAAACAATTTCAATTCTGGAAATGAGGATACATATACATATGTACATACATACCTACATAATTGAATGAGTTTTGAGTTTCCTCGCATTCTGTTTGATTTGAACGCTTTACCTTCACATGTATACATACCTTCACATGTACATACATGTATATACATCGTTTTTGGTCCATAATTATTTTTGAATTGATATACATACATAGTACATATAGTTTTTATTTATTCTTTTGATAATTTTTTTTTGTATCAAACTTGAGCATGAAATTGACACTTTAATTTTATCTACAGTTAAATCGTTGCAGGAACAATTAATACCTGCATAGTGAAATCAATTTAATGTTAATCATTATGCCCATTTAAATGGTTATAAATTAAACACAAAAATATGCAAGTGGCGGGACAATGGGCGAAGAAGAGGCCATGGTCAGGGTCATGTGTGTGTGAAAAATGGTGTTTTTTTTTTATAGTATAACTCGTTTGAACTTTGAAGATGAGGTTTTTCTTCAATCTTCAAACGTATACGAGTTTGGCAGGGATATGTTCTTTATCGCTTGTCTCTAAAGAGGCTGACATATAAGCAGTTCTGATATCGATGCTAAGAAGTATTGTGTATTGATTTGAAGTAAAGGATGTTTTATTAGAGGTATAGAACTTTGAAATGGAATAAAATAAAGATGATTTTTTTCAATTGACATGAAATTTACTTTATTCGAAACATAATCTTCTGGCATTATAATTTAAATATTATTTTTGCCATACGACTGCCATCACGGCTAGCTCGGGCGTAGTCTAATCTGGAGGTCCAATTTTCGATGAATTTTTCCAACATTTGTGACAGTATATCGGCAATAACGTGGCGAATGTTGTCCTCTAAGTGGTCAATTCTGTTTCGGAGTTATCGGTATAGAGGTAGACCGGCGACTTCATATATCCTCACAGAAATTAGTCAAGCGGCGTTATATCGCACGATCTTGGAGGCCAATTCACGGGTCCGTAACGTGAAACTATGCGGTTACCAAACGTTTCCTTCAATAAATCAATTATGGCAAGAGCTGTGTGACATGTTGCGCCGGCCGGCGCCGTCTTGTTCAAACCACAGCTCCTGCACATCATGGTTGTCCAATTGATTAACCATGGCTCTATACCGGTCACCAGTGACTCTAACGTTCTGGCCAGCATCGTTTTTAAAGAAGTACGGGTTATTATAATTATTCCACCAACCATTAAGAACACCAAACACACCAGTTTTTGTGGATGTAACGGCGGCGTCTCAACATACACTTGAGGATAATCATCACTCCAGTAGCCATTCAACCAAAAATGAGCTTCATCGCTGAACAAAATTTTCTTGTGAAAATCGGAATCGACAGCAATCTCGTTTCAAGTCCATTCACCGAATTTACGCCGGCCGTGCCCAGTGGTCGTTGTCGATTGATGATGAAATGCCAAACCAAACTAAGAATAAATCACTTGACATCTGACAAAATGGCCGCCAGTTAAAATAGTGTTGCCAACTTAAAGTTCTATACCTCTTAAAAAACACCCTTTATATTGCAAGGTCTCCAGTACGCAATGTAAATGTTTGATTGAAAGTGGACTTTCATGACAATGCTAAGGAAATTGACAACTCTGCAGTGGGGGCAGTTCAGAGGGTCTCCTGTCTTTCGCATCGGGCAAACAAAGCTGTAATTCCAGCATTCATCGGGCAAATATGCTTTCCTCCTACCATAATTTGCAAATGAGCTGGTGCATACTCCTAACCAAATCATCTCCTGTCGCTTTGAACAGCTCATCAGCAAGACCGTCAGCTTAAACATCTCAAGCTTTTCCAAACAAAAGACTTACATTTGGTAGGTATAAATAATATGGGGTATTTATAAGAGGTACCTCAGTTTCCTAAAAAAAGTTAAACAAATCCAACAACACGTTTGCTTAAATTTAAACGGTCATCCATCATCCCATGTCAATTACTCAAATAAACTAAAACTTATCCATAATTAAATAAATTAATTTTAATTCCATTCAATTTTTATTTGTACAAATTCTTAAAGTCATAAATTAGTTTTACAATATTTCCCTACTTTATTTATACATATAGCTATAGTTTCGTCTTGCTTCCATAAAATTTATTTTGTTAAATTTAACAAGGTACAATATTTATACACTATAACACAAAGCAAATTAATAATTCGATGATATTAATAATATTGGCCGAGGACCATAAATTCCACAAGCTGTTTCCTTTGCTTTTCTGCATTGCTGCTGGTTTCTCATCTGAAATTTGAGTTTTGAATAAGCGCACAAAACATAAAAAAAAAGGATTAAAAACATGATGAACAATCTGATAAGGCTACCGTTTACCATTAATCACATGGACCATTACGCTGGCACTACTTGCTGTCGTCGGGGAGCAGGTGTAATTCCCTGTATCCAATGTCTGAGCATTTGATATCCTTAGCCTGTGATGATAATACGAGTAGTTGGTTTGGTGATATCGTAAATTTATTCAAAATTAACTCAAGTGAAATTACCTTGATTTAAGTGTATCTCCTAATTGTGACTCCATTGAAATCCTCTGGGAAAGGTTTGCAAATGCTTCGTTCGGATGGGTGTTGAAGGGTGTAAGGATTGCTTCGCCTCGGTACCAATGAATCTGTCCAGCCAATTTCTCTGATATGAGGGGCTGTTTTACAATGCAGGTTAGGATAATAGAGCTGCCAACTTTGAAATGTAGGTCAGGTGGGCCAGCGATAACAGCTTTTGCATGGGGTGGTGTAACTGCAAATGCAAATAAAAAGTATACATATTATAAATCGTAGAGTTAAAAGGATGTGTAAAAGGGAGGACAAAAAATATCTAATAGCCTTCTACATAATGAGAAGCAGTATAGGTGGAAATTCTTTTGTTTGATATCCAAGAATTATTTCTCGAGAATGTTTGTAATACCCACACGATATAACTATATGTACAGGGTGGGCCAACTACAAGTTTCTTTTTAAAAATGCAATAAAATTAACAAAATTAAATAGTTTCCATGTATTATAGCTTTTAAGAGCAAATATTCCTATTCATTTTGGAACACAACGTCGCACAGTGGTGCGAGAGCGGAAAAAAGTCTTTTGAAAAAGTCATGTCTATCGTTTTAAACTTTATGTTTAAGTACTCTTAGATAATCCGAGGGTATGATTTAAAAGTATTTTTTAACATATATATTGTATGTACTGATTTACAAGCCCTCAAAGTTGAAAAATAATTTTACTCAAATCGCGAACCGTATTTTCAACAAATTTTGAGATGTTTTTTTCCGAAGTTCCTGTAGGTAAATTCTCTAGCTTCTTTAATAATTTAATTGGTCTATTTTCGATCATCTAAAAATAAAAAAAAATATTAATTATTTATAAAAGATACCTTCTATAAGCAGCCTGAAGCTTAAGTACTTAGAAAAAATGCTTTTTTTTAAAACTTTTTGATTTAAAAAAACAGCTCCAAAAGATACCAAAAAAGTAAGTATGCCACCATATGCTCCATACATTCATGTTAAAGCACAGAAAAAATCAGCTGCAGATACGTGCAGATGTGGAAGTTATGCTCAAAAATGTTTCGCTTAATTGGATTTCAAAAAACTCCGTCTTGACGGTGGTGTTTACCAAAAAATTTGATTACTTCGGTATTAATTGTCAGAATGAACTGGTTAAGCCCATTATTTTAAGGAAAAATGTCAAACTTTATTTTAAAAATAAAACAAAATTAATACATTGACCCAGGGCTGAGAATTTCGATTTTTGCGAAACCATTTATTTCTGCCTGGAAAATTTTTCAACTTTCAACTCAATTTTCTTGAAAGCAACACACGAAAAATAATATAGTTTTATGATATTTTGAATTATATGATAGAGCTTAATACAAAATAAAGAAAAGGATTAGGGATAATCTTTTATTTTTTTTTTATTTTTCCCTAAAAGTAGGGCAGGTAAAAATAAAAAAGGTGTTCTTTTTAAAGTTTTATTGCTTTGTTTTTGTTCTGTATTGCGTAATTTTTTATTACCTGTAAGGATTAGTAATGGCTTATTAGAATAAAATCTCTTACTTAAATCTATATATATAAAGGATTAATGAAAAAAAAGTCAGCATTGATTTATTGAGCATTTGTGCAAGGTGTGTAAGAAAAATGTTTACTCTTTGGTCAACCAAAAAGTGAAAGTGAAGTGAAATATAATAACAAACATATATAGTGAATTCAATACATTAAAATGGATTCAATCGAAATTCCTTATTCGGTGTTGTGTAGTGAACTTATTACTAATGGTCATGATAAATGAAATACCCCAACTTAATTTCTGAGCAAATAGAAACTGTGCTGTCAGAATTAAAGAAACGTTTTATTTCTCATTTCATGGAGAAGAAATAATTAAAAGCTGTGCATTTCCTGTTGGACCGCTCTCCGAGGAAGCCCAAGAATGCCGAAATAAGGATTATAAAGCCTACCGCAGGTTTCATTCGGAGAAAATGCAGCCGAATTGCGACGAATGAAGATGTGATGCATCATATACTCATATCCTCAGATCCAATAATAACAGGTTTAAGGCCACAGGCAAAAAAGAAAATACTTCCAATCAGCGCAGACGCTAGAAACCTCATTCTAGCGTTATAAAATTACTACTTCATAATTGTTTTTTATTTATTTTTGTTTATGTATTTATCTATTTATTTATTTAATTTTATAATATATATATTAATTAATAATAATATTTTATTCAAAATAAAAAGTTAAGATTTTACTAAAAAAAACTTTTATTTAAATATAACATCAAAACCGTCAAATTTTATAAAAATGTCAATAACTTTTTTTCTCACAATTTTTTCTTGACCAAATTTTGACCAAGCATGTATAAGACTAATCCTAACATGTTTGTCAAATTTCATTTAAATTCGTTAAATAGTTCAAATTTTACAGACTTTTTTCCGCTCTCCCATACAAACATCAAAACACTCAAATTTTAGAAAAAAAAATTAATAACTTTTTTACTAATGATTTCTTCTTAGCCAATTTTTGACAAAATGTGTATAAAACTAATTTAAAAATGCGAATCAAATTTCATCTTAATCCGTTAAACAGTTCAGATGTTACAGACTTTTTTTCCGCTCTCCCATACAAACATCAAATCCCTCAAATTTTAGAAAAATGTCAATAACTTTGTTTCTAATTATTTTTTTTCAAACAAATTTTGATCAAATATGTATAAGACTAATATAAACATGTTTGCCAAATTTCATTTAAATCCGTTGAACCGTTCAGATAAAACAGACTTTTTTCCGCTCTCCCATACAAACCGAACCACTGTGCGTCGTTCCAAGACCTTTTTGATGGTTTTGGAGTCATGGATTGTTTCGATGATATTGGCCTTAAGTGCTTGAATCGTTTCCCGATTGTTGGCATAACATCGGTCTTAAACTGCTCTTACAGTTTACAAACAAAATTACTATTGCAAATATTATGATTCATGCCATTTAGTTCCGACTTCCTCGTTAACGGCTTAATCGATTTAGGTATATCTTTTGTTTTACTACAAAAATTCAATTTTGACCTATTTATATTCTTTTCAGTTTTGAAACACCAAACAAGCTTTTCTAAAAAGATTCTCTACATATACATAGCTTGATATTTTACCTGCATTTAAATGCTTAAACCTTTAAGGTCTGACCATTTAAACTCAAGTTATAAATCAAGCCCATTTGCCAAAGTCAAACGCTTTGCAGCATTAATTCTACATGTAACTTGACATTATACCTTCATTTTAAAACGTCAAACTTACAGGTCGGGCTACTAAAACGGAAGTTATTGGTTCATTCTGCATCAAAGACCATCGCATACGTATAATTATTTCACCACAAAACATGCCCTCCATCACTATCCAACTGAGGCTCAATTCCCGATCTGTGAAGCTGTGAAGTAATAAATTTTATCACAGCCTCATTCACTATGCGATTCTCGCTGTTTGAAAAAGTGGAGATAAATATCAAAATTGCGGAGCGAAGGCTTCAGAGTGTCAAAAATTTACTTATTAGATTTTTTGGAGGAAAGGCCAGACTTAGCAGACGACAAGTAGAACATAATAATAAAATTTCATGTAGTTAGATATATTTGTGTTAACACGAGTTAATAAAACAAAATTCAATCAACAAATTCACGACAGTTGAAGCACTCAACACTTTTATATGACAAAGAAGGGCATTTCTACGTTGAAAATTATTCAGGAATGGCTTTAGTTCGTCTATTATGCATAGGTGTTTCGGGAATCTAAAAAGTTGAATAAAGTGCCCCTCAGTTGTAACTTCGAATGGTTGGTGGTTGTCTATTTATTAATACTAGTATGGCCTGTGAACGAAATTCGACCATCTGTGATTTGTTTTGTTTTTGCTAAAAATACAATTTTTTAAAGTTTTTTCTTTCGTTTTCAAATCTACTCCAGAAATTTTCTACTTACTCCACTTTTTTTTTACAAATCTGCTCCTAAATTTTACTACTGAGGTTCTAACCCTGATCCCTACTCATTGTAAGTAGATGTAGAGTACATCATTCGGAACGAAACAACAAATATTGCGTCTATAATAGGGCCCATACACCACACATGCCTGCATGCGCAATAGAGTGATTGCGCATGCAAACTGCGAGTGTATGGTGTTGAATGTGTGGTTGTGCATGCGGCATGAGTGATTTCAAAAAATTTTGATATTTTCTTGTTTGTGCATGCAAGCATGTGTGGTGTGTGTGCTACATTTGCTCAGTCAAGCTTGAAATATTAAGAAGTTGTCAACTCAGCGATGAACACACGACTAAATATTGTACAGTTTGCATGAGTAGTGTATGTTGAAGCGTGATTGTGCATTCTTTTATTTGGCCATGCAGGCATGTGTGGTGTATGGGCCCTATAAGCTAGATGAAACACGCTGGAAGTGAACTTTTGGTATACTAGAGCCTGTTTAGATTGGGAAGATTGAGTACGGACTGGTGAGTCTCATCGTGTTTACATTAGAAACTATGAAGCGCCTCAAAATACATTGAAACAAAAACAATTTCAACATTTCGCACATTGAAACAACAACAAATGACACTCATGAGTCCGGTTTTTACGTTTTCTTCCTGCCTCACGAGATCCCTCACCCCAAACTTCTCTTGCCAACAAATTGCCGTGATACCGGACTCAATCTTTCCAATCTAAACAGCGTCCTCTACGCTCGGGTGTTGACAAACAGCCGTGTGTGTCGTGAATTTGTTTTTTTTTTTTTTTGACTTTTTGTATGGGGAATCCATAATTTAGCATTTTTACATGTAAGTAGTCGACATATTCATATAATCTTATCTGATGGCACTTCTATTTAATATTAGCTATCAAATGGTATATTTTTTACTGTCGGGCGTTCGGTTTAAGTATATTAAAAAGGGAGTACAAACAAAAAAATTATCTCGCTTGCACTATCTTTTATAAATACATATATTTTTTTCTTGGTTGATTTGATATATACATACTTTGCTTTGTTGTGAATTAAATTGACAGTAAAAATAAGTTAATTACGTTTTTAGTATGAATTTTTGTGCACAATTGTTAACTGACAATTTGCCTGTAATTAAAGGCCTTAATATTGATAATCCAATAATTTGAACCAAAGTTATTGGCTTTAACATAAGTGCACTCATTGGATTTTGCACAAAACTAACCATTGTAACCACAATACGGGTAATAACAAGCAAGCAGTCAAGAACACCTATAATTTAGTTCTGTGTATGAAATATAGTAAATCTTGACTGCACACCTAGTTGAATATTGGAACACTCTGTGACCTGTGACTCTGTGTATGGTGTCATATGGGGAAAATCCATGAGTTATTTTTATTTGAAACAAATTTCTCTTACCCAAAAAACTATATTTCAGAAAACCAGCTTTCAGGAATTTCAGGCTACTTGTCTGTCTAAACACTTAAAACGCAGCAACTGATTGCTATGAACTAATTGCTTAGTGCTAACTGTGAACCCACCTTAAAGATGAATGGTTATTGGTCCAAGCAGGACAATTCAATTACTCCTGTTACACGCAACGACCGACTGCATCGATTTATAGTGTCGGCAGGGTTTTTTGGTCGTGTGAAACGAAAGTGTGTATACTCTGTATTCCGAACTCTGGAGTTCGAAGTAAAGGGTTTTCCAAAAAGAGGTGTTATTTTGATATATTTTTTGAGATAAATGATCGGATGTTTATTTCATTATAAAGAGGAAGGTATGCCGTTAATAATGGAACGCAACATCAGCCAAATGGCCGCCACGACCACGCTTACAGGACCATATCCTTTTCATGAAATTTTCCATAACCAAATCGCAAAGTGGCTGCCCTATGTCCTCGATAGTCTCACGAATTCCATCTTTGAGGTCTTGAATCGACACTGGGCTGTTGGCGTAGACCTTATCTTTCACGTGGCCCCAAAGGAAGAAGTCGCAAGGTGTTAAATCACAAGATCTCGGTGGCCAATTGTGATCACTTCTTCGAGAGATAACACGGTCCGGAAACTTTTCCCGTACAAGATCGATGGTTTCATTGCTTGTGTGGCACGTAGCGCCGTCTTGTTAAAAGTAAACGTTGTCCAGATCAATACCATCCAATTCCGGCCATAAAAAATCATTAATCATCTCTCGATAGCGCAATCCATTGACCGTAACTGTTGCTCCAGCCTCATTTTCGAAAAAGTAAGGTGCAATGACCCCGCCGGACCATAAACCGCACCAAACAGTCACGCGTTGAGGATGGAGAGGCTTTTCAACAATAACTCTTGGGTTTTCCGAGCCCCAGATGCGACAGTTTTGCTTGTTGACGTAGCCTCCGAGGTGGAAATGGGCCTCATTAGTCAAGATGATTTTTCGATGAAATTCCGGATCATTTTCATGCATTTCAAGGACCCAATCAGCAAAGACACGACGTTGTTGATGATCAGCCGGCTTGAGTTCTTGTGTTAACTGAACTTTATAAGCCTTAAGACCCAAGTCTTTATGCAAAATACGGTGTAATGACGTTTGTGGAATGCCTAATTCCAAAGAACGACGAGGAATGGACAAACCTGGGTTTTCTTCAACACTTTGGGCTACAACAGCAATATTCTCAGTTGTTCTTGAGCGACGTGCACGGGTTTTATTCTTCACATCACTAACTTGTCCCAACAGCTCGAATTTGTCCACCAATTTCTGTATTGCGGTCCGACAAGGTGCTTCACGACGACCCAAAAATGTTTTAGTTTTACGAAGCGTCTCTGCCAAATTTTCACCATTTTTATAGTGAATTTTAATAATTTCAATGCGTTGTTGAAGCGTGTATCGTTCCATTTTTATTAATGGCGTAGTTTCTACTTGTCAAATGTCGAAAAATGACAGCTTAAAAAGTGACAGCTACCGAAATAGCGGGCTATTCAAAATAACACCTCTTATTGGAAAACCCTTTAGTATGCCGACACGTCGCGAATTGGAGTGTAAAAAGGAACGAACTAGTTCACCGATTCAGTTTTGTATGTTGTTATTGTTTTTTGTTTTCAACTTATTTTTAAATTCGTGTGATAGTTTATTGAAGGAAGTTAAATACTAAAATACAAATGAAAAATATACCAAAAAATTGAGTGTATATTATATATATATACTTTTCAATTTGACAGCTATTTTTGACATATAAGTATACGTCGACGCATTGGCGTGTGAATGCCCATACAAGAACGAACTGCTTCGTCGACATGGTTAATCGATTGTGGCGTGTAACAGGGGTAGGTGCCGAACTTTCACTTTTGGACACTTCACCACCAGATTTTCACCACCAGCTTGGAATTTTCGTTACAGCTGTTCCGCCACTGGGTAGTTCATTGTCGATCTTTCAACACTAGACTTTTTTCCACTGCCTACAGACAGGTACTGAACAATGAAGTGCAAATTATTCATATTTCCATTGTTTCCTTTGGAATAAAAATGTAGTTAGTCATAATAGAATATAGATTTGCCAGTTATAGCCATGTTTTTTTGACAACTTTTGCATGGTGCAACATTTTAGAACATTTTATTCATTGCAATGTAAAGTGAAATCTTGCTAAACAAGCGAATTCTGTATTCTGTTTCAATTCTTGACGCAAATTTCAATTTGCTATGATTGACAATAAAACATGTAACAATTGCCTCCCGCCATCGCCAGTAAAAATAGTGTTAATAAACGATTTTCTATTAAATTGCTAAATTTCCCAAATAAAATGCAAATGATTAAATAAGCTGAAGAAGAATACGATTTGTTATTGAAAACAATATAAATGAATTCTTATTGTGAATTAACAATTTCTAATAAAATCTACAATACTTTTCCAACACGAAAACAAAATATCCAGAAACGAAAAATCTGACACTTAAATAGGTGGCACTCAAATATTGAGCAATAAACGGCACCACTTAAAGATCCAACACTCAATCGGGTGGCGGTGGTGAAATATCCATCCATCAATTTTCGGTGGCCAATTGTACCGTACCAGTTGTTGGTTGTTAGACTTAAGTTTGAACTACGAGGTGGTGAGAAAGTTGTCACCCGTTTGGCCCGCTCGCAATAACACCCACGAATTATTTCGCAAAAAATTATTATTATTATTTCGCGTTCTCTAGGAGCATATAGTGATTGATCTCTTGTTGGAGTGTATTTTGTATATGTTGACGGTGTTCACATTCGCCTATATAACTCCTCCGACATTTTTGATTTTTCTGTACCTCTATCTCGTTCTAACAGAAAAGTCAAAAAAAATTCAGAGGAGTTAGGTGAATGTGAACACCGCCGTTTACTTTACAAGTGTCAAAGTTGAATTGACATTTGCCGCCGTTTGCAAAAATTCTAGCATTTTCCGATAGGTTGACGACTTTTGCTCCACCTTGTAGTTTACTTACTGCATGTGCTTGAAAGTTTGCGCTTAAATATTCAATTGCCCTTAATATTGTTTGAAATATTTTTTTTTTTTAAATTTAATTATCTTCCAATAATATGAGATTCTACTAGTAGAATTTAACGTCTCAAATATACGAAATACCATACATCAGACATCTGTTTATTGGACGCATATTTTAACTTGCCCGGAAATGTGGTTATCCTGGTTCGTTTAGTCATTTAAATTGATTTCAATCACACAATACGCAGAATTCAAAAGAATTATTATGAATTAACTTCATACTCGTAATATGCAATAAAATAAATTGAATAGAAATTGTTCCATGAAAATATAATTTCTGTAAATAAAATTCATTGGTAGCTATACATTTATGCAGTTACTTTACACCTATACTATTGAAAGGCACACGTTCCAAGAACACTGCTAAATTCCTTATAGAATATTATACGAAAAATATTTCCGCCATGATGAAGCCATTCAATTCTAAAATACATGGCAATACGTGCCAACATCTGTTACACTAAATTAAATCTGAACTCATGCGAAAAGGTGACATCGTTTCACATCGATTTTATTTTGTATTTATTTGTTTTTGTTGTTGTTATCACTGTTAAATTCAACACGTTTTTCGTAACCTTATATTGGGTTCAGAGGAAAATTTTCCACATATCCCATCACTCAGTTTTTGCAGTAGTGAAAGGTAAGAAATACTTGCTTGTTTTTTTTTTTAACCTTATTACACATAAAGTGTTATCTCATACCTAGAAGCGAATGATGTTGGTTTTGAAAACCTTTTCATGGATAGAATTTTGAGAAGTCTTCAAGCAGCTTTTACCTATGTACCTACATACAAATCTAAATAAAAGGTTAGGTAGAGCATGCTAACCGCATTGAAAAGCCGGAAATTAGAACATTAACACTAAGGATGAATACTTGATAGGATTATACATTTATTACATGAGGATGATAGCAAATTTTTGTTTATTTTGCTTGAACTTTAATATAAAGCTATTTGGGTTATATTTTTTTTAATTTTGTCAACTTTAAGCAAACGATATAAGGACATTTTGTACCCTTCATAACCTAATTCGAATTGAGTTTGTTTGGGTTGGGTACGATTTTATGATAGCACCAAAGGTATTATATCGCAATCGCATGATATCAGTGGCCATAATTTATGTCACCACGCGCCGCCACTCGCGCTCCACCATGTAGTATAACGAAGCCCTCAAATTGTTCGTGGAAAATATCCATTAAGGTATGCATTGTTTGGCAAGTAGCACCGTTAAATTGCAACAAAATTTTGTCGCTATCCATATTATCCAATTTGGGCGCCTCAAGAAATTGCTTATAATCGATATGTGGCGATCGATTCAATTTCAGTTCAATTCCAATTCAATTTCCATTCAATTCACTTATATCAATTTAATAAATTGAATTGAATATGTAGCCCTCGTTGACCAAAAAGGCCAAGTTCTTGTGAACCATGACCCAGAATCAATAGAATGCGTTGCCCCAACGGATCCGTTGACTTATAGTTAGTTGCTTTGAGAGGATGTTTTTTTTTAGACGCGTGGTTTTCAAGAAGAAATAAAACGCATATAATTTAATGTTATGGCCAAGAATTTAGCTTTATTATAAAGATAAGAGTTTGCCATAATGTTTTAAAAATGATTTCGGGCAAGTGGCCGCCGCGGCTGGCTCGAATAAATTCCAGCCGAGAAGCCCAATTTTCGACCACTTTTTGTAGCAATTGGGGCCGTATGTCAGCAATAGCTCGCCGAATATTCTCTTACAAGGCGTCGATCGTCTCGGGCTTATCTGCGTAGACAAGCGACTTCACATAACCCCACAAAAAATAGTCCAGAGGTGTTAAATTGCACGAACTTGGAGGCCACGTCACAGGCCCACGACGACGCGAGATCATGTGCTCACCAAAAGTTTCCTTCAATAAATTGATTGTTTCGTTGGCTGTATGGAATGTAGCGCTGTTTTGTTGGAGGCAAAGGTCGTCCACATCAACATCCTCCGATTCAGACACGAAAAAGTCATTTATTATGGCCCTATAGCGTTCCCCATTTACTGTAACATTATGGCAAACAGTGACTTTTTGAGGATGTAACGGCGCGGCGTCTCAACAATGGCTTGTGAATTATGATCACTCCAGATACGAAAATTTTGCTTGTTTATGTACCCATTCAACCAAAAATGAGCTTCATCCCTGAACAAAAATTTTCTTGCGCGAAAATCGAGATCAACAACGACCTCGTTTCGAGCCCATTTTGCACAATATACATGCGTTTTTCAGCTGTCAGTCTATTTATTATGAAATGGCAAACCAAACTGAGCGTAAATCATGTAACAGCTGTCAAAAAGACCAATTTCGCAAAAAGTATTGCCAGATTGAAAACCACACGTCTAAAAAAAACCTCCGATAGATCAGTGTGTAGTGATGAAGTGAGTATAGGAAAAGATTCAACGACGAGCTCTTCAGGCTCTACGGACGTTGACCTAGTCGAAAAGATGAAAATACAGCTGCTGAGATGGCTGGAAAACGTGGAGAGTAGCGTATGGACACCAACGCAGTACCCCAACGAGTCTTCCAATCTCACACTAATGATTTACGCAGCAGAGGGACTCTCTACCGTAGGTTGAGTACATTTATGGAGTACAACTTACAACCTCAATAAACTCGTTATGCGTTACTGCAGGACCGTGTTCGTTTTATCTGAACTGCGCTCGCGGTGTCTGTGGCAATATATATTTTTTTAATTTCAAAACAACACTTCCGACATCTTTCATGGAAATCATTTTAAAAAAAACCTCCGATTGTTTTAATTTAATAAAAAAAAAATTCCCAAATGCATGGATCCATTATATCTGGTAGTGTTTATTTATTGCTATGCAAACATTCCTCGTCCTTTATACCCAGTTGCCATTATCCTAGAAATTAAAATAATGTATAAAGAAGAACCTAAGGAAGTAAATTAATTTCCTTCTTTTTTTACCAAAAGCTCATTTCCCTGGAATTCGTTTTCGTTAATTTGAATTACAATACAACTCCCATTACTATATATGGAGGTTAAGGAGTGGCCTAGAGTACTTTTAAGGTGACCATATTTTTTTTTCAAAGTCGGTGATAGTAGATTTATGTATACATTTTTATTTACTGGATTTGTAGATGTAATCAGGTAAAGGAAAAGGGATTATTTAATAATTTCGTATGTTTCAATTTTTTATTTGACAATAAGGTTAAACAATTAACCGCCCTTGATATGAAGATGATGGCAGATGGTCACCTTAACAACTACTGTACCATATTCCCTTCTGCAACATACGGGATAAATTACAATGCAAATCCAATCCCCCTTGTAATTAAAGTAGGTATATGTGTAACATTAAGCTCCTTCCTTTCTGGCTCCTTCCATAAAATTAAAAAAAAAAATACATACATAGAAGTCTGGGTCAAAAAAAAAAAAAATACCCAACATGATGGTTGTTGGTCTACTTACCTAAAACACTCAGTTGAAATGCCATGGAAATCTTTGGCTCCGTATTTACTTGGCACTCATATATGCCGCTATCTCGTGGCTGGGGAAATTTCACCTGCAGCGTCCATTCCTTTGAGTCCTGCGTTTGGGTGACCTGTTTTAATTAAGGACCACCATGCCGCCACCATCCAACAAAAATAGGAAATGCAAAAAGTAAAGATAACTATTAATTGCTTGCAACTTGGAGTATTACAGTTACATTATATTATGTAAACGGAACAAATAAAATTAAAAAAAAAAAACAAAAAAAAAAAATGTGAAACTTCCGGAAGCAATCAGACTGGAAAATTGTTTATTTCTGGCTTCTTTTAGTTTCCTGGAATTCCGAAACTGAATTTAATGTTTTTCTTGCATTGCTCACTGCCAGAATGGGAGAGAAAACGTGCTTGCAAATAGCGAATAATTGAGGGGAATTTCACGATTGCAGGATGCCATAATTGTTGTAATTGAACAATTTCAGTTGCATGTTATAAAATTCGTAAAGTAAGTCTTGGTCAGTGGTGATTGATTGACTGCAATAAGAATATAAAGTCCTAACTCATGCATTTTCATCTTTAACACTTTTATTGCGCGCAAATGCTTCTTATCTCGCTTTCAGCATCACATAAGGCGTTTTTTTTTTTAAAGTTCAGAATAGAGCTCTGAACAGAGTTCTGAACGTCCTCTGGACGAACCGTGTTCTGAGCACTCTGAACTATTTTTGAAACACACCTGAACATTTAGCTGTCAAATGCTTGTGTTCAACATTTAACTCTGTCTTCTCAGCACTTTGAACGCGCTCAGAACAAGTTCAGAACGAAAAAAGCAACATAAATTTGAAGCTCGGAACACTCAGAGCGAACAAAGAAACACAATTTTTCGTTTGACAGTTCAGGCTCTGCTCTGAACTAAAAAAGAAAAACGCCTATAGACTGGTGTTCACATTCGCCTAATTCGTCCGACTTTTTTTTGTACTTTATAGCATTTCCCAATTCATCAGTGGGAACGAGATAAAGGTATATAAAATTCAAAAAAAGCTGGAGGCGTTTGTCAAACTTCAAAGTCAATTTATCATATGTGTACATAGCTGCCAAGTGTCATAACAATTGTATATTTTTTACGTACATATTTACAATATGGCGTTTCCACACAAAAGAGTTATCTCGAATTCCTTTCAACAAAAGAATCGATTCTGCTCCGAATTTTTTCTACCTAAACAAAATTGATTCTTTTCTGTCAAAATAAATTTCACATTTCTAATACGTCAAATTGAAAGTCGGGGAATTTCGGAAAAGCAAATTATTTGTTTTTTTTTCAACGGATTCTACATAATTAAAGAAAATATTAAACAATATTTTCAGTCAATAAAAGTAGAAAAATAATTAATAGCAGCTGTCCAATAACACACTGTCTAATAACACACAAACTCTTTTAGGAATTCTTTTCAATTGACAGCCAAAAATCGATTATGTTTAGAAAAAATTCGTTTTCTTTGTTGAAAGGAATTCCTCATTAATTGGTGGTGAGATGACAGTTCGTTCGTGTGTGCGTGTTGTTAAATCCGAACGGCTAAGATAATGGAGGGACTTTGTCATGCATGAGTTCTAGAATTTGTCACTTTCTCCCAAGAGGAAGTGATTCGATCCCAGACCTCAGGTATATCAGTTCAACCTAATAACCATTATGCCGTTTATCATGTTTGGAGTTTTATACAGTCAGACTCTGATGTTTTTGGTAATTTTATTGCGAGCTCGTACAGCACTTTCTCTCTCAACATACACCCAACGAAAAAAGAATCCCAAATTTAAAGCTCCGTGTCCTCTAAGTAAAAAAGTGCATTTGCAAATATTGAAACAAAATGGTTATAAAAAGGTTTTGTTTTTACTTTTTAGGAACGAGACAGGGTATATTTTGTCATCAAAGGAGATGACTTCTAACATCGGTGACTTAGACTTAACTTGGAGATGGCGATGGATGGAAGGATATAATTTCGCAGAAGATACAAAATCCTAACGACCAAATGAATAATCATTCCTATTCAGCTACCTTTACGATTCGATGGAAAATTTCGTTTCAAGTGAATGTTTCAAGCCTAAGCGGGCTCAAGGTCTTTTGTGATATGTTGTTCTTATATTAAAATAGATAACGTTTCGTACGTACTTCTTCAGGTCTCTAAAACACTTTAAATTAATATTTATTTTTTACTCATTGTTGTTAAATTTGATGGTAATATTAATTTGGCAAATTTTACTAAAGTGTTTTAATATTATTCACAAGATACAAGTCGTATTTTTCACAAGCCCGACGGAAAAAACGACATTGGAGATTGGCGACCCTATTACAGAAACAAAATGGAGTTTCCCTACAAACTATCAATAGCAAGTATGTAAGTAACGTCGGTAACACAGTTCCGTGCTTGCGTTAAGCCCCAAAAATTCTCTGCGCTTATCTAAGTCCGAAGGGGATTAGTTGTTGTTGCATTTAACATGTAAATTACTTAGTCGCGATGACGTTATGTTCAACCCATTTCTTCCGGGATTGCAAAAATACACACCTATACAAACACAGAAATTGTTCAATTTTCCCGGACGAAATTAAGATTCTCTATGTTTCAACAACAACTATCGCATTACTAAAATTCACCTCAACTACAGTCCTAACAAAACATAAATTTAACACAACGTCACAATTAAATTAACATTACACACAAATTAGAACACACCTGAAAGCGTTCATCGGATGTGTATGTTAAGGTACCAACGGTTAGAATATGCAAGTCTCGCTTACGTATCCAAGATATCTGCAACAAAAAATATTTATGTTACAAATCTGAACGAAAGCATCCTTTGCGGAAATAGAACGACAAATACAACAAAGCTGTGCCGTACAACTTCTTTGCGCGAATAGTTTTCACAAAAATAGGTATAAAGTTTACTTACCGACTTATCCCCCAAATTATCGACACGGCATTTAATTAAAGCCGCTTGTCCTGTCCTTGCCGAAATATTTCGTGGCATACCAAAGTCAAAAATAGGCTGATGTTCTTCTGTGGTTGCGGCTGTATCTATGAGGTTTTCTGAATTGTTGTCGTTGTTGTTGTTGTATTCACCAGAGACTGCGAGATCCTCCTCACCAAATACTTCAAAAGAGAATTAAAAAAAAAAAAAAATCGAAATATAAATTCAAAGGATAAAAGACACAACAAAACGTTAATTAAAAGGAATACAAAAATGCCTTTTGTTTATTGATTAAGAGTAAATCGGCTTTGAAATTGTAATAAAAAAAATAAAAAAAAATGAAAATAAAATAAAAAAACACGACGGAATGATTGGAATGAATGGGATAAGGGCCTGAAGTCACATGTCAATTTTGTTTTCCACAGAGTTAACCTCTCTTATTTTTAAGAGCAGCTTGGGGTTAGGATATTTTAATCATTGTTGCCGTTGTGTGATTAAGATAGAATTAACTGCTTTATATCCACCAACACACTTTAATTTAGTTCCATTGGCGCAAAGTTTTAGACAATTTAATGCGTTTTTGAGACTTTCCCAAATTTTTAACGAGTTGTAAGCATCGTACCACACCAACTATCCATTTAACAATTTATTGAAGTTAAATTTACCAAATGCCTATTTTTATCGTTTTATTACTATACTTACTACACATGTCACTTTGACAGTTACAAATGTGAAAACGGTATGTTTGTTTACTTTTTTGCATGAACTGTCAATGTGTTCAGCTGGAGTTTATTAAGAAAATAGGTTTGGTATGATACTACATAGTTAAAATATTTTTTCAAACTTTGAATATTTTAGTAAAGACTTAAAAACTTAAAAGATTGATAAGTAGTATGATTCAAAATTTTGCGTCAATTTTTTAAAAATGATAAGGCATCTAGTTTTTTTTTTTGTAACAGGACTACATAATGAACTCGAGGACTCAGACTGGTTAGAGATGACAATAAAATATTAGTCCAGCCCTTAAGTCTTCACTGTAGAATTTTTTCCAACCAGGAATTAATATTTGCTTTACATTATAATTAAAAATAATTGTCAATTATACGAGTATCTCATTTAAACACAGTTTATGTGGTGCTTGATTTTTTTTTTTCAAACTTCTTCATTTTTGCACCACTTTTTCAAATTCTACATTGGCAACTCTGGGGGCATTTAATTCAATCCCCAAAGAAATGAGTTCGCATTTCTCTATATAAATACAAAAGAAAGATAAATTGGTGATGGCGTAAGCATTGTTGTCGGGGTTGTCATGACGTTTAAATTTTAAGTCAAGCTAAGTGGATTCTTGTACCTACCCAATATTTGAGTCCTGGAATAGCTTTAGGTACCTACCTACCTTAAATTATTATTGGTTTCTTTGTAATACAAAGCATTTTTTTTTTTGCGGTTTAATTGAGTGTAGGTGTATAGAAGGCACCCTTGAATTTGTTTTTTTATTTTTTTCGGTTGTATTGGTGTGCCATTGTTAGGATTGACGTTGGTTGATGTTTTTTATTTGATAAAAGAAACTGCGAAAGGAATGAATTCTAAAAAATACAAAATAATTAACAATTTTTTGTGGGTAAATAATTATTTTTATATTTAATAGAAGAGCTATAAGGAAAAGAAAAACTCTTAATAAGTCTTGTTGTCTCTACAGCGTATACAGTGATTGGCATTAATTTATTTTGTTAATTAAAAAGGTTAGCGAATAATCAGAACATTGTCTATCTGAAACGGAATCACAAATTTGTTCTGAATTCGTGATTACATTTACATTAATTAATTAACAGCACAGGCATAAAAGGGTTCAATTTGTATAGTTGTTGTGAACAGGATGTGAAATTCAGATTGGATATCATGCGCTACATCTACATCGAGACTAGGTTAAAAATCGATGTGCAGAACAAAAAATGATGTAGTTTGGCGGCCATTTCGTCAGCTGTCAAGTGATTTATTTTTAGTTTCGTTTGGCATTGCAAGAATTGAACCCACAGGATCTTCTAGCAAGGCGTAGTTTCGGTGAATGGGCCCAAAACTAGATTGCCTTTGATCCCAATTTCCATAAGCGAATTTTGTTTAGCGATCAAGCTCACTTTTGGTTGAATGGATACGTTAATAAACAAAACTGCCGTATTTGGAGTAATGATAATCCTCAAGTGTATGTTGAGACACCGTTACCTCCACAAAAACTGACTGTTTGGTTTGCTTCTTTGAAAACGATGCTGACCAGAACGTTACAGTCAATGGTGACATGATAGAGCCATGATTAGGTAATGACTTTTTCGTTCATCAATTGAACAACCATGATCAAGTTGTGATTTCAACAAGACGGCGCAACATGTCAGACAGCTCGTGCCACAATTGATTTACTGAAGGAAACGTTTGGTAACCGCATATAGTTTCACGTTGAGGACCCGTGAATTGGCCTCCAAGATCGTGCGATCTAAGGCCGTTTGACTATTTTATGTGGGGATATGTGAAGTCGCTATTTGAGTTAAAAAAAAAAAAAACATATATGGACGGGGTGATCAAAAACCTGGTTTAAAGTATGTAGGTGTTTTCCCAAATCCTTTAATCAAAAACTGTTATGATATTGGTTACTAAAATTTGATAGGTGATGACTTGAACTAACACTAGTTTCAGTTTGGACCAATCATTATGGGATTGCACACCCTGTAGATATATAAGAAACCTTCCAAAATGTTTCATTTACCCCAAAGCCATTTACATTTATGATGCTACAGAAATTTTAAACTGTCCAGTGCTTATGAAAACTAAACCTCTACAATTCCTTATAGCTCTTCCCCACAACTGTAACCAAAACCATAACATTGGAAATTTAATAAGGCTTCTCTTCTTTTGTAATTTTCAAAATCTCTCCCAACCAATGGATCTCTCACATAGTACAAATACATACATAATTGTATATACACCGACTACCTCTACAACGAACAATATTCGATTGTGTTTGTGTTTATTAACATCTCCTCAAGTTTGGATTTCGATATGTTTTTTACTTTTAAAGGAAACTATATATACTCTCCCATTTCCGATTTTAATATGATTCTTTTGCATATCCTGCCCTTCGTTTTCGTCCTTGTAATTTGTGCCATCTTGCTGGTATAGTATAATATAAGCAGTGATTTATGAGCCTAAATTGATCTCCAATTTGCGATAGCAAAGGAAGTCAACGACGAAGGTTTCTTGCCTATCTATATACTGATACTCTATATGTAACATAATTTGCATTCATTGACAAAAACAAAATTGGAAATTCAATGATCCAAGAACACAGATTTTCAATGTATAATGTAAAATAATGTAAATGGTAAATCAAAAAAATAAATCAAGATATTTTTATAAGTGAAGAAATTTTTGGCAAGATAAAGTTGAAAAACATAGCTCATGATGATAGACGGTTTTTGATGGCAGAATTATTGAAATGTTTATTTTTTTTACAATTTATTTGTATATTGAAAATAGGTTTTTACAGCCTTTAGTCAGTAAAAATTGGCATTTCGTCTTGACGATCTCACTTCGACTAATCAGTTGACTAGTGAGGGCCTTGTAAATACGCAATTTTATTAAGTTCAGTTTGTATATTCTTAACGAAAGTAATGGTTTTAGAGATTCCTGTTTTTCAAAGCACTGACATTAATGCCGTTTTCGAGTGGACGTTCGGAGTTACTCCTTTTCCACTCCTTTAACTCCAAATTTTTCATTTTCTATAGGAATGGAACAGTTCCGAAATCCAAATGAAAACGACATCAAATTAACAAATGGGTCCTCACTACTTGTTCTTGTCAATACAATACCTCTGATGGACCTTAACCAACAATACTTGCATGCGCCACTTGAATAGAGATTATCCTTTAATGCGCTCGAGGGTTAATTTAAAATATTCCAGTTTGAAGGTGCAACCATGAACTGTACCAAAATGTAGATTAAGTGCAAAAAGCAAAACCGTCTTCTACCTTTTCTTGATTATAGCAAATGAACAATAATGCTTCAGCCAAGAGAGTCTTCGAATCTTATAGCCCTCAGGTTCGAAGAAAAAACCGAACCGAATCTCACCCAGGTTGGAGACCAAGCCAACGCGGATGACAGAACCTTTGGTCTGACTGGATGCAGCATGGAAGAGATCGAGTAGAACTGAAAGCTGCTGTGTCATAGGCCAGGACCCATCACAGGTCGGGAGCATGTTAAGTAATAAAAAGATCGCAAAACCAAGAAACACAGTTTGTTTTCAAGGATTGTACTAACTTAACTTCAAAAGTTTCCGTCTAACGAACTTCCCCACCTTTAGAGCCTTTTCACACATACCCCGCAACCGGCTACGGCACCGGGCAAACAGCATGGTTTCGACCGGTCGACAAGTGTGAAAGAGATCCCATAAGATTGAGTCGCTGACAGATGGAACACTGGAATTTATACTCAGCTGAATCACAATATGGCGCTGTAAACTGTTGAAGGTTTGGTGTTTAGCTTTTCAGAGAGATGGCGCTGCAAACATTTAGAGGATATCCTTTTGTTTCAAATTCAAAGTAGTTGGATAATTATTAAATCGTTAAAATACCAAATGCTGTTTGGCCGGTGCCGGTAGCCGGTTGCCGGTTATGTGTGTAATGGCTTTAAAGATCGAGTCTATATCCAACAAAGTACCCGAAGGGGTTTCCAATCGCGTAAGTATCATACCGAAGGCCTGCTGCTAATCATGACATGAGCTCTACGATAGGAGAGGTTCTTGTTAAAGGTACTCGCTACAGAATGGTGTTACTTCTTTCGACGATGACTTTCCCTTATAATTTCGTCAGAAACTCTACCTTATTGTTACTCAAGCTGAGTATTTTCTCTACGTAACCAACTTCATTTTACTGCTTATCCACTTTGGGCCTTTTTTATTTCTCTTGTTGTTTCCTTTTAACTTTAAAGGAGCCCACTTAATCTACAAGGAAAGTCGATTTCAGAATAAAAATACTCCCAAATAGCAACTACAAGCACAAAGAAGAAAGGTTGATAAATATATAAAAGTAGTTTTTTGTGCTCCTATTTTCACTTCTAATTTAATTAAAACAAAAGTAATCGATTTTTTAGTGTAGGGACAGCAGCATTTATAAAAACTTAAAAAAATATAAAAATATATTTTTTTTTTATTTAAAACTTTCTTTAAAACTTAAAATGTTCAAGAACTCCTACCAAGAAGGATTTCTGACAATTTTTTACAGCATTGGTAGTAAGCCCCTTGCTATATGGCGTCATCAAGTGAGTAATTTCTTAAATTCTAATTTTTCCAAGATCTTACTATAAATTTTGTTAAAAAGATTAAAAATGGTCATGTGAAGAGAATAGTTGATGAAGATATCAAGTCAATGGCCTTGGAGATTATGGGTACAAATGTTTCAACAATATTTATAGCAGCTCCAAAGGATCCCAAAATGTCACTTGGAATAAAACTACCATTTCTGGTTCTGCTATTGAAAAATATGAGAAAACTATTTACATTTGAAGTTCAGGTGATTTTGCATTTTGGTCTAATTAAAAGTTTCTGAAATCTCACATAATTCTTCGTCATTCGCAGAAATGTTAAAACCATTTCTCCATAAAAAATGAAACTTATTTTTTTTCGATCTGCTTACATAATTATATTTGTTCGTTTACTTCCCAAAACTGCCAATTTTGGTCTTAAATTCTGTAAATCTCAGAGCCGTCAGCAATCTCAGTTGCATGAACAGTATTTCTCAGTTTTGTTGTCAAAATACTGAGGAAAAAAATGGTGGATTCGTTTGTTCACTTTTTACGAAGCGAAATCTCTGCGATCTCATTTTTCTGAACGTGCCTAATTTGAATGAAATTGGTAGAAATTGGCAGTTCTGGGAAGTAAAAGAACAGACTTTTTATTTTAAAATCCAACTGATTCAGTCTGATTTAGGTTCCGAAAGGTGTTTTAGTAAAACGACACGGCTCTAGAATTGGCATTTTGAATTTTAGTAAACGACAACCTTTTTAATTGTTAGAAGGATAAACAAAGAAGAAAACTTACTCAAACGTCAATTATCGCTCTTCTGGAGACGTGTCGTGATAATTTAATGTTTGTTCTGCTTTGTAAATCATTTCTTTTACAGATATTAGATGATCAAAAATTCATGCGACGATTTCGCATTTCTAATTACGAAAGCAAGACTCGTGTGAAGACATTCTGTATGTCAATGCCTATGGGTCTATCCCCCGGATGGAATCAAATTCATTTGAATTTGGCTGATTTTACAAGACGAGCTTATGGCACCAATTATATGGAAACAGTACGTGTTCAGATTCATGCCAACATAAGAATTCGTCGAATATATTTTACGGATAAATTGTACGCCGAAGAGGATCTTCCAAATGAATATAAAATAATGATGATAAAAGACAAGAAACTCGATCCGAAAAAAGCCCCACCACCACCGCAGGCACGACCACCGTCACCAGAGACAAATTCTGTCCCAGTTGTAAGCACTGTTATTGTTGAGGCAAGAAATTAATAAATTCAAAGATATAGTTTACTCAGTAAAAAAATTTGGCATTGACACTTTTTAAGAATTTGATTTTTTTTTTTTAATTTAAAAGAGGTATCTACAATAACTTGCTTTGGCCCCAATTAAGGATTTCGATGAAAATATGATAACTTAGGTGGCAAGCACTTATTGCTAGGGAGGCAATTTTCTACAAAAAAAAAAAATTACAAACTTAAAGACGATGGCAACACTTACAATAAAGATTTAAACCTTTTTTTGAAATTCAGGAATCTGTTCTTCTATTTTGTAAATAAATCAAATTATTTCTTTCAATAATTCTCGCAAAAATTATTTTCAAACTCAACATATTTGAAAAAATTCTATGCTATTTTTTTTTTGGAATATTCGCTACACTTTCTTATGTTAACGGAAACTGCTTTCTTATAAGAATTTTTATTACATAAAGGGTTTTTCGGAAGGACTTAACAATTTTGTATTTAAATGAAACACAGAATAATTAAGATATTGAGCTGAAATTTATTCCAGGTGTAATAGACATGTTTCATTCGAGATTGGAATTCGATTTCGTTCGTATGACCACCACGAGCAGGAGCACGTTTGCAGCGATCGATTCTTTGAAGTTAATTTTTCACTACCCTTGCACACATATTGACCTTAAATGTTGACAACTTCACGTTCGACATTGTTCCATTGGCCATTCAACCGGACCATTTTTCGAGATGTCACGATTACCAAACTTCCTCATCATTCGATCAATTGTTTGACCAGCTGTGTAGCATGTGGAACTTTTTATTAAAACCGCATATCACTGATGTCAAATCCATTGAACTTTGGCTAAAAATAATCTTCGAATATGATAGGATAGCTAACTCCATTGACGGTCACTGTCCAATCAAACCTCCGGCATGAAATATACACCACACGGTCACTTTTTGCGGATGCAATGGGGTCTCTTGAAGTATATGTGGTTTTTTTTTAATGTCCAATAACGCATATTCAGCTTGTTGACAAAGCTACTAAACCAAAAATGAGCTCCATAGCTGGAGACGATTATTATATGATTTTCTTCGAATTTTTGTAGAACCCAATCGGAGAAGTTCAGTTCTTGAGTTCATTTGATCTTGTTAGGGTCTAAAAGACGATCTAAGTGAAAAATTCGCCATAATTTGATGTGAGAGTTTTTATTTCATGTGAACGGCGTGACGGGCCTCGAATCGTCTGGAATTGGCTTATTTTGAACTGAAGCATGTAAGGCTGCGATATTTTTGGTGCACTAGTAGAATTTATACACAATAGCACGCACAGGTTGTCTGGTGAGGCAATTATTACGACCAGAAATCGGAGTAAGTACTCTTCAGAACTTTGGTAGTATTTTTAATAATTGGCTAACGCTTTGACTTTGACAGATCATAAACAAAATTTTTAAGAGTGCGTTCATATATAAAAAACAAAATTGTTATGTAAAGTTATATAAGTTACGTAAAGTTATAAAATAAATACATTTTTTGAACCCACTAAACCACCCAATTACTGTTGTCCAAGAGAACTGTCGGCATTAGAGCCTGCCTGGCATTTGAGCATATCCTAAGACGAGCAACGGAGTTGGGTGAGCAAGGACAGAGTGATCCTTAAAACCTTCAAAGCTCAACATCCAAGAACTGTTGACTTATTCGCCTGCTTATTTCTATATTGATACGTTAACCTCAAATCCAAATTACGTAAATACTCAAAAAAAAAAAATAAAATCAAATAAGAAAATAGTTTCAGTAATTTTCAACTTTCGTAAAAACTAGAAATTGTAACCCTCGAGTTTTTAGTATACCAGGGTGATTTGCATAAGGTGTGACAAAAAGCTAGAGGGTGTAGGTTGGGTCAAGAGAAGAAAAAAAATCATAAAGAAGGGGGTCTATTCACCCACGTTTAGCCGGGAGGGGCAATTTTCTAAAAAAATATTGGCTTAAAGCAGACAACGAAATTGTTAAAAAAATAACGGTAACACTTAAAATGCCATGCTATACCTTTTTGTAAAGCCAGAATGTATTATTTTATTTTATTTTTAAATAAAGTTGTTTTAGTGAACAGTTTTATGAAAAATAAATTTTCAAACTCAAAACTTTGAACAAAAATTAAAAAAAAATGGTTCAAAATCTTACGTAATTAATTAGTATTTTTGATTTAAATATTCAATTTTCTTATTAATTTTTAGTCAAGCACCTAAAAGCAGATGCTAAAATCTCTTCTTGTTTTTTTCAGAAAATTGAAAATAGCAGAAATAAAATTCCGTAAAGATCCTTTTTCCACTATACGTAGCTAGTTAAGTGGATTTCGTTATTTTAAATTTTCTCAAAAATTGCAAGACATTTAAGAATCCGGTTTTCTGTTTTTCACTTAATATTTAAAAGATCATTGAATTTTAGAAACAAAAATTGTAATTAATTACGAAAAAAAAAAAATAGTTTAAAATTTTTTTTTTTTTTAATTTTGAGTTTGAAAATTAATTTTTCAAAAACTGTTTACTTAAACAACTTTACTTAAAACACAAAATATAAGAACAAATTTCTGGCCTTACGAAAAAGTACCTATAGCATTCCATTGTAAGTGTTTCCGGTGTTTTTTAATAATTTTTTTTCAGTTTTAAGTATTTGTTTTTAGAAAATTTCTCCTCACGGCTAAGCGATTGGTGGGGTGGGGGGGGGGAATAGACCCCGCTCCTATATGCGAATTACCCAGTATAATAAAAACTAATTTAATACTTAGGTCGAAGTTTTCAGTGCGAGATTAAAGTTAAACCAGAGTTTACTCATCAAATTTGGTGAGTTAACTCTGGATTAACTAAACCTGAAGCCTTTGATGTTTTATCCACCGAGTTTGTTTAGTCGTTCCGCATGCATTCTCCACCAAAAAACTGCTTTCTCAGTTTACTGTGTTTCACTGTGTCTTAATTTTCTTCTGAGTTAGCTTTCTCTGAAAAACAGGGCCTTAGTTTCACAATTTGAAAATGATTTTTTTCAAAAACTATTAATGAAAATAACTTAATTGAAATTGTATAGCAATTGTATGTTTTGCCGTTGTTTTTGAATATTTTGTTTTGCTCTTCCTCAGAGATGTAAAAGAATGAAATCATTTTAGAACAGCAGTTTATTGAATATTTTTACTTATTTTAAAGTATCTGCATATTTCACTTCAGTACTTCAACTTTAAAACATAATTCCAATTCATAGAATTCAATTCTAAGACCAGCTTGAATTCCTTGAATCTTAAGATTTTTACTTTATTTCCATTATAGGAGTTAAATTTTTCAACTTTTGCCATGTGTCTCTGAGGTAACATGGTCAATTCTTGGATTTCGACCAATCCGGGGGTTCTCAGTCAGTCAGCTGTATATATATAGCCTTCAATTTATCTACTCACTATTTTAACATTAATTTTCTTATCTCGGCACAATCTTCACTACACGAACGTTATATATCTACATAGCTTCATCAATGCACGACTCAATTTTATACATACGGATACGAGAGTATGGGTATATAAGTAGTATGTATATGTATTGACACATGAAATCATAATAATAATGATATGTTTAATTTAATTAATCACCATATTCGCATACCTATAAGTGAGACATTAAAGATATTAATGACACATTTGACCGAGTATCATATGTTTCCCAATTTATTTACTTAGTATAGTCACAAACATTGCAAATATCATGAACTTATGTAGGTACCACCATTCCTGTACAAAAACAAGCAACCTATTTTTTTATAAGTACGAAAAACAACAGGAATCTCTATAAAAATATATCCAGGTGTTTTGGTTTCATTATACTATGGTACAAGTACATGCTACATGGTACATCCCCTAGAGACAAAACGAAAACCAATAATTTCGAAAACCGATACCTATCACTTTCAATTTTACCTGAACACAAAAAAAAAAAAGAAAAAAAAAATATCGAATTCTGATGTAACGAAATCTCAGATAAATGGTGTCCCATATTAAATACATTTAAATAAATTGGCTCTGGCTATATAGGTATACCATCAGCTTTGGAGAACATCTTCTTCGACTTGATGTTTGTTTCCCCTAGGTAATTTTAAATTTCTGAGCCTTCAAGAGGAGATATCTGGAAGTACACATATTTATTAATCAATATATTCGGAAGTGTTTTTCTGCAAAAAAGTACATAAATGTAGGTATAGAAGATGACTTGACTTGGTTGGTGATGGTTGCCTTTTCTAAATTTGAATATTTGCCTTTTAGGCCATTCAATATGGGGAAGAGGAATTCGAGTTCAAGAATAAGGTGAAACAATTTTTATATATTTGAAAGTTAATGTATGACCAAATCCTTACAATTTAGAGCTCTCGATTTTGTCGAGTTGGCTGTTACATGGCAATGAGGAATACAATTCTGGGATGCTGATTAATAAATATAATGCGGAATATATTTGAGGAGGAACTTTTCAAAAGAAATATGTATTTAAACACTTTAAGGCACTTCTCAGAAAATCAAACATTAAAAAAGGAAATCTTGAATATAAGAGAGTTATGTTTATCTACTTGATGGAAAATAAAAAATAAATTAATAAAGTATTGATATTACTACAAAAATCATTTTCTTATGGCAAATAATTGTATTATATATAACTAATACTAAATTAAGCATTGTGTTAAACGAAGGTATATCACAGTGGCATTGACGAGCCAGTGCAACTGGTCTAGTATGATTAACTAATTTGCTTTTATTCTTTTTTTCATTCCAACTTAAATATAAACAAACGTCAATTTAGTATGCATTTCGGTACTTTACATGCCATCTTCAGCACTTCTCTTTCTTATGTCGTTTTCTATTGGATTTTCGGTCTTTTCTACTTTTTTTTAATTCAAATCGACTATGAAAACGCACCAACTTTTTTACTAAATTTACACACACACTATACCTAAAGGCGCCATTTAACAAAATGGCTTCTTCAAGTATTTATCACTTATGACAAGTAATCCAACAAAAAACTTTATGCGTATATCTGTGTGTTCCTCGTCTGCTCTTTTATGAAATTGGGAACAGAAGAACACTCCGAAAACATTACTCGGAACAGCCAATCAAAGGCTTTTGGAGTAGTAGGAGTGAAAAAGGAGTGCAAAAGGAGTACTCCAAACATCCAAACGAAAACGACATTAGTAAAGGGTCTTCCAAAAGGAACTTCCGAACTTTGACAGTTGATAGCAGCCATTTTGTTGAAGCTACATCAAATTGGCTGTCAAGTTGTCTCTCAAATTGGCTGTCATTTATTCAGTCAGTTTTTCCAAATCACCATGGATGAATATAGCGTTCAAAAATACGTGCAAATGAAAAAATTGTTTTATCAAAATGGGTATTCTGTACGGGAAACGTTCAGCGCAATTCACTTATTTGCAATCATTTTGAGCGATGAGGCCCATTTGATTAATGGGCACGTCAACAAACAAAATTGTTGAATTTAGGGCGATACCAATCCACATGAGATCCAAGTCAACGGCGATTGCCATATAGGTCGATGATTACCAACATCTTTTGGTCTGAATTGGATGAAATGGACACCAACGAGATGTGGTTTCAACAGGACGGCCGGCGGCGCTATGTACCTCATAGCTCACGCCACATTAAAAATTATGCGATTCGTGGGCATGGTCATCTAACGTGAAGGTTTAGGTGATGTGAACTGGCTACCGAGATCGATTTGACCCCTTTAGGGTTTTACTTTTGGGGTTTTCTCAAGTCGCAAGTCAATGGCGAATGAGTCACAAACCACAGCGGCCCTCAAAGCTAACATAACCCATGGCCATCGGTCAAATTCAGTCTGATTCATGTGCCGGATTCATGGAAGTTAGAACATGAAATTTCTAACTTAGCTGTCAGTAAGAAAACAAAATGCAATTTCCCGAATATGCCGTTTTTAAATCGACAAATACACGTCTTGAAAACAATATAATTTTATTAAAATGGAATCGGAATTGATTAAAATTCAGTTTTAGAAGAATTATGTAGACAGAGATTCAGAACTAATCAATCCCCTGATTTTATTTGACATTTCTTACAAATCTGTTCTAAATTGTTCTACCTAAGCAAGTGAAGAAAATTCTGTTCTAAACTGTTCCAAAGTGTTCCAGACAGACTCATTGAATAGCAAACAGAACCAGTTTAGAACAGAAAATTCCTAATTGAATATCAAAAAGTTGTATTATTTTTTTCAAACAGTTTCATTGAACAAACCTAATGTCAGCTGTTATTCGTTTGTGAAGTTTTCTTTATTGGCTGCAGTGTTACACAGACAACAAAAAGGGTTGAGCATCATTTTTGATCCCACAAAACTTTTTCGATTTCATATAATTTGATTTAGTAAATAATTCCGACATACATAGATCAAACTTTTATCAAAATTTGTATTACATTCTCCACAACATAATAAACACAAAAATATGAACTGAACTAAAAAAAATTCCGTATTGAAAAGGCTCTTACTAGTCGGAACTGATTTGCCATAGTGAGGTCGCCGGGATGGAATGACAATTTGAATCCAATAAAGTTTTCTTTTCTGTTTGGATTAGGAATAGTTTAGATTGAGTCCAAAGCAAGAATTTTGTAAATAAGATTTTTTTTCTGGCTTGATATACATTGGGTGGTATAAATAAAAAGAGCACCTTCTCAAAACTCAACTTTTAACAGCAGGTGCTCCTTTTGGTATGAATAAAACACTTGAGAAGGTGCTCAAGGATTGAGAATCTACGTGTTTGATGAACACCTCCTCAAAATAAGCACCTGCTCCATTATAAGATATGAATAAAGCAAAGCACGTACTCCATCGAGATGAGTGCCTGCTCCTATTTGTGAGTTAGCTCATTTGATTGCTCAACGTTGAAGTAAATATCTCTTTATAATTATGTTTCCATTAATGGCGGAGATGATGCCAATTTTAAACGGCAAGGTCAAATTTTATAAAAAAAAGAAGAGAAGGATTTTCAAACGATTATCGCGTTCTATACAGATTCAACAAAGAAAATGTGGATATCTTGGCGAATCATTTTCTTGGGAATATGTTCAGAAACAAGGGGTTCATTGAAAAAATGAGAATTTTCCTTCGCTACATAGGTGATGCAGGTTTTCAAACTGGAGTTGGAGCCATGGGAGTACACCAGTCCACGATCTCTAAAACTGTTTCCCTTGTAAGTGCGGCAATAATCCAGTAGTCAAATCATTGGATCAAATTCCCTACAACTACTGAAGAACTACAGAATGCAAAATGCGAATGGCAAGAAAAATACAACTTTCTTTCAGCGATAGATGCAATTGATTGCATTCGTGTTCCTATAATCAAACCAGATGTTCATGGGGACGAGTGCGTTAACAGAAAAGGATTTAACAGCATTAATGTTCAGGCAACATGCAATTCCAGAAATGAATTTATACGAATGTTAACTCGCGTATTTAAAATCATGCAATGGAATAAAGCAATAGTGCAATTTTACTTGGTGATTCAGGATACGGACTTACTCCCTGACTTTTAACTACGTATGTATGTATATATCAAAATCCAGATACTCCTGAGAAAAATAACAGGTGCCTTACTTGCGAACGAGTAGTAATTGAACGATGTTTGTACAAGTCAAGCAACATTTTCCCATCCTTCACAATAAAATGCGAGTCAAAACTAAAAAAAACTCAACGCTTGCACTCCAAATTTTGAAAGAAAAACTGAATTTCAATTAAAAACAATACCGAATGATATAAAAGCCTACGTTGGCTGTTTTTTTTTATAAATCATAGAAATGGTTTTCAAATACAAAAAATAAATTGAATTTGACTCGGGGTATGAGAATACCTACTCCGTGTGAAGGAGGAAGTGCTCACATGTTGGAGTATAATTTTATTCATACGAAACGGTAGCAGGTACTTCTTTTCTGAGCACCTTCTCTGATTCTTATGGAGCAACTGCTCTGAGCACGTGCTCCGTTTTTTTCATATCACCCATCATATCGCTCAGTCAAAATATTACCACCACTCGCCGGAAATAAAAACTGGTTAAATTACCTAATTAATTAAATATTAATTAACATGAAGAAAAGGCAACCAATCATTTTATGTAAATACCTCCACCAAAATAACGAAAATATAAAAAATAAAATTCATCATTTACAAAAAGTAATTCCTTTATTTCAACCACTCAAAATCCTTCCAAAGCCACATTTTATGGCAAGTAAAAAACGACGAGTAATATAGTTTTGAAATTTATTAATCTGAGGAGCACTCACTTTAAGTAACAGTCTTCGACTATGTAAATCTTCCGCACCACCGCATCGCACTGGAAACCAAACCAAAGCACAAAATTCTCATTTAACCTCTTTTACGCTATGGGTATCTACTTTTCATTTTCACTCTAAATTAAAATTGCCCTAGGTCAAACTGCCTTGAATGAGTGTGGCTTGGCTTTGGATGGATTACAAACTTCAAAGTCATGGCTAAATTGATATCCTCATTAAAGTGAAATTCTTTTAAATTTAATATTTGAATAATTTTAATTTATGTATATGTAATACAAATACAAGTATCTGCAGACCTAATTAAGAGTATATATATGTATGTATACATATACATATATAAATCCTTGAAATAAGTTCTCAACTTCCTGATGGCAATTAAAGTTCAGTCCATAATGGGACTATCCTTTAATTATAAAATGCGTCTTTTAATTGGAACTGGGTAATTTTCTTGACCTATAAATCTTAATCTATTTGCACAACAACAACAACAATTGCATGGCTACACCCATATAAGTGCAGTTTGAATTAATTAACAAAGTTCATTATTTTTAGTCTCTTTTTATTTCTAAAGGACCTATTTCTGAGAAAAGACACCCTTTCTCTCTTTATAAACCTGATATTCATAATCAAAGGACATACACACAACAACTTGTCTGATGGACCGTATGCACTTTGACGACAGTGTCAAGTATCAAGTGCAGTTTTCGGCTTCGTCTTTATGCAGAATAAGGACCAAACAAGATAATAATAGGCAGAGATCCTTATTGCTTATGGTCCTGGACTCTGATGGTGCTGTTGGAGTTGGTTTGGTTAAGGTATACATGAAATGTGGCTTTCTAGCCAATATCACACTTTATCCGACATGTGCACAGTTATGAGGCAAGAGATATGTTTTGATCAGAATTTGTGCATATGTATATGTACATTGTACATGACATGTCGCTCGTAGGGTTTCATCAAAAATACTGTCTTGTCTTCTCTGCAAAAAAAAAAAAAAAAAACAAAAATGGAGCAAAAGGACACTGCAGCTGTTGTACCTAGCCTAAACACAGTATATCCTTGTGTGTACAGGACCGCATAAGTTGACTGTTTAATCAACGTGCTACTTTTGATTGAAGTACCTATATATATGTGCACGCGAGGCTGGGAAAGCGAGTTCCTCGGGCAAAACAAGAACTGAGGCTCACGATGGACTTTGACATGCCATGTGAATGTGGCGTAGGTATATGGCGTTCTGTTCGCTGATGTCCTCTTTCTCCATAATGATAGTTGATGTTTTCATCTCTCTGTGAAAATGTCCTTTCAATTTCAATCCCTTTTTGGATTTATACGACGTCTGGTTCTGGTGTGTACGTACAAGCGAGTGATATTCAGTTGCCTGTGATGACTCAGAGTGGATGTGATGTTCTTTATATTGTGTCGCCTTCAGAGTGTTTGGTTTGTCGTGTTTGTGGAACGATTCAGGCGATGCATGTGCAGTGTCATATATGTGTGACATACCATGGGATGCTGCATATGAGGACTATTTACGGCAGGGCAAGGATACTCGTAGTGGGTTGTTGTCTAGTATTTATTTAAAGATAAACTGCTGCAAAAAAGGGTATAGTTTTTTTTCTTAGCGATAAATGACCTCTTATAAATGCTGCACCAAAATAAAATTTTGATGCAGCCGTCGCATCTAATTTGCTAAAAATATCGAATGGGCTTTTAAGGATGGTTAAAAAATTGCCTTGACTATTTACGATACTTTTTCGGCTACAAAGGTGTGGGCTAGAATACTACCCAGCACTTCACCGGCATCAGTAGATTAATTTTTTTCCAAAAGTGTTCTTAATGGGATTGACAATCATTAAGTAACCGTTAATGTCAGTCCAATTAGTGTAACATTTTATAAGGATAATCCACCCGAGCTTCAAATCAAGCAGAATTTCAAGAAGAAATAAAACGCATATTATTCAATGTTATGGCCAGGAATTTAGCTTTATTATAAAGAAAAGGGTTTGCCATTATGTTTTAAAAATGATATCGAGGAAGTGGCCGCCGCGGCTGGCTCGAATAAATTCCAGCCGAGAGCGAGAGGCCCAATTTTCGACCACTTTTTGCAGCAATTTCGGCCGTATGTCAGCAATAACGCGCCGAATATTCTCTTCCAAGGCGTCAATCGTCTCGGGCTTATCTGCGTAGACAAGCGACTTCACATAACCCCACAAAAAATAGTCCAGAGGTGTTAAATTGCACGATCTTGGAGACCACGCGCTCACCAAAAGTTTCCTTTAATGAATTGATTGTTTCGTTGGCTGTATGACATGTAGAGCCCTCTTGTTGGAACCAAAGGTCGTCCACATAGCTCGATAGGGTTTCCCATTGACTGTAACATTATGGCAGGCTTCATTTTTGAAGAAATATGGACCAACGATTCCATCTGCCCATAGAGCACACCAAACAGTGACTTTTTGAGGATGTAACGGCGCGTCACAACAATACGAAAATTTTGCTTACTAACGTACCCATTCAACCAAAAATGAGCTTTTGAAAATCGGGATCGGTGGGCATCTCGTACGATTTGCAAACGTTGTTCAGGAGTAAGTCTATTAATTATGAAATGGAAAACCAAACTGAGCATAAATCAAGTGACAGCTGTCAAAAAGACCAACTCCGAAAAAAGTATTGCCAGATTGAAAACCACACGTCTAAAAAAAACACCCTTTACCTACTTTGGTATCTATATGTCTAATCTATACTTTGACCCAGCCTAAACTGCCACAGTTAAGTGATTTTCTTTAAATTTGATAATTTGGTTGCGTAGTACATAATGGCACCACATAATTGAAAATGCTAGCTTTGTACACAAAATCCTGGAGTCTCCTTTATATATACCGTCTAGCGCGCTGCACTAAAACAGAAAATGCAAAACAAACTGGGCATGTTCAACGCTTCTGATTGGCCAGCTGTCATAAAAAGTAAAAAGACTTTTAGTGACTTTTAGTTACGTTAAGTAATACGTTTCTTTTGATCTGAAAAATCAGAATAAAGTGATTGACAGTGTTCACATTGGACTCACTCCTGTGACTGTTTTTGACATGAATCCAACGTTATGTATTGTTCAAACACAAACTAATGTGAACACATCCGACTCAAGCTCACCTTGACGTTTAGCAGACGTTAAAACATTCCAAAAGTCTGTGCTCGTTAAAGGATTAATTAGAAATTTTTCACACAAGGGAAGTGTTGTTGGAATCTTAAATAAATTGAATGAGACGGAGAAATAATTTTACCTGTTTTGATTTTCAATATTTTTCTAACGAATTACAGTAAAACCTGCTAATCGGGACACTCTAAAATTGGAGCACCTCCTATTCGCACCGCAAGTTATGCATTCCTTGGGCTATTTTTCAATACAATCGGACCATGGACCACTAAAATAACATGCGTTGGTTAATGTATTTACCTTTCTAATTGGACCAAGCGTAGAGAATACGAAATTTATCTATGCATCGCATCTCGCCAAGTTTAAAAGCCGCGCCGGTTTCTTTTGATATATTTGGGTTTTGCGGATTTTTCAAAGTTTTAAACTGTTTTTTTTTTTTAAATTTTCGATTCCTTTCTAAAGTGCCGATATTCAACTCGTTCAAATATTTAAAAATTAAAGTCAAGCTAAGGATATGAGTAATCATTAAAATTTTAAGACCAGAATGCTTGTTCTCAGTTTTAAAAAATATGCACAACTGGATCGCACGAACTTTGCTCTTGTGGTAGCCACACATTGTAGATGCATGATGTTATGATTTTTTTTTTTAAAGAAGAAGATATTAAAAGAGTCTACAAAAAGTTTTTCTAGATTTTTGAATTCAAAACCGTTTAAACTATAAAGGAGCATCAAATAGAACAAATTACAACAAAATCAGTTATAACATCAAAGAGTTATACGTGAATAACCCAAAAATAATATCGCATTTTCTCAACAAAAAAAATGAAAGGAATAAATGGTTCCGCTTTGTGATTTTTTTGTCAATTTTCTTGCAATCACTTTAGTTATTACAGGTACGAAGTTTAATCAAAACTTTTTGAGCCGCTTACAAAAAAATTGAAAAAAAAAAACCAAAACTGTTTTATAGCAGCTACACATCGTTTTAGATGAGCTGAAACAAAAATTCGAATTTATCCTTTAGGCTCTAAGGAATCACATACAAATGGTCTGCACCAAATTTGAAAATAATCCGCCCAACCGTTTGAGCTCTAGCTCAAATCACAGTGGACGCACACTTTTTCGGACTTCTCGATCATCGTAGGGTTTGTTTTTTCCACGAAACAAAAAAAAAAACTATAGATAGGAGTATATTACTCAAGGAGTTTAAAATTTTGAGAAAATGCTACATGATTTTCGAGTTAAAAAAAAATGTCTCAAGGTTGTCCACCCGAGAAGGGCCCTGGCCCTGCGGAGCTAAATTCACAGAACTTTGATTATAAAAACATTTGATTTCTGCATTTCTATTTTTTTTTGTAAGATTTTAAAACAACTTGAAGGAAAGCTTTGTTTCGAAAAAGTAAATTTTTTTTAAATTTTCAAAGCAGCTAATTCCGAAAAGTATGCATACATATAATCTTTTTTGTAATAAATATTTTTTTTTTTAATTTCTTTTTTTCAAAAAAAAACTGCCAATTTTTTGTTCATTTGCACGGTTTTGCCAGCAGAATTTTCAAAAAGTGTATTTAACAAAACATAATTAATGCCTATACATAATTCTCCCGGGTTTATAATTTAATCCTATTTAAATGTCCTAAGCGTTTTGATTTAAATGATTGATTTAGTATAAACGAGTGTGTATGGCATTTATTTATCTCATTAAAACTTGCAGTGTGTTAATGTTAACAAGATGTGTGTCCATCCTTATTAAGAGAATTTAGGTCCCTACATCAACCTATACATTCATTTGCATCTTTAACCCCTTTAAGCATTTGTCAACAATACTGAATTATCTCTTAACGCATTAATAGACGTCAAAAGGAAATGCTCAAGTTCTGCTTTTCCTTTTGTTAGAATAAATCTAAAGGACTATTTATTTAAATATATACATACCACAACTAACACACACCCATGCAAACTTATTAAGGACTGAGCATTAGTATTATTGAAAGAACATGAATAAGTCGTAAATGCATACTTTGAACTTCTTATGGAAATGGCAGTATATGTAGACGAAATTCATATATTTACCGTGTTGCTTTTGTAGACATATATATATACCTATAGGTACATAAATCATTTAAAAGTCCTTATTTTTTTTTGCTGGCCTGCATACACAATTGTGTCCTTGCATAATAATTACATGTCATGCGTGACGTGTGTGTAGGTGTGTGGTTATGTAGGGGTATGTGGTCTTTTTTTTTCTTAGAATTAATTATTTATTTATCCTTGACTGAAAAGTTTTCCAACCTTAAAAGTTTTAACTCTTCAGTTAAATCACATTCTGTGGTCAACTCAACTCATTTCTTTCATTTTTGTGTGTGTATGGGTGGCATAAACTCTTTATTGTTATTTGTTGTTTTTTTGTTTAATTATGGGATAGAGAAAACCATTAAAAATAAAAATCATATTTTCGTTTCGTTAATTCGTATATTTGTATATGTATAAAGCCCTGTGGGTAAAGTTTAACACAATAAATCCACCGTCAAACCATATATCATTCGGTCTGGCTTAATTCTCATTATAATTAAGTCCCTTAATAATATAACTGAAAACATACATACATCCTTATAAACCTACACACACAATGGCACATATTTGTACATACACAATCGCTTACACTATTGATGTCCAAACACATATTTATTATCTGATAGTGATTTTCATTTCGCAGTTAATTTCTGATGGAATTAATTGATTATTTTGTGAAAAGTTATTTTTATATATCCGACATAAATTTATACTGTCATTTTCCCTGAACGGAAGGCGGGAATAGCCCTGTCGTTGGCGTCACACCCATACCATTACACAACTCAGTCCAAGTCCAGATATTGTTTGAAAGTCACTCCAAAGTAACGTAATTAATGCATAACTAATGAATTTGTTTTATGTTCTAGAATCTTAGAATCTATAAGATGATAATGATACCAAACGACTAAAAGTAGGCATACAGTGGGGCAGGAAAATAGACAAATTTCAACTTAAACTAAAAGTTTTTTATTTCTAGTGGGTGATTCGTTTAGACTTTAGAGGTACTATTTTGAAATAGGGATTAATGACAAATAGTGCGTGTTGGTTATGTCAAACTGTCATCGCATTTTTGTTCGGTGTTGTTTGACATTTCATCATTATGGAAAGACTTACACGGGCATAATTAAGTTTTTGGGCTATTTGAAAAGCTTAAAGAAGATACACTGTTTTTGAATACACTTTGTTCAGGAATGAGGCCCATTTCTACGTTCCACTATCTTAGCACCCCATATGTGGGTTATTTGTAAAAAAGTACGCCATCTAATTGCTCAGTAATTGGTCAAAAAATAAAACAGCCAGTTTTAGAAATTGGTCAAACAGTTTACTTAAAGATATCCAATCTTTAAGTTAATATCAAAATTTAAAATACATTTATACTATAATAATAATAATAAGAATAATTTTAACCATATGCCTGTAAGACCTAAGGTCTTTTAAATGCAACCTGAATTGCAAGGCACTAGTTAGAAGGAATAGAAGGATAGGATAAAATTTTTGTTGGCACAGTGAACCAAAATGTGGAGTGAAATAAGGTATTGCTTGTCTCATGGAATCCCACGGGTGGCGTCCAGTTGTATAACTGGGGGATGCTGCCTAGAGTGGGACTCGAACCCACACCTCTAAGTTAGCAGTCAAGCACTACTTCTACTGGCACCATTGCCACCCGCACAATACGACCCTAGTAATACCACGTATTGTACACAAATATATGGATAGTATATTTAATGACATTATTTTGTATAAACTAATCAGTATAATAGTATTAAATCAGCTAATTTTATGTTTTAAAAGTCAAAAAATGTTGAGTTCATTGTGACAGTTGTTTGTATAGATTCTTGCCAACTACCCCTGATGATATGGTTCTTTGCAATTGTTGTGGAAGATTATTCCTCAACCAAACGGCGGCGCTGACAAAATAAGATCGTTCCTATACTGAATGTGCAAAAATGCGGTATTAATAGGTTCAGGCCTCTTAGAAGACAATTATTATGAATTATGTAATGGAGTTTGAGAATTGATCTAAACTCGTAATAGTCATCGAAGCTCATTCCTAATAGGGACATTATATGCCTTGAAACACTCATATGCCGTGGTATGTTATAAATCTAGCTCAACATTGATTTTGCGTTAAACGATATAGTTGTAACAAAAGAATGGCAGCAATAATCTCCTTAATAGATGTAATTTCACATTTGGAAGCAATAAGTTCGAAGACGATCTAAGACTTCGTAATCCCCCTTAGACTTCTCTAATGGTATCTGAGGAAGCATTATACAACAACTTAATTTCCTTGGTATTTTACATGTTCAACATAGGGTAAAGTTATACCAGGAGGACAATCTTGTAAAGATATTTCACTTCATGAGAGTACCATACCAAGAGATTTAAGTGTATTTAGATGTATTTTATTCATATCAGAACATTCCTGAACGTATACAAAGTCGTAGTTAACATTTAAGCCACATCATAGCCTTCTATAATAAGCCAGGGCTTCTAGACAAATATATAGTTACACCATCTCCGTAAATATGAACACTATACCTACGTTAACAATTACATCAGGCAGATCATTTAAAAATTCCTAAAAAGAAGGGGTCCTAAAACCGATCCTTGTGGGACACCTACATATATAAACAAACAACGGACTGGAAATTCCTTGCTCAAATTCAATAGATTGAAAACGGTTTCTTAAGTAATTCAAAACTATAGCTCGAGAGCAGACTGAGAAAATTCAAAATAGGCTTTCAATTTTTACTTGCGATATATAGGCACAAAAAATCGAACTCGAGATTTTGATCAAACTCGACATTACGATGATAGGGAAGACGAAAAAAGTAGGTCTCTCAAAAACGTCCGTCTGTCTGTCGGCCTGTCTGTGTGTCTTTCTGTCCGTTCGACTACAGCCTTAACGGATTGGTCGACTTTCTTTAAACTTGGTACCTAGCGTTTTTTGGACATTCCTCCCACCCGTTTTTTTCTCTTTTTTTTTAGGACCAAAACTAACAGTAGCTGTCATACAAAATTTCTTGGCCAAAAAGGAAAAACTTATTTTTCTCAAATTCAGCGCTACGGAGTTTTTTTCAAAACTCAATAAATTTAAATATTTATAAGTTTCCGTTAAATAAAAAAAAAGGTTCCGAAAAATGGATAATAATGGTACCTCCCAAAGAACCGTTTTTTTGATTTTCGCTTTTCTCAAAAACGGTTCAACTGATTCTGATCAATTTTTTATAAAGAATTATTGACACATTTTACCAAAATTTTCAAAAAAATATTTTTTGGGTTTTTAAAAAAAGTTTTAAATTGTCTATTCTATTCTATTTTTATTAAACTTGGTAAATAGCTGTTTTTTATTTTTATCTAGAAGATTTTTGACAAAAATTATTCTAATACCCAAAAATAACGGTGCCTCCCATACAAATGTTTAAAAACCGTTAAGAAAAATATTTTTTTTCTCAAAAACGACTCCTACGATACCTATTGATAAAAGTTTTTGTGTGTTGAAATTAGAACGATCTACCATTTAAAATTTTTAAAATTTATAGTTTACGTTTTTTTTACAGTACCTCTCATAGAACGGTTTCTTTGTTTTTCGACTATCTCAATATTTGAACAACCGAATAAAATAAGATTTCTTATACAGAAGCTTGTATCAAATATAAATATAAGTGCGTTGCAAAATTTTCTAAGAACTTATTTTTGGTTTAAAAAAAAAACAAAATAATTTTTTATGAAAATTCAATATTTCGAAAACGGGTAGCAGATTTTTTGTGAAGTTCAATTTTTAACTTAACATTAACAAATACTTAAAATTGGTTAACCAATTTTTTTTCTCAAAAAAGTTAACGAAATTTTATATATACAAAATTAATTATTTTTAAAACCACTCCTACGATTTTCAAAATTTTTTTCTCATAAATTAAGATTTATATAATAAATCAGATGGTGTACATCGCCTTGGGTAAAAACAGATTTCTTTCTGATTTTGTTGATTTAAAACAATTTACTAGTTTAAAAAATATAATTTCCTTTGATGCATATTGCATATGTGCAACACTCACATAATACCACCTGCAAATAAACTAAGTTTTGGCAAATGGATAAAATATAAACTCCCATTGCTAATTTATTTCAGACTATAGAACCACAATGTGATCGCACATAATATCAAGTTCGTGCGACCCAGTCGTGCATATTTTTCTCATTAATATTGAATGGGGTATATGGAGTCAAAGGCCTTTGAGAAATAAGGCATCACAATCACACTGATTGGTCATTGGTTACCTTTACTACTGCAGATTCACAGCTATTCTTGTTTTCGAAACCCTGATTGTCATTTTGAAAGCTTATTATATCTATCCAAGTCTTCTTGAAACTGTTGCGCGAGTAATTTTTCAAAAACTTTTGACAGAAATGGAAATAAACTGATAACTGTAAACTGTGAAGGACTTATAAGATTAGATTTTTTCGGAATTGGAATAATTTTGGCATATTTTTAGTTTCGGGGAGTTGACAACTATGTATATATAGAATAATTGAAAGAATTGATTTATTAAACTTTAGTGAAATGTCATCCAGTCCAATTGCATTACATTTAACTGAGCGAATTGCCAATTCAACATCCAAATTGTTAACACAGCTAAATGCAAAGCAGTCTATTGAGTATAATCACCTCCTATATCAAAAAGCACAGCATCGGATGAGTTTATGGGACAAGAACTGAGCCCATTTCAATAGGACCGTAAGAAGATGTTGGCCTTCTGTTCTGAATCACATCTACGTTTTTCAAATTTTTCCAGAGGACTTTTGTGTTTAGCTTTGGATCAAGACGTTTTAGATAATACGTACATTAAGTGTGGCGAATCAAGGAGGTAACTTTGTTCTGGACATAAATATGTTGACACGTCCTGTTATAGTCCGTTGAGTTTTGTTTAAACTTTCTGAAAAAAAAACGTTCCCTTTCATGAGTAAGTGCTTTGATTTGGCGAGTAAGCCATGGACAACGGTTTGAGGCTTTACGACTTTTATTACTACAAGAACATAGGTTTGATAAGGCTCATTAGTTATTGTAAAGCCTGTCCTTTTGATGACATTTGACTCCAAATAGACGGCGCTAATTGCCACACAGCTCGTAAAATCATGGCTTCATTTCGTAAACAATACAGTGTGAACACTTTTTCACGTGTTGCCAGTAGAACATTATTTAATCACACCTTTAGATGTTTCACTTTGAAGCTGCGTAGACTCCAAATACTAAATGGATAAGCTGGCTGCGATTGAGGGATCGGTTGAAAACATTTCTCCTGTCACTGGGCAAATACTGAAAATTAGAACTTAAGAATAATTGACCATTTAAGCCGAAGTTACGGTCAACTTTTGAAAGGAATGATATTTAAAAAAAATAATTAATGTAGGAATAATCCATCTGTATTATAATAAAAATTACTACAAGAAAATTTAATTTTAAATATGTTTTTATTTTTGAAAAAAAAAAGATATATATGTACCTCTAAATGACTACGCCATCATTTTTAACTTGTTCGCTTAACATTATTATTTCATAACTATATGAAAAAGTTTTTTTAATTTTATGATGCACAAAAGTTATTTCAAAAACAAAGAAATAAAATTGCAGACATTTTTATTAATTTTTCGATTGGGCGCCATACAGGTGTAAATACATAACTGCCCCACTGTTAATCGTTACTCACAACACAGACGACAACAACCTGCAACCAAACCACTCTATTTCACTTGTGTTTCTTGGAACATTACATTATTTCATTCTTATTTTAATGAAGCTACTAATCTCTTTGTGAAATATTTATTAGCCCCTAGCCTAGGCAGCAAAGGACAACAATAATTACTTTTTATAAAGTCCTGAAAAAGTAATCTCATTCGAAATATAAAAGGAAATGTGCGTAAGTGGGTGTCTAGAGTCCTTGAACATCCGATAATTGGACTTTTGGACAGTATGATACTCTTGATGATCATGTAGAGGTGGCTGAATGAACTTTTAAGCTTGAACAAAATAATTAAGACCGTGATGTTTATTTTTTCTTGCTGCTGTTGTTTTGTATTTCGATTTTGCTTTCAAATAAAAGCAAAAAAAAACCAAATGCCTGATGGATGTAATTAATTTTAAATTGCTCAACAAATTTGTTGCCTGGATGAGATTATCCTTACTCATTCATGTCTGAGTTGAATATATGTACATGAGATTATTACTTACTACCAAAAAAGGTAGCTTATTGCTGGGTAAATTAACTCCCGTTCCATACACATATACATGATACATTCATATAAATTAACCATGGTAAAACAATTGTTAGATAATAATGTGACTGGCTTCAAATAATAAATTAATAAACTTAATCTGTGTGAAATCTGAATTTTCATCAAACTATGTAAATAGTTAATAAAAATCGGTAAAATAAAAGAATTTGAAAGTAATACATTTTTTCTAATTTCAAAAGCATTTTCCAAAAGCCATGGCATATCTTTATCTTTTGATGGAAGCACGACTTTGTTGCATTGCTTGCATAAAAAAAAATCCACAAAAATAATATTGTAGGATATTCCTTTACTTAAATATGGAAAATTCCAGCAGGTAAAGATTACTGGTATACTTTAAAAATTAAATTGCCTTTTCTTTCTTCTTCGAATTCCTTTCGTTATGAGAATTTCTTTGTCATTTTTTACAGGGGTTAAATTTTTAAATAAATTTATATTTCCAATAATATGCACTCACTAGGAATTTATTTGGTATTTCATTTATACGAATACCAAAAATTAATTTTCGTAAGCAATGTTCAGTCATTTTTGCAAGGAAAATATTGTAGCAGTTTTCTTTCTTTTTTTTATGTGAAGTTTCTGTGTTTTGCATGTGCCATGTAAATGTAGGTATGTATTGCATAAAATATCAAAATGTATAATTAATTATCTAAATATATTTGACTGAAATTTGTTTATCCAACACAAAGTTATGAATGATTTTGTATGCCTCTGGCAGACTGCCTATTAAAAATGCATTTTTTTATTTAAAAAAATTCATAAAATATTAATTTTCAATTTCTCTTCATGTAGATGTAAATATGAAGCTTCTCTTATGTCAATCAAACTTGTATTCGTCTGTAGTTATTTGAAAGACGAAAAACAAAATTTAAATACCTATGTATAGATTATACATGGCATAAGCTAGAGCATGTATGAAAAAATAGTAGGAAAGGGGAGAGCGTCTTTTCCCTCCCTGTTTAGCTAGGAAGGGCAATTAAAAAAAAAAATGATTTTAAATTAAAAAAAAAAACAACGGTAACACTTGCATTGCCGTGCTATACCTTTTTGTAAAGCCAGAAATTTCTTCTTTTATTTTATTTTATTTTTGAATGAATTCCGAACTGCCAGCCCAAAAACCAAGCAATAATACTCTGGTGCCAGGTAGAAAGGGGTTAAGTCAGAAATGGTAGTTTTCCGCAAAATGAAATTGAAGATTGAAATCTTGTTTATAAATCCAGATATTCATTTTTCTAAAAATTAATGATGCAAAACAATCATCAAAACGGACGTCTTGAATAACATTAGGCTGGTGACAAAAAAATGTAAGTTCTTGTCAGATTTTCTGATGACTTATCTCCTTAGAGCCTTCTGCATTTTTGTTAACTATTAAAATTAAGTTTTGTATAAGGGCTCAAGTCAAGAAAAAGAATATTAATAACTCGTTTTAATTTTTAGAGGAAACTTGGAAATAAAATAAATTCAAAAAACTAATAAATAAAATTTAATTTTATTAATTTTTAATATTTGGTCATCTTCTTCGTCCAACAAATTGGGATCGATATCATGCCTCTTCCGAAGTTTCCAAATTTGTATAAAATTCATGAAAAGTTTTGTACAAAATTCATGAAAAACTGATGGAAAGTAAGAAGTGAGCACAAACCTAGTTTCTTCTCAGCAGATATTGGATTTTTATTTTTCAATTATAAAGTGATCTTTGTCACACTCAATGCGAGTGTGTTCCAGACACAAAAATTTGTAGTTGATTAGAAAATTTGGGAATTCTATTGGGGCTAGTAACTTTGCAGCGATAGGACTGTTCTTATTCTGTTCCCCACATGTGTCGGAGTAGAATGTCACTTCAGATACTGGAATGCTTTTCAGATGCTTGAATAAATATGACGCCCCTTGCAGCTTGACCTTCATCCTTCATGTCACATGCAGTTCATTGATGCTCCGCTAGCATTGTCATAAACAGTCAAGTTGTAAGCCCACAACTGTCTTTTCTAAAATTCTACCGAAGAAGAACCTAGCAATGGTGTTGGCAAACATTGCTGCAGGTCGCAGCTGAAACCTTTGGTTGTGGGATTATTTTGAGCTTCTTGCTTGTCAATTCTCATTTCATCATATGCTGCATTCGCTCCCTCATAATGACAAATTTTCATTTTCTGCTCTTTGTTTTTCTTGACTTAAGTCCTTTGGAGCGACTTAATTATTTTTAAAATATAAAATTAGTAAATACTTTATACTTAGTAAAACTTAAGACTTAAGTCCAGTTATGCCCTTAATACCAAACAATTTTAAAAACTTCATGACATATACCCTTTGTACAAATTAAGTTCTATAGAAAGGAGTTGTGCTAGACTTATGCTGATAAGACCAAACGATAGAAAAAATTGTGTGAGTGCCGGGACTCACGGGTAATACGTGCAAACATCAACGTGCGCGGATCCAAAACGGACTTGGTTTTGCTTTAAGGGGATCTTAAGATTTTTTCACTGAACGCACCTATCCTAGAATGCAGATCGTAACGTTGCACACCGTAACGTTGCACGACGTAACGTTGCACACGCCAGCATAGATGCTTACACATCAAAAAAACTGATTTTTTGACTAAACCCCTTTGTACCTGCCACCAGAGTTTTTATTTTCTGTTGCAAGGAATTGTAGTCGTTAGAAGTTGTGTACTGCGTAGTTGTGTTGGTTAGTAGTTTATTTGTACTGCGCAGTTTTGTATTGAGGAGTTTAGTCTTGCGTAGTTTTGGTTTTCTCAGTCATGTCAGTCTATCCGTTTGCTGATTGTCTAAGATGTTGCTGTAGGTGAAGTGGGTATTTCACTATAAGATGCTGTCTGCTGTGCTGCCGTCAGAAGCAAAAAGGGCGTAAGCTCCAAAAATCAAAAATTGAGTTTAAGCATTTTTTGAGAAGGTTTAACAGTTGTTTTATTTTTGTGTACTGTAAACTGTAAAAGGCTCAAAATCACTATTGAAAATGCGGACATATCTATTTTCTGCTCTTTTCCTAAGAAAAAAGTCGTATGATGTGCCTATGTGCCTTTTTTGCTTAGTGTCTTAGGACTTTATTGGTTCATATACGCCTTTTTACCCACACCACACTAGAATCCTAATCATGCTTCTCTTCATGAATCTCTGAATGTCTATGAGAGTATTAAGCTCATAACTCAATCAACTCAATGATTCACAACAGGTATTAAATTAACGAGTGTCTCAACATTTATGAGTGCACCACAAAACAAAACGCCACCGTTCCACTGAAGTAGAATTTACTCCATAAAGCTCAAGAAGAAGGAAACACAAAAAAAAACATACTTTCTTTTCATACCACTACCACACCCCCTCATAGTTTTTGGTGGTTTGCGTAACATGTTGTGCGTGGCCTACAAAACGAGCTACTTGTTTTTGTTGCAATTCTCTATTATGCACATTTTTTGTTTCTATCATGTGCAAGTACATTAAGTTATGACTGGTTATAGAGCGGGATCACTTTTTCTAGGAAGTTTAAACTGCCGGTCAGGCCCAAAAAAAAATATTTATTTGGATGAAATCTTTGAAGTGCATAAAACGAGTCTTAATAATAATTTAATTCCAGTTTATTAAAATTTAAAGCAATATTTTTTAGGTTTCTTTATATTTACTAAGGAAAAAAGGCACATCCCCGTTTTCTGGGTGTTTTTAATAAAAAAAGGGTGCAACTCCATTTTCCCTAACAAATATCCAAAATAACTTAAATTCATATTCTTATTTATTAACAAATCATTTTTTTTTAAATTAAAAAAATCATTTGGAGATGCTAAAACCAAAAACAATAAAATCCATTTACATATATCAAAATAACAAAAATGGAGATATGCCCGTTTTGCTTGTGACAGCAGTGTGGGTGTTGCGCACTTTATATTAAAAAGTGCATATTGCATTTTGGTCAGCTATCTGTCCCGAACAATGGTACTGATATTCAATTCAAAATTAACATTTCCAATTCTTTCTCTTCTTTTCGCAAATTTTTACTTTTAAATCTAGTTTTTATGTTCAAGATTGTAAATGACTTTGAGGATCAATTCATCAAATTTGGGGAGTCATACTTTAAACAAAGGATTTCTGCGAGAGTTAAAAATATTGGAAAAAAATTCAAAATGGAAAGATGAAAGATTCACGGAAAAGAATTCTATATGAACGCTCATTGATGCAACATAACCTAAAAAATGGCGAAAAGCATTTTTTTTGCTCAATTTTAACTGAAGGTTTCTTGTGGAAAACAATTTTTTGTAAAGGTTTAAAGATAAGTTTTTTTTTCAATTCAAGTCCATTACAGCTACAGCATTTATAGAAATGGACCGTTAAATTGCAATTATGTTAACAATAGCTATTTTTTTTGTTGATAAAAAAGTGTTAAAATGGACTCAGAGCACTTCCAAAATAGGCGGTTTAAATATTTTACAATATTATGTATTTTATTTGAAAGTCATTTTTTGATAATAAAATATTACGTACATAATTTTGCAAATTTTATAAATGAAGGCTTCACGAAGAGGATAAATTTATGTTTTCTCTATATATATATTGCAGTCAGGCTAATCTCCACAAATCCTATTATTTAAAAGTATATTTTTCATTGTAATATTTACCCTGGTCTTTTAAAGTTCTCTGTGCATACAGAAAAAAAACACACACACGTACAGACAAATTTCGTTTTGTCTTGCTCAAGCTCAGAAGAAGAGCCTTAGAGCATAAATTAAATACAAACGGTATTGGAATAGTAAAAAGCAAAGTCAACATTAATTACGCCTCCTATAGTGATTATTATCTGTAGCTCAAATCGTTTAATATAAAAACACACAAATGGGTTATTCGGAGACGGCAAGTAAAAATGGATACCGCAAAAATAACTAAACAGACGATTATACCTTTTCTTATGATTATGAAGATGTGGATAAAAAAATAATCTAAGGAAAGTTATGCAGGTTCTACGGGCACAGAGAGAAAAAGAGACAGAGAGAGAAAGAGAAGATGAGAAAGGTTTCAATTGAATAATCTTAGCTATAAGATTTTAATTTCATGATTGGTGTGCTGTAGTGTGGTCATACTTAAAGACCAAAAAAAAAAAAAAAAAATAATAGTGCGCATACGCCATAGTGCACCTGCTTGTATAGAATTTGAATAAGATGATGCATGATGATTATGGCGATGCAAGACTAAAAATGAATGGAAGGAGTATGTTTAATAGTAAATAGAAAAATGAAAGTGTGAGGCTAAGAGATAAAAATGCGCATACAAAATTTGAAATAAGCGTTTTCTTGATTTTTTTCAAATAATTTCTATTATTCTGAAAAGTGCAAAAAGGTAATAGTTTCAAATGAAATGTGGGTAGGTACACTCACCCGAAGACGTAATGAAAATAGCTTTTTAGTAAATAGATTGAATGGAGCAGGGAGAGGGAAAAAAAATCTGTTTTTCTGGAATTGCCATCACATATGTTTTGCGATCAGTGGAGTACTTAGTCAGAAAGCCTAATTTTTCAGTGCCAGTGAGACAGTGATTCAAAGGTTTTCCAAAAAAAGACCGGATGCCTAAGGGACATTCCACGAAATTGCAAAGCTGACGAACCCGCCAAAATTGGAACAACATTACCTATTTTTCCAAATAGGACAAATATATAGTTATACCTATTGCTACATGCAAATTTATGCTGAGAAAAAAAAGCTAAGGTAGAACAACATCACCACATGCCTGGCTACAGAGCAGAGCTGAAGCGCTTCAAGAATGTAATATCTCTAAGCAGACTGCTCATTTCCTCCATAATAGGTGGCCACAGCTGGATCTGAAGCGCTTCAAGAATGTAATATCTCTAAGCAGACTGCACATTTGCTCCATAATAGGTGGCCACAGCTGGATCTGAAGCGCTTCAAGAATGTAATATCTCTAAGCAGACTGCACATTTGCTCCATAATAGGTGTCATTACTGGGCACGCAATGAGGCTTGTGGAGTACTTTCAAATGATTTCTGCAGAAACTGTATGAATGAAGAAGTGGAAGAATTGATTCTTAATCTCCTCTGTAGTTGTCCTGCTCTATCCCAACGACATAAACTCCATCTCGGAGATTACTACTATTATGATCCTAGTGATCTGGCAAATGTGGAACATAAGTAATAACGCATGCTTTGTAAGAAGCTCTAAGTTGTTCAACGAATAGAGATAAAAGTTCCTAGATTCTTATGGTATCGCAATATGAACCAACTCATGGTCTAAGTGACCACCTTAACCTGAAATAACGAACAAAACCTGAGTCCTCATACTTTGTAAGTGAAATCACATCCAGACCTTTAAACCCACTGAACCATGACCCAACCTTACCTGAAGTAACAACAAAAAAACAAAAAGTTAAACTAGAAAAATACAAACAAAGTGTAACGCAGTCGTGCTTTTTATAACATAATTGCCAATTTGCTTTTCCTTTTCTCAGAATATTAATGCGAGTCTTTTGCAATGAACCTTTTATTTTTCAAAAAAGCAACTCTCTGTCAGTCTTCATTACTTTAATGTTTATTTTCTTTAGCTTGAACCATTAAGAAAATACCTTTTCTGTGAAAAATAAAAAGAGAAAAACTCTTTCATCTTCACAGAGAGAGAGCAACAATTTGCAAACTTGACAAGTCATGATGTAGGTACAACCCCAAACTATAAACTCACAATTCTTTCAGTTTTAATATTCTCCTTGAAAACATTCATCATAATAAAAAATTTCAATTTATACCATAATTCACTTAATGTAGTCATGTGTGCATTATAAGTAGTGTTCATTTTGCCAATATCCTGCATTCCAAAAGAGTTTTACCATTATCATCATCATCTTCCTTCGTCATCCGTCCCATCGCCAGAAGAAAACAAAAAAACCCAAACCCATTACCAAATTGCATGCTGGCCGCCACCATCGGTCGAGGTCTTGCCATACCTACATATAGAATTAAAAAAGAGAAGAAGAAAAAAAGAAAGATAGACTTACTGCCAATGCATGCACCTTGGAATTATTTTAAATGCAGAACATAGACTCCAAGACAGATGACCCCATTAATAGACTTTTCTCTTTAGCTGGTGTGTTGTTTGGTCGGATGTGATGCTCTGCATAGCAGTCACTTATTACAAAGAACAAAAAAAAAATCCCTATCCTTTTCGTGTCCGTTTTTCACTTGAATTGATTTTAGAGTCCTTTTTTCTACCGCAGTTTTTTGTTATTGTTTTTTTTTTTTTATTAAAACAACTAAGGGCGCAACAAAAGTTGAAAATAAGTACAAAAGCGGATTTGCCACACTGGAAACTAAAGGCAGTTTTACAGGTTGATTTTTTTTTTTGAGTGCCAAACTTTGTGGATAAAAATCGTTAAGTTATTTAGAGTTAATGTCAGCACTTAAAACTACCTTATGCGTCGTTCAATTAAAGGGGAGTTTACACTTTTTGATTCAGTTGAAAATTTTACTTGTCTGTAGCTCGACCTACAGCCTAAACGACGAAAGTGATTTTCTTTGAATTTTCAAATTAAGGTTTATTTAAGTGATTCCCTAGCGGAGAAATCAATTTTTTTTAGCTCTAAAATAACGGCATCTGCCATACAAACCGTTAATACAAAAATAATAAAGGGTCCGCCAAATAACTTCTTTTTTTTTTTGAAAATGGCGCAAAACATCGAGTGTAGCTTCGGCTGTGTGGCACGTAGCGCCGTCCTGTTGAAACCAAATGTTGCCAATATATTCCTCTTCAATTTTTGTGAACAAAAATTCGTTCAACTTGGCCCGATAACGATCGCCATTGACTGTAACGGCCACTCCTTGCTCATTTTCGAAAAATGGCCCAATTATGCGTCTGGACCAAAATCTTCACCAAAAAGTGAAAAGTATCGCCTTTTCAATGTATGCGTGCGGGTTTTCTGTGCCCCAAATGCGACATTTTTTCTTGTTTACATACCCGCCAAGATCAAAATGAGCTTCATCTGAAAAGATGATTTTTTTTGGCAAAATCGGCATATTCTCTAAGTCGATCGCAGGCCCACTTAGCGAAGCGTTTACACAACCATATTCGTTCAGCGGAAGGATAAAACTAATTATATGTCAAATCAAACATGAGCTAAGTGTTACCATTCACGAAATAAGCACCAGTTGAAAAAAAAAGTTAGATGGCGGACACTTTATATCTTGGAAACAGATCCAAACATTTTGATAAGAAACTTCATGTGTATCTACATAAAAAACTTCTATAGATATAATATGCATTTTGGTGAAAAAAATTGAATAGTAACTATTATTAACGGTACCTGTCATAGAATAGTTTTTTTTATTTGAGCCTTTATCTCATTAAAAACTTTACTGATTTCGATCAAAATTTGAATACAGGAAGTCCTTTAAAATTTAAAAAATATTGCATAGGTTCACAAAATTTTCAAAAAAATAATTAATTTTTTGTTTTGAAAAATCATTCATTATGTGTTTTAAAAACTGGTTAATGATTTTTTTTTGAAATTTTTTATAATTATTTTTATTATTAGTTTCTTAAAAATAGTATACAATTTTTTTTTTTTAAAGTGTTCAAGAAATTTTATATATAAAAACTTATATTTTAAGAAAACCACTCCAACGATTTTTGAATTTTTCTATAATTCAGAGGACGTGGCGTTCTAAGGAGTTGTCTTGGGACCAGTTTTTCAGTGCAAGATTATAATAAAAAAAAAAAATAAATAAAAATACAGATGCCACCAAAATTGTTTAGTCGTTACGCATGTAGTCTCCACCTAAAAACTGTTTCTTTACTTCACTGTGGGTTAATGAACTTCTAGAGTAAGCTAACTATGGATTAACTCACCATTAAAAACTGGGCCTCAGTAATAATCAGAAAGGGTTTCCTTCGTTTTACTTGCAAGTATTGGTTTCGTGTGAAAAAAAAAATCCAGGTTGTAATCAAAACGAACACTACGATTATCGAGAAGTTAGAAAAAGTGGATTTCATCATGCCGTACTTGATCTGTGGATCGCCGTGTCGTCGGTGCGTCCACTGTAGCTTTGGTACTTCCATGTGATTCCCTAAGGGGTTAAATGCGAATTTTTGTTTTTGCGTACCTAGAAAGGGTAGCTGCCATACAAAATGTTTGTTTTTTTTCAAATTTTCTCAAAAACCACTCTAAAGATTTTGATTAAACTTCGTACCTAGAATGACCATAATATTGAAAACAAACAATCTTCTATCGATTTATGTTCTTTGAATTTGGAAAAGAAGTATCTATAATAAATTTGCTGTTTTAGTAACACGACATTAGAATTTAGGCAAGCAAATTTGCTATTCCAATCCTGGATAAAAGTTTAGCAATTGTAAACTTCTTAAACTTTACTCGAGCATATCTGATTCCAGTTGTAAAGAAAGATTTAAGGGTAAAGTGTGTCTGCTCCAGCCACCCACCGACGACACCGGTGGCGTTCCGCCCCACTTCGGTAGTTATATGTATGTATGTAGGTATATCTAGATTTAGATCAATGTGCATTCACTTAAGATTTCGTTGTTGCATTTTTCTGCAATTATTATTGTCAAGATAACTCAAGGGATGGCACATAAACTTAAACAAAAAAAAAAAACAATGCAAAATTAAAGAGTAACAAGAAAAGAGAATTTGAAAAAAAAGAAAAGGGCAAATTGTACCAATGGAAATGAATGAACTTTGTCTTGCTCCAGGTTTTTAAGCAATTTTCATTTTGTTGTTTTTCTTCTTCCATTTTTAATCCAAAAATGCACTTCAGCTTCGAGTCGCTTTATGTTGTCGAAAAAGGGCCAAGGTAACACTACTTAACAATATGAGTTTCTCTTGTTTTATACAGAATGTCCCCTAAGGCAACCGGCACTATATTGCCAAAGCTACTGAATTTCATTGTGCACCACTTTGAAAGCGGCACGCGATATTATCACAACAGGATATTGTCTTAGCTGCAGATACTATTACAAAGAAAGGAACAGACACTATTATAGATATAAAAGGGGCCAAGTTAGGTAGAAAAGACTTATAAAGGTGTTTTCTTTTTTTGTCTTTTTTTATTTTTTGTTTTTTTTTTTTGGAATCACTTTAAAGTCTAGGGTGAAAGATCTGGATTAGAGATTTTAAATTTGTTGACAAAACTTTTATCTTCTATGAGTTTTAGCTTTGAAATGGTTTAAGGATTTAAATGAGAAAATGTCATCAGGAATTTCCTTCTGTATTCGTGCTTATCGTTCGATGAGTCTGTTTTGTTTGAATTATTAAAATTATTAAGAATTCCTGAATTATTGTTTTAAAAATTTGATGAATGAGTTTTAAGAAAAAGTTCTTTTGGTTTTTTTTACAAATTTCAATTTGGTGGAGAGCCAGGGCTTAATGACTGACAACTCTCAACCATTCCTGTGTGCGTGTTGCTTGATTGCAGGAATAGAGGTGACCTACAATTTTCTGTCGAATTCAAACGAGGCACATAAACGCAAACCACCGCACTCCACTCAAAGCCATCTTAAATATATTTTGACAACTGAAAAGAATTGTTTTTTTTTTTTTTATTTATTAGAGAAATGTGAATGTAGGTAGAATTTTCAATTTTTGTTTTAATTAAAAGAGATTTGTAATTAGTGAGTTGTAAAAAATATTGTTCGATGTTTTATTAACACATTTACATAAAAAAAAATACATATTAAAAGGCAGGGTGGGAAGCTTTCACATAAACCAAAGATATTGTGACGAATTTTCCATCTGTACCACGCACGACCACTTCCATCTGCGCTATCCTCACAGCTTCCATCTGCATCAACCACCACTGGTCGATGTATCCACCTAACCTAAAAAGACCACAGAACAAACTGATTGAAGGTCTAATGACAACCAGTTCAAATAGACACCTGAACTAAATCAAGTTCCACAGAATCCAGCACTCGCTGAATAAAGAGGAAATGAGGCGAGGCTGAACAGGTGGATGGAACCGTTCAGGTGGACGGGTACTTATGAGTTCGAAAATCAATTAAGTTCAGGTGTAAATCCAAAGTGAGTCAACGTGTGGACGAATCTAGGAGTAAGACACATCAAATTAAATGGAATTTCAAGGCGGTTTTAATGAAAACAAACGCATCGCGATCAAAAGTGACACCAACAAATTGAATTTATTGACGTTCACTCTGGATTGGTTGACATTTATTAAAAACATGACCGCGATGGGAAAACTTTCAGGAATATAGCAGTGTAGACTGGAACGCTTTGGAAACTCTTGAATTTGCTATAAAAAGCCGGTCCAAAAATCAACTAGGGGCAGTTTTACAAGTTGTTCATATCAGAAAGTTAAAAAAAGGGATAAAGTCAAAAATTAAAAATCTTTAAAATAAATAAATCGTCTCGGGAACCAGTAATAAAAACATAATTGTTTCTTTTTTTTCTGCACTCCGATTATTCTCATAGATCCGCTTTCGTTACAATATTTACGAACACAAACAAAAAATCAAAATGGAGTGTGGTTTTATTTCTTTTACTTTGAACTATATATGTCCAGTTTCTTCTCTTTTTCTCTTATATAAGTTAATGAGCAGATTTGTGAATTTTCTTGTGTTACGTGACATTACGATCGTGTTGTTTAGTACCAATAGAAAATCGATTATAGATAAGAATTTAAGTAACGTTGTTTAAAGGCAAACTTAACAAAATAGCCTTTAGTACGTGTTTTAGGGAAATCTAATAGCTACGGCTGTTAATGTCTAAGGCAATTGAAATAATACTGAATTTAAAGTTTTTGCCAAAGAAACTCGGATAACGAAAATTGAATTGCCTTAATTTTCGGTTATTCACGTATATCTTGCCAATAATTGAACCGATTATATTACATTTTTTTTCCTGTGCTTCTAAATAGTCCAAACAATATTGCATTTAAGCAATTTTGAAAATAAAATTTCTAAGAAAACAAAAATTTATCAAAATATCCATTTTCTTAGTGACTTTTGAAATTTTTTTTTCAATTATAATTGCTCAATAATGTTATTTTTATCATGAAAATATAAAACCTAAATAAATTCATAAAAAAAAAAATTAATTCTTAAATTTTTAAATGCAAAATTACTTGCACTACTTAGAAATAAAAGACTGAAATGTTATGAAAATCGATCAAGACATTAACAAATTTTAGGGAATAACCCAAAATTAAAGCAACTTTCGCTATGAAATTGGTTTGGTTAAAACTTGATTTTTAGTTTTTATAATATTGCTATAAGAATTACTTGTAAAAAACTAAATCGAAATGATTGGAGCCGTTTTCGTGAAAATTTGAAAATTAAGGCAAAAATGCGCTTTATAAATCAGATATATTAATTTTTCCTGTAGGTCTATAGAATAACATAAAAACGCTCTGTTCCAGATTTGAATGAAATTCGTCTATCCATTAAGGCTGTATGGCCTTGACTATCAACAAAAACTTGTCACACAGTCGGGCACTTATTTTTTGTATAGAACTACTAAAGTTTTATTTTTATGAATTAATATGAGTTAACATGAATTGTAATGTATATCCGAATACTATGAACAAATTAAGCAAAATGATAATAACAATAATTAAGCACTAAAGTTTTCCATTTGGCATCTTTGAGCTACTTAAATATTTTCAACAAAAAAAAAATAAAGCATAAAAAATCTAATAAATCAAAGTTAACAAAAAAAATATATTATCTGCGGAACCCTAAAGTAGTTTCGATACTTAATCAACATTTTTTTTTTTTGCTTTTTGTCTGACGATAATTTATTTATAAATGCATATTTATTGGTAAACAAAAAATCTATGTATTCATTTTTTGATTAAGTAAAATGGACATCCACTGAATTTCTTAAAGCTTAACAAAAAAATAAAATAAAATAAAAATAAATGATAGTCTTGAGTTTAGGGTTCAGTAGGATAAAAGACCGGATCCTGTGCGGGAGTGGGTTTATCTCTGGGAAGTATTAACATGTTATACAACACGGATCCAAAATATATCGTTTGATAGTATTTGTATTCAATACCTATCAATGCAAGATACAGAGGCGGATTGTTATTGAAGCGAAATAGACATTTGTCCAGGGGCCATGAGTTTATTAAATTTGCAGTGATGGGCAAGTACCTACCATGAGGAACATGGTGTCACTTAGACTGCTTTTAAACGATGCAATTTCTTCTTGCGATTTGTAAGCACGTAGGCAGGGGACGTATGTGGTGTCCGCGTGGACAAAATTGCTGAGGTTGATCAAATTGCAGCATTATCGCTCATTCTGCTTTGTGCTTTTCCATATTTTTGCCGTGTTTATTTTATTTTCATTCGTCGTCCTCTCAGTTACTTTGTTTAATCAAAGGGAGTAAAGAGTGCAGTGAGATGACACTTTTTCACTTGCACGAAGTAAACTTTCATTTAAAATCGCAGAAGGTATTTGCAATTAGAAGGAAACCAAAAGAGAAGCGAAGATGAAAAATCGCTCTAGTATAACAGTATAATATTTAGAAACTATGCCGAAATCTTCAACAATCGTCCAAAACTATAATAGTTTGACCCACCTTAAAGTTTAGCCCACAAATCAATACTTTTGGAATGTGGACTTATGACCCTGTTCCAAACTATTTGTTTTGGATCATAAATAAAGAATGACAAATTATTCAAAATTACAGGATTAAGTTGGCAAAAAGGGCAACAGAAACTACTTGATAAAACAAAATCTTAGAACCCAAAGGCCTTAATATGATTGAACCTGGCCCTGAATAGAGGTATCAAACTAAATCTGAATACTACACCTTGTATAGAATATTGAGTTATTACCAGTGAGAGTTGCAAGTTCATTGATCCAGTGACGATGATACGAGGTGAATAATTTGAAAATTCCCTTTCCAGGATGTAAAAATAGAACTTTCCTTGAAAGGGTTGATGGCTATATTTTAAGGTTATCTCATTTTTGGTTGGGAGAAATTTTCATGAAAAGAAAAAAAAAACAAGGTCATTTTTTGTTGTCGTATAAGTAAATGTATACCAGAATGTACAGAGGAGGAAACAAAGTTGTGTTAGATATACTCAAAGGAGCCGATGTATACATACATACATATACATACCTACCAAGCAAGACAGACTTTGTATTGTTTCTAACTTATATCCATGTAAACACCTTGGAGTCGTGGTTTTTGTGTTGGATCAAATCTCAAGAGATGAAACTTAATGGCATTTAAATTTTTGAAACATAAATGGTTATATTCTCACCACAGCATCCAGTGGATGTTTAAATTTTAAAATGTATTTGGGTTTCTTAAAAAAAATATGTTAAATTTAGTTAAGAAAAAGGTGTTTGCTGGGGTGAAGTTGAAGGCTTAAAATAAAATTATCAGTTATCAAATGGTTAAGAGGTGTTTTAACTTTAGCTTTCAAATATTTTTTTTTTTTTAGAATCTTATAAATATGATAACAAATAAGATACAGAATAAGGACTGAAAATCATTTTCTAAAGACCCTTCATTTCCTATCCACTACGCCATTTACTAATTGAACGGATTAAATCAATTATTAGCAAACTAGAGTATACCTTTAGGTCATACCTTGTTTTATTTATACTTACTTACCTATAAAGGGTGTTTTTTTTAGAGGTATAGAACTTTGAAATGGAATAAAACAATATTATATATTATTATAATATTCGAAACATAATCTTCTGGCATTATAATTTATATATGATTTCTGGCATATGACCGCCACGGCTGGTCTGATGTGGAGGTCCAACTTTCGATGACTTTTTCCAACATTTGTGGCCGTATATCGGCAATAACGCGCTGAATGTTGTCCTCCAAGTGGTAAAGTTTATTGACGTATCCATTCAACCAAAAGTGAGCTTCATATAGCAAAACAAAATTCACGGGATAAATTTTTCGAAAAGACCATGATTTTCAAAATACATTTGCACAATTTGGAAGCGTTGTTCAGGCGTCAGTCTATTTCTATTATGTTGAAATGCCAAACCAAACTTAAAATAATCACTTGACAACTGACAAAATGGCCGCCAGTTAAAATAGTGTTGCCAATTTAAAGTTCTATACATCTAAAAAAAAACACCCTTATTTAAGGTGGCGCTATACGGTCCGGAGTAGATCAGGGCCTCAACCAACAAGCATCTTCCAGCCAGCTCGGTCCTTAGCTAGCTTCCTCAAGTTTCTGACGCCAAGTTGGTTTAGGTCGTCTTGCGTGCGCCACCTGAGTCAAGGCCTTCCTCTACTGAACCGCGCCATCCCTCAGGTTTGGATTTAAAGACTTTTTGGGCTGGAGCTTTGGTGTAAATTTGCTCTAAATGACCCAGACATCTCAGTCGTTGACTTTTTACTTTTTCGGATAGGTCAGTGTCGCTGTACAGTCCCTCTACTCCCCACCGTTAATGCAGATGGGACCAAAATCACCCAGAGATTCTTCCTCTCAAAACATCGATAAGGTCAATGCATCTATGCACCATATAGCAGGATCGGAAATATCAGCGTTTTGTACAGGGACACTTAACTTATTCTTATTGCCTTCTTAGCCCGAAGAAGCAGCGATTGGCATAAGTTATTCTTCGTTTGATCTCAGAGCTGGTTTAGTTGTCTAATGTGTTGAAAGCGGAGCATAGGTGGACAAAGTCCATTAATACCTCAAAGTTATAGCTGTCTATCGTAATGTTCTGCCCAAGACGTGGGTGTTGGCTGTCTTTTCTTGATGACAGCATATGCTGGGTCTTGCCCTCATTTAGAGGTAAGTAAACCCACAGTTTCTTTGCTTCCACTTAAATACTCACAAAAGCGCTAGAACACTCTGTGTTCTTCCAATATCGTCAATATAGTCAGCATATGAGAGTAATTGGACGGACTTTTGAAAGAATGTGCCTCTAGTGTTGACGACAGAGTTTATTGCACTACTCTTTCAAGAACGATGTTAAAGAAGTCGCATGACAGCGCGTCGGGTCGTCGCCGCCTTGTCTAAATCCATTCTTGACATCAAAGGTGTCGGTGAGGTCTTTGCCGACCTTGATGGAGCATACTGCACAAACGGACGAGTTTTGCAGGGATGCCAAAACTTGACATTGCTGTATATAGCTCTTTTCTATAGACGCTGTCATACGCGGCTTTGAAATCGATAAAGAGTAGGTGGCTATCGATTCGTAGTTCCTGGGTTTTTTCCAAGATCTGCCGTAATGTGAACATTTGGTCGCTGGTGGACTTTTCTGATTTAAAGCCACACTGATATGGTTCTTGAAAAACGGCTTTATAGGCGTTCACACAATACGACAGAAAAGATCCTGTGTGCGATATTAAGGTGACTAATGCCTCTGTATAGTTGGCGCAGTTAAGAGGGGCTTCTTTCTTGAGAACCGGACAAAGAATGCTGAGGTTCTATTTATCGGGCATATGCTTTCCTCCGACCATATTTTGCAGATGAACTGCGGTGCATACTCCCAACCAGGTCATCGCCTGCTACTTTGAACAACCTGACGGCCAGCGGAGTTTGATTCGTCATTGCCGTTATATACAGTCTATAAAAATGATTTTTCCATATAATCAGCATTGACTGCGTTTCTACTACGATGTTCCCTTGATCGTCCTTGAAGGCTTTGGCTGTAGCCTTATAAAAACTTCCCAACTTTATAACTGGTATGACATCCTTCTATTTCTGCGATAGCGCTCTTCTCATGTTCCCTTTCTTTCCTTCTGAGAAGCCTGTTTTCCTTTATTTATATCTACATTTAATGAGTAGCAGATTTATTTTGCCTTAGCTGTACATGAGTGCGATTGCAATATTTTAAAGAACCCATCAGGGATTCTGACTATTTACTAGTATCTTACCAACCACAAGAGATAATTTGTTATGTATAACATATGCAAACATTTTGTATTGGAATCATTTTCAATTAGCAGCACAAGAAGCATTTTAAAAACATATGTATCTATACAAGAAAAGATACTCTAATAACATATGTAATCAATTCAGCAAAAGTACTTTTTTGCTTAGGGAACAAAATTTTGTTTATTCGAAGATGTGTTCTGCATCATTACCTATGATATATGCCTATGCTGAAATACCTTTTATAATAAACAAACTGGTGGAGTTTATATTATAGATACTCAACTCCACCTCCATCCTCTTTCTATTTCATCAACGAATTTATGGTACTGAAATAGAAACCTCATATAATTTCTCTCATTAGGGATCATTTCTGCTGAAAATTTTGCAAATAATAATTATGTGTAAACAGGCGCAATTATGTTGCTTCGGTGTATGTTTAAAGTCTTCGTAGTTTATACTTCCTTTAATAAATGCATCGGAAAATCAAAATGAATACGAAAGTTAATGATGATTGAATTCATTTTGGAACAAAAAATAATTTTATCATTTAAAAAAAGTATCAGTAATTGTTTGAGTTCCAGGAAATAAATGCTGAATTTCCGCAATGAAAAGTTCTTATTCTGGAAGGTCTGATCAACTATCGAATTTTATACGTTGTTCCTGCGGAAGAAATATGGCAACATACGGTTTATTTGAAAAGACATTTGAATTATCTAAAAAAGAATAAAGGTAAGACCGCACTCAACGGATTTGCAATTCAGCAGAACTGCGCGACACTGCGCAGTACTATACAGCACTTTTTTTGATATACCGCACTTGATATGAAGCAACGCGACAGTACGCGCCGAATTATGCATTTTCTCTTTTTAGTTTTGACATTTCTGGATCAAGATTAAAAGTTCCTTAAAATGTGTTTACTTCTCTTTTTTATTGACAAAACAAAAAAATCAAATTTTTAAACAAACAAATAATTTAAACAAATCCGACAACTTATGTAAGAAGTGCCGTATATTTTAAATGGATGAAATTTAAGAAATAACAATTCTTTCGCTGAACAATTTTAGTTAGACAGGTGTCAAAATTGTGCCAAAACTTTTGATTTAGGAGGTGGAAATCATCTTAATGTCACGCCCAGCTCTCTAGCTCCCAGTGGAAACCCGAAAATTCGCACTGGCCAACATTTTAGGCGGATAGAAAAACGGAGTACGCCACTAAGATCCGTATTAATTTATATTCATGAGATAATCTGTAACTATTCGGCTAATATTACAGCTGACACTGACACACGACACCGACTCGCGATGCAGCGGAACTGCATGGCGCGACAAAGTTTCCCAGATTACCAACTTTGCAGCTTAGGGCCACGCTCGCCGCAGTGCAGTTCCATTGTCGTTCAGTGCGATAAAGCTCATGCAATTTCATACAAATTATATTTTGCCGCGTCATTCAGTTCTGTTGCTGTGCAGTTCCGCTGAAGTGCAGTTCCGTCGAGTGCCGTCTTACCTTAATAAATGGTTTTTCAACTGACACGGGTAGATTTTGGCGGCCTGTGGCGGCCATGTTGTTTTGATGACATCTGTCAAATCTCTTTTTTTATTATTAAGTTACTTCTGTCAAATCACCATGGCAAGAAACACAATTGAACAGCACGTCCAAATGATAATACTTAATTATCAATATCTCTTGTGGTTTATATGATTGGCCTTCTCAATCGACTATTTAACGTTCGGTGACCAAAATTAAGTCAACGGATTCAGCACCAAGAACTTGCGATTTGACGCCGCTAGACTTTTTCTTGTAAGGTTTCCTAGAATTCGTAGGTCTATGCGAATAAACCACAATCGACCGATGCTCTTAAGATGAAAATAACACAGGCTATCCCTCAATTTCAGCCGGATCTATGGGGAAGAGTCATTTAAAATTAGTTCACTGGGATCCATGCCACCGTAAGTAGTCTTGACGAGAAATTTAAAGATGACATATTCCATACATAATGGCATATATGTACCTTCCAAGTAACAAAAAGAATTTTGTTAATACCTCTAACACAGCTTGTTTCATTTCATTTCAACCTCTACAACATTGAAAACCCCTTTATTTAAAAAAATTACTTTTTAGAAGAAAATCAGTACTTAAGTATAACTCAAACAGAATTTAAAGGTTTTGAACTTGAGTGAGCTACCACCATAAATTCTCATAAGCTGGAGTAAGACAGAATTCACTGTCAATATTTTGTTGGATTCATATATAGATGCATATACCTATGATGCAACAAAGACCTAGGACGTGAATGATAGCTATTTTACAAAGTTCAAACTTGAAAATATCCAACAAGGCCAAAACCAATTGATCGGGAAATTTGAATTCCTTTTATATGGACACCGAAGTGAGGGATTTATGCAGAATTGAAGTAAAGTGTGTATAGTTGTTTAACCGAAATCAAAGCAAATAAACATTTGTTTAACGAATTGGTCGCCAAATAACCAAAGGTCAGCCATTAATTATTCTTATTTGCTGTTCATAAAAACAAAAACCTTTCCAAAAATGTCCAGGAAAATATTAAAAAACAATATTTTTTTTAAAACCCACCATCAGATGATCAATTATTTTGAAACATTTCAAAGACCAAAATGTACACAACCTACACACACAATTTACACAGCCTCACAATTCTATCACAAATGCCAATCAATGAATCGAACATATAGAATAATAAATATACTGGAATCCTAATAACAATAAAAAAGGATTCCACGTTCCTCCACACCGCATCACCCGCATGAACATAAAACAAACATACACAGATACTTCTTTATCAATAAAATAACAATGTGTAGACATTGTGTTGTATGGGAATATGTGTGTTGTATATTTTTTGCCTGGAGCATAAATGAAATAATAAAAAAAAAAAACGTTAATTGATTATGCCGTTTGAATCTCAATATTTATGTTTTATTTTTTTTAGTCAAATATTTTTATATCCTTTTTGGTGCCTATTGAGTATTTTCTTTTGTTAAAGAATTTCAATTTAAAAAAAAAGCCAAAAGCAACTGAGCACAAAAAACACAGCACACACTCATAAAAATGCAAAACAGTGTGAATTGCATAATTCTATGTTCAAGCTTCGAGTTTATAGTTTTTTTTTTACTTTTAAATTTTGTTTAGTTTTTTTTTTTTGTTTTTTATTTACAAGTCCAGTGCTTTTGTTGAAAATCTGTTTATGTTAAAAAATTCTGATTAAATTTTTTGTGATCGATATGTTGGACGCATAAAATAATAAGACTTTGGACGTTAACAAAAGTTTTATATATATTTGTGAAGCCTTTTTTAATGTTATATATATTATTTACATATATTATGTACTAGCTGGCCCGCCCAGCTTCGCAAGGGTAGACAAACTTAAGCTTTGCATACAAAATACAAAAGAAAATATAGATAAATATTAAAGCTACTTTATGTAATTGAATACTACTTTCTGGGTTTTTAACCACTTTACGTTATGAATGACAAAATTCGTAAAAATATGATCATCTAAAGTCCAACCTTTATTACTTTCCCAACAAAGAAAGAATTTTTGTAATCAAAAACAATTTTTATTTGTTTATCCCATTTCACTCTATAAATATCATATTTTTAAAAATAAACTTTCATACACAAACAGAATTTTTAAAATAGGATATCCATTTTTTTGTTTTTACGGCACTTCACCCTATAATTATCAATTTTTGGAAAAAAAAAAATCCTAAAGCCTAGGGGATTTGATATACAATTTTGACATACAATTTTTTGAAATCGAATACAAATTTTCAGTGTTCCCCCCATTTTCCCCTACAAATAACAATATTTTAAAAAGAATATTGAAGATTGAAAGAATTTCTTAAATTGAATATATTTTTTTATTTTTACCCAATTTCACCCTATATAAAAAAATAACCCTAAAGCCCTTTCCTGTGAAAAACTTCTTAAAAAAAAAGAATTTCTTAAATCGGAAAATTTTCGTCCTGCAGAACAAAAACGGCCAAATTCAAACAAAATGCCGACAAAGCTGAATTTTGGTGGAAAGCTTCAAGTTTTATGCATTTTCCAAAAAGGACCCTAAAATTGGACGGGTGCAAATATGTTTAGTAGAGGGGGGTCGATATGAAGATTTTTTGGCAAAATTTCTCGAAAAAATGTGAACGGACATTTTGTTGATTATGCAATTCTATATCTATAAAAAAGATTAAAAAAATATTAGCCCCTGTCAAAATTTAGGATACTTTTTTTAAATTACTTAAATAATGCTGGATTTACACGACTGACAAATTGACATTTTTCTGTCACTATACTGCCAAAAGAATGAATTTTTCCATTGTTCTGTCATTTTTTTGACAGTTAAATGCCAGAATACTGCCAATTTGTCAGTCGTGTAAGTCCAGCATAACATAAATACCATAAATCTCTCCTTCTCCATCCATCAAAATTCAATTCAAATGTTGAAGGTAATTTTTACTTGCGATTATAGGTACTATATTTATATGGCAAGTTATGAATTCGTACAAAAAATCGAACTCGAAATTTTGATCAAACTTGACATTACGATGATAGAGAAGTCGAAAAAAGTGGGTCTCGCAAAAACGTCCGCCTGTCTGTCTGTCTGTTCGACTACTGCCTAAACGGATGGGTCCTTTTTCATTAAACTTGGTACCTAGCATTTTTTGGACATTCACTACACCCATTTTTTTCTTCTTTTTTTTAGGACCAAAACTAACAGTAGCTGTCATACAAAATTCTTTGGCCAAAAAGGTAAAACTTATTTTATTCGAAATCGGCTCCACAGAATAATTTTTTTAATACTCAATAAATTTAAATAGTTATAGGTTAGGTTAGTAAATAAGTAAAATGGTATAGAAAAATGGTTACTAATGGCATCTCCCAAAGAAGCATTTTTTTGTTTTTCGCTTTTCTCGAAAACCGTTTAACAGATTTTGATGAATTTCTATATGAAGAAGAACTAATACATTTGAAATAAAATTGTATACCGAAATTTAGAAAAATTTTATTTGAGTTCTTAAAAAAAGTTTGAATTTTTTTTTTTTGAGAACTCGATGTTTCATAAACGACTGGATCGATTTTTATTAAACTTCGCAAAAAGCATTTTTATCACACTATCTAAGAGATCTTAGACAAAAATTATTCCTATAATTCAAAATTACGGTACCTCCTATACAAATGTTTAAGAACCGTTAAGGAAAACTTTTATTTTGTCAAAAACGACTCCTACAATTTTGATAAAAATATTTAATATTTTTATTAGTAAGGTCTAGCATTTAAAATTATCAAATTTCACATTGAACAATTAATAACAGCACCTCCCATAGAACGGTTTTTTTTTTGATTTTCGACTACCTGATTATCTGATTTACCGATTAAAACTAAATTTCTTAAACATAAGCTTGTAATAACTTGAAATAATGTTGCATATCAAAATTTTCAAAACAAGTAATATTCGGATTAAAAAAAAAAACTTAATTCAAAATTATTTTTTTGGAAATTCAATATTTCGAAAACGGGTGGTAATTTTTTTTTTGAAAATTAAGTTTTTAACTCCACATTAATGAATTCTTATAATTGACGTACCAATATTTTTTTCTTGAAAATGTTAGCGAAATTTTATATATAAAAAATTAATTATTTCTAAAACCGCTCGCTCCTACAATTTTCAAATTTTTTTTTCTCATAAGTTAAGATTTATATAACAAATCAGATGATGTACATTGCGTTCGATTCAAAACAGTTTCAGAATTGTTTTAATCAATTTATTTCTAATTTTGTTGATTTAAAACAATTTTCTAGTTTAAATATTATAGTTTCCTTGCATGCATATTGCATAGGTATGTGAAATACTGGGCTATATTGTTAATATTTGTTAATATTTGCCATATTTACTAAGCGGCAGCGTTGTTGTATTTTACGCGGAAATTATATTTTAAGCCGGTATACATGATGTACTAAAAAACACATCTATTATTGAACCATTAACATTTATCTTTACGGTTTATCTGCATTACAGTTGTTAACCACAAGAGCAAGTTCGTGCGATCCAGTCGTGCATATTTTTTTAAATTGGCAGGTGTTAAAGTTTAAAATCTGCAGAATTGACATTTACAATACGGAAGGTTTATTGGTTTGTGTTCAATGTGCAAAAAGCTTTTGTTTTGAGAGCTTTCTGCAAATGTGCGAACTAAAAATAAGCTTTTAAAAATAGTTTCCGAAAAATCATAACCATAACCATCAAATTGTTTCCATCAGAAATTGATCATAAATATAATTTTGACATAAAGAATTTAATAATAAATCAAATTAATTTTCTAAACATCCCAAATCTCTTGACATACAATTTTGTTGCCTAAGTTTTTTTTTTTTAAAGTCGTAAATGCCTGCAGAATTGAATATACCCTACTTCACCAAATTGATCTAATTTGAACCTATGTACCTTAGCAAAAGTAACTAACCAACTAAATTTTTAAATGTGTTTTTTTTATCACATTTTTTCAAAAGAAATTGGTCAAACAAAAATTCGCCCACAATTTCAATAAAAAATCTTTAAAATGCAAATTCTTTTAAAATTCTACCAATAAAAATAAAATCCTTATTTTATATTAAAACTCAATAAAACATACAAAAAATATTCTCTGTTAAAAGCAACTAGTAAAGCTCTGTACAGCTATGATTGAAATTCAATTTTGCATCTTATACAGTTTACACTTTTTTTAATGGATAAATAAGTCTTTTCTTTGAAAACTTTTGCTCTTCATAAATTTTTAAACAAAATCCCATCAATCACCATTTCGTTTATGGGTTTTCTTCGTTTTTTTTTTTCCTGAAGTGAGCTTGTAACATTTGGTCAAAACCCTTCAACAGAGAACTTCCAAAATATCATTGAAACTCTTTCAAACCTCAAGGGATTTAACTGAAAACTTTTATTTTAGTTGAACTTCTTGTCAAGGGTAGGTATGGGGAAAAGGGGGAACAAAAAGCATTTGAACCCTTTTTTAACTTTAGTACGCCATTGGACATTAACTTTTCTCTTCATAATCATAACTTTAAAGACCAAAATATGCTTGTCGAAAAAAGAAAAACGAACAAAAAATATAACAATATAATAAATGTTAATAAAGAAAAGCTGAAAAGCAAAGTGGTTATGAAAAGACTGCTTGTAAACCTAAAAGTTTTGCAGGTGATGCTATAGGTACTCGTACACTCAATCGGACTTAACAGCACTTAGAAAAAGTGCTGTTCTTGATTTATTCAATGGAAACAATAACAACAACAAAATAATAAGAATATATGCTGGAACTCATCTTAAATGGCAATTGCCCACTCTAATGCTTGAAATAATTTAGCCATTCAAAACACATCTTTCTTCATATATCATCATATTATAGCAGACTCTCAGGCCAACAATCCCGGAAAATTTCACCATCATTCCATTTAATGTTCTTTTTTGGCATTTGATTTATTTTCACAAAAAAAAAAAATAAAACTAAAATCAGTTACATTGAAAACATACCAAAAACATTGGACAAAATGAGAAGAAAAAGCAGTGAGGTGAATCCATTTGAAACACTCGAACCCGTCAAGTGTTTCACTGGCATCCAGCAGATATTATCCAAAGTATCCAGGCAGTATCAGCACATTTTGATATTTTTTTTCCAAAAAAAAAAAAAATAATTCACACAAAATTGCACTTTAGTAGTTTGGAAGCACATTCACATAGCATTTGGTCAAACACGAATCGCGTCAAATCAAACATTGGAAGTGGTTGAATATCTATTGAATATAATCTATTGCACAGGAAGAAAGTTACGTATTGACGTATTTTTTTTAAATGTTGGTTTAACCGCATTTAGAAAACCAAACCCGACACAACGCTCGAACTATTGACGAAGAACTGGTTTAGGGATTTTTAAAAATATCCTTACAATGAACTTACTATGGAAGATTTTACTTGGTAAAGCTTAGACTATTCCGAAAGAAAAAAAAAGCTCATTTTGAACTTTTATGCACAAGGGGCTGAAACTGTTTCTAGTTTTCTCCATGCTATAGAACATACGCAGGGGAGGGTATTTTGGGCATTCAAAAAGGGATATTAACATTCTGTAAGGAAGCAAGTGTGCAAAAAGGATGTATTTGGATGAGGTAACGAAAAAGAGCTTTATTGTGTTGGAAATATAAGATATGTTTTCGTTTGATATAAATCGCGCAACAGGCTTCTTATGATTTTATATTGTAAAAGTTAGGAAGACAGAAGTTAATAGCCGAAATGATGATAAGGTATGTTTTTCGTCAGTAACTTGGCAGTCCAAATCACAATGTTCAGAAAAATTGTCGCATTTGATTGAGTGTCAGGAGAAGACTTGATCTGACATTTGTACACTAATGCAAGCATTGGTTTCATGTAAAAAAAATGTTCGAGGTTGTGGGTAATCAAAACTAACACTATGATGATCGAAAATTCCGACAAAGTTGTTTTCGTCATTCCGGCCGTCCGTCGGTCTGTGCTTCGCGTCATCCACTGCTATTTGAGCTAAAGTCTAAACGGGTGGTCCCATTTGCATGAAATTTGATACAAAGCATTTTAATGTCATTCTCTAGACGGACAATTTGAATATTATATTTTTGCAGTATTTTGTACGGTTTCTGGAGATGTATTTCAGCGCTCTCCTTCTCTTCCCAATTGCGCTGACTCTTCCTCGACTTAAGCTTCTCGGTCTTCCGACTCTTCTGCCTTCTTGAGAGCAATGCAATCGTTTTCCTTTCAAAGCGTGTGTCCGATACACTGCCATTTACGGCTTCGTATAATAGAGTCAGTGCGTTCCTGACCCGTTCTCCTATATGAAATTCTTCGTTGGATATACGATTGGGCCGGAAAACCCTTAAGATGTTTCGCAGACATCTATTTACAAAAGTTTGCAGCTTCCTTGTGACAATTGATATGACTTGCCAGATGCTGCATTCGTATAGCAGTACGGACTCAACATTAGAGCTGTTCGTGTTCAGTCGACGCTTGGTCTTCAAGCTGAAAAAGTTATTCCTCCAAATATAAGACAACATTCCGAACGCAGGCTTTTGCTTTCCCGATACGGCTGTTGATGTCTTGTTCGGTTCCGCCTTCGGTAGAGACAATACTGCCAAGATATTGAAAGCTCTCTACTTTCTCTACTGGCTGTTGAGAATTATTTATTTGAGACTATGACTGGGTTCCGAAGCTGATCATATTTGTTTTTTCCCGTATCGATTTTCAGCTCCACGATTCCTGCTTCTCTTTCAACCCTTGTTGATGGAGATCCATGATCCTATAGGAGAGAGTAAGCATACGTCGTCCGCGTAATCTAGATGTTTCAGATTAGTTGTCAGAGTCCATTGAATTACTCAGTTTCCTTTCAAGGCTACGCACAGCACATCGCTTATCACAAAAAAAAAAAATTGGCAACAGTATGCAGCTCTGTCTGACTCCACTTTGGACTTCAAATTCATCCGGCAATAAACTCCCTAGTAAAAATATATGTTTTCGGACTATTCCGCGTTATAAAATTATTCCAGAGTGCGATTTTTTACTCACCCCGAACGTTTCGGAACAAATTGCATTGTGCGTGGTCACCGGGAAACTGATGTAAAAATTTTATTGAAGAGCTTTGGACAGGCTACGCAGGTTGTAGCGGTGCGTAGGCAGCTCTATCTCTTGATGTTCTTGTTGTTGTTGAAGCGTAAGCTTCAGGGAGTTCCAAGTTTAAGCTTGGAAGGTCCAAGGTTGTTTAAAACTGGATCCCAAGATTGCGCTAGTTTAAAGCTGTCATCCCTATTGAATTTTTTGTGATGTTTTATTTCAATCGCCTCGTGGACCCGTCTAGGGATGAAGTGAGTTTCCTGTGCCAACAACTTTGCTTGTTCAAAATGGATCCAATGATGTTCATTTGGATTGTCCACGATGTGTTCGCAAATTGCGGATTTTTCCCGCTGTTTTTTGGTCACAGCACTTATGTGTTCCTTGAGCCTTATGGCAATATTTCTCCTGGTTTTTCCAACGTAAGCCGACCCACAGCTTCAAGGTACCGCATAGACGCCTGGCGTTTGGAGAGGAAAGTGGTCTTTAGGTGATTTTAGGTTAAGTTTGGTGACCACGCACAATGTAATTTGTTGCGAAACGTTCGGGTGAGTACAAAATCGAACTCTGGAATAATTTTATAACGCGGAATAATCCAAAAATATATATTTTTACTCAGGGCCGGTCCCAGCCAAACTGGCGCCCTGTGCCAGATTTGTAGAAAGCGCTCCTTTTATATTTGCATACATACACTGATACACATGCATAAAACTTCCACATTACATAGGCGGTAGACTTCGAATGCCTAGATCTAGTGGGATTTTTAATTTTACGATATTGAGTTCAATTCTCATTGAATGCAACAATGAAAGTGAAGTTAGTTATTGAGCAAGAAATAACTTAGCACAGTTGTGATGGATGTTATTTTGGGATTATTTGAACAAGTTTTTTGGTTAAAATGCAAATGGCAGTACATATTTGTTTGCGCAATATCAGATTACATTTTCTTGCTCCTGTGCATTTGCACATCTTGCACATATGGTTGTTCCGGCCCTGTTTTTACTATGTCAATCAACCGCGAAAGCCTAAAAAGCCAGGTGAAGTGGTGATCGATATTCAACGCATTGCTATTGCTCAATAAGGTATAGTGCTATAATTGAAAATAACTAAAAAAAACACTGCTATTTCCAACCAATTTAACCTGACAAATTTTAGACAGTTATCATTAAATAATATATTTCTGTCATAAATTGGAGTTTTATTCGATATTACTTTACTGAAAATATTTGATATTAAGCGATCATAAAATAAGAACTTGGAGTAAGTACTTTTAAAGGGTGTTTTTTTTAGACGTGTGGTTCTCAATCTGGCAATACTTTTTTCTGAGTTAGTCTTTTTGACTGTTGTTACTTGATTTAAGCTCAGTTTGATTTGCCATTTCATAATGATCAGACTTACTTCTGAACAAATCGTGCAAATCGTGCAAATTTATTACAAAAATAATGGTTTGGTTCGCGCGACATATCGCGCGCTGCGCCCAATATTCGGTCGACATAATGGCAATATCGCATAAATTTGAACAACTATGGATCGGTTTCGCACCACGTTTGCTCTAATTCCATCTTCTCTACCTTTTTCGAACTCTTATAAATACCTGATGCATATATATTGTACAAATAACTCTTTATTGTAATAATCAACAATAATTATTGTGTCAAAAACTATCCAATTAAAATTCCTATTGAATGAACTGGAAAACATAGATGGAATATCCTTTCTCCAAGAGAGCAACCAACACATCTAATAGATTGGAGGTATCTATACAATATTTATTTGTCTTTTCATTTCTAAACCATATTTTAAATGAAACTATAACACTTAATTGTTTGGAGACATATATGTAAATATAGGTAGATGTAAGGTGTACATCCAATCCATATGCAAAATAATGAAACCTACATAGATGCTCATGCAAATGAAGATGATTTACAATCTTTTAGAAGCAAAATGTTTCCCAAGGGTCTAGTTATCTTATAGCCTTTATGCATGAGCATGAGCTAGAAGCATGAGAAGCATGAATGAGAATAGTTTACACACACTCGAAAAGTGTATCAATTAAGTTATATAGGGAATTATGGATCGGGCTGTGTCAACAAATATTGTAGGTATCTTTGTTTCTTGCGTGTTGTTTCTCTATATTTAACATACCAATCATGATTATGTTGTCCTCCTTCCTGAAATGCATTCTTATTTAAAATATACCAATAAATTGAAATGTGCTAAATCGAAGAAGTATGTTGTATTGATTAAAGGTATCGGAATGTAGGAAGAACGGGGGTTCGATGCCGATGATGTATTTAAGTTGAATCTCCTTAGCTAAAGAAGTTCTAATTTATGAAGCTTAAATTTAATTAAATAATGGATTTATGTACTTTAGCCTAATAGGCTCTTCCTACCGAAATTAAAAGAGAGAAATTTGAAACACTTCTGGTCTATTTTGTGTGCTGATATTATATTGCAATTTTAATTTTTTTTTTTTTTGCGCAAATTATGAAAATTCAAAATGGCGGTTTGGAGAAAAACTTACATTAAGACAAAAAAGGGTTTTATTAATACTCGTAAGTCATGCATTCTGTACCACATATCTTACATTATAAGCTTCGCTTTATTACTACGCTCTTGATTATAAAGGGTGATTTTTTAGCTGGTTTGGTTTTGGCAACACTGGTTTTGACAGCTGACGTGTGTTAAGTACCTTGTGTCACTGTGTCAAACAGCTTCAGTTTGGTTTGCAATTTAACCATGGATCGTCTTACAAATGAACAACGCTTGCAAATTATTGAATTTTACTATCAAAATTCGTGCTCGGTTCGAAATGTTCATCGCGCGCTGCTTCCATTTTATGATCGGCATTCTCGACCTTCTGAGCAGTCTATTCGGAAGATTGTGACCAAATTTCGCACCAAATTTACTTTGTTGGACATTAAACCACCAACACGTTTACGTACTGTGCGTAGTGAAGAAAATATTGCGGCCGTATCAGCTAGTGTGACAGAAGACCGCGAAATGTCGATTCGGCGCCGTTCCCAGCAGTTAGGCCTTTGTTACAGCACTACGTGGAAAATTTTGCGGAAGGATTTGGGCGTAAAGCCTTTTAAGATACAGCTGGTGCAAGAACTAAAGCCAGCCGACCTACCACAACGCCGAATTTTTGGTGAATGGGCTCTTGGAAAGCTGGCCGAGGATCCGCTTTTTTATCGAAAAATTGTGTTCAGCGATGAGGCTCATTTTTGGTTGAATGGGTACGTAAATAAGCAAAATTGCCGCATTTGGAGTGAAGATCAGCCAGAAGCATTGCAACAGCTACCAATGCATCCCGAAAAAGCCACTGCTTGGTGCGGTTTATGGGCCGGCGGCATTATTGGGCCATATTTCTTCAAAGATGATGTGAATCGCAGCGTTACTGTCAATGGTGAACGCTACCGAGCGATGATAACAAACTTTTTTTTGCCCGAAATGGAAGTTCTTGACTTGCATGATATGTGGTTTCAACAAGACGGTGCCACATGCCACACAGCACGCGAAACAATGGCGCAATTGCGAGGCGAGTTTGGTGAACAGTTAATTTCACGTTTCGGGCGGGTCAATTGGCCGCCTAGATCGTGCGATTTGACACCATTAGATTATTTTTTGTGGGGGTATGTCAAGGCTAATGTCTATAAGGACAAGCCCGCTTCGATTGACGCACTGGAAGCCAACATCCATGCATTCATTCGTGAGATACCGGCCGATATGTGTGAAAGAGTATGCCAAAATTGGACTCAGCGGATGGGCTACCTGAGACGCAGCCGCGGTCAACATTTGCATGAAATTATCTTTAAACATTAAATTGCAAGGTTCAAACTATCGATTCAAATAAATATTTCATTCATTTTTTCGAATTTTTTGTGTTTTTTTTTTTTTTTAAAGTTCTAAGCCTCTTAAAAAATCACCCATTATATTATGCAATTATTTTAGAAAAATTCACACAGAACAAAAAAATACTAAATAAAACGAAGAGAGATCAAATTATTTGCTTCAATGTATTTAATTCATTTTATATTCCTATCATTATTTGTTCGCTATCTTGATGTATATAATATAGGCATATCAAAAACAAATAGAAACGTATTGTTTAAATTTTTCAGTTCAAAGCAAAGATATAATAAATGTAATTAATAATTCAACCTGAGTGCCACAAAACAAGAGTCTTACATAATAAATTTTTGTGTTCATATTCGTGCAAATTAAGAGTATATTTTGAGCAATACATAAACACAATATTCTAAAGCATATTGACACAAACAAATTGAAATAATATCTCATATGAGTATAATATAAAATTAAATAAAAATTTATAATTCAGAAGCACTCTCCTATTTCTTCATTACATTTATGTTGATACACAACTTTTCGCATACGTTAGGTAGGTTATTTTTACTTGCTCTATAGGGCAAGTATTGGTTTCGTGTAAAAAAAAAATTTCGAGGTTATAATCAAAACTAACACTACGATAATCGAGAATTTCGAAAAAGTGGGTTTCGTCATGCCATCCGTCGGTCTGTGCGTCGGTGCGTCCATTGTAATTTGAGCTAGAGCCTAAACGGGTAAACCGATTTACATGAAATTTGGTACAGTACATTTTTATGTGATTCCCTAGAGGTAAAATTCGAATTTTTGTTTTAGCTCATCTAGAACGGGTAGCTGCAATACAAATATTTTGGTTTCTTCAAGTTTTCTCAAAAACGGGTCCAACAATTTCGATTAAACTTCGTACCTGTAATAAAAAAAGTCAATTGTAAGAAAACTGCATTTCAGGTTTTTGTCAAAAAATTCACATTATGCATTTAAGAATTTTTAAAAACATTTTTTAGAAACAAAAAGAAAAATCAAACAAAAAATCCACTTTTTAGTGCTTTTGACTCTTTCAATATTTTCTCGTTAAATAATTATATAGGTACATCATGCATCTTCAATGTGGGGTTACACACAATAGGTCTGTTTGGTATATTTTTTCAGCAAAATGTGTAAAATCTGTCAAAACACCAAAGTGAGAACAAATTTCTCAAAAATGAAGAAACGTACATGAAAGTTAACAAACGCATTAAACTACTTTTGTGTACAAAACGTCAGAATTTCACTCCTCACATCAACAATCACATGCCAAAAGTCTGTTTCTGTTAACAATTTGCGTTTAATTAAAAAAGAATTGAATAAATTATAAATTTCCCAAGGTATTTATGATTTATATTGTTAATTTTCACATACCAGAAACCACAATTTCAAATTAAAAGCCAAAGATGTTAACAGCTGGGTGTTTTGACAGACTTTACTCTTCTTGCACACAGAAATTTTTGTAGCACAAATTCGCAAGTTATCCAATGGAGGGGAAATTTTTTTCTCTCTCGATGTGCTCTCTCGTTGCAACTCTTTCGAGTTAACAAACAGGAATTTGTGGCAAATTGTGCAATTTTGTGAAAATTTGTGCAAATTCGCAAGAAATTTCACGTTACCAAACAGACCTAATATTTAACCACAAGAACAAGTTCGTGTGATCAAGTCGTGCATATCTTTTAGACTGACAGGCATAACTTTATTACCATGAATGTGATCTGACATTTATGTTCTCTACAGTTTGACAATTCATCTATAATAAAGTCTGTTCGCGTACTACCACCCAAAACTACTTGATTTTGCAAGATTTGGTCCAATCCTGTTCGCGTACTTCCATTTCGTGTCATTTTGGGCAGAAGAGAGTGCTCGCGGGAAAGAAAACTATTTGCCCTTCTTGCCAATTTTTACCCGAGAAATTTCTTCGGACAGAATCTGGTAAGTTCTGTTTTCTGTCAAAAGCCAGTTAAAGAACAACAACAAAATACAAAATGGCTGTTGTTTACTTTTGCTTTAAGTTTTATTTTCAAGTGTTGAAGTGAATTTTGTTTGAAATTAGTGAAATAATTCCCAAAAAAAATGTATTTAATAAAGAATATCTGTTCAAAACCTGGTATATATAGTGTAATGTGCAGTGCTTTTGTGTTTACAAAAAAACCATTGAAATTAAAATATTTAGTCAAAGAAATTTTGCTTTGGTGTAATTTAAATGAGTGCTTTTTAATTTAATTGTGTTTAAATTATGATTTTTCAAAAATTGCATTGAATGGCTTTCACTTCTGTTGGTTTCTTCGTTATAAACTCAGAACAGAGCCTGAACTGCCAAAAAAAAATAATTGTCTTTCTTTTTTAGCTCTGATAGCTAAAAATTTGTGTTTCTTTTTTTGTACTGAGCATGTTCAGAGCGCGATCTGTGAGCTCAGAATAAAATAGCAGAGTAAACGGAGTAAAATGCTGAGGGCAGCCAACTTCATACAGTTTTCATGCAATTTGACAGATATGACAAATCAGTGCTCCGGTGTGTTTCATAATTAAATCGGAGTGCTCTGTACACATTCTGCTCAGAGTTTACTCCGCTCGCTCAGTGATCTGCTCTGAACTAACTCTGAACTTATAGCTTAGCTAATAGTTATAGCTATTTCACGGCTGCCAGGCCAATCGTCAGAGTCATTTTATTGGTGCTTAGTCTATTGCGTTCAATTTTAATTTTTAAACTGTTTACCCAGCTGAGAGTTGAACATATACCAAGCGTCTTCATAGCCAATTGCATTGCGCTACCGAAGTCACGTGATCAGGTCCACCCCAATGTAGGTTTTATTGTTTGACCATTGCATTTGAATCAACTAGCAGCCTTAATGCGACCGTGTTAATTAATTAATTTAATTTAACACAATGTAAGGAACCAAACTTGTTAAAATTCCTAAATTTTATGTATTTTTTCATCAGTTTTAGGATCCATGTTTTTATTATCTTCATGATGAAATCTCGACTGAAAAGGTGAAACATCATAAGTTGACTTAAGATGATTTCTTTTTTGTTTTTATTGAAACATTTCAGGGACCCACAGGATGGTTTAATCCGCATTCTTCTATCTCACTTTCCCTATCTTTTCCCTTTTTATAAGGAAATAGTTCCATTTTATGTAGGAGAATAGCATTGTTATACAAGTTATAATATCTTAAGTCTATATAAATTGTTGTTTTCTATGGAATCAATAAATTATAAGTGTAATATATTATTATAACTTTGAAAAGTTAAAACAAACTAAGTTGACTTAGGTAATACCTCAAAAAATTATGGAAAAGTGAGAAAAGGAAATTCATCTTATGTTGACATATGATGTTATGAATAATAAATTTAAAACCGTAGTTTTCTTTCGAAATTTATTAAGTTAACTCAGGATTACCTGAACAGATGCTTTGGATGTTTGATCTCCACTGAGTTTGTTTAGAAGTTTCGCATGCATTATCCACAAGGCCGTAACCAGGGGGAGGGGGGGGGGGGGGCGAAATGTTTGAGGAGTGCATTTCTAAATCACACTTTTTCGCTTCAGTAGGTATGATATTTTAATCAAATTTCTGCTGCATATATTAATAATGTTCAAAATTCTCTGAATTTAGTATAAGTATCTAGGTTTGTTCATAATTTTTAATGAACGTAGTAAGGTACCTACCGTACCTACCCTGACAATTTTTAAGCACAACCGCAAGTATAACCCCTTTTGATTGAACTGCATATGATACCTATATCTAAAGCGGCCCATGAACATTATGCAAGTGTGCACACAGTTGTCATACACGCACACGGTACAAATCCAGAAACCGGTACAAAAATTCTAAATATTTTGATTTTTTCTATGCCGTGTGTAACAAGGATTTGTTTCCTAACAGTTGTTTGTTGTTGTTTCTTTCAATACACTTGCGGGAAATTTTCCACCTCTTATTTTCTGTCGGGGAAATCGGAAAGCAAATATCTTCATACATCGCATAAATTCGTGATGCATTGCTGCCACTTTGACATTTCATCGGCATGCAACGCACGAATTTGATATTTTTAACGCACATTAAATTTCTTTTCGAAGATCTGTCCGATAGTCCTATCGGAATGGCTACAATGATACAAAATTCGTACATTTTTTAGAAATCGGAAAAAATTTTCTTCCCATCGGATACGATGATAAGGCTGATAGTTTTTTTTTAAATATGTAATACTTTTGTTGTGATACTATTTAGTATTGATGTTATGTTCTTACCTAATAAATAATAACTTTAATTGGAAATGTACGATTATCTTTTATATAAATAATAACTTGTCGTAATTTTTTCTGCTTAGGTACCTCTATTCAACGGAACTGCATGATATATACAATTATACATATGTACATAATATGTATATGCATTAACCTACATGCCCAAATGTTCAAAACAAAATTGTGTATGATATTGTAATGTTCCCTGCCTATCCTACAGAGTTATGGGGGATACAGGCTTCCCCAAGCCAATTATGGATGTTGGCTTAAAAGCCGATCTCTCATTGAATAAAAAGAAGGCTGAGAAGCCACTGTTTCCTTTTAGACTCTCTAGTAGAAAGTGAGTTTTATTTGATCAGACTTAGGCTATTTATACAAAATAATTTCCTTACACACTAAGAACTTAAATCAGTACATATTATTACTTAAACACATACATTGTATTGAATTCTAATTCGGTGGGAAAGAAATGACAGAATCAGTATTGTATGCGCACTACAACATGGTTGAATTTCGGCTAATGGGCTATTCTAGTTTTGATTACTAATTGGTGAATTTTTTTTTTACGGATTACCCCCCCCCCCCCCGGCCGCACTGTTGGAATCACAAGTTGTTCACATCCATATTATCAAATTTGAGCCAACGAAAATTGGTTGTCATCGATCATTAGTATACTATCCGTTGATGCTACGGCATTGACATTGTCGTTTTCGAAGAACTACGGACTCTCACAGACACCTACGAAGTTTTCGGTTGATCTTATTTTTCTTTGACGCAAGGGCGTTGACTGATTGTTTACTAAATCGGTCGACTCAAATTTGGCCACCAAGCTGAAATTTGGCGAACACCCATGTCAACCGTAAAATGGGTGCAACGTATCGTTGCCCCAAAAGATTTTGATATTAAAGTTTTATCATTTGGAGGTACTGTTCAATCGTATAACTTGCCATGGTAATTTTGCATAAATATAACTGAATAATAAACTACAGATTTGACAGAAGGTGTCACCAAAACAACATGGCCGCCACAGGCCACTTAAATCTACCCGCGTCAATTGAAAAACACTTTACTAATTATTTAAAATGTATGTAATCAATATAATAACAAGTATATATATATATTTATTAAAATTGAACCAATTGAATCAATTTCACTTGCAATGGAATTTTATTGTCATTCCCATGCAGTTTCAACTGTCATCAGACGTCAGTATACAAATGTGCCACCATAAGCAAATGTTCTTGTGCTCTATTAAATTCACTGTTTTTGATAACATAAAGCTTTAATTCGCTGAATTTTTGTATCGCATTCTTATGCTTTCACATTTTGGAACCTTTAGTGATGCTTCTAGAATTCCAATAACCAAGCTACAGAATGGAGTAGCTGATGAAATAATGAGAAATATTCCAATATTTTTGCTTTTTCCCATTTTATGCCATAAATCTCTCATCTATTCCCGTGGACCATGAAAATCCTTTCGCTGTCGTCTCGCACAAACCAAACTCATTCTCCCTTTGAATACCTATCGAACATCGTTATCTGAATGAAGCGCCTCTGTAGCAGCCGATTTTCTACAATATACCGAAATATGGTTCACTCTGACATTGATATGGTATATAGGTTTTTTATTCCAATCTTCTAACGGATTCTATGGCTAAATGTCATCCAATTTTTGATTTTACCAAACTCTCGGCTATATACATTTATGTATGTAGGTACCTACTCGAATCAAAAGGCAAAAAGGTTACTTTTGAAAAAAATGGTCTTTTATGATTTATCGGAGCATAAATCGGTTGTTCCGCGTAGCTGGACGGAGACACTCCTGGTTGATTGCAAAAATCGGAATTTTCATATACCACAGCAGTCCACCATCAGTGTGTATGTCTATTTGTGCTGCAACTGGAAATGCGATATCAACGCAACAAAGGTTAGAAAATAAATTTCCACAATTTGAATGAAATGATTTTAACTTTGATTCGCAGTAACTTGGTGTCCATGGTGTTAACTGTAGTATTTTATATGTCGTTATGCACGTTCTCTTAAATGACGAAGGTGTATTCATGTGAAGGGAATATTTTGAATGCTTATTTTTTTCTCAATATTCAATTTATATCAAAACGTTATTCAAATAAACAAACATTTGCTCTCAATTTTAGTTCTAAATTGTTGGGTGATTTTGGCTGCATATTTTACCAGAAAAGACTTTTTATTACGAGCTTCTGTACCTGTTAATTTGACCGGAAAACTGTACCTGCTGTAGTATGCATTTTTTTGCAGAAAAAGTTGCATGCTAGACTAGTGCAAATATTGCACTAGTCTAGCTGTCTGTTGTGGAATAACAAGTGAGGATTAATGAGATATTTCCATAGTTACATATCTGTATAAGAACACAACTGCAACAGAAATGTAAGATATCTGAAATATTCAGGAATATCCCTTTTTCTCAATGTACATCAATGAGCTCAGGAGCTTCCAACTATAACTGTAAATTGTTCTTCCCATAATGTACGCAGATGACGTCCAAACTGAGAGAATTGAATATTTTGGTCTCATTCCAATGGATTTGGATTTTAAATCCAAAAAAGTCAAAGTATTTGGTGATGTCAAGAAATAAACTAGATCTTTCTTATATTCCTCCCATAGTGTTGAACAGTGCTGCCATCGAATATGTCGAAACGGCGAGAAACCTCGGTGTCATAAATAACCAATTTCTGACTTGGTATATAATCATATTAATTCCCTCGTGTGCAACGTTACGTCGTGCAACGTTACGGTGTGCAACGTTACGTCGTGCAACGTTACGGTGTGCAACGTTACGTCGTGCAACGTTACGGTGTGCAACGTTACGATCTGCATACTAGGATGGGTGCGTTCAGTGAAAAAAATCTTTCTTAAGATCCCCTTCAAGCAAAACAAGTCCGTTTTGGATCCGCGCACGTTGACGTTTACACATAATAACCGTGAGTCCCGGCACTCGCACAATTTTTTGCAACTACAACTCTATATAAGCAAAAGAAAACCCAACGTCGTTTGCAACAGCATTTTGCGCTATACGTATGTGGATTAAGAAGATATGACAGATTGTCTTGTTTTCGCTCTTGTCTGCTTTGTATGCCCTTTCAAAATTACATTAAATTTCGGAGTTTGACATTGCTTTCACATATTTTGATAACTCGCCAACCAAAATACTTTTATAACAGAATTATAATAGCATCATCGCAAAGATCTCGTCAATTGATTCATCTTTGCTATTCTTTCTTAACATCTGAACGCAATTTTTTTGTATGGCGTCCGTTTGTGGAATTCTTTATCGCCTTGCAAAAAATAAGTACAGAACACAACAAGCATAAAAAAAAAGGATTGAGAAATTACTTTTCAGAAAACTTATAAAGGGTCCGCCAAATAGCTTCGGCTGTGTGGCACATAGCGCCGCCGTCCTGTTGAAACCAAATCTTGCCAATATCCTCCTCTTCAATTTTTATGAACAAAAATTCGTTCAACATGGCCCGATAACGATCGACATTGACTGTAACGGCCATTCCTTGCTGATTTTCGAAAAATGGCCCAATTATGCCTCTGGACCAAAATCCGCACAAAACAGTGACTCCTTTTGGGTGTATCGGCTTTTCAATATATGCGTGCGGATTTTCTGTGTCCCAAATGCGACAAATTTGCTTATTGTTTACTACCCGCCAAGATCAAAATGAGCTTCATCTGAAAAGATGTTTTTTTTGGCAAAATCGGCATCTTCTCTAAGTCGATCGCAGGCCCACTTAGCGAAGCGTATACACAACCATATTCGTTCAGCGGAAGGATAAAACTAATTATCTGTCAAATCAGACATGAGCTAAGTGTTACCATTCAAGAAATAAACACTAGTTGAAAAAAAAAAAACGTTAGATGGCGGACCCTTTAAATCAAACAATAACTTACAGATTGAAACATGTTTCCTTTCTCTCTTTAAATTGGTTTCAATTGTATTGAACTGAAACTATTATAAGATCTATTTTTGTATTATAAGATATTGTATCTTACAGTTTTTAAGCAATCATCAATAAATAAATAAATAAATAATAAATTTCAGTAATTGCTCAACTAATTTTATTGGAGTTTTGGACTTTAAAGAATCTCAAATAAAATTGCATTCCAAAAATTTAACGAATTCTTTTAACATCAAGGAATTGAAGAAAGAATCTAATTATTTTTTGTAGGTTTTTGAATTTATCAAACTTTCTTAAAATTATTCCAATTTATAAGTACAGTAAATATGTAGGTAAATACACCATACTACTTCAATGCTTGGCAACATAATATTTTTCTCAAAAAAGAGCAAGTTCGTGCGGTTCAGTTATGCATTCAATTTGATTTTACTTTATTTTATTTTATTTTATTTTATTTTATTTTATTTTATTTTATTTTATTTTATTTTATTTTATTTTATTTTATTTTATTTTATTTTATTTTATATTATATTATATTATTTTATTTTATTTTATTTTATTTTATTTTATTTTATTTTATTTTATTTTATTTTATTTTATTTTATATTATATTATATTATTTTATTTTATTTTATTTTATTTTATTTTATTTTATTTTATTTTATTTTATTTTACTTTTATTTTATTTAAATTAACTTAGTTAATTTTACACTTTGGTGTTTTATCAATAGAATTAAAAACTTTTTACTACAATTTCATCAAATCAATAAATTAAAATGCAACGCTACCATCCTGGCTATGTACATTTTATACCTTCATTCCTCAAAATCCTTTTTTAAGATTTAATAATCTAGAAATAATTTGTGTTAGTCTAATACCATGTTTCCACCGAAGGCATTCATTTTAAATCCAACCCTTCTTGCTTCTTTTGCCAAACATTAAACTTTCTGTCTCACTTCAACTTCATAAAAAAAAATGAAACAACATTTGCGTTTTGAGAGGTACTGTCAAAGTTAATCTATTTTTTAATCTTTTTGTGTGGTGGAAACACTACATGGATTTATTTAATCTAAATTGAGATAAAACTTCGGTGGAACCATAGTAAATATAAGACTTAACTACTACCCACTTGTGGCCTCTATAATGATTTATCATAATCAGACGCACACTTACATCATACATAAATCACCACATGAGCCCATTCCATATTTGATAGAATGTTAATTGTTCATGTTCATATATGAGAAAAGTTCAAGGCTTAACATTTTGTGTCCAACGCACGCATCCTCTCATGGGTATAAATGTAGTAATAGTCTTGATTTGGTAAGGGGGTTAATATGATTTTATAAATTATATTTGTGAAATATGAAATCATAACAATGAATAAGGATTGGGACCTTCAAAAAGAGTTTTTAATTCAAATAATTAATTTTTTTTCCAACACAAATCATAATAAATCTTTGCAATCAGTTGCGTACGTTACGTACCTCACGTACTTCCTCTTATTATTCAGGGATATGTTGAGGTCAAACATTTGATGTAAGGTATTGGTTTAGAAATATTATATCGACATAGTTGTTAAAGAGAAGGTGTGAAAAATTCAAAAGAACGAAAAGTGTTGGTGTGTAGTATTACCAGGTTATTATTTTCATATTTTCAAAAGAAATTTTTAGCTGAACCAAGCGTCCAAGCAACCTTAAAATGGTAGAGTGGTGATCTCAAATACCTACCTTTTAATCAAGATTTCACAAGACCCAAAAAAACCCAATTTTTCTGTCAGTAAAGGAGTATTACGTTTGGAGCAAACGTGGAAACTGTTTATTTGATTTTCGGTTGAACTAACAGCCCTAGCAATCTTAAAATACCATATTCATGATCTGGAAACTAAATCTAGTTACCACTTACCACAAGATCCAAGAAAACAACCTTCTAAATATCCGAATTGTTGTGTCCGTAAAGGAGTTGCACGTTTGGAGTAAACGTGAAATCTGTTTATTCGATTCATTAAATAAATAAATCAAACAATAAATTAATTTTCATGGCCTTTATGGTACTGTAACGAAGAGTTACACCTTGACTTTCCTTCAGCTTGCAGATGGAGGCGGGGACGAACTCCAACCTGTCTTCTCCATTCTAAACTTCTTCTTAGTAGGTGGACGTTGGCCTTGGCCGTATGCCGGGAATGGACTTCTTTCAGCTTGCCTCTGAAACCGTGGCTATATTTTTATTATTAACTCCTATTTTATTCACAAGAGTATATAAAATACCGTGTTAGCTCATAGTAGGTAAATAGTGTATAAGTTATATGAACAAAAGTTATAAAAATAAAAAAAATATATTTTTGGAGTTTGGAAACTCTTAACCTAAGTTTTATTTGTTTCAACACCGACCGAAGCGACGCCGACGAGTCTACCTCTTCCTCGTCAACAAAGCATCTTAGAACAAGTACATACATTTATATACAGACTAGGTCCCAGACCCAATAGCCTCTCAGCAAAAACATTAAGAAAAAACCTACACCCTTACAACTCCAAGCATCCGCTAAAACCCATCAAAAGCCGTGATTGATTGATCAACAATTTTAGGCCCTACAGGATTTCCATATGCTATTTTTACCCTAATCTCGCACGTTATAGTCGTTTACATAGCATACCCGTTGCGTTGGTGTATATATATATGAGTTTCATCCTCTTATAACAGGAACTGTATTTCGAAACATGAAATTGTTCCCTTTTCAATGAAATAAATCTCTTTCATATGCCTACACTTCACGTCACTTGATTGAAGTCAACATTTTATTGAAAATCATTTTTCACGATATCTCCACCTGATGGCATAATCAAAATCAATTATACAATTTTTTCGAAATAAGTTTGAAAAAAAATCTATTAAGATGTGACATCGCACTTGATTAAGAGTGATTAATGATTTACAAGTTTATTGAACTAACCTCAGAAGATGAGTTAAGTATATATTAAGGAAAAAATTATTTTGTTCTTCTATTTTTCTCTATTAATATTATTTCTCATTTTAATTATTTACATGTTTTGTTCATACAATTTACATAGATATATGTAGGTACGTTATTCCTAATATTTACAATTGTCATCTCAACCCAAAGTCACAGAGTGTATCCAAACGCATAAATATGGCAAACATCAATCTCTGAAGGATATGTGCCAAAATGAAATTTTTTTTTGTTATATTCGCATGGAACATTCGCAAAAAAAAAAACTCACATATCCGGGTTATTTAAAATGCATTACCCGTTATTCCATTTCAAAAAAAATTTCTTGGTGTATAAATTCACTAGCCATCAACTAAAAATGAAAAATTCAAAAACCATTTTCCATTAGAGTCTATCAGAGCACAAAATGTAAGCCGAAGAAGCATCAATAAACATCGCTTATGCATATACGCAAAAACGCAAAATTCTCTTCGCAAAAAACACAAATAAAGGAACACAATACTGAAAATTTGCTTTGAATAAAAAAAGGAAAAGTTAAAAGCTGGTAAAAGTGGTAGCTGGTAGCATGGATAATGAGTAGAGATAGACAATCATATATCAACGAGTTTATGTAGGTACATATACATACATAGTTTTTTTGTTCAAAAGAATTTGTTTGATTTTATTTTTCAATTATTGATTAAGTTGATATGTATTATGTTTTGTTGTTTTAGTTGCAGGAAAACAAAAGTTTGATTCTTCGTTTTTGTATGTAAACCATCATATTCTTTGTCAAACCCTCTCATCCTCTTCAGATTTGTTTCCTCACCTCGTAGTGGTACAAAATGGGTATGCGTTTTCCGCCATCTTTAATAAAGGGCTTGAGCCTGTTTTTAAAAAATATGAAGCTCTTTCTTAATTTTTTTGAGACAAAAAACTGATAGACAGAATTATAGAGAAAAACATTTGCGATACAAATTTTGGCCCACAAGAGTTTCGCGAATCGCGATAGAGTTTTACAAAATAAAAAGAGTGGTCCTTTAGGACTAATTTTGGCGACAAAAATTATAAAAGCCAATTTTATTGACGAAATTTAATGAAATTTGGTACAATTATTTATTTTGGAATTTCGAATCCAGTTTTGTATGCCTATTTAATGTTAAAAAATTAGGTCAGCATAGGCGATCGCAGGGTTTTTCCCAGGGGGGGCAAACACAATATTTTTATACCGGGTTTTTCAATAAGAGCGCTACAAATTTTTTTTTTTTGAAATAAAACAAAAACGGTTTTGGATATCAATGAAATTCTTTATACCTGTGAAAGTACGTTTGATGCCATTATGTATGCAACTCGATTTCTTTTGCATGGTCACCACGGACACGCTTGCAGAAGTCCAGACGCTGAACCCAATTTTCAACGGTTTTCAAGCATAAATTGGCAGATACTGCTGCAATTTCACGTTCGATATTCGTACGAAGTTCATCAATCGTCGCTGGCTTGTTGGCATAGACCATAGACTTGACGTAGCCCCACAGGAAATAGTCTAACGGCGTCAAATCGCACGACCGAAGCGGCCAAGCGACTGGACCATTTCGTGAGATAAAACGTTCTCCAAACTTGGTTTCCAATAAATTGATTGTGACATTCGCTGTGTGGCTTGTGGCGCCGTCCTGTTGGAACCACATGTCCTCCAAGTCTATATCATCCAATTGGGGCCAAAAATATTTGGTTGTCACTGAACGGTAGCGATCCCCATTCACAGTTACGTGCCGGTCTTGATCATCACGGAAGAAGTACGGCCCAATGACGCCGCCGGCCCGTAAACCACATCAAAACGTAATTTTTTCGGGATGCAATGATGACTCATGGAGTGCGTGTTAATTGCTGCCTGACCAATACCGCATATTTTGTTTATTGACGAAGCCATTCAGCCAGAAATGAGCCTCATCGCTGAAGATGATTTTTCGATGAAAATCCGAATCATTTTCAAGTTGTTGCTCAGCCCAATTGACGAACATACGACGCTTCTGGTGGTCAAGTGGCTTCAGTTCTTGCGTCAATTTAATCTTGTAAGGATGCAGGCCAAGATCTTTTCGCAAAATTTGCCACAACGACGTCACAGAGATGCCCAACGCTTGAGAACGACGTAAGAGAGACACATTTGGGCTTTCTGCAACTGAAGCCTCAGCGGCAGCAATATTATCGACACTGCGGGCACTTCTTTGTCTCACTGGCACGGGAAAATTTTGTACTGTGCCTGTGGATTCAAATTTTTCCACTAGACGCTCAATTGTTGATCTGCTAGGACGATTATGACGACCATAAATTGGACGTAGCGCTCTTAGCGTTGAGGCCACTGACTCCGAATTTCGGTAGTAAATTTTAATAATTTCGACTCGTTGTTGGTTCGTATATCTTTTCATCATGAAATGGCAAACCTTACTGAAGAGAAATGTCAAAAGAGTGGCAAGAAATATGGCGTCGTTTGCTGTCCCTGTTGCTCTACTTTTGTAGCGTCCCTGTTGAAAAACCCTTTACATTTTTTAAGGCGATGTTATATTTCATTGAAAATTAATTTAATTTTATTTATGCTACTCACCCTTTTTCTTTTAATGTACTGAAAAACCGCTCATCTGTAAATTTTGTCCTATAAATAGTGCTGCTAAAACCGATAAAATTCTTCTGTATTTTTCAACACAGCACATAGATATATTGGTTTATTGACTTTGGTCAAAATTCATCTTATTGTGGTTTAATCACATAACGGACTCGGCAGAAAGTTATCCAGAAAGGATCCATATTTATCAGATATCTTTTGAATAATCAAATTGACATCGGATGAGTCCATGCTTTGCTTATTTTTAGGAGATAACTGAACTATTGTGTGTGCGGGTTTATTTTCTTCTGAAAACCGCTCTTTAAGGGAAATTAGAGAATCTCAAGAATCCCAGTAAGGAACGAAAATTGATGTTACAAAATAATTTTCGGGTGAAGACTAAAGAAAATTGGATCAGCGACTTTGTGTTTCTTTACAATTTTCTGGCAGCTCAATTGAATACCTGATTCAGTCAAACATTTTTTAATTGCTTCCCAAAGCGTTTTGAAGGAATTCTCAGCTTCTCTTCTTCTCCAAAATACTTGTAAATGATATGATCCTTTACACTTAATAAATTTTAGTCAACTCTGTAAAATATTTGCGACTGGTTTTAGTATCGACGAGTAATGAGCAGACTAAAGAAGTCGAATTCGAACACGAGCAACTAGGTTGAAGGGCTCATTGTTTTGAAACACGGTTTCCCTCGTCTAGCATTTTTTGCAGTGTTTCCATTACAACGACTATGTTAATATTTCTTTGATCGGACGATTAGCATTTCTGATCTCGGACACTTAGCTTACATCATTTATCACTAAAATTAATTTGTGTGCCTTTCGATTCAAATCTTGTATTCTTGTAAATACCCAAAAATGATAGGGGAAAGAACTAATGGGTGATTTTTTAAGAGGTTTAGAACTTTTTTTAAAAAAAAAAAACACAAAAAAATGTTTAAAGATAATTTCATGCAAATGTTGACCGCGGCTGCGTCTCAGGTAGCCCATCCGCTGAGTCCAATTTTGGCATACTCTTTCACACATATCGGCCGGTATCTCACGAATGAATGCATGGATGTTGGCTTCCAGTGCGTCAATCGAAGCGGGCTTGTCCCTATAGACATTAGCTTTGACATACCCCCACAAAAAATAATCTAATGGTGTCAAATCGCACGATCTAGGCGGCCAATTGACCGGCCCGAAACGTGAAATTAACTGTTCACCAAACTCGCCTCGCAATTGCGCCATTGTTTCGCGTGCTGTGTGGCATGTGGCACCGTCTTGTTGAAACCACATATCATGCAAGTCAAGAACTTCCATTTCGGGCAAAAAAAAGTTTGTTATCATCACTCGGTAGCGTTCACCATTGACAGTAACGCTGCGATTCGCATCATCTTTGAAGAAATATGGCCCAATAATGCCGCCGGCCCATAAACCGCACCAAACAGTGGCTTTTTCGGGATGCATTGGTAGCTGTTGCAATGCTTCTGGCTGATCTTCACTCCAAATGCGGCAATTTTGCTTATTTACGTACCCATTCAACCAAAAATGAGCCTCATCGCTGAACACAATTTTTCGATAAAAAAGCGGATCCTCGGCCAGCTTTCCAAGAGCCCATTCACCAAAAATTCGGCGTTGTGGTAGGTCGGCTGGCTTTAGTTCTTGCACCAGCTGTATCTTAAAAGGCTTTACGCCCAAATCCTTCCGCAAAATTTTCCACGTAGTGCTGTAACAAAGGCCTAACTGCTGGGAACGGCGCCGAATCGACATTTCGCGGTCTTCTGTCACACTAGCTGATACGGCCGCAATATTTTCTTCACTACGCACAGTACGTAAACGTGTTGGTGGTTTAATGTCCAACAAAGTAAATTTGGTGCGAAATTTGGTCACAATCTTCCGAATAGACTGCTCAGAAGGTCGAGAATGCCGATCATAAAATGGAAGCAGCGCGCGATGAACATTTCGAACCGAGCACGAATTTTGATAGTAAAATTCAATAATTTGCAAGCGTTGTTCATTTGTAAGACGATCCATGGTTAAATTGCAAACCAAACTGAAACTGTTTGACAGTGACACAAGGTACTTAACACACGTCAGCTGTCAAAACCAGTGTTGCCAAAACCAAACCAGCTAAAAAATCATATAACGGAAACATTTACATCTCTTGAGCACCGTCGCAATGTTTCATGTCTATCATTATTTTACCGCTATTTCTATAAACAGTGTTCCAGTGAAATAGCCAGTTGCATTCCTCCCCTTAAACAATTCAACCGTAATACTCGCGCTTCTAGGAATGCCCATCAGTTTACCCTTGAGCCCAACTTCGGACGTACTGTTAAGTACAGAGATTCTTTCCTTAGTCGCACTACACGAATGTGGAATGCTCTACCCAGCCCGATTTTCCCCTCCCATTGTGATCTTCAGACATTTAAAACCAATGTGCATCGGTATCTCCTTTTCAATCCCCTCCAATCTACCTAATCGTTCGTGCTGTGTTTATCATATTAAGGGTAGTCACAACCCCTTTAGTGCGCGCTAAATTAAAAAAAAAAAAAAAAACTCAATTTTCCAGATTTAGATGAGGCAATCTATGGAATTTGACGAAAAAAGTGAAAAAATGACCTATACGTCAAAATGATGATAAAAAAAAACCTCATAAATTGTTGGTTGGCAAAGGTCGTAGCTCAGAGACAGGGCAGGGCAAGTGCTCCCCTTGCCCCTACCTCAGGGCACCTATGTCAAAAAGAAAAGTGGTATGAATTTTCAAAATTAAAAAAAGAGTTAGGAATTTACAGTCAAATGTACCTACATACATAATGTGTGAAACGTCTTGTCTAAATTATGTTTTCTATTGAAAGGATTTTTGATAAGTTGCGTGTAAAATGTATCATATACAAATAATGTGCGTGAAGCTGGCACCTGCACTTAGGATTAAAAAAAAAAAAAGTTGTGTTTTAATGTGCCCAACTTGTGCCGTGAATATTTTTGCAAGATTTGCCAGCGTATACACGAACGAGTTTGGTATCAAATGAAAGGCGACGTAAAGCCCGATACATGAGTAACATATTTTTAAATTCGTTCATGAGAAAGTCGAGATATTTGGGGTTGAAGTTGCCGATCGCAAAATATTGATTTCAGATTTCCTTCCTAATAATTGCCCATAATGGGCGAAATAATTGACGTATAAAAATGATATTGATATCAAAAGAAAGGTACCTATTTTTCTTGTCGTTCGTGCACACTCTGGGCCAAAGCTCCATAGTAAAATGAGCATTCCCTTTACGGATGAAAGTTTTTGCAAAATTAAGCTTTTTTTTAAATTAAAAGTTGTGCTGCTCTGTGCTCAGTTTTTCGCTCTAAGATCTACCAGAGCGAAAGCCTATACTGTGTTGCGCGCCACTAGGGGCCTATCACCTGCAGACTCTTTTCTAGATTTCAAAGTGAAAGGAAACCAGGATACCGGATACAAGTGAACCAGAGCCGAAATTCAGAAACAAGATGGAGATCTAGGACCGTGAAGGCATGAATCACCAGATATCCATTACCAGGATATCAGTAAAATTGAACGAGTGCAACACTTGACTGCCTGACCCGACTAACGGCCACCAGTTTAAGAACGTCCGTAAAATAAATTATAATTTGTTAAAAGTTTAGAAGAAATAAAGATTTTGCAACATGGTTTTAAAGACCTTTTTCCTCTAATGTTGTGTGTTTTCTTCAAGAAAAACCTGGATAGGCGAGACCGGTGAAAGCAAAAAGCATATTGAAATTTTTATCTTCTAAGCTAATTTATAGATCCATCCGTTCTAAGTAGGCACTCGAAGTATTATTTATTATGTATATACTAAATACAACAAGTTCCACAATTAGTCCAGCAATTTCATTAACAATAATGTAAAAAAAGTTGCAAACTGCAAATATTACCTTGACACTGCCATTTGCACTTCAGTGCTTTGACTGCACCCACAACTAAATGCAAAATATTTGCTCCATTTCTATAGAAACAAAAAAAAAATAATTTTACCGAAATCTAATAATCGTCATAATGTTTACCTACATTGCAATTAAATTAATTTGCAAAACCAGAAAATGCTTCTAAAAGTTAAAAAAAGGCCCAAACCACAACATCGTCCTTGTAGTCTTATTGGATTATTGTACAGTCCATATAACTTCTGCTCAAAGCTTAGTAACTACAAATAAAAACCTAAAACAAAAAAAGAAACTTTACTAAATTGCCATCATTAACAAACTGTTTCACACAACCAATTTTTCTGACCACTTTGACTTTGGCACTAGTTTTAGTTTTGCTTCAGGAAAAGCAAAGCATTGTTGTGGTTAAAAATTCAAAACTTTTAGGATGATGTTGTTTTTTCTTGATATTTTGTTACAAACAAAAATAATACACAAAACAGCTTCTACGAATTGCAATACTTCAGCAAAAAGGCAAAATTTGTTTTGGGGGAAACAAACGAGTAGGCCATTGACAAGAAGAGGGTTCGCACTGCAGCGGGTATAGTATATGTAGGTGCGTTTGGCGCACCTGATGATTTATTTGACTTGAAGTTTGAACTCATTATGCTCCAATCTGCAACTCGTTATAGACGTGCGGGAAAAAAAGAACCCTTCTCTAACCATACTAACGATCTATTAGAAGGACGTTGCAGGAATTTGTTTATTGATATATCCGTATTCCGTTCTTCGAAACTATGTTTAATTTACTCGTTGGATTTCAATCTCACAAACAAAGTTTTTTATTCTTCCTTTCTTTGCTGCTTATCTGAACGAAATCGGGGTCAGCATATCCAACTGATTTTATTTTTATTTGTTTTTTTTTTTCTGACAAAATAAAATTCAATTTTTGGCTTAAAATTTGGTAAAACTCATGCGAAGAGGATGCGAAAGTGGAGAAAACTCTCGAAAAGAGGTGAAATAAAACTTTCACTATACTCGACTTAAGCTATCAATTTTTTGATGAGAAAACTGTGAAAGTTTGTGCAGGGTGCGGGATGCGGCTTTTTAGATAGATTGAAAATTAGTTTTTGAAAAAGTTCTTATCGTGAAGAGAGTTTACGAGTTTATGGATAAAGTTTTCTCTGTTGTGGCGATATTTTGTATTAAACTTACATGGTGTATACAAGATGGGAGCTTCATAGATAAGTGAGTTGTATTGTAATGTAATTTGTTAAAATTATATTATCTATGAGATTCGATTTAATACAATAGAAAATTTGAACAGATTTTTCCAAAGTATGTTATAATGGTGAATACAGGATGTGTGATGAGCGTTGGAAGAAAACAATAGATTACTCATTTTTCTAATAAAAGTTGTTCTATCAAATAAGATAGCATGATAATCTACTTGTTATAGTTTGTATGTTGGTGTTGGCCATATTTATGAAAAAAAAAATTTGAAATAGGTATTTTGTTTTGGAAACAATTCGTTTTAATATTTATGTAGAGCAGGAATTCCTTTTTTGTTTTGTTTTGAGCCACTCTTAGGATTTAATTCCCCTGGTGTAAAAGATTGTATCAATTAGTTTTTTGTAGGTATGTATACAGTTTAAGGGCATTTTTTTCCAAAAAAAAAAAGATCAAATCAGAAATAAAAAGATAATGAGAAATATAATGGCCATGTTCCTTCAGAGGTGGCGAACTACTCATGAGTAGATGCAAACAATAATCTAGTACTACCAACTACTCGTGCTCTCATGGCGAGTAGATGAGGTTTGTATAGGAAAACCAATTTTGTGCGTTCCATTCAAAATGAGTAGCAAAGTACCTACTTATGAGTACTTCGCCACCTACAAAGGAACACGGCTAATGGTAGATAGTAGCGGATGAAATTATAGTTAGTGCGTTGGACTTTAATATGCCTGACTTCTGGGTTCGATTCCCATAGCCTCGTCTGGTGCAGATAATTTATTCAATGGGAATCTGCTCCCACACGGGAATTTGTTCCATTTTTAGTGGGAATCTGTTCAATTTTTCAAAGTGAAGTAAATTCCCACCGAGATAAAGAATTTATTGCACCCGACATTTTGTGGAATACTGTCCCACTCCCACGTGAAATTTGGGGGTTAATTAATTCCTAAAAACAGAAAATCGGGCAAGCACAAGTGCTGTTAGTTTAGAAAGCTGCTGACATAGGCGCACAGCCTAGTGACTGAATTGTGTCGTGAAATGGCCAAATTACAAAAATTTGGTATTATTTTCAATTTTATTTTTTTGCAGAATTACAAAAAAAAATTCAGCGGAACCGCAAGTAAATTCAATGCTCCTATAACTTTACACTCTATAGATTATTATTATTAATCAAAACATTCCATTTATTAGAAAAATTACAAAGAGTGGTAAAAAATGAAGGTAATAATGCAAATTCGTGTGAATTCAGCATCCCTTAATTATAACTTAAAATTAGAAAATATATCTTCTGGCAAAAAAAAATTAATATGTAAATGATTCTACAAATTGGTGCCATTAAATAAAGTGCAATACAATAAAGTCAACAACTAAAATACAATAAAATCCAATTAGCAGAAATATAGAGAAAAAAAAGAAGAAAAATTAAGTTTACGGCAAAGCAACAGTGAGGTTAGTATGGGAGAGCATGCTGCCCCCCTGAAACCCCCCTCACTACCACTCTGTTATTTTGAAGTAATAGGTTTTGTTTTGAATAACTTTGACGTTATTTCCATTGTTTTTTTTTTTGACATTATTTCTTTTTGTAAAGGGAAATAAAGCCAAATTGGTCTCATTTCCTTAAAAAAAAAAACAAATTTCGAATTTGGCTTTATTACATTTGGGATAAGTTCACGTCACCCTAAGCGGAGCAACGGCGCATGCTTGGTGATTGAACGCAGATACCCTAAGCGGAACAACATAGTTACGTTAGCGGGATAAGTACCCGAAAAAAAGGGAGTTAAAATCTTTTGATCCATCCAGCGCAGTGGCAACCAAAGGCACTGTTGCCCAAGAAAACTGTTTCGGAGCATAATTATTATATTTTTAAATTTTACAAAAAATCGAGAAAAAGAAGTTAATCTGATTCTAACAATATAAGTGGGAAACAACTCCACTTTTTAAAAAAGTGTAATAACTTCTCTATCTGAGTGGGAATGAACTCCACTTTGAAAAGTGGAATAGATTCTCATCAAATGTGGAATAAATTTCAATGTGGAGCTGATTTTCGTAGAATAAATTCCCTGCACCACCTCGTCTACGAGGAAGTGACAAATCCTCCAATAGTAACTCTTGTCTATACAACACGTAGTTACATACATATCTCTTCCTTTGACCGTTTGGATTTGACAGAAAATTGTAGGTCTCCTTCATTGCTGCAAACAAACAACACGCACAGGGGAATCGTTGAGAGTTGTAAGTCACTAGGCCCTGGCCTTCCGCTAGCTGTCGGGCCACCAAATTCATTTTTTTGTTTTTTGACATATCACTTTCTGTTCCTAGCAATGAAAATATCTGAAAAATATAGACAAATATAATCAAATAATCATTTCAAATACTCAAACGCTTGGATTTGTGCTGTATCTACATAATGTAATGCATAATTAAATTTAAAACACATAATTCAAAGAATACAAATTCAAATCACAAAAGCCCCGGGCAGCATTTGATTTGGGAAGAGTTATTATTTCCAAATCAATTATACACTAGAAACTCAGTACTTAACTTAATATAAGTACGCTTCAATTGTTGTTTAATTTATTAATCCACATATAGGAGCATAATCAATACAATTTATAGCAGCAGGAATCTAAGATCTGAGTGAGTAAAGATTTATCAAGACCAAAGACAAACGCTATTCCTTCTGGGCCAACGACTGCAACTACGCAACTGATCGCATTAATGTTTTAATTAAATACTACACACACACACACACACAAACACACATACCCAGGATACAAGTTGTATTTAATCTACAAGATTCTACTATCCATAGAAATGTTCTGCCTCATGTCTTCTGCCTCTGCCATGTCAATGTAGGCTTTCAACGCGATTAGGCAAAAGCCAAATGCCGACGCCGCGCCGAACGTTGAGAATAAGCAATGTTGATTATTCTATGTGTGGAATATATGTATATTTCATTCAAATTTCCAATAACTAAACAATAATCCCATTCATCCACATAACTACCTACAACTACATACATTTATTATACCTAGCGAGTGTTTCAGCAATTTAAGTTTAGTTTGGGATTTCTCTGGAAACTATTTATTCTATAGGTACTGCAGAAGCTTCAAAATGTTTCCTCCCATAGTCAAAGTAGTTTTCTAATACTCCATACTCATCCATCAGCTCAGCATCAGGAAAGGGGGATTTGAAGTGACGCACATATAAATGACGACTTTGAACTTTGAATATGATGTCGTGTTTGGGTTTCTATAAACATACCTAATCTATTGGAGAGATTGAGAAAACGTTGCCAAATGGAAGTCTTATATAAATAAATTAAATCTGAATTAATTGATTGATCTTATACCGCAGGCATAGTTTTTACTAACTTAAATTGTGTAGGTATAGATAATAAAATTTAGTTTTAAATCCAAAATAGTTTTCCGACATTTTTCTTCCTTTTAAAACAACTTATCGTTGACTAAATGAATAAAACTCCCAAAATACTTGAATACATTTTTCACAGGAGTACAAAAAAACTTAACAAATGTTGCAAACTTAATAAATGTTGCTATGTTGCTACTATCTATATACGAGAATATTGGACATCAGTGATAACAGCAATTTATGCAAAATGTGATCCTAAGGCCCCAGTTATAGCTTTCATTGAAACTCATCATTGAAAATTTTAATGACTAATTTTTAGGCGTTTTGAAAGTAAAATCAGTAATTATTTTAATGCAAAAATAAGGCTTATGTCTTGAGTTATCAGTTTAGTGCAAAAAAAAAAATAATACGAAACCAAACTTCGCCATAAATAGATGTTTAATTTTTCAATGATCATTGGTAAGGTAGTTCAATCATTGAAATAATAAAAGTAATTTTATAGGATCGGCTGGGCCAAAATGCATTTTTTTCTTACCAAGAATTAATAATTAAGTTACCAACATTTATACTGGCACCAAAATAACTACGGAATTTTCCATTCAAAGTCCTCAAAACCAAACATTCAAATTTTCAATGATAAGTTTCAATGAAAGCTATAACTGGCGCCTAAAGATAATGGCAACAAAGTCTCAATTTCGGTTCGGCACAAAGTGGACTTACGCATTTAACCGACGATATGAAAGACATATTTGCTGAACACTTTATATTTGTTGTATTACTTCAACGTAGTCGATTATTTCAGCATACTTAGCCTCTTCTAAAAGTGATCCAACAGGCATAAGGGTGCACTTCCTAATGACTTCTGCTCCTCAAAGTAAAATTTTGTGGTCTGTTGCAGACATGCGATACTAAGGAAATAGTGAAATTACTAGTTAAGTTGTATCTTCAGAATGAAATCTTAATTTTTGATTATTTTTGGAGGATTGCTGTGCGCAAATCGCTTTCAATATATCGCCGCAGTCGACTTAGGCTTTTCTAAGAAATTTATTTGATTAAATATGTCAAATTTTATTGCAATACAACTTTCAGCAAGAACTCCGTTTGGAAGCGTTTTTTTTTTCCTCTTTCATATAATAGCTCGAGCTCGAGTAAACCTCAGTATGGATTTTCCATACCTTAAAGCTTAAGTTGTAAGTTAAGGTGCATGCAGTGTTGATTATCCTCACCTAAGAGTTTATTCATTCAGCAAAACTAAGTGCGCAACTGAAGGTTTAGCTCCCAAATGATGCTCGAAGAAAGGACTGTGGGATAATCGCAAATACAATTATGTCATCTAAAAGGTCAGCTAGTTTCAAAAATTGGTCAGCCAATGTTTTTGTTAATGGAAATCAAACAAAACTTTTGATCAATAACAAAAACTTATTATCAATACGCTTTGCGGAAAATTTTAATCTTTGTTTTTTTTTTTCAATAATATTTTCCAGGGCACCGTCAAAATGGAGATGGAATAATGGACCTAGAAAACCTGTAACAACTTTTTGAATTTTTTATTTCTGAAAAGGGGGGCCAGAGCAAGGATAATAGGATATTTTAATTTAAAGTGTTTTTTTTCTGCTTAAAATCTTCAATTTTCAATATTTTTGGATGAATCTTTGGAACAATTGGGTTTGAGCGATTTTGAACTTGGAACAATTTTTGGTTTTTGAAAAAGGAGGCTAAAGGAGTTGTCTTTATTTTTTTTTTTTTAAATCGGTTTTAGGGAGATTTTATTGATTTATGGACACAATATTTTCGTAACACATGTATTTATTTATGATCAAGAAATATGAAACAAAAGTTTTTTTATTTTTAAATAAAATTTTGGAGAGCCAATTTTCGCGTTTTTGAAAAAAAAGGTTTTGAAGGCATTATCTTTAAAAATAGGCCTTTTACAGCTTTAATTTTTTTGGAACAATGTTCAGACCACTTTTTGAAACCAAAAAAAAAGTTCGATTTTCGAAAAAAGGGGGGCTAGAATTTTTTCGAATTTAACTCAAAACTTTTGAAATTTTTATTATCGGGTTCCGAAAACTAGGAACAATGTTCAGAACAATCTAGAACAATTTTCAAAAATTCGATTTTTATATAAAGGGGGACTAGGTCAAAAACCGGTTTTTTGGTCTAAAACACCCATTTTTGAATATTTTATAAAAAAAAATTAGAACATTGCGGAAGAAATCGGGAACAACCTGGAACAACTTTTAAAAATAACAAATTCAAAAAAGGGGGGCTAACTTCACACACTCTTCTTCATACACACCCACGGTTCATTTCACAGTAGGTACAGTCAAAAAGGGAAAAATCTATATATTTTTGGAAAGGGTGTGAAATTCAAATGAAATATACTGGGGTATATCGAGACTAAGTTAAAAACATGTGTGGTAGCCTCTATTTTGAAAAAGGCATTAATACGATTTTCTCGGTTCCTATTAACCCTGGTAACGGATTTTTTTTTCTTAAGATTTGTAGGAAAATATATTCTCTAAATCCTTTGTCTATAAACATTTATGACAACTCTTTTAAGTAATAAAATATTGTCAAAAAACTGTCAATTTTTTTTTTTGTTGAAAACCTTTATCTCGTCCATCATTTCTTAAAAGGTATATACAACTTATCAAACTAGCTTCAAATCGAAAGTTATAACAATTTCAACACGATCAGAGAGGGTTTTTTTCAGGATGCTCTTTTTAAAATAGAAGGAAAAATTTGGTTTGATAAAAATATTATAAATTATCTATTAATTTTTAACAAAATTGTGCTGTAAATCAAAAATAATTTAATGAAAAAAATTGGTCCTAATATTGGCCAGTAGGTATTCGATTGAAAAAATTAAAAAAAAAAAAAAAAAAGCAAAAATCAGTTATGAACGGGGGATCAAAAAATAGGTTCAAAGAGTTGATGTTTCTACAAATTTCAAAAAATAGCCGTTAATCGAGAGCCACTATGATTCTTTATAAAGACAAGTTACTAAACTCTGAGTGGTCAAAACGTGGCCTAATACTAGCTTCAGTTGGGACCATTGATTATTATGGGACACACTGTATATGCCCTAACAAAAGAATATTACTATTTGAAGTACTAAAAGTCTAACTCACACAACTTGCCCTGATAGTGGGCCAAGATGGGCCAGGTTGCAGGGTAAGTTGGGCTTAGTGGAAGAAGTCAAGTAGATATCATTCTCTTGAAACCTAGGAAATTTACAAATGTCACAAGTTGAGTTTTCTATTTATACTTATAACCCAGAAAAGTTTTTAACTTCACCTACAAGCTATGTACGACTCAACTTTCGAGGTTATCACTTGTTGATTGACTGCATTTTTATTGTGTAGGAACATCTCTTATAGTTAGCCACAAGCACCACGACACGATATAAATTTTCAAATAAAATAATTTTTTTATTCTAACATAAAAAGGAAGAAAATCTTGCAAACAATTTCAATATAAAAAAAAAACAAACAACTGCACCTGAAAAAAGAAATTTCTACGAAAAATATAGAACTCATAAGGAATCATCCTTGTGAAGTATTCGACATTCGTGTTCTATGCATAGAGCTCATTTTGAAATAAATCTAGTAGTGGATTAAAATTTTGCATCGCCTTGATCGATGTAGAAAAAGACTGACTGTTTTACTGAGAAGGAAGGAAGGAAGGAAGGTTTTTGCTGCCCGCACCACACCGCAACTATACTGAATGAATTGTTGTCTCGTAGTGGTTTTTCCCCTCTTTAAATCAAAATGCCATTTCTAAATTGTATATCGAGAATCAAACAGCAATGAGCAAACCCTACTATGATGGTGGAGGATGAGTATTATGTTTGGCTTGTTTCATTTTTGGTTCAAACTTCAAGCTGTTAAATACAGGGTGGGCAAAATACAAGTTTCTTTTTAAAATTGGAATAAATAAACAAAATTAAATTTTTGTCCATGTATTATGCCTTTATTATGTCGTTTTCGATTGGATTTTCGATCTATTCTACTCCTTTTTAATTCCAATCGAATATGAAAACACCGACTTTCCTAAATTTACACGCACACTTCCAAAAGTCGCCATTTAACAAAATGGCTTCTTCAAGTATTTACCACTTTTGACAATTAATCCAACGAAAACCTTTATATGTATGTGTGTGTTCCTCGTCTACTCCAATATGAAATTGGGAACAGAAGAACTCTCCGAAAACATTACTCGGAACAGCCAATCGAAGACTTTTGGAGTAGTAGGAGTGAAAAAGGAGTGCAAAAGGAGTACTCCGAACATCCAAACGAAAACGACATTAGTAAGGGCAAATATTCCCATTAATTATAGAACACAACGTCGTTCAACTGGCTGCCTGGGCTGGCTTCCCAGTAGCGCATTCTTTCACTTCAATTTTCCAAGACTTGTTGATGGTTTTTGGGTGTAGCTCACGGATAGCTTGGATGATATTGGCCTTAAGTGCTTGAATCGTTTCCGGATTATTGGCATAACATCGGTCCTTCACGGTTTCCCACAAAAAAAAAGTCCAAAGGGGTCAAATCTCAGCTCCGAGGCGGCCAATTGACATCGCCAAGACGACTGATAACCCGATTTGGGAATTTAGTGCGCAAAAGATCGATTATGGCATGGGCTGTTTAGCGCCATCCTGCATGAACCAAAGGCCGTCCAAATCCATGTCTTCAATTTCAGTAAAAAAAAAAGTTGGTTAACATGGCTCTGTAACCCCCACCGTGACCGAAAAGTTGTTCCCAGTCTCTTTTTCGAACAAAATTGGTCCAATGATGCCACCCCTCCAAAATCCGCACCAAACTCTCACTCTCTGTGGATGCCATGGCTTCTTTAAAATAACGTGCGGGTTTTCCGAGCCCCATATGCTGCAATTTTGTTTATTAAAGTAGCCGTCGAGATTAAAATGCACCTTGTCAGAAAAGATGATTTTTTGCTTCTTTTCAAAAAACGCACTGTTTGGGCTACACAGAACTCACTTTGGAAATAAGTTTTCTATATTTCCTTACGTTGTTCATTCGTAAAGCTACACATTTACATAGTTCCGAGGAGGTATGATACTGACTTTCTGTCAAGATTTCGAGCGGGAAACAGCTGTCAGTATCAAAATAACCTATATGATATAAAAAAAACAAATTACTAGATGGCCCACCCGTTATAATATATTTTTCTAGATTCAGGTCGCCTAACAAATGGCTTTCACTTACATAAAGAAAAAGAGAGAAACACAATTATAGACGTATCCCACGAATTCTTAGCGTTCGCACAGGTTCGTACGCTTTTCTTAAGTTCTCATAGTGCCACTTCAATGCTGAATCAGTTGACTTTTAGATTATTAACAGTTAGTGGGGGATATCAGCATCATCAGAACACCTCCTACCTCGATTTGCACAAAAAGTGCTTTCCATCTTGAATTTTACAGAATTTAAAGGTAAAGTCAATTATCTTGGTAAAAAACGGTACTTTTATTATGAAAAAATTGATCTGAGCCCAAAGGCTAACCCACCAGTTATAAGAAAAAGGGGCCCTTTCCTTGAGGAACTCCAATCCTGTTTTCATGGTTTCTTCTTGAGTAACCACGTTCATCGAAGAACTAGAAGTTCCAGTCCTTTAGAGTAAAAGTTTAACCATAAAACTGGAAAACTTTCGTTGGAATACATTTCAAAGCAAGTTAAAGTGGAGAAGAACATCCACTATAGCTCAAGTTTCTTTCACTAAAAGTATGTACCTACCTGTTCGCCATGATATGCGATTTACGTGGATTTGGATTATTTCACATTGAATTTTAGCTATTTTCCGAGTATGTTCGAAGTTCCTCTTTTTATATACTCCTTGAACTATCTAATCCACCTTTACATTTATTATATAATAGTATACCTACATTTGCATATAGGGTATAGGAAGATGCATTGTACAGAACGACAACGAAATCATCATGACATTTTCAGTGCAATTCAGTTGAATGAAAAATTGAATTCGTTTGTATTTTCGTCAAAGGTTCAAACCATACGAGATAGATTTTTTTTTTTACTTTATCGGCTTTTAACTTCAGAGTGTATTCTTCTACGTTTAGGATACCTGCATAAATGGAAGCAGATTGTCCTTGAAAACGTGCGGACGTCAAATCGAAATATCAATGAATGAAGACGACAGTATAGGTTTAGGTTAAGTGAATTTGATTTGCTTTTTATTTCGGTAATACGTATGTACCTACCTAGTATATTTGCCAACTTTTTCGATTTGAAGATATTAAAATTGAATTGTATTTCTGAAGTGAGTGCAACCTCCATCGTATGGAGCTGTCAGTGAAAAACCGACTCTTTATCTGTCAAATACCGACAGAATTTTACGCGACAGATTTTGCTTTAGCCCTCTACAAAAACTTTTAACCACCAATAAATTATTAAAAAAACATCTTTTTATAAAGAAAAAGAATATTTTTTGTGGCAAAAGAGCCACATTTTTAAGCACATAATTTCATTAACTTATAAATTAACTACTTAAAATGAACAAATACATTTACCTAAAATAAGAAATACACAGTAAACAAAACTATCTAGTTGAATGTTGACAAACGTAGACTAGCATTGCCATACACGAGGAATCCTTAACTCACTCACATATCTAAAACAGCATTGCCATTTGCATTTGGAATTAGTCCTCGAACACAATGGATGCGATAAGAAAACGAGACGTGAGTATGCATAGTAAAGCATTTCATCGTCGAAATTGTAAATCAGTAAGCTTTAATATTATTTTGTTAAATCTCGTCAAAAGTCTCTTCCCATTGAATTGGGAAATGGTTTTATAATTACAAAATGCTAACAGTGAATCATGTCACGCTCTCGTCTCGTTTTCTTTCTTAAATCTCGTCCCAATTTCGGAGATTTTACTGCGGTGAATCGGTGAGTTGAAATTGCGAAATCACGGATCAAAATTTGAACCAAAGTTGAACCTCAGTTAACTGGCCCTTAGGGTTAAGCCTGATTCACAATGCGAAGATTAAACGAGAGTGACGAGAATTCGTTTTAGTTGTCAAACCAATTCCAAGCAATGAGAGTATACCAGAGTATACACAATGCGTTTCTTGTCCACATTACGCCACGCGCGCCGTCGGCCGCGCCGTGAGTTCGAAAAATTGAAAAAAAAAACGTGACGTGACGACGATTTTCATTTTTGGCAAGTACAGATTTACAGATTTTTCAAAAAAGAAATGAGCAAATTTATTTAACAAATAAATATTGATATATCTATTGTTTTGTCTTTTTTTTTATATTTAATTGATATTTTTTTTTTTACGAAAACGACTTTCTGTCGTGCTACAGTGTTTCTCGTTACGCTGACGTTGCGTTTCCTCGTCGCATTCTGAAACAAGCTTCACGTGCGGCGACTCATTTCGACCACTGATTTCTATTTGGAATTTCCACCAGACGTCAGTGCCAAACAAGCAAAAAAAAATCAAAATTTTGACAGTAAAATATGCAGGGAAAACAAAAAAACATGTGATTGTGATTGGGCGTTTGTTTCTTTTCTCTACATTTTTGCATGTCAAAATTAGAAAGAGAAAAGAGAAAGATAGATTCTCGAAAAGCCTAATATATTTTGACGTCTCTCCTTTTGATCTCACTCACATCTCTTGGAAAGAAAGAAATGACCATGTGAGGCAGAAGTATTTAATTTTTTTGAAAATTCCTGCCTCACCTCACATTCTCTTTCTTACCAAGAAATAGGAGTGAGATAAAATAGTGAGACGTCAACATGACTCGAATCACTTGAAGATTGTCAGAACATGGACGTATACAATTCTAATTGCTAAGCGAAAATCGTCATCTTTAATTTGATTATCTAATCAATTTGTAAATAATTTATTATAATCTTAATCAACAATTAATTGTTATGTTAATTTATGCAAAATGTTTTTTACGTTTATGAGTAAGAATATGACAGAGGCGAGAGGATTTGTTGGAGAGAAAAGAAGTTTTACTTCCAGCGCCCGTACGTCAGTTCTCACATATGTTTTTTTTTTTTAATGTTTAACTAAATTTGATTAAGAGTATATTTTGTAAGAATTTAAGTAAAGAAAAGTAGCCTTATGATGGTAAAAAGTTTTCACGCATTGCAAAGGATGTGATAGGGTGCTGATAGAAGAAAATTTAAACCATTCTGATGGTAATTTTCTGTTGCTGGCAAGTTGTAAGCTAATTTGACAAAAAGACATCATATCAGCGGCCAGCAAGCGTCTAGCAGAGAGTCCCTCACAACTCTGGAACAAGTCTTCAATAATAATACCTCACTTGAACTTTCACCCGAAAAACACTCTATAGCAACACTAAATTTCATTCAACATGATGGTTGAAAACTCTTTCCATATTAACAAATTTTGTCTTCAAACTTTTTGTACAGCTAGCTAACTGCGTTTGTTTAAAAGAACTATTTTCAAACTTATCTACCCTGCAAACACATAATCAAAACCATATGATATTGTTTTATTTCTCTTTCATCTACAAAATTTACTTTTCAAGGAAACCAATCGTAAGTTTTCTAAATGTCTTGTGGTGCTTGTTCAAATATAACTTGAATTCCTATTCCGACAAATAGATTTTCAATAGCAAAATTATGAGGTCGAATATTGATTGAAGTTCTTGAAGTTGAAGGCTATACGTCATAGATGTATGTATGTATGTATATGTAAGCATATGGATAGTGTGTAAGTATATTTCAAGGAATTTATTACTTATTTAATTGTTCATGGGTAATAAATTTGGCTGTTGGATTTACCAGTCAATTTGTTAGTTTGTTACATTTATTCTGATTATACATACATTAATGAAAAAAAAAAAAAAAAACAAATCAAAGATTTATGAGATTCATTTCTTCGAACAAAACTATTATTTGAAAATGAAATATTGTAACAAGAAAATAAGAAAAAAATAAAACAACTGTGGGAAAAGAGAAATAACTTCTGATGGCTATTTATTTTCCGGCTCGAAGGACCACAAGTTAATTAGAAAACTAACCAGCGCTACACTTAACCAATAACAAACAAATGGTTTTTTCTAGGTTTTCTAAATGTTTTGAAAATAACTCAAATGCAATAAAGTTGGAACTATTTTGAAATACTGGATTGAGGATTGCAAAATTCAAACAATTTCGTTCAATCCAGAGATATACAAGAATAACCAATACATAATGGGAATTTAATAATTAAAAATAACGTCGTTAAAACCTTACTGCCGTTGTTTGAATTTTTCGTCAAAAACCCGAACACAATGGCTGATGTTAAAGTGTTAGAATAATACTTGTTAACAATTTACTAACTTTAAAGCTCTTTACTTAAATTTTCTTTGTTTTAAACAATTTTTAACTAGTATCACACCAAGCCTGTTTTCTTAAGAAACTTCAGCTGAACACACCTAAAACAGTGACAGTTCATGCAAAGAAGTTAGCAAACAAACCTTTTTCACATTTTATGTTGTCAAAATGACATTAAGAGTTAGTGTGACACTAAAAAAATGAAATTGCCAATTTGTGATTTAAACTTTAGGAAAATGTTAAAAAGATTGTACGAAGCTAAATCATTTAAAATTTAAAAATCGTTTATTTAACTTATAGCATTATACTAAAAATGATTTAACACGATACTAAATCGTCTAAAATTGTGCGCCAATATTATTGCAATTGCTATTAACATTACAGGTACGAAAGTTTAATCAATATCGTTAGAGTCATTTTCGAGAATATTTGAAAAAAAAAACAAATCACTGTTGCTACTCGTTATAAATGAAAGTCAAAGAAATACTTATGGCCATCAAATACAAAATTTACATTCCGGTTCGCTGGATTATGTCTTTTTGTCTTTAAGAAAATAAAAGAGTTGCAGATTGTCATTTTTGTATTTGATGGCCATAAATATTTCTTTGACCTTAAACTAATGAGGTCCGTAAATTCACTGCTAGCTTATTGGGGTGTACGTTATTTATTGACAGGGTTCAGAAACGAACGGTAATGAGTGGCTCGTGAGCTTGGCTTTCAAATAAGCGCTTACCAGATACGCTCGCTCATAAGTCATCAGGTGTGAGCACTTTTAGTTTCGCTCGGGGTCGTGAGCGTTCGATTTATAAACGCTCACGTCAAGAGCGCTCTCATTATGTGCGATAGCAAAACCGCACTCTCATGACTCATGAGCGTTAGACGACAGCTAGCCAATATAGAGCTCGCGAGGCTTTAAAAATTTAGAATAAAAGAAAATACATATTAAATTGGTTTAAATGCCAGTTATTCAAATTAATGAATTCATTTCACAAAAAATATTTAACATACCCTCGTTTTCAAGCAAATCTAAAGTAGATGTTTCTATTAAATCGAAATTTAAATTGAAATAATTGGAAAATTTCAGATCTATTCAGAGGAATTTGACAGTTAATAACTGGAAAGATAAAAGACATATTACATTTTGACGTGTAGAGTATATTTCTTTTAAATTTTTCAAGTGATTGCCCTTAAATCGCAGTTTTCCGGAGAAAAAAATTAAAAGTTAAAATTTTAAGATATTTTAGAGGCGTTGTTTAGTTTTTAGATTTCCAGATATTGATATCTGTTTTCATTTTCTGCAAAACGAAACCCCAGGAGCCACATGGCACAATCGTTCATGGTCAGCTTACGATTTTGAATTTCAATATTAAAAATAACCGTTATTCAATAACTGCTAAAAATAACTGTCACCATGAAATAACTCTAACTGTTATAACAGTTATTCAAAAATAACTGATTAGGCAATCACTTCCATTAACGCATTTTGTATATATTGTATTGAAAAAAGGAAAACCCATGTTGCTCACAATGGTTCATGAGCACTCACAACCACCCAGGCTTGCCCGCGCGCCAAAGGCCATAATGACATAATATGATGTTTTCGTTCTTGTCCATCAGCTGGCGTTTCGCTAATGCTGTTCTCGCTCTCGCCCATATGAGCGGGCGTTTCCCTATTGATTTTTTGCGCTCCCACTCACTAGCCTTTGAACTCTACGTATGCTCGTGGGCAAAATATGGACTGAAAGCGTGTAATGAGCGCTCGTGTCCAAGAGTTTCCGTACCCTAATATTTGTTTTGGACATACGAGTATAATTTTTTTTTTTTTTAAAAGCGCCAAAATTATTTTTTTATTCACGCTAAATCTCAGCCCCCACTTTTATTTTCAGAAAATCCGCCAGAACAGTAGCCTTATTTTGACGTATGAGTTTTGTGGAGAATATGTAATAGAAAATATATGTTCCCTGAGAAGGAATTATATTTATAACCATTCCAAATAATTTAATCAAATTCTTTAGCTGAACGAATGGTTTCGTTCCCAAATATTCTTCCATATCGATTTTTATTTTCACAAGCAAAATCCAAGAAATACAGATTATGTCAAAATTTAGGTAGAGAATTAATGTGCCGGACAATTTTTTGTGCATTATGAGTAGTTGTCGACATAATGGTTTAAATAATCAAATTGGTGGCTGAAGCAGAACACTTACAGACGTGCCATTTTTACTTGCTCTAAAGGGGAAATATTATGGCTTCGTGTAAAACAAAATTTCGAGATTGTAATCATAGCTAACACTACGATAACAGAGAAGTCCGAAAAAAGTGGGTTTCGTCTATAATTTGAGCTAGAGCCTTATAGCGGATAAGCCGATTACCTTCAAAATTGGTACAAATCGTTTTTATGTGATACGTGAGAGGGAAAATTCGAATTTTAAAATTTTGAAAAATATTTGTTTTTAACCAAACAAAAAATACATTTTTTTTTATTATTTTGACAGTATTATTTTTGTATTTTACAGTTTTTCACAGCAAGAGAGCAAGTTCGTGCAATCCGGACCCCCTTGCCACAATATTCAGCACGACCGCTACGGTCTACGCTGGTTGGGGGGGGGGGTAAAATACTAGGTGATTTTGCGCAAGTTTTTACAAAATCTATTGTTCTTACAAAATATACACTCTTTTTTGAGTTAAATTGTATAAGTTGTAGTTTTTTTTAAACATTTTAACATTTGATCACCTCCTTTTCCATACTATTTTTTTCTTGCCTCAACCCAACCTACACGCTCTAGTTTTTTTGTCACTAAAAGAATCCCTTGTGAACAATTTAAATAGGAAACACTTTTTTCAAAACTTAAGATTACCTATACTTTAGTAATCCCAGTATTTTCACTTCTTCTTAAAGCCCCATTGAGTTTCGTTTCTCTTGAATAAGAAATGTAAAATTAAAGCCTATGGAAAGAATAAAGGATCCATCAAGGCCAGAATACACTTGAAAATTCTTCCTTAATTGTGCTCGTCGTAAGAGGTAATTTTTAATTTAAAACTTAACACTTCCTTAATAAAATTTTTAGTACAATAGCAAGTTTTACTACCTTTTGTTAACATACTGTCCGTCCATTCAGTTCAACGACGAAAGTTTCCTTGTGTCATAAAAAAAAAAAAATAGCTCAAAGATATACATACTTGACGTTTAGATACAAAAACTAACTTTGGTGCTTCAGAACTGTACAGCACAGCTCCAGAGCTCATCACAGAGAGATCTAAGAAGCTTCAACAACAACGCCAACTCGTTGTGCCAATTTGTAAGCATATTAAACTTTAACAACACAAAGTGACAAAAAGCTTTAGTGTGTGCATCCTCTTACAAGAGTTTTAAAGTTCGTTAAAAATTTCAAATCACTAAAAACCATATATTCATTCCCTTTTACTTTCCCTCTAACGACCGCCCACCCCACCCCACCCCACTCAAGCACCAGCACACTCTCTTGCACACATAAAACCTATCAACAAACACTTTTACATCATTCCACATAATAATATAGGTATATAAATGTCGTATCCGACACGTCGTCCTTGTGACACATGCACAATAATGTATGTAAGTGCTATTGACATGTTTCCTTTTTGCTGGGAAATGAGTTTCCTGAATGAGTTTTAAGCTTTTTTTGTTTCCAACACTCGTACGCACTCGTGATGACATTCATAACACAGAATAAGGAACAACTACATAGTTCCAGCGAGCGGCATCGGCAGCAGGAAACGGGGAAGCTGGATGTGGTGTGTGGTGATTGTATACTACATACATGGGACTGGGACATTATGCTGTTTTACAAGGACTTTTAAGGACAAAAGTTATACTAATTGGTTGGTAGGTTTTCAGCATTTAAAACAAAAGCGCTTGTTGTTATTGAAAATCAAAATATAGCGTGAACTATACTACAAATATCATCTTAAAGTTGTAGTGGCTGGATGGCATGGCATGGCGGGCGTGCCGTGGCGCGGCGTGGCGTCAACAACTTTTACAAGTTCAGTGCGCCATGTGTGATTTAATTTGGTCATCAGTCAATATTTCAGCCACGCAGTGGCAGACCCAGAGAGTCGTCCTTCATAGTCATTTGCTTCGCTTCGTTTTGTGGTGATGACAATAATAACACACGTCAGTGGTTTTCCATTGGGCCAATTAATTGGAAATTCAATTTTGATTTTGCAAGGGTTTTTCGCCCTTGTCAATATTGGATGCATTGCATATTATAACTTTGTTATTGTTTGAAGTCAATTGCGTTCCATTATACTTTTGAAATTGGTTATTTTGATTATCCTGTAAATGGTTAATCAATATAATATATAAATAATTGTTGGTTTGTATAGTTTATTGGATTAGAACTTAGTTTCGGACTACATATTGGAACAATTGTAAACAAGTGCATTATTTGTCGCGGTTTATTGCTATCTGTGTTTCTGTTCGATGTATCAAATAAATCAATTTTAAACTGGAAATGGATTTATTTCCGTAAAATATCTAAATCTTTGAGAGTTTCCACAAATGTTTACGCGGTTTTGTGACCGACTAATGTGTTTTAATAATTTAAACGATACAATTTCATGTTTCGATTTTCAAGCATAAAGTAGAGAATAGTATTTAGATATGTGACGGTGAGAGTAGAGAAAATAACTGAGCTTGGAAATTTTTAGTGTTTAGTTTTGAAATTTTTGTATGATTGCAAAATGATGGTACAATTCTGAGAATAAAACTGAAAGGATTTCTTTTCGAAGGCATTCGAGTTGCTTAGGTGCTTACTATTTGAAGTAAGTGCGTTCGACAATTGAATAGCGTGTATAAAAAACTGTCGAGATGTTGCGAGAAATTTGTAGCTTGGCAAAATTAGATGCAGTGGTCGGTTACTAAAGGGTGTTTTTTTTTAAGAGGTATAGAACTTTAAGTTGGCAACACTTTTATAACTGGCGGCCATTTTGTTAGCTGTTAAATGATTTATTTTTAGTTTAGTTTGGCATTTCAACTAGAATAGACTGACGCCTGAAAAACGCATGCCAAATTGTGCAAAATGGGCTCGAAACGAGATCGTTGTTGATCCCGATTTTCACAAGAAATTTTTTTCAGCGATGTAGCTCATTTTGGCTACGTCAATAAGCAAAACTACCGCATTTGTTGTTTAGATAATCCTCAAGCCAATGTTGAGACGCGCGCCGTTACATCCAGAAACATTGACAGTTTGGTGTGCTTTATGGGCTGGTGGTGGATCATTGTGGTCCTTACTTCTTTAAAAACGATGCCGGCCAGAGGGTTACATTTAATGGAGACCATTGTAGAATTTTTTGTTCCTGAATTGAATTGCTTTGATGTGAGGGAGCTGTGGTTTCAACAAAACTGTGCAACATGTCACACAGCGCGTGCCACAATCGATTTGTTAAAGGAAGGGTTTGGCGAACGCATAGTTTCGCGTTTTGGACCTGTGAGTTGGTCTCCAAGATCGTGCGATATAACACCGCTTGACTATATTTTCTGTGGGGATATGTGAAGTTGTTAGTCTACGCCGATAAGCCCGAAACGATTGACCACTTGGAAGACAACATTCTCCGCATTATTTCCGATAAACGGCCACAAATGTTGGAAAAAGTCATCGAAAATTGGACATCCAGATTAGACTACGTCCAAGCCAGCCGTGGCGGTCATATACCAGAAATCATATTTAAATTATAATGCCAGAAAATTATTTTTCGAATAAAGTGAATTTTATGTCAATTTAAAAAAATCATCATTGTCTTATTGTATTTCAAAGTTCTATGTGATATACCTGGGCGTGGGCCCTTGGGCGAAACGCATTTGGACTAAAGGTCGTAAAAAACGTCCACTAAAACAAAAACAATTTCTATTGTTTTTGTTCTTCTTCATTCTTAATTAAGCCCTACTACTCTTGTGTGGTGTGTTGGGGAATGTAGTGTGTCTCTATCGCTCTAATGTATATCATATGCCTAGAGCCATACTTGTATCGTGTGATGTGTTGTGTCGAAATCTTTGAAATAAAGAGTCCGCCATCAAACGTTTTTTCCATAGATACATCATATAAAGATGACAATCTCGGCTGTCATCCGAGTTTGCCTACAAGCTAATTCAGGGGAAATTCAGGAGAAACACGCACACATATGCAGTTGGCATCCATTCACCATGATTTATTTGCACACATATGCACTTGGCGTCCATTCACCACCAAAATGCCGGTTATTTTAAAAATGCCACGAGCAAAAACACTCTATATGAAGATACCAATCTTTCGTACGTATCACCCTCCAAAACCCATTTGTTTACATTGTTGTTTTTGTAATTTCGTTTTGTGTCCATGAATAGATGTGAATTGCAACAACAATTTAACGGGGTGGGATTGTTCTGTTTTCCCAGAACAACCATTTTGTATGTGCAAATAACGCAGCCATCTTTAAAAAAATTTCAACTCACCAGCTTTTCAACATGAAAATGGCGGATGTTAGGTGGGATATCGGGATGTGTTGAAAAAACACCAATTTAATGGTGCTAAGTCTGCTATTACACTACGAATTTTACGTGATGAAACTTCTTTTAATTTTTCTTTGAAAATTCATCCTGTAAGTAGTTCGCTGTTACACAATGATTTTTAAATCTTTGGCATTTAACAGAAAAGTCTGTAATAAAATAAATAACGCGATAAGTTAGAATTTATACATTGAAATTTCGGTCATCGATAGTTTTCTATTGGTTTCGCATATACATAGCATAAAGGCTCTCCCAAACCAACGCGAATACTTCGAAACGACGACGAAACTTTCGCCTGTCTTAATTTATTTACATGGAGATTAATGGGAGCACCCACACTAGCGTGGTACGAATCTTCGAACATTATTCAGTCGTCGCATATTCGCGCGAATGTTTCGCGTTGGTTTGGGAGATCCTTAAAGGCTGTCCCAAACCGAAGCGAAACTTTCGCGCGAATATGCGACGACTGAATATAGTTCGAAGATTCGCATCGCGCCAATGTGGGTGCTCCCATTAATCTCCATGTAATTAAATTAAGACAGGCGAAAGTTTCGTCGTCGTTCTGAAGTATTCGCTTTGGTTTTGGAGAGCCTTAATGCTCTTAAAAGCCGGTTTTTTTTTGCAAGCCCGGAGGGATTTGGTTAAAAAGAAATGATATTGGGGATTATCTATCGACGCCATCACAGAAAAAAATGGAGTTTCCATAAAAACTATTGATTAGAAGTACATATGCAATTAACGCCGTTAAAACAGTTTAGCCCCGAAAATTATGTGCTCTTAGCTATGCCTGGAGGGGATTAGTTGTTGTTGCATTTAACATGTAAATTCCTTAGCCCGAACGCGACATAGTTTTTTTCGATCAATTTCCTCCAGGCTTGCAACGAGACATGCCAATTTATAACAGTTATAACAATTTTTGGCCATTAAAAGCGGGCGTACGTTTACGCGCTTCGCACTACTTAAAAAAAAAACTTTAGGTGATTGAATTATGCCCACCGGCGGAGGACCCTGGCCCTGCGGGGCCGCATAAACAGTAATTTTATAAACAAAAACTGTTATAATTGGCATGTCTAGTCACTTCCTGCAAAAAAACACGTCTAAAGTTGTCTTACAACAGTTGCGTTGATTCTCTGGTTTCTCATTCGTTTTTTTTTTGTCATGTTCAGAGTCTGTTTCAATAATTCGAGAGCGAAATACAATACCAAACAATCGTAGAAACAAAACAAATAATGACAAAAGACAATCGAATATACTTAAATTGATTATAAATTTTCACGTTCAATTTGTTTCCACAAACTTATCCTTATAAGGTTGGGTTAGCACTTGATAACTCGTTGCTCCTTTTATTATACTTTTTGAACATACCCATTGAAACTCGTAAATAACCGACATTTTGGTGGTGAATGTACTTTTACTGCATGTGTGTGCAAATGAAGCGTGGTGGATGTACGCTTACTGCATATGTGTGCGTGTTTCTCCTGAATTTCCCCTATATGAGCTTGTAGGCAAACTCGGATGACAGCCGAGATTGGTATCTTCATATAGAGTGTTTTTGGCCACGAGTATGTTCGAAAAGTATAGTAAATTGAGCTACGAGTTATAAAGTGCTAACCCGACTTTATATGGATAATTTTGAGGAAACAAGTTTTGAAAGTGAAAATTTATAATCGATTTAAGTATCAGCCCTATTCTGCTAAACGTTCGCGTGAACATTGGCATTCTGCTATCAGCGGGAAGGAAATGATTGTTCCATAATGCCTATTAATTGCGATAAAAATAAAATGATTGCAATGAAATTCTCTTTAGAATTTCAAAAATAAAGAACTGGTTAAGATTTGCATTCGAAAGACATAAGTTTTAAATAAATGATTTGAAGAAAATTGAATAAAACATTCACGTGAATCGAAAGATTCGATCGAATCGTTTAGCAGAATAGGGCTGTATATTCGATTGTCTTTTGTTTTTTACTCTCAATTTACTGAAACAAACAGTGAATATGATTAAAAAAAAACAATAGGCGTGTTTTTGAGAAAGTAAATAGTGATATCAGCAAATTTTTACACGCAAACAAATACAAATCGAAAAATGAATATAACTTAGGTCTGTAATAAGAGTGAACATAAGAGTGGATATAAATTGTTGAAATGTTGAGATGTTTAGGTGGCGCTTAGATCGGTTGCTGAAAAATATTCGTTACCGAAGGTTGGTAGCCATATATTTTTTGACTTATGTTGATGTGCTCTTAAATGCATCCCGGGTGAAAAAAAGTCGGTTGCATATACTTTTTTTCAGACATGCATATTATGTTAAGGCATTTCATTTCGAAATAAAAATTCAATTTTATACGAAACTTGACATTGCTTGACAGATAGGGGACAAACTTTATTTTGACGAATATTTCTTTACGAAAGTCACGAAAGCTCTAAAATTGCCCTTTTCAAGAAATTAAATCTCAAATTTTTGGATTTTTTGACATCGAAGACATGAAATTTGACAGTCTATTACTCGACTGAAAGGCAACAAACTGTATTTCGACGTCTGTAGAATATTTTTCGCTTCAAAAAACACCAGAAAGTTCTACAATTGCATATTCCAGAAACAAAAAATCCGGAGCAGAAAATAAAATGGAAAAATTTTCGAATTTTTCAAAGGTTTTTTAATCCATCGTCATTGTAGCCATCCCTCAATGGAATTTGACATTTTTTGGTGGGAGGAAATTTGTCGAAAAAAACAACGTCGGGGCTAATAAATTACATGTTTAATGCAATAACAAAAACTCTGTTATTGGCTTGAATTAAAAAAAACTCTGTTATTGGCTTGAATTACATACTTGTAATCAATAGTTTTTATGGAAAGTCCATTTTTTTCTGTGATGGCGTCGCTAATATCCAATGTCATTTTTTTCAACGAATCACTCCGGGCTTTTATGAGCATTATGTTTTATATGCTATTGTATTCCATTTATTTCCGTTGTTTGTAGAGCCCACATGTATACCTGTGAGAGCATTGAAGATTTCAATAACCAATCAAACTAATGCGAAATAGCGCACGACTTACAAGATGAATTTTCAAAAAAATTTTAAAGAAGTTTCATCACGCCAAAGTAGTAGTGTAACAGTGGACTTAGCATCTTTAAATTTGTGTTTTTATCAACACAACCCGATACCCCACCTAACATCCCCCATTTTCATGGTGAAAAGCTGGTGAGTTGAAATTTTTTTAAAGATGGCTGCGTTGTTTGCACATAAAAAATGGCCGATCTAGCAAAACAGAACAAACCCACCCCATTAAATTGTTGTTGCAATTCACATATATTCATCGACACAAAATTAAATTACAAATACAACAATGTAAACAAATGGGTTTTGGAGAGTGAAACGTACGAAAGATTGTCATCTTTATATGGTGAATCTATGGTTTTTTCTTTAACTAGTGCTTATTTCGTGAATGGTAACACTTAGCTCATGTCTGATTTGACAGATAATTAGTTTTATCCTTCCGCTGAATGAATATGGTTGTGTATACGCTTCGCTAAGTGGGCCTGCGATCGACTTAGAGAAGATGCCGATTTTGCCAAAAAAAAATCATCTTTTCAGATCATCATCTTTTGATCTTGGCGGGTAGTAAACAAGCAAAATTGTCGCATTTGGGGCACAGAAAACCCGCACGCATATACATTGAAAAGCCGATACACCCAAAACGAGTCACTGTTTGATGCGGATTTTGGTCCAGAGGCATAATTGGGACATTTTTCGAAAATGAGCAAGGAGTGGCCGTTACAGTCAATGGCGGTCGTTATCGGGCCATGTTGAACGAATTTTTGTTCACAAAAATTGAAGAGGAGGATATTGGCAACATTTGGTTTCAACAGGACGGCGCTAAGTGCCACACAGCCGAAGCTACACTCGATGTTTTTCGCCATTTTCAAAAAAAAAAGTTATTTGGCGGACCCTTTACAAAACTGAAAAACTAAAAGTGCTGCAAAAGTGTGGGAGTTTTAACGCAGCACAAAATCCATATCTATACTCATTTCTATGTACATTTGATTTATAATATAGTAGAACATTTGTGGTAAGTGCTATCAAGCACCATACAAGGATTAAGTGGATGTAAATTCGCAGAAATTGTTTTCTTCCCTATTCGATTTGGTCGTGGAAAGCATAAAAAAACATAATGATGCAATGCGCATGGAATATAATTTTAAATCTCTAACTTCGTTTCTATTTTTTATTTTTTCAGGGACGCCTGATACAACTCCTCCAAAAACTGAAGCCAAAAATAAAACTGAATTGCAAAGGCAAAAACATCAAATTGCCCACGTGATGACCTTAAAAGTCCAGCTGTTCGGTGTTAATAGATGAGAGTTGCCTTATTTGCAGTATAGTATAGTGCACGTTGTTGTGCTCTGTTCATTCCGCCAATTCAATTTGAATCCTGTGAGCTGTTGTGTCCTTATATCACTTGTGTATGTGTGTTTGCAAAAACGAATTATATTATACGGGCTAGCACGCTTCGCAGGAATATAACGGTTGCGGAAGTACGTGCAGTGCAACACCTGACTACATTGCACCACGATCTACGACCGGCGCGGCGCTGAGCGACGGCTGAGAACCAACACACGACCAACCACCACAGCAGAAAGGACGAACATATTCATCAGGCATCCTTAACACATCCAGAAATATGTGAATAAATAAATTTTCAACACTCTCATTTCGAGAGAGGCAAAGGTAATAAGCCGAAAAAAGTCTCTGAATATACAACCTGAAAATGGCTTCCCTTTCCATTTCCAGATCCGGTTCTTTGCTTGATTTTTTTTCTGTTGGATATTTGGGTGGACGAGCGACACAGCGCGGGTGAACACTAAGTGAAATTGGTCCCGGTAATGCTAAGCATGCAAAACTCACATGTGCCTAGCAACGAAACCGAGGATACTCTGGGGGATATGTTGCCATAGGAAATTTATTAAATGACGGTCTAACGAGACTAGAAGCCACCACCACAAACTGGCACCAGTTTGTCGTCCTATTCATGGATCTAACTGCATTTTTTTTTTTTATTTTCACCAAAGCCATCATGCGGAAGAAGTTAACACTTTGTTTGCGGAAATCATAGAAGCGGCATGAAGGCGTCGACGACGACGAAGGTGACGGGGCGGTATAAACGTCGTTCTGTGAATTGCAAGCAAGTGCAACTGGAAAAGGATCCGACATGATGTTGTGCAAGAAGAAGGATTTGTTATCCCAGGCTTGTTATGCTTTGTGAATCAACAATGTACGTCGGAATGAGTAGATGTGCCGGAGAAGGGCTGAGGCTGATATGGTGAACACCGTTGTATACATGTGTGATTTGCGTTATGCGAGGAGCATTTTTGAAGTTTTGCCACTTTCAGCAGATGGGATGTATACAAAGGATAAAAATCTGCAGGCTATGAAAATATGAATATAGCTGAAGCCCTTTTCTTGGGAGATTTACTTCTTTTTCCGGTTGTTGATGGCGCTGGATGCTGTTATTTCATTCGTTCGTTCTTTTGTCGCTATGGTTGTCGTTTGATACAGTAACGTTACTATATACCTACGTTGAGCATGAACAACAAACTTTATGAGACATCATCCAAGTATATGGGTAGCTAGGGTATGCTTGTTATATTTTTAGGGTGTCCTTAGACAATCGTTATTCGAGCATGTTTCAGTTTGATAGAAATTCAAGTTGTATTGAGTTCTATGTAGCTAAGGACTGGATTACTAGAGAAACAGTTTGACAGAGGAAATTGAATTCGAGTTTTTTTTTGTGTGAAGGACTGTGTGTAGGACTTGTTTAAATAGCTGATAGAAGTTTCTTACAGGGTGTCCTTAAGATAATAGAAATCTAAGTCAGTATGTATCATTGCCTTCTTGATTGGTTTGAGCTTATTGAAATTTAAACAAACATTTTTTCGTTCAACCTTAATTTTTCACTAAACAATTTCTTGGTGATCTTGCAATTAGACGTCCAATGAAATTGTTAAATGCGTCAAAGAAAATTCTGGAGCGAACGGTCAACTATCAACTTGCCTACCCAAAAAACGTTAAAGATCATTCGAATGACATCCAAGGCCATTTGGTGGGTAAGTTTTTGGAAATCAATAAAACCGTCGAAAAATAAATTTTATCTTTTATGTTTAACACGAGAGTTGTTGTATTTTGATGGAAAACATTTGTTGTTATTAATTTTTTTTTGAGAAAAATACTTCGTGATCTTGGTGAAACAGAGCAGGGGATGAGCCTATGTTTATTTCCTAGGTATATGGATGAACGGTACAGTTTTGTGCTAAAGTTAACAAATCTTTCAAAGCGATCTGCTCAGTTCCTTAGCTTATTGATAGGTACTATTTTGTAAGAGTTCAGTCAAGCAAAGGTGCTTTTCCGATACCGCATAAGGAATCAATCACCATATTGCCCTCTATTTCCAAGCGTGTGAAAATGGGTGTATGTGCAAACAGCGCCACGCGAAAGTAAGCGACAAATTATTTTGATTGGTGACATCTTTAATTCAATAGAGAAAATTCGAGAGAAAATACAGAAATTATTGCCAACAAATGTAATATTTAGTCGGGAGGGTAAAAATAAAATAAGGTTTAAGACTATTTTTTTTATTTATATCTAACTCTAACAGAAAAAATAAAACAAAAATAAGGACCGTACCCTTATAAACACATTTTAATGTTTTAAAGAAGAACGTACCTACATATAATACACTTTCAAAAAGTCTCACTTATCAAATCTAACGAAAAATGAACCTTTAGCCAACAAAATAAATCAGGCTATGAAAAACAAAATCGATTTCAAAAATTGTACATAATTTTTTTTTAGAAATGACAAACAGCAAACTCATAAAATAATTTCCCCTTAAGCCATCCACGAAAAATAACCTTTTAAAAACAAACAGATACACCCCTTCTGTTTTACCCCCTCTTCACTTCAAATTTAAAAAAAAATATCTCAAGCCATCCCCTGGATATAACCTTTCCTACACAAAAAGAATGTTCAAATCAAATATCACTTTTTTTGTTACTACCCCATTTCACCCTATACAAAGCAATTTAAAAAAAATATATCTTAAGCCATCCCCTTGAAATAACCTTTGAAACACAAAAAGGATTTTCTAAATCGAATTTATTTTCTTACCCCATTTCACCCTACAAATAAGAAAATTTTGAAGAAGGGTACCCCTAAAGCAATTTCCTTAAACATTAAAAGATTTTTTTAAATCGGATATATTTTTACCTCATTTCACCCTACAAATAGCAAAATTTTGAAAAAATTATCATTTCACCTATTCCCTAAGAATAACCTTTTAAAAGCAGGTTGAGTTTTTTTTATTCATTTTACCCCATTTCACCCTATAAAAATAGCAACATTTTGAAAAAAAAATATCCCTAAAGGCTTCCGACATGTGGTTTCTGAGATTTTCCCGAACAAACAAACATTCTGGCTTTCGAAAAAGGTAAAACACTTTTAAGTAAGTGTTGCCATTTATTTAAATAATGTTTTTTTTTCATTTTAAATACTTTTTTATAAAATGCACCAAAATACCATTCTCGCGATCGCTGCCAAATAATGAAATAATGGACTCTCCATAACATTTCATAAAATGAAAACTAGATTTTCCGCACTTCAAGGATATCTTTTATAACTTTTTAGGTTACCCTGTATAATGAACGAGAATTATGCAGTTCGTTCAAATTAATGAATTGCTTGAAAATTTATGACTTTCCATACATAAAAGCAATATACGAAAGTAAATGGATTTATCACTGCCATCACTTTAATTGGTTTAATTTTAGCTTCTATGAATGAACATTTACTTCTGCACCCTGCACGGTAAGTATAGGTATACACAAATATCCTTTAAGTGAGCCAATTTAAACATTTCTGATGGAAATAAAATATTTTCAGGTTATTATCTATTTATAGATGAGAATTTTTGAAATAATAATTTAGAAAACAATTTTGTATGTAAGTAAGTATATTCGCTGATGGTGTATGATTTTTCCTTTATTATGCATAATGACGAAGCTTATAACTTGATTTTATAAAACGCAAGGAACTTTCCAAAAGAAAATTCAATTAATAAGTTAGAGTTACGTTAACAGCAATTTTTTTGTTTTGAGTGGCTATGCAATTTGAGGGTTACCTGGCTATGTAGTCTTCAGAATTCTTTTTTAAGTAAGTTATACAATGATTGGGGTTTTTTTTCCAGAGATGTAAATAAAAGATTGGTCTAGACATACTTCATACCACCCAATTTGGATTTTAAAATGTATTCCTTGAAATTATGGGCTAAATGCATATAATTTTTTTATAAAATCAATATACTTTTTGGTAAAAAGATTTTAAATCAGGTAGCATTATAGTGGGAGGTAACCCCTGTGCATATTTAATTTCTTCATCAAATATTTATATATTATATACTGTTATAGGTAGTTCCTTCAATCAAAGGGGTAACCTTCTCCCTCCATAATGAGTTTCAGTTACTCATACCTAATTTTCAATCTTTTTGTAGAGTATTGATTTAAGAAAAAAAAAATATATGCAGCACATATTTAGCACGTAATTTCAAGGAATATATTTTATAATCTAAATTATCAAGTATGTCTAGACGAATCTTTTATAACCTATGTACATAATGACCTCACAATTTAAAAATTATCTCAGATCTCTTTTGTTGTTGGAAAGGAAAAGGATTTTCTAATTAAATTTCAAAATTTAAATGCATGAGTTTATTTAAATTTTGAATGTGCTCTTCAGATAAAATCTCGGATTGTTTGTAGAAAAAACAAAGTTAAAACAATATTCGTTGAAAATTGGTTTGTGTACGGACAATCTAAGATAAATGTTACAGGTAGCATAAGCATGTTCAAATCCAGACAAATCTACTCTCTCTACTTTCGATTAACGATGCATGCATTATTATACTTTATGTACCTCTATATATAACTCCCAAAATGCCATGGAAACATTTTAATATTCAGATCAAGTTGCTGATGGTGGTGTTCGTTTTTGTAGTTATGCAATATTTATACTGTATGAATTTTACTTCCTCGAAGCAAATTTGACTATAAAAGTCAAGAACTGCAGTGGAATTTAAACGAGAATTACGATAAATCATAAATACTATCCAAGACCAACTGCAACAACTATATCTAGATGTTGCAATCTCTGCGAATCTGAATGTTACCTCTAAATATGCTTGAACAAGTAGAATATACAGTTCAAGAATCCAGATTCTCAGATCCTGTGATGCAAAATAGAATTAATCGATTTTCTTTGTTCAACTCTACAGGTGACGAGCTGACGTATCTGAAAACTACAACAATGGCTTGCGAATTTCTGATGTCTTCATATACCTATACCTCTATACAAATATAGTTTCGTTCGATTTTGCAATGCAAGGAGTTAAAGTGGTACGTGCAATGAATCAAGCTATGTAGATTTTGAACTCAATTACGGTCTGAAAATGTGACTGCTTTCAATATGCCTCTGGGTGATCATTGGAAATCGACATTTCGCAATAATAAATTAGATATGGGTGGAAAATGCTTGAGTGATTTGAATTCAGGAAATCTTTAGAAGCTATATTATCTACGTCGTCGTTTATATTATACTATTGAGTCGTAAATGTCTTAGGGCTACGCGAGGAGGCAAATAATGGAACCCTTTAATAAATTATTATATCTTTTCCTCTTTCACTCAATACTGCATTTTTAAGCCTAAAACTCAGTTCGAATGGAAACGAAATTTTCATAAAAAGTGTAGGATAATAATGTAGAAATATTATCGGTGGTATCAAGAGGAAAATTAATTCCTAAACTTGTAATATCGGTATTGACGCAGAATTTCAACCTCTATGCGGCAAATTTGAAGTCCTCCAAAATCATCGCATTGGCGTTTTTTACCATACAATTTTTTTTTAGGCGTGGAATCTTTCCAAAAAGGCATTTTTTGAAAATTTGTATTTAACTTTCTATTGATTTGAATATTGGACACAGACTCATGAGATACCTACCTGAAAACGTTTTTAACCATTGATCTAAGGAAACTTTCAGTTTCATGCAGAGTGTATTCGTATTCTTCAGAATTGTTCATCCGAAACAGATGGCTATGTATATTCTAAAAAGCTTTTGAACAATGGATCGATTTTGAACAATTATTGGTTGTAACCTGTTTTCCAGGTATCACTTCGAACTCTGATATATTTGACGAAAATAGTCAAATTTTTGGCTTTTGAAACCATTTTTTTTGTTCTTACTTGACTGATATAATCTTTTTAACCCATACAACATTGCTTAGTTTATATCATCTGATCTTGAAGAGATTTGTATTCCAGGGCCAGATGGTATGTATACCTTCTATCAATAAAAAAATAGATTATCGGTTATTCCGGAGCTTTTCAAGGCTGTTTTTTTTTTAATCTCTCTGTTTCTATGTTAAATCAACATGGTTTTACGAAAGGTCGCCCTACCATGACCTTTCTTATGGAGTTAACCGAAGTTTGCATGCATTTAAGATAAAGAAAGAAGTAGACTGCGTTTTTAAGGATTTTAGTTAGGCATTTAATATACTCAGGCATAAGATCTTGCCAGAAAAGCTAACAAAATCTGGGTTTGAACGAAAATTTTATTTTATGGCTTCAATCTTATTTATCAATCAGATCTTACTCGGGGTTGTTTAGCGGTTATCCATCAAATTATTTAACTGTAAATTCTGGTATACCACAGGGCAGCCAATTGGGGCCTCTTTTATTTATTTTATTTATTAATGACCTACCACCTGTCTTAAAGCATTCTTGTTGTCTTATTTATGCAGACGATATCACATCTTTCAAAACTTCTTGCATTATTCGTGATTGTGAAATTTTACAATGTCACTTTGATTAATTTTTTTGACTGGTGAGTACGTAAGTGTTTGTCTCTTAATAATATCAGTAAATATAGTATTATGAGCTTTACAAAAAAACTGTCGGAGTCACGGAATTTTTCAGACCCCTACGATATAAAACTAATTTTTAAAAAATTTGTTCGACCTATTCATGAACATCCTTACCAGATTTGGTCACCCTAATATTATGAGTGTCATATAGCAAGACTATAGAACGTGTTCAGAAGATGATTTCTGCAGTTTGTCTTAAGAGGCTTAGGCTGGCAAAATCCCTACGAACTTCCCGCATAAACATCCGTTACCTAAAACTTATAGACTTGCGTAGTCTTGGAACAGATGCTCTTATTTAAATTTCGTTTTTATTGTTAAAATAATAAATGGAAACATTGACTCTTTTTACCATTTCTCCCGAATAAATTTTAATATTCCTAAAAGAAACTTGAAAAATATACCCAACTACATATATATTTAATACTGTGGTACTAATTATGAACGATATTTTCCTTTAAATAAAATGTTTAAATTATTTAATGATCGAATATGAAGAAAATTTGAAAAGAAAAATTATTCTGTTTAGGTGGAGTGACTGAATAAAATTCAAGTTAATAGTTCAATTGAACTCAACTCCTGAGCGAAACTCATTTATGGAGTTGAGCTCACTTGAACTTTTAACTTGAATTTTATTTAATCTTCTTAATAATAGATGTAATTACTTATTTCACCAATCAGTAAATTTTTCAACTAAGTTCCTATCAAATTTGTATTCATTTATTTAATTGTGTTATAGAGCTAAACACTTATGTATTTTTGAGCTAGTCTTTAGCTACATATGTGAATAAATAAAGAAAAGAATCTTATCGTTACAATTGTTAATAAAAAAAATATGCTGTTTTAATTTTTTTTTTCTAGAAGTCAAGCTTATGACTTTTTTGAGAACTTTATGAGAACAGCAAGGTTTAACATTAGCTGGGCCCTGGAACTTATAATTTATAAATTAGTCTTAACAAAAATGTTTAAAACACTCGAATATAGTCTATACAACTCTAGGTCTGGGTTACTATTTCACTTTAAAAACCATTAAATCCACAATTATTCCATAGTGTTGTTTAGAATGAAAATGACTTGAGCGGTTTTTTATCGGTCTTGTCTGATGAAAATGCGTTTAATTTACAGAGTAACAAAAAAAAAATCATTTTTGGCTGAAGTCGACTTTAGCGGTTATTATGGTTGTGGTCGTGACCAAAGATTTACAACAGCACACATTTATTTACATTTAAAATGCAAAATATAAACCTTAGGCTCATCGTTACTCCCACGATTTTAATATTTTTCAAAGAAGGATAAGTAGGTAAAATTATTATATTAAAATATCCAAACATTTCAATTAAATCACTCGCCTATATCTATCTATCTGTTCTGTTTCCATTCTTGGCGATCCTTAACAAACTCAACTTCTTTAAGAACCCAATTTAAAATTTGGTCAACAAATTTCCAAAAATTAAGCAATACCCAGATTTATGTACATGTATGCACTGCACATACATACCTACACAAACGCATACAGTTTATAATTTAAAATTAAATCATCGTCTTATATAAAATTGCAAGCAATGGCAGGGCCTTCGGTTCGGTTCACCATCGCGGTTACCACCTAAGTTTATTTTTGTCCCAAAATGTTAAAAAAAAAAATTATTTTATCATTTTCTGACATTTTCTTAAAGTTATATATTTTAAATAGGTAGTTAAATTTAAAGTGTAAGTGACATCAACTCCAAAAATGCGTTTAACAATTTGAATTTTTGTATCTTTTCCGTGTATGGCAGAACAAACTGAGAACAAAATTGCACAACTTTAATTTTCTAGAAAATCGTAATTTTCCAAAGAATTTCATCAGTAGCATTAGCGGTAAAAGGCAGCACAAGTTGAAAACAACTTTTTGATGTGTAAACATCTATGCTGGCGGTAGAGTGAACAAAAAAAAAGTGAACGTTCGTGTGCAACGTTACGTCGTACAACGTTACGGTGTGCAACGTTACGATCTGCATACTAGGATGGGTGCGTTCAGTGAAAAAAATCTTAAGATCCCCTTCAAGCAAAAACAAGTCCGTTTTGGATCCGCGCACGTTGATGTTTACACATATTAACCGTGAGTCCCGGCACTCACACAATTTTTTTGTTTTAAGATCGAAAATGCTGGTGCTTAGTTGACGATACAAAAATGGCTAGCTTCTAAAAACTGTACGTAGGTATATGCTTAATAGGATTTTTTTTAATACGACACATATATCAGCACTGATTGGGCACATTTCAGCACAATGTTTTTTTTTGACGACAATCAAAAATGGCGGTGCTAACTTCACGCACATTGGCACATTTAATTCCCTTCAAATACGAAACTTGAACATTTATTAAATTGAATTATATTCAATCGCTCTATCTAAACAGAAGTTATTCTTTCTAATTTTCTTCATCTTCATTATTTTACATTTTTTTATATTCTTGAAAATCCTAAGCAACTTGAATGAAAAGAAAAAGACATACTTTCCAGTTGTTGTGCATTTAGTTTTGAGTGGTAACCATGACTATAAATTGCATATATGGACCTATATATGTGTATATGAAAATTGTGCGCTTACATTTTGTTTTTATAAAAAAAAAAAAGAACTCAACACAAATAATAAACTAATGCGGAATATTATCCTTTACCGATTGTCTTTATCCAACCAAATGAAATTATAAGAAACATTTCCGTTTCAGTATAATATGTAGGTATGCAAGACATTTGATACACAATATTTTATTTCTATAGAAAGGATATTCCTTAGATAATAATAATTTAAATCCTGTTTTGCATGCATTAGCAAATAGCATAGAGTCCATATTTTCATATTCTTTCACGAACACAAACACAAATCTCTCCTTCTCAAAATGAGCTATACTGGACAACGTTTTTGTGTACATTTTTACCTCCATTTCCACTTTCATTATATTCTAGAGAATTACCAATCCAATGCTTTTATGGTTGGCGTAATTCCTGAATCCTGAATGATGACATAAAATCTGTTCTTTTAATAAAAGAAAAGCTTTGCGGAAATTTTAAGAGAAGTGGATATTAAAACTGCTTTTTGAATAAAAATCCTTTTGAATGGTTGAGTTTTTTTTGTTTTAAACTCAATCATAAACGATAACAGGAGTTGTGAATGCGATGGATTGAAAAATGAATGAATAACAAATGTATGTAGGTACATCTTTTGTAAATATTATTTTTCAAACATTTGCAAATTGATTCGAAAATTTGATTACCTTAAGACTTTTCAACTTTATCAAGTAAACCTGAATTCATATAAGTAGGTACATATAGGTATGTAAGGTAGTACCTATAGTCCAGTCAACGAAGACCCAAAATCATAATTATAGTCTGGGTTATTGCTTTAAGCCCAGGCCCGCGAGCTTTAGACTGGAGGGAAGGGTAAAGGTCTACTTTTGTAGTACTTCGTGAATATTTTGCAAACCAAGTAGTTTTCATAATTTTCTCAAAAACTAAATGACCTTTAACCCTCTGGTTTTAAGTGTTTGACTTAAGATTAATAGCAGCTTTAAATACTGAACAAAAATTAAGTACTTTATGAAAAAAAGTTTTGAAAAAAATCATTATGAATTTATTTTTATTTTTCAAAATAACTTTTTTTTTAAACTGTTGACTAACTTCGTTTAGCAATAAAATAATAGAATAGGTTTTTGGATTTTCAAAAAGCTATAGTAATAGTATAAGTATTGTAGTTATTTCCGTTATTTCTAAATGATTGCTTATCAATTTTAAATTAAACCAATGTTTTAGAAATTGATCTCTTCCTTATATAAACGGAGGCAAATATACCCGCCCCTTCTAAGTGATTTTTTTTTTCTTAGAACAACCTTGTCGCTAATTGTTTTATCGGTTAATATGTTTCGCTAATTATTTTATTGATTTTTGTCTTTCCTTAATTGCTTTATTGCTCATTAGCCTTTACTAATTGCTTTTTCGATCTTTTCAATTCGGATTTTTCTCTTAAATGTCCATAAATCCATAAATTTAAGTGTTGTTCTTTTTCAGCAATTATCACAGTTTGTCAGTCGTGGAAAACAAGCATACCTAAATAAACGGTAGACTACAACCGTGCTTTCTCTTTAAAATTAAATTTTTGTCTTCCTTTTCTGTTCCTTAATCCTGAAGACGTATCAATCAATTTATTTCGCCTAGAATATTTTCAATAATCATACCCATAGCGATATACTCACATACACCCAAGAAAAGGTAAGTTTTAATTTGAAAGATCTTGGTTGGATTTTAAATAAAAATATTTTTATTTTTTTTTTAAGTTTTACAATGGCGACTTTTTCTCCGAACGAAAACTTCATCTTCAAATGCCATCGACATGGCGCTAGTATTTCCGATAAATTGCAGATATTCTACGAAGAAAAAGCCTTCTTCGACACTCTTCTCATTGCTGGAAACAATTGCATCAAGATTCCAGCTCATAAAATTGTCCTGTCAGCATTGAGCGATTATTTTTGGGAATTTTGCCATGGCAGCCCCACAACTTCGACGACAAATGAAGTTAGATTAGAAAAAATTGAAGCCCCATCGTTGAAATTAATAATCGACTTCATGTATTCGGGTTCGATTGAACTGAACTTCGAAAAGATTGAGCCACTGTTGCGAGGTGCAGTGTTCTTAAAAATGAAAAACTTAGTCGATGGCTGCTGTGATTATCTTGAGAAAAATCTAAACAACAACAATTGCTTGCATTGGCTGCGCTTGGCCAAGGAACTAAAATTATCCGGACTTCAAGAAAAATCATCAAATTTGATTTACAACAACTTTGAGGAAGTTACAAAGCAGCCTGAGTTTTTGCTTCTGCACAAAATTGAATTGAAGGATTTGCTTTTTAACGGTAATACTCGTATTCATAAAGACTTAGAGGAGCGAGTATTTCTGAGCATGGTAACTTGGATTGAATATGAAAAGGAAGTTCGTCGAGATCTCTTACCGGAATTGCTTTCAATGGTTCGTTATCAGTTTCTCACACCCAAGTTTATTGTGGAAAACATAACTGCGGAGAATGTCAAATTGGTACAGCATTGGCTTCTATATCATTTGTCGTCAGAATCTCGCACAATCGAACAACAAAAATTTACTTTTACTTCTGAGGCAGAGCAAATAAAAGAAGTAAACTTACATTGCAGTGATGACGAACTCGAAAAGGTTGCATATATTCGTATAAATTCTGAAAATGAAGCTCAGATTCAAAGTTATAATCAAACATCAAAGAACTGGTCCATCGAAAAAAAATCAAATCCTCTTTTGACAAAGAAGTCACTTCTTTACTCTTATAATATGATTGTAATTGATGAAAAATTATTTCTAGTTGGAGGGATATGTGGAGATAATAAAATATCAAACGGCATTGAATGCGTCGATTTAAAAAATTTCAAATTAACTGATCTGCCCCCGATGCGAATTGCCAGATACAGAAGTCAGTTGGCCAATTTAAATGGACAATTGTGTGTCTTTGGTGGTTTCAAGAAAAGCAGGTTTAAAAGTTTTATTGATTTAGTGGAGATTTTCAATTTTTCAACAGGCAAATGGAGTGAATTGCAACCGCCTTTTAAACCAGATATACATAGCAAAATAGCTGCTCACGACGGCATTTTATGCATTTTGGATTTTCGTTACGGCTCTTTGCAGTCTTATGATTTCTCTACTAATCAATGGACTTCAAAAAAACAACCAATAGATGAATGCGTAAAATATTTTCAAATTTCTGCCGTTGGTAATTTTTTGTACACTATCTGCAATGAGGATGATTTAGGAGGCTATCGTTTTAGAAGAATGGTTGTTAAACAATTTGATTTATCCAATAAAACCTGGTCTGAGGTAGCTGAATTGAGAAAATACCAGTCATTCGTTCATATGGTTACAGTAGTTGGAAATAAAATTTTAATTCTAAAAGATAATATGGAGTTGGATGAATATAATCTTGAAACCAAGGAATTCACTACACTCAGCGATTTGCCTTACAAAAACGTTTGTTTTCTTCCATTAAAATTATAATTTTTGCTGCATTCTCAGAAAAAATATATAAAACACGCAAAATTCACAGAAAAGGAATACAATTTCCCAGCAGATTTCATGTAAACCAATGCACGACTGCGGATTGTATAAGCTTCTTTGTGTGCGGGTTAAAAGCTATAATATCATTGAAGAAAGTTTGAAATGATATTTATTTATTATGTTTATAAATATTGTATTTTATTTGTTAGTTTGCTGGCGATCAGGCAGACAGCAAAGCCATGGTTGTGAATAATGTAAAACCTATCAATTATAGAGCATTGAAATCTAATCTAATCTAATCATTGAAGATTTAAGGAATTAGTTGTGATTATAATTACAATCACAATTACAATCACAATTACAAATAAGTACAATTACAATTACGATTACAATTTTAATTACATTGTTAATGAATAAAAGTCAAAAGTATTTTAAAAAAATGGAAGTCAAAATTATTTTAAGTACAAAATTTAGCTATTGTAATAAAATTGGTCAAGCGGTCAAGCCATTGGGTGATATGTTTAAAAGGCAGTTGATGCGTTTACTAGAGAATTTCTAAGTATTAACTATTAATGGTATCTATGCATAAAAAATACAGTTAATGCTGAAATTTAAGTTTTAACTTTAGGCCAAAGTTCTAACTTTTTTCGGATGAACTTTTTTGTTAAAAACTTTATTTCGCATGTATGTATGTAGGTAAGTATACGTACGAAAGACTTCCGGTAAAAGACTATGCAGCGGGCGAAATATCACAGCAATTACTCGATTCCAACACCTAAATTTACACAAGGGGAACAGGTGGTCTCAACGAAACGTCAATCAAATTGATCATGTTGAGGTAGACACTAGGACTAGGCAATGCATTAAGTATCCCGGACCCATGTTCTGTTACTTTCGCATCAAAATCATTTCACAAAGTGTTCGTCAATAAAATGGAATTACACTGTAAAGTTCTTACTTGTTGTTGTTGTTGTTGACTGGACTAATACTATACTTCTGGAAATCTGTTCCATTTTGTTGGTTCAAAGTTATTCACTATTAGTACCTATTTGCCCTGCAAAGGTTCGGTTAAGTCTGGATTATACTTTGATTTTGAAAAAATATATAATTTCTTTTTTAAGAATCTTGAAGCAAAACCAAATTGATAGAAAGATCGGATCTTAGCCCCTAAGTACTTACAACACCTTTGAACCTTTTTGATCTGAACTCTGAGGATTTTTTTTGTCTGGCGCAAGTCGCTGTCTTAACTGCGGTAAAACAGTTCGAAAAGATGATTTAACCATACCATAAAGAGGACTATTATAGAAAAGCTAAAGGCCAGATTTTCGAGATGCCATATACCATGATCCTAGCTAAATTTGTCATTTTTGAAAACGCGAATTGATCTATATCTCCGAAATAATGGCCCTTATTCCGAGTGTCGTTCAACGTTCGATTCGACAAAAGTCGATCGTACCAACAAAAAAACCTTGGACGTGTTAAAATTAGTATCCAAAGCTTTCTGGATAGCTTTATGTGGCTGTCTGGTTGTAACCACTTGTAGAAATACAGGTGATTGGATCTGATGCAACAAAAACTTCAGATATCTTAAATTTTCGTTGTTTGATTTTCGACAAAAGTCGTTTATCGATAAACCAACGACACACGTAATAAGGGCCAATTTGTTTGAGCGGGAAAATTTTCAATACAAAAGTTGTAGGCAATACAATGGCTTCTTTTATTTCTATATAATAATTTTTTCAGCATGATTGTCGAGGTTTCCTCGTTTCTTAAAAAGCTTATGTACTTAAATTTTTTGTAAGAAACATATTAAAACACAAAATGTCCAAAATTCTTATAAAAAAAAAACAACTTTTTCATACAAAAATCCGCCGCTACACCAATTGTGTCGATATTGGTGTTTTTGGAAGCTGGACAACAGTAAAATTATTTTTGACTGCAGTTTTTTTTACCAAAAGCTTAATCATATCAAAAGATATTGTCCATTATCTAAAACTCTGTATTCTTTCGTGCTTAAAACTTTTGAGCTGATCCTGGATACATGCTTATAAAAAAAACTTGATCCTATTTGCTTTTTCTATTTGTCTATTTCTTGCAGCCCGGAGGAATTTACGGTTGAAAAAACGTCTTCGGGGAAACACGTCATTACAGAAACAAAATGGAGTTTCCATATAAACTATCGATAAAAAGTATGCAATGCACGGCGGTAACACAGTTTTTCTTCGTGCTTAAGTGCCCGAAGGGGATAAGTTGTTGTTGCATTTGACATAGCTTAGCCCCGACTTCATGTTTTTCGACTAATTTCCGCGGGGCTTGCAAAAACACACGGCTGTAGTTTATTTCAGTTTCTATTGCAATTTCTATTGGTCGGAGAGAAAAAGTATTTATTCAAAAAATACTCAGCTTGAAATTGTGAACCAAAACCTTATGGCTTACCAAGTCATTTGTTCACGTTGATATTATTTAAATTTTTTAATCCATAAGACCGAGTAGGTACGTGTAACATCAAATTAGCATTTAGCAATGCTTGCCTGTTTATATAGTAGTAGAGAAAAGTATACCTTTGTATATAGAATGTATGTACATTCAAATATAAACTCACAAAAACATTAACTAAAATAGGTACCTACGAAAGCAAATAAATAATTTATTCAATCGAAGCCGCCGAACAATGCGACGGACGTGCTAATTATCAGATCAAGTGACTTATAGAGGGCTTACAACTTTGGTTAACACATTCCCTGATAACGAGGACAGAAACAAATAATCAGTGACAGTTCCTGAATTAACAATGATTACAGAGGAATTTTAATGAGAGTATTGCACAGGATTCGATTATTGTGTGATAATTGCCGACTCTTTATTAGAATGTATGAGTTTCAATAAGTTCCAGTCCAAATATTTTACAATATTACCATACACAGAGAGGGTGTACAAAAAATATAAGTATATGCATAAAACAAAATAAATGAAAGCAGTTATGTATAATTATTTTTAATTGGTTTCTGTTATGAGCAACTTTCCTTTGTTCGCGTATATATAGGTTCTATGTAGGTATACCTCTACCAAATTTGGAAAAAGGTAGGTATTGCTATAGTTAACTATTGGTTTGGCTTGGTTTCTACAGTTTGTGCTGATGCAGAATTTATTCTAAAAAAAAATACAGGGTGTCCGCCGGGAAGGTGTACTACTTTGTTTGTTTATAATTTTTGATTAAATGAAAGAATGGATCTTATATTGATAAATATTTTATTTAATGTCGGCAATTATGTATGGAATACAATATCAGGTAAATGTCCACCTCTGTTAGTCTCACAAATGCGAGCCCTTTTGAGCACATTTTTCATAACATTCTCACACATTTCACGCGGTATTTCATTAATTTCATCACGAATATGTTGTTTGAGTTGCTCAAGCGTTTCTGGTTTGTTTGCATAAACCTTGCTTTTCAGATATCCCCACAAAAAGAAGTCCGGAGCAGTCAAATCAGGCGACCGTGGAGGCCAATCAACATCACCATTTCTTAAATTAACTTGTTGTGAAAAGAGGTCTCGCAGTAGTTCCATTGTAATCCTGGCCGTATGCGATGTGGCACCATCTTGTTGATACCACATGTTAATCAAGCCCAAAGCATGCAGTTTTCAATCATATCACGATATCGCTCCCCATTCACAGTTACCTTTATGCCGTTTTAATTTTCAAAGAAGTAACACTTCCTTGAGCAGCAGTAATGTTTTCAGCCGATCTTGCAGTACATTGTGGTCCATGCTTGGGCCTATCACCTACAAACCCTCTTTCTTCGAAATCATTCACTACACGATAAATAGTGCGTTTTGTTGTTTCTCCCAAAAATTTCACGTAACTTTCTCATCGTCACAGTAATCGATGATTAATTTTGATAAAATGTTTTAACGATTAAAACACGTTGGTTTATCGAATATTTTTCCATAATAAATTTGCCACGTGTCTACTTCACGATTGCCAAATATGAACTGTCAAGACTAATGTTTACCAAAATGGCGGCAAAACAAAGTAGTACACCTTCCCGGCGGACACCCTGTATATTGAATGTTGGTTGTATTTATGTACGCTTACATCCAGGGGCCTATTTCACCAACCTACAAATTGTGATTTACAAGTGTTTTTCCACTAAATTTGTAGAAAAATTCATTAATTGCATTTCACCATTTTATTGTGTTTACAAAATGTTAGTTGTATTCCACAACTTAATATTTGTTAAAAGAACCAAAACAGATTTGTAATTGTAGATTACAAGTCACAAATTTGTGAGCTTTCAAGAAATTTGTTGGTTTTTGTTTCACCAAAGAAAATAAATTCACAAAAATTTGATTCATTTGTGAATATTATCTACAAGAGCTAAGACGTGTGTAATTCTTTCAACAAATTTGTATTTTACTATAAGGTGGTTTTAAAATGGCACTAAGGCGAAGTCACAGTAGAATTGATAGTAGTGAAAATGATGAAATAGTTGTTAACATTAGAAGAAAAGTTTACCGGCCGCATATAAACTTTATTGGTTCTTTGTTTGTAACTTTTTAACTTACTATTGTCCCACGCTTAATATTTTGCCAAGCAACGTCCCGAAGATGCGTTCAATCCTTATTACCCGAAAATCCTTGGGATGCCAATTTGCCTCGTGTGTTACCGTATCGCTATACTTCCCGAATAATATTTCTTTTTTTATCGCGAATTAATGTAACAAATATTAATTTAGTTGCTCTGTCCATTTTGACTCCAACGAGCTTTACAAATAAGTGAGAAAAAACTTGTTGGTTACAAATTAAAAGAAAAACTTGCTGAAACGGTAATTTACGGGACTTGTGATTTACAAAGCCTACTTTCACAATTTTTCTCCTAAAAGCTACATATGTATTTGTAGAAAAGTTATTTGTTTTGCCTGCCTAAGCTTCTAGATAGTTCCTTCTAATTATTGGATCTTTTAACCTCATCCTCTTTTTTGATTTTGTTTTTAATCACATTTTCTCCTATTCCGAAGCAGGGCTCAGGCCCAACTGAGGGGGTTTTTGCGCCTGTTTTTGCTAGATTCAGCGTCCTCATTACCCTGGACCCCGACATGGCCAGGTACCCAATGGAGTGAGACATTATTGTTGTACTTGGAAAGTTCGTTTAGCGTATTCACACCCTCCCACACAATTGAGCTTAGTGCTTTGAGATGGGGGTTGGCTATAATTCAATGGCAATGTTTTGGTTGAGGTATTTTCTTTCGAAATTTCGATTTGCACATTTCACTTTGTGCGTGTACTTCCGCCTGGAAAATGCTGCTGGACTGTCCCATCGGTGTAATAGAAAGTTTAGTTCTAGGTTTAAAAATTTCAGTACCAGACCCTTCAGTCGTTCGTCATCCCTCAGTGTACCACTTAATGGTATTTGTTCAATGTTTTGCCTATATTCACTTTTTCTAACTACTGGACTTTTTAAATTTTTATTGTTTTTTTTGTTTGTTTTGATTGTTTAGACATCTTGTTCCCACGAGTAGTTAGAGAAATATTAGGTCCGCCATATCAGGGCTCCGCATAATATGGTAAGGTCTTGGTTACTCTTTGATTCGACCTGTTTTGAAAGAGGTACCATTAGAGGTACTACAGCCCATATACCCCCTGGCAGCAAACGATCGAATGTGCACGGTGCCCATAACACACAATAGATAATGCGCGGGGGGGGGGGCAGTTCATTGTTCGTAGCTCCTCAAAAGTTTCTCCAAATCGACTGCCACGCGCAGGACTCTGTTCACTTGGTCATCAAGACTATTATTTTGAGAGAGATGATGCCTTGTAAAATAGTAATCGTATACTATTTCTAAGGAATATCGATATGAAGCTACATATATATACCAAAATTTAGCTACACATTTTCATAAAAAACAGTTTTGAGGGACGTTCATATTTATATGAACTTTTACTATTTCTTAAAAACAAGAAAACTATGAGCTATATACCAAATTTTAGCCATAATCACGAAAAAAAAACTATTATGGGGACTTTTGACCCCCTGCAAAATTGTAAGTACCGTCTATGTCGATATGAATTTCTTACTATTTCTGTAGAATATCAAGATGAAGCTTTATACCAAAATGTATAAGGGTATATTCATGTAAAAAAAAAACTATTATTGGGGCCTTTGACCCCTTGAAAAATTATAACCGCGCCACTCATATTGATATGAATTTTTTACAATTTCTTAAGAACAGAAAAATGAAGCTATACACCAAAATTCAGCTACCTGTATTCATGATAAAATAATAGTGTCTGCCCTTTTCGTACAAGCTTCGTGGGATCATCAGCCTTTGACTTGCATCAAACGAAATTAAATTAATTATTAAAATTAGTTTAATTTTAAATCAAGTTATGAAATATCGTGGTTTCAAAGTTATTGAATTTGCAGTCAATAATGTTTAGATGGAAATGCATGCGTATGCAATCCACACGGAGTGTTTTTAAAGCATGCGTGAACCCCCCAATGCCGTCGAGATCACGGGCTACCATTTTAGTTAACTTGTAGGTAGCTTGTGGCTTTAATGATCCTGCCACAAAATGTAGGTATGTATCGGATATAATTATTAATCAGAACTTTACTCAGACAAGCAAACAAATTAAGCCCGAAGTTGGATGAACAAAAATCCGAAAGGCGTTGCTTATAAGTAGAAAAAATAAATAAATCTGATTTTAAAAATTTGTATCTATTAAATTTACTTATATTTTTATTTCATAATTAAACCAATTTACCTATAGGTACTCAGTCTCAGACATTGCGAAAAAGGCTGTAAGAATCATTTCTTGAAAAACCTTAGTAACCTACTACAAATTTATATACCTATGTAGGTATATGTACATGAAAATGTATTAGTTCTTTAAGTGAAATTACAATTTCACTTAAAACCCACATATTTTCCATACAACAAAAAAAAAACTCTTCGAAAAGAGATATCGTTTTAAATGCGGTGACCTAAATTAATGGAAGTCGTTTCGTTTTCGTTCTGCTCAATTCATTCCTTTATTATTCTTATTTATTTTTTCTTCCTTTCAATTTTCTTCTATACAAATTCAAAGTATGTATTCTTATCCATGATGTAATCAATTAATATCCTGTCGAAGCAGTCCATTCTTCACTATTACTCACAATGTCTTTTATTTTCGGTATTTTTTTTTTCAGATATAACTACCTATACATGAAGATAGATACCTAAAGATAATGTAGGACCCTACGTATCAACATTTCTCATCGTTTCTATCTTTAAGTTTTAGAGATATAAATTCCAAGTAATTTTCAAGTTGCTTTGAGAAATACGAGAATCCTTTTTAGTTTTTTTTTTTTTGTCTTCCTTCCGTTTACTTTCTCATGAGATGGTTGAGATGCATCATTGGGTCAGGCAGGACGACAAAGTCGTCTTTTATCCGCAAAACGCAAACAGGATAGACGTTTGAAAGTACTTTATTGCATTCTTTTGCGTTCTATCACTTTATACCTTTTATAAATATAAATGGTTGAGGAATTTAAATGTACATATATACAGTTTTCCGAAAGGAAACAGATACGGAGTGTCCTTTTGCAATCTAATTCTCCCTGACGTATGCCAACCATTTGGATTTTTTTGTAACTTTTATTTTAAGAAAATATTTTATAAAAAAAACAAACAAGAAAGAATAATTTGTTAAGCTGTCGAATTCTAAAGGGTTTTATTTCACCTAAATCAGTTGGCTTGAATAGAAAACACAATAACATCAAGGATTACGTAAAAGATTAATTATATAATTAACAACTACAGACGTTTTTTCCGCCATTCATTAAACTTGAATTAAGTTATGGTAGTCTATATTTTATCCATTTGTCAAAACTTAGTTAAGTTGCAGGCAGTATTATGGAGTACATAAAGGGTTTTCCAATAAGAGGTGTTATTTTGAATAGCCCGCTATTTCGGTAGCTGTCACTTTTGAAGCTGTCATTTTTTGACATTTGACAAGTAGAAACTACGCCACTAATAAAAATGGAACGATACACGCTTCAACAACGCATTGAAATTATTAAAATTCACTATAAAAATGGTGAAAAATTGGCAGAGACGGTTCGTAAAACTAAAACATTTTTGGGTCGTCGTGAAGCACCTTGTCGGACCGCAATACAGAAATTGGTGGACAAATTCGAGCTGTTGGGACAAGATAGTGATGTGAAGAATAAAACCCGTGCACGTCGCTCAAGAACAACTGAGAATATTGCTGTTGTAGCCCAAAGTGTTGAAGAAAACCCAGGTTTGTCCATTCCTCGTCGTTCTTTGGAATTAGGCATTCCACAAACGTCATTACACCGTATTTTGCATAAAGACTTGGGTCTTAAGGCTTATAAAGTTCAGTTAACACAAGAACTCAAGCCGGCTGATCATCAACAACGTCGTGTCTTTGCTGATTGGGTCCTTAAAATGCATGAAAATGATCCGGAATTTCATCGAAAAATCATCTTGACTAATGAGGCCCATTTCCACCTCGGAGGCTACGTCAACAAGCAAAACTGTCGCACCTGGGGCTCAGAAAACCCAAGAGTTATTGTTGAAAAGCCTCTCCATCCTCAACGCGTGACTGTTTGGTGCGGTTTATGGTCCGGCGGGGTCATTGGACCTTACTTTTTCAAAAATGAGGCTGGAGCAACAGTTACGGTCAATGGATTGCGCTATCGAGAGCTGATTAATGATTTTTAATGGCCGGAATTGGATGGTATTGATCTGGACAACGTTTACTTTCAACAAGACGGCGCTACGTGCCACACAAGCAATGAAACCATCGATCTTTTACAGGAAAAGTTTCCGGACCGTGTTATCTCTCGAAGAGGTGATCACAATTGGCCACCGAGATCTTGTGATTTAACACCTTGCGACTTCTTCCTTTGAGGCCACGTGAAAGATAAGGTCTGCGCCAACAGCCCAGCGTCGATTCAAGACCTCAAAGATGGAATTCGTGAGGCTATCGAGGACATAGGGCAGCCACTTTGCGATTTGGTTATGGAAAATTTCATGAAAAGGATATGGTCCTGTAAGCGTGGTCGTGGCGGCCATTTGGCTGATGTTGTGTTTCATTATTAACGGCATACCTTCCTCTTTATAATGAAATAAACATCCGATCATTTATCTCAAAGAATGCCATTTTTCTTTGAATATCAAAATAACACCTCTTATTGGAAAACCCTTTAGTATACAAAAATTAACAGTATAGCCCCGATATGCACATATTATGCAATATGCATGCAAGGAAATTATATTATATAAACTGGAAAATTTTTTTGAGTCAACAAAATTAGATATTGATCAAAATACTTCTAAAACTGTTTTGAACCCAACGCGATGTACATGTACACAATCTGATTTCTTATATAAACCCTAATTAATAAGAACAAATTTTAAAAATTGTTGGAGTGGTTTTAAAAATAATTAATTTTTTTAGACATATATAAAATTTCCTTAACATTTTTAAGAACAAAATTGGTACGCCAATTATTTATTATTGTGGAATTAAAAACTTAATTTTACAAAAGTTTCAAAATATAATTTTGAATTTCCTTAAAAAATCCAAAAAATATGCTTTTGAAAATTTTGATATGCAATATATATTAGTTCAACTTATTCCAAGCTTCTGTTTAAAAAAATTAGTTTTGATCGGTAAATCAAATAATGAGAAAGTCGAAAATAATAAAACTGTTCCATGACAGGTGCTGTTAATAATTATTGTTACACGAAAATTTTTTTATCAGAATCGTAGGTTTTCCTTAACGGTCTTTAAACATTCCTGGGAGGCACCGTTATTTTTGGTTATAAGAATATTTTTTGTCAAAAATCTTCTAAATAATGTTAAAAAAATACTTTTTGTCTAGATAAATAAAAATTGACCAAGTCTCGTTTTTGAAATATCGAGTTTTCAAAAAAAAAAATTTAAACTTGTTTTAAAATTCAAATAATATTTTTTTGGAAAATTTTCGTACACAGTTACATATATTTCAAATGTATTATTCCTTCTTCATAAAAAAATTCATCAAAATCTGTTGAACGGTTTCGAGAAAAGCGAAAATAAAAAAGAAAATGGTACTTTGGGAGATGCCATTAATAACCATTTTTCCAAACAATTTTTTAAATTTAATGGCAGCTTATTTTAATTTAAATTTATTGAGTATTTTCTTTTTGGCCAAAAAATTTTGTATGACAGGCAGATACCGTTAGTTTTAGTCCTATAAAAAAAAACGATAGGTATCAAGTAGAAAATCGACCCATTCGTTTAAGCTGTAGTCGAACAGACAGACGGACGTTTTTGAGAGACTCACTTTTTTCGTCTTTCCGATCATCGTAATGTCAAATTTGATCGACTTGAAAAAAAACTGTGGGTGCCTGAAGTATGCCCACCATCGGAGGTCCCTGGCCCAGTGGGACTTTCTTTAAAAATATTGAAATATTCTTTTTTTAAATTTTTTCTCCAACGAACAGTTATTTTCTCTTGTCGCTATCTCGTGATACAAAAATTCTACACAGAAAAATACATCCACTCTATTCCTTGTCAATTAGTTATTTATTAAAATTCCAAATCAAAGATAAAATGATCAACGAAACAAAAAAAGTGAGCAATTGAGTATCTTTGAACTTACTGAAACTCGAGTAGCGACCCCTATGAAAGCTTTGGATTTGGAATAACAACAAGCACCCCATACTAAAATATTCTCTTACAAAAAATACGGCACCTTTAAGTATTGTTGAATAAAAATCTGGCAAGTACTAAAAAAAACTAACTAAATTTCTAAAACTGTACAAAACGTTTATTGTTATAAAAGTGCTAACCATGATTTCAACTGAAAAATTCTCCTCTCTCTCTTTATTGTCTTGTTCTTTATTTGTTTGTTCACATATATGTAGGTACTTTGCTTGCCATGGTCCAAAGAACTGTTAGAATTTATATTCCCGACGAACAGTCTCACTTCTGACATATCAAATTTTCGTCACTATCGGTTTTGTATTTTTCTTGTTTCTGTGCACCTAAATGTCTATTTCAAATATTTAATAAAAAAAAAAAATATCAAAATGAATCTCGAAGGATCAGGTTTCCAAGTAATAAAATTGCTTGGTGAGGGTACATTTGGCAAAGTTTTCTTAGCTGAGACCGCAAATCACCGCCATCCGGTTTGTGTGAAACAAATTGTGATGCAAGACCCCTCGATCGAACTAAAAATGATCCGTGAAGAAGTTTACATCATTTCCCAGCTCAAACATCCTCGAATAATAAAATTCCTGCAGTCGTTTATCCAAGGAGACGTTGTCAACATCATAATGGAATACGCATCTGGAGGAACCATGCGAACAATAATCGAAAATAACCTCAAAAAACAACTCACCCAAAAGGAACTTCTCGCCTACTTTTGCGATATGCTGAGTGGCTTGGAATATCTACACATTCGTCATGTTATCCATCGAGATTTGAAGCCCGAGAACATTTTGATAGACAAAAATAATCGCATTAAAATTGCCGACTTCGGAATAGCTCTGATTCACTCAAATCACGCAAAGAAGATGGACTCTCTTGGAACACCATACTACTTGGCACCGGAGATCTTAAGAGGATATAAGTGTGACTTCAAGGCTGATGTTTGGTCTCTGGGATGTATTCTCTATGAAATGTGCTGTGGATTTGGTCCATTTAGTTTTGCAGAGACCATGAATGAACTGAGAGCAATGGTGTTGCACAGCACCTCGTCGTTTTACCACTGTAAGAAGCTGGAAGTTTATTATGGGAAGATGTGGTCGGAGCTTTGTGAAAGAATGTTGACTTATGATCGAATGCAAAGGATCTCATTGCCTGAAATTGTTAAGTTCCATCGATCGATTACTTTGTATTTTTATAATTTATATTTTGACTATTTATACTGACTATATACTAACTATTGATTTATTTGTTTGTGTTTTAAAATGTTAACGTTACAAAAGTTTTGTTATAAATTCTACCTTGTCCTAATTGTTATTAAAAAAAAATACAATACCCATACAAAAATTAAACATGTTTTGGTTTTCATTTTCATTTTCCGTTGATGACCGTTATAACGAAAAAATTTATCGAAATTATAGAAAACCTACAAAATTATAAACCAGAAACCAGGTTTGTCATTTCTGAGATACAACCCATTTTATGGTAGGTATGTACTTGTAACATAAAACACAAATTCAGTTTCAGTTTTGGTTTTGGTTTTCATTTCAATCAAAATTCTGGGAAACCTGCAAAGTGTTGTAGCAGACGTTGTAGTTTGTCATTTCACAGGTGGATGAGGTTAGAGAAATGCCAGTTTATAACCATTTTTCGCCAATTAAAGTATAACATATAAGACTTGAAATACAAACTATATGGGTGCCCGATGTATCCCTACCTGTTGGAGGAGCTGCATAAACAGAACTGCTAAAAATCGAGATGTGCTTACTCACTTTCTTCTGAGATACAAACCATTTATAGTTGAACAGAACAGCTATAAAAACAAAAATAATTTTCGTTCTTGCTTCCATTTACCGTTAAGGGCCGTTATTGACGACAAAACTCATCGAAGTTATAGCAAACCGGTAAAGTGTTATAAAAATTGGTGTAGTTTTTCATTTCGGAGATACGAACCATTTATGGAAAAAAAACTTAACGAATGTATCTAAAATTAAAAAATCAACAGATGGCCACAAAAAAACTCAATTTGAAAAATTCACTCAAATAATATACTCAAATCCTTACTTTGAAATTTTAGGTAGGATGGTGATGGTGAATGAAGAAAGGGATTCTGTTTAACAAATATCTTTACCAGCTAAAACGCGAGCAATCTAAGTCCTAAATTTGTTTTTCTGATATGGCATTGAAATGTGGAACTCTTGTAGAGAGAACAGTTTTAAAATGTAAATATACATATAAATGTATGGTTTGGAAAAAAGGAAGGGGAAGTTATTGTCGTGGAATCTACTTGCTTTTGAAGAAGCTTTTCAACTTAACAAAAAATGTTAAAATGTTATGCTTAATATTAAATGCTCTGTCAAGTTGGGTAAGGAAAAGCTATTTTGTCTACTAAAACAGGGGTAGGTAGTGTGTTGAATTTTTGGTAATGATGCAGTGGATTGGGTGATACTTTTTTCGGGATTCGTAACAAGTTTCCGATTACGATGGAATTCATGATAGGGCTGAATACGTCAAATTAAAAGTCTGGGAATCTTGGGAATCTTAGAAATCGTATTTCTAAGCTGGGCCCGTATAACGAATCAAGAAACGAAAGGCTTAAAAAATAATATATAGTAACCAAGAAATCGATAGTCATGACATAAACCGATTATGGTTTACGAGAATGGATGCCTGAAAATAATGCCAGATAAAATAAAAAAACAGCAGAACCACACATACATAATCGGTGACAGCAACATAAAGTCACGATTCAAAACTATAAAAAAAACAATAGCCAAAAGCAGTCGTAAACGAAAACGAGTATAAAAAAAAGACTATCGTAAATTGATAATCGTAATACCAGCTCTGATTGAATAAATCATTGATACGGCCGCTACCGCTGTAGCTACACCCCTGTAATGGTGATAAATCAGTGGCAGTTGTGAAGAACTAAGGGCCAGTTTCACAGTCAGAAGAGTGACACTTAAGTGGGGAATTTGAAAGATTAATTCCCAATATCACCGTTCACTGTTACCTGAATAAGTGGCACTTAAGTCTTCGATGTTGGTGACTTAAGTTCCACTTACTCTGACTATGAAACTTAGCCGAAAGTCCTAATATGGGAAACTTAAGTGCCACTTATTCCGGTAAGTGTCGTTCAAAATAATAGGAGTGCTTTTACAAAATGTGTCCAAGATATTTTTTTACCATGTGTTTACTGGTAAACAACTTATTTCTCTTCCGGTAAATATAACGGGGCATTGATAATGAAAACACAATGAACTGGTTTGCAATTCATGCACATTTGCATTGATAACCAGAATTTAAGTGCTTTTTATATACGTTTTAAGAGCAATAAACATAAAATTTCAAAAAAAAAATTAAGAAGTAAAGCTTAGAACACACGATTTGTGTATACACAAATATTTGTGTATAAATTTGTGTATTATTGACAAAAAAATACACAATTCGTCTGAACCACAAATTTCATGTACACAAATGACGTACACAAACGATTTGTGTATCATTTGTGTATTCAATACACAAATCGAATTTGTGTACATTTACAAATCGTCTGATCGGGTACACAAATCATTTTATGACTATTTGTGTATATTTGGGCACCATTTGTGTATGTCACATCATTTGTGTATTCTGAAAATTTAAGCATACACAAATGGTTTTGAAAATTCAACTGAACTGAATATTTAATATCAGTCGAGTCAATAAAGGTTTTTTCTTCGAATTTTAATGTGCAACTATGATATTAATGATTTGTTTTGTAAAATGGCACCATAAGGAAATGCAGGGTGATTTGTATTAGATGAAATGAACACATTTACGTTAAGCCAAAAATCGTATCGGAGGAGTGGTATTCGATTTGTTGGCGTCCAAATTGGGCGGCTCACGGAGCCAAAACTCCTATTGGGTTCAGAAAATCGTCTACAAGAACTTTGTAGATTATATCCAGCACTTCTGGAATAATGGTGGAAATTGTATTCTGTGGAATGCGGAAAAGATACTGGAGCGAGCGAAAACTGTCGCCAGATGCCAAGAAGCGCATCGTCAAGACTAGCCGCACAGATGGCGGAATACTGGGGCGCATAAATGTATCGGCCTTCTCATTATATGGCGTTACCAAAGCCAGCAAATAATCGAACTGAGCGACCGACATTCGTACGAAATTTCGATACAATTGCGGCTCTTCGGCACGTAGTTCCACAAGTAATTTTGCGCAAAAGCCCTCCGTCTCACGGTGGCCAAGCCAATTTTTTCTCCAACAAGTTCGCCGCTTTGTTGGCTTTCGTCTTCTTCTTCACTTTCGAGTAAGTACGCGGCCAAACTATTGGCAAGACATTTTTTTTTTGACATTGTTTGATTGAAATTATTTAATTTAACCGGATACACTACTTTTCAGTATCTGTGTTATACTTTCCCTCATTGAAACTTTCACAAAATTGAACCTAATCAAATGCACTAACAACATTTTATCCACATAAATAGAATGCATCAGCCAACACCTCCTTCAAATGCAAAAAGTAGCGATCACATCGAAACCCTCACCACTCTTATTTTTTTGTTGTATATTTTTTATGTAAATTACATAAACCAGTTGCTATATAGTTTTTGTATGTCTCCAATGAAGATTATACACCATATTGTTTGTTTGCCACAACTAGGGAGCGTGGTCAACCCTTCTACAATTCACTATCAAATAAACAGAATGACATAAACACAAATACATAGGTACACAAATTTCATTTGTGAAGAAATACACAAATCGTCTGAACCACAAATTTGTATACACAAATTGATTTGTGTACCTAAAGCATATTTGTGTATATCTTTACACAAATGAAATTTGTGTTTTTTTTTTTAAATACACAAATCGTCTGAACCACAAATATTTGTGGCATAAATAAATAGCATTTGTGTTCAAATTTGTGTAGAATTTGTGTATAACATACACAAATGAAATTTGTGTATATACACAAACCGTGTGATCTTAGCTTTACACTACTTACTGACAGTCCGAGATCTTCTTGGATCATCTTAAAGGAAGCAAAAGAATTCTTTCTACCGAAACGAACGATGCGAAGATCGTCCGTTAGAGTTGTTTTTGGTTTCCGACCTCGGGTTTCGGATGTTTCTTTGTATTTTATAGCATTAGCGATCATCTGGTCAGAGCATCACAACAGCAAAATTATTTCTTTATAAGTTTTGCCTTCATTTCATAGTTTTTTAATTAATTCACGCTTTTCTCGGCCCACTAAATAATCAAATGTTTGAAAATGAACGATTTTTCAACTTTAAAATATTCCTAACTGAATTTTCATACTTAAGCTAAGATCAGACGGTTTGTGTATATATACAAATTTCATTTGTGTATGTTATACCTACACACATTTGAACACAAATGCTATTTATTTACGCCACAAATATTTGTGGTTCAGACGATTTGTGTATTTTAAAAAAAAAACACACAAATTTCATTTGTGTAAAGATATATACAAATATGCTATACACAAATCAATTTGTGTATAAAAATTTGTGGTTCAGACGATTTGTGTATTTCTTCACAAATGAAATTTGTGTACCTATTTGTGTTTATGTCATTCTGTTTATTTGATAGTGAATTGAAGTGTATCCGGTTAAATTAAATAATTTCAATCAAACAATGTCAAAAAAAAAATGTCTTGCCAATAGTTTGGCCGCGTACTTACTCGAAAGTGAAGAAGAAGACGAAAGCCAACAACAGGTCGTAGAAATGGTACGCAAGCGGCGAACTTGTTGGAGAAAAAATTGGCTTGGCCACAGTGAGACGGAGGGCTTTTGCGCAAAATTACTTGTGGAACTACGTGCCGAAGAGCCGCAATTGTATCGAAATTTCGTACGAATGTCGGCCGCTCAGTTCGATCATTTGCTGGCTTTGGTAACGCCATATATTGAGAAGGCCGATACATTTATGCGCTCCAGTATTCCATCTGTGCGGCTAGTCTTGACGTTGCGCTTTCTGGCATCTGGCGACAGTTTTCGCTCGCTCCAGTATCTTTTCCGCATTCTACAGAATACAATTTCCACCATTATTCCAGAAGTGCTGGATACAATCTACAAAGTTCTTGTAGACGATTTTCTGAACCCAATAGGAGTTTTGTCTCCGTGAGCCGCCCAATTTGGACGCCAACAAATCGAATACCACTCCTCCGATACGATTTTTGGCTTAACGTAAATGTGTTCATTTCATCTTATACAAATCACCCTGCATGTCCTTATGGTGCCATTTTACAAAACAAATCATTAATATCATAGTTGCACATTAAAATTCGAAGAAAAAACCTTTATTGACTCGACTGATATTAAATATTCAGTTGAATTTTCAAAACCATTTGTGTATTCTCACGAAATTTGTGTATGCTTAAATTTTCAGAATACACAAATGATGTGACATACACAAATCGTGTGATCTAAGCTTAAATATAAGAAGGCGATTGTTAGAAAACAATTTAACCGCTAGAAGTCCACGAAAATCGCCCATCCTGACAAAAAAGCATGTGGCAGCGCGCCTACACTTCGCAAAAACACATGCCAACTGGCCTTTAGAAAAATGGCGAAACATTTTGTGGACCGATGAGACGAAATTTTTTTTATTTGGTGGAATTGGTTCGAGGGAATACGTACGACGCGACGTCCAGAAAATTCTGAGGTGATGGCATGGGGCAGTTTCTCTTATAGTGGTATTGGCCCCATACATCAAATAATTGGCACAATGGATCAGCGGGGTAATGTGGATATCTTGTCCAAAGTGATACTGCCTCATGCGGAATGGAATATGCCGTTAAGATGGGTATTCCAGCAAGACAACGACCCGAAACATACGAGTAAGTCTGCTAAGGAATGGTTTCGGGTCAATGGGGTTGAGGTTATGCAATGGCCAGCTCAGTCGCCTGACTTTAATCCCATAGAAAATATATGGGCAGATGTCGAAAACGGTCTTTCCCAGCGGATATCTTCGAATTCGCTGTAATTGTAGGACGCAGTTCAGGATAAGCATGGCATCAAATAGCAATTGAGCGCTGTCGGACCCTAGTCAACTCAATGCCACGCAGATGTGCAGCAGTAATACAAAATCAAAGGTTTTTCAACAAAGTATTGAAAAAAAAACTAAAAGTTTGATTATTTACATGAAATGAAATACTCCTATTATTCTGATTTGAACAGTTCCTTTTTGACTAATTTGAAGAAAATTTATGTTTTTACTATCTTATTTGTTTTAAGCAAAGTAGTCAATAAGCATATTTAACACATGACTGAATTGCCTATATCGTACAAAAAAAAAGTGAATAAAAATAATTTAGTTAACTATTCAATTATGTTTTTATCTTAAAAAAAAGAATCACTCAAGTTCAGCACTCAGGCGAAATTTGATGTTTACACACCTTAACCGTGAGCCCAGCTACTTAACCATTTTTGTGGATAAACTATAAAATCTTCGTGCATCAAATTTTCTTCATCAGATAGATGTCATCAGTTATGTTTTCAGATAGCTTTGGAGAACAATTTAAACGCAAAATGTTCTCACTGTTCCATTATATTTAAAACGCTCCATTATAAGAAAAACTATGGGAAAACCTATGGCCTGAAGTATGCCCACCGTCGGAGGGCCCTGGACCTGCGGGGCCGCATAAAGAGTGCTTTTATAACCCAAAACTGTTATTGGCATGTCTAGAGTCACTTCCTTGCATAAAAGCATTCAATTTTGTAAACTATAGAAAAATAAAATATTAATTTTGTTCTTTTTTTAGTTTTTATTTATTAATACTATTTAACAAAAAATTAAATATAAGATGTTGCCATTGGCTACCGCAAAAAAGTTCGTTCGCATTTAATATCATTTTCTGTTTTTTTTTTTTCATTTTATTCTTCATATTTCTAACATTAAAAATACCGTCAACAGATGTTCTCAATATAATTCTCAGGCTTTTATGTATAATTTAATTATATATAAAACAATTATGTTTATATTTTGCAATTGAATAACATGAATATTGAGATATTTGCTTCACAATGAAAATATTTAAACAGTATTAATCGGTAACTGGATCGCTGTTGTATATAATGTGTGACAAAAAAAACTGACATTCAAACTTAAATCATAGGAAAGACTAACGGAACAGTCCTGCTACTCATTTATTAAGTATTTTAGAGCAATGATGTTCTAAAACTAGACGAGTTGTTTGCGTTTTGTTGGTTTCTCGATATTTTTAGGGAACCTGAGGCGGATTTGAGGGAAGGCTATTTAGTTGCCAGATATTTGCTTCATGCGGTTGAGGGCACTGCCAGCTTTGAACCATTCGATTTGTTGATCGTTTAATGTGTGGTTGAGCTTAATCTTGTCGACTTTGCCATCGGCATGTTTGATTTCACAGTCAACTGGCTTACCAGCTCCCAAGCCGCTTAGTCCGAGCAGGGAGATTTTGTCAGTTGGTTGGATCTGAAAAATATTGATATGTATTAATTTGTTTAGTCACAAAACCGCGTTCCAATTTTCATACCTTATCGTAATCAGAGGGGTTGGCGAATGTAAGAGGAAGGAGACCTTGTTTCTTCAAGTTGGTTTCGTGGATACGGGCAAACGATTTGACAATGATGGCACGGCCACCCAAATGACGTGGTTCCAAAGCGGCATGCTCGCGAGATGAGCCCTCACCGTAGTTCTCGTCACCAACAGCGACCCATTTGATGCCATTGGCTTTGTAGTCCCTGGCAACATCAGGTACTCCACCCCATTGACCTGACCGTTGGTTCTTGATGTTGTTCATTTCGTTGTTTTCGGAATTGGTAGCACCAATGAACATGTTGTTGGAGATGTTGTCCAAATGACCACGGTATTTCAACCATGGACCGGCGGCAGAGATGTGATCAGTTGTGCACTTTCCTTTAACTTTAATAAGAACGGTCATGTCGACTAAATCTTTGCCGTTCCAAACATCAAAGGGTTCAAGGAGCTGAAGACGCTGGCTCTTAGGGTCAACATTTACTTTTAGGTTGTCGCCGCTCTAAAAAAGAATATAATTAATGGTAATATTTAATTGAGATAGAAGTACATTTTTTTAGAGTTAAAATGAGAATTTAAGACTCACGGCTGGTGGAGCATCGTATGTGTCCATGCCGGGATCGAATCCCTTTGATGGCAATTCATCACCAAATGGAGCATCCAATTTGAATTCCTTGCCATCGGAACCCTTCAAGCTGTCGGTCAATGGGTTGAAATCAAGACGACCGGCAATTGAGAGAGCTGTCACCAATTCAGGACTAAAAAAAAGAAGAAAATATGTTCGAGTCAGCTATGGAGTTTTACATAAGTTCGATAAAAAATGATTTAAATAAAACAACAAAAAAAAAAAACAATTCATCGCTCAATTTTCTATTTAACTTTGATTAAAAAAAAATAAGCAGCACTTTTTAATAAAACACTCCTACCGGGAATGAAGATAATGTCTGAAAAGTATCAAGTCAGAGGCACAAAACATTTCAATATGGTATCACACTTCCTGGTGGGTGATTGGTATTTTTTTTTTTTTTAAACTTGAGCAGTTTTCAATGAAATCGAGTTATTCAAATGCTTCAAATAAAGATGAAAAGATACCATATTTTGGAAGAGGGTTTCAACGCTTCCGTCTATTGAAAAAAAAAGATACTGTGTGTAAAAAAAAAAAGTATTTGAAAGGCATTCCGCAAATTCACGTTTCCGAAATCTACAAATGTTTTATAAAAAGTAAGCGAATGAATCCTAATTTTCTCCTCAGCATTCGACAGCAAAAAAAACTTTTTTCTCTTGGAGATGGAGATCCTATTCATCTTTGAAATCTCAGAAACCTGAAGTGGCTAAAAATATACAAAATTAATTTCGCCAAATATCACTATATGTCTCTCAATGAAATACATTTTTTTTCTTTTGCTTGATCTTTTGACAAAGCCACAATAAAAATACCAAAAAAAAATACATACACATATTAATAAGGTGATTTATAATAAATGATTTCATTGTCGTTCAACCTGTTTTAAAAATAAAAATAATTTTAATACAATTGTGTTTGCATTGCTCATGTCTTTGATCAATTAAATTAAACAAGAAAACAAGAAACAGCTAATTCCGTTCCCATACACAATTTTTCAATATTAATTTAATGCTTTTTTTTTAATTCGCTTTCCTCTGATTTTAAATAGATTATATTCCGTCTGTCGGGAAGAAACGACACAAATCGACAAATGAAGTTATTGAGTTCGCAATGCAATTTTGTGTACCTATAGAAATATTATACTGTGGTCATAAACTTTGACTTGCAGAAAACGAAAGAAAAATAAAAAAATTGACCGATGGCACAACAGTTAGCCAAGGTTCTATACTATCGCCAATACATTTTACTATCTTATGCACGCAGTTTTGACGACTGAAAATGGAGGAATTGAGTGGACTCTACAATCACACCTCAAAAACCTGGACTACCCGAACAATATATGCTTAGGCCTGGCATTTTACCGAACAAAGATAGAGCCCAAGCGGTAAAACCCCTTTTATGCAAATTTTTTGTATTCGATAAGTATACACAAAAATCGAACGGAATATTCGTCGTGTGAACCTAGGCTTACTCTCTCACAAGTTAATCGATCTCCAATAATTGACGACAAGGTGGACAGAAACTGAAATTTCAACGAGGCAAAAACAAAAAAATCAACTTTGCAACTTATTCATCTAACCAAGTGGGTGTTTATGTAACAATGGGTGTAGTTCAAGCCCACTCTAGGTAGTATTTTTAACTGGATACCAGCAATGGTGTCTCATAAGATAATAAACACCTAATTCTCAATCCACTGTGCCATCAAAGATTCTCTCATATCTTTCTATTCCTTCCAGCCAGTGTATGTTGCATTAAAAAGACTAGGTCCTACATATGCATGCAAACAGTTAAAGTTATTAATGTCTGGACATTCGATAGAGAGAGCTGTTGATTTCAATACTATTAGTAGTCTAATAGGCCCTTCATTCGAAATGTTGTCCAAAGTATGGAGAAAAAAACCGGCCAGGAACGAGGACATAAATGGCATTAGTAGACCCTGGCCAAAAGTGCAATCTTAGCCTCTTCCAACAAAAAGTGCTTCTCATCTTATCGGATTCGGCAGAAAATTGAAGGTCCCCTACAATTCATTCCTGCCGACCTACAACGCTACAACACGCACACAGGATTGTTGAGAGTTGTATGCCTTGTCTGTCTACGAACTGCCGGCTATTTCTACGTGACAGTGGGCTGGTACAAAAGTCAACTATTGCCTAGAGATGGAATTAAACCCCCGAGCATAAAAGCACGGGATTGAACTGAAGTACGACTGAATATAATAAAGGGTCCGCCATCTAACGTTTTTTTTTCAACTAGTGCTTATTTCGTGAATGGTAACACTTACCTCATGTCTGATTTGACAAATAATTAGTTTTATTCTTCCGCTGAACGAATATGGTTGTGTATACGCTTCGCTAAGTGGGCCTGCGATCGACTAAGAGAAGATGCCGATTTTGCCAAAAAAATCATCTTTTCAGATGAAGCTCATTTTGATCTTGGCGGGTATGTAAACAAGAAAAAATGTCGCATTTGGGGCACAGAAAACCCGCACGCATACATTGAAAAGCCGATACACCCAAAACGAGTCACTGTTTGGTGCGGATTTTGGTCCAGAGGCATAATTGGGCCATTTTTCGAAAATGAGCACGGAGTGCCCGTTACAGTCAATGTCGATCGTTATCGGGCCATGTTGAACGAATTTTTGTTCACAAAAATTGAAGAGAAGGAAATTGGCAACATTTGGTTTCAACAGGACGGCGCTACGTGCCACACAGCCGAAGCTACACTCGATGTTTTGCGCCATTTTCAAAAAAAAAAAGTTATTTGGCGGACTCTTTATAAGTATAGCGTAGTACAGTTCAAGATGAATCACTTTGAGAGATATTGTTAAAAGATTCTAATGACCTTTCTTTATTGGCGAAATCGGCGAACGATTTTTTTTTTAATTAATTTGATACATATTTAAAAAGATAAAAATATACATCGAATAGCTATTGCGCAAAATGAATTGCAAAATATTTTCAAAAATACTGAAAACCAAATTTATACAAAAAAAAATCTTTAATTCACAAATTAATTCAAATGGAGAAAGGGGAGCTCTAAATATAGGCAAATGTCAAATAGTGCAAATAATGTAATCGTATAACAAAATTAATTATATACCCGTTTTGGGCTTATTTTTACCTAACCGAAAGCAAGAGCACAATCGGGAAATTCAAATGCTTTGCCAAAAGAAAAATCATTTGCTTTAACAAGATTCTAGAAGAATAACGGATTTTAGTTTAAAAAGTCTATATGTATATCTAATTAAAAAAAATACAAGAGCTATTTTTTTTGTAGTAAACACAAATAAAAATATAATAAAGGGGCAAAAATATAGCGAAACAATTATTCTGTTCTCTGGACGTCTAACACATCTGCTTATGCGAAATTTTCTGAAATTAAGCAAAAAATAATGGAAGCAATTTTTCCTCAACTATCAAGCTGCTAAGATAATCCCCTTATAGATAATGTAGATATTGGATTGAGAGACAGAATATCGAAAGAGTCGGGCTAGACTTTTTCGAAAAAGCCTCGCACAGGGATTAACTCCAAAAAATTGAGTGGCAAGCAAAATCTTTTGGACAAAAAGCGCAATACTTTTATCATTTCATTAGAGGGGAAGCTAGGCTTGGCTTTAGTTGGCTTGGCACCTATGTAAAATGATGTTTAATTGCATTTGGAACCAATTCTAAAATCACAAACACAGCTCTCATTTAAATCTGCAAGTCTAAATTTTGAATCTGAAGTATGTTCAATTACAACTTCATACAATCTTTACCAATATATAAATATATTAAAACATTACATATATGGAAATAAATAACTGAAAAATAAATTTAAAAAAATATTATAACTAACCTTGTGACAAAGCAATGGGTGGCAGGGTTGGCATCGTTACGTCCGGTGAAGTTACGATTGTAAGATGTAACAATTGTATTCTTGTCGCCCTTCTTCACATCCTTACGATCCCATTGTCCAATGCATGGACCGCAAGCGTTAGCCAACACAGTACCACCGAATTCAGTTAATGTGGCGGCAATACCATCACGTTCGATTGTAGCACGAACCTGTTCCGATCCGGGTGTCACATTGAAAGGAATCTTCGATTTAAGACCATGTTTCATTGCGTTCTTGGCAATGCTGGCGCAACGACCCATGTCTTCGTATGAGGAATTGGTGCAGGAACCAATCAAGCCAACTTTGATGTCCATTGGGTAGCCATTCTTCTTGGAATTGGCACCTAATTTGCTAATTGGATGAGCCAAATCAGGAGTGAATGGACCGTTGACATGGGGTTCCAATGTGTCCAAGTTGATTTCAATCACTTGATCGTATTCACAGTTTCCGTCAGCGGTCAAGAGGTTGTCCTTGTGTTTTTGTGCTTCGCCAGCGATGTTTCCGCGACCAGTGGACTTCAAGTAATCAGCCATGCGGTTGTTGAAGGGGAAGAACGAGGTGGTGGCACCGATTTCAGCACCCATATTGCAGATGGTGGCCATACCAGTGCAGGAAATCGAATCGACACCCTTGCCGTGATATTCAACGATGGCGCCAGTACCTCCCTTGACGGTGAGAATGTCAGCAACCTTCAAGATGACATCCTTGGGTGATGTCCATCCACTGATCTTACCAGTCAAATGCACACCAATAACCTTGGGGCACTTCACTTCCCAGGGGATGTTGGCCATTACATCAACGGCATCAGCACCACCGACACCGATGCATAGACCGCCCAAGCCTCCTCCATTGGGTGTATGCGAATCAGTACCGATCATGACGAGACCGGGAAAGGCGTAGTTTTCCAAGATAATTTGATGGATAATACCACTGCCTGGTTTCCAGAAACCCAAACCATACTTGGCGCATGCTGAGGCCAAGAAATCGTAGACCTCCTTGTTCAGGTCCTTAGCGCGAGCCAAATCCTTGTCACCGCCAACCTGGGCTTCGATCAAGTGATCGCAGTGAACGGTTGAGGGTACAGCGACACGCTTCAAACCAGACGAGATGAATTGCAATAGAGCCATCTGAGCGGTAGCATCTTGCATAGCAACACGATCGGGGCGCAAACGAAGGTAGGAGGTACCACGAACAATATCTTGCTCTTTCGGGTTATCCAAATGGGAATAGAGGATTTTCTCTGACAAAGTCAGAGGACGGTTCAAGCGGCTACGTACTATTTCCAAGTTCTTAGCGAGCTTCTCATATGGAAGATAGACGTCGGTGTCGAATTTGGACATAGCCACTTTGGCGGCAACTGCGCACGAGGCGTGGAAGTTGCGTGACTGAACATCGAATCCATATTGACCAACTTTGCGAGCCTAAAATGAAAAAAAAAATAAATAAATATATTCGTTTTATTTTGCAGAACATAAGAAACAACAGAGATCAAGATCGGAAAGTCTCATATTTTTTTTTTTTTGAAGAATACAATCAGCTAGACATGGGATTTTCAAATTTATCACAATTACACAACTCATGGGAGTATTATTTAATAACAAATAAGAAATTATTATTTTGCGAAGTTGATAAGGTTATCTTTCCATAAGAACTAATAATTATGAATACGATTTGTTATGCATCTACACACGACTATTATTATTAGTTATTTTTGGAGTCACATAAGAACTTAATCAGCTTTCAAAAAAAAAAAACGCAATTGAAACCGGGTTTTTTTTGGACAGGGTGGGTATCATATACTATCTTTACCCTATCTAAAAATTAGCACAAAGTTCTTACTTTAGACAAGACAAGATTTATAGATAAGATTATTTCACCAGGTTAATTGTACTGCTTGTTGCGAAATTGATTGCAGTTTATACGTTGTAATTTCATTTGACCAGTTTAAGATTTTGGTAAAACAAGGATGTTTATATTTATACCTATCTTTAGAGATTATTCAAGGATACCCGCGTGCTTTTCTAGTCTTTCTAAAAGATTCTCAATTTTTTTCTGAAGAATTCGATCGGCTATGGTAAGAGTAGTGTAAAAAAAATATCTTGACTCAATAGAAGGTGTCTTTCTCTTAATGGTATCACTGGAGCATTTACATATATATTCATTTGGGTAACGGGAACTACAAACAAAAAATCTAATGAATTAAATGATCCGACGAATTTGCTAAAAAAGATGATAAAAAAAAAACTAATTAACTAAAGTGCAGCTATTTACTTAAATAAAATAAATTAAATATTTATGACATTCGGTTCTAAGAATGGATAATTGTTTTATATAAATCTCAAAATTTCTTAGAACACTGATTTGTCATCAGAGCTTGAAGAATAACCATCAGAAGGAATAAATTATAACAAAAACATTAACATAAACATGGCAATGACGCACGGAAATGACGCCGAATGGTATTTTATGAAAATTAAATAAGTCCAGAAATTTTGAAATTGAAATTTTTTGAAAAAAAAACACAATTAATACGAATGCGAAAACAATCTCAATTTACTACTATCCGTCATGCATGAAATTCGTTAACGTTCCAAATAGAGTTATGTGCAACAGGCCCATATAATTACATATAGTATGATATACTTATAATGTACATACATATATTTGAATGTATATAATTTTTGATACATATTTTAATTTTTAAAAAATAATTTACAAAAACATAGTTTGTTTATGGTGGTGTAAAATTAATTTAGACAATAACTTAAGGTTATTACCTGCCAGGTAAAAAAAGTTAAATATAAAAATTAAGCTCATTTATGATGAGATAACGATAATTAAGAGCAATTTTAAATTAAAAAAAAAAAAAATTATATAGTTTTGTGTAGCAGAAGCTGTGAGCGGGTGAGCACTTCATCACCAAGAAACTTTATTCTATATATCCTTTGAAGATTGGCCAGATTGCAACGAAATGAAAATAATTTTCCGACGCGTCGAGGTTACACAGTGTGCATATGCCATTAGTATTTTTCTGAACTGCTGTTGCATTAAGAGTAACTAAGTAGTCCGCAACGAACTTTTAAAGTGAGAGAGATCATATCACGGGGGTTCGTGTCTTCGAAGTAGTTTGGCACATCAGAGTATAGAAGATTGGAATACTCATCATGAAATTTGGATTGTTAAGCGTCGCTGGTAAAACGATATACCCATAATAGAGCGCAGTACAACATAATAGCCCCAGACGGAACATCATACATTTTAATATTTTTAGAATGTTGAACCGATTTGTCCCTCAATAGTTTGCAAAATGTTTCGTTGATGGAGTTTTTTGGGGGGCTTGGTAAACATGTGGTTTAAACAAGAAGGTGCAAACGCACTAGCACGAGCCACAATGGATATTGTGAAGGAAGCGTTCCCTGGTCGCCCGTTTTGGCGATTTGGCATGGCCAGCATGATCACCCTATTCAACCACCCCAGACTTCTTTCTTTGGGACTACTTGAAATCGCGGGCTTATGCCAACAAGCCTCACACAATCGCACCAATTTAGAAGAATATTCGACATGAACAGTTATCACTGGAATTCTTGCGGAAAGTCATGGAAAATGCGATAAAACGGACACAAAACGGCACTTGTGAAAGGTCCCATAAGATTTACTATACCAAATGCTAGTTGCCCGGTGCCGGTAGCCGGTAGCCGGTTTCCAGGTATGAAATGGCTCTAAGCGTTTCGTATCAGCAAACGGCTCCAAGCCTCGAAATAGAACCATAACCGCCTTTTTTTCCTGCAGCAAATAGAATTTGCATTGTTTATTTTTATATTGTTGTAATAACTGGAATTCTTTCAACTTAATCGGATGCGAGTTTAGTCACCTACATATATGAACAAATTATTTGTTGTGCGGTGAGTCGCACGGGCAGACATTAGTTTTACAAGAATATTGATTTCGTCAAAAATAAGTTTTTTAATATTTTGATACCGTTTTCAAAACACCTACTAAAGTTGTAGATCTAAACATTTTTTTTACGCGAAACCAATACCTGTCTTATAGACAAACAATAAAATAATTATGTGGTAAACGTTTAAAAACGTGGTTTCAATTAAATGTTTAACACTTTTTAATTCCTAATAAATTATTTTATCATCTTAAGATTATTTTTGATTTGAAGGAAAACACATAAGCGCGACTTTCATAATTTAAAAAACTATTATCGCTATAATATATGTATATCTGCTTCTCCACAACCCGATGGCGATAATCTTTCAAACATATCTTCTTTAAAAAAAAGATTAACAACAGTTTATTTAACCCGTGTTGTCTTTAACGTGTATTGAAATCAAAATAATATTGTTAACATTAACATTTAGCAATTCTATTTTTAATCATTCACTTTAAAAATACCATCAACTTCAGTTTCAAGACCAAATCAAGTGCAAACTCAGTGCGTTGGTCCTGAACTATTTAAATATTTTCACATAACAAGACCGAGAAACTAATATTAGATCTATTTTAAGAATTGTATAGGTAGTGCTAGTGTTTGAAATAAACAAGACAACAATTTCTTTAATAAATAAAATTTTAGCATCGAAGCATTTATGTATAATTTGCATAACTAAAGCTAAGAGAATATCAATTGCATAACACATTACACTTTAAACTAAAAAATAAGCAATGAAACGTATCAATTATCTAAAAAGAAACAGACATACAGACATACCTACATACTATATAGACAACGTTGTTAGGTACTTCCGAATGCAATGTAAACAGCAATCAATTGTAATTCTTAACCGTGAACAAAAACTTTCTCAAACTACACAAACAAACAACGGCTTATCTCCTTTCAGAAAAGCTTTTTGTCTTCTGACCTTAGTTGCAGTTTCATCAGCTTAAGTTTAATTATGATAAATGTCTGGAGAAGTGCGGGAGGGTTCTTATCATCGCATAATACCTAGCTTCAATTCTAATGAAGATACAAAGTTACTAAAAAGCTGACTACATTGTTTTCAGTCAAGACACTAGGCCAATATGCGTAGTTATAATGTTATAACCCAGAAGCATCCAATAAATCAATAAGCTTAAGCAAAGTGGCACCTGCTTCAACTTTTTGTTTGTTCCACAAAAATGTGTCGTTCAATCTGTGATAACTGATAAGAAATCTTTCAGCCATGTGATGTCGAATTGTCGACAAGAAGTTTCGATTCTGAGTTTGATGACGACGCAGAGAAGTGTTGCCTTTGGCTGATCTTGATTTTCAAAATCTCTGATAATTGGCCAAAACCGAAAGTGACCCTCGAAACAAAAAAAAAAATTAATCGAAAGTTCAGCGACCCACGTTTGGCAAGCAAAAAAGAAAAGAATTGAAACAAAAAGAACTCAAGAGAAGACGAAAAATTCGCTAGGACGTCCGTTCTAGGTGGTTAGATAACCAATTTTATGTAAATTGAGGTTATGTGGGCGAGAAGATTAAAGAATTTTCCCCAATATCTGCAAACATCTATTTCAGAAAATTGTTATCCCTTTTTTTGGAATTATGTTCCTGGAGAGATTGCATTACAGAAAAACGGATATGAATATTTCTATATAAGTGCAAAAAAATATGAGGTAACATCAAACTATATGCACTTACCTGGCCCTGCAATATTCTCAAAGATGCAGCCATAGTTAAAAAAGGATTGATTCCTTGGGAAATATGATAAAGCACTGGTTAAAAATCACAACACTCGAGAGCTTAGGTAAGAGCTCTTTTCTACAAGTTCGGATTTAATAGAAATTTTTTTTTTGCACAAAAAATTCAACTTTTTTACGACACCGGACGAAATCTTCAGCCTTCTCAGCTGGAAGATTTTATATTCTGTCTGAATTTGAGTGCAATTGGTTAGCTCGTTGGGCCATTTTGTTATACAACCAATTTGATTGAGTGGGAATTTATATGCGATATAAATGACATCTAGTGGGTGATGGAATTCTATTCTCTTGTTTTGTTAAGCTGCAACTACACTGTTTTTTTCTGTTCAGTTTATTTTTTCGTTTACTTCTCGAGCACACATTTAAAATTACGAAAAGTTAAAATTTTACTATCGCCCACCCTATGTTTGCTTGGTTATTTATTTGACAACATTGGAACTAATAGTCTTACACGTAAATACAACAACAACTTAAATCCATATGGGCTTAGCTAAGTCCACATAATTATCGGGACTACTGTAAGTCAAAATTGACGTTTTTGAATGCTGGTTGAACAATTAAATTAAAAAAGGACGAAGGTAAATAAATATGTTTTTGTGTCTGAAACAATTCATTGATTATTAACCCTTCTTTCCTATGAGTTTTCTTTACTTTTAAGGCTTAACTACATAAGCCCAAAAAGTGAAAAAGTACAAAAGTGAAAATTTTCAAACTCATTTTGGAATAGTTTTTCCCACTGGAAAACTTATAAAAATGATGCAGAAAGCTTAAATTTTGGTTTAAAAAAAAATTTTTATATTCTTTTTCACAAAACAACTGCGCTAGCGGGAAAAAAAATATTTTTACTTTTGCACAAAAGTACTTTTTGGCTTACCCTGAGGCCACACGAGCAAGTACTGGCAGGCAAGTTGGGTTCATACATTGCCTGCCAAATTCGTATCTGTGTACTGGCTGTGACGTAGGTGGCACTCCACTTGCCAAGCAAGTTGCTTGCAAGTAGGTCGTTCTTTTTCTCTACTATAGTAAACAATTTTGGTTGATCTTTCAAACAAAATGGATTGAAAAAATCAAAATACATTTTTAAAGAATATTAAAGAAAAATGCAAAAATGGTTAACAAACTTTAATAATTGAAATTATGGACAACGAAACATAAGAGGGAATAACATATACTCTAACTAAAATTCATGTACCAAAAAAAACTACAGACGTCAAAATACATTTTGTTAGTCCCCTTTCACACGAGGAAACAAGTTGCTGGAGATTTTTTTGACGTTTCCTTTTAATTTCCTTAAAAATCTCCTTTACCTTTCACACGAAGAAACAAAATTGTGGAAACTTTCTGTTGTTTCCTTTTAAAATAGCTTGGTTGAACACACTCTACTGTGTGTGTGAAGAGGAATGTCAAAAAAATCTCCTCGAATCGTTGACCGGGTAGATTTCATTTTCCCCTCTTACTTCTTGCCCTTCTCACCAACAAACTGAATGTTGCCAGCAACTGAGTTTCCTCGTGTGAAAGGGGACCTAGCTATCCGTCTGTTAAGCCTAGTACGCTGCTGATGCGAAACGAAATTTTTCGGTGGTCTCCAACACGACAGCGAAATGCTTACGAAAACCACAGCGAAAAAATGACAACTGAAAGCGTCACCAATTGCAAACAAAAAAACTAACACAAACGCAAAAAAACCACAGAAAGCCATGTTGTATTGAAAGAAACAACAAATACAAACACGAACCAACCTCAAATGTCACTTTTCCGCACACAATTAATGTCCCGGGCAATTAATTGAGTGCGAAAAAGAGCGGAGACCTCTCCAAATAATCTGCTACAATTATCGATTTCGCTCATCGAACAGCGTACTGCAAAACGAAAAGGAGGACGAAATTTTTCGTTTATGATTTCGTTGTGTTATTTTTGTATGGGATTTTTCGTTTCGCATCAGCAGCGTACTAGGCTTTAAGCACAAAACTTTCAAATTCCATTGAAGGTTGTAAACGATGTCAATGGATAAAAAAACCTCTAAAAATCCGAATTGTTTTCCATTTTATTTTCCGCTCCGGAAAAATGGATTTTTAGGGCAATCGGTTGACATTTGGAACGAAATATTCTCGATAGGATCAAATATAATTTTTCCCCTATCTGTCGGGCCATAGACTTTCAAATTCCATTAAAGGATGTCTACGATGTCAATGGATTAAAAAACCTCTATATATCCGAATAATTTGAAATTTTATTTTTTGAAAAGGGCAATTTTAGAGCTTTTTGGTTTTTTGTAACGAAATATTCGCAAATGTCAAATATTCTACGATCAAGCAATGTTAAGTTTCGTATGAAAGTCAATTTTAAAATTTTTAAAATGCAATCAAATTCCACACTAAATTTATTTTAACTTCTTTTTTGAACAAAATCTAATTAATTCAGAAATTTAAATAAAAGGAACGATGATTGTTGACTATAGTTAAAAAAATGAACGCCCTACTTGCTTCTCTACTGGCTGCTCAACTGGCTTCGAAAAAGGCAAGCCAGTTGACGAGCAAGTTGCTTGGGTTTATATGTGTTAGTGAAAAAATGTGTATGTATTGGAACTTGCTTGCCAGTAGAGGCACGTGTGGCCTCCGGGTTATGTAGTTAAGCCTTTCCTTGTAAATTTGTATTTGTGTTGATACTTTTCTTCTTTTTTCGATCTTACTATTTTTTTGTTAAACCGCTGATCAACAAATGTCGTGAATAAATTTGCCTATCTGTGTACGCTTTATCTGTCAAAAAGATTGCACCTCACTCTTGCGGAATCGCATAATTTAATGTGTACACTGATTTATGTGCAAACAGAAAAAACTCATGCCTGATTCACAATGCGACGAGGAAACGGGACGTGAGCGTGACGAGAACCGCTGTCATTTTTTTTTAGTTACAAAATCGACGCCCAATTCACAATGCAGCGAGAGTTTTTACGACAAAAATACATTTTTGTAAAAAAAAAATCAATAAAATATAAACAAAATACCTTATAAAACAATAGATTTATCAATAACTTTATTTGTTAGACACAATTTGATTACATCTCTTGTGAAAAATCTGGAAATTACTTAGGAAAAATGAAAATCGTCGTCACGTCGCGTCTTTTTTTCAATTTTTCGAATTCTAAGGTAGAACCGCACTAGGCGGAACTGCACTTCAGCGACACCGTGCGCACTTTCGCACGAAACTGAACGAAACTTCACGTCGCGACACAGTTGGTCAGATTACCAACTTTGTCGCATAGTGTCGCGTCGTGAAGTGCAGTTGTCGCTTAGTGCGATATAGCTCATACAATTTCCCACAAATAAGTCGTGAATTTCAATTCCGCTGAAGTGCAGTTCCGCCGAGTGCGGTCCTAGCTTTAAGGCTGACCCAAACCAACGCGAAATATTCGCGCGAATATGCGACGACTGAAAAATGTTCGAAGATTCGCATCGCGCCAGTGTGGGTGCTCCCATTAATCTCCATGTAAATAAATTAAGACAGGCGGAAGTTTCGTTGTCGCGCCGAATATTTCGCGTTGGTTTGGGAGAGCCTTTAGCGTGAGGTGACGACGAGAAACGCCGCATTGTGTATATCCAGGTATGCTTTCATTGTTTGAAATTGGTTTGACCACTACAACGAGTTCTCGTCACTCTCACGTCTCGTTTCCTCGCCGCATTGTGAATCAGGCTTCACGTTTGCGGAATTGGGCCCCAGGAATTTGTGACTTGTGCAAATTCGCAAGAAATTTCACGTTGCCAAACAGACCTAAAAATTCATCAAATGTGTCAAAAAAGTGTCACTTTTTTTTTGTTTTTCAAAATTTGAATCAAAAGAATGAACCTACTTGTTTCCTACGAGTTGGACTAAAATTTATTTATATTTCGGTAAAAATTTCCTTGAGTAATTATTTTTTTAAGATTTTTAATGAAACTATTAAATTGTTTACTATAATTGGTTCTTTTCACTTTCATTTAAATAGATTTATTTAATTGTTAAATATAGGTAGGTATACAAGTATTAAACCAGCCAGTAAAGAGGTTGTTTGAAGGAAAATAAACACTGGAATTATTTCAATTCTGAAATAAGTTTAAATGATTGTTATGAATGTTGAATGTTCTCTGTAGCTAACTCTTGATTTTAAGCATAGATAGCCAAACACAAATGATTTGAATTCTTCTGGTTTTCCAACACTAGGCATACAAAACTGCCAACATTTAATTGTGTGTATTGAAAACCATTGGGATACGATAATTGAATATTAATTGAACGAATTGGAATTTCTACAGGTAGTCAAAAATATCGTTTTTTGCTATGGTCTATCTACCTACTTATCTCAAGATTAAGAGATGTTAACCCCAGGCTTCCTAGTTGAGAGTTGCGACGCTAACGAAGAATCTTTCTGCATAAAAGTAGTAAAGTAAAGATTTAAAAAAAAGCCTGAATCATTAAATCTTTAGTAATTTACGTAATGTCGAACTTTTCTTGTTGTGAAAAGACGAGACTGATTCTGGATTTTATCTCAGAATCGAAACTAGATCGTTGACACGTATCGAATTGATGATCCGTATTACCAAATGGCCACAGGCGAAACTATCGAAAAATCAGAAATCTAAATAGTCAGTGCTGAAATTTGATGAGTGGAACGCAAAGATTGGGTTCAGATTTCTGAGTCTGAGATCTCAAAAACCTGAATTGGATAGTTTAGGGTTCAGTTCATAAAAGTCCACACTACAGAACCTTAAATAATAACTTTTTTTTGGCAAATTATGCCTGTTATTGCTTCCACCTAAAAGATTTTCTGGAAGTTCTGAAGTTCTTTTGATTAGAACCATAGCAACTTTGTTGGCCTAAGTAGATAAAGTCCCATAACTACTTTAAAGTTACATATAACTGTCTATGTTGATGTTCTGCCCAAAAACGTGTCTGTTGTGTTTCTGCAATATTTATATTTCAATCTCAAGTTTCAACAAAATGCGATAAATAAAAAAATAATAATATTTATTTCAAGTAATTTAATTTATGGTGTGTAAATGTAGATACATGCTCAATTTACGCAGTCCATTTGAGACAACGTGTTTCCTGATGAGTATGCAGACAACGAATGGAACAGTACCTCGTGCCACAAGCAGTGCAACTGTACTTAGAAAAAACACCACAAACTGCACAAAAGTGTCGCGGTGGGTACTTGGAGGGCTTAGCTTGTGCAGTGAACCAATTAGGTGCTTCTGGTCGCAGTTGTTTCTCCTCCTCTAACAGCTGTTGTAGAGATTTTTTATATTTGGCTTTTGATTCCAGTGCTTTTCGTTTCGGTTTCTTCTCCTTGGTACTCTTGAGGCTATCGTGAAATTTTGGCAATTTCTTCGACATTACCAAGTCGGCATGCGGATCTTCGTGGAAATTATCCTGCTCCAGTGCTTCGAGAGCTTTTCTGGCACGACGCTCTCTAGCAGCCTCATCAAGAACACGCTTTTTATCTGCATCCTTAATTCTATTCGATTCACGTCCCGTCATCTTAAGTTTATTTTTTTTGTTTATTTAATTTAATTTATGGATCCTTTTCGTGCAAGGGGAAGCTGATTTTGTCCATTAAATCGTCAACACGAGCTTGTAGAGTTTCAACAATATCAGTTGATATGAATAAATGACCTTCGTCTAGGTCTTGGATGATGAATTTTCTTCCTAGAGCAAGTTTTTCGTCCAAGTGAAGAAGAAATTGTTTCATTGCAGGATCGCTGAAAGAAAAGAAGTCGTATAAGTATAAGTATAAGAACAAATAATGTCAAAAAAGAAGCCTCTGTCTACGGAGGAGAAGCGTATAAAAATGCTAGAGCTCTTTCATGAGTCGCAGGATGTTTTTCAGTTGAAAGATTTGGAGAAAATCGCTCCGAAAGAGAAGGGCATTGCTCAACAATCGGTTAAGATAGTATTGACAGAACTGGCTGATGATGGAATCGTCGATTCTGAGAAAATTGGAACTAGTGTTTACTACTGGGCTTTTCCAAAGTAAGTCGTTTAAGAGCTTAATGCAATAACCTTCCGATGAATTTGATTTCTTTCGTGAAGGAAATCAATCAGTGACTTGAGAACGAAACTTCGAGAAACGGAGGCAGCGAATGAGGAAGCTGACCAGAGAATAAAACAACTCGAGGAGTCTTTGGAAAAGTCTTCAGAAGCTTTGGAAAACATTGACGAATTGACAAGAATCCAGAACGAAGTTACACTCTTGAAAGTTGAGAAAACCGACTTAGAGAAGGAATTGATTAGTTTGGGAGAGAATGATCCAGAAATGCTGGAGGCAAAAGAAGACGAAATAAAGGTAAGCTGCAATTTGACGAATTTTTAAAGTCATAAGTAAGATTTATTAAATTTTAGAAACTTCTTGGAGCGGCGAATCGATGGACGGACAATATTTTCTACATCAAATCATGGTGCAAGAGGAAGTTTGGCAAGGAGGAGAAAGAACTAGATAAGGGGTTTGGTATACCAGAAGATTTAGATTATTTACAAGATTAAAATGATTATGCTTACCACTGAACAAGAACACCTTTCATAACATTTACCATTATTTAAGTTATTTCATTATTTTTGTTTTAATTTACAAAAAAAAACAAAAATTGAAGCGCAAATTAACTCAATTGCAAAAAAAAAACAACAAAAAAATCACTCGTGATATAAAAATATGACAGCCGAGTTGACTGACATCCGCTGTCAGTTTGTTGAATTCATGATACTAATGTCGTTTTCGAGTGGACGTTCGTAGCTACTCCTTTTTCACTCCTTTCACTCCAAATTTCCCATTTTCGATAGGGATGGAACAGTTCCTAGATCCAAACGAAAACGACATTATAATTCTATTTGTGTGTAGATTGCGCTTTACACAATTTTGAGAGGGTGCATAAAAATAATTCTGCGTTTTCAGTGGAGGTACCGAAGTGACTCATTTCCAAACTCACAGAAAATGGGTTTTCATATTGGGTGTTTCTTTATTTTTTCCGGATAAAGAATAAAAAAGACGGAAAAGGCAAAATATCTACCCAGAATATCCAGAAACGAATAAATAAGGAAACAGATCTTAATTGAAAGAATATCCAACTATCAGCTGTTTGTTTTCATGTCAAAAAATTATTTCTGATAGAAGAAACAAATAATTATTTGTTTTGCAAATTGTAAATTAATTTTACGCGCACGCATTTCCATTTCCATTTCATTAAATTTCTTTTCATCCATGGCAGAGGCAGACAAAATAACAATACCTAATTGTAACCAATGAAAAAAATGAAATGTATCTGTCAAAGTAGAGAATATTCCCAATGGGTGTGTTTCTTTATTTATTCCGAATATTCGGAATATCTGGAACACCGCTTTTGCGTTTCTTTATTCTCTGGAATATTTCGGATATACTTTTTTGTTGTTTCTTTATTCGTTCTAGAATTATTGGAATGCGTTCTTTCTGTTCCTAGTCAAGAGCTAGTGTAAAACTGTAAATGGAATATTCTCTACTTTGAGAGATACATTTCATTTTTTTCATTGGTTACAATTAGGTTAGGTTGTTATTTTGTCTGCCGTCTGCCTTTGCCATGGATGAAAAGAAATTTAATGAAATGGAAATGGGTGAGCATGTTTTTGTGATAAATATTTTTGAATCTTCATGATGCTTATGCGTGAGCGAAAAATTAATTTAGAATTTGCAAAACAAATAATTATTTGTCTCTTCTATCAAAAATAATCGCAAAATGATTTTTTGTGATGAAACCAAACAGCTGATAGTTTGATATTCTTTCAATAAAGATCTGTTTCCTTATTTATTCGATTCTGGATATTCTGGGTAGATATTTTGCCTTTTCCGTCTTCTCTATTCTTTATCCGAAAAAAATAAAGAAACACACCCATTAGCTGTGGCCCAACTAACTGGATTCTACTTTTGATTCTATTCGAAAGTTGAATCCGATTCTACATTCAAATGGTACTATGTATGAAAATAGAATCGGATGCCAGTAATGCCAATTATTTCCCACAAAATATCCGAATTTGGATCGAGTCTCGCATAGTCTTTGACACAAGGAAAAGTAAAAAAAAAAAACAATAAGCAATATAGAGCTTCTGTCGGAGCAATAAACTATTGAATTTATTGTGAAACTTTTTATTAAAATAACAATATCTTAATACAAGAAACGTAGAAAGTGTTGCAATTTGGGTTAATTTCGATACAAATTCAACGCCCGCGGTTTAGAGGCAAATCCATTTGTGTTGTTTTGTGTTTCTTTTGTTTAACTTTTTCCATCGGATTACGTACCTACATGGCTCTTATGTCGTTTTCGAGTGGACGTTCGGAGCTACTCCTTTTTCACTCCTTTTACTCCAAATTTTCCATTTTCAATAGGAATGGAACAGTTGCGAAATCCAAACGAAAACGACATTAAATATCACTACCACAGTGGTATCAGTATTTAAATCATTAAACATATTCTTCCGTTTCGATTGTTTAAATTGGGTTAATTTATTGAACAAATATAATGGAACTGATGCATCTTCATTTCAACGGTTTTTGACAATTCCCCGTGCAGAAAACATTATATAAATAGTTTTATGAAATATTGAATAAAAGATTTACAATTTTAAATTTCCTTTTACTTTAATTTTCAAAGAAAAGTTCCTTTACTCAATCTACTCGCAAACACATTTGATATAGAATGAAAATTTGCGAATTCGAATGACTGAGGTTTACTTTCGAATTATATAGTACGAATAAGTTTGCGAATTTAACAAAAAAGAGCTGGCATTACTAGAGTTGTTCGATTTTCGTATATTAGAATTTGTTATAGAGTTACAGAGTTCCGATTTTGCGAATCCGATAATTTTAACTATAGAATCGAATTACATAGTAGGGGCCCTGGATATACACGAGGGAGCTATTTTAGCATAATCGCAATAATTAAAAAAAAAATTGCTGAAATATAAAAATAAATAGAAAGTAGGGTATTCATGCAACAACATAAATTTCCGCTTTGCAGAAAAATATAACTTTCCGCAGGACCTTTGCATGAACACCCCTTAGAAATACTTGTGAAATTTCACACCACAAATGTCATTTCTAAATTTATGTTTATCTTCAACGCTTTCCGCATCAAATTGATGAGATAAATTTCCATTTAAATTTTTATTTTCACAAAGCAAAGTTCACACAAAATTCAAGAATTATAGCATCTGTAAAAATTTAGCTCGTGAATTAATGTGCCGAACAATTATATTGTGCGCTAGATTTTGTCAGATAGACATGTACAGTAATAAACAAACATTAGATTTCTTAGCGTATCACTCGGCTAAAATGCTTGGCTGAAGTTTAGCTTGCCTACATTTTGGAGAGAATTTTGTATGAAAACGAAAATTCTCTCCAAAGTTTAGCCAAGCTAAAATTTAGCCAAGCATTTTAGCCGAGTGGTACGCAGCACCAGCTAAAAAACTCAAATTTTTGTTTCATGCTGTACCTAACTATCTGTCAAAATTTAGCGCACGAAATAATTGTTCGGCACATTAATTTTCGAGCTAAATTTTGAAGGTTTCTGTAACTCTTGAATTTTTTGTGAATTTTGCTTTGTGAAAATAAAAAGCGACGTGCGGTTAATATTTGGAAACCAACTATTTATCTCAGGCAAAGAAAAGAATCCATTTTATTTGGTTGAAATTACTTGGAATAATGAAAAAAAAATTCTTTGAAATTGTTAAATAACATTTTTTTCAGATAACAGTTATTCTCTTTGACATATTCTCCACAACGCTCTTACGTCAAAAGCCTAGTACGCAGATCGCGCTAAATTTTAGCTTCCACTTTTCTCTCCAAACATCAGCTAAACCCCTAGCTAAATTTTGACATGAGAGCGTTGTGGAGAATATGTCAAAGAGAACAGCTGTTATCTGAAAAAATTTATATTTAACAATTTCAAAGAATTTTTTTTTCATTATTCCAAGTAATTTCAACCAAATAAAATGGATTCTTTTCTTTGTCTGAGATAAATGATTTGTTTCCAAATATTAACCACGTCGCTTTTTATTTTCACAAAGCAAAATTCGAACAAAATTCAAGAGTTAAAGAAACCTTCAAAATTTAGCTCGAAAATTAATGTGCCGAACAATTATTTCATGCGCTAAATTTTGACAGATAGTTATGTACAGTATGAAACAAAAATATGATTTTTTTAGCTGGAGCTGCGTACCACTCGGCTAAAATGCTTGGCTAAATTTTAGCTTGGCTAAACTTTGGAGAGAATTTTGTATGAAAACGAAAATTAAGCGCGATGTGCGTACTAGGCTTAATGAACAAATAATTCCACAATATTGTGATGGAGAATTCTGCGGAAATTTTTTCTAAGAATATACAAAATTTTGATTTAAAAACTCACTTATCAATAAACAATTAGTTTTTTTTATGTAAAAAAAATATTAATTTGTTCGTGATCAAAATTAATCACCACAAATCAACCACCAACCAGAGCGAAAATTATAAAGTTCAACCTCTATGCATAGTACTTCAACATTTCCCCCACCACTATCACTTTATTCTTAATTTTCAGATGCGAATTTTTGGCTGAAAATTCAGATGAAACTTAAGCAAACGGAACTAAAAGTCATCTAACTTTTTATCGCAGCTGGCCAATCAGGAGCTCCAAAAATTCAGATATCTGAAAATTCAGATATAAAACGTAATGCGTTGATCGCGCCCATTGTTTATATAAGGGGTGAGATTTACACAGAAGTGGTTCAATGCTTGTGTTAACTTTCTTGTACGATTTTCCATTTTTTAGAAATTCGTTTTCACTTTGGTGTTTTGATAAGTTTTACACATTTTAGTGAACAAAATACCAAACAGACCTATACTATCAGTTATGAGCAAAACTTTCACTCAGGATCGATAAACTGAAGGTACTACACTTTATAATGACGTTTTTGACAATTATATTTCCAGGTTGAAAACGGTTGGTTGGCAGATATGATGTGAGCGTGACGAGAACTCGTTGTAGTTGTCAAACAATTTTTTGTCTTAAAAACGCTCGCTGTATTATTAATTGGGCGACGATTTTGTTAGTAGAAAAAGATGACAGCGGTTCTCGTCACGCTCACGTCCCGTTTTCTCATCGCATTGTGAATCAGGCATATGACAATGTCCTTATGGTCCTCTGCCACCAAATGCCAGAAGTGTCAGTGTAAAAAAAAAATAACAAACTGACAGCACTCCCTGGTTGGAAAACAAAACCAAATATCAAAGGTACGCAGGCGAGCCAAAAAAGTCGTGTGTTCAATAAAGCCCGAACCACACTACCTACTCTCGTGTGGTGTGTTGGGGAGTAGTGTGTCGCTATCGTGTGATGTGTTGTGTCGAAATCTATGAAATACATTGGAATGACAGCGACACACTAACTCCACACCACACCACACGAGAGTAGTGTGGTCCGGGCTTAATAGTGATTTGTTTTTTTTTGTCAAATACTTGAAAAAATGTTCACTAAAGTGTATAGACTGTAATTTATAGATAAGTCGATCTCAAATTTACGTTTCACTTCCAAATACAAAAAATAATCAAATGACCGGATTTTTAACACTGCCAAGCGCATGTAAATATTTTCCAACCGGGGACTTTTTTTTTGTTTTTAGACGTCAAATTAGAAAGAGAAAAGACAAATCTTGGAAGAGCTCTATATGCTGACTCGCCGGTGGCGAAGCAGGACTATTCAGTGCCGAACTTTCACCGTTGGACACTTCACCACCAGATTTTCACAACCAGACTTTTAGTGCTTGGAAATTTCGTTACAGCGGTTTCGCCATTGGGTAGTTCACGGTAGTTCTTTCAACACTAGACTTTTAAACGCTACCTGCAGATAGGTATGCAGTGTTCATTAAGGCTGCCCCAAACCAACGCGAAACATTCGCGCGAACTTGCGACGACTGAAAAATGTTCGAAGATTCGCATCGCGCCAGAGTGGGTGCTCCCATTAATCTCCATGTAAATAAATTACTTTAAGGCCGCCTACGATAGCATAGCCAGGGTAGAACTTTACAAAGCCATGAGAGAATTCGGCATCCCAAACAAAATTGACACGACTATGTAGGTTGACCATGACCAACGTAACAAGCCAAGTAAAAATAGCCGGATTGCTATCCAAACCAATCAACATCTTTAATGGACTCCGACAAGGGGATGGTTTGGCCTGCCTCCTCTTCAACCTGGCGTTGGAGAAAGCAATCCGTGACTCTGGCACGGCAACAAGAGGGACCATCGTCAACAGGTCCAGCCAGATACTGGCTTACGCAGACGACATCGACATCATCGGAAGAACTGAGCAAGCTGTACATGATTCCTTCATCCAGATCGAGCAGGCGGCACAAAATCTGGGGCTGCACATTAGTGAAGGTAAAACAAAGTACATGATGGCGTCGAATGCGAGAGGAACAAACAATCAAGGTAGCGGAGCACGAATTTGAAGTGGTGCAATCCTTTAAATACCTTGGGTCAATAGTAGCAGCCGATAACAATATAGAAAAAGAAATACGCGGGCGGCTTCTCAAATCCAACAGAGCCTACTATAGTCTGTCAAAGCTCTTCAAATCCAGAAATCTCACCATAACTTCAAAACTGCTGCTGTACAGGACCATGGTCCTGCCAGTACTCACATATGGATCCGAGACTTGGGTGGTTAGCAAAAGGCACTCCGACCTCTTAGCCGCCTTCGAGAGAAAAGTCTTAAGGAGAATTGTTGGCCCTATTTGTGAGGAAGGACGATTCCGGGGACGCTACAATCATGAATTGTACGCAATCTACCTTGAAGCAGATATCGTGACAAAAATTAAGCTCGGTAGACTCCGGTGGGCAGGGCACCTAGCTCGCATGAGCGAAGAGGAACCTGCTCGGAAAGTTCTTTGTGGTACATTCTATGGTAGACGACAGCGTGGTAGACCATGCTTGCGCTGGAGAGATGGCGTAGACCAGGACGCCCGGAGCCTTGGGGTGCGCAACTGGATGGCGGCGGCTCGAGACCGGGATGGGTGGAGAGACTTGTTGAAGGAGGCCAGGACCGGACCCCGGTTGTCGAGCCGACGATGATGATGAAATAAATTACGACAGGCGAATGTTTCGTCGTCGTTCTGAAATATTCGCGTTGGTTTGGGAGAGCCTTTATTCTGTTTCTTTTGGGATAAAAATGTGGTTAGTCACAATAGGACAGAGATTTTTTGCCAAGACTGCTCTTAAACGATGCAATTTCTTTTTGCGATTTTTAAGCACGCAGGCGACGTATGTGGTGGCCGGGGTAAACGAAATTGCCTTTACGAAAAAACGTAAAAACAACTAGTTTCTATTTAAAATAAAAAAAGAACAAAAAGACGAATTGGTAGGAAAAAGTTGATAATATTACCAAGCAATTGGATATATTGTAACTGGGACGGAGATTCAGGATCTGGGACAAAGGTTCTGGATGTGGAAGTGGATCTGAAACCGGGACAAAAGTTTGGGAGGCGGGTCTGGAACTTGTACAAAGGACAATTTTTATTTTTTGGAAACAAAACATTTTTCATAAACTTATATATATATATACTTATATATATATATATATTGATAATACAAAAATTATATGAAAATTCATTAATTTTGTTACGTTTTTTCGTTTTCTAGACAATAACCAAAAACTATGCATTAATTTACTTTCCCTTGATCTCTTTTAGTTTACTGTCTCTTTTAATTTTGTGTTATATATAATAATTCAATGTTAAAAAAGAATAGTTTCTTATTTTTTGAAATTGCTTATTATAACTTAAGATAATTTTATGCATTGCAATGTAAAGTGAAGTCTTGCTAAACAACCGAATTTCTGTACCTATATGTTGCAATTTTCATAAAGATCAATTTGCTATTATTTAGTGCGTTTAAAAAATAAAAAAAATTGCCTCCCACCAGTAAAAAATAGTGTTATTAAATGATTTTATAGTACTTTCGATCATTTATTTTTAATTTGTCATTTTTTTGCAAAAGTTTCTGTTTTGCACAATTTCCTAAATAAAATGCAAATGATTAATTAATAAGCCGAAAAAAAGACACGATTTGTTATTTTTGTTATTCAACACAATATAAATGAATTCTTATTGTGAATTAACCATTTCAACCAAAAACTACCTACTTTGCCAATTTGGAACATCCACCAGACTTCAGTGCCAAACAAGTAACAAAAAAATGAATAGTTTGACAGAAAAATATGTAGGGAAAACAAAAACATGTGATTGTGATTGGTCGTTATTTGTTTTCCCTACATATTTTTATGGCAAAATTAGAAAGAGAAAAGACAAAGATAGTTTCTGGAAAAGCCTAATACGAAAATAAAATATCCAGCCAGCCAGCACTCAAATATTGATGACTTAAATGGCAGCACTCAAATATCCAACACTGAATCGGCGGTGGTGAAGTGTCCGGCTATCAATTTTCGGTGGCCAATAGTACCGTACCGCGCCGGTGGCGTTGGCGTTAGCGTCGGCGAGACATTGACAGATGTCTTAAACTTCGATATCTCTGATGCGAGAAACAGATTGGCACAGCAACTTCAACAGCAATTTTGACAACCGCATCACTCATTTTAGAGCTAGTGGTTTTAAATGGCTTTGAATACATTAACACAGCAACATCGACATCGACATCAACGTTAGACCTAAACCCTAAATTCGATGTCGCTGTGCAAATGATGCCAACTTTAAAGCGAAGTTTTTCAGGTTTATCAACACTAAAAAATGAAAATCTGACAAATTTTGTGTATGTTTTTATGCTTTCAAAAGCGCTGTTCACGTTGGTAATCTATTTTACATGAGTTTTGATGTCAAAGTTTTCGTTGCTGCCAAAGTTGCTGTTGAAGTTGATGTGCCAATCTGTTCTCGCTTTGACAACTTCGAATTTGGCTGACCATGTCTTAATCCGCTGACTATCGCAATTGTTTTGCATACAAAAAAAAAAAAATAGTGTGAGGAATACAAAACCTTTTTGCATGCATACAGAGAATAATTTTCATTTCTAGTCTTCTGTTTATTTGATTAGGTAATTTAAAACACTATCACCCCAATAACAAATACATGCTTAGTTGTCTTCTTACTCACAAACTATATAAATATCGTTTGAAAAATAAACTTAAAAATTCATTCATCGCATTAAAAAAGTTTGTTAAATTCTTTTTCAAATTCAAATTCATTAAAATTGACAGAAAACAATAAAATAAGTACCTAACCTGCACTTCAACTTCAACTTCAGTTATCACAAGTAGGTACCTACTTAAACTCCAGTAGGTCTATCTTTTTATCTTTCTAATCCAACTTCCTCACATGCAAAATAATAGAATTGGATCCTTCTACTTTTCTTTCTGTTTGAAACCAAAGGTTCTTAATTTAAGCTGAGAGCTTTACACTTTTCCATATCACCTGGCAAGAGCATGATTATATGTACATGTACAATTTTAACCCCCCCGAAGAGCAACACAACATATCGAACCCATAACAATAAATTGATGAACCATCCGCAGTGTACGTTCCATGTTTCCCATCTTACCTGCTCCTGCTACACAGACTAGTTGTTTCAGAAGTGCAGCAAAAGATTTCAATTATCAAGCACTTCTCTGGATGTTCAGTTCATAGCAGGTAAGTACATGAGTGCTAAGGAATTTCCAAAGATTTCCACATTTCCACATCGTTTTCTCAAGTGGTTCAATTCTTAGTTAAGTGCTTGCATCCTTGTGCTTCTGTTAACCCTTCGTGGGTGTCTGGATGGGTGCAAACTCACCCCATCATTGGGTTTGCCGAAAAACTTTCTAAATATTTGCCAAAACTTACAAAAAAAAAAAAAACGAATAAAAAAAATATCTTTGCATTCGCATTCACATTCGCACTCGGAAAGGTCTGGGACATGGGACCGTGGGAATTCTAGGCAAAGCTGTAACTGGCAGTTGCGAATGCCAATGTTATTCCATGTGTACTGTTCTGTAGGTATATATGGCCTAGAGAATTGTATCCTCTGTCCTGGCTAATATTCAAAGACGTTGTGTATTATTAGGAGGGGAATAGAGATGAAAGTCTGCTATCGGGTTGTAGGTACTCATTTAAAAAAAAAAAAATTTTTTCGGTTGCTGTTGAAACTTAAGGGAGTCCCTTTTTGCTTTCCATTCGCTTGGCATGGTTTAATGCGATTTCTTCGGTAAATAGCTTAAGTTGATTTATTCGAACGTGTTTGTGCTTCTCATACAAATGCCATCATATTCTAGAGGGTCATCGAAACGAGTAATACATTCTAACTTACTGCCAGAGAACGAGAAGGGACCTATAGGCTTTGAACTCAAATAATATTACTCGAAATGTCCTTAAAACAACAAATTTTGAAAAAAGTGATGCCACTCTTAGCTGACAGACCTAGAATTGAAAGTATGTAAATTGTTAGGACAGTATGATCATAACTGCGGTAAAAAAATGTTCAAAATTCAGATTAACTTTATTTTTTTTTTAGGAAGCGAATCCAGACATGCCAATTATAACAGTTGTGGTTTATAAAAGTAGTGTTTATGCGGCCCCGCAGCGCAATAAAAGGGCCCTCCGCCGGTGTGGGCATTCTTCAGGCTCCCAGAGTTTTTTTAAGTCACGCGAAGAGCGTTAACGCACGGCCATTTTTAATGGCGAACAACTGTTATAACTGTTATAACTTGGCATGTCTTCAGTCTCATCCTTTTTTTAAAGAAAAAATACAACTTAAGCTGTGGCGGCTTCTTCACGGTAATACCTATGTTGTTGACATTTGCAAATAACTCAAAATAATGTGTTGCCATACCTAATTAATTTTGATGCTCCTGTTCACTCAAATTTCCGAATTTATGATAAACTTGCATTCAACAGTCACAATTGCCAACTGTAAGCAATGTTCAGCAACTTAGTTGCAAGGTGACACAAAACTCACATCCATCCACTTTTACTCATAAGTATGGACTAAATTCCCTTTAAAAACAGTTCCAACCCGTCTTGATATTTCTGTTATCATTCCTAGTTTAAACTTTATTGATCTGTGTATGAACTATAGGAAGTACTAACACACACACAGTAATCTTCGACTTGGACTAATCCAGCATTATGCGTTTGAAGTAGAAGAAGACACAGTGGCATCACTGGCTTCGACTATACCTACCTTTATTTCTTATAGGGATTTTTCGGCGACAACTGGAGCACAAAAATGTAGAAAAAGGACATCTTTCGGCTTGAATATACAATACGATTATGTATTGAGAACTTTATTTCTTTTTTCTAGACAAATAAATATTCATATAAATGAGATTTGGCAGTTGAATCCATTTTTTTAATACAAAAAAGTTGATAAATCGTATTGGTGGTATGAACTTTTCAACATTAATTTAAAATGAAACATTTAGGTAAATTAAAATGTTGGCAATAAAAATGTAATATACAACACATTTTTGGTATTCCATAGATATTATTTTTGTTCCAATCTGATATGATTAATGTTTAGCGAATAGCGGGCTACTTGATGACAATGCTTTGTTATTCAATTTATTGCTCTCTTTTAGCCCAAAAGAAAGCACGTGTGATTAGACCATGGCATGATCTACTCTTCATCAGATCATAGCGCTTGTCTGAGTTTATAGCGGATCCTATAAGTAGAGTCTCTAATGTTCGGATTCACAAATATTTAACAGGCTTTTAAATTTTTAAATGAAGCATTTTGTATGGAACAAACGTCACTTTAATCTTTAAAAGCCTGTTAAATATTTAAAATTGCTTTATGAAATCGGCTATAACTGTCTCAAAGTAAATGCAGTTTATGGTAACCTTCTGTCCAAGACGTGCGACAGTCGGTGTTAACTATATCCTCTGCTATGCCTATTTTGAAAAATTCATAGTCGTATAAATCCTTTTATATGTTTATACGGATTTCTACATTCCAAAAAATTCAAAAACTTTACATTTAAATTCTATTTCCTTAAAAAAACGCATTGATCCATTTTTGTATTTACAAAAAAAAACTCAACTACAATTCAATCAGTACCAGCACCATTTCCGTCGAGCCTAAACAACGAGGAATGAACTCGATTATCTAAAGCCTCAATGCCGACGTTCCATAAACATAGATCCTTAACATGCCATCACCAACACACACACATTATTTCGACGAAGTACATTAAATTCAATTCAAATTACGAATAGAAAATGAGTGAAAATTTAACAGCGAATGATTCAATTTAAAAAATCCATTAAAACTAATGATAAAATCGCAACAAGTTTGTTAGAGATAGGTATAGGGAAAGGCAGAAGCAGAAGGATTGTATGAGTTCAAGCTAAAACCATATAAAGGTGAATTTAGATTAAGTAAGGTCAGTGGCGGATTAGCTCTCTTGCAGGGGAACCAATCGTACGAAATACATTATTTTCAAGGTACGTATGTATACATTTAATTTTTTGAAGAATCACAAAATGTTTATTGTTTATCATTTATGATGAAAAAATCATAAATTGTCTATACGTCCGCAAGCATTCATTCTGTCCATCGAACTAAAGGGTGTTTTTTTTAGAGGTATAGAACTTTGAAATGGAATAAAACGGAGATGATTTTTCTAAATTGATATGAAATTTACTTTATTCGAAAGATACTCTTCTGGCATTATAATTTAAATATCATTTCTGGCATATGACCGCCACGGCTGGCTCGGCGGACGTAGTCTAATCTGGAGGTCCAATTTTCGATGACTTTTTCCAACATTTGTGGCCGTATATCGGCAATAACGCGGCGAATGATGTCCTCCAAGTGGTCAATCGTTTCGGGCTTATCGGCGTAGACTAGCGACTTCACATATCCCCACAGAAAATAGTCAAGCGGCGTTAAATCGCACGATCTTGGAGGCCAGTTCACGGGTCCGTAACGTTAAACTTTATGCGGTTACCAAACGTTTCCTTCAATAAATCAATTTTGGGACGAGCTGTGTGACATGTTGCGCCGTCTTGTTGAAACCATAGCTCCTGCACATCATGGTTGTTCAATTGATGAACGAAAAAGTCAGTAATCATGGCTCTATAGCGGTCACCATTGACTGTAACGTTAAGGCCAGCATCGTTTTTAAAGAAGTACGGACCAATTATTCCACCAAACCATAAACCACACCAAACAGTTAGTTTTTGTGGATGTAACGGTGGCTCAACATACACTTGAGGATTATCATCACTTCAAATACGGCAATTTTGTTTATTAATGTATCCATTCAGCCAAAAGTGAGCTTCATCGCTAAACAAAATTCGCTTATGAAAATTGGGATCAACGGCAATCTTGTTTTGGGCACAATTTCGAACGTTGTTCAGGCGTCAGTCTATGCATGTTGAAATGGCAAACCAAACTACAAATATATCACTTGACAGCTGACAAAATGGCCGCCAAACTTAAAATAGTGTTGCCAACTTAAAGTTATATCCCTCTAAAAAAAACACCCTTTATAACTAATCCAAATTTAAAGATTTGCTCTAAATTTGATACAAATTCACTGATTTAATTCAAAATCGGAATTGGAAGCTCGAAACACGAATCTGAAACCACGACTTGATCGCACGAACTTGCTCTCATGGTTAACAACTGTTTGTAACCACACATTGAAGATGCATAATGTATATAAATAAGTAAGAGTGAAAAATACCCAAATAAAATATATACTAAGGATTTATGTTGTTTTAATAAAGAACTGCACGTTAGGAAAAAAGTCTTATTGAATGTATAGAGACTCTAAATAATTCTGGTGCACTGTGCGTGTTTTGGGAGGACGCCGTAAATCAGTGTTTTTGAGTATTAGTTTTGATCAGCTAGCGATATATTTTGAAAAGCTTTTACTACCTGATCCAAACCAAAAAGGAATAAGTTTTGCACTCCCTAATGTTTCGGTACCAGAGTTAGACTCAACTTTTAGAATGTCTGAGCTACTAACATCACTTAACAAAATGAAAAACCAAAAAGCTTCAGGTTCTGATGGGATTCCTATAGAGTTCTACAAGAATTCATCTCCTGGATTTCTGGAATATATTCTAGATCTTCTAAACAAAATGTTCAGTGATGAAACCTTTCCGACGAGTTTTCGCTTGGCAAAGATATCTGACATTTTTAAAAAAGGTAACCCTAATGAAGCTGAAAGTTATAGAGGCATTTCGGTGTTAAGCTCCCTGAGAATACTTTTCACACAAATCCTATATCTCAGGCTAGCAAGGTGGGTGCAGTGTAACAACATAATTAGTTGCTTTCAAGCCAACCTTTCGACGGTGGATCAAATTTTCGATTTAACGACCGTAGCGAGGCGATTCATTGACAAGAAAAAGCCTTTATTTGCATTTTTTGTAGACTTTAAGGCTGCATTTGATACCATTAATAGAAGCTCACTTTTATATATAAACTGGCAGTAATTGGGGTTTCTATACTAAATTTATTCGGGGTTTATGAACAGCTCTTCCCAGATATGTCGGCAGTGGTGTGCAGCGGCAACAGAAAGTCAAATTCTTATAGATCTGAAACAGGTGTCCCGCAAGGTTGTGTTTTGAGTCCGTTAATGTTCGCTTTGTTTATCAACGATATCGAGAGTCATCTACCAGGTGGGGTTTCCTTTGGGAATATATGTGTAAAACTCTTGTTGTATGCAGATGACCTCGTTATTTTTGCTGATAACCCAACAACACTCCAGCTCCGAATAAATAAGCTGAAAATTGTTTGTAACTTATTCTGATGTTTCAGACATATACATGTGAAATATTAAATTTTAAGTAAATTTGTTAAAATAAAGTCTTTAATTTTTTTTTTTTTTTTTTATTAAAAACAATAACAAAAGAAAAGATCCTTACCTATTTCCTTCAAATCTAGTTTTCACTTTTGTTGATATAGTTTTGTTAATTTATTTTAATGATTTTTTTTTTAAAAAAGTAATTACTTTTAAAATGTTTGTAATCTCTAGAAGTAAAATTAAGAAATTAAAAAATGAAATGCAGATGGCTTATAGCCATGCTTTAAAATCTTATAAGATAATTGTGTATAAATTATTTATTTTTTTTTTGTTAATAAAACAATGTTTTTCAAAATTTTTGAGAAGCACCAGATTGCGAAATCGGTTGAACCATCAAAAAGATGTACTTGAATAACCCAAAAATAAGAACATTTTCTCAAAAACAGTGGAATACCTAGTTCCGTTACGTGAAAGTTATCACAAAAACCTGAAACAAAATTCACTTGGTTATTACAAGTTCGATGTTTAATCAAAATCGTTATAGCCGTTTTCCAGAAATTTTGAAAAAAAAAACAAAATATTTGTATGGCAGCTACCCGTTCTAGATGAGCTAAAATAAAAATTATAACTTCCCTTCTCGAAAATCTGTACCAAATTAAGGCCCTAGCTCAAATTACAGTGGACACATATACGCACAGACCGACGGACGGCATGACGGAAACCACTTTTCGAACTTCTCAATCATCGTAGTGTTAGTGCTAAATACAACCTCGATTTTTTTTTCACACGAAACCAATACTTGCGCTATAGAGCAAGTAAAAAGTATTTTTTTTCCTGAATCCCGCATGGTCCATTAGCCTTTTATTAGATTCGTTTATTTTAGTAGGTCATAGAAGGTTTAAAATCTTGTCAAAAATGTTTTAATATCTCGATTTCTTGTCTGTTCAGTACAAATTTTGAAAAGACTTTTGTGGCAGCCAAAATATGCACGAGCTCTGAATTTGCAGTCTTTAAGTTTATTAGTTGTTTTATTAAAGCAGTTAGAAAGTACGTTTATAATTAAAGGCCCCAAATGCGCGTCTTAAATCGATTTATCTGTAAATACGCTACTGATGAGTATAGCGGTAACTGTCAGTCTACGTCGTACTTTTTCACTGCACTGATGCACAGTCACACGTCCATCCCGTACATTTATATCAAAGCTCTTTTTGTAGGTATAGTATATTGTGAACAAATTTTAAAGAAAAAAAGATTCACTTTTCACAACAACAAAAACATTTATTGAGCCGTGTACAACTTTTAGTATAGGTAATACTGATGCTGGTGCTGGCTTTGTAGTTGTGGTATGGCGTGTATTTTGCATGTGCTATGTGAGCTTACTTAACCACACGCTTATTCCAATTTCAGTTTGCAGATCCCATTATGGCTGTCATTAGGTACAGGCATCCATTGCTAACCCCAATCTCTATATCGCCCACCCACCAGCACCAGCACCAGCACCAGACATATACATAACTACCCCATAAGTTGGCGCGGTTAATTAGCATATTTTGAGAGCTGCATTAAACGGGGTGTGCAATTTTATTATTTTTAAAGGATATTTCTCTTCTCAATGCTATGCTATGGTTAGGAAATGCATCGACACAGAAAATTAGCACCATAAGGCCATTAAGACCACATTCATTCATAGTGTTGGGGATTTGGTTTGAAATTAAAAAAAAAAAAAAATCGATCACAAAAAACAAAAAATTCCAAATCCTATGAGAAAAGTTAAAGATAACTTTGAAATAAATTTCATTTAATATTTCAGCGCAATTTTCCTTCCGACTTTTGTTCTTTTTTTTCGGATTGGGATTCTGCTGATGGCTGGATTGGCGCTTGGCGTGGAGCTAATTGCTCGATTTTTAATATGCAATTCACACCAAAGGGCGTACGGAGGTTTTTCGAAAGAATAACACTATAATGCCTTCTATGCATGTATTTATATACATATGTATGTGTGTGTGTGTTTAAAGAATGAAATTAATCGCTGGAAGCGCTTGGTAAATTACTTGGGAATAATTCAATTTGAAAATGAGGGTTTAATCTCATTGTGTAGATACATATACTTGATGGTGAAATTTTGTGTGCAAAGGATTTTGTTTGTGCATCAATTTAAGGAGCATTTTTTTTTTATAAATTATCAAGGGTAAGTAAACAAATTTGACGGAAAGAGGACTTATTGAATACTTACAAATGAATTAAATTGGTCCATTTTTTTTTTAGTTTTTGTAGTGATAGGAAACCCAAAGATATTAATCCTTCAGTTATTCTGGTCAAGAATAACTGCCTGTGTTGGCAGCACGCTGTAGTAGTGGTAGGTTTTCCGAGCAAATTGTATGCAAATAAAGGGTGTTTTTTTTTTTTAGAGGTATAGAACTTTGAAATGAAATGGGATAAAACAAAGATGATTTTTTTTAAATTGACATGAAATTTACTTTATTCGAAAGACAATCTTCTGGCATTATAATTTAAATATAATTTCTGGCAATTTTCGATGAATTTTTCCAGCATTTGTGGCCGTATATCGCGAATTACGCGGCGAATGTTGTCCTCCAAGTGGCCAAAATCGTTTCGGGCTTAATGGCGTAGACTAGCAGCTTAACATATCCCCATAGAAAATAGTCAAGCGGCGTTAAATCGCACGGTCTTGGAAGGCAATTCACGGGTCCGTAACGTGAAACCAAACGTTTCCTTCATAATAAATCCATTGTGGCACGAGCTGTGTGACATGTTGAGCCGTCTTGTTGAAACCACAGCTTCTGCACATCATGGTTGTTCAATTGATGAACGAAAAAGTCAGTAATCATGGCTCTATATAGCGGCCACCATTGACTGTAACGTTCTGGCCAGCATCGTTTTTAAAGTAGTACGGACCAATTATTCCACCAAACCAAAAAGCACACTAATCAGTCAGTTTTTTTTCGATGTAACGGTGTCTCAACATCCACTTGAAGATTATCATCGCTCCAAATACGGCAGTTTTGTTTATTGACGTATCCATTGAACCAAAAGTGAGCTTCATCACTAAACAAAATTCGTTTATGAAAATTGGGATGAACGGCAATCTTGATTTGGGCCGCCATTTACCGAATCTACGCCTTGCTAGGTGATCCTGTGGCTTCAATTCTTGCAATGCCAAACCAAACTAAAAATAAATCACTTGACAGCTGACAAAATGGCCGCCAGTTAAAATAGTGTTACCAACTTAAAGTTACATATATGCCTCTAAAAAAATACCCTGTATAATAAACTTGGGAAATACATTAGATCCAAAGTCTCTGTTTATGAATATGGTTGTAAGAAACGTCTCCAAAGACGTTGGGGCATATTCATAGTCACTTTTAAACTCTAGTTTATCTTGGACCTTGGTTTATCCTATCTAAATAACATTGAATAAACCCCAGTCTAACATAAACTGGAGTTTAAAAGTGAATATGAATATGTCCCGTTATCTTTCTTCCTTTCCAAAAATTCAGTGTAACTATTTCCAATTGGTTAAATTCATATGCCTTTGACTTCCTTAGAACGAATATGCACATAACAGAAGTCTTAAATTGAAACAACACCCCTGACAAAGCAAATTCAGCTTAAGCCTAATCACCACTAGAAAGGACCCTAATAATCGGGTTAGTACAATTGCAGTTTTTAAAACGCGGTGGTAGAACATTCAATTTGTTTTTGTTTCATTCAAACCACAAAGCTTAAACAATAAAATTCTTCTCAGAATTTCAAAAATAAATATCGGTTATGATTTGCACTTGAAAGAAAGAAGATTAAAAAAATAATAATTTGAATCAAATTGAATGAAATATGTGAATCGAAGATTTCGATTGAATCGTATAGCAGAATAAAGCTGAATAAGAATTTAAGAACAATAACAAAACAAATAATATGTGATGAGTTACAAATATTCAGGACGCCCATACAACTTGTGTAAGCTTTTAGTAACTCAAGTCGAAAACATTGTGTTTTTTCGCCTCATTTAATGTCAATTAATCGTTTATTATGAAGATGTAAGATGACAGTCAATATACAAAAGGTCAAAATTCCGAGAACTACAGCTTCTAACAATTAAATCAATGAACAAGGCCAACGGAAACTTTCTTTCAGTTTGGAAGAATGTGATTTGTACATTGCAGTTCGATAAAACAAAGTAACGTGGCAACCATACAAAAACTTGTTACTTGATTGGTTAATAAAAACGAGCATTGCATTAGCTTAATGTCTATATCTAGTTCTGATTGATTTGTGCAGCAGTAATAGGATATTGAATTTTTTAAATGCACATCGATTGAAATTTTAAACATTAAAAAAAAAGATTTTTGTGTGAACGCCAATAAAAAAATATTTTGGATATTTTGAAGAGATACAAAATCAGATGCAAAAATATTTTGAAAAATTTAGGAATAAAATATTAAATGATGAATATTGGTCGAGCCATCAATTTACATTTCTAATTTCTTACATTTACCAATTCTTGTAAATGAATTTTATTTATAAATTATACTTGTTTTTTTTTTTAACTTAAATCAATACTTTCCCACATTCTATAGGTTTTTATCTATTTTTAGTCGCGTTGGTCGCACAAAATTGGTTTCTGATTAGGGTACTCTCCTTCAGGTATTGAGTTTTTGCCTTTCGAAAGCTTGTGCATGTGATCTGTGGTGTATGTATCTTGATCGATTTCGAAGCAGACATGTGCAATTGTTCTATTTCCAATTGTTCATTTTAAAAGATCGAATCAATCAATGATTGATTGGTGCAAAGTTCGATGAGAATGAAAAACCACATGTCAATTGATTGAGAAACGATTGATACTGAGATTGATTGTGTCGGTTTTACTGGTGATTGCAATCAATTGTACATTTTGGTGAACGGGTCACAAAAACCGAATCAATCACAATTGACACAGCTCAAAAAGCGACCACGTTTATGTTCTAATTATGTTCTAATTAGGTCACGTTCATTAGCCGTGTTCCATTGGGCCTTGCAAAGTACTTTTTAGTACTTCCCAGTAGATGATGAATGGAATGCTTTCATTTTGCCAAAAGTAAAATCTAACCTCAATATCAATTTAATTTCAGTTTTGTTTTCTTATTTTTCTTTAAAATGTGAAAAATGTCAACAACAAAATAATCTATTACGTAATTTCTGTTGATTGGTGGTGTCTTTTTCTTGTTTGGAAACATTCTGTTACTAGATTAATGAACTACTTTGAACTACTTCGACCACAGAGTAGAAGTAGTTGACTGCAGCCAGAAGTACTTGGCAGTAGATACTGGAGCCCAAAGGAACACACCTATTGATAACACTGTGCTTCAGTGATTTTGAAGTTCTCAAGTGACCAAATAGAGTTTGTATATGGTCTGGTTGCGTACTTCATAATACTGTACCTGAAAACGTCTCTATACCCTCAAATTCTCAATTCATTGTAAATATACCGTACTTTGTACTTGATTTTCATCTTTGTCATTTTTCGACTGATATTAAGTTTCTTTACAGTTTTGTAAAATATAAATTGAATACACTACAAAAATATCAATAGAATTTTTGGGTTGAAATTTACACCTTCTTTCCGAATTCGGAATATTAATCAAACTTGACATAACGATGATAGAGAACACGAAAAAGGGGTTTGACCTTCAGCTTAAACCACTGAAGTGATTTCCTTGAAATGTTTAGCTCTAAAAATAACAGTACCTGCCATACAACCTTTATAAAAAAAAAAAAATATCTTGGAAACGGCTCTAACGATTTTAGTAAAAACAAAATTGTATCCAATTTACCAAAAACTGCTGCATAGAATGGTTTTTTTTTTTAATATTTTTGACTTTCTCTTTAACGGCTTAAATGATTTCCATGAATAGTTTTAGGCAGCAAGTCCTTTAAATTTGAAAAAAAAATATTGCAAACAAAAATTTTGGATTACAATTTTTTTTTTTTTTTGAAAATCACTATTTTGAAAATGAGTTAATGACTTTTTTGAAATAACGTTTTTAGGGATATATTATAAGATACTTGAAAATAGTATCTTAATTTTGTTACTTCCGCAATCAAGTTGTCGCGGATGGTTAGTCGGTGGAGTCAGTCAAGTCAGAACCAAACAATTTATAGAGAATTTTCATTAAAACCAAATACTATTGATGATAGTATACAAATTATGTTACATTTTTTTTTTTTTTTAAAAGTAGGTTTTTCATTCAGTCCATCTGTGCATCAAGATGTAAACTATATTTTATGATCTGGAATTTGAATCTTTGTTTTTGATCATCCAAAATGGGATGAGTGTAGCTCTTATACAATATCTTTGATTTATTTACCATATGTTATGTCCGAAGCAATTGAAATAATGCGTTGAAAAAAATTTCATAACGCCCATTTCCAAAACAAGAAATCTTTTGGGCAATACGAAAAGTATCAATTTGGGCTTTGTTATAACAGAAGTTAAAAACTCGCTCAAAAGTTGAACAAATAAAGGGTTTTCCAATAAGAGGTGTTATTTTGAACAGCCCGCTATTTCGGTAGCTGTCACTTTTGAAGCTGTCATTTTTTGACATTTGACAAGCAGAAACTACGCCATTAATAAAAATGGAACAATACACGCTTCAACAACGCATTGAAATTATTAAAATGCACTATAAAAATGGTGAAAATTTGGCAGAGACGGTTCGTAAAACTTAAACATTTTTGGGTCGTCGTGAAGCACCTTGTCGGACCGCAATACAGAAATTGGTGGACAAATTCGAGCTATTGGGACAAGTTAGTGATGTGAAGAATAAAACCCGTGCACGTCGCTCAAGAACAACTGAGAATATTGCTGTTGTAGCCCAAAGTGTTGAAGAAAACCCAGGTTTGTCCATTCCTCGTCGTTCTTTGGAATTAGGCATTCCACAAACGTCATTACACCGTATTTTACATAAAAACTTGGGTCTTAAGGCTTATAAAGTTCAGTTAACACAAGAACTCAAGCCGGCTGATCATCAACAACGTCGTGTCTTTGCTGATTGGGTCCTTGAAATGCATGAAAATGATCCGGAATTTCATCGAAAAATCATCTTGACTGCTGAGGCCCATTTCCACCTCGGAGGCTACGTCAACAAGCAAAACTGTCGCATCTGGGGCTCGGAAAACCCAAGAGTTATTGTTGAAAAGCCTCTCCATCCTCAACGCGTGACTGTTTGGTGCGGTTTATGGTCCGGCGGGGTCATTGGACCTTACTTTCTCGAAAATGAGGCTGGAGCAACAGTATCGGTCAATGGATTGCGCTATCGAGAGATGATTAATGATTTTTTATGGCCGGAATTGGATGGTATTGATCTAGACAACGTTTACTTTCAAAAAGACGGCGCTACGTGCCACACAAGCAATGAAACCATCGATCTTTTACGGGAAAAGTGTTATCTCTCGAAGAGGTGATCACAATTGGCCACCGAGATCTTGTGATTAAACACCTTGCGACTTCTTCCTTTGGGGCCACGTGAAAGATAAGGTCTACGTCAACAGCCCAGCGTCGATTCAAGACCTCAAAGATGGAATTCGTGAGGCTATCGAGGACATAGGGCAGCCACTTTGCGATTTGGTTATTAAAAATTTCATGAAAAGGATATGGTCCTGTAAGCGTGGTCGTGGCGGCAACTTCAATTCCAAATATCTTGAATTTCCCATGAACGATTTTGCAAATATTTTACTCATGTATTGGGCTTTACGTCACCTTTCATTTTATACTAAATTCGTTTGTGTACACTCTGGGACAAAAGCTCAATAGCAAAGTGGGCATTCACTTTTTCATTCTCAAATTTGGGGACTTATTTCATCATGAACTAAATCCCTGAAATTAATTCCGAAAAATCCATGAAATAAGTCCTCAATATTGGCAAGTACCTATTATGAAAAAAATTCACAACTCCATACAAGTTTCTGGAACCACTTACTGACACGACACGTGCCGACTTGTCCCTTTGAGTTCCCGAACCATCTACCCAAAACTGAAGAAAAAATTTTATAGTAAATAAGCATATTTCATGGTACGCCCTGAAATAAAAACCATAAGGCGTTTGGTTCCAAAGCTGATTTTACTTGAAATAAAAAAAATCACGGAAGGTTTTCCATCAACTCAAATCTCCGTTATACAAAAAACAGCACGGTTACGAGCAACATAAAAAATGCACTTCCGATTATTTTTTGTAAAAATAAAGTTATAATTATTATTTTAGGTTTTGTTCAGCTTATTTAAAGGGTGCATAAACTGAGGCGACAAAATTTTGTCTTACTGTGGAACCAAATTACAGTGGTGCATTTTATTTGCTTTCGACTTTCATATCAATTGGATTCGTCTGCTCATTTATTTTTCATCACAGAAAATCAATAAGGAATTTTCTCTGCTCCGTTAAATTAACAGTGGAAAATTTGTGAGACCCCAGAAACTTCAATTGGCAAAATTTTGTTTTGATTAAGTATTCTATTTTGTTTTTCTTAATTCCAAGTTAATCATATTCTCAACAGAGGACTTTAATATCAACAAAAAGTCATCAAAACACAAATGTTTGCTATTTCAAAGGCAATCATCATCATATACAAAAGTTAACTTCTTAACCATCATCAGTTCCTTAATAAATGCTTCAGTTTAATTATTATTATCTTTGAAAACATTCTACCAATCAAAAAGTCTTTCTCAACAAGAGCCTTGAGCGATATATGTGTATATAAATGGTATATACATTATGTTATACCTCAGAACCTCTACAAGTCCAAACATATGTTCCAAATCTACGCATGCAAATCTCGTTAATACCCCACTCACTAATTGTGTCGCGTTCAAACACAGGACGATTTATACATGTTATTCGTCTAACAAGCAATCTGAATATGCATGAGCTATGCTAATGTTCATTACCACATCGCATCAACCAAAGTACCAACAACCCAACTTACCAAAAAACCATAACCGAAATAAACGCCCACCATATCGCCCTCGCTGTCGTCGTCGTCGGCGGCGGCATTGGCATCGGCATCGTCGGCGTCAGTTCCCTGCTCTCCCAAAAACCGCTCATAAACAACAAACTAAAGTCACACAAAAGTCACCTAGCCCACGCGAGAACGATGATTCTTCCTTCCTCTCTTATCGTTAGTTAGTTCGTTCGTTGGCATCGCCCGCCACCGCCACCGCCACCGTCGCTGTCGTCATCATCAGCCTTAGTCTCAGTCTCGGCTTTTATTTTGTTTTTGGCTGCTAAGAGTCCTTGCAAATGCACCCGCCACACTGCCACACCGCCACCCCGTACAAACTTTGATCTTATTCATAAATTAACTTTATTGTTTTCTGTCTTTGCAGAATTCACAAGTGAAACGAGGTTTTTATTAGATTCGCTTCATTTAATTTTTGGTTTAATTAAATGTACGCGGTTGGTGTAAGTCATGGAAAAGGAAGTGCTCTTTTAGTTTATAGTATTCTTCCAACGCCAACTTTAAAAACAACTACTATATAGCAAACCTCTAAACTGTGCTTTATTGTTTCTGGAAACATAAGCATAAGCAACAAGCCAAAGAAAGCTTCCTCGAAAAAGTTTCAACAATTAAAAGCATCAAGGTGATATGATGCTGGCTGATGGGTTTTGTTTCTTAAAAACTATGCCTACGCTTAAGCTTCAAAAGTAATCAAAACAATAATAACAATATAAGATTTTTCATAGATGGTACAATATGATACCCTATTTTCAGGGCATCTTTACGCACACTTTATACTTTTTTATCAAAAACTAAGATTTCTTAAGTAAATTTAGTTTTCTGCAATTTAAGGTTTGTATGTGCGATTCGATTTATTTTTCAATGTTTAATGAAAATAATACGCATACGCCCCAGTTAACTTCGGAGATGGAGTGGATTTTTATAAATTCATTTTGTTTATGCATTTTTTTTGGAAGATTTTAAGCCCCTTTATTAATGTGCAGTTTAGAATTAAATTTCCAACAAAAATCACTAACCAATTTTTGAAATATTGAATTAAAATTTCAGCTTTTTTTTTTAAAACCAAAATATTTGTTTTTTTTTTTTAATTCTGATTAAAGTAAGTATTCACAATGGGCCATCACACACTGGCTCAATTGAGCCCTGGGAAATTGAAGTTTGTAGGCGAGAGAGTTGAGGAGTGCGGAAGGAAACGCTCAAAATGTTCCCCCTTATTTCGAGTGGAATAAGAAAGTTTAACTACTAATACACACAAGTTGTTAGTTTCTAGGCGAAAAAAAAACAATCGGTTGTCATGACCACTAAATTTTTATTTTTGTAAAAGCAAAGGATTTTTTTTAGTTCGAATTTTAAAATTCAAACAAAAAATACACATACAAATACAACGGTTTCATGTACACAAAATGTTCTCCCAGCTTTCTTCATCCCGTGTGCGATTGAAGCAAAAGTTATTATGGATTAAGTCTCGTTCAAAATTGAACCAGTGTGTGATGGCCCAATAACATTTAAATCATTTAAGAAGCTTAGGTATATAAAATTTAATTTAAATCGTTTAATAAAGAGACGAAAATAAAATGAGGTTCTATGGGAGGTAATGCAAATAACGGTTTTTTGGTAAAATTGTTTCCATTGTAGATCGTAGATACTAATTTAAACACACAGAAAAAAATTTATAAAAATGTAGAAGTCGTTTTCGATTAAAATAAGATTTTCCATGGCATTCCGTTTTGTATGACAGGTTCATATGTATACTGTATGTATTGATGTTTTTGGTTCTAAGAATAGTTGTTTAAGCTTCAATAAATGCTAAATGCTTAATCCCTAGATAGCTGTCTTCAGTTTCACATGCCAAAGTCCTTGAGGTATCCTCTCTTGCACTACCGTGTGCCACTTGAGTATCCGTCTTCCTTTTCTGCGCCGGCAGTCCCTCGAGGGTTAAATCAAAGATTTTCAGTTCTAAGACGTCGGTGTCGGACGTACATTCTTCAGACAGTTATATTTGGTAAACTGTAAAAATTCCCAGATTGTAAACTGTCAGTGTCATTTTTATTCGGTATAGTCGTGGTTATTTTGTGTGTTCATCAGTTCGCTCACATTAGGACTGTAAACGTCAACGCAATGGAACAAGTATACGTCACGCTGGCGCTAGCTTTAAACGGCAGACAGTTGCATTATGCGCGAACACATTTGTCAATAAGCAAAAAGGTCACACTTCCATTTTAGTTCCAGTAGGATGGCTCTACAGTAAACAAATCAATCAATTTATTGAACGAAACATTCGATGAACTCACAATATCACGTAATGGACCTTTGAATTTGCCTTTAAGATCTTGTGATTTGAAGTATCTTTGCGAATAGCCTAAGCTGACGATGCATCACCACAATTGACGGAAGCCAAACATTATTCGTGCTATAATGAGGATATACGGCCATAAATATTTGATAAACTGGTCAAAAACTTGTCAACGCGCCTCTTTATTCTTCCGATTATGTCAATATTGTCAGAACATGCATATTGTAATTGGAATGGTTTCGTACGAATGATTGACAAATAAAATTGCGACTGTTCAAAATGTAGATTTATATCAAATTTCAAAATTCGTTTGATAGACTAACAAACTGTCGAATTTTTTAAATTTATATTTGGCAAAAAATCAATTACCTCAGAAAAAGCCTTGTTAAAATTCTACTTGCCGGTATTTGTTGCCCAAGAAAATTTGGAACAAAGCAGCTAGATTCTATGGCTTAGTTGCACTTGTAACCTAAACTTAAACAAAATTTATAATTTTTTATAAAAATACAAAATAATTAAAAGATAAATAAACTGTAATTTTGTAATTAAAAGATAAATAAACTGTAAGTGAATCGCATGGTTTGTCAAAAAAAACTATTTCTGAATATTTTTGTATCTTTTTAAATAATAAGTTGAGATTGTTTAGGGTAGATTTTTATTGCGCGATTAAAGTTCAACCTGAGTTAAGTCCGCAAATTGATGAGTTAATTTTGAATTCACTCCACATATTGTGTTTTCGATGTTTGTTAAGTCCATCTGCATGCATCCTCCACTGAGAATCTGATTCTTCAATTAATTGTAGATAAATATATTTTCAATAGTATCAATTTCTTATAGCATTTTTAAGGGAATCCGCCAGAGTTTCGAAAAGCAGAGTTTTGAAAAACTAATTTTCGAAAAGACAAATTTCCGGAAGACAATGCATCGAGAAGACATAGGTAAAAATATTTTTTTTGAGACCCTCACTTCAGTAGCAATAAATTTCATTCATCTCTCTACCCTGGTTTTAATTTATACTATTTTCTGTTCCTGCTGTTACCAGCTCAAAATTCAAACAAAAAAAAAATCGTCCGCAGTATTTTTACACTGTTTTTTTTCGAAACTTTATTTTTTCGAACCTTTCGTCTTTTCGAAACTTTTTCTTTACGAACCTTGGTCCTTCGAACCTCTGTCTTTCGAATTTTTTTTTTTTCGCAATTCTGTTACTATTTCCAGTTTTAGACTATAAGACTATAAGTCTAAATTTACTGTACTAACGGGAGATTAAAACTATAGAATATTATTTTATTTTTTTTTTTTTAAATATTCAAATTGCATTTTGTCTTCAGTTTTTCTATGCGTCAAACTTCATTAGAATGCAAACATACCTTATTATTCCAAACTTAAGTGTAAATAACAATATTTTCCCAGAGCTATACATATAAAAGCCACATTCATCCCTGACAAGCAATTTGAAATTACAACCCCAAAGCCTCTTTATAAATTTCTTTTGGTAATGAAAGTGGTTTTTCCTACAGTATATACAACATGTATGTAAGTAGTTTATCTCTTCTATTTCAGCTCAAGGCAATTGACTTGCGTGTATATAAATATAACAATACGTGTGAGTATACCTACGCAGAGCTTTAGATTGTTGTTTGATTAAATTTAGTTTTGTGCAAAACAAGTCAAATTTGACTTTTGTTAACAAACACAAGAACAAAAACATTAAGTGCCACCTAACCTGCATGTACCTATAGTATATTTAACCTACACCCCCAAGAAGGAAGAAATTAAGAGCACAAGTTTGAAACTCGGAAGACGCAATTAGGTTAGAAAATGCTTGTGCTTATGCAGATAGCTTCTTAGTTTTTACAGCACTTGAAACTGCATTAGGGTTTAATTAATTTTTGTAGTGATAAGGATGCAATCATTTTTTTTAAGAGCTTCGTAATATAATTTTATGTGAAAATGTTAAAAACAAATTAAGGAGGTGTAGGTAAATTAAATTGGAAAGAAAAGAGTAATAGGTATGCTTATTTTGAAATCAGTGATATAAATGTAGGTAACATGTGAAAGAACGAGGCAATTGCTTTCTGTTCTTGAATTTTAAGTATTCAAAGTAAACGCAGATAGCATTGGCTATATGAATCAAAGCTTTACTATAGTAGGTTTTGACATGATACAAGTGTCATTTTGATTTAAACTTAAATATAGATGATAGAAAATACGAAAAAAAGTGGATCCCGTAATTCTGCCTGTTTGTACCTCGACCTACAACCTAAACCGCATTGATGCGATTTTCTTGAAATTTTGAACTTGAGGTTTTTTTTAGTGATTCCCCAGTGGGAATTTTTTTTAATTCCAAAATTAACGGTCCATGCTCGGGAATGAATCTAATGATTTTGATAAACATTTTTGTATGTACTTTTGTAGCTATAATATGCATTTTATTAAAAAAAAAAACATACATATGTGTGGACTGACGTACGCGCTCTAGAAGTAAAACATCATTTCCCTCAAAAAAAGCCTCTGTCATATTCTTTCTTATAAACGTATAAACATTTTGTTTAAACTAAAATAACAACAAATTGGTGATTGATTATAATGAATTTAAAAATAAAGTTGACGATTTTCGCTTAGCCATTAGATTTGTATAGGATGTTGTGACAAGCTTCAAGTGATTCGAGTCATTTTGGCGTCTTTCTCTTTTATCTAACTCCTATTTCTTGGTAAGAAAGAGAATGTGAGGTGAGGCAGGAATTTTCAAAAAAAATCAGATTTAAATCTCTTTTTTTTAGAAGAGATGTGAGGGATGATAAAAACGAGAGTCATCAATATGAGTCGCCACACGGGGGTTTGGACTTTAGAAACCGCAAATTGCAGAAAAATAGAAAAAAAATAATCGCTGTGAATCCAAAATTTTCGCAATAGAATTTTAAATTTAATTGAATTTAAATTTTTTTTTTGAATTAACAAAACAAAAAGCAATTATTATAAAATAACTTTTTAAAAATTATTAAATAAATTTAGGAAACCAAAATTATTATTACAATTCTATAAATGATAATAAAAATAATTATTTTTAGTAAAAAAAATGTAAAGTTAATCAAAATATATTTAGTATCGAAAAATGTTTACTTTTCCAGAAACTTTTATAATGAGATAAACTGTTAAATTGGGTGAGATGAAATGCCCTATTCTGTTTCAACACAATAATACCATAGTACTACATTTAATAAAAGTTAAGAAGATGAATAATACATGTCACTCATATCGATAATTGTTGCTGAAGTAGCCTTTTGCGTGTTTGAATGCATTCAATTCGTTAGCATAATTATGTGTACCTGTATTGTTTCGCTTTTGCATTTTTCGGAAGAACTCTCAAACCTAGTTAAGCCTTAAAACGAAGTCATGACTTTTATCGAAAAAAATTGAGTGGGAATGTGAAATCGTGTCTTTTTCTTGCTCGCACTCATTTGATTTCTAAAAACATTGATGGATCAAAAGACATCATCGGCAATTGTATTAACGTGGTTCAAATTTTGATCCGTGGTTCACCAATTTTAGCTCACCGATTTTGGTAAGTTAAATGAGATTCAAGGATGGTTTAACATGCAGATAATTGACTTTTTTTCACTTACTTGAAACTTGATCCATCGTTCACCGACATCGGTGAGTTAAAATTGCTGAACCATGGATCAAAATTTGAACCACGTTTATACAGGTAACCTTAAGGGCCAGGTGGTTCAAAATTTGATAAATGGTTCAGCAAGTTAACTGAGATTAACTTATGGTTAAATCATGAAATTTGATATTTTTACATAATTAATTGCAGATTAAAATTTGAACCACGTTTGTAAAAGTAACCCTAAGGGCCAATTTATTGTACAAACGTCGCCGTCGTTCAAACTTTGATCCGTGGTTCAGCAATTTAAGTTCACGGATTTCGACGAGTTACCTGAGGTTCAACGATGGTTCAAATTTTGATCCGTGGTTAAGCAGTTTCAACTCACCGATTTAACTCATTAAAATCTCCAAAATCGGGCCGAGTTTTAAGAAATGAACGACACACAATGCGCATGAAAACGAGACGAGAGCGTGACACGATTCACTGTTAGCATTTTGTAATTATAAAACCATACCCCAATTCAATGGCACAAAACTTTTCACGACGAGATATCAATTACTGATATAACATAACGTGAACGATTTCGATAAAAATTTGTAGATATTAAACTCATTTTTTTTGTTGAAAAATTCATATTTTGAAATTTGGGTTTTGAGTGTATATTATTGAATATCTACTTACAAATGGCTTTCCAAATTTTTTCTTTAAAAATATTTAAGAAAAAGTAAGAAATACGAATTTTTGTTTTGGCTCATCTAAGAACGAACAGCTGCCATACAGTAACTTTGTTTTTTTTTTTTTTAAATTAAACTTGGTGGATAAAATATCAAAGGCATCTATGTAATTAATCCTGAGTTAACCCGCCAAATTCGATGAGTTGACTCCGGATTAACTTTAATCTCGCAATGAAAAACTGGACCTAAGAGTTCTTAGCTTCAAAAAAAACGGCATTTCTCATTGGTATTAATCATGAAAACGGCTCTAAAAATTATGACAAAATTACATATAAAAATATTAATATATAAAAACTACCAAATAAAGTTGCATATCAAAATTTGCAGAAAAAAGTTGGATTTTGAAAAAAAAAGTTTCCACATACTTATCTTTTCCATTATTATGTGTGTCGAGTAACTTATCACAACTTTACTTAGGCATTGGAAAATCGGCTCTTAATAATTTAAAAAATGAATTTCATACTAAATTCCAATACTAATGCCCGATTTCATAAAGCCCATTTAGAGTTAAAATGGGATTTTTTGGTTGCACCAAGTGCTTTTAAATTTAAAATGCTTTTAAATACCCTTATAAACTAAAAGCCCATTTTCGTCTCAATAAATTTTAAAAGTGTGATTTGTGAAGTCTAATATGTCAGATGTCAGCCGACGAGTAAGAAAATTCTAGATGATATTTTGCAGTCACTTTTTTATTTAATTTCTTGCAAATATAAATTGTGAATAGGTCGAAACAAAAATATAGTTTGTGTGTAGATAATAATCTTTTAAGGCTCTCCCAAGCCAACGCGAATACTTCCGAACGACGACAAGACTTTCGCCTTTCTTAATTTATTTACATGGAGATAAATGAGAGCACCCACATTGGCGTGATGTGAATCTTCAAACATTGTTCAGTCATCGCATATTCGCTCCGAATGTTTCGCGTTGGTTTCGGAAAGCCTTCATAATGTGCGCGTTCAACGCATATCTGAATTTTCAGAATTCTGAATTATTGGAGCTTCTGATTGGTCAGCTGTTATAAAAAGTTAGATGTCATCTGAATTTTCAGAACTTTGTATGACAGTTGGCCAATCAGAAGCTCCAATAATTCAGAATTCTGAAAATTCAGATATACGTCGAACGCGCCCAATTTGTTTGTTTTTAGAATAATTGATTGTTCATCTGAGGATAAAGAGCAACTTAAAGTAAGACGTCCAAGAATATTCCGAGTTCATATTGGAATCCGTTCTCCAAATATTTTTTTTTCGTAGCATTTTTTTCTACATATAATGCTTTTTCAAGTGCATTTCGAATGTGAGAAGGAAACAACCTATTTCCATATCCAGGGATGTGAGGCAAACCCAATCTTAACTAAAATTTCCCTAAAATTTCCTTTTTTTATATGCTGAAACTGGAAATATTTAAAGGTCTGATAAAATTTAAGAGGACTTTAGATAAATGGGATTTTAGTGTATTTTTATGAAATCGGGCATTAATCACTTATTATGGCACCTTACGTGTCAGCAGCTGTAAATTCTATTTTTAACAGCAAATTTCGAACTCGTTCAATTTTTTAAGTATTTACTTTAAAGTTCCGCAACAGATCGTCGCTTAAAGAAAATCGTAAATAAAACTTTAATGTCCTTAAACACAATCCGTGGGGATATTTGTAAAGATGTACAAATATTTGTTCACCCAGTGGTGAAATTCCTTTTTTTTTTGTTTGACTGCAACCGATGTGTACATTTATAGGAACTTACAATAAATCATTAATGATGCTGCAGTAAACTTCTTATGTCAATAAAACGTTGAGAAATGGGATGTCGCTGTAAGATTTATATACACAACCAACGGTACTTACAAATTAATTATTTAAACAAAATTCATACCCAGTAAAAAAAATTTAAAAAAAGCCAAAAAAAAACTGACAATACGACCCAGGTTTAATTAAACCCCTGAACGCATTTTCAACTTTAACGTGATGCTCGAAGCATGGATGAAGTGTTCAGGAATAAATGCAGTAAGCAGGACCAAACAAAAGAATTATTTCCACACTGCACAATGTAAGGATAAAGTTTTTTGAGAGTTTTGTTTTTTTTTTTTTTTGAATTGTATTCCCTTCAGGTGCAAATGTGGTGCGCTGCATTAAACTCAAATGGTCAACCATTTTTTGTCATGTTTTTTCTTGACCAGAACACAAGAAAGGAAGTGTAAGTTGAAAAAAGGTCACAACAACGGACAAAGTTGTCAACCTGCGAGTTCCTTTTGTGACTCCTGCGAGGACAATTGTCCTAATGAGTATCAGCTAAATTGAGTATAGTCCAGAATTTAGTGTTTGGAGTTAAGTAGAATAAAAATATTAGGCTTCGCTAATATGATTCAGTTTTTTTTTTTTAATTTTGTAAAGGATTTTATTTCATATATAGTGTATGTAAATAAAAGTTTTGTTTAATAATTGTTCAATACATGATATGGAGTACGTCATCTGCCATATGTCAAATAATCTAAGTCATACCAAACGAGCTTCTGTCTTTTTAAATTTAATATTCGCGTTTTTTTTTTCATCTACCTAACTAAAATTATTAAGCTAAAGGTAGAATTTTCCACGTGTCAATTGGGATAGATTAGAATTTTTTAGATCAAGGTTTTTGTTTTTCAATATTTGTTTTATATAAAGGGCCTTCCAATAGGAACTTCCGAACTTTGACAGTTGATACCGGCCATATTGTTGAAGCTACATCTGTCAAAGCAGCTGTTATTTATTCTGTCTATTTTGCCAAATCACCTTGAACCTTGATAGTTTTCAACAATACGTACAATGATAAAATTGTTTTTTTAAAATGGGTAATCTGGCGGAATCGTTCCACGTGCTTCGTCCATTTTACTGTGGCCATAATTGTGCTACCGAGAGGACTTTTCGCAGTGAGTGGATAAATTTGAGTCCACTGGTTTAGTAAACTATCAACCAACAACTGTACGTCTCAACGACACGCAAGATTTGCTGAAAACATCGCCCTGTCTGGGAGAGTGTGCAGGAGAATCCGAGGCAGTCGATCGCGCATCACTCACAAGAACTCGGCCTTTCGCAGACCACAACTTGGTGAATTTTGCGTCATGACTTGGGCCTGCAACCGTACAAAATTCAACTGACCCAGCAGCTGAAGGTAAACGACCATAAAAACGACTTGTATTCGCTGAATGGGCTCTGTGGCAGTTTTAAACTGACCCTAATTGCATCGAAAAATCATCTTCAACGATGAGGCCCATTTCTGGATGAATATGGGTACGTCAACAAACAGAATTGTCAAATTTACGACGATACCAATTCAAATTAGATCCAAAAGCTTCCAATGCATCACGAAAAAGTCATTTTTTGTAGTTTGTTTTGGGCTGGCTGTGACCATATTTATTTTAGAACGACGTTGGCCAGGCCATCACCGTCAACGGCGAGCGCTATAGGTCGATGATAACCAACTTATTTTGGCTTGAATCGGATGATATGGACACCAACGACATGTGATTTCAACAGGACGGCGCTACGTGCCATACAGCTCATGCCACATTAGAAATTCTGCACGAGGGATTCGAGGGCATGATGGTCATTTCATGCGGAGGTGATGTCAATTGGCCACCAAAGTCATGCGATTTGACCCCGCTAAACTTTATCTTGTAGGGTTTCCTATGAAGTCGCAGGTCTATGCAAATAAGCCAAAAACCACAGCTGCGCTCAAAGCCAACATAACCCATGCCATCAGTCAACTTTAGCCTGATTTGTGTGCCAGAGTTATGGAAAATCAGACATTTCGGATGCGTGGCACCCATAGAAGCCGCGGCGGACATTTAAACGACGTTATATTCTATACATAATGGCATCGATAGGCCTTTCAAACGAATAAAAAATTTCGATGATATCTCACACACACTTTGTTTTGTTTAAATTTTAAGATAGGAAGCGCTTAATGAAAGACTCAAAATATTATATTTGCTTCCGAATCATCCACATTGTCCTCCATTTCGATTTTATTAAGAATGTAGTAAATCTGCAGGGTTGAGGGTTGAAATGAACAAAGGCTAAATATCCGTCAACAGCATAAATTTATATAGACTATCTGAACCTCAACTAGCAAGCTATCTTTCCACCCAGATCGGGCCCTCGATAGCTGTCTCCGGTTGCTTAAGGTCTTTTTTAACTTACTCATTCAACTCTTGCACCTGAGTCGCGATCTGCCTCTACTGCGCCGTCTTTCGGAGATGAACTCAATGAATGCCCGGTCTTCCGAATGTACCACCAAAAATGTCATCTTTTTCTATCCTAAAAAAGCCTACTTACACCGAATTCAATGTAAAAGCTAGGGTACTGCTTATATGTTTTGTAGAACTACTCTGTGGGGCTCTTAATTCGGGATAAAAATTTTGCGGACTCCTATCCAATAACATCTGTGTGTCTGTGAAAAAATATATTTGAAATAAAAAAAAATATCAGTAAACTACCATATTTAACTTTATTTCTCAGACTATTACAAAAAGGAGGAAGATGGTGAACAATACGTATAGGATATCGTTGCAATAATCATAGCGCAGCACAGTTTTGGTAGTCTCCACGTTTCCATTGTGAATGTCATTCTCAAGTTTCGTTTTCGTGGTGGTGAACTTAAGATGAAGTGAGGAAGAGCGTTAGATACCTATACCTAGGTTTTATTATTGTTATAATTAAGTGCTATCATTTATATGGAGGACATTTTTTTTTTTATTTCCCAGTAGTTCTTTGGCATTTTTCTATTTAGTTTCAATGATTTTCTTATACCACCAACAAAAGCCACAAAAACAAAAAAAAAATCCAAATGAAGGCGGTCGACGAAGACGAAGTCGACGACACGGTACGCCATCATCGCCATAGGACATAGGGAAAACACTTGAATAAGATAAAATTTTCTCAAAGCAAAGACTTTTCTTTGCCATTGCAGTGGAAGTAATTAAGCTTTATTTATGCTCTTTAATTTCAAAGGATCTATGTCTGAATGGGGCGGCATAAGAAAGTGGAAAAAAGCCTCTATATAAACGATTGTGAAAGGAATCGGGAAAAAAATAAGGATAGCTACTTATAGATGAATATTGACTATGGCAATCAAGTGAGCATAGAAGAGTGGGATCAAAGACGACGGAGTGGGTTTATTAGTGCGAATAAAGCCCATCTGAGATTTTGTCTCAAATGTATAACGATTCAATTCTGTCCGAATAAAGATGGGTAGGTAGAAAAGCCTTATTTCTTAATTTATTAAATTAGCTAAGGTTCTGATATACATATGTATGTATGTAATGCATATACTTTGCTTAATATTGAGTTGTTGGTGGTTAGGGAGGAAATTTAGGGTGAGCAATTGGTTTCTTTTTGGGCTTAAATACATCAAATATAAGCAATTGACTGCGCCAAAATAAAATATAAAATAAATCTCGTTCAAGGATAATCTTCATAGATGAAATATCAAAGACATATCAAAGGATAAATAAAATTTGCCTATATTTATATGATGATATCCCCATGGACTTGAATAAGTAATTTTTCTATCTAGACGTATCATAAAATTCTATTTGACTTCAAGAGCCCATTTGTCCTGTATCTCATATGTAACTGAAGTACATACATATGTGTGTTACATATGTATCTATATCCTCAACAAATTGGAAAAAATCAAATTAAATATCCCAAAGATTTGAAAATGTCTTCAGTTCCAATATCATCGATCCATATCTACGTTAATTTCAAAAAATCCTTATTCACGAGTATATCCCTATTGAGTGCATTGTAGGTATATAGTATGTTTTCTTACACCTTAAGGACTTTCTTTTTTTTTTGATAAGTTTCCGTACTCATATCGTATATACGTATTTTATTAAATTTTATTTTATTTTCGATTTTGTCAACTAAAAGTTTTTTTTTTACGACTGTTCGAACTGGTTATATTGTTTTTTGTTTTCCCCTATTTGAGAACGCAACAAGGTGCCTTGTCGTCAGATAATATACTTGGGGAATGGTTTAAGGACGCTCGTGTGCAATAAAATAACAATTCATCGTCATATCTGTTTCGAAACAATAATCCTCGATTGAGATAGCTGCGGGGTATGGGATTTTTGTTGTCTTCTTCAAAAAAACGTAACATACAATCGAAGCTGGTTATAAAATAAAATGTCCACAGCAAAAAAAAAAAACATAAAAGGAAAAGTGTGTTTTTGGCAGATGGACTCAACTATATAGATACAAATTAACAGTTTTTTTTTTTTTTTAAGTATGAGAAGATAAAGGTAAGAAGGTAATCTTAGAAAGTTCGTTTTAATAAACTTAAATATCGTTGTCTTCCTTATGTTTTACTATATAAAAAAAAGAAGAAATTATACAAAACTAGCTGGCCCGCCCAGCTTCACACGAGTAGACAAACCTAAGGTTCGCATAAAATTACAAAAGAAAATATAAATAAATATTTAAGCTAATTTTTGTAATCGAATACCTACTGCTTTATGGGATTTAACCTACTTCACGTTATGAATGGCTAAATATGTAAAAACATGATCCTATAAGTCAAACCTTTATTAGCTACTTTCCAAATACAGAAAGAATTTTTGTTATCAAAAATCATTTTTTTTGTATTTATCCCATTTCACTCTATAGTTATCAAATTTTAAAAATAACCTTTCCAGCACAAACAGAATTTTTAAAATCGGATACCCTTTTTTTTGTTTTAACCGCATTTCACCCTGCAAACTCCAATTTTCTGAGAAAAATCCCTAAGGCCATCCAATTAAAAAACGACCTTTCAAACACCAAAAGAATTTTTTAAATCGGATAATTTATTTATTTTACCTCAAATAACAAAAGTTGGAAAAGAATATCCCAAAAGCCATTTCCTAAGCGCCTTTAGTGCAACCGATTGAACGGTAATTAAACTGAAATTGAAAATGAGAAGTGCACCTACAGCGCCCTCTGTTGAGAATTTACCGATTTTTATTTTTCCTAAACCTTCGCGTAGCAATAACGAACAAATCAGCAGAAAAAAGTATCTAATTTAGTCCAGACCACGATCCAATTTTATATATATAGAAGATATGTATATGCAATTTGTACATACAATTTCTTGACTAATTGTAAGTTCTTTATCACTTAACGATTTACTTAATTATTGAACCTCGTTCAAATTCTAAATTCTCACCTATTCTATCAACAAGCTTTAACACTTTACAACTTAAAAAACAGTTTAAGATAGATAAAGACCGCGTGTTCTTTTTTTTAAATTCAGAAACGTGTATATTTAAGGTGAAAAGTTGATAAAAAATTGAGACTAACATAAAATTAGAACTCATATGTATAGGGTAAATAGATATGACATCATGTGATAGCCATATACAGCCTGATTCGCATACCCCCCCCCCGTTTATCCAGGAGGGGCAATTTTGTAAAAAAAAATTATTTAAAACAGAAAAAAAATGTTTTAATAAATAAAGTTTACATTTACAATGCCATGATAGACCTTTTTGTAAGGCTTTTTTTTTCTTTTTGTGTTTTTTAATAAAGTTATTTTAGAGAATAGTTTTCGAAAAATTAAATTTCAAACTCAAGATTTAAAAAAAATGAAGAAAGAAAAAATTCTAACTAATTTTTTTCAAAAATGTACGTAATTAAATACCAACTTTAACTAAATCTACTTTACCAGCTACGTAGTGGAAATAGGATCTTTAGAGCAACTTAAGCAACGGACTGGAGTCAAATTAAGGGAATTTTATTTCTGTTATTATCAATTTTCTAAAGAACTAGAAGGAATTTTAGCATTCAGTTTTTAACTAAACTTTTAAGTTTGACTAAAAATTAATAAGAGTATTGAATTTTTAAAGCAAAACTACTACTTAATAACATAAAATTTTGAACAAATTTTTTTATTTTTTTTTGTCAAAATTTTGAGTTTTTCAAAAACGATTCTCTAAAACAGCTTTATTTAAAAATGAAAAAAGGAGAGGTTTCTGTCCTTACAAAAGTGTGTATCAAAATATTTTAAGTGTAACCGTTGGTTTTTAATATTCTTTTAGAAAATTGTCCCTCCTGGATACACGGGGGGGGGGGGGGTGAATAGACCCCCGCTCCTATACGATTTATTTTTCACCGATTTATTTTCACATACTTTCACCACACCAAAACTACGGATGTAACGAACCTATGAATTGTATGCTACGTGCTGCTTATAGTATGCAAAACTCCTTTGACTTCCACTCCTCCAAAAAAATCCCTAAAAATCTCTCTATAAAAAAATTCTTAGCCCCAAACCCCTCTAAAGCTAAGTAGTTTTTAAGCAATTTTGTAAGTTATTTTTAGATTTAGCCATAAGTTTGCTTGTATTTAGCTGATAAAGTTAAGCAAATTCTTGAGACGGGAAGGGGTCATGCCCCATCTCACCGCATGAGTTTGTTGTTAAGTAAATGAATAAAGCTTATTTCTTGTATCTATCAACCCAACCTACACATTCTAGCTTTTTGCCAAACCTTATGCGAATCACCCTGTATATTTAGGATTTGAGCCTCCTAGATATCTACATGTGTAGCGTTTTGATTGGAGTTGAGCTTTTGTTAAATCGAAAAATTATTTGTTGTTAGTTTTTCAATGATATTAATTTCTTTACTTTTCTTCTATTACACCCTGATTTGACTGAAATTCTATTTCTGTTTCAAAGATCATTAGTAACGTTGCGTGCGAAATTTAATCAAAATCAGATCAATAATTTAGCGCACAACAAAAAAGCTATGAGACAAAAATGATTAAGAACATGCTATCATCACTTTTTATGATGGATACACAATAATACAAACGGCACAACGATGACCATACATAAGATTAAGATACGAGTGTGAATAGGAAAAGGAATCACAAAATAATCGACTGGGAATCTGTTCAGAAACGAATTCTTCTGTATGCCCATGGCTATCTCCATCGAATATCTAATTTACACAAGGGTTGCCAGTGTAGAGGTTGCCAGTGTAAGGATTTTTTTCTATTCATAGGGTGGGGGAGGGGAATATGGGGGGGAGATGTCTAGGGAAAATATTATAGTATTACTTTTAAACTTAAAGGAATTTCAATTTCTATATACTTGTTTCATTTTACAGTTTTTATATTTTATATTTATTTAATTTTATCAAAAAATCCTTAAGATTACATCTTTTTTATGGCTTTAAAAATGTACAAATAAAGTAACATTCTTAACTATTAGGTATACAAAAAGAAGTAGTTAACAAATTTAGTGTTTTCCAATAAACTGGGTTAATTAATGGAAATAGAGTGGAGATCCAAAGCTACGTCTCTGTTTTAAAGATAATCTTTAATAAAAGGCGGTGAAGTCGTTTAAATAACCTTACCTTAAACAAAGAAAGACCAACAAAGTTTGGATAACTACTATAAAGCTCTAGGCATATTTATGTTTTTAGTGCGCAAAGATGATGGAAATTGAAGTTTATCAAACAAATAGAAAGGTTTTTCTTGATGAATTAAGTTAATAATAAATTTAAATATTTCAATAAAAAAGTGTGATATTTATAAGTGGCATGCCGAAGACACAATTATTTAAGTGAGATCCGTGATCATACTTTTGTAGAGAGTCAAAAAAACGTACACAAGCATTGAATGCTACATTTAGCTATTGCTTTGTAATTGAGTCAATCATACCAGCGTAGCAGCCGATAGCAATATAGAAGATGAAATACGCGGGCGGCTTCTCAAATCCAACAGAGCCTACTATAGTCTGTCAAAGCCCTTCAAATCCAGAAATCTCACCATAACCTCAAAACTGCCGCTGTACAGGACCATGGTCCTGCCAGTACTCACATATGGATCCGAGACTTGGGTGCTTAGCAAAAGGCACTCCGACCTCTTAGCCGCGTTCGAGAGAAAAGTCTTAAGGAGAATTGTTGGCCCTATTTGTGAGGAAGGACGATTCCGGAGACGGTACAATCATGAATTGTATACGCAATCTACCTTGAAGCAGATATCGTGACAAAAATTAAGTTTGGTAGACTCCGGTGGGCAGGGCACCTAGCTCGCATGAGCGAAGAGGAACCTGCTCGGAAAGTTGTTTGTGATGGTACATTCTATGGTAGACGACAGCGTGGTAGACCATGCTTGCGCTGGAGAGATGGCGTAGACCAAGACGCCCGGAGCCTTGGGGTGCGCAACTGGATGGCGGCGGCTCGAGACCGGGATGGGTGGAGAGACTTGTTGAAGGAGGTCAGGACTGGACCCCGGTTGGCGAGCCGATGATGATGATGACTTTCACTATTCGCAACCTTTAAAAGAGTATGTTTACCTTCAGAAAAAAGCTCTCAAACTTTAGTTTTACTGATGTGCTTATTTAACACTGACGTTTGGTGCTATTTCAGAATTCTATTTCTAATAGAAATTGTACGTATACCCTATCAAAACAAATATATCTAGAAACAATTTAACAAGCTGCTGTATTTGTACTTCTGCATTGTGCACATTGCGACTCTTGTTATGTCTCCTGCGTTGCATTATTATAGCCGTGTTCCTTTGGAGGTGGCGAAGCACTCACGAGTACTTTGGAAGCCATTTTCAATGGAACGCACAGAATTAATTTGCCTACAAATCTCATCTACACGCCATGACAGCAGAGAATAATTGTAGCAGCTTATTTGGAGGAGTCTCTATCTTTTTTCGCAATTTCGTTTCGCATCAATAGCAAAATATTAGACCCTACGAGTTAAGAATTTTGAAATCAAAAAGTGATGCCAAATTACACAGGAATTATCGTCAAGAATTAATTAGAAAAACTTGAAAATATTTTCTTTGCGCGTTATTTAAACCTCTAGTATCAATCATTGGGGAGTGCCAAAAAAGGACCGTTTACCATACTTTAGAGAAAATTTAATTTTTCCGTTATGTTTTCTCATCCATTGATGCAAATTTCTAGAGATTTGACAGCGTAGTAAACCTACTTCGACTTTGTACCAGACAAGTTTATATGAGACAACAAATGTCTTGCGTCTCCCAGTGATAACCTATTGCTAATTTTTCCAGAATTAACTTGAGGTCGATGTGGTGTTTCTCGCATTTTTACTTACTCTATTAGCAAGTACCTATTGTCTTCGTGTATAACATAATTTCGAGATTGTAATCAAAACTAACTCTACAATGATCGATAAGTCCAAGAAAAGTGGTTTTTTCATACCGTTCTTTGGCATCGGTGTGAGCATCCATTGTAATTTCAAACGGTTCGATGAGTGGAATTCATAATTGAAGCAGATCATTTATAGAAATCTTCACTCTTTTATCGCACGCAATGAATTACACGCAGAGAATTAATTGTTTCCAGAAAAATTGGTTTTGCTTTCAGTAATGCATGGCTATTTGAGTATTTTTCTTTTGTGTTTTCGTAGGTCTTTCATTCTTTGTTTAGAGACCACAGACAAATTTTAATTTTCTATCAGTATATCGTCCTGGAAGAGAATTATAAAATAATCGTACTTTAAACACAAAAAAAATGTATTAATCATAAGTTCTAAAGGAAGTATTTCAAAGTACAATATCTCATACCACAATTTAATCTAAAAATCTAAAGGTATGCATATAAGTGACTTTGACTGTATTTTAATATGCTATACTGAGTTTTCCTTGACAGTTAAGGGTATCGCATGATGTTTTTATATTTAGATGTGCGATTGAAGGAAATTTCTTTTGCAAAGAAATCAATTGAATATGAGAAATTGAAAATAAAGTACTGTAAAATTGACATTTATTTGTGAAATGATCGATACACTAGATAATATTTTGATGCGTATGTTTTCCATTTAAATTCTATTTCAGGGATATTATAGAAATCACCATTAAATTGATAAACATATAACTTAAGACATTTTCCGGTGTCTAGCTATGTATGTCATGACGTATAAGGTTGCCATAGATATTATTTTCTGAGATGATTGATTTCTAGCTATGTCGTGACGTAAAATGTTGCCATAGATATTATTTTCTGAGATGATTGAGTTCTCGTCGCTGAATTTTGCGTCGTGACCTAGGCCTACACCCGTACAAAATTCAACTGACCCAGGAGCTGAAGATGAATTACCCTAGAAAACGACGTATGTTCGCTGATTGGGCTCTGAAGCAGTTGGAAACAGACCCTAATTGCATCGAAAAACCATCTTCAGCGATGAGTCTGATTTCTGGATGAATATGGGTACTTTAACAAACAAAATTGTCGAATTTGGGACGATACCAATCCACATGAGATCCAAGAGCGTCCAATCCATCCCGAAAAAGTCATTGTTTGGTGTGGATATGCCCCATCGCGACGATTTTCCCCTACGCTACTCTCTATATGCAATAGGTACTGTTGAGAAGGAAGACCTGATACCCTTGCTTGGTTCCTTACCCATCTTGAAGAAAATAAGACGTAATCGCTATGGAGTAAATTTAATGACGACTGAAGAGGTGATACACATGCTTAACAATACTGAAAATTGGTGCAACCATGCTTCTTATTCCCACACTGCACTCAAGCATATCGAACGCAAATAATAGATTAACGTTTTTAAACATTTATAAAGCTCCTTTATTATTTATTGAAATATTTATACCTATAAAATAATTGTTAAATTTGTTGTCAATTCTCGACGGACGTTTAAGCCATGCTTAAATGTACCAAATGTAAAAATGTTTGTAATTTTTCTTAATGGACCAAAAAGTACCAAAATGATTGATAACAATAATACTACGAGAAGGTAAACCAACAATTACGTGCATATAATTCACTCGCTTAATCTAGATTAAAAATAAAATCTAGGTTTAAATTAATTTAAATCCAAACATTAAATCCAATTCCATAGTATTCATTTTAAATCCTTAAATCCAATGTAAGTTAATTCAATGAAATTTAAACTGGTCTCATGAAGCGAGTTTAAGTACTTATGTATATGCTTACATCCGGATTATTTTGGACAAGGATAATATGGATAAATATTAAATAAAGCCGGATTAAATAAATCTGCATATAAAGTCCATTAAAATCCAAATTGATTCAATGGAAGAGACAACGTTTTCTAGTTTGCCTTCTGGTGTTTTATCTTTGCAATAACACTGAAGGCACCATCATCTGTCATCGATAGCTGCTTCATCTACTTAATGGACTCCATTTAAGAAACACCAACTTAACAACATTGTAAAGTCACACCTATAAAAAGATATATATCTATACTTTATTCACCCAAGTGTATGAAAAATTAATGGGTTCTTAAGCCATTTTACATAAGGTATATGAAAGTCTATCTCAACATCAAAAGGACTTAGGCACGTTCAATTACATCTAATTATTTCCGTCATATCATCATCATTCCACTGACACTTCACTTCATCGCATATATCCAACAATTAGCCCATCCATCACGATACGTATAGCGATATAAATTCAATGAAAAGCATTTCTAGATGAAGCGGAAATACTTTAGTACTCTTAAGGGCAGCCATTAAGTGAATTCTCAAAAGAGCGCGAAGCGTGCGTTGTATCTTGAAACTTTAAAGGATTTTAATAGAATATAAGGTTTTTTTTTTGTTTGAATCAATATAAAATACATGTAGCACGTGCTTTTGACTTCGAATACATGTGGTATACGATGACGCGACATGTCATGGATTTTATTTCATTTCTCGAAGGAAGATAATCTTTTTGAATCATTTTTTTTTTTTTTGTTGATGGAGTCCTTTTTTTATATGAGTTATTATTTCCCAAAGCATAAAAATGTTACATAATATTCCTCATCTCATCTTTATTTTAATATGTACATACAATATGTATAGGTAGGTGGTGGGTGGATACTTGCTGCTGTTCCTTGAATGTATACGAAAGTATATGTTATTTTATTTCGATTGACTTCATTTAAGGACTTAGGATTTTGTCCTTTTTCAGTTTTTGCATACAAAATGAGTTTTATATACAAAGTGAATAACAACTGATGTGTAAGCAAATACTTCACTGATATCTAAAGCCGCTTTAATACTACTTAAACTCTATAGGGATTGTAATACTGAATTGAAGAAATCTTTAGAATCCCTTATAGCTATACCTGAAGGTATACTACAGCACATCGTTATGGATCTTAAGATTTGGTCAGACTTTTAAAAGTTCTTAAATGGAATGAAATATTGATTAAATAGATAAAAAGCCAGTGCAACTTTCAGTTTCGCAACAGTTTGGTTGCTCAAGTGAGTACAATGGACTTGTATGAGATTGCGCGCACATGCAAAAACTATTCAGTCGTGTCGATTCGAGCAACTAACAAGTTTGTATTTTGACACTAAGAATAGATAAATGACGAAAACCAAAATTTGTCATTTAAAGGGTGTTTTTTTTTAAGGGCAGGTAATTTTAAATTCAAATAAAAAAAAACAGGCAAAAGTTTTGTTTTAATATCCATGAAATTTGCCTAAATTGACAGATAATTTTTGTTGTATAATTTCGGACATGATACAGACTATACATGGCGTATTGCAGAGTCCTATATCATGCACTCTCTTCGCAGCAAATCAGACTGTATTTCGGCAAGAAGAAATAAAACGCATATAATTTAATGTTATGCCCAAAACTTTAGCTTTATTATAAATATAAAAGTTTTCCATTATGTTTTAAAAATGATTTCAGGCAAGTGGCAGCCACGGCTGACTCGAATAAATTCCAGCCGAGAGGCCCAATTTTCGACCACTTTTTGCAGCAATTGGGGCCTTTCGTCAGCAATAACTCGCCGAATATTCTCTTCGAAGGCGTCAATCGTTGCGGGCTTATCTGCGTAGACAAGCAACTTTACGTAACCCCACAAAAAATAGTCCAGCGGTGTTAAATCACACGAACACACGCCACAGGCCCACGACGCGAGATAATGCGCTCACCAAAAGTTTCCTTCAATAAATTGATTGTTTCGTTGGCTGCATGGCATGTAGCGCCATCTTGTTGGAACCAAAGGTCGTCCACATCAACATCCTCCAATTCAAGCTCTATAGCGTTCCCCATTGACTGTAACATTATACCCATCTTCATTTTTGAAGAAATATGGCCCAATGATTCCCTCTGCCAATAGAGCACACCAAACAGTGACTTTTTGATGATGTAACGGCTTCTTAACAATGACTTGTGGATTATGATCACTCCAAATACGACAATTTTGCTTTTTAACGTAACCATTTAACGAAAAATGAGCTTCATCGAATATTGGACGAAGCGCGCGATGCGTCGCATTTTCACGATTTGCAAGCGTTGTTCAGGAGAAAGTCATATTCATAATAAAATATGGCAAATCAAATTGAGCATAAATCAAGTGACAACTGTCAAAAAGACTAACTCCGAAAAAAGTATTGCCAGATAGAAGGGTAGAAGGTTTAGGACAAAAAAAAAATTAACAAAAAAAAAAAAAAAGAAAATCTGTTGAAAAAAAGAAATGAAATTTCAATTGGTCACATGGGTCACTGATTTGAACAATATTTAGTAATTTGAGCAACTTAAAAATATTAGAGTTCGTGGTGCAGTGGAAAGATCTCCGCTTTAGGCGTGAGGGGTCTCACGCTTGATTCCTGTCACCGCCAACATTTTTTTCTTAATTTTTAATAATTTTCTCTTTTTTTCAACACATTCGCTGCAATTCAAAATGCATGACCTAAACCAATGTTTTGGTGAGGAAACGACAAGCAATCTATATATTTATATAAAAATGAATTTAACTTTTGTGTGTGACCTTATATCTAGAATACAACTGACAATGAGTGGATTTTTATAATTTTTTTTTAAATAAAAGATGACTATTTGTTGATGGTTTAGGAAAATAAAAATTGAAAAGCCGTCCAGCCGAAGCTTTCGTAGTCCACTTTTCTTAAAGCTACATCGCAAAAGTCCACTTTTTTGTTGTAATATTTTTGTCCATTCATCGTGTTGAATTGTCAGATGATATTTTACATATATTATGTGTCATTAATTCAAATCTAAAATTGAAAATTAATCCGGACATTCACAATGAAGTTCTAATTTTGATTGAAGACATTTTTATGTCAATATAAAAAATAAAGTCGGTTTAGTTACACCATTTATAACTCAATAACTGCCGGACCGATTTTTATGATCTCTGATCTCCACCCCAAATACCAGAATAACTATTAGAATATCAGAAAAATTCACTTTATAGGGTGAAGTGGGGTAAAATTAAATAAGACGTATCCGAATAAAAAAAAACTCTACCTGCATTTAAAAGGTTGAAGGAAATGGATATTTTTTTAAAACTTTGCTAATTCGTAGGGTGAAATGGGGGTAAACATAAAAAAAATACTTTTCGTGTTTGAAAGGCCTTTTCCTACGGAAATTGCTGTAGGGGCATTTTTTTCAAATGCTGTTATTTTTGGGGTGAAATAGAAAAAAAATGAGAGGATATTTTGAGTGGATGGCTTTAGGAATATTTTTTTCCAAAAATTTTGTATTTATAGGGTGAAAGGTGGTACAAACGCAAAGTGATATCTGATTTAACAAATTCTGTTTGTGTTTGAAAGTTTATTTAAAAAAAAATGCTATTTTTAGAGTGAAATCGGGTAAATATAAATAACAGTAGTTTTCGTATACAAAAATTCTTTCTGTTTTGCGAAAGAACTAAAGTTGGACTTAGAGGATCATATTTTTACAAATTTAGCATTTCATAACTAGAAGTGGGTTAAAACCCAGAAAGAAGTATTCGATTAAAAAAAGTCAAAAAATAATATTTTCTTTTGTAATTTTTATATGAAGCTTAGGTTTGACTACCCGTGCGAAGCTGGGTGGGCCAGCTAGTGTAAGTATAAATCTATTTTAAAGCAAAATCCAATATAAGAACACAATATTCTCAAAGTCACTATTTACCTTCTTTTCATTACAGAGCCCCGAGTGATATAACAAATATTAATTTTCAGGGAAAGAATTTCAAAAGGCTTTGATTGAGTTTCTTAGAGGATAAATTTAAGGACATACATACATAATGTATGAATTTACTTCACTTTCAACTAAAAATATATTTTCCTAAATTATTATTCCACGCTTTAGATAACTCCGAACCTTTGGTTTACTTTTAGCCATCGCACGTGGAAAATCACTCTCTTCAATCTCAGAAATCCCTCATAACATCCATCGGTGAATCTTAGGAAAAAAACATTATAATAATTTAGGTTTTGGGGTGTTTTTCTAAAAATATCTTTCCCTCCGAACCAAATATGTACTGTACATATCTCTAAAGTTTTGCCCCGAAGTTGTTTTCCACCATAATTTAACAATCCGAATATTGGAAAATTTGTTTTCGTTTGTTTTAATCAATGACGTGCCTCGAATATTTTATAAAATATTTTGAACCCCAGCAAACTCCAACTAGCTATATACCTACTGATGTTTGTGTTTCAATGAGAATTCTGGTTAGTATAGTATATTAGGTTGTTTTTTTTTTTTTTTTTGCAAATGGTGCGTAGCTTGGTTTATAACATAGAAGTCACGTATTTTGAGGCCGTTTATTTGGAAAATTTCTTATTTGTTTTCTTATATATTATTGAACTTAAAAAGACATTTTTCATGCAATGAAATTTATATTACACTCAAAATGGGACGAAGATACATCATCAGGAAGTCATATATATGATATTGATTTGAGTTAAGGGATTTCTGTTATTTTAATACATAATTTATATTTAAATATCCTTAAGAGATAAATCATTCACTTAAACTCAAATCATTTCAGAGGAAACGTTTAACGTTTCATAATAATTATTATATGCACAAATGTATGACGCCTAATAATTAACATGATCGCATTTATACTTTCCAAAATGGTTCCGGCTGGTGCATGCAACCAAAATATTAGACCACCATTTCGTGTTCAACATTGACCTATGTAGAAGTTGCTGACTTTAGAAAAAGAGGAATTATGCATATGGGTCCACCATGAATACGGAACAGCCACATACGTGAGAAATAGTGTTATGTAGTTTTCGAGTGGACGTTCGGAGCTACTCCTTTTTCACTCCTTTTACTCCAAATTTCCCATTTAAGATAGGAATGGAACAGTTCTGAAATCCAAACGAAAACGACATTAATAACGCAAAACTAGTCCAACAAGCTTGAAAATAAAATATAGGGTTTTTCAATAAGGGCAGGTAGCTGTTGAAATAGAAGAATGGAACATTGTGGTGTTTGCTGTGTGGCACGTTCCGCCGTTCTGTTGAAACCACATGTCGTTCACATCCTATTGAAGCCAGCAAAAATTGGTAAATCTATCGGTAATTAATTCGTTAATCCGTGGTTAATCCGTTGATGCTGATGTCAATGACATCTTCGTTTTCGAAGAACTACGGACTCTCACAGACAGCGACGATTTTTTCGGTTGATCTTACGTTTTTCGTTGACGCAAGGGCGTTGGTTGATTGTTCACTGAATCGGTCGACTCAAATTTCGCCACCATAAACTTTGGATAATCGACTTGGAAGGACAGCCATTTAGGCCTTAAAATGTTTATTAATTTAATGTTTAATTGAATTTAGCTTTTCACAAATTTGTTGCTAATTTCTAGTTTTTTTTTTTTTTAAATGAAAGGGAAACATGCACGCGGGATAAAGTTGAGTTTCTTTTTGGTTTTTCAAAATTTTCTTTTAAAAAAGTTTAGTGGGTGAGAATAGGTGGCTGAAGGCACCCATTGAATTGCCTTCCAGAGGTCTGCGAATTCAATGGTAACGGTGCATACAGCTGGGGTGTAAAGTGTGAGCAGGAAAGGCTGCTGGGTTTCAACTGCGTTGGCTCACTCACGCGAATATGCTGAGTGTTTCTGAGTGATGATGCGACAGAAACCCTTGTCACTGACTGGCCGAAAGCACTGGGGCATTGGAAAAAAGAAGATGTCGTCCAGGCAAGGTGAAAGCCTGGAAGAACACTTCTTACCCGTATTTAGTACGAACCAGAGGTTCTTAAAAAAGGGCAAACAGAAGGAAGTGTTTTGAAAAGCCAAAAAGAGTTTAAATTTTTTTCGGATGCGATAGATTTAGCAAGGAAGTAAATTGTTGTGGGTTCTGGCTTAAAAGTCGATAAAAATTGATGGAGAGAGAGTACCGGATAGTTGGAAAATTGTTCGTCAGTTATAAAAGCTAAGTATAGTTTTTTTTTTTTGAAATTACCTAGATTTCTTTAATTTTTCATATAAAATCGTTTGATAAAGCGATTTTGGTTAACTCGTTTTTTTTTGTTTAATTAATCGTTTGGCTTTTGTTCCGAAACTTTTCCGATAAAGCGGAACTAGCGACCAGTTTTTAATACCCGTTTGTTCTTTCGGGACCGAGCGTTAACGGTCCATCTTCGTTGAAATCGATTTCTATTGTTTTCCTTTGTTTAAAGATCCTGGGTTCTAGCCCTACTTAATTGCAAGGTTTCCCAAGCAATTTAATAAATAGCTTTATTCATAAATTATTCTCTTATTTCAAAATATTTTTCACCGTCGGTTTCGCTCCGGAGGTTTGTTATTTCCTTATTCAAAAAAAAAAATTTCTGGCGGCCTTTACTTTTTTTTAAGCTACGCCCCCTGCGGCTAAATATTTTCAATGTTTTAATTGAATATTTTATTTTGTTTTGATAAACCATTTTTTACTTGCTCTAAAGGGCAAGTATTGGATTCGTGTAAAAAAAATATTTCGAGGTTATAATCAAATCTAACACTACGATAATAAAGAAGTCCGAAAAAGTGGGTTTCTTCATGCCGTCCGTCGGTCTGTGCGTCTGTACGTCTGTACGTCTGGGCGTCTGTGCGTCGGTGCGTCCACTGTAATTTGAGCTAGAGCCGGGTAAACCGATTTACATGAAATTTAGTGCAGAGCATTTTTATGTGATTTCCTAGAGGGGAAATTCGAGTTTTTGTTTAAGCTCATCTAGAACGGGTAGCTGCCATATACAAATATTTTGTTTTCTTCAAATTTTCTCGAAAACGGCTCTAACGATTTTGACTAAACTTCGTACCTGTAATAACTAAGTCAATTGTAAGAAAACTGCATTTCAAGTTTTTCTCAAAAAATTCACATTACGGAATTAGGTATTCAACGTTTTTTGAGAAAATCGTCTTATTTTTGGGTTATTCGCGTATATCTTTGCCATGGTTAAATAGATTTTGCTATAATTTTGCAATCTGATGCTTCTCAATAATTTAAACAATAATGCATTTAAAAATTTTTGAAAATATTATTTTAAAAGAAAAAAAAAATCAAACGAAAAATCAATTTTTTAGTGCTTTTGACTCTTTCAATATTTTCTCTCTAAATATATAGGTACATCATGCATCTTCAATGTGGGGTTACAAACAATATTTAACCACAAGAACAAGTTCGTGCGAACAAGTCGTGCATATTTTTTATTTTGTTTTTGGATTGATAAAAAAAAAATACCTGTAATACAAAATATTTGGGCCGAAAAGGAAAATTATTCTTATGACCAAATATAACGGTACACCCCATACAAACGTTTAAAAGCCATTAAAGAAAATCTCATTTTGCTCAAAAACGACGCATACGATTTTGATTAAACATTTCTGTATGTCAAAATAAGTAAAGCCATATCTGTTACATAGCGCAGTTTTTAGTTTTGCAATTGCAAATTCTTCTCAATTATTTGTTTGTTGGTTGAGAGTGGCTGCTTTATAGGCAAAGCTCAAGAAGAACTACTATTGGTTTTGTTATATTTTGATAAGCCTTTATTGTATTTATATGCCCACGAATCATTTTTTCTTGTGCCTAGAACCGGGCCGACACACGCTTGTTGACATATACTCTCAAAGTCTCAAGGTTTATCAGTCCTCGGTAATTTTTTCAAAAAAGTTTTAAGTGTCAAGGAACCTAAACCTAACTATTTAAGTTCCTTATAATCATCTAGAAACTAACAACGGACCATTAAACATGACTGCTATCGGTGGTTATGACAAGAAATCACAATAATGAAGGTGTTTTTAATTGGAATACATCAAGCATACACAAAATATCAAAGTTATGCTCAAAATTATGACAAAACTTCAACTTACCTTTTCATTATAACTTTATATAGAACGCACACAAAAAAATGGTAATAATAAGATCATGCCAATCTTACCAACTTTTTGTTACATGATGCAAATAATATATTCATTGAAGTTTTAAAACAAATCAAATGTTGCGAGTACGTATACAAAAATAATAAAAAGGTGGTTATCTTAACTAACCACCCAACTTGAAAGATTTTTATATAAAACAGAGCATCTCAGTAATTTATTATTATTATCATTTCAAGGATTGATTCAAGACCTCGGGAACGATCTATCAATTCCTTATAAGGTCACATAACTATATAGATAGCTTTGACATTTAACACAATTGAATTGTTCCAGGTTCAAATAAATATATACGGAATGAAAAAAAGACAATTGAAACAGATGCCCTGCTCCCACACTTACACTTATATCCTTTATCCTTTATCTTCTGTCCATTTGAAACATTATTAGATGTCTTCGTTCCATAAAATAACTGTCATGTATAAACTACAGTTATATATGAAAGAAAACAAATCAAAAAAGCACATCACGTCATCGAATATCGAAGAACCAACATTGTGGAAATGGATCACTTCAAATGAACTTATGTATACCCGGGACCGGGTTTGACTTCAACGATTCAATATGTAGGCAAGGTAGCTTCATTTTTTATACCTACCCACCTCTATGCGGGTACAGGTATAAATGAGCAATCGACTATGGTTACTCATAAGGACAGTCACGTAAAATCCAAGTCCTAGAGCGATAGTAGGGATGCGATGGATGATGATGCTGAGCTACAGAAGATGAAGACGAAGAACAAGAACAAGAACAGGACCAAGATGAGCCAAGTGCCAAGAACTTCCTCCACATTTATCATTAATATTCGCTTTATCACAACCTTGGGTATTAATGGATGAGGTGGTTGAGTGTGTGTGTGTGTTTGGTTTGGTTTGAGTGCATATATGTATGTGTTTGGGTCTGAAAGTCTCTGAAGGTTGACTAAAGCTCGTGTCTTTCTCGGTCCTGTGCATGGTGTTGGCTGCCATGGCCTAAACGTGGAGGAATCCGATGGGCGATATACGTGATTGGAATCCTTGCGATTGATTGAAATTCGATTTAGTGACATGCCATACGCGCTCTCGTTTCCAGGGATAGCCGAGCCGAGATATAATTTTCCCCACATTGATCTGATAGCTACACCTAAGGGTGTCGTACCATTGCCACAGAATGCCTGCAAAAGGTAAAGATATACCCAGAATGCCACATATACCCATATAAATGTCTATGTAGGTAGGTAAGGTACCTGTAGTTCGTCGAATTATTCGATTAGAGCTGCGTTTATATTTTACTCGCGCGGAAATTGTATATTGATATGACGTTACATAAATGTGCGGGATGTGGCATGTGGGTGACGGGTTCGCTTGGCAGAAAAAGGATAAGCAAGTGGAAATGTGTTCACTTTGGTGGCTTTAGAATATTATTTCCTTTTATTATTATTAGATTTTTTTTTTGAATACAAAATAAGAAAAAAAAATAACACCCATACAGTGCTGTACCTACCTACGTATGAGTATGTGTTGTTCATGTACCTAGGGACGAATTCAAACAAATCCGTATTTCCTTTTTTGGATCTCGATATGAAAAAAGCTGCGTATTCAGATTTATATGTCGATCCTTTTTAATGGTAATGGAGTTTTTTTTTGGTAATTTTAAAAATGGATATTCTTATATCACAGGTTGAAATGTTTGTATTAGGATTTGTGTACCTGTACATATAGGTATGTATTTAGTTTTTGTATGCGACAGTAGGGATATTTATTGTATTCATTTCCTGAATCAAGGTAGGGCAATTTAATTTCTTATTTAATTTCCGAAATGTTTTTGAGTAGAATTGGAATTTTTTATGTCTCATATTTTGGTGTTATAGTAATTCTTTGGAATAGAATGTTTGTGTATGTGAATTGAAAATGAATTTTCGTGTAATAAATGCATCAGACATTTATTTTGTTTGTATATACAGGGTGGTGCAAAAAAATCGAATAGGTTTTAAAGAGACTTTAAAAGTTCTTTGGTTTCTTAATTCTTCTTTCAGATTTTGGATTTGGGTGAAGAAGACTTAAGAAATTCAAAATCTAAGTATTGTAACGATTTAATAATTACCCAACTACTTTGAATTTGAAACAAAGGAAAATCCTCTAACTGTTTACAGCGCCATCTATCTGAAAAGCTAAACACCAAACCTTCAACCGTCAACAGCAGCGCCATCTTGTGATTCAGCTGAATATCAATTCCAGTGTGCCATTTGTCAGCGACTGGAATGGAAACTGCTAGAAGGAGATGCTCGAATATTCTAGTGGGTACTAGTTGAGACTACAACCATTTAATTCCCTTTATAAAAGTATGTTTTCGAGCACACAGTTTAATTTTGAATGTGATAGCGTAAGGTAAGAAGTAAAAGTGTATCCGGAAGTGATTTTTAAATTGCATACTATTGAGATTGGAGAATAATAAAAACGATTTGAAGTGAAATAAAGTGTGTCTATTTTGTAAAGCAAATAAGTGGACGTAATTATTTAAAGGAAATATTATTATCGAACGTAGGAAGAACATTAAAGTATTCATAAAACATAACAGAACACCGAACAAAAATTGTCGAATTTTATTTTGAAAATTAGCGATCAATATTTTTACCGGAACGGTCATATCACAGTTTTTTTTTAATCTGAGAACTGGAAATCGTCTGATTGCAAGTTTTTGACAACAAGGCAGACCTTGCTGGAAGATCGAAATCATCTCGCACTGAAGGAAGTATTCAAGGAGTGCAGGAGGGTGTGGACAAAATTTTTTGAAAACAAAGTCGGTGCAGCAATCACCATTAATGCTGCACCAGGTTGGTAAATTTTATGAGCTCAGCCCCTTTGAGGAAGTGAATATTTAAAAAAAAAATATGCACGATTGGATCAATTATACTGCCGAAAGTTTGACATTTCATACGCATTTTTTTGATTGAGCATTTTATTTAGTAATTTTTTATTATGGAACTTTTTTCGAATTTTAGAACCGCTTGAAATCCCAACACATACAATTTGTGACATACGACTTTTGTACTATTAACGATGATAAATTTTTTGTCTTGTCATACAAAAGAATTCTGCCTTGAGAAATTGAGATTTCTATTACTATAAGACACGCATTAGTCTCAGAATAACGGTAATATAACGGTTTGCAAAATAATATCAATTATGAACTCATATCTTGTCTCTCGTCAGATAACCGGCTTTTCAAGAATATGCACATTTATATCTATTAATTTAATTTCAGAGATTTTAAGCTATAATACTTGGCGTTAGGCAATAACGCCCTAATTGTTTTTGGAAATAACTCTCAAAGAAATAAACTCTAACAATTTATTGTTATTGTAATTTTTTTCGCCATTTTGCTGTATTTTCTGTCTTTTATTTGTTTTTAAAACATGAAATAAAGCCCAAAATAAAGAGTAGACATATTCGAAAGCGAAATAATGCCCATAGTAGGAAATATCAAAATGAAACAACGCCCAAATAAAGGATATAACGCCCAAAAGCCAGTATTTTTAAGTACATATTTTAAATTAGAAATAATTTAACCACCTAAAAAATAACCCTCAAACTAAAAGACATAACTTCCAGCAAGTACGCATTTCGGCCGATTTCCATTGAAAATATCGGGCGATATTTCCCATTTATAATTTTGGTGATATGGAGTTTTGGGCGTTAAGAAAATTTATTTGGGCTTTGTTTACATTTTAATTTTTTACTTTTGGGCATTATAAATAATTTTTGGCGTTATTTCTTAAAACGATTTGGGCGTTATTTCCTTAAGCGTTATTGCCTAGCACCGTATAGCACTCGTATCATTTCAACTTTGTTAATTTATTGCTGTTTATAAAGGGTTTTCCAATAAGAGGTGTTGTTTTGAATAGCCCACTATTTCGGTGGCTGTCACTTTTGAAGCTGTCATTTTTTGACATTTGACAAGTAGAAACTACGCCATTAATAAAAATGGAACGATACATGCTTCGACAACGCATTGAAATTATTAAAATTCACTATAAAAATGGTGAACATTTGGCAGAGACGGTTCGTAAAACTAAAACACTTTTGGGTCGTCGTGAAGCACCTTGTCGGACCGCAATACAGAAATTGGTGGACAAATTCGAGCTGTTGGGACAAGTTAGTGATGTGAAGAATAAAACCCATGCACGTCGCTCAAGCACAACTGAGAATATTGCTGTTGTAGCCCAAAGTGTTGAAGAAAACCCAGGTTTGTCCATTCCTCGTCGTTCTTTGGAATTAGGCATTCCACAAACGTCATTACACCGTATTTTGCATAAAGACTTGGGTCTTAAGGCTTATAAAGTTCAGTTAACACAAGAACTCAAGCCGGCTGATCATCAACAACATCGTGTCTTTGCTGATTGGGTCCTTGAAATGCATGAACATGATCCGGAATTTCATCGAAAAATCATCTTGACTGATGAGGCCCATTTCCACCTCGGAGGCTACGTCAACAAGCAAAACTGTCGCATCTGGGGCTCGGAAAACCCAAGAGTTATTGTTGAAAAGCCTCTCCATCCTCAACGCGTGAGTGTTTGGTGCGGTTTATGGTCCGGCGGGGTCATTGGACCTTACTTTTTCGAAAATGAGGCTGGAGCAACATATACGGTCAATGGATTGCGCTATCGAGAGATGATTAATGATTTTTTATGGCCGGAATTGGATGGTATTGATCTGGACAACGTTTACTTTCAACAAGACGGCGCTACGTGCCACACAACCAATGAAACCATCGATCTTTTACGGGAAAAGTTTCCGGACCGTGTTATCTCTCGAAGAGGTGATCACAATTGGCCACCGAGATCTTGTGATTAAACACCTTGCGACTTCTTCCTTTGGGGCCACGTGAAAGATAAGGTCTACGTCAACAGCCCAGCGTCGATTCAAGACCTCAAAGATGGAATTCGTGAGGCTATCGAGGACATAGGGCAGCCACTTTGCGATTTGCTTATTAAAAATTTCATGAAAAGGATATGGTCCTGTAAGCGTGGTCGTGGCGGCCATTTGGCTGATGTTGTGTTCCATTATTAACGGCATACCTTCTTTTTTATAATGAAATAAACATCCGATCATTTATCTCAAAAAATGCCATTTTTCTTTGAATTTCAAAATAACACCTCTTTTTGGAAAACCCTTTATTACATTAAGGTGGCCGTCATCTTTTGATTCCATTTCCTTTGAAATAATACGATACGATTTTTTTCTTGTTTCGACCCAACCTACACGCTCTATAACTTCTTGTCAAACCTTATGCAAATTATCCTGCCTCTACATACATATATTATTTTTCTTCAAAATCTTGTCTATTTTTAATTCTAACTTTTTTATTTTCAATTTGTTGGAAAATTAATCTGTACCAAATGTGTAAGAAATTAAATCCTCTATAAAAAAAAGTTGTAATATTTTTTCTGTGTGACCTATTGGTACACATTGTACACAACCTTTTCCAAGATGGCAGCCAAATGGAGGGCTTGCAATGACGAAGATCAAGTGGTACACTCACACTGACCCACCACACAGTACACAAATCTAAGGTAATATCTTATAGGGCCCATACACACAATAGTTGTGTGCCCACCGGTGTCATGACACTTCCCCATAAACATCACACCAATGGAGACACCGACAAAAAAAACTGAAAAATGTTTGATTTTTGGTGTCGGTGTCTCGATTGGTGTGCACACAAGTGTTGTGTCTATGGGCCCTATTAGAGGATATAAATACAATATCGAGTGCTTGTTTTTATTCGACTGCGAAGCTTTCATAGGGGTCGCTGTTCAAGTTTCGGTAAGTTAAAGGCATTCAGTTTTCTGCACATTGGAGAAAAAAACTAAAAAATAACATTTCAATATATTGACATTAATAAACAAACACTAATTAATTTCAAGAATTATTTCAAAGTAGAATAATTTAGAGAGAAAATAAGCAAATTATGACTTACAATTGATAGCAGCTGTAGGATATCCTCTAAGACTTTATCTTACTGAATGTGAAACAGTGCCCTCTATCAAGGCTTCGGGATAGAAACGAGCACCTCATGTTATAACCTCCAAGGGTAATATATTGCGCAAGTCAGAAATTACACATGGCGGCTCGAGTGCCCTCAAAAACTGCAAATGGCATTACTAGAAACGACAACAAATATTAGCATTTTGACAAGTGAAGAGACACTGGATCCGCTGTTTTCACAGATGAGCAAACGCATATGATATTACCTTTAATAAAGGGTGTTTTCAATCGTATGGTTTTCAATCTGGCAATGCTTTTTCGGAGTTGGTCTTTTTGACAGCTGTCACTTAATTTATGCTCAGTTTGGTTTGCCATGTCATAATTAATAGACTTACTCCTGAACAACGTTTGAAAATCATGCAAATTTATTGCCAAAATAATGGTTCGGTTCTCGCAACGATTCGCGCGCTGCGTCAAATATCGACATATTCGCAAAATCGCATTAATTCGAGCAACCATGGATCTGTTTCGCACCACGTTTACTCTAGTAGATAATACGCATCCTCAGAGAAGGACAAAATCAAGTTTTTTCATACATAGCAAAAGAAGTCATCCGGGGCTAAAGTCATCACTTTATCGGCAGATGCTATAATTTTTGCAAATGGCGGCAAATATCAATTTTCCTTAAAACTTGTGAAGTAAACAGATACAAAAAATTAAGACAAAAGCAAAGTCAAAGTTTTTCATTCATAAACAAAATTACAGCCAAAGAACATCGGGGCCGGGGGACAACTTTTGAGCCCGGTGATTCATTTTGCACCACCTCGTATTTACCTTATTTTTCAAAGAATTACAATTGTATGATGATTTCTAGCTAGCTAGTTTGGCAAATGTTAACTACGGCTTCATTCGGTCTCATAATAGGCATTGTAGGTACTCTTATTCTTTGTGTTTCGCAGTCTTCAACTTATAATTCCATTCCGGTTATCAAATATTGCTTTCGGTACTTATCAACTTCTGAATAAGCTTTCCACCACAGGCTTATCCGGCTTATCAATATCTTTCCAACTGGCTATGGCTATCAACAGCTTTTAATCGGCTTATCATTTTTAATATAAACACCGTTTCCGCTAGCTATAGTATTAAATCATCACAAAAATGACCCTTGACTCATTTTTATCTTTCTTTCGCCTATTGACAGTCAAATCATCATTCACCCGGCCATTGAACCACCAGCGGCAATTCTCCAAAGTGCCCAAGAGCCACTTTTGTTTTCAATATACTTTTCATCTCCTAATCCCAAAGTGAACGAAGACTGAGAAATCTTAGTTAATTCTCTTAAGTCCCATTGAAACCATTCTATGCTTTAACTTAGAAATTAAGAGTTCATTGTTAATCTGGAGAAAATCATTGTGTTAATTTAATTTATTGCCTTTGAGCAATGACATTTGCAATTCCATTGAATTTAGAGGTAGTTTGCCTAATTTTATAGCAAAAAGCCAGAATAAGTCCTCTTGGAATAAATTAACAAGAGACTTATAAATAGTTGAATTGGAAGCGGAGGAGTAGGTACCTATCTATTCAACAGTTAGTTCATTTTATAATAATAAAATGGTTTATAGAATTGAAAATAGAAATTATAAAAGAACTTGTTGTTTTGCGTCAAATTAACTCAATTTCAATGCACGTATAGAAAGCTTTCTTTTCAAGGAAGATCTAGGTACCTACCTTTCGATTTCGAGTATACAGGTAGTGCGATTTGAGTTAAATTATTTTGGTATACTTTCTTAATTAATCAATTTTGAAAAGAACGCTGCGGGTGGTGTTTTTGAACTAGAATACATCTCCTCCGCCACACTGCTACTTTAGAAAGCAAATTGTGGAAACGTGAGAATTACACAAATTACTGTAAAAAGTCTACAAAATGGCAGAATAGAGAACAAGCCATAGCCAAACAAAAAAACAGCATGACAGCTGCTGCTGGAGGTGTTATCAAATAATCGTTACAAAATATCACGTAGGGAAACAGTTTTGTAAGTTTTTCCATATCTCAGAAATAAACAGCGGTTTTGTTACCCGTCCATTTGTTTACAACCAAACAAGGTAATGGGTGCTGCTTTATAGTACAAATGAGCAGTATTGTGTGAGCTTGGGAATAGAAAGTTAAATGAAAACTGATTAACTTTCAAGTCGCACCATCAGAGGGCGTTCACAGACGGAGTTGGAGTTTGCAGTCTTGAGACGGGTTTTGGTTGGTCGGTGCGTGGGTTGGTGAAAAAATTATTCGTAGAAGTTTTTTCTTTGTTTCATCATCTTTATGGGTATGAGTTACGAGGAAGAAAAGGACTGTGTTAAGCTATTTGCTGAGAGAAAATAAATTTATTTGCATATTTGATTGAGGAGCAGAGGGTGTCTGTGGATTAAACACACAATTTAATGGGTCTAATTGTTTGGAAACTTTTCAAGGATTTATCTCGGATTCGTTCATTGTTTCTCTGTGTGATATTTTTTTTTTTGTTTTATTTTTGTATATTTCTTCAAAAATTGCTGCTATTAATCTTGTGCCTGTGTGTGTAAATGATTTCGGTATATTGTTGTAAGCTGTAATTCAAAAGAAGAACTTTTTATTTCCAGGAAGGATAAACAAGGGGGAACAATTATTGACAGACAAAATATATTGTGGTTTTTTTTTTTGTGTTGTATGTGAGAATACATGTTTTTTTTTTATTGATAAAACGATTTAAGGTTTAAATGAAATAAAGTTTATTGAAACAAAAATTTGACAGTCTCATTCCCTCACTGATGTAGGGGAACGCGGTTGAATTTGGAATGCAACCTTATTTCTGTTCAAGGCGGGTAATACCAAATAAATTACTTTTAACAATTTTTCAATAAACCACGTAATCGACTCTATTTCTCATTGAATTAGACATTATTTCTTATTTTGTATGTAGAGGGTACCTATAGTATAGGGTACCTATACAACAAATACAAATTTGCTAAGTGTAAGAAAAATAAAGTGCTTATTACAGGGTCGAATATACTTGCTCTTTTGGAATGATTCAAGGTTAATATGAGGTAACCTTACGGTGACCATTTTTTTCAGGGGAGTACAAATACTGTCCTCTTTAAGAAAAAAAAGTTTCACAGTCAAAAAAGTGTCACTTAAGTGGGCAATGTGAAAGTTTAATGTGCAATATCACAGTGCACACTTACCTAATTAAGTGGCCCTTAAGTGTCCGATGTTGGTGACTTAAGTTGCACTTACGCTGGCAATGAAACTTAGCCTAAGGTCCTAGTATGGGAAACTTAAGTGCCACTTATTCCCGTAAGTGTCGACTGTGAAACTGGCCCTGAGCCATTTAGGTGCCATATAAAAAAGCCACAAGTTTTTCAATTTTTTTTGTTTTCAGAAATAATAATACAGACCACTAAACCGAGATTTTATAAGATTTGTCCATATTCTTCTTCAAGATTCTCAAAGATTTACCAAAATTATGAAACAAATCATAAATCTAAACGATAACAGTTTTTTTTTTAAAAAATATTCCTAACGTCATCCACTCAAAATAACCTTTCAAACCAGTGTTGCCAGATGAAACAAAATTTCTGCCCAGAAAAATTTAGAAACCCCCCAGATTACCACATTTTATCAACAAAAACTTTTTATTTTTATTCACAGCTCTTAAATTTGTTTTCAATTTAAAAATTATTTTAATTCACACAGCCGCAATAAAAAAACATTGGTAAAAATTGAACTAATGTAATAAAAGAAAATTTGTTTAGGGTTTTCTTCACAAGAATAAAGTTTTAATTATTTACATTCAAATTATCCGCAAATTAAATCCTTCCAGTAAAAAAACTTAACGTTACATTTTTTTTTCGAAATAATAAATGTATGTAAGTTTTGACTGATGAAAAGTGGAAAAAAAATAATGAATAATATTTAAAATGCCAAGTACATAAATTTGCTAATCCTAATCGACACTTAATCGGGCCATTAACCACTTACGAAGGTCCATTCCTGCTTTCATGAGGACATCTGTTAACTCGTTTTTTCTTTGAACGTTAATTATTAGCTATACTGTTTAGATATTGTAAAACAGAAGGGAGGTTGATAAATTGATTAAAAAGTTCCAAATTGCTTATTTAGAACTTTAATCCAGTCCAGGTCCAGTTTTTCAGTGCGCGATTAAAGTTTAGCCCGAGTTTAATCATCATATTTGGTGGGTTAAAACATCAGGATTAACTGAACAGGTGCTTTTGATGTTTTATGCAAAGAGTTTGTTTAGTCATTTCGCGTACATTCGCACTGAAAAATGACTTCTTCAGTTCACTGTGGGTTAATTTAGTTCTAGAGTTAGTTCACACTGGTTTAACTCACCAGAAATTAATATGACAATAAAAATATAAAGGAATTAAAATTTTTTTTTGCACTTCTTTGAAAAAGTTCAAATACTTCGTCATCTTCGTTTTGGCTATCGCGTTGGTTTGATACATTTTCTCACTTGTGAAAGTTTTCAGCATTTCTTCTGTTGGTTTAAAATTCTGACACCCAGAATGAAAGGAATATCTAACTCGTGGAATACTGTCAGCTGGTTAATATGATTTCTCAACCTTTTAGCTCTGAATTAATCCCCCCAGATTTAACCCCCAAACATCTCGCCCCCCCCAGATAACCCCCCAACGACAAAAAAAAAGCCCCTAAATATAGGGGGAAACCCCTAAACTGGCAACCCTGTTTCAAACACAAAAAGTATTTCCAAAATCGGATAATTTTTTGTTTGTACTCCAAATAAGAAAAAATTTGAAAAAATTTAAATAGAATATTCTTAAAGCCATTTTCTCAAAAAATAACTTTCATATAAAAGAAGAATTTCTTAAATCGAACAATTTCTTTTATTTTTATCCCATTTCAGCCTACAAATTGCAATTTAAAAAAAAAATATCCTTGAAGCCATTTCCTAAGAATAACCTTTCAAACGCAAGACCATTTTTTTTAACGGATACTTCTTTTTAATTTTACCCAATTTCACTTTACAATGTGAATTTTTCTGATAATTTTAAAATTATTCATTGAAATCGGTCCAGCCGTTCTTGAGTTATAAGTGTTGTAACTAAACCGACTTTGTTTTATATATTTAAGATAAAGATAAAGATAAATTGAGATAAGACTTTGGTTGAAACATAGTATAGTATTTTAGTTTATTTGGTATTTATTTATTTTTGATTTCTTCAAAATTACCTTTAATAAATAATAATATAGAAATAAAGAAAATTGTGCCATATTGACTTTTTTTTGTGCCACCGTACCAAGAGGAAATTGACGTGACAAAAAGCACGATCGTTCCATATCGGCAACGCAACGCTGTTCCAAGCAGTCAAGGGCAACAGTTAACTGCTTGTGTGCTCTTGTGTTCTCTGTCCAAAGAAACTGAGTGCATCCAAATCGCTTATCTTTTTAATCACAGATTACGTATATCAATAATAAAGATGGGAAACTTTTGTACGTTTCACCCTCAAAAACCCATTTGTTTACATTGTTGTTTTTGTAATTTGGATTCGTGTCGATGAAAAGATATGAATTGCAACAACAATTTAACGGGGTAAGTTTATTTTGTATTGATAGATCTTTATTCTTGTATGTTAAAAAAAACGCAGCCATCTTTAAAAAAAAAATTTATTCACCAGCTGCTATATTCACCACACAAATGGTGGTTGTAAGCGTATGGTGGATTGTCGGGATGTGTTTAAAAAATATTGACTCAATGGTGCAAACAAATCAAAAGCTGGGTATACACGAGCGAGTAAAATGTTAATTCATATTTTTTTAAGAAAATTGACACCTGCGGCTTCCTCTCCATAAAAGAGAATTATTACTATTCCCTCCTAGCAGAGTACAACAACTATTTACTTACTCACTTCAAACATACATATTTAACTCACTGTTAACAAAATGGCCTTTAATTAGTGTCTTGATATAAATTATGGAAATGTCAAATAGTCAAATAGGTATTGGGAAACATGAAGAATTTTTGAGCAAAAAACTATTATTTTCAGATGCCGCAAAGTTTTTTGCAGGAAAATTAACTATAGTGATGAAAGGGTCCGCCAAATAAATTTTTTTTTTTTGAAAATGGTGCAAAACATGGAGTGTAGCTTCGGCTGTGTGGCACGTGACGCCGGCCGTCCTGTTGAAACCAAATGTTGCCAATATCCTCCTCTTCAATTTTTGTGAACAAAAATTCGTTCAACATGGCCCGATAACGATCGCCATTGACTGTAACGGCCACTCCTTGCTCATTTTCGAAAAATGGCCCAATTATGCCTCTGGACCAAAATCCGCACCAAACAGTGATTCGTTTTGGGTGTATCGGCTTTTCAATGTATGCGTGCGGGTTTTCTGTGCCCCAAATGCGACAATTTTGCTTGTACCCGCCAAGATCAAAATGAGCTTCATCTGAAAAGATGATTATTTTGGCAAAATCGGCATCTTCTCTAAGTCGATCGCAGGCCCACTTAACGAGCGTATACACAACCATATTCGTTCAGCGGAAGGATAAAACTAATTATCTGTCAAATCAGACATGAGCTAAGTGTTACCATTCACGAAATAAGCACTAGTTGAAAAAAAAACGTTAGATTGCGGACTTTTTATTTATAACTTCAAAAATAATGAATTTTTTTGAATTTATGTGAATTGATCACTGAAGGTGGTAACCGAGAATAACAGACATACTTTTGGTTTTTTTCATGTGACTACTTTTTTTTTTGTTTTAATTTTCTACAGAAGAACAAATAAATTAAATCATATGTAACAGTCAAAAATGTATTAATTTCCACCTAGCCGATTAATTTCCTGAGTGAATTCAGAAATTATTCTGAAATCGCATTAAACATCTTTGGACCTGATGCCAAATCGTTTAAAATAAATTAATGAGTTTTTGAGCATGAAAATTGTTAGGTCAAGAGCAATTAGTTGAAACCTTTGCAATTATTATTCTGCTAATTTTGCATTTAGATATATGATATGAAGGTTGCCTGTGGAGGATATAACAAGATTGTAATAAATAGTTTTACTATATACCTATATTATGGGTATGTAAATTGTACAGAAGGTAGGGATAACCCAAACTAAACTCAAATTACAGTCTGAATATGGGTAGATAGTAACAACAGTCTTAAACACACAGTCTTGACTCCTAATCATTTTACTATGGCACTTTGGCTTTAATCCAGAAACGAGTTTTGCTTAAAACATCTTATCACAGCGTGCTTTATGCTAATATAGCTTAGTGCTTGGTTAGGGATACAAGACACACAAAAAAAAAAACAAATATAAGAACACAAGTAACATAACAATCGTTTAAAGAAGTAAATTTTCATCTCGAAGTAAAGCCTCCTACGGAAAAAAACCCGTTATACTTCGACCCCCTTAAGAAGAAGATCCAAATAAATGACCCAAGCTTGACGAGCCGCACCATCAGCATTAGAGAAGAGACAAAAAAAAACCGTCCAACATGTTAATGAATAAGTACAATAAAAGATCCAAAAAAATACATTTCCCAAAAAAAGACAAAAAGAAACAAGGAGGAAAAATAAAGAGGAAAAAAAATAAAATTCGTTACAAGGCCATCCCGATGAACCAAAAGAGACAAACACGTCTATTTCATCTGCTTTACTTCCCTTCGCCAAGTACAGTATTAATTTTCTATACCTATTACATCTAGCCTAGCGTTCTTATTTTTCTTAAGTTCATTGTCCTGCCCTTCCCTTCCCTTTTTTGGGTCCTTTCTTTGTCCTGAAATTTATTTAAAACGTGTCATCAATTTCAGGCCAAAATGTGTTTACAAACAACAAAAATATCCTTCGCTTTCTGTTTCTTGGGTTTAAAGAAGAAATGGATTTACTTCTTGTCGTTGTGTTGTGTTAGGTTTATTTTGATATGCCTACACTTTCAAATTTAAAGCTCCCTTTGCGGGTTTTGTTTGTGACCAAAGAGGCAGGAAATTAATGACAATGATTGAAAGAGAAAGTCCATGTCCCATAACCAGCACAAAAATGGACTCAAAGTGGGAATATATTTTAACCATATAAAGGGTCTGACATCTAACGTTTTTTTTTTTCAACTAGTGTTTATTTCGTGAATGGTAAAACTTAGCTCATGTCTGATTTGACAGATAATTAGTTTTATCCTTCCGCTGAACGAATATGGTTGTGTATACGCTTCGCTAATTAAGCCTGCGATCGACTTAGAGAAGATGCCGATTTTGCCAAAAAAATCATCTTTTCAGATGAAGCTCATTTTGATCTTGCCGGGTAGTAAACAAGCAAAATTGTCGCATTTGGGGCACAGAAAACCCGCACGCATGCATTGAAAAGCCGATACAACCAAAACGAGTCACTGTTTGGCATAGTTGGGCCATTTTTCGAAAATGAGCAAGGAGTGGCCGTTACAGTCAATGGCGATCGTTACGGGCCATGTTGAACGAATTTTTGTTCACAAAAATTGAAGAGGAGGATATTGGCAACATTTGGTTTCAACAGGACGGCGCTACGTGCCACACAGCCGAAGCTACACTCGATGTTTTGCGCCGTTTTCAAAAAAAAAAAAAGAAAACTTATTGGCGGACCCTTTAAAAAGGTAGAAGTTTTTTTTTAACTGTCAGGGCTGCTTGAAATTCCTTCAAATTGATTCGAAAAATAAAATCGGTTTATTCTTACTTATGGCCAGATGCTCCAAGCTCTTGTAAATTCCCGTTTCTTCGATAAATTTTAAATTGAAATTTATCGGTTGCGCAGCGCCGACCACTTTTAATTTTAAAAGGCCAATAAACAAGCCAATAAATTATAAAGTTTCATTTTCGTCCAGTTAAGTTTTAGATGTGAATTTTAACGAAAGTGCAAATAGAAAAACCTGTTACTTTATATGCCAGAACAATTAAGATACAGATTTAAAATTTAAAAAAAACAACAATTTTAAAAGCTGATTAGGTTTTTTCAACGAAGCTGTTCGGAACACTTTAGAACAGAGAAAGTACAACTTTTTGCTGCTCAAAGAGGAATTTACTCTTTTAAACTGTTCTTAGTCTATCTGAAACACTTTGGAACAGTTTAGAACTGAATTTTCTGCCCTTGCTTTTTAGGTAGAACAACTTAGAAGAGAATTGTGACAAGTGTCAAAATCATCAGCTGTTGTAATTTTTCAATGAAAATAGTTCTTTGAATTGATTTTTCTGAAAATGAATTTTAATCAATTCTGATTCCATTTTAATAAAGTTATATAAAATAGTCAATTTAAAAACTGGCGTTTTTCACAAATCTTTGCTGTTCTATTCATTTTCAAACGTATTTGTCATTAAAAAAAGCTTTTAATTTTATCTTTAATAATTTGTTAGTGAAATACACAACATGAATAATCATTCCCGAATTTTGAGTGAAACACATAAAAATGAAAACGTATATTTGAAAAGCTGAAACACAAACAAAAAAAAAAAACTCCTTACCCGGAGGCCACTCGAGCCAATACTGTATTGTGTAGCCAGTCGCAATACAAGCAATTCTAAGCAACTAACGCGTAAACTGACTTGCCTTTTTCGCAGCCAGTTGAGCAGCCAGTAAAGAAGCGAGTAGCGCGTTAATTTTTTAACTATAGTCGAATTACCTCGTTCCTTTTATTTAAATTTCTGAAGTGATTCGATTTAGTGCAAAAGATGAGTTAAAAGAAATTTAGTTCGCTATTTGTATGCATTTTTACAGTGTTGATAATAATTTTTGAAATTGCACAATAACAACAAATGTGACAGTCAAGAAAATTTCAGTTAAGATGGCTTTCGTGTGCGATAAAAAAAGCTTTTCGTTTTCAAAGTAATAAAATATCACCGAAAATTGTTTTAAAATGAATGTTTAATTGTTTTGAAATATATAATTTGCAAAAAAACAGAGTGGTGCGGAAAAATTAAAATATCAGTCATATTCAATTCAATTCAATTCAATTCAATTTGTTGCACACATAAGAAATATTTGTTCATAAGACTTAAAATATTTTATAGTGCTTGGATAGAAATATAAATAGATATAGATATATAAGTCATATTTTAGTATTTTATTGTTGTTATTATTAGAAATACATATAGTACAATATCTCAAATACATTACAAAAAACAATTCACTTTAAAAACAAATTTAAATAGCTTTAAATTTTCGCGCACCGATATATCTCATACAAATTTAACGAAGTGATTCTTTTTTTTGTCTCGAATTGCGTCACAACGCGTATTCACAATTAAAACAGCAAAGTGAAAAAATAGAAGTGGCGTAATCTTGTATTGAGTACTGTCTCGTGTGGCCTCGGAGTGAAATAACATCCAATTTTGTTTCCCAATTTCTTATTTTGATATTTCAGTCCAGCGCGGATTTGACATCACTCATGCTGCTATCTCACTTGCACTGTTGGAAACTTCTTCGTTCAGTTTTAAAAGCAGAGCATTAAATGCAGGGATGGTTAGCAACCTGCATTTTATTTAAAAAAAATATGTGAAAAACTTTGGTGCAAGGTGCAACCTAGATTGATAATTTATCATACCGATAAATTTAAATAGCCTTGTAGCAAAATCAGCTTTTAATGCATTTGGATGCAACTGGGCATTAGGTTAGTCAATTTAAAGTCTTAGGCTAGGGATTTATAGCTTAACGAATTCTGATAGTTAAATCGATTGGTAATCCGGGAGAACGATTTGATACGTGTGAACCCTTTTGGAACGATTCTGAAAACAGAAGCAAATTTCTCTTTTCTTCAGAAGAAGAACTGTCATTCTGACTCCAATCGAAAAGGCCGTAAGCATTTTTTGGCATGCGGGTTGAAAATGTGGAAGAATACTCAAACATACATAAAGAACTCTACTCAAGAAGAATGTTTTGTGAAATTGGATTGATAACTATACTCTGTCCAACAAAAATAGGCAGTACACGTCTTATGGGAAAGCTTTTTCAAAATCAGTAGCGTGCCATATTTTTGCACCATACTAAATTGAAATAACTCCTCCACAAAAAGTTGTTGCCCGCCCTTGAATTTCCAATAGCATATCTGACGCAGACCCAACGTCCTATTCAAGGCACATCTGAGTGTGCACTGCGCACTGAATTGCTGTGGCCAATGGCCATTGGCTGCTGCTTGATGTACATTCAGAGTTACCCGTGTCCATTTGGTATTTCGTTTAGCTTTATTTCCTTGAGTTATCGGGTACACTACGACAACCCTGTGAAAGCCTGAAGCCAGAATGAGAGGCAAACGTCCCATCTTGCTTACACTGCCAATTTTTGTTGGACAGAGTACGAACCCCAAAACCCTTACCTGCGTTGCCGTTGGCGCCGGCTGGTAGGTAACGTGATATTTCTTATAATTTTTCACAAACTGGCAACCCTGGACAGAATCTATTCTTCTGTTTTGGACTTTGAGAAATCTCTTGTTTCACATTGAACTTTGATTTCTATAGGAAACGAACTTATTATTTCAGAAATCCATACAGAAATGTTTTTGATTCTTACCCACGAAGGTATCGCAGGTATTGCGATCATAAAACGTAGTGCTAGTGCTAGAGCTTCCTATTTCTGGCCAAGAATCATATCCCAGGAAAATTAGATTTTCTTTAAAGAACAAAATTCCGGCATAGATGAATTTTTGGATAGAGCTTTAAGCGTTCAGGATTTCTGAAAGGACGAAGGCTTTTGATTTTGTGGGGTGAAGGGATTAGAACATTGCTGAAATTGAAAACTATCAGTTTTTGGTTGAAGAAATGCCTTTAAAAAAATTGCAGCTCATGTAATTTTATACTTTTTAGATTAAAACAGAACTTTATGTACTGGTTACACTGTTTTCTGTGAAAACCAATTCGACAGTTCTCGGTAATTATTTTCAAAAATCCTTGCGTTCGAGAATCTATCCGAGAGGGTCTCAACCTATCCAAAAATCCAAAAAATTGTTAGATACCTTGAGTTGTTGTTGTGTCAGCTGTTTTTTCACAAGGGACCACAACAACACAAACCTATCCAGATAGCTTTGGATTGGTCAACGAACGTTTCCAATGATTACGGTAAGAAGGTAACACCCAACGTTGAGCGGTACAAAGACACCATTAATAACTTTTTTGTGCCTCCTTTGGAAGTCAATTATGTTGGAGATATGTGGTTTTAGCTTCAACAGGACGGATGACCGGCAAGGTAGCGCCGCATGCCGCAGCCTGCAATAGAACTAATTTACTGCCTAAAACATTTGCCAAACAATTAATTTCACGAAATTAACCTTTTAATTATGGCCATGTTGTTAGTGCGGTTTGAATCCATTTGATTATTTTCCTTGAGGATATGTAAAATCGAATGCTTACGCCGACAAAACACAAACAATTTAGCACTTGGAAACCAACATTTGACGCGTTATTGCGAAAATACAGCTTAATTTACTGCGAGGAGGGTGTGAAAATTATACCTCCACATTAAGTCATATATTTTCCCGCCAGTCACGACAGAAATATACCCAAAATCATATTTACACTTTAATGACACAAAATGATTTGTCAAATTGATGTGTGTTAATAGCTTCAGGGAATTTCAACCGACCGATATCAATATTAAGAAAATAGAACTAAATATAGAATTTAGGGGAACTGCTTTCTGAAAAAGATTACATCTCCCCTGATCGAAATCCCGAGCACGCCATAGTTTGTTCCCACAACCGCTCTTTATTGGCTCCGTCTCTATCAGTGTAAATGTAATTGCACGTGCACACACGAGTAAATTTACTACGAATAAAACTCATAAATCTCCAGCAACTAATTTGTATTTTATTTTGAGGCCTGCTCCTAGAAAAAACAACAACATTATTATGGATGAGGCATGAAGGTATAAGCTGTGGTCCTTACAAATATTCTAATTAAGAATAATTTTATTTCAGACAAAACTTAACTTGACACTTCAACCATAGAAGAAGAATTTTAGCAAAAACTTCCTGTTGAGTTTTCAGTTTACGGAGTGGGATGTGGTAACCAAAGAAAAAACGAAAACTATCAACGTGTTTATTCTTCAAATGTTTATTAGTGACTAACTTATTTCTACTTATAATATAATACAGCAAAAGTCTTTCCATATCAATATGATGTTACTCATACACATGCGTGCATTGATATATAGGTGTAGATACACAGTTTTCAACACCCTTCCTCAATGCAAGTATGTTTTACAAAAAAAAAAAAAAAAAAATATGTTCACTTCAAATTTAACATTTCTCTAAATTCATTGTGCTTTTTCTTCGGCAGATTTTTGGTTAATATGTCAGCTACCATCACATCTGTCGATGCATATTTCAAGACAATCTGACCTTCATTAACAATTTGTCGAACGAAGTGATACCTAATGTCGACATGCTTAGTCCTCGCATGATGCACAGGGTTCTTTGCAAGTTGCTGCGCACTTAAGTTGTCGCCGTACACAACAGTTGGGGTGTCCGCCTCACCACATCCAATTTCAATAATGACCCTTCGCATGGCTATGGCCTCCTTGCACGCTGTCGATAACGCCATGTACTCAGCCTCGGTGCTGCTGAGGGCCACACTACGTTGCTTCTCCGATTTCCAGGATATCGGACCACCTGCTAGGAAATACACGTAGCCAGTATATGATTTGCGATCGACCTTGTCGCCGCCCCAGTCAGCGTCAACGTAACCAGTAAATGCTTGCCCGCACTCTTTGTAGTGCAGCTTCATATCAGCCGTGGATGCCAAATACCTCATGATATGTTTTACGCCAGAAAGATGCTCGTTGTGCGGATCTTTGTTCCGCTGCGCTAATTTCGCAACTGAGTGCAAAATGTCCGGTCTGGTCGATAAGGCCAACCACATCAGCTCGCCAATTGCTGACTGATAGTAAACAGCATCTACCTTGTTACATTTATTGCTATCACATGCTACCTGATACCCTGCATCTAACGGCGTTGATGCTGACCTGCAGTTTTCGATGCCATGTCTTTGCAACAGCTCTTTAATGTATTGTGTCTGATCCAAACTGATATCGCCAAGTTCACCTTCACGTTGGATCCCCATTCCAAGGAACAGCTGCAACGGTCCCTTATCAACGCACTCAAACGAACTTGAAATAGCAGCTTTTATGTGGATCAAGTCTCGTTTTGATTGGCATGCTATAATGAGATCGTCAACGTATACAAGGATTAGTGATAAATTACCTTTCCCATGCTGCCTATACAGACAGGGCTCGTTGTCACATGGAATGAACCCCATTCCTCGCAAAACACCATCAAGTTTGCAGTTCCACTCCCTTCCTGCTTGTTTTAAGCCGTATATAGCCTTCTTCAGTAATAGGACCTTGCCTGGTTGACTGCTGTCTTCGTACCCTGGTGGTTGCTTCATGAAAATGACATCTGTGAGATCGCTATTAAGGTATGCAGTGCATACGTCCATCTGGTGCAAGTAAAGTCTCAACTCCGCAGCCAGTGCCAGGATGAAACGTACGCTCTCCAGTCGACATACAGGCGAGAAAGTTTCACCATAGTTGAAACCATATTGCTGTGAGCATCCTTTCGCCACAAGACGTGCTTTGAACCGTTCTACCTCGCCATTTGCACCTCGTTTCACACTGAAAACCCATTTACAGCCAATTGCTCGCTGATTTCTTGGTAAATCTGCGACTGTCCAGGTCTGATTCACAATCAAAGCATCAAACTCCCTCTGCATAGCCTCACGCCAAGACGAAGCGTACTTGCTGCTCATCGCCTGCTCGTATGATAAGGGAATCGGTACATCACTGGCAACCAACGCGTTTAGTACATTGTATCGCTTTCCAGACCGAGTCGTTTTTGGTTTGCTGGACCCAACCGTCAAATCATTTTCTTTAACATTTTTAGCTGCGCTTTTGGAATCAGTGGAGTTACTACGCTCATCTGAAACCGCCTCGAAATAGTCGTCTCCTTCGCTACTGAGCTCATCAACATTAAAATCATCGTCTTCACCCTTGATGTTCGCATCTCCGGTAACCTCGCCATCGACATCAACACCACTGGTACTTCTTGGAGCCTCATTTGCTAAATCAAATGTAATGTTGTTGCCATTACCATGCTCCATTTGACCTAGCTCGTCGAATAGGACATCTCGTTTTTCAACCACTTGTCTCGCCCCTGCGTCATACAGTCGATAACCTTTCGCTTCTCTCGAGTAGCCAACCATGCGGTATTCCTTGCCTTTCGCTTGGAATTTGCTATTGTTACGTGCCTTTTCCAGCGCCACTGCAACAGAACCAAAAACTTTTAGATGATTAATAGAGGGCTTCTTACCTGTCCACGCTTCCATTGGTGTCATGTTGACTAGCGCACTTGTGGGTGAACGATTGCGCAAATACGCAGCTGTATTAACTGCCTCAGCCCACAATGACTCACACAGTCCAGACTGTACCAGCAGACATCTTGACATCTCGACCAAAGTCCGATTGGCTCGCTCCGCAACGCCATTTTGTTGCGGTGTATATGGAATCGTCAGCTGCCTTGCAATGCCATTCGCCTTTAGAAAACCATCGAATGTTTTGTTCACGTATTCGCGACCATTGTCGCTGCGGATACACTTCAGCTTTTTTCCAGTTTGCCGTTCCACTAGATTTTTGAACTCCACGAACTTGCTAAATACCTCGTCCTTGGCTTTCAGAAAATACACGAATATGCGCCTGGATTTGTCGTCGATGAAGGTCAACAAATATCTCGAGCCACCTATCGACCTCGTCTCAAAAGGACCGCACACATCTGTGTGCACCAACTCCAGTAACTCGCGTGCTCTATTTTCTGTCGCGTTTGGGAAAGGCTGCACATGAATTTTGCTGACCATGCAAGTTTTACAGGCTATTTTGGGTGAAAAATTGATGTTCTCAATCCCTCGCACCAACCCCTTTTTGACGATTTCCATTAAGCTGCCGTAATTTAGGTGACCATATCTTCTGTGCCACAAAAGCGCATCAGCTTCAACGGCAGAAAAACATTTATTACGTTGGCCTTCAAACATGTACAAATTTCCAACTTTATTTATGTTTAGTATGCATTCGCCTTCTTGTACAACTTTAGCATGATTTTTTCCGAAATGCACAACACAATTATTTTCTACAGCTCTACTTACAGACATAAAATTGCATTTCATGCTTGGCACATACAATACATCTACCAATTTTAATACGCAGAGGTCAGTTTGTAGTTTAACTTCACCTCTTCCTTCTGCATGTAAAAAGCCATCGCCAGCCAACCCAATCATCTCTGAATGTGTCTCGAATTTCGTAAAAAATTCTTTTTCGCAACACATGTGACTTGTCGCACCACTGTCCAAGCACCACTTTGAACGGTTAAAACTACCGGAATCTAACGCACCCAATAAACTGCATTGCTTTTGTTGTTCTCTTTTCGGTTTGCTTTCGTTGCTGCGACACTGTGCTTTCAGATGGCCACGACCGCCACACTTGTAGCATATAACGTTTTGCAGTTTCCTTTTCGTGTTGGCTTTAGCACAGGTGTTCGGCCGTTGATGATCGGTGCTAACCGTAAACGCCTGCGATTTTTCGTGGTGTAGTTCTTCATTATTTCGGCGTTCCCCTTCTTCTTTCAACTTGATACACAGGGTCTCAAATTTTGGTAAACTGTCACGCGTCTCGATGGCGACAACGAAACTCTCATACACTTTTGGTAGACTAGAAAGTAAAATAATTGCTTGCAGTTCATCGTTTATCTCTATCCCAACAACTGCAAGCTGATCTATGACTTCGACAAATGCATTTAGATAACTGGACATGCTCTGGTTATCTGCCATCCGTAGATTCAATAACTTCTTGTAAAGAGATACCTTGCGCAGAGGTCCACTAGGCTGATGGGCTTCTTTGAGTTTTGTCCAAGCCGCAAGCGATGTATCACAATTCTTCACATGACCTAATTGAGAAGGTTTAACGCTTAGTGTGATCATGGCCAGCGCCTTCTGGTCCATGCCTGACCAGTCCACACCATCAGCGGCATCCTCCCGCTTCAACGTACCCGATGTCACATTCCATAGCTCCGCATGTACCAAAACGCTACGCATCTGAATGCTCCAAGAATCGTAATTCTTCTCCTCCAGCTTCTCTATTTGGTACATCGCACTCATAGTGCTAAGCTATGCACGTATGTCGCAATAAAAAAAAAACTTACACAGGGCTTGCCAATTTTTTTCTTTATTCTTCACCACAGTCCGTTACCTGGGCCCATAACCTGTTGAGTTTTCAGTTTACGGAGTGGGATGTGGTAACCAAAGAAAAAACGAAAACTATCAACGTGTTTATTCTTCAAATGTTTATTAGTGACTAACTTATTTCTACTTATAATATAATACAGCAAAAGTCTTTCCATATCAATATGATGTTACTCATACACATGCGTGCATTGATATATAGGTGTAGATACACAGTTTTCAACACTTCCCAATGCTAACCGAAGAAAAAATAACAGCAATAAAATTCTTATAAATACCCAGAATCCACGCCACAAACAAATCTCTAACAGCTCCCTAAACTTGTTAAGGACCTTGAACAGTTATTCTTCTTGGGAAAACCACATCCTGGCAGTTATGGTATTTCTTCCTCGACTCTCAGTTCTCACGGCTGTTTAGTATTAACTTTTTCGTCGGAATCTCCTGTCGTGCGAAAAATAATCGTATACCATATCCGTTGCCATGGAGGAAAAGCCATCAATGTGTATGTTATAAGCCGGATATACAATCGAGAATACTACCATCACTATAATATACCTCCTCTAGTAGTACCATATCGATGAGAATTACCCCCTTGAACGTAACATTTCCGCCGCACTCTCTTATATGCGAATCGATGATGTTGTCGAAGACTTTCGAGAGTTTTATGTCGACACAAAAATAAGGAGAATAAGGCTATTAGATTTCGTAGAGGTTGAGTATTGGGTATGGGGAGGGATTGTGGTTCGGAGGATGGGTTGGGGTTGGTTAATGGGTGCTTGGTTATGGGGCAAAGAAGATTTCCTTCTACGACTAACTCTCTATACTTGCTGCTATTGAATTTTCAACCCACACGCATGTTTGTTTTTCTTCTACAACATAACGGTTGATAGCGCAAAATATAATGATGTTAAGAAGACCACCGTTATATAGACAAAGGATGATAGCAAGAAACCATACGGAAGGTTCTTTGTTGTCCCGTAAACGACATTTTTGTGTTTATTTGAAGCTACTTTTCGGTCTTTTTTCTTGTTTTTGGTCTTTTTACTTCTTGTTCTTCTTTTAGTGTTCTTATAATTTTTTTATTGCGTACTTTTAGTTTTTTTTTATGTTTTATTTTTTTCTTTCTTTTGTTTTGACTTCAACCCTTGAGGTAGTGAATGATGAAAACGAACAATGATGAAATATAAAAACAAAAACAAAAAAATATTTGAAAAGGTAGTTAAAACTTCGCAGGAAAGTTAGGATGCTTCATCGAGTTTGTTACATTTTAAGGAAACTATATTTCATATAAGTAAGAGCAATAGGGAACACATCCCTTCCTGTATATTTGTTTTGTGTTGTTTCAGTTTCTTACAAACAGGGTAAGAAATGAAGCAATTGTAATTACAAAATATTAGGTAGGTGTTTGTACCTTACTTTATAGCTTCAATCAATGTTCTGGTTCTTTGTTGTCTTCATTCTTTCTTTCTAATTAATTTCATTCTTGTCTCTAATGTTTCAAACTAAATACAGGAGATTATTAACTTGCCGAAACTATTTATTCCTAGAATATAGTATAAATAGAATAGGAAACTAACGCCCATAGGTTTTCAGTAGTTACTGAAACTATTGTAACAGGTACGATTTTAGTTAGAAATATGTAGGTAATTAAGTATTTAGCCTTATTGCGAAAATAAGGCTAAATAATAAGGAGCAAAGGGATCACTTCGGAAAAAATACAAGAAATTCTGACGAAAACTCGGTTAAATGTAAATCTATAGGCCAATGAAAGGAATCGAAAGAACTTTTTGCTTTCAATAAAAAAGAATGGCAACAAAGTTTTGAAACAGGATTCTCTACAAAACATTGACGCTCTTAAAGAACATTTCAGCAATATTTTGAGTTCAACAACCGATTACCATATAGCAGTAAATACACCCGCGTCCCTATCTGTGAAAAAATTTCAGATGTCTTTCATAGACTTTGTCTAACAGTCCATGAAAGACGCTTAATTTAACTGGCTGTGTCAAATGTTATTCCCGTAGCGGCAGCTTAACATATTATTTATAATTTCGTTGTTTCTCCAGATCACGTTTACGAAGGACTGATATGGCCTATACTGAAAAAGGGAGGTTCTATTTACAATTGCCAAAAACTATAGATGAAAATCGTTTTTAAATGCTTTGCTTAAAATATATATTTCACTCTTATGTTATGTTCTTTTTTTAGAGGTTTAGAAATTTGAAATGAAATAAAACAACGATGTATTTTTAAATTGACATGAAATTTACTTTATTCGAAAAATAATTTTCTCGCATTATAATTTAAATATGATTTCTGGCATATGACTGCCACAGGTGGCTCGGACGTAGTCTAATCTGGAGGTCCAATTTTCGATGACTTTTTCCAACATTTGTAGCCGTATATCGGCAATAACGCGGTGAATGTTGTCCTCCAAGTGGATAATCGTTTTGGGCTTATCGGCGTAGACTAACAACTTCACATATCCCCCCAGAAAATAGTCAAGCGGTGTTAAATCGCACGATCTTGGAGACCAACTCACAGGTCCAAAACGCGAAGTTATGTGTTCACCAAACGCTTTATTCAACAAATCAATTGTGGCACGAGCTGTGTGACATTTTGTGCCGTTTTGTTGAAACCAAAGCTCCCTCACATCAAGGCAATTCAATTCAGGAACGAAAAATTCATTAATCATGGCTCTATAACGGTCTCGATTAAATGTTACCCTCTGGCTGGTTTCGTTTTTAAAGAAGTAAGGACCAATGATCCCACCAAACCATAAAGCACACAAAACTGTCAGTTTTTCTGGAATCTGGATGTAACGGCGTCTCCACAATGGCTTGAGGATTATTTACACTCCAAATGCGGTAGTTTTGTTTATTGTCGTATCCATTCAACCAAAAATGAGCTTCATTTCTTGTGAAAATCGGGATCAACAACGATCTCGTTTCGAGCCCATTTCGCACAATTTGCATTAGTTGTTCAGGCGTCAGTATATTTATGTTGAAATGGCAAGCCAAACTAAAAATAAATCATTTAACAGCTGACAAAATGGCCGCCATTCAAAATAGTGTTGCCAACTTAAAGTTCTATACCTCTTAAAAAAATACCCGATATTTATTTTATTTTATTTTATTTTATTATTGTTTTCATTTTTAATTATTAAACTGCATTGCATTGAAATAAGTTCTAAGCTTACAACAAATTGATTAATATCTATTATTGTTTTCTAAAAATTATAAGATTTTATTGGTGTTATAACATATATAAAATTAATTATCGTGAATAGGCAAAACGATTCAATATACCAAGACCATTTACAAGGTCCTCAAATACAAAGGTAAACTCTCAATAGCCAATTATTGTTCCTGATTTCATCTTAATAGTTCGTTAGTAATTAAACCTCATTTACCTAGATTGAGAGTTTCAATTAGATAACTCGACTTTACTTTTTTTCAAATTTTTCTTTAACATTTTAGCATAATGTCAAAACCTTTGGTTTTCATTCTTTTTAATAATCTTAACCAAAAGGGCACTCGTGATCCTTGGACTAACATCTTTTTGTCAACAACTGCCTATTATGGTTGAAGGTCAGTTTAAAGCATCTTATCAGTTTTGTTTTTTATACAGAAGATACGTGTGGCCATGTTATGGAGAGAATTGCCATCGGAAATACTCAATTGTCTCTAAACTCCGGAAGACACTATCGGGTCTGTCCTTAGGAATGATAAGGTCAGCTCGATCGAAAATGTTTGCTGTTACACCGGCTGCTTCAAATAACTGCACTCGTTCGAGGGAATTTATATCATCGCCCCAGAGGAAAACCTTTTGACCGAGATCCGTTGCCAAACTAATCAATGTCGGGTCTTTGAGTATATCTTCAGCATGGGCAGCAATCCCTATGAGCTCGAAGGCCTGGGCATAGCTGGCAGCTGTTTCAATATCCTTGCCACGAGGATCCTCATAGGCAGACCATTTGTCGGTGTAACCCAGAGTCAACATTATCATGGGAAATATGTTTTGTTTCATAGTAACCATTGAGCAGACGTCAGCGTCAAAACATGAGAACGCAATCATTCTTCCGCAGCCATTACGCAAAGCAGTCAACAGAATTATGGCCACGAAGAGATTCTTGTGTGGCATTTGATCGGCTTCTAAGGATCCACCGACTAACAGTTGTGGCCACTTAATTTCTACATCAATAGCTAGACCAAGAGGGAGCTGCTGGAATACTTGCTGAAGGGTTGGGAACAGTCGGTAATCGTGCCGCTTCTCAGAGTTGTGTGAAGGATACTCACATATTTGATCCCCAGCCACAGCAAAGATCCGGGCTTCTTTAAGCTGACTGTATGTAATGTCCTTTAGGAAGATTTTTGTTAGATCAGCTTTTGATTTCGGCTCAGCTCCAATAGGAGCCGTGTATATTTCGAAGTCATGGTAAACAACTGGGACATAATCTTTGGTTAAATGAACGTCAAGTTCGATCATATCAACGTTTGATGCATACGCCTGTTTATATGAAGCTATTGTATTCTCAGGTAGTGAAACTCCATTTGAGATGAAACTCAAGCCATCACCACAATGGCCAACAAGTAGATTTTTCCACTGAGGTTGCCAAGTGTGAGCATTGCTAGTGCGAAAATTGAGCCTTGCACCGGGTAAGGGTCTTATTACGACATATGGCAAATTGGCATTGGCGATGATCTCACCACCATCAGCGCCAAAAATCTTAAGATCCATTTTTCCATCATCTTTCGACATTGATGAAGTTGAAATCAAGGCGTGCCCCAATGGCTGACCACCTTCAGAATGCAAAACCAAGGCATAGTTCTCAATTTCTTGACCCAATGGAATTGTTATTTGAAGAACTACTATATCCCCGGCTTCATATATCACACCAAGGCCTGATTGGCCTTGCAAAATACTACTCCCGTACTTCATATTCAAAACTTCAACGTTACTTAGACTTTCATTGTAGTTAGGTAGGATAGCCTTATCTCCCAATGTCACTAATTTGAGGTAAATTTTCCCCGGATTCTGTCCCTTCTGGAATGAGAAGACTTAATTAAGTAATTTCAATTGAATGACAAATTCGTTAGTCAACCAGCCACGAGAGATCTGTTGCTGATCTTCGATTTTACCAAATCGATCCATCTTCATGCAACCATGATTACAAGTTCGAATAATCCTTGGCTCGACATAAGACTCCCATCGTTTGATCTGAATGCGACCCCACGAACCCAAGCTGTACACAAAGTAGCGATATTGAACTTTTCCTGGGCTAGAAAGGTTAACGATGCCAGACCAAATATTTTCAGCAACTTTAGTTAATTGAACGCTTCGTAGTGGATCCCATGCTCCTAACTCAAAAGAGTTACCAATTAATCCTACATATTCATCGGATGCTAGAGTCCCGTCTAGTTGCACTGTAAATGTCATTGGCGATGGCAGCCACCATTGTTCTGTTGGCGATATAATGACAGATGTCTCACCAGCACGTTGGATAACATTGTAAATTACGGTGTTACACTGTAAAAAAAAATTAAAAAATTATTCGGAACTTTATATTTCTTGAATTTTATAGAGAACTAGCTGGCTCGTCCGGCTTCGCACGGCCAAACAAACCTAAGCCTCGCATACAAATTACAAAAGAAAATATAAATAAATATTTAAGCTAATTTTTGTAATCGAACACTACTTTATGGATTTTAACGTACTTCAAGTCATGAATGGCTAAATATGTAAAAACATGATCCTTTTATTCCAACCTTTAATTACTTTCCCAACACAGAAATAATTTTTGTTATCAAAAACCACTTTTTTGTTTTTATCCCATTTCACTCTATAAATAGCAATTTTTTTCAAAAAGAATTTTTACAATCAGATTCCACTTTTCATTTTTAACCCCATTTCACCCTATAAATGCCAATTTTCTGAAAAAAATCATTTATGCCATCCACCCGAAGTTTAGGAGCATCTCTGCTTTTTCAAAAATTAAGGGGATCACTATGGACCAATAGGCCCCCGTGAACGCAACAGCCTTTGGAATGTGCACACCCCTCCTAACCTAACCTAACCTAACCTACCCACCCGAAAGAATATCTTAATCGAATATTTTTGGATTTTTACCCCATTTCACCCTTCAAAAAAAACTAAATTTGAAAGAAAATATCCCTAAAAACATTCCATAAGAAAATACTTAAAACGTCGCAGCGACGCCACTTGACGTCCCTTGCAATAGCGGACACATTGTGGCGCAATCGAAAAATATTGATATATGAACTTGTAAGCTTGTATAGCTAGTTAAATACTAATTTAAAAAAATTTCCACCTCGCATAGTTTCTAAGTTATTAAAGTCTCCACTTAAAGAAAAGTCTGAAGTTAGGGGAACAATTTTTAATTTATATGAATTTTAAAGTAATATTGGCATCCAAATTTGTAGCTTTTTAAATGCTCTTGAGTTTTGCACAAACCTCGATTTTGTAGCTCAAATCGTTTAGATATTTATTCAAGTTTCCGCTAAAATAAGCCGGTGCCCAAAAAGCTACAAAATTAATTTTTGTGCAACAAATTAGTATTTAATTAGCTATATAAATTCAGATATCAAAATTTTTATATTCCGCTACAAAGTGTCCGCCACTACTTACATTTCATAGTTATAAAGGGTGTTTTTTTAGACGTGTTTTTCAAGAAGAAAAAAAAACTCATATTATTTAATGTTATGGCCAAGAATTTAGGTTTATTATAAAGATAAGGGTTTGCCATTATGTTTTAATAATAATTTCCGGCAAATGGCAGCCGCGGCTGGATCGAATAAATTCCAGCCGAGGCCCAATTTTCGACAGCTCTAATTGTTGCGCGCGATAGCCGATGGACTCATTCGGGTTTTCTCTGAAACTCTGCTCCACAGCAGCAATAACGTTTTCGCTGCACACTGTACGGCGTCACTGAGGATGCGCATTATCCACTAGAGTAAGCGTGGTGCGACACCAATCCATGGTTGCTCGAATTTATGCGATTATGTCGACCGAATATTGGACGCAGCGCGCTATGCGTCGCGGGAACCGAACCATTATTTTGGTAATAAATTTGCACGATTTGCAAACGTTGTTGAGAAATAAGTCTATTAATTATGAAATGGCGAACCAAATTGAGCAAAAATCAAGTGACAGCTGTCAAAAAGACCTACTCCGAAAAAAGTATTGCCATATTGAAAACTACACGTCTAAAAAAAACACCCTTTATTAAATTTCACACCTCACAAAATTTCTATGCTCAAAGAAAGTACTTACACATACGAAAAGCCAAAGTTGTACTCGTTGGCTATAAACAGCACTATGAGTCAACGTAAAACTGTTGATTCTCATCTCGAATTTTATGAAAACAATAATCACGCCTCTTTAGGATAAAAACTAGATGAAATTGAATCCTTCCAAGTTCCAACCGTAAAATATGTAACTCAATTAATTTTAATAATAAATCACTTTTAATTAAGATTATTTTTTTTCTATTTCATATTTGGCTTAAAAAATGACCTGCGACAAAGCACTATCAACAATAAACATAAAAATACAAATTTTGCATTTAATTCTTGATAGGGATATAATTTTTTTTTCTGCCTGCATTCTTACAGCCTACTACATCGCAGTCTTGAAAAGTAAATGATTGTTTTCGAATATCAATTATTATAATTGCTAGTTTTGCTCGTCAGATAGTGAGATAAACAATAATTTAATCGGTTTGAACCAGATTTATATAAACCAGGTTCAAAAAGATAGAAACGTGATGTCAATGACAGATACAGAAATATCGATGAAAAAATACCTGCAATTATGTATATTGCTTGTTTTAGTATTCGTGTAATTTTTCCAAATAATTTTTATTTCAATATTTGAGCCATAAATATACCTACTTCTTTACTTTAGTTTTTGTTGGTATGAACCTATAACCTACATCTGTTTTATGTTTACTATTAAGCACAGTTATAAGGTAAAGAAACTGAAAGTTGGAATCACGCAACAACGCAACCAGAGACAACACTGTGATTCAATTGGATTTCGTGGGATTAATTTTTTTCTGAAAAAGGATCCAGTTTCTCACACATAACACACAAAACAAATATCAAAGATAAACTTTGTGAATTTCTTCCCGTTTAATAAGTAAAGGGTGTTTTTTTTCAGACGTGTGGTTTTTAAGAAGAAATAAAACACATATAATTTAATGTTATGGCCAAGAATTTAGCTTTATTATAAAGATAAGAGTTTGCCATTATGTTTTAAAAATGATTTCGGGTGAGTGGCCGCCGCGGCTGGCTCGAATAAATTCCAGCCTAGAGGCCCAATTTTCAACCACTTTTTGCAGCAATTGGGGCCGTATGTCAGCATAACGCGCCGATTATTCTCTTCCAAGGCGTCAATCGTTGCGGGCTTATCTGCGTAGACAAGCGACTTTACATAACCCCACAAAAAATAGTCCAGCGGTGTTAAATCGCACGATCTTGGAGGCCACACCACAGGCCCAAGACGCGAGATAATGCGCTCACCAAAAGTTTCCTTTAATAGATTGATTGTTTCGTTGGCTGTATGACATATACGCCGCCGTCTTGTTGGAACCAAAAGTCGTCCACATCAACATCCTCCAATCTAGTCACATTATGGCCGGCTTAATTTTTGAAGACACATGGACCAATGATTCCCTCTGTCCATAGAGCACTCCAAACAGTGACTTTTTAAGGATATAATGGCGTCTCAACATTGGCTTGTGGATTATGATCACTTCAAATACTACAGTTTTGCTTATTAACGTACCCATTGCACCACAAATGAGCTTCATCGCTCAACAAAATTTTCTTGTGAAAATAGGGATCGGTGGCCATCTCGTTTTGGGCCCATTTGGGCACAATTTTGGCACACTAAGCATAAATCAAGTGACAGCTGTCAAAAAGACCAACTCCTAAAAAAGTATTACCAGATTGAAAACCACACGTCTAAGAAAAAAACACCCGTTATTTATTTTTTCGTTTTTTTGAATAAAATAAATTTAAAATAGATAAAGTGTTTAACTTTTTCGTACGTTTACTATTTATATTGACGAGGATTAATTTTTTTATTCACAAGGCAACATAAATAATTTGACTTGCGGTAACACTGAACGATACCTATAACTACCCAAGTTTACTTTAAAACGAACAACTGCTTGCCTTTCTTAGCCAATATTGACTATCTTCCAATGCGAATTTTAAAACAGTTAAAAAAAAAAACGAGTGAAATAAAATCAATAACCAAACGTGCGTTATTTAGATCGAGGCCAATTATTTCAAACACGTGTATATTGTTTGAAATAGTATAAATCACTCATATGTTATTTAAGTTATCGGAAGCTTAGGGGAAGTAAAGAATAAATGTGATCAAGAAATTTTAGTTTTTAATACACATATTTTTATGGTTCCTTAAGATTATAAAACTAAAATGTGCTACCGAATTCAGGGGTGTATTTTATATGAACACAGAGAATCTCTGTCCACTTTTTTTTTTTTAAATTGTAGTAGATTTTTTGTGTGATTGTAGTAGTGTGATTATTTCATCAAATAAAGTTACACAGTGCCATAGCATTATCTCCATAAAAGTAAGGTATTTAAAATTAATAACATTTTTTGAATTTTTGAACAACAACAACAACTTAAAGGTGCTACCACCAATTGTTTACGAATTAATTTATAATTCGTTTATTTTGGCTAGAGATACAGCTGTTTCAAGGGGTGCCAAGCCACCTATCATCAGTCTCCTCTTATTAGTGGTGCTGAGCTTTTAATCCAATTTTATTATGAAAAACTTTCTACATGCCCATCATATTGATCGAACCCACGATATCAGATTTGCTCAGTCTTAGAAGCCGTATGCACTACACATTCCGCCGCCTGAGACCACTGACGTCACATATCGAAAATGGGATGTTATTGTTTATCAATGCATTTGGAGCATCAGCATTTTTCTAAGCGCCTTTAAGTATGCTGTCTTGTTCCGCTTCCATTTTCATTTTGTTTTAAATACACATATAACGGGTGTTTTTTAAGAGGTATAGAACTTTAAGTTGGCAACATTATTTTAACTGGCAGCCATTTTGTAAGCTGTCAAGTGATTTATTTTTAGTTTGGTTTGGGATTGCAAGAATTGAAGCCACGGGATCTAGGTGATGGTGGTGTGGATTCGGTGAATGGGCCCAAAACAAGATTGCTGTTGATCCCACTTTTCATAAGCGAATTTTGTTTAGCGATGAATCGCACGTTTGGTTGTATGGATACGTCAATAAACAAAACTGCCGTATTTGAGTGATGATAATCCTCAAGTGTATGTTGAGACACCGTTACATGCACAAAACCTGACCTTCTGGTGTGCTTTATGGTTTGGTGGAATAATTAGTCCATACTTCTTTGAAAACGATGCTGTCCAGAACGTTACAGTCAATGGTGGCCGCTATATAGAGCCATGATTACTGACTTTTTCGTTCATCAATTGAACAACCATGATGTGTAGGATCTGTGGTTTCAACAAGACGCCGCGGCGGCGCAACATGCCACACAGCTTGTGCCGCAATGGATTTATTGAAGGAAACGTATGGTAACCGCATAGTTTCACGTTACGGACCCGTGAATCCGCCTCCAATATCGTGCGATTTAATGCCGCTTGACTATTTTCTGTGGGGATATGTGAAGTCGCTAGCCTACGCCGATAAGCCCGAAACGATTGACCACTTGGAGGACAACATTCGCCTCGTTATTGCCGATATACGTCCACAAGTCTTGGAAAAAGTCATAGAAAATTGGACCTCTAGATTAGACTACGTCCGAGACGAGTGGCAGTCATATGCCAGAAATCCTATTTAAATTATAATGCCAGAAAATTATCTTTCGAATAAAGTAATTTCAAGTCATCAAATCATCTTTATTTTATTCCATTTCAAAGTTCTATACCTCATTACACCCTTCATTACATTAAGAAAATGAGGCTCAGTACTGACGACCTTTGCAGAGGGTTTTTTTTTTTCAAAAATTTGGTATTTAAAAGGTGTAACAACGGAGAGTGTTATCCGATTTCAAAAATTCTATTTGTATTGGAAAGGTTATTTTTAAAAATTTGATTTGTAGGTATGGAGTGAAATGGGATTAACACAAAAAAAATGCTATTGATTATAAAAATTTTTTCTACGTTGGGAAAGTAATAAAGGTTGGACTTAGGTAACCATAATTTTACAAATTTCGCCATTCATAAAGTGAAGTAGATTAAAACCCATAAAGTAGTATTCGATTACAAAAATTAGCTAAAATATATTAACCTTCATATAAAGGGTTTTCAAATAAGAGGTGTTGTTTTGAATAGCCCGCTACTTCGGTAGTTGTCACTTTTGAAGCTGTCATTTTTTGACATTTGACAAGTAGAAACTACGCCATTAATAAATATGGAACGATACACGCTTCAACAACCCATTGAAATTATTAAAATTCACTATAAAAATGGTGAAAATTTGGCAGAGACGGTTCGTAAAACTAAAACATTTTTGGGTCGTCGTGAAGCACCTTGTCGGACCGCAATACAGAAATTGGTGGACAAATTCGAGCTGTTGGGACAAGTTAGTGATGTGAAGAATAAAACCCGTGCACGTCGCTCAAGAACAACTGAGAATATTGCTGTTGTAGCCCAAAGTGTTGAAGAAAACCTAGGTTTGTTCATTCCTCGTCGTTCTTTGGAATTAGGCATTCCACAAACGTCATTACACCGTATTTTGCATAAAGACTTGGGTCTTAAGGCTTATAAAGTTCAGTTAACACAAGAACTCAAGCCGGCTGATCATCAACAACGTCGTGTCTTTGCTGATTGGGTCCTTGAAATGCATGAAAATGATCCGGAATTTCATCGAAAAATCATCTTGACTGATGAGGCCCATTTCCACCTCGGAGGCTACGTCAACAAGCAAAACTGTCGCATCTGGGGCTCGGAAAACCCAAGAGTTATTGTTGAAAAGCCTCTCCATCCTCAACGCGTGACTGTTTGGTGCGGTTTATGGTCCGGCGGGGTCATTGGACCTTAATTTTTCGAAAATGAGGCTGGAGCAACAGTTACGGTCAATGGATTGCGCTATCGAGAGATGATTAATGATTTTTTATCGCCGGAATTGGATGGTATTGATCTGGACAACGTTTACTTTCAACAAGACGGCGCTACGTGCCACACAAGCAATGAAACCATCGATCTTTTACGGGAAAAGTTTCCGGACCGTGTTATCTCTCGAAGAGGTGATCACAATTGGCCACCGAGATCTTGTGATTTAACACCTTGCGACTCCTTCCTTTGGGGCCACGTGAAAGATAAGGTCTACGCCAACAGCCCAGCGTCGATTCAAGACCTCAAAGATGGAATTCGTGAGGCTATCGAGGACATAGGGCAGCCACTTTGCAATTTGGTTATTAAAAATTTCATGAAAAGGATATGGTCCTGTAAGCGTGGTCGTGGCGGCCATTTGGCTGATGTTGTGTTCCATTATTAACGGCATACCTTCCTCTTTATAATGAAATAAACATTCGATCATTTATCTCAAAAAATGCCATTTTTCTTTGAATATCAAAATAACACCTCTTATTGGAAAACCCTTTAAAAACAAAGCCTGGCCCTGGGAAAAAATTTCCAGATTAATGATTAAGAATTTTAATCTTGTTGGATATTGTTCACATTGGATATTTGAAAAAAATTCATGAAAGTTGAACTGAACTTAATAAAAATTGCGTATTGAAAAGGCCCCCACTAGTCAAGTGATAAGGGCCAAAGGCCTTTAAAAGCTATTTTGAATAAAAAAAAAAATACAATTTCTAATTTTTTGGTTCTTCTTCATTTATCTTAAATAATTGAAAAAATAATAAATGGAAAATTAAAAATTTTTCACGTATTTTAATAATTTATTTGTTCATTTTGCGTTCGTTTGAACATAACATTTGAACATAACATTTGAACGTGAAACAAAGGCGGTTATAATCGTTAAAGCATTTTTGTGAGACATATGTGTCTGAATTTACTTCATTATTTTAGGTATAGCGTATAGTAAGCCAAGTTTAATACACACAGTGGTTTTTAATGACCCGAAAGAAAACATAATATTAACGTTCTTTCGTTTATAGTGATTAATTGAAAGGCGTCGAAAATAAAACGTGTCAAACTATCTCACCTGAATGAGGTAAACTCATAACGTTGGATAATAAAACAAGGATATTTACGAAATTAGAGAACTAAGTTTCCATGACGGACGTGGCTATGTCTCTGACTCTGACTCTGCCTCTGATTTTCTTTTTTCCCATTTCAATAACATTAATTCTCAAGTATTTTCCTACACCTCCCATCACTACTGCTCATAGGTTTTGTTTTTTTTTTTTTTTCTTAGCAAGATGAAGTTTTTATATTTTATGGATAATGTCTTTGCGTTTTGTTTTTATGGGATAATTTAAGAGTTTTATTTTTCTTCTTTTTACATAGATTATCTACTATTCAAAGACTTAGATACTACAACCAACTTTGTGCGAAGGTTGCGGGCTCCGGCCGAGTGTCAGGGGCAATAGAAATGCTACGGCAACAACAAGTAGAAGTATGGATTGTGGTTAACTTATAATTAAGAAGAAATAAACCAAAAGCGCATTATAATGAAGAGCGTAGGTTTTATTTAATCCCATCAAGGATACAATCTCAAAGGATATTCATGGAATCTATATTATAGATATATGTATTATATACTTCAACTTTTTTATGACTTTATGAAGGCTCGGTTGTCATAAATCTAAGTGATACTTTGTGTTTATAATTTTTCGAAGAGAAAATGAAAAAAAAAGAGAAAAAATTAAAACAAGGACATAAAAGAAACTTATTTGACATAACGCAAGAGCTGCATATTAATACATTTTAATAGCATAATCCCAAGGCCAAAACGGTGAGCTTCGAATAAATAATGTGAAAGGTTTTAGTCTTATTAAGATGATATGGTGCTCTCTTGAATTTGTAATGTAATATAGCTTGTATGTAGGTACAATGATCGATGTAGCACAGTAAGATTCGGAGGTAGGACAAATTAGACAAAATTATTAAAGAGCATTCGAAAAGAATAACGTACCACGCTGCATTAAAGTGGGTATATAGGGATGGCCTTGAGACGTGGGTTTTATTATGTCTCGTTTAGGTCCCGTTTAAATCAACCACATTTCACCAGTATAAAGTCTCAGTATTACTTTGTTTCGTCTCGTAATTGTCTTAGTATCATCTTGGTCTGCTGGCGTTTTATGTTGTTTTTTTGGAAGAAATATCGAATTTTGGTAAGATTAAAGTCTTTAAAGAAAATTACAGAGCAAAATTTCCTAATACTCCTGAAAAAATTCCGTTTCTCTTATTTTTCTTATTTTGACATCAAAAATGAAGCAAAGTACCTAATTAACTTCAAATCTAAGTTTGAAACAACCAAATAAATCCATACCACAGTTAAATTCCTGGAGAAGCGCTGTTAGATGGGGAATACGCCAAAAATGTTGGTATATTTTGAACATTTAAGAACAATTAAATTTAAAGTACATTATAATTTGATTTAATACATTTTTACTATGTAGTAGCTCAGACCCAACCAACAGCATGAAACACTACCTACTGGTAGTTTTTCCTCCTCCAGGCATTTGTGCAACTTTAATATATTCTAAAAATATTGGCTTGTGGATGGAATCATTTAACAAATGTCTTTTTCATCATCACCATTGATGGACGATGACAGAGAGAGCTTAGTTTTTAAAAAATACCTGTAACCAGAGCTTACACTTTTGCGAGGGGTGAAAGGGGTTAAAATTAAGTTTTTTTTGCAAATATCTAAAAAGAACTCATTTTTACCTGCGCCATAGGCTTCAAATTTGGTACAAAGCATTTTTATGTGATTTCCCTAGAGAGGAAATTTCAATTTTATTTTAAGCTCATCTAGAACGGATAGGTTAGGTTAGGTTAGGTTAGAAGGGGCGTGCACAGCACAGAAGCAGAGCCTATTGGTCCATTGGGATCCCCCCCTTAACAAAGATGCTCCTAAAGCTAAGCGAACCAGTCTGTGCTTTCTATATAAATTTTCTCATGTTTGCCATGGAGAGATGCGCTAGATCGTCCAGTTCTCCAACAAATCTGTTTCCAAAATATCGGAGGCGATTTGTTTGAAGGTTTGGACAATCGCAGAGCAGGTGTTTAATGGTTTCAATTTCTTCGACATCCTGAAAGCTCCTACAGTGGCCCTTGTGCCAATGGCCATAGAAATATTTTTGATTCTTCAAAATTTCTCGAAAACGGCTCTAACGATTTTTATCAAACTTCGCACATGCAGTAATAATTAAGTCAATTAAAAGAAAACTGTATTTCAAGTTTTTCTCAAAAAATTCACATAACGGAATTAGGTATTCCACGATTTTTTTGAAAAAATGGTCTTATTATCCGCGGTTATCCGCGTGTATCTGTTCCATGGTTACACCAATTTTGTTATAATTTTGCCATCTAGTGCTTCTTAATAATTTACAAATTATTGCGTTTAATAATTGTTAAAAAAAGCATTGTTTTATAAAAAAAAATAATTTTTTAGTGAGTACTTTTGACACTTTTAATATTTCCTTGTAAAATATTTACATCATTACACACAGTTGTTACCCACTAAAGCAAGTTCGTGCTATCAAGTCGTGCATTTTTTTTTTTGATAAAGTCAATGGAAAAATTGTAGCTTACAAAAACTAAAAATTTAATTAAAAGCTTAGTAAAAATGGTTGTATTTACTTCAGAACTGTTAAGTCTGTTAAAAAAAATATAAATGGCACAATGGCTCGGCAGGAATAAACAATTTTCTGCCGATGTCAAACAAAAAAAAAAACACTAAATTTAATTGCACTCATTGGCTAGAGGTATACCTACCTTGACAAACCTTTTCCGACTTTTCTTTAGAATTGTTGTGTTATATTCGAATATTATATTCAAGAGTTCGACTTTTACCAATCCAAAACTTGATAACCATAGGCGGTGTAAATTTGTATAAACTCGATTGTCACAAAGATTATTTATGGCTATAAGAAGGTAGGTACTTAATTTGCTCTCCACACTTGGAGACTTAATTTCTTTGCAAGTATAAATAAATGAATTCTTTACAAATAAAAAAAATATTGGTCCAATTTATTAAAGTCATAGAAAATACAAACATAAACATTATGTTTCCATGAAAACTAGAAAAAATTGCTTCCTCCAAAATATCCATTTTCTCCGTGCAACCTCATTGAAAAGCCTCTATACTTAATTAAGCTATTACAATTTTCCCGTCTTTCTTTCTTCACTTAATGTAGGTACAAAAAAAAAAATAAATAGGTATAAAGAAAACCAAAATCTGTCAGGTGAAACTATGTCGTTTTTCACCTTCACGTCAACCACAATCACCCGTCAATATTTGAGTAATTTGGTTGTTCATATATACACAACCCACCTGACAAAATATCTCCTCGTAAATATCTCATTTATCTTTTCAACAATGAAGGTCCAAACAAGTATAAGCCAAAGGTAAGGTAATGTTTAGGGCTGTATAGGGGTAAAGGAAAAGGTTTAAGGACCAAAGACTAAATTATCATCCTATACACCCGCCCCTAGACACAAAAACCACCATAAATTTGTTGCGCCTAAGCTGATAGATGATAAAATGTGATGCTTCCTTAAGAAAAGTATGAAAATTTCATAGAACTACTGTATAAATGTATAGCATAAGAAAGGGAGGCGCTTAGCTTTTATGTATAGATATATCTATGAAATAACAACTCCAGGCTTAGCTTTGCTTGCCATATTACCCACAACGACAATAAACAACATCTTCCTTGCAGGTCGTCGCGTCGCGTCGCGTCGCGTCGTGTCGGTCGGTCGTCTTCCTTACCAAAAGCTAAGTATTGGGGAGCAGATACCTTTTGTCCTCGGGCGTACGAATGTATGTGTATATGTCTAAGCATATGTCGCATCGAGCTGAAATTTCAGCCCGAACAATATACACAAAACAGTACCGGCACTGTATCATGCAATAATTTATGTCCATCTTCAGCTGGGTTTTTGGTATAGCTTGTTTGCTTTTTGGAACATTGCTCCAATGGCATATTTCCACATAACATTCTGGCATATGTCCAACGAAAGCTCTTTCGGAATATCAATTTTGTTCTAAAAGTATCCTGAAAACAAAAATAAGAACAACAAAAAAAAGGTATAGGTACCTAGCGCTGCTGTTTCTGATCCAAGAACTCCTTTCACTACAACCAGCAGCAGGACACCAGCACCATGCAGGACCAGCTTGAATACAAACAACCTCACAACAATAAACCAAGGAATATTATTGCCGCTAAGTTGGCATTTTAAAAATTGAGAAGGAGTTTCCTTTCCGAGAGAAATTAATAGGGAGATGTGATGGTATAATGGCAAAGGACTCGGACAAAAAACTCGTTTCACTAAAAATCTTTTCAATGAAATTCAACTTATACAAGGTTTGCAAATTCCTAGATTTCAGCATGAATGTGGGTTGTTTTTGTGTGACTTGTCTCTCTTCCTACCTCACTGCCGCCGCCGGAGCAAAGCATCTCTTTACCAAAACCACCCCTCCCCCCTCTACGTTTTATTAGAACGTACATCACATGCTGGTATTTGCTTGGATTTTCCCAGGTCTTCCAGAAATACCATATAGTCAAATAGGCAAAAAAAAGCTTTTTCACAAGAGAACGGCGGCATGGCATTCAAGATATACCTACACCAAGAACAACAACAATAGATAACAGCAAAAACAACAACGGCTTGATGAAAAGACCAACACAAAGACTACATAAGAATGCTGATTGTGGTGACCTTGGCTGCCGTCTCGTTTGTAAAGTCTAAAGTGATAACAAAAATGTTTTCCCATGAATACTGGAATCAAATATCCAGAAAGGATCTCTCTTTAAAGAGAGGCAGCGAGAGCGAGCTTTTACAACAAAAATTTCTCAAAGTTTTCTTTTAAGCTTGTTCTCAAAACTTCTCTTGCAATTCGAAGAGAAGCCACCTACCTATATAGCTCTAGCAGGAGCAGCGAGCAGGAGCATTTGTACCAAGTTTAAGTTTTTGTGGAACATAACTTGAATTTCGAAAAAGCTTTTTTGAAAGCTCTCTCAAAAATAAACTTTTTGGCTGAATAAGTTCGCAAGAGCCTTTCTCTTGTCCTCATATAATAAATGTTCCCATTTCGTTTAGTATTTTTATTTTTTTATCAATTCAGACTCCTATGAATACACACTCCTAGACTTTACCATTGAAAAATGAAAAAGGAGCTGCTCTCCAGCGACAACGATTTATGACATGAGCGATGGAAAACAAAAAAACTTTTGCTCAAAGTTATGTTTAGGAATTTTCGGTCACACGAAAAAAAAAGTTTTTAAACCTGCAATTTACAAACAAAGAGTATTTGTAATATGAAGAACAAAAAAGAAGGGGATACTTTTATCCACTGGGGCTTGTTGGCTTTCGTTTGGTACCTACATACATTCAAACTTCTTACCAATATTTTCCCGTCATTATTTTGTAAGATTGAACATTTCTATAGATTCCATTAGACGATGTTGGGATAGGTTTATAAGTGATTAAATGTTCCATTTGTACACACCTTTATACCTAATAATTTGTAGCTGATGGTATTTTTTTTTTTTTTAATCAAAATATGCAGAAAATTAGGTCATCTGTTCTTGGAAAATTTAAGCTTCGAGCACTTTTTATCTAAATTGAATTTAATAAAAATAAATAATTAAAATAAAAGCTAAAAATTAATCGAATTTATAAAATAAATAAATAAATCCCATCACTACAATTTGAATTTTTAAAATGTTTGAAATTCCCGCCTTTAGATATACCAAGTTTCACCATAATTTTATATTTAACGTTATACGCATAAAAACACGATGTTACAATATACTCAGTTAAATAAAGAAAAATTATTATCCCACGCCACGTAACACAATAAAGTCGTTCTCATTTTTATAAAGTCGAAGTCATAAATTTCTGGTCGTAAATTTTTACATTTTGATTGTCGTTCAAAGAAATAGAATTTTTCCTGAAACAAGATTCAAAGTTTTCTATTTCGCGGTTTGAAATAGATCATATCGTCTAGGAATCTTAGAAGAGGGCGTGGCAGTTTGTGGATTTTACTAAATCTAAGTTTTAAATTTTTTCTCATTCATAAAAATAAACTCTGAAAATTTCATTAAAATCGTTTGAGTCGTTTCCGAAAAATTTGGAAATAAGAAAAATGGGCGTTGTAGTGGGTGGATCTAACTTATAACACTTTTTTTCTTGCTCATCAAAGTAAACTCTCCAAATGTCATCCAAATTGTTATAGCCGTTTCAGAAAAACCAAGAAATCATAAGAGTGGGTGTGGCAGTGGGTGGACTTTACTAAAACAATTTTCTCGCCCACGGAAACTTATTCACAAAGACCTGCGACTTCACGGGAAACCCCACAAGAAAAAGTGTAATGATGTCCAATTCACTTCACCTCCGCGAGAGTTAGACTTACCCTCAAATCGTTCATGCAGAGTGTCCATTGTGGCATTGCTCTGTGACACGTAGCATTATTCTATTGGAACCACATGTCGTTCACATGCATGTCATCCAATTTGGGCTAAAATAAATTGTTAATCATCAATTGCTTGCCTACCTAATCTGACCTGATGTTGATGGCAATGCCATCGTCGTTTTGGAAGAAGTTCGAACTCTCACGAACATCGGCGATGTTTTCGGTAGATCTTGCGTTTCTTGACGTAAGGATGTTGGCTGAGTGTTCATCAAATCGGTCAACTCAATTTTGTCCACAAAACGTTGAACAGTCGGCTGGGAAGGCCAACCATATATGAACCGTAAAATGGGCACAACGCACGCATCGTTGTCACAAGAGATTTTGATAACAAAGTTTATCATTTGGACGTGCTGTCCAATCGTGTAACTTGCAGTGTTGATTTTTCATCAGTAATTGAATAATGAACAACAGATTTGATAGATGTCACCAAAACAACATGGCTGCCAAAATCTACCCGCACCAATTGAAAAATCCCTTATATAATTTTACGTGACCTGATGGAAGTCGACCCGACCCCGACTATATTACGTTCCTGATTTTCTCCGCGGTTAGATGATAGTTGGTTGCTGGAACATATTTTTGAATTTGTCTATAGTAACAGATCAGAATTTATTCACTCAAACCCCGTGAATTCCGTTCCAAGCGACAGATCTCAGCAAAAATCTTTGGGATTCAAAACTCGCTGTAAGGAAATAAATTGTCCTAATTGAAGATGAAATGTGTATCTAATAAGAAACACTATAATTGTGTCAAAACATCTACTTCCCTATTCATTCCTTGTCTCTAAAATTTTATTACAATTTCAAATTTACCCACCAAGAGTATGTTGTATACCATCAACCTACCTGACATTTTCTTTTAAATCCTTTTTCAACATTCTCCAGGTAGATACTAATCAAGAATTCCTAAAAAGCTACTTAGTTCCTTTGACATAAAATTCCGCTTTCAATTATTGCCGAATTAATTTACAGGCAATTACCTTTACCTACATACCTATTGTCATTTATGTTAATTGGTTTAAAAGTTCAATCCTGCATAATTGGATTGTCATTGTGATGCCCTATATGGCATAAGGTGTCTGCTCTGTCTGGCTCTGAATGGTGGGGAAAACTTAATGCAATCATACCCTTATGGTGCACCATTAAAAAAAAAATTAAATAAAATCAAATGAGAATATAGAAACTTGAAGAACCCATCCACCCGGTTTACTGACGATGCTGATGCTGATGACACGAGGACATAGAAGACGACAACAACGATGACAACGGGAGCTCTTTTGTCACGTTCACTATTAACAGAATGTCAATCGATTACATTTAAGACTGTCAATTGCCAAAGTAGATAGGAGGAGAGAGAGAGAAAGAGAGAGAGAGAGAGTGGGTGAAAGGAAAAGAATGCACTGCCTTTCTTATTAAAAAGGATGGGGTCTTCATCGTGATTGTTTGAAGACAGAGACTGGTTTGGAAGATTGGTTTGTAGGTTTACTCTGATGGCTGTGAACTGCCTTCCTTGTTCCATTCCCCATCACCCAAATAGAAGAGAAAATTGTAGCAATGGCAACGGCAATGACGAAGACGACGACGTCCATATACACTTGCGAAGATAATAACGATCTCATTGATGACGTTGACGGTAATAACGACGATGACGATGAAAAGGACGTCATTTCCGGCCAACAACGATGTGTTAAGTGTTTCACATATACATGTATGTCAATGTATATTATTTAGTATATGTATATGCATTGTATTGCGCGTTGTGTTGCTTTCTTCCGGTTGTCCTTTTTAGCCAATAGTTTGGAACGTGTCTTTTCCTATAAGAAAGATTCTACTTTTGGCATCCTTTTCCGCAAAAAACAACAACAACAAAAAAAAGGACGAAACGAAACTCACAAATCAATAAAACGACCATGTTCTTGATAAAACGAGGAAAACTAAAGTACCTATACCTACATTATATATAATAGCATAGCCCCATATCAGATCAGTATCTATACATATTTTAATGGATGAAAATCAGATACCAGGATAAAATAAATGTGGTTTCTGCGCTGACAGTTGTAAACATTGCCCGGTTTCGAGCAATTTATTATTTGTATTCATACGTAGGCATATGAATCACTTTTTATCGATTTATTGAGGCTAAATCAATGGTTTGTTTGGCAGTGGGGTCATGGTTTTATCTCAACTCGGAATTAAATAAATATTTGCTGCGATAGTTTGGAATAAGCTCTTTGAGATGGTTTTGACATCCATACTTAAATTATATATCCCATTTAAATACAAAAAGACAACAGTGGTGATATTTCGGTGAAAATTATTGTTTAATTTATGGAGGTTTCACTTGGAAATCTTAGTCCAATTTTATCCAAGAAATAAAGAAGTAAGTGACTCTAGACATGCCAATTTATAACAGTTCTGTTAATAAAATTATGGTGCTTATGCGGCCAGGGCCCTCCACCGGTGGGAAACCTTCCACACGAAGTACGTTAGTTCAAACCCATTTTTAAAGGAAGTGACTCTAGACATGCCAATTATAACAGTTTTGGTTTATAAAAGTACTGTTTAAGCGGCCCCGCAGGGCCAGGGTCCTCCGCCGGTGGGCATACTTCAGGCATCCAGAGTTTTTTTTTTTCAAGTCGCGCTAAGTGCGTTGAAGCATACCCACTTTTAATGGCAAAAAAACTGTTATAACTGTTATAAATTGGCATGTCTCTATACTCTGTCCAACAAAAATTGGCAGTGTAGGAAAGATAGGACGTTTGCCTCTCATTCTGGCTACAATGGATTGCATAAATCTGTTATTCATTAAAGCTTTAACAGGGTTGTCGTATAGTGTACACGATAACACTCATCATTAAAAGCTTTTTCTTAAAGCTCAAAAATCAAAAGCACGTTAACAGAAACTCAAAGAAAAAAAGCTGAACGAATTAGCGCACACAGGTAACTCTGAATGAATCAAGCAGCAGCCAATCGCCATTGACCACAGCAATTCAGTGCACACTCAGATGTGCCTTCAATAGGACTTTGGGTCTGTGTCCGATGGTATTGGAAATTCACGGGCGGGCAAACAATTTTTGTGAAGGAGTTATTTCAATTTAGTATGGTGCAAAAATATGGCACGCTACTGATTTTGAAAAAGCTTTCCCATAAGACGTGTACTGCCTATTTTCGTTGGACAGAGTATAGTCTCGTCCATTTTTAAAAGCGAAAAACTGTTATAATTGCTATAAATTGGCACTTTTATAATCTCGTCCGACAAACAAACCCACCTCTTAAATTATAATAAATTTAAACCTGTTCAATTAAACTTTCAAAGACTAATTTCGCAATAACTGCTTTTGTGGTTAACAACCGTAATGCAGACACACCGTGAAGATGAATGTTAATAGTTCAATAAAATAGGTGTGTTTTGCAGTGCATGTATTGTATAACCGCTTACAAAATAATTTCCATGCAAAATACAACAACAATTCCACTTAGTTAATGAAGATAAACCTCTCCGGTTATGAACTAAGAGCATATAAAAACAGCGTTATAAGTATTATAACTCTTATACATGGCGAGTTTTTGTGAACTTTTATTTAAAGCGAACAATAAGTGAGTATAAAAAAACACGCCTAATATTAAGATACCCATATGTTTAACAAGAAAATGTTAAAAAGTCAAAAAGAACGCAAAAATGAGTTTTTTTGTTTGATTTTTTTCAAATTTTTAAATGCAGTAGGATCAATGTGGGAAAATGTTAACAGAGCTTAAATTACATACAAATACTGCAGTCTTGAACACACCCACTGAATAAACCTACATTTGCTGTCAAAAGACAAGGCAGCTAATTAAAGGGGAAACTATTGAGTTTTTAACGCGACGATCTGATTCCAATTTCATTGCAAATCCCTTCTGAATCATCAATTTAATATTCAGTACCATTTGATATCGCACTGGTATACATTTTAACCCTTTTTTGTTATTTTATTCTTTAAACGAACAAAATCAGACGCGACACAAAAACTCAAAATAAATAGTCGGCTGTAGGTATAATCAGCTGTGATCAGCTGTTAACCAAATTTCCATCGGATAGTTTAGTATACAACAAATTTTAGGATAGGTTGGGATTTGTTTCCGACAACAGCTAATTGGTTCATCAGCTGAATTTTTCTATTCCATTACAACAACACAAACCTATCCGGATAGCTTAAGATAGTTGCCCGAACGCGGCCATTTTCTGTCACATACATGTCACTCATTTGTGTGTTTACAGTTTTCAGTTGGCAGGTGTTAATTTTGTGAAATGTGTTTTACAAGTCTGGAGGCTTCGAGAAATATAAATATTTTTTAAACAAAATTCAGACGTATTTTTTTTTAATATTATTTTTATTTATTAAATTTGATTGACATTAAATTGTAAGAAAAAAATCCAAAATGTCGAAGGGATTTATCTTTTTCAGTATTTAAATTTTTAAATTTTTAGGTTTCGAAGGTAAAGCTAAATAAAACACACACAGCAATACATTTTTGATGAAAATTTTATTTTATTATAAATTTTGGATGTTGCCATTAAGTGTGAAAAACAACATCATTCAAATGGCCGCCTGGGGATGATTCGCTGCATGCAATTCTTTTGATGTAACTTTGAACCACTTTTTCGCACAATTCGGGCGGTATATCGGCCATAACTTGAGTAATGTTGGTTTTTAATGCGTCCACAGTTCGGGGATTATTTGCGTCAATAAGGCTTTTTACTTAGCCCCACAGAAAAATCTAACTGTGTCGAATGGCATGATTGACCTCACTAAAACGTGAAATTACGCGACCAGGAAACTTCTCACACAATAAAGCCATAATTTGTCGTGTTTTGAGACTTATATTGCCAGTTTGACAGGTGTCAATTGCCAGCGTTACCAACTTGAAACCAATGCATGACCCTGTATTATGATGAGGGTAAATGTAAAAAATGTTTTGGGGTAGTTGTAAGATACATTTCATTTGAAAATATCCTTTTGAATTTACTATTTATACTCAATGGACGACGTTGTCAAACCAAGCAATGCTGAAAATAACAAAATCATGACCTTCAAATTATATGCGTATCGTTTAACTATCATTGAATGGTTGACCCTGAAATAAAGAAGACTTACGAGTTTTAAAACCCCAATACCTACGTGTTTAATAACAACTTCAAGCCTCTGTTCCAAGATGATTAACATTGCTATGTTTACATTTACCCCATAAATTAGAATATAAATAATAGAAACAGACCTGGGTAAATGTAAACATAATAATATTTACCGTTACTTCAAAATTTTGAAAATAATTTTTTTAAATCTTTTGTACAAGAATATTGTATTTTCATTTTATCATTCATAGTTTTTCGTTAAATTTTCAATTACAAAAATTAAAAAAAAAAATAAGTTTTTCAAATAAAATTTGAAATTGCTTACAATTACCCACATTGACCATAAATAGTTCAAGAAATTTTAAAGAAAAAATCAATGTTTGTATTACTTTACTTTATATTAGTATTTTCGCGTTTAAAATTTCTATTAACATATATGATTATATTACAGTAGTCGTGGATATTGTTTGTAAAGTGTGTTTTTTTTGACATGTAGTTTTAAAGAAGAAATAAAACGCATTTAATTTAATAGTATGGCTAAGAATTTAGCTTTATTATAAAGATAAGGGTTTGCCATTATGTTTTAAAAATAATTTCGAGCAAGTGGCCGCCGCGGCTGGCTCGAATAAATTCCAGCCGAGAGGCCCAATTTTCTCCCACTTTTTGCAGCAATTGGGGCCGTATGTCAGAAATAACGCAACGAATATTCTCTTCCAAGGCTTCAATCGTCTCGGGTTTATCTGCGTAGACAAGTGACTTCACATAACCCCACAATAAATAGTCGAGCGCTGTTAAATCGCACGATCTTGGAGGCCACGCCACAGGCCCACGACGCGAGATAATGCGCTCACCAAAAGCTTCCATCAATAAATTGATTGTTTATTGTATGTATGGCATATAGCGGAACCAAAGGTCGTCCACATAAATATCCTCTAATTCAGGCGTTCCCCATTGACTCTAACATTATGGCCGGCTTAATTTTTGAAGAAATATGGACCAATGATGCCCTCTGCCCATAGAGCACACCAAACAGTGACTTTTTGAGTATGTAACAGCGTCTCAACAATGACTTGTGGATTATGATCACTCCAAAAATGACACTTTTGTTTATTAACGTACCCATTCGACCAAAAATGAGCTTCATCGCTCAACAAAATTTTCTTGTGAAAATCGGGATCAACAAGGATCTCGTTTCGAGCCCATTTTGAACAAATTGCAAACGCTGTTTAGGAGTAAGTCTATTCATTATGACATGGCAAACCAAACTGAGCATAAATCAAGTGACAGCTGTCAAAAAGACCAACTCCAAAAAAAGTTTTGCCAGATTGAAAACCACAAGTCTAATAAAACACCCTTTATTTAATTTAGTCAAAATAACTCACTTATAACATGATTAAAAAAAATTATATTTTGATCTTCTTTAAATTTTTTTTGATTCAGGAGACTTGTTTTTTATATACAGGCACACCTCGTGCATACGAGAACCTTACTTACTATGAAGTGTCTTCCCACATTATCACAATCGTTTCCTGAATTATCAATAAATTATTTATAAAAATAATAAAAAAAAAGCTCATAAACATAATACGACTAATCGATTGAGAATACACTTTTGAAATTATACACCATTAATCCCTTTCTGCATGCTTCCATTAAACCTATATTTTGTTAAGGTCCGTCAAGCTGGGTCCGCCACAACGGAAATTCAAAATTCTAATGATGCAGGAATTAAGTTCCATTTAAGTGCTAATTTAGTACCGCAATCCCGATCTGGAACTAAAATTACCTCTATCTCAAACCTGTGGCGGACCCAGCTTGACGTCAAGCTAGGACCGCCACACCTCCAAACACAAAAATTCAAAAAACTAATGATGAGGGAATTAAGTTCCGATTTTAGTGCTCCTAATTGGCGGAACTCCCAATTAAAAAGTCATACCCTTATTCCTCAAACCTGTGGCGGACCCAGCTTGACGTCAAGCTAGGACCGCCACAACAAAATTTCAAAACACTAATAATGTAGGAATTAAGTTCCGATTTTAGTGCTCCTACTTTTCAAAACTGCAATTTAAATTCTCCACGATTTGACCTTGAAATCAAGTGTCGAACACAAAAAACTGTGGAGACTTTCTATACCCGACTTAAAAAAAAAAAAAAAAAAAAATGATTAGATGTAAGATTAGTTAATTTGAAAACATAACGAGTTTCGCCTCTCTTCTCCCACTGGTTTGGTTTCTTCTCCTTATCTTACCACCCAATACGTCTTCAAGTAGGTAGGTATCTACAGCATTTCAGAAAAAAACTAATCATAAGGGATTTAAGGGTTAAATAGGGGCTCATTATTTAGCTGAACTCTAAATGAAATTGTTCACGATTTGACCTTCACATTAAGTGTCGTAAATACAAAATCGTGGACATTTTTAATACTCGATATTTATTAAAAAAAAGTTACCGATTACCTACCTACATAATTATATGTAGATACAATTTGGTAACAAGTAAATGTGCTATACGCCTAAAAGCATACACCACTTTTCTTTACAGCAAAATCGTGGAGACTTTTAATACGCGAATAGATGTATGTACAAACTCTTTGAAAACTTGCAAACGTGTTATTTACCTAAAAGTATACAACACTTTTTATATAATTGTGTCAGAGAAAAGTTTTCTTATCGTCAGTTGGCCTGCTATCAAGTTTTTGTAATAAACAGTAACGTAATTGGCCTGATTCAAGGGTTCAAGAGATTTAAGCTAACTTTTTGGGGATTTGAACCGCTCACGCAATTCCGGCGCTCCACATAGGTTATTTTCATTCGCCAGGTAGGTAGCCATGTCGTCAGTTGGTTGCAAACTTTTCTAAAAACAACTGCAATGAAATTTGAATTTTAATCGCAACAATTATTCAGACATATTGATATCAAATATTTTTTTCGTGTAGGTAAACAGTTTCCTTGGAAGGGGCAATATAAACTTAACTTGGTTATAACTTTGTTAGTAATAATTTCCGCGCTAAATAATTATTATTTTTGAAGGTTTGAATGAAACAACAACCACTTGAATGAGCTACCACCAATATGATGGTGCTTAAGCTTTGCAGCCTAACTGCGAGTGTGTTATCACACAAAAAAAACAACTTTCAATAATTATTGTTGTTTTTTGTAGCTCAGCGACATCTAAACCTTATTTCCTAATAGGAACCTGAGCCTTAAATAATATATATACCTGTACCTACATATGTATAATTTTCTTTATTAAGAAATCGTTTCACGAAATTTTCAATATAATTTAATTTCAACGGATTAAAATATTAAATATTTAAATGCATTCATATCAAAACTTCTTTATTGAACTAACTTCTTGCTGAAACTGCATTTTACTTAAATAAATCAAAAGTAATACAAACTATTGAGAACCACCAGATTATTACAAAATCGGTTTAACCATGGAAAACTGATGCTTCTCAATAGTCTTAACAATAATGCATTTAAAAATGTTTAAAAACATTTTTTTATAACAAAAACAAAATCAAACAAAAAATCAATTTTTTAGTGCTTTTGACTCTTTTAATGTTTTCTCATTAAATATATACATCATGCATCTTCAATGTGGGGTTACACACTGAATTTAATCACAAGAGCAAGTTCGTGCGATCAAGTCGTGCATATGTATTTGTTTCTTTTAATTTAATTTTTGGGGTTTAATTTAATTCCCTAGAGACAAAATTGAATTTTTCTTCTCCATATAGTAATGGATCCAGCAATACCTACAAAAATAATTATTAAACATTTTTTTTTTTTTCCAAAACAATTTTGATTAAGCTTCATACCTGTACTTTATGTCCATATAATTAAATAAAAATAAGTTAATCGACATATTTTGGAGTAGTTTTTTTATAGTTTCTTAATCGTTTCATTAATTTTCTTTTAACTTATACATACAAGTATACTTATTGTTATTTCTTAAGAAAAGCCTACTCAATAATTACTTATTGATACTGCAGGTACCCTGAAAATATGCAAGTTTTGTCTATATATCAATGATTTAAACACTAAACAATTACATAATCTTAGGAACTTATCGTTTTCTTTTTTTTTTTTGTTCTTAAGAATAGCAGTAGTTGGCCTTAACCACTGATGCTGGGCTCACCCAACAGAAAATCAAAATTCTAATTATGCAGGATTTAAGTTTCAATTAAGTGCTAATTTAGTACTCTAATCCCGATTTGGAACTAAAATCCCTTAACCTTCAAACTAAGTGGTGCACCCAGCCTGACGTCAAGATAGAAACACCCAACCTTCACACACAAAATATCACAAAATTTCAAAAAACTAATGATGAGGGATTTAAGTTCTATTAAGCTGCTCGTTGATTGACAAAACTTCAAATTAAATAGTCCACGATTCGACCTTGAAATTAAGTGCCGAAAATACAAAATCATGTATACTTTCTATACTCGACTTTTCGGACATCATATCTATTAATCACTCTATTTCGTTTTAAGCAATTCTTTTTCATGCCTTTTTCGAAAACAAAGCAAAACACAATCAAATCAAAGTTCACACATATTCTGTTTCACTACGACGGAACGTGACGTCGCCATCCGGTGAAGTGTCGATTTGGCCTGTAACAAAAATGCTATCCGATGTAGCTATTTCTAATTGCACATTTAAAAAAAAATAGCTATAAACAATTTTCACTTTTTATGCAATTTTAAAGTGGTCATATCTCAGTAACCATGTTGACTTTCGAAATGAACAAGGGCTTTAAAAATTGCACATTTGAAGTTCAAATTTGCACACCTCTCATTAATCAATAAATCAGTATTTAAAATTTTGGTTAAGAGAAAAGCTGCATAATTAAAATCAGTATTATACCAAGTTAACCACTATACATTATAGCTTTGTTTTCGAAAAAGGCATGAAAAAGAATTGCTTAAAACGAAATAGAGTGATTAATAGATATGATGTCCGAAAAGTCGAGTATAGAAAGTATACATGATTTTGTATTTTCGGCACTTAATTTCAAGGTCGAATCGTGGACTATTTAATTTGAAGTTTTGTCAATCAACGAGCAGCTTAATAGAACTTAAATCCCTCATCATTAGTTTTTTGAAATTTTGTGATATTTTGTGTGTGAAGGTTGGGTGTTTCTATCTTGACGTCAGGCTGGGTGCACCACTTAGTTTGAAGGTTAAGGGATTTTAGTTCCAAATCGGGATTAGAGTACTAAATTAGCACTTAATTGAAACTTAAATCCTGCATAATTAGAATTTTGATTTTCTGTTGGGTGAGCCCAGCATCAGTGGTTAAGGCCAACTACTGCTATTCTTAAGAACAAAAAAAAAAAAGAAAACGATAAGTTCCTAAGATTATGTAATTGTTTAGTGTTTAAATCATTGATATATAGACAAAACTTGCATATTTTCAGGGTACCTGCAGTATCAATAAGTAATTATTGAGTAGGCTTTTCTTAAGAAATAACAATAAGTATACTTGTATGTATAAGTTAAAAGAAAATTAATGAAACGATTAAGAAACTATAAAAAAACTACTCCAAAATATGTCGATTAACTTATTTTTATTTAATTATATGGACATAAAGTACAGGTATGAAGCTTAATCAAAATTGTTTTGGAAAAAAAAAAAAATGTTTAATAATTATTTTTGTAGGTATTGCTGGATCCATTACTATATGGAGAAGAAAAATTCAATTTTGTCTCTAGGGAATTAAATTAAACCCCAAAAATTAAATTAAAAGAAACAAATACATATGCACGACTTGATCGCACGAACTTGCTCTTGTGATTAAATTCAGTGTGTAACCCCACATTGAAGATGCATGATGTATATATTTAATGAGAAAACATTAAAAGAGTCAAAAGCACTAAAAAATTGATTTTTTGTTTGATTTTGTTTTTGTTATAAAAAAATGTTTTTAAACATTTTTAAATGCATTATTGTTAAGACTATTGAGAAGCATCAGTTTTCCATGGTTAAACCGATTTTGTAATAATCTGGTGGTTCTCAATAGTTTGTATTACTTTTGATTTATTTAAGTAAAATGCAGTTTCAGCAAGAAGTTAGTTCAATAAAGAAGTTTTGATATGAATGCATTTAAATATTTAATATTTTAATCCGTTGAAATTAAATTATATTGAAAATTTCGTGAAACGATTTCTTAATAAAGAAAATTATACATATGTAGGTACAGGTATATATATTATTTAAGGCTCAGGTTCCTATTAGGAAATAAGGTTTAGATGTCGCTGAGCTACAAAAAACAACAATAATTATTGAAAGTTGTTTTTTTTTGTGTGATAACACACTCGCAGTTAGGCTGCAAAGCTTAAGCACCATCATATTGGTGGTAGCTCATTCAAGTGGTTGTTGTTTCATTCAAACCTTCAAAAATAATAATTATTTAGCGCGGAAATTATTACTAACAAAGTTATAACCAAGTTAAGTTTATATTGCCCCTTCCAAGGAAACTGTTTACCTACACGAAAAAAATATTTGATATCAATATGTCTGAATAATTGTTGCGATTAAAATTCAAATTTCATTGCAGTTGTTTTTAGAAAAGTTTGCAACCAACTGACGACATGGCTACCTACCTGGCGAATGAAAATAACCTATGTGGAGCGCCGGAATTGCGTGAGCGGTTCAAATCCCCAAAAAGTTAGCTTAAATCTCTTGAACCCTTGAATCAGGCCAATTACGTTACTGTTTATTACAAAAACTTGATAGCAGGCCAACTGACGATAAGAAAACTTTTCTCTGACACAATTATATAAAAAGTGTTGTATACTTTTAGGTAAATAACACGTTTGCAAGTTTTCAAATAGTTTGTACATACATCTATTCGCGTATTAAAAGTCTCCACGATTTTGCTGTAAAGAAAAGTGGTGTATGCTTTTAGGCGTATAGCACATTTACTTGTTACCAAATTGTATCTACATATAATTATGTAGGTAGGTAATCGGTAACTTTTTTTTAATAAATATCGAGTATTAAAAATGTCCACGATTTTGTATTTACGACACTTAATGTGAAGGTCAAATCGTGAACAATTTCATTTAGAGTTCAGCTAAATAATGAGCCCCTATTTAACCCTTAAATCCCTTATGATTAGTTTTTTTCTGAAATGCTGTAGATACCTACCTACTTGAAGACGTATTGGGTGGTAAGATAAGGAGAAGAAACCAAACCAGTGGGAGAAGAGAGGCGAAACTCGTTATGTTTTCAAATTAACTAATCTTACATCTAATCAGATTTTTTTTTTTTTTTTTTTAAGTCGGGTATAGAAAGTCTCCACAGTTTTTTGTGTTCGACACTTGATTTCAAGGTCAAATCGTGGAGAATTTAAATTGCAGTTTTGAAAAGTAGGAGCACTAAAATCGGAACTTAATTCCTACATTATTAGTGTTTTGAAATTTTGTTGTGGCGGTCCTAGCTTGACGTCAAGCTGGGTCCGCCACAATTATGGGTGTTAGTGTAGGAGTCATAAAAACTAAACCAGTGGGAATAGAAAAGCCAAACTGGTTATTTTTTCTAATTAACTCATTCTTCATCTAATCTATATTTTTTTTTTTTTTTTAAGGCTCGGGTATAGAAAGTCTCCACGAGTTTTTATGTTCGGCACTTAATTTCAAGGTCAAAACGTGGAGAATTTAATTTGGAGTTTCGAAAATTAGGAGCACTAAAATCGGAACTTAATTCCCTCATCATTAGTTTCTTGTAATTTTGTGTTTGAAGTTGTGGCGGTCCTAGCTTGACGTCAAGCTGGGTCCGCCACAGGTTTGAGGAATAAGGGTATGACTTTTTAATTGGGAGTTCCGCCAATTAGGAGCACTAAAATCGGAACTTAATTCCCTCATCATTAGTTTTTTGAATTTTTGTGTTTGGAGGTGTGGCGGTCCTAGCTTGACGTCAAGCTGGGTCCGCCACAGGTTTGAGATAGAGGGAATTTTAGTTCCAGATCGGGATTGCGGTACTAAATTAGCACTTAAATGGAACTTAATTCCTGCATCATTAGAATTTTGAATTTCCGTTGTGGCGGACCCAGCTTGACGGACCTATTTTGTTATTATTTTTACATACCTACATATAGGTAATATTTAAAACTTCGGTATTTTTATAAAAATAAAATCAAGTGTGGGTCTTTGCATGGCCAAATAAACAGTTTTTAATTTAATTTATTTCTGCATACTCAAACAATCGATTTCCATGTTTTTTTTTTTCAATTAAATTTCTTTTTTAACACACCCCTTTATTGTTGTTGATGGAAAATGGTTATTTTCATAAAAAAAACTGGTCCTGAGTTTCTGTATACAACAACATTCGTGATTGATTCGATATTTTGAAAATCGGCGAGTATTAAAAAAAGAAAAATATGAAATGTTTTTTATGAATTATAAATTCTGTGAAAACGACATGTTCTTAATATGTAATGACTATTTAATATTTTTTCAACCGTTACTATTTTCTTTGCTATACATATACATTCGTTAAGATAATATGACCATTTTTATATTTATTTATTATAATCAAATGAAAATAATCAAAAACATAAATGTAATTTAGTTGCGAGGATGAACATAATGAAGTTAATTTTTTTGTATTTTTAATTAAGAGAATTTTTAAATTCCTTTTATGTACTTTGAAGAGTAAATAAATTTAACCAACCACTGAGCAGGCCATCACGCATTCATCACAAAAGTCCTTTGATAAAAGTAAAAAAAAAAAATAATAAACAAACGCATTCAATCAAATATAAATTAAATTAAATTCTTATTCGTTGAACCAAGAATCAAAGATTATCACCGATTCGAATGCAAATAAGTTTATCATCCTTCCGTTAAATCAACAGTAAAATGCAAAAGGGACATTGAACTGTTCATACACTTTCTCTCATTTCATCATGGGATAGATTTAAACCCACACAAATAAAAATAAAAATGGAAATGAGATAGAATAAGAAGTAGAAGAAAAAAATCAATAGAACTGTCATAACCATTTTATCTGTCATCTACAGCGCAACAGGACGATGTCTCCTAAATTCCTATTTTTTTTTTTTTTGCTTTTTTACTCACGAAATAAAAAAAACGTTCTTAAAGGGGCGACTTGTGCATTTGTGAAGAGAGAAACAACGGAAGTGGTAATTTTAATCAAACATGATGCATTTTACGACGATGATAGTGAAAATGAAATGCCAAAGATAGTGCAAATGTTTTCAATAGTCCTGCATACAATGTAGAGAGGGTGTTGATATTGTAAACGTTTATAGGGGTCGCTTAAGAACAAAAATGGTGTTGGTGTTAACAAAATGAATAAAATAAGTACAAGAAATGAACATCAGCTACTGTATACGGGGTAAGTGTGATATCACGAAGAAAATTAAATAAGATGCAAGACTCGATCGCACGAACCTGTTCTTGTGGTTCAAATTCCTACGAATAATAGAGGTCTTCCAAGATCTGTCTTTGTCTTTTCTCTTTCTAATTTGACATCTAAAAACAAAAACAAAAAAAGTCCCTGGTTGGAAAATATTTACATGCTCTTGGCAGTGTTAAAAATCCGGTCATTTGATTATTTTTTGTATTTGGAACTGAAAACCTAAAATTTGCGATCGAATTACCTATTAATTAGAGACTAAACACTTTAGTGGACATTTTTTCAAGTGTTTGACAAAAAAAAATAAATTGAGTACATATTAATCACTATTATTAAACACACGACTTTTTTGGCTAGACTTCGTACCTTTGATATCTGGTTTTGTTTTCCAACCAGGGAGTGCTGTCAGATTGTTTTTTTTTTTTTTTTACATCGACACCAGGGTTCGGACTTTAGAAATCGCATTTCGAAGTAGATCGAAATAAAAATCGCAGTGAAACCAAAATTTTGCGAAGTAGAATTTTAATTTATATTAAAGGCTACTACATTCAACACTTTTTGCAAAAGAGTGGCAAAAAGTGGAAAAATGAAAATCAAAAACATACTTTAGAGATCCCTGTTTTCGAACAAATTGTGCTTAATCTGTCAAATCAATCTGAAATGACAAATCAAAAACCCTTTTACCCGCACAGGCATCTCTAAAGGTTGGTTTCGTTCTTGACATTTCCACTTTCGACCAAAAAGAATCGAAATCGAAAATAGAAGTAGATTGTTAGCAAAGCGCAGTGATGCAGTAGATTTGATAATGTATGAAAAAGCGAAGTAAATCTATTGCTTTCGCAGTAAAGTCCGAACGCTGATCGACACTTCTGGCATTTGGTGCAGAGGTCCGTAGGCGTTTTCTCTTTTTTAGTTCAGAGATTGTTCAGAGCAGAGCACTGTGCGAGCGGAGTAAACTCTGAGCAGAATGTGTTCAGACTTCAGAGCACTCCGATTTAATTATGAAATAAAACGGCACTGAATTGTCATATCTGTCCATTGTCCAATTGCATGAAAACTGTATGAAGTTGGCTGCGCTCAGCATTTTACTCCGTTTACTCAGCTATTTTATTCTGAGCTCACAGAGCGCGCTCTGAACATGCTCAGATCTAAAAAAGAAACACAAAATTTCAGCTTTTTTTTTATTTCTATTTTTCTTGACAGTTCAGGCTCTGCTCTGAACTAAAAAAGAAAAACGCCTAATATAGGGTTTTGCAATTAACAAGGGTAGATTTTGGCGGCTTGTGGCGGCCATGTTGTTTTCGTGACATCTGTCAAATCATTTGTTTATTATTCAGTTACTGATGCCAAATCACCATGGTAAGTTACACGATTGAACAGCAACGCAAGATCAACCGAAAACATCGTAAGTATTCGTAAACGACGATGTGATTTTCATCAGAATATAACGGATAGCGCTACCAGTCAATTATCACCAATTTAAAGTTTTAAATAAATTCGTATGGCCTAATTGAACATTTTTTTTATGTTTTTAATAATCAGAAATTATGACACTAACAAATTCACCTTTGCTGTGGTGAGTTTCGTTGTGAGCGATCTTATCTGATGATTTTCGGAGAATTCCAAAAACGTTTTCGAGTCACACCAATCCTCACAAGGAACAGTCACAAGAGCTTGTGACTTGTGATTCCTCACAAGGGGAGAATCAGGCTTAGTTTGCATTTAAATTTAGTTGAAAGTAATAAAAACAAAATGATTCAAATTTCTGATAGATTCCTCCTGATCGCCTTAAATTTTCGACTGTGAGTGTAAAAACATTTTTTTTTTTAATTAACTTGATATTCGATAATTGGTTATTTCTCACTTTGCGCTTGTACAGGGTCATTCATTTCATGGTTTAAAGTTGGTAGCGCTGGCATTTGACACCTGTCAAACTCAGCTGTCATTTGAAGTTCCATAATGGAACTTACTACAAAGTGGTGATTCAAACGTAGCCGCACTTTTCTCGCATTACGCGAAGACTATGGTAGTCATAATCGACCGACTACCCAAGCAATCGGCAAAATTGCTGCAAATTGCGGCCAATTGAATGATCTTGTTTTTCAAACCTTATGGCAAAGTCCAAACTTTATAGTGAAATAAAACTTTCATCCATTCATCATGCATGAAATCCTGCAGCACAAAATCCTGCAAGATCTACTACAATGCGACAGCGCATTACATTTTTCTTCCCCGTAGGAACTGGTGCCTCGATTGTATAGGATCACGAAGAACGATGTTTCCTACTATATTTTCTGGAACGACGACTATGGTCTGGTGTTCGGATCTGGTCAGTCGATGACGATGGGTCTGACGGGGGAGGCCCTGGAGGTGGCTCTGGAACTTGGACAAATGATATTTTTTTTGTTTTTGGAAACAAATTTTTTTTATTACTTAACTTTCAAATTTAAAAAAATTGCTTTTTGCAAGATATATTTTTTTAAGGTTCTGGAACTGGGACAATATATATTATATTCGAAATCTCCAATATTCTTCCAATTGTATTATTTTATTCGAAATCACCATCAATATTCTTCCAATCGTTTTTTTTTTTTTTTAAGTATTGAAAATCCTGCAGTGTACTTTCCTGCGGTATTTCGTGTATTTGTTATCTGCGGGATTATGTGCTGCTAGATTTCGTTGAAATCCCGATTTTTAGTTTTATCAATAAAAATATAAAACAAGAAGAAAACTCCTCTAGTACATTTTTCGCCGTTAAAAATTAGTGGAGATTGCAGATAATTCTGAGATCTCAAGAACCTGGAATGGGTAATTGTTTGCAAAACGTCATTTGGGGGTATAGTATGTGAGGAAATAGCTTTAAATAAAAAACGATACTAGAAAAATGTAATTTTATAAAAGTTATTATAGTTTTTCGTCATTAAAAATATGAAATATTTAACGAGCTTCGCATGGCTAATTTATAAACCGTGATTTGCATAAGATACGAAAAAAAACCTATAGCTTGGAGGTAGGGTCAAGACAAGTACATGGGAAGGGGGTCCTGACAATTTAATGGTTTAGCTTTTTGATGTTGTAACATCTAAGCCAGCGCTCGGTAGAGTGAAATAAAAACGTGGACTTTCCTCTGTGGGACGTCACAAAGTCACGCACTTTACGATGTAGCACGTAACGTTACGAAAATCTGCATGGTATAGGATATTGGGTACGTTCAGCGACAAAAATCTGAAGACACCCTTCAAACAAACTAGTCCGTTTTGGATCCGTGCACGTAGTCAACGATGTATGGACGACTTCGCATACGGATCCGCAAAACTGCACTTGGACAAACGTTGATGTTTTTACATATTTACCCTGAGTACCGGCACTCAAACATTTTCTTTTGGATTTTGAAAATTTTTTTTAGAAAGTCACACTTTCCTCCTGAGGGGAATCATGCTCCCTCCCATACAAAATATTTTTGACAGTGGTTATTAAAAGACATTAGGGTTGTTAATTTTATAATGTTCCTCCAATAATTTAATAAGTATTTGTTCCCATATAAATAACTATTTGAATCTTTTAAATTAAATGGGTGCGAAACTGCCACACCCGCACATTAATTAAGACTCTATCTCTTGTTCGTGTGTCACATCATACTATCTTTTAAAACCTTAGCAATTTCTTTGCAAACAAATACATTCTTTTATCATCCACATAACCGCAAATACCGAAAAATCCTTTTCATCCACTTCTTAACTCTACATACTTTAAGGTTTACATGAGGCAAATCGCTTATGAGCGATCATGAGATAAATAATTAAATATACCTGATGACATCGTTTCTGTGGACATAACCACACATATCATAATCAACATACACCAAAAATTGCGAGAACTTATTTGACACAGTCAGCAGTCAAACCTTTAGCAGAAGAGGGACTTCCATCACTGAACAGCCTCCATTTACATTGAATAGGAGGAAGTTCTTTAGGGAAAGTAATCAACGATTTCAGTGTTTGAACTCCCTTTCGAGCAAAAACGAAGGACGAAAGATTGGTTACCCCATTCAAACCCTACATACTCAAAAAGATCTCAATCCCACACCAACACCAACCAAACCCATCAAAGGGCCTCATGAACTTCGTATTGGAATATTTTTTTTTTGTGTTGCATGGGAAATAAATTCAACCCGTTTCCATTTGAAAATGAATTTTCGAATACACATTCGCAAAGAGGATACAACTTAAAGGCAAAACGACAAATAAATATGCATTTTGTAAAACTGTAAAACTGTGTAGTGCGGATGGGGATGGGGCGGGGGTGTTTGATGGAGGAGGCTTCCTTTACGAACATGAGCAAAAAACGACGAACGACGAACGATGAACGACGAACAACGAACAACGACCGACGATGAGCTTCAAATGCCAGGAATAATAATAATACTGCTTTGGGATATTCTCCTTGGAGCAACTTCTTTCTCTTCTGGGTTAATCGACCTAATTGTTAGATTAGCCTGAAAAAGGGAACTTTTGAAAATACCCGTTATTTTTTGTTGTTGGTTTAGTATTAGGTATAGTGGTCTATCCTTTTAGAATAGTATTTATGCTTTTTCGTTTGAATCTGTGATTTTGATTGTGATACGAGTTTGTACACTGTATAATACTTTGTTTGTTTGGCCTGAATCCACCCGCCGCCAGAGGATCCTTTTCAACAAACGCCGAATAAATGGTAATAAATTGGCTTTTGTGGTCTACATACTCTGCTAACACCCTCTTATCCCACGAAATACACTGCGGTTCAATTGCCATTAGTTTATATTAAAGCTCTCTATTTGTACTAAAGATTACAAAAAATATAGATGTCACATAGATAATGGCCGATACGGATCTTAATGGCAACTGTGTTATATACCATTCTCTATTTGCCTTAAGTTGGTTTATTTTTGATTTATTTGTTGTCATTTTTCTTTACATTACATTTCACACTACCTTACCATCTACCCGCAAGAGTAAAAACTAATTTTCGAAGCTTTAAAATAGGTCCAGATAGAGACAAGGATCCTAAGTTTTTGTTGTACCTACAAATATGATGAATGTAAAAATTGATCCTGATCCAGATCCGTAGATAATAAAATTCGGCTAATAATATCTATATGACTTGGTGACAACACAAAAATTGATATTTTAGAAAAAATAAGTTCGTTTTTGAAAATGTCTGTTAGAAGTGTTAGATATATAGAAAAATGTTCGGATACTTTTCGCAGTTTTACATCTTTTTTGTAATTTTCCAATTCCACTGTTAAATATTTGACAGACTTTGAACCTTTTCAATTGAAGTGTAGTGTATACTCTTCTGCAACTTGTCTTTATTTAGGATTCCAAAGCACCAAAAATAAAGGATTGCAGCATATACTGGGTATCTACTATAAAATTTCTTTTTCTTTGAATCCTTCTGGATAAACAAAAACACACAACATACATGAATGTATGGATTTTATTTTATTTTTTTTTCTTAGAGTGTGACCGAGTTAGAAGTTTGCAAAGTATTTTTTTTTTTTTTATTCAATAAAATAAATTACATTTATCAATGCCTCAATGGAATACTAATGAAATGTGTGTTGATAAGTCGATTGAAATTCCTTGTTAGTTGAATAGTGTTGACGAAGTGGAACGGGGGTTTTGAAAAAGTTGGTTGTGATTTTTTTTTTAAATTATGTATAGTAAGTTTTAAGTTTTTCAAACGCTGAAAATCGATAGGGATATTGGAAAATATTTTCTGAAGTTTGAAATAAGTCTGCAATCAAAAATGGACCCAAACTGAAAATTGAAAATAGTCCAAATTGAGAGGCAAATTTCCCAAAAATTAAATGAGAGAATGAGACCCAAAAACAAATGATAATTATAGAACGAAAAATGTTCTAAAAAGGTGGGAACATAAGCTCAATTGAACGATGCAACTAAACGAAAAATCATCCTAAAATAATGAAAAACAATTCAGAGTCAAAATGAAAAATAGTGTTAAATTTGAAATATATGTAAATTCATGAAATAACCATTTTGAGAAAAAACTTCAATATAATTTTGTAGAAAGCTTTTTTAAAAGTATATTCTGTACTTACACTTTTCTAATTCCAAATTCAAATGTAGCTATTGTTGCCATCTCATATTTTGCACCCTTCAAATTGACATAGGTATCTAATACGGTTGTCAAATAGCAATTGATAGATATACGATAGGATTTATCAATTTATTGAAATTTTGGTGTCACATCGCTGTCAATTGATAATTGAGTATTGAATAAACATCAAAGCTTATGTGAATTCAAGGGCGGATATAAAAATATAAAATATGACCTCTTTGGGCTATATTGATCCGGAAATATATTTTTAAATATATCACGGGTCAAACCAAAGTTTCATAAACAGATATAAATACAAGGGGCCGTAATTAACAGGGTTGGCAATGAAATCTGACAAAATAAGTTCTCGCATTTTAAATCTAGCTATTCAAAAAAGGTCAAATGATTTTGTAACCCATAGATTTTTTTTAAGAATTTTTAATGTTTTTTTTCAATGTCGTGTAGATTGTGATCTTGAAATAATCTTTAAAGGAAATCTACGGCTGAGCAATTTCTGAAATTAGTTAAACTTATATGACATCACTAAGACCTTTCAGATTATTTAATTTAAGGTACCTTCACGTGGTGGTGGATGGAGCCCAGGCGCGGATCTACGATTTCAGTTTGGAGGAGGTCACGTTGCCCGAGGACAAATCAACGAAAAAATGATATAAAATTCATTCAATTAATGGAGATGAGAAAAAGATCGGGCTTACATTTAGATATCGATAGTACCTATCGTTGACCAAGGTGATGTTGGCAGAAAAGATACCTACAAAATTAAAACATTGCAGTTTTTAATTATAAAATTGATTTTTTCAATGAATATACATATCAAGCTGTTTCTGAATCAAACTCTCTTTCGATAATTCACCTACAAATATACACAAAATGCCCCAAGTCCAAGACGAGACGAGAATAAGTTAACGAGGCCGAGACGACTATGAAATCTTAAAGTCGCTTGAATGAAATAACTACTTTTTTGGTAAAATTCAGTTCATTTTTAGTTTAATGAAAATTTCTTAGGTTGGTAAAAATATTTTTTAATCAAGGTTATAGTTTAAGAGGACATAGCTTACAGAAGAGAGAAGATATCAGACCAATGGGAGTCATACAAAAAAAGGTTCTTATTATACCCGAAAAGCCGTTGCGTCTCTTATTAAACTGTCACACGTTTTTTATTTACTAGATTCCTCCGTGATTCTATCAGTTTCAGTAGTTTATCACACCTTACTCAAACCGCCGCCGCGCCATTTACTTACCGAGAGTATATCCGATGTACGGATTCATCATTATGTTGTGTCGATTTCTCATCCGCCTGCGTTTTAATTTTGCTCCCGAGTTTTTATAATTTTTTAATCAATCAGTCTCTTAAAATATTTTATTTTGTGCTTTTTTTTGATTCTTCTTACATTTGACATTAGTTCCGTTCGAATTATTTAGCGAAAATCTTTTCAAAACTAATTTTCCTAAGTCAAAAAAAAAAAAAAACTAAATTAAATTAGCTTCAAAGTAATAATTTCTTTGAGTGATAAGTCATTTTTTTTTCTCCAACCGTTAAAGTTTTCTGTTTCTTTCTCCCTGGTGAGTGAAACTTTTTTAGTATATGTTCTGTCCGTGAAGCAATCTCGAAACTACACCTCTGCACTACTTTTGTTACATACTGCATCAACCTCAATTGGAGTGCCTTTGCCGATATTGTGAACGCCATAACCCCCATTGCAGTTGACGATATCTTTGGAATCAATATTTCAAGTTCACTTTAATCGCTTATTGTTTACATCATCCAAGTTGAGTGCAACTGATCAACAAAATTTCCGGGATTTTTGTCTCCTTCTCTCCTGGTGAGTGCAACATAGTATATGTTCTGCCTTTGAAGCAAAATTGAGATTACATTTTTTGTTTTTGCCTTCACTTTCACGCTGTAACCTGCAATTTCATCTTCAACCGTGTGCCCGAGTTTCATAACTGCCCCTCATCACGCAGCAACCATCGTTGGACATTCGTCGCTAACTGAACAACACACAGTGAACTCTTCTGGGTGAGCTCTTTTTTAGTAGTGTTCTGCCAAGCAGACCATATTTTGGTATTACCTACCTATTCCTTTTGGATGTTTTCTTTTCTCTTTCTCTATCGTTCACATAACACCGACTTCAACTGTCGCCATCTCCATCTCCAACGTCAACTCTACTCTACTCTGCTAAAGGATACAGCTGTTTGTGGATTGCATCTCGTTATAGCAATGAAATTAAACCACCCACATTTGGGTTAGTGTCTTGACTTTTAGCTTGTGGAAACAATTAACTGTGTACACTTAGAACAAACAATTTAAAAAAATCTTGAAAATAATTTAACTAAAAGGAATAATAACAATTTTTCAAACGATTAATTAAAAATTTGAAATTACGTGAAAAACTCCCAAAAATGGAAATTAATCCGTGTGATTCGCAGAACTGTCTTCTCGATAGCAAATATACCGAGAAAGTGTCGTGCCGTGGTATATGTGGTAAATTTTACCATCCTCTATGTCTCGGTCTTAGCAAAAGATCTTGTGGATACTTAAAAGAATATCAGAATTACTTCGTTTTTTTGTGTGACGAATGCAAAAATATATCCCTTTCTCATGTTCTCCTTGCAGTTAAATGCCTGAGTGACTCTACAAATTCAATTATAGGTGACAATAACCGCTTTCATAAAAATGTTTTAGTTCAATTCCAACATTTCGAAGATTTTTCTAAAAGTATAGAAACACTGAACAGTTCTATGGAAACCTTTAGCAATCGGTGTTTCTCTAATCAATCTTCAATCGATAAACAACTCGCTTCCATCGCGCTGTCACTAAATTCGCCTGTTGATTCGCATTCTCACTGCCGCGTTGACGAAATTCTCCCCGAAATACGCTCCTCGATTGAGTCCATTCTTAGTTTATCCCCTCTCGATAACACTAATAAGCAAATTCAAATAATTCGGTCCGACATCGATCTCTTCCTACAAAACACCTCTAGCTCAATGTCTTCGGCTTCCTGTCACCTCACTTCTATCCTTCACGATTTATCTTCGAAAATATCTGACATCAGCAATGAACTAACTGCATCGCGATCGTACTTTAATGATATTATAGATGAAATTAAAATAACGTCCTGCAAAATTGATGAAATTCCCGTATGCGTTCAGCAAACTGCGCCCAACTATAATAACTCATCCATTCTAGCTGAAATGTTAGAGTCCACTCAGAGCCCACCTCCTGCTCTTTCATTTCCTGAACCAACGCTAACAGCGTCAACAAATGCATACCAAGCTGTTTACTCTGCTCCGGCTGAACCCATTATTCATCATTTTGGCACTACCTGGACTGCTAGCGAATGGAATTACAGAATAACTAAGCTAAAAAGCGTTGCTGAATTCACCCCTTTTTTTCTGAAAGGAACTCCAAACAATGCAGATGAATCCTGGATTTGTAAACTTTTTCTGCGTAAATTCAAAATCAACATTGGTGAATGTCATAAAATTACTGCATCCAGTTTCAAAATTCATATTCCAACCCGCTTTCAATGGTTATTTCTCTCCAATGTCCATCCCGTCTGCTGGATTAACAATATGAAATTCACTAAATGGCTTACGAAAACCTCTAAAAAATCTTTTACCACCTCAAATAGAAATATTAATTATGTAAAAACTAGATCTAAGTATAACCTAGCCAGTCTCAACCCCATCCACAATTCAAACCCTACAACGCCTCATCACTCAAAAGACTCCTTAACGCCTCAACGCAAACGCGTATCTTTTAATTCTAATCCTACATCCTCCCCTTCTCCTAATATTGTTACAAACAAAAGCACTTCCAATTGCAGGGTGAATTATAGCAATTTTATCCATTCGCACACCTTAAACCCTTCCTCTCAGTCTTCTATCCAAAATCCTCCCTCTTCAACTGACCTTTCTAACTCCAACTGTGCTAGTCTTACCCTAGGCACCTACACATCCCTTTCACATCCCCCCCTATTGGACCCTATGTTTCCACCTTCCGTCAGACTCACGGCCAAATTTGCTAACCCTAAGCCTTTAATTAACGAGATCAATGGCCGTTACATGATGGCTAGGCTACGCGACAATAAACTATATGATAGTGTCCGTCTATACCTTGCGTTTTTACATGACAAACCTGACTCGGTTTGCATTGATGGTAAAACCAAAACCAACATCATTGTTTCTATACTTAAAGAAGGTCTCCCAACGGACCCCTCTGCTCTCTATAAAATTTTTACCCGCTTTCACGAAAGTTTTAACATAACACCCTCTTCAGTCTCCAAAGACCTTGCTACGTACGCCTCTCACATCAGTTCAAAACGTTTTCTATCCTCAAAATCTGCAAATAAACATTCTCTTTAATGTAAGCCCAGCCTCAAAGCCTGCGAATATTGAATTAACCCCAACAACCTTGTCTCTGTATTACCAGAACGTTAGAGGTCTTCGTACCAAAACTTCTTCCGTGTTTCTTAACTCCCAAAAACTACCTTTTGATATTTTTGCCCTTACAGAAACAAACCTTCGTTCTAGTTTTCTTGATTCTGAGTTATTCACTTCCGATTTTGTTGTTTTTCGTGCAGATGGTCAAAGTAGTGATAATGCGCCCTCCGGGCGTGGTGTTCTTTTGGCTGTGCACAATCATCTTTGTGCTAGCTTAGTTGAAATTTCTAATTCACCACTCTACGAATATGTATGCGTAAAGGTGTCCGTCTCCAACCGATGTTTGTATATTCTCTGCTGTTACATTCGTCCTTCGCAACCGGTTTTTGCATATCAATCAATTACAGATTCATTCGTTTCCCTGATTGAGGCTGCAGCTTCAAATGACGATTTTATTATTGTCGGTGATTTCAATTTACCTGAGTTAGTTTGGATACCGTCAGAGGACGAATCGTGCTATGTTGCTTGCAACCCCACTTCTGAAAAAGAATCACTTTTCATCGATCGGATCTGCGAATCTGACCTTTATCAAATAAGTGGAATCTCTAACAACCTCGGGCGATTGCTTGACCTCATCTTTTCATCAGACCCTTTTAACTCCGTTGTTACTGAAAGCTCCCATCTTCTTTCCACCCTTGACCGCTATCATCCTCCCCTTTCTCTTCTTTTCACATATGATCAAGGTATTCCTTTAATTGATTCTGAAATCTCTTACTACTTCAACTTTCGTAAGGCCAACTTCAATGAACTTAATGTACTTTTAAACCATATTGATTACAATCTTTTTATAAATTCTTCTACACCCATTAACATTGCACTCTCTTTTTTCTATACTGCTATCTTCGATTGCCTTATTCAATGTGTCCCTTACTTACCTCAAAAAAATTGTTTATCGTCTCCTCCCTGGTACACTAAAGAGCTTCGAACACTCCGTAATCGCAGAAATAAGCTATGGAATTCTTACCTGAAATATCGAACTTCCTTTGATTTTTTAATCTACCAGCAAGCTTCCGCTGATTTTTCTTCCCTCTGTGAATCACTCTATCACAATTATCTTGTAAAAATGCAGACAAGCCTTATTTATGAACCAAAGCGGTTCTACCAATTTATTAACGTCAAGAGAAAATCTGATGGTCTGCCTTCTACTTTCAATTTTCTCAATACATCATCTGCAGACCCCCAAGTAATTGTTAACCTCTTTGCCAATTTTTTCAGTCAATCTTATTCTGATAGTATAAATGAGCCTGACCTTGAATTTTTTAACTATCTTTCGAACACTTCTCACACGTCACTCGCTTCTATTAATATAAGTCTTTGTTCAGTCAGCGAAAAGATCAATTCACTGAAAGATGACTTTTCACCCGGTCCTGATGGTATTCCAGCCATACTTCTCAAAAAATGTGCTAATGCTCTTTGTGAACCACTTACTTTTCTCTTCCGTCTTTCAATTTCACAAGCAGTGTTCCCTACATTATGGAAAAATTCGTTTATTTTCCCAATTCATAAGAAAGGCAGTAAGAACGACATCTCAAATTATCGTCCGATAGCTAAACTCTCATCAATACCCAAGCTCTTCGAAAGCATTGTCTATGACTTTCTTTGCTTTCACTGCAAATCAATTGTTTCTCCCCTTCAGCATGGTTTTTTGAAGGGTAGATCTACTACGACGAATCTTACCCAATTCGTTTCCATGACCCTTTGTGCTTTGGAAAAAGGCTTTGATGTTGATGTTGTAACTACCGACTTTAGTAAAGCATTCGATAAAATCTCTCACCAAATTATTTACATTAAGCTAAATGCCTTTGGTTTTCCACCATTTTTCATTCAATGGGTTAAATCCTACTTAGAGAACCGCCTATACAGGGTAATGTTTAGATGCTTCGAGTCTGAACCTATCTATGCCACCTCAGGTGTTCCTCAGGGAAGTCATCTTGGCCCACTCCTCTTTGTCCTTGCCATCAATGATGTTGATTGTATTATTTCTTACTCTAACCTTTCTATTTATGCCGATGATATAAAAATTATTAAAGTAATATATAACTCTACTGATTCTCACCTTCTCCAACAAGATTTAAACGTCTTTCTAACCTGGTGTGATAAAAATTTCCTTGAACTCAATGTCAGTAAATGTCAAACCATGAGCTTTTCTAGGAAACGCCTGCCCTTACCCCCTCGAACTTATTACTTCCGAAATGAACCTGTTCCCGTAGTTTCATCCATTCGCGATCTTGGCATAATATGTGATAAAGAGCTCAATTTCCGTACGCACATCGACCATATCATTGCCAAAGCAAACTCAAGCCTAGGTTTTATAAAGCGTTGGTCTAAAGAGTTTTCCAACCCCTACGTTACCAAATCTCTGTACACCACATATGTTAGACCCATTCTTGAATATGCCAGCCAGGTTTGGTCACCTTATCAATCCACCCACTCGAATAGAATTGAAGCTATACAGCGAAGATTTCTCCGATTTGCTTTACGTAATCTCCCTTGGTCTGATCCTCATTTCTTACCTCCCTACGAAGATCGACTGCAATTAATCGACCTACACACCCTTGTAACACGCCGCGCTGTTGCCGATGTACTCTTCATCCACCAACTAATCTCTGGTGCTATAGATTCGCCGGCACTTCTGGAATTGATCTACATTAATACCAATCCACGTAACCTTCGATCTATCCCATTCTTTCGCCTTCCCACTCACCGCACTAATTATGGCCACTTCAACCCAATTTCCAGAATGCTACGCTTAGCCAACAGTGCACAGCATGTCCTCGACTTCAGCCCTAGTTCCTCCTCGCTCAGAAGAGACCTATACTCCAATTTCCAATAAACCCCATATTTATTATTAAAAAATTACTGTTATTTATATTTAGGTTAAATTGTAATTATTTATATATTGTTATTTTTATTATGTTTTCATAATTATTTTTGTTATGTTTGTTAATTTTGCTTGAATTTAAGCCAATATAAATAAATAAAATGAAAACATACTGTAATAACGAGAATTTAGAGAACGCATAAGACCCGTTCCTGATCCAGACATACCAAATAATATCAAAATATACTTAAAATAATAAAATTGTAAATTTAAGAAGATTTTGATTAAAATAAACTTCGTTAGATCAGACTAGGTAGACCATTGAGCAAAGTTTCAGACTTTGATAAAAATTAAATCGAGTTCCCATAGATGTACGAATTAAGATACTTTGCGTTTGCATCCATGCATAAAAATGCATGTTGATAAAAATCGTAAATATGTATCTATCGATGAGGAAAAACGATTGTTTGAATAAAATTGAAAATTAACAGAAATATTGAAAATCAGTCTATAAAAACGTTTGTCAAAAGCCAACTTTGTCAACTCGTTACCACCATTTTTTCCAAAGATGCAGCTCTTCAAAAAAAAAACACTCAAATATTTGTAAATCTTGTTTTCAGTGGTGAGTGCACGTGGGACGATCTAAACAATTCGGAGGATACAACATCAAAAGCATTTGTTCCGTAAATCCATCAGAGTTAACTTGCCAAAGGGAATGCCCATTTTGCTATTGAGCCTTGGCAAAGAGTGTACACGAACGAGTTTGGTATGTTGTGCTTATGTAAAGGGTCCGCCATCTAACGTTTTTTTTTTCAACTAGTGCTTATTTCGTGAATGGTAACACTAAGCTCATGTCTGATTTGACAGATAATTAGTTTTATCCTTCCGTCCAGAGGCATAATTGGGCCATTTTTCGAAAATGAGCAAGGAGTGGCCGTTACAGTCAATGGCGATCGTTATCGGGCCATGTTGAACGAATTTTTGTTCACAAAAATTGAAGAGGAGGATATTGGCAACATTTGGTTTCAACAGGACGGCGCTACGTGCCACACAGCCGAAGCTACACTCGATGTGTTGCTCCATTTTCAAAAAGAAAAGTTATTTGGCGGACTGATATTTGAGCTTGAAGTTGCTGATTGCAGAATAATGATTCCAGTTTTTTTTCCAAGTAATTTTTTATAACGTGCTGAATATATGAATATATTGATTTCAATTTCTTTGATGAGTTTACTCGGGTTTAACTTAAAACTCGCATTGATAAACTGGACCCAAAAATGTTGTTTTTCCTTTAACTTTATATAATTAAAATAGAGCCTTGAAACAAATAAAAATCTGAGACTTGTGTAGTCTTTTGAGGTCAACTTATTGCAACTTACCAAAATTAAAATAGTTAAAAAATAATCAAATGATTTACACATAATTTTATTCAACTTGATGCCAATAAATATTTCATACTCAAATACTTATCCTAATTTTACAATTCCCTTAAGAGTTAAGACACTAATAAAAAGGTTGAAAATAAACCTACTTAAGTTGAATGAGATCAAAACAAATAACTTAGGCGGATTAGGTTTTTTTTTTGTTCATAGTTCTGCGGTTGAAAATCCTTTCTCGAGGATAAAAAAAAGTAAAAGCAAACACAATAGAAAAAAAAAGAAAAAAACAGTAATGGTACGAGTGTAACCTAAATTTTTGTGGTTTAATTTACGGGCTCTTGCCAAGCGTTGGGCAAGATTCCAAAATGTATTAAAAACTGATGTTGACGTGGGAGAGGAATACACCTACTCGTTTTTGAAGTTTCACAAAGAGTAAACCTACCTACGGGAAAAGCGAGGAAAAAAAGGGCTTATTCCACGGGTAGTGGCAGAGCAATAGGTAGATTCCAACCAGGATAATGGTTTTAGTTTGGTTTCACTATTAAAATGCAAGGGTCTCTGCGATGCAGAGAAAATTTATTATCACAGCGAATTTTTTTTTTTTTATGTTGTTTTTTTTTTGCAATGTGGGAGAAGTGAAATTATGTAGGTGCCAACAATTTATGACATGATGTTTGCTATTTTTAGCCAATAAAGTCACCTTTAAAATGATGGAACTGCATCTTTTTGAAGGAAACGAAAAGTCTGACAACATGAAAAATTCCTACAACAACAATTTTTAAACCAGATATTTGACACAAATCAAATTTGAATTACAATGTACGAGTATAATGTATGCACATGTATGCTGGTTTTTTATTTAGATTACAATAGAATCATAACTTTTATAAAGGGTCCGCCAAATAACTTTCTTTTTTTTTTTGAAAATGGCGCAAAACATCGAGTGTAGCTTCGGCTGTGTGGCACGTAGCACCGTCCTGTTGAAACCAAATGTTGCCAATATCCTCCTCTGCAATTTTTGTGGACAAAAATTCGTTCAACATGGCCCGATAACGATCGCCATTGACTGTAATGGCCACTCCTTGCTCATTTTCGAAAAATGGCCCAATTATGCCTTTGGACCAAAATCCTCACCCAACAGTGACTCGTTTTGGGTGTATCGGCTTTTCAATGTATGCGTGCAGGTTTTCTGTGCCCCAAATGCGACAATTTTGCTTGTTTACTACCCGCCAAGATCAAAATAAGCTTCATCTGAAAAGATGATTTTTTTGGCAAAATCGTCATCTTCTCTAAGTCGATCGCAGGCCCACTTAGCGAAGCGTATACACAACCATATTCGTTCAGCGGAAGGATAAAACTAATTATCTGTCAAATCAGACATGAGCTAAATGTTACCATTTACGAAATTGAAAAAAAAAAACGTTAAATGGCGGACCCTTTATTCCCACTTAACTGCTTAAGCCGTGCTGACCGAAATTTGAATTCGAATGGTTGTGAATATTTACATTTCATTCACACATTAAGAAGTCGCTGAAAACTACGAATTCTATTTGTTTTTTTTTGGAATATGTCCTGATGTTGTAGATTGCGAATTTCGGTTTGACAATAACATCTTCGTTTACTTGTTAGCATAATTACCGGACACAACTTACTGGGATACCACAAAAAGAAAATGAGGCTCAGTATTGACGACCTTTGCAGAGGGTGCAGCGATGAAGGTACACATGAGGATATCTTACACTTCCTTTTTCACTGCCCAGCACTCTGTCATTTAAGAAAGAAATACCTAGGGAATCATTTCTTTGACGAATTAGAGGATCTTTCTAGAAGTTCGCCTAATAGCCTTCTGAACTTCATCAACGCCACTATAAATGGCTTGACTGCTAACAGAACACATAGCTTTTTAGATTAAGTGGGATAGAACTTCTTAGGGTATCACAACGGAACTACATAGATCTAAGTGTGACAGTAACAAGATCAACTTTCAGCCCTTCTACCTAACCTAACCTAGGTGTGACAATTCGCAGAAGATAAGTTGATGATCACGTAGAAAATATTAAAATACAAAATTTTTTAATTAAAACTTTTTTTATCGCATTGGTTTCTATTTTAATTTGTTGATTGGATCTTTTATTTCCATCGTTGAAAAGTTTAAACAATATTTGTTCTAGAAATCACTTTAACAGATTTATTTACAGATCACTCCTCAAACTTTAAACTCAAAATTCGCCTTAGTGTCAATTTCGAGAAAATAAAAAAAAACATAAGGGAGAAATTTGTGTTTTGTTTTTCTTTGATTTTCTGGGTACATCGATCAATTAACAAACATTTTGGGTCAACCTCTATACTTACTACCTCTAGAGCATTAGAGAGGAGATATAGACGAGACTGATTTGAGACAGAGACGCAACTGAATTATACGAGACCAAGACCAATACTAACATTTTTTTTTATTTAAGTGAGGCCCAAAGTCTATCGTCTTGTGTCAAATTTTTCTTTAGAGAACTATTTACATAAACTTGTTTTTTTCCAAGTTTAAACCAAATTAAAACATCCTTGACGGCTCTAGGTCAATGTACACTTGTACCTACAGATAAGAAAGCAGACTGTGACGGATATTACAAGAAAACTACTTTCTTGGACTCCTCCATCATCGTTATAATGACTATTCGCGCATCAGTTAAAGTTAAATGAAAAACAAATTCTAGAAATAAAGTTTTTTCGTTATGTAATGAGGTTTATAAAATACAAACTAGCTGGCGCGCCCGGCTTTGCGCGGGTAGACAAACTTAATCTTCGCATACAAATTACAAAAAAAAAAAAATTAAATAAATATTTAAGCTACTTCCTAGGTTTTAACCTACTACGTTATAATTGGCTTAGTTTGTAAAAATGTATATTGTTGTTTAAATTTTAAGAAATTTTTCGCAAGTGCTTTTTGATATACCTACAGTATTTTTTATTTTTCCATCGGTCAAAATTATAAAGGCCCGTTAACATGCAACATATACAGTTGCCCATGAGCAAATACTGGAACCTCTTAATTGATTCCTCATTTTCTAAAGATTGGAATTGTGCCATATTAATCGTAATGGCAAAAGCAAGTCGTATCGGAAACTGAAGACGTTTGAAATCGAAGGATAAATGTGATGGAATCATTGGAATTCTCGGAATTAAAACAACTTCGCCTTTGTTTAATTTATTGCTTCAATCATATTGTTCAACAACCTTTTTACTGCAAGTCTGGTAATATTGCAAAGCCGAAATTGATTAATATAGCGTAATATTATTATCGGTGCACCAACTTTCAATGGCAGACAATGTTTTTTTTTTGTTTTCCAGTGACACCTCTTTCATTACAAACAGCATGCATAATTGTATTGTATACGCGTTTCTGTTCAATATTTAATTTTGGATTATTATTTGGCCGCACAAATGTATCCATTTCGACACAATCATAATTTAATTCACGCCGCATTTCAGTGTTGAATAAATCTTGCACCGAACAATGAAGTGCTATCATTTCCAATTGAGCAAATACTTTATTTGCAAATGTCTTCAATCAAAATTAGAGTTTCAGGTTCCGGATTAATTTGCAAATTTGCGTGTCATTAAAAACGCAATCTATGTTAAATATCATATGATAATTGAGGCAGTGAGAACCATAGTGGCCTAACTGATTTTTGCACTTCTAAGATATTATTTTTTCAAAATAAGCAGATTTTTGGTGCAATAAACATAATCTTTCGTCTTTTTAAAAACAATTGCGAAAATCAGTTCGACCACTCTGCTTCTCATGGCCTCAATTCATCTTGACGAATAGACACAAATATTACAACAACAACATAGTAGACTTTACGATGAAGCTCTAAGAAAATAGGCTACAAAAACTTTGGCTGGACAGATTTTCAAATTTTTTCTAAACCATCTACAAATGGTCCCCATTTAGTAAAAAAAAAAATTATAAAAATCCACCCAGGCTCTATACATAATTTCACACACAAGGTTTAATTTGTTTTATACATAAATATAAATAAAAAAGGTCTTTGCCTTCCTTATTTCGATTCATCCACAAAAAAAAACAAAATACATTTTTGAAAAAAAGGACGTATACGTCGCAGTGAACCATAAATAGTTATTTTGATCATATTTAAAAATTCTTCGACAGACGTTTTGAATTGTGAAATATTTCGGTATTAGACTATCGATTTGGTTAAAAGTGGTGGCCGTAAGCGGGTGGTTTGCTTATATAGGTATAGTTTTCATTTATGACAAAAGCTCGTTTTTACACGAACGGCTAGGACGGGACGAGACCACTTTTTTAGAGACCAGAGATATTTTAAAAACTACATGGAATTATGTATATTATGTTCTATACAGGGTGTTTTCATAAGATTAAACAAAAGGTTAGGGCGTGTAGAATGGAGAGGAGGGGGGGGGGGGGGCAATTGCCCTCTGTTTAGGCGGGTGCGGCAATTTTGAGAAAAATAAACGACTTGAAAGTGAAAAAAAAAATAATTATTTAAAAACAAAGGCAACGCTAACAATATCATGCTATACCCTGTTTCTTTTTACAAATTTCTGCTATAGAAAATGAGCACAAAAAAGTTTTCCTGTAAATAGTTATGATACTAACACTTGCAAAGGCCCCGCTGACTTAAAATTATGTTTGTCAAAGAAGTCAAATTTATATCAGAATCAATTTATAGATTTGGACTAAAAATCATTTTCAGTAAAAGAAATATCAAAGCTTTAGCACAAAAATTACTTCGCATCCTTTGAACAAAAATGAGAAACATTTTGGATTTGCTTTTCTAAATTTCGTATTCATTGGAATTACTTTTGATTGCAAGAAACATAAATTTGACTTAATTTTTGACTTCGACAAAACCTTTTTTTATTTTGAAATTAAGTAGGTACCATATTTTGGACACGACCAGCGCGCCAGTGAGCATACTTCAGGCATTAAAAGTGTGAAGCCCCCTTTGATACGCTCATACTTTAATGGCAATAAACTGTTTTAACTAGCATGTCACTAGGATTGTCTATTTTCGTAATGAACGTAACTATATAGCTATGCCAATTTAAACAAGCTAAAACATTAAATATGAAACATAAAGAGTTTATCAGCATAAAAACAACTGTTATAAATTAGCATCAGCAACAGAGAACATACCTTAAACACTCTCATCATTTTCTATGTGCATCAGCAGGAGCTGAGGGGACCTAAAATTGTCTGATGATGCCGTATCCAAAAGGCTATAGGATGATATGCAATTTATCATGACAAAGAGATACTCCTTAAGATATAATCACTTCTTCACAAGAAAAAACAACAATATTTTTGCAGATGGCATAGGCTGGGATTCGATCCCAGGCTTTCGGCCTGATAGTCCTCCAACGGACTAAATATCGAAAAAGGATGCTCTTTTAGAAGGTATTTCAAAATTTTGTTTGCAACTTGTTAATTAGAAATAGGAAGAGGTTTTTAAAAAAAATTCCTGTCTAATTTCTGTTTCCGATTATTTTCTTCCACACTAAATGCAGATTTCCTTTTTTGAATAATTTTCTTTCAAACGATAACCCTACAGGTTTTTCATAGTGACGCTACAAAAGTAGAGGAACAGAGACAGCAAACGACGCCATATTTCTTGCAGCTCTTTTGATTTTCATTGAAAAATCATCTTCAGGGATGAGGCTTATTTCTAGCTGAATCGCTTCGTCAATAAACAAATAAACGGTATTGGTCAGGCAACTATCAACACGTACTCCATGAGTCATCATTGCATCGCGAAAAAATTACGGTTTGGTGTGGTTTATGGGCCGGCGGCGTCATTGGGCCGTACTTCTTCCGTGATGATCAAGACCGCCACGTTACTGTGAATGGGGATCGCTCCCGTTCAATGATAACCGAATATTTTTGGACCCAATTGGATGATATGGACTTGGACGACATGTGGTTCCAACAAGACGGCGGCGCCACAAGCTACACAGCGAATGTCACAGTCAATTTATTGGAAACCAAGTTTGGAGAACGTGTTATCTCACGAAATGGTCCAGTCGCTTGGCCGCCTCGGTCGTGGGATTTGACGCTGTTAGACTATTTCTTGTGGGGCTACGCCAAGTCTATGGTCTATGCAAACAAGCCAGCGACGATTGATGAACTTCGTACGAATATCGAACGTGAAATTGCAGCAGTATCGGCCGATTTATGCTTGAAAACCGTCGAAAATTGGGTTCAGCGTCTGGACTTCTGCAAGCGTGCCCGTGGTGGCCATGCAAATGAAATCGAGTTCCATGCATAATGTCATCAAACGTACTTTCACAAGTATAAAGAATTTTATTGACATATAAAATCGCTTTTGTTTTATTTAAAAAAAACTTTTGTAGCGTTCATATTGAAAAACCCGATATATGTATGTTTATGTATGTCCCTTTGTCATTGCGAACATTGGACTCAGACAAATGGATGTTTTCCTTTCCAATGCCAAACGAACTCGCATGGTCTATCGAACAGATTTACCTTCTGGACAATTGCCATCCTGCAAATGGAGTTACCAACTAACATGGGACAACAACAAACAATAGAAACAAAAAAAAAAAAATAAAAAATTCTCTTCATGTCCACAATGGTGTCGTTTCATATGTCGTCGTGAAGGCATGAGTTTGCATATACTGCGTTAGTTTTTAGTTCCACATGTATCCTACCATGATGGTGAACCCTTTTCATTGAGCAATGTCCTCTTTTCTAATGGTGTCCAAAAGAAGACGAGGGAAATTTGTTAAATGGTTAAAATCTAATCAATCTTCCTCGATGGTTTGCCTTTATTTTTTTGTTGTTTTTTTTTTATATTTTTTTTGAATGAAGTTTTGAAATATTCCTGGTTTTTCGTTTATCAATTTTTTTTTCATTTTTACTAAACGAAGGAAATTAAAGTTAGACACTAGGTCGCACGAATTTCCTGTTGATTGTGGCAAATAGGTGCATTTGTTTTAATGATGATCAAATTTTCTTCAAACTAAGTTTTTATTGGCGAAATACAATGTCATAGTCGGTAGCTTGTAGCACTGTTAAAGTTGATAGGTGCAACACACTACAAGTGAACCAAACTTCAGCTTCAACTTCTGTTACAAGTATATTTTACCTATCGTGTTCAATCATTTACGAGTAAGCTGTCAATGTTTCAAAACCTTTTTCGATATCTATAAACTTTTTTTTTAACGAACCCATAACTTACCTTTATACAATTTTACCACAAGCAAAAAAAAAACTGATATTTGGTTGAAAGCAAAATATTTTGAGTTTTGAAAAAGTGCAAACTGAAATGATATCTACCACTTGGCAAGATGAAAGACGAAAACCACCCCAGGTGACAGGTACCTAACAGTGATTGATGTCTAAGTGAGTTTTAGCATTTTTTTTTTTTTCGCTTAGAGGGAGCAACGTGCTCTGGAACAGAAGCAATTTCAACTCCGACAGAAACTGAAAAAGCGTTTTGTTTTGATGGCACAAGATTTTCGTGCTATGTTTAGCAAATCAAAATAGCTATAGCTATTTTGAATTTAAGAACATTTACACAACGTTCGTTTTGTGAGTGGTGAAAGAGTTTGCCACCCAAGCCTTACTAATTTAAGCTTATATCTTGATTCCTTGGAGGTGTGTATAGGGTAGGTACTTGAGTTTTTTATTTTATTCTATTGAATTTAATTTTTCTTCTAAGCTCAATACTTTCTGCTTCGGCTATACTGTACAAGTGCAAAATTTTCTCACAACTTTATCTCAATTCAAACAAAGTTTTTGCACAAATTGTGCAAATATTAAATTGATTTTTTTTGTAACTCTATTTCGTTGTTGTTGTTTTTATTCAGTCGGTTCCCATGAATACGATTTAAAGTTTTCTCATTCTCATTCAATAATTTACGAAGTTGTCTTTGGGAAGAAACTTTTCCAATTTACTCGAATTTTATGTGGAAAAAAATAAAAAAAAAAAAATTGAAAGTAAATATTACGCATAAAATAATATTTTTTTTTATTATTTTCACTTGCTTTGTCTTTGAAGTTGGGAAAGGGAATTATGTATTTCCATTGTTTTAAATTGATGCAAAGTTGAGTTTGGTATTCTGTAATTTTTAAGCCATAAATAATGAAGGGAAATTTGAACATTAGTCAATAATCAATGTTTCTTTTTTAATACTTATTGTAACTCCATTTGTGAAGAACTTTTGAATGAGCAGTTTGTCGAATTTGTTTATACAAGTACGAAACATTGAAATAAGTTAAATAAATAAGAATAGAAGACAAGATTAATTTTATATGTTTTAAAGGAAACATGTAAAAGCTTAGAAAATATGGCCCAATGTGTATTCAGCCAGTGGAAAAAGATTTACATTACCATATTTAAATATTGTTTTTTTTTTACAAATTGGAGTTGCTAGACGAAAAAAAACTTACTTTTACCTCATAATAAGACCTCACAACGAACCTTGAGTAATGATAAATCATAAAAACATTTTTACTTGCGATATTTGTAAGGAAGGGTTGATGTCATGTTTCGTGGATCTTTAATTCATGGAAAGTTTTTGTTCAGACGGTGGGCTTTAGTTCCAAAATGGTCGTATATGGAGATAGAAATGATTCTAAAGGTTAAGTTTTGTGTAAGGGGTTTTTCAATTGGCGTGGATAAATTTTGGGGGCCTGCGGCGGCCAATTGATGATTAACAATTTATTCTAGCCCAAATTGGATAACATGCATGTGAACAACCTGTGGTTCCAACAGAACGGTTCTACGTGTCAGACAGCAAACGCCCCAATTGACATTCTGCATGAACGATTTGAGGGTAAGGCTATATCTCGCGGAGGTGATGTAAATTGGCCACCACCATTAGTCTTTGATCTCCAATATCTCAGTACCCAAAACCATCAATAATGGCTCCGAAAATGTTAGGTCAGGGCGGCCTATATGTTTTGGCTCTGGCTCACATTACAATAGACGCACGTATTAATGGACAGACCGACGAACGGCATGACGAAACCTACTTTTTCGGACTTCTCGATCATCGTAGTGTTAGTTTTGATTACAAACTCGATTTTTTTCAATACGAAATCAATACTTGCCCTATAGAGAAAGTACAAATGATAAAATTTATCCTTTAAGATTTGTATTCAATAAACCTACATTTTCTACACTTTTCCTTTTTTAAAATAGAAATATCTTGTATGGAAAAAAGAGTCATAAGTACCTACATTATTTTGTAGAAAATAAAATGAGTATCAATTATTTTTCGATAACAGTGCCATTTAATAGTTAAGATTACAAAAATAGCTTTTTTGACCAATTTTGTTCAATTCATTTTTTTCAATTCAAAATTAAAAGCAAACCCTTCATTTTCTTCACTTTTAGTTTTTTTTTAAATGGCCATATTTTGTGAGGAATTAAAATTTTTTTAACTTTTAAAATAATGGTACGTGTCATACAACCATATTAAAAAAAATAATTCATCTCGGAAACGGCTCTAACGATTCTGATAAAATTTTGTATGCACTATTGTAAGTATAGCATGCATTTAAGTAAGCTAAATTGTTACTTTCTACTAGGTTGTAACGAAGTTACACCTTTTCATAACAGCGCCTATCCTCCAACTCAACTTCTTCAACATCATCAACTCGATCACAATTACATCACATACCTTAAGGCGCCCACGAGAATTGATGTCGAGGTTTGGCGACAACAACAGCTCACGACAGCACAACACAACCAATGCACACGACAACAATTCAATAGAGGTCTTCCAAGATTTGTCTTTGTCTTTTCTCCTTCTAATTTGACATCTAAAAACAACAACAAAAAAAGTCCCTGGTTGGAAAATATTTACATGCTCTCGGCAGTGTTAAGAATCCGGTCATTTGACTATTTTTTGTATTTGGAACCGAAAACTTAAATTTGCGATCGAATTACGTATTAATTAGTGTTTAAACATTTTAGTGAACATTTTTTCAAGTGTTTGATACAAAAAAAAACTTATTTTATTACATATTAATCACTATTATTAAACACACGACTTTTTTGGCTCGCCTTCGTGCCTTCGGCATTTGGTTTTGTTTTCCAACCAGGGAGTGCTGTCAGATTTTTTTTTTTTTTTTTTTTAATTTCACACTGACACTTCTGACATTTGGTGGCAGAGATCCATAGCTTATATGAAATTAATGGGTAGTATTTTTCTACCTCACATGATTCACACTTCCTTGTTACCGCCGAATCTATAACCAAGGGTGAAATGGCCACTGCAAATCATGAAAATTTTATCCTCCGTGGTTCTGCTAATTCAATCCTTTGAACTTAGTGAGTACCAAGAAGCAAGCTGCTGGGTGTGTAGTAGACCAGTAAGAAGTTTCAATTAATTTTTGGCTTTAAGCCGTAAAAGAACCCCTTCCCCTCCTTATTTTTGCCACAACTTCTTGTTGCGGCTAGGTAACATTTTTGCCTTAAGAGTCGCTTGGAGGCTAGGGAATTTATCCCACCGCCTGTCGTCGTACCGTGCCTTCACTTCGGTGTTGGCTAGGGAGTGTTATTTATTTAAGTTATAATACAATTGTAAGATTTATACGAAAATAATCTGTTAATATAGTTTTAAGAACAACTGGAATAAAAAGTGTCTAAAGAACTGGAGTTCTGAACTTTCTAAACCCGAGTTTTATTGCTTTCTTCGGTAAAAACCCTGGACCCGCTGACCTACCTCATCTGGAAACTAAAAAAGCATCACAAGGTATATTTTATAAAATACTTAAAATTGGTATCTCATTTTTTTTTAATGTTGAAGAATTTTATACCTATATAACAAAACTATTTTGTTCAGAAAACAGCTCCAACGATTTTTGAATTTTGCTTTTCAATAAATAAATTTTTTATCCAAGAATTCAGACATAGTGCATTTTATTTATTTTTTTTTTAATTTTTCCTGGGCTATGCAATACGAGAACATAATATAATTGACACTTATTGCTCTACAACTAAGTGGTCCGGTGTGTCATCCTTCCATTTCAATTTAAATAAATCAATGAAATAAATTTGATGACTCAACGAATAGGTAAGTCCTTGAGCGACGAATGTGTTTTACAATAGTCAATCAGCGAATTTCTTTGTTCAAACTTAAAATACCTTTATGTTCAATGATTTATTAACGTACTAACTATTATTCACTAAGGTACAGTTTTTAAGAGCGAGATTAAAGTTAAATCCGAGTTAACTCTTCAAATTTGGTGAAGTAACTCAGAATTAACTGAGCAGATATGATTTTGATGTTTTATTCACAGAGTTTGTTTAGTCGTTTCGCATGAATTCTCCACCGAATCCTCAGTAAACTGTGAATTAATTTACTTCTAGAGTTAGCAAACTCTTAACTCACCACTGAAAACCTGGGCCTTAGTGGATAACAATCAGATAAACTTTAATGGCGAAATCACTTAATTAATGAATTTTTTGTTGATATTACGTTTGGATTTTGTTCAGTGTGTATTGTTACGACATTAAGGCACATTTACTAAATCGAAACTTAAATATTTTAGTTCAAGAGCTTATTAATATAACAGTTTAAGTTGACGAAAAAGTAGAACATAAACGCGTATGTATATAAGTTAAGTGGGGCCTAATGGAACTATAGTTTCTTAATTGATTTTTGTATGGCAAAATTATTACCCACTTGAAAAAAGCAAAACTTGTAATAAATTGATACCACAGAGTTTTCACAATTCTTAAACTTTACTATCCTGATCCACTCTTATTAGATTTTTCTTCAGTCTCAAATAAAAAATAATGACCAACTCGACGTTTTAAATTAGTTAAATTTGTTGATTCTTCCTGCTACTCATATACTTGCCATCGTAATCATCATCTCATATCACCTCACCATAGCTATTACCCTTAAACTTGCTCTCTATAGTTTCCAACAAAGAGTAGATTTTCCATATAGGTATGTTATTTGCAGAAGATTGAAAACCTATGGTCCGGGTATAACTACACAAGGTTGAGGTAAAAATTTTGTAGTTTTTCCTAAAGTTTTCTTTTTAAAATCTCTCAATTTCTATTTCTTTTCTTAAAGTTTTTTTTCCATTTTCCATTTCATTGTTCTACGTTAACCCGCGTGTATAAAATTGAAGTTGTTCCATTCCGAGATGCAGTATAAAAGTCCTCTCTTATTATTGTATTGTTTTCTTCTGGAAACAAAATCTTCCTTCATACCTAAACAAGTTACAACCTACCTAGCAGCAAAAACTTATGTAGGTAGGTACATATATCCACAACAATACATTTAGTAGAGTCCTTCTGTCTGAGACAGAATTTGTCTATCATTTTGTCAAGTCAGTAATAGAAAGCAGAGCTCGCAGCCTCACAGCGTATATACGAAAATAAAAGGAAAACAAAAAGATAAAATAAAGTTTCATTCCATAGGAGCCAGGCAGTGATTTTTTTTTTTCAAATTTTATGTAACGCACCCGCCTGATAGATCAGAGATGTTCAGAGTTGGAGTTGGAGTTTATTAAAACTTTTAAATTTTCTTCAAACAATGCCTACGATAAAAAAAAATATATAGAAAGAAAATGAGAATCTTGTAAGAATGCTATTTGCTTTGAGGCTTCTAACAGGAAACACAAATATATGAATATATAGGAACATATAATGTTCATTTATAATTTGTATGTATATATATACATATGTATGAGCCAAACTCGTATAGTATAGATACATGATGGCAAAAAAATTCAAGACTTTCAGTTAACGACCAGGAACCATAATAATAATAATAAATAATAAGTCGAAAAGGGGAAAGAATGGAGGTTCATATAAGATGAGGGAGTACTTTGTTTTGAAAATTTACCACCCGCTTGGGTACTTTTTGAATGAGATTTATACTTGACAACAATGTCATATACATATATCAGCGTCTATATAGGTATGTGCAAAAAGATAACGAATGTTGAAACATTTTATAAGAAGAGGCAATGTCTTCCATCTCCAAACTCACTTCCTAGTCAATTCATAATTTACGAGTTGTATGTACAATATTATGTTGTGAACAATCTTATGGATAAAAAGAGAATGAATATGAATACTGATGTTGTAGTTAACATTTCAAAGAAAGACAAAACAAGGATAATCATTTTCCTGATATTTCAAAAGAATCAAATTTTTATGAACTCGTGTAACTTAACTACACTGTTAACCAAACTTTTTTAATTTAGATTTAATTTAGGAATTTTTTTCGACATGAAAAGGATCTCAATAACCAATACTGGTCACTACACTTAATATAACTCATTTTGGTAATCTATCTGAGCTTGAAAACTTCCAAAATTAATTTTTGATCTACGTGCTTTTTTTGTTGTTGTTGTGTCGGGAATTTTCGACAAACTCATTTTCACTACTAACAAACTCTAAATACAAATTCACCTCTGAGAAAACCCGTTACAGGTTAAATGGAACTGGTTATTAAGTCATCATTAGGTATTGGAATTCTCAGTGAGTGAGAGTAGTTTAAAGAGCTTCTTTAAGGGTAAGTTCCACTTTGGCCTGTTTTTCCTAATATTTTTTTTATTTTATTTTTTTTTATTTATTTTTCTTGTCAAATATCAGACAACATTATTAACTAAGAAAATGGATTTACAAAATTTTGATTATAAATAAATGAATTAACTTTTAATATGATTTTATAAAAAATAATAATAAAATACATGCAAAATACTACAATAAGGAAATTCAAAATATTCATAAAGAAACTTCAGCTATTATTCCCGACAATATTTTTTGTTTGAAATTATCTCTGCTCATATTAATATTGTATCGGGTTTTTCAATAAAAGCGCTACAAAAGTTTTTTTTAATAAATCAAAAACGGTTTTGGATATCAATAAAATTCCTTATTTCTGTGAAAGTACGTTCAATGCCATTATGTAGGAAACTCGATTTTTTTTGCATGGCCACCACGGGCACGCTTGCAGAAGTCCAGACGCTGAACCCAATTTTCGACCGTTTTCAAGCATAAATCGGCCGATACTGCTGCAATTTCACGTTCGATATTCTTACGAAGTTCATCAATCGTCGCTGGCTTGTTGGCACAGACCATAGACTTGACGTAGCTTCACAGGAAATAGTCTAACAGCGTCAAATCGCACGACCGAGGCGGCCAAGCGACTGGACCATTTCGTGAGATAACACGTTCTTCAAACTTGGTTTCCATTAAATTGATTGTGACATTCGCTGTGTGGCTTGTGGCGCCGCCGTCCTGCTGGAACCACATGTCCTCCAAGTCCATATCATCCAATTGGGGCCAAAAATATTCGGTTATCATTGAACGGTAGCGATCCCCATTCACAGTAACGTGCCAGTCTTGATCATCATGGAAGAAGTACGGCCCAATGACGCCGCCGGCCCATAAACCACACCAAACCGTAATTTTTTCGGGATTCAATGATGACTCATGGAGTACGTTTGGATTGCTGCCTGACCAATACCGCATATTTTGTTTATTGACGAAGCCATTCAGCCAGAAATGAGCCTCATCGCTGAAGATGATTTTTCGATGAAAATCCGAATCATTTTCAAGTTGTTGCTCAGCCCAATTCACGAACATACGACGCTTCTGGTGGTCAAGCGGCTTCAGTTCTTGCGTCAATTCGATCTTGTAATGATGTAGGCTAAGATTTTTTCGCAAAATTCGCCACATCGACTGCACAGAGATGCCCAACGCTTGAGAACGACGTGTGAGAGACACATTTGGGATTTCTGCAACTGAAGCCTCAGCGGCAGCAATATTCTCGACACTACGGGCATTTCTTTGTCTCACTGGCACAGGAATATTTTGTACTGTGCCTGTGGATTCAAATTTTTCCATCACTAGACGCTCAATTGTTGCTAGGACGATTATGACGACCATAAATTGGAGATAGCGCTCTTAACGTTGAGGCCACTGACTCCGAATTTCGGTAGTAAATTTAAATAATTTCGACTCGTTGTTGGCTCGTATATCTTTCCATCATGAAATGGCAAACTTTATTGAAGATAAATTTCAAAAGAGTGGCAAAAAATATGGCGTCCCTGTTGAAAAACCCTTTATATACTAGCGTATTTATTAAATGTTATACTACAACGATTGAACAGTTCACGATTTGCATTATTTCTTTTAAAAATTTTTTGCGTCTCAAATTGCGAACATTTACATTTAAACATATTTTTGATCATAAAGCAGTTGAAGTTATATTTCCATTCAATATATCAAAAACAAAAAGGGATCAGAAAGTGTCCTACGGTTGGCCAGACTTAACAATTTAAGTCTCTCAGTGCAAATATGAGAAATTGTTTTTGTACGGATTCAAGTTTCTTTACGTCAACATCGAGTTTAGGTGACCAAAAACGATACTGCAATACTCTAAAAGAGGACGAATTAACGAACAATATAATGCTTTGGTAATGTAGGGGTCGTTGAATTCTTTTGACCTGCGCTTCACAAATCCTAACATGCTTTTGCTCTTAGAGCAAACTTTCTCAATTTGAGGTTTGAAAGTAAGATGTGAGAGTCAACAAGTATGCCAAGGTCTTTTATGACATCACTACTTAGCAACTTGTTTTCGTCAACATTGTAGTCAATGAAAGAAAAATCTTTCCTTCTAGCAAAAGAAATGACATTACATTTAGCGACATTTAGTGACATGCCATTTATGTAGCACCATTTGACTAGAGCATTAATATCTTTTTGAATTTGGAGTCCGTCACTCACGTTGTTAACTAAATTAAATAACTTAAGATCGTCTGCAAATAACAGAAACCAGCAATAATCAAACAGATTAGTCAAGTCATTAATGAATAAAAAAAAGAAAAGGGGACCGAGATGACTGCCTTGGGGAACACCCGATGTAACATTTATTGCACGGGAAGATATGCCACAAAATCTTACAAAATGTTTTCCACCTGAAAGATACGAAAAAATCCACTCTAATAATTTCCCTCGGACTCCGATTCTCTGTAACTTGAAAGTTAACAGGTTGATGTCAACTCTGGTCAACTGATTTCGGTGTAGATGGCATCAACTTGGTTTCTGTTTTCCATTTCATTTAAAATGAAGGAAGTGTAGTCCGAAAGATTGGTTGCAGTGGATCTCCCTTTGAAAAAAAAAAAAACATGTTAATGCTCACATATCACCGACCTCAGCCCGACATACAATATTTATCGGAAACAAGCTTTTCAAAAACTTTTGGAATAGCCGATAATATTGCAATTCCTCTATAATTATTCAAATCAGACCTATCGCTACTTTTGAAGATAGAAGTCAAGTATATGATTCCTGCCATATTTGTGGAAAAACTCCACATGCTAGGGATTGGTTAAAAAGTTCCAAAAGAGGAAGTGCTAACGTGTCGGTTTTTTTTTTTAAGTGGGTCAATGTCATCAGTTCCAGCGTCTAAATTTTTAAACGCAAGTAGCATTTCGTCAATGCTAATAGACATTTCACGAAGGTTTCCAACGTTCAGTGCAATGTGAATAAATTCACCTTCTTCACTTCTTGGTTTAGTATAAACTGACTCAAAAAACGATGTAAACATTTCACATATTTCATTTGTATCAGAGTAGCTCTTATCTTCAAAACGCATTTTCGAGGGAAAATTACTAACATTTCTTTTGTAATTAATAAATTTATAAAAATGACCTGGTTTAGATTTTATGATTGAACCAGTTTTACAGATATATCTATCGTAGCATATTCTTTCGTAATCGCAGAAACTCTGGTTAAGTCCGTTAAATGTTTCAAAAGTTACCAGAAGAATTCCATTTGCGATGCGTTTTATTTTTTTTATTTTTTTTAAGTTTATGAATACTTTTTCATACCATGCTGGTGTAATGGTGGAGGTTTTAATCTTTTTAGGGACAAACCGATCACAAATGAAGTATAAATAATTTTTAAATTTACATGCTTTGTCGGTGATGTCACCGTCGTCAAAAAAATAACACCAATTTATGTTTTCTTTGTTCACATTAATTTGATCATAGTTTGTGTTTTTAAAATCATAGACAAGATTGCAATATTTCACCGAAGACCGTGTTTTGTTTGCATAATTTTAATTAAGAGTTCGATAGATAAAACTTTCATCAGCCTTCCGTTTTATATGAGTTTTGACCTCTAAATATAATTTTTGTGTTTAAGTAATTCATTTCCAACTTCTGAGTAATAAATTTCCAAAGTTTGTCATCACATACCCTCTATCAAAAGGAATCAATTTTAATTTGAAACTTCTCAGCGGCGAAATACAAAATAAGATTAAACAATGAATATGTAAGGTATATGACTTGAATTGCCTTGAAATGCAATAGTCCCAGTGTGATTTTCCTTACACCAATTGAAGCTCTTTCTCTGAGTGCCTCCATGACTCAACCGCAAAGACAAAACAACATCGACTATTCACACAATATAGTTGGTTGCATAGGCCAGACCTTTCCAAACCATAGTGACCAGGCAGACACACGCGGGACAGATAAAATGGGATCACATCCAACAGAAGCTGTTTTCGTACTTTCATCGACTTAAAACATTCTAAAGAGCCATTACAAAAGGCTTACATGCGTTTTGCCTATCTAATTGAACTTTACATAGAATATAGATAACGCGGTATATTTATACATATAATCGTGTATACGCACACCATCCACTCTTAGTCCTTTTTTTAGCCCTAGTCCGCAGAACTAAAGCCAATTTACGCGCGGCTGGCTGATAATAACGCCAGCTGGAGTTGACCCATTCTCTTTTCCGAGGACACCGCCTGGCAAATAGTAATTGTAACTTTTTAGTCCATAACAACATAGCCTCTCTGATGAAATACGCGGATGGAAGATTGCAGGAACAGGACTTTGGATGGTGATGGTAACTATACATTCTATCGCAATACCTACACATTCGGGCGACGACGTTTAGCCATTAAATCCACGGATAAACATTTGTCCGGTTGTTCGTTTCAAAAACTAAATGCAGCGGATTTATAAGATCTGGAGCCTCAAGTTGACAAATTTAAGTTTCAATATTTTCAACAAGTCATATCTACTACCACGAATCAAATGTTTCACAACTAAAAGTCCAGGGATGAGTGTCAAGTTAGCCAAGCAATATTTGCTGATAAAGAAGTGGTTAGCTTGATAATTAAGTCGTTATAATTATTAACTGTGATAATTTTGTCGTTCTATGTTTTTTTTGCTTGTTGTTAAATTCATTATTTCTATGATTTTTTGTTTTTATACGTCAAATTCATATGAATTTAGAAAAAAATCTATGTTTCTTGAGTTTTTTTTTTAAATTCATGAAAAGTAGGTTTATTGTTAAGTTATATAAATTAACAAGTTTTTTTTTTTAAATTTCATGAAACGTAGGTTTATTGCTGAATTCATATGACTTTAAATAAAAAACCAAAAAAAAAAAAACATAGAAACATAGAGTCTTAGCTGAGTAGGTATAAATTTATAAAACAAAATCAATTGCTGAATTCACGACTTTAAATGAAAAACCAAAAAAAAAAACATAGGAACATAGAGTCATAGCTGAGTATAAATTTACAAAACAAAACCAAAAAAAACATAGAACCCTACATGCATTTAGCAAACATTCTAAAAAAAAAAACACATAAAACCATGAATTAAGCAAAACAAAACTAAACAAAAAACATAGAAAACATAGAACGAACTGTCGCAACTAAGTAACCAATAACAAACGACAACTTAACTAGAAATAAACCATTCAATATTTTTATTTTTTACTTCTTTTTGAGGAGTGGTTCGCTAATGTAATATAAGCTTAGAAAACGTGCAAAAAAACGTAGAAAAAATTGAACAAAAAATTCAAAATAATCACAACTAATTAATGGAAAATATGCGCTTAATCATACATTTCGATCGGAGAATATTACTTCGCTAACTTGACATACATAGCTAAGTCACAGTTGCATGAAAAACCGTAAACATACCCTCGATAATTTTCGGTTAGAAATTTTGAGCATTTACTATATTTACCAAATTTTGTATCAGAAACATATCTGGGCTCTGTAACGAATGAAATGGAGGAAAGAGAAAGAGAAAGAAAGAGAAAGAGTGAGTGTAGACATATATATATATATTTGCTTTACAGATCGGGCCCCACGTTGGGTACCATCTGTAACGAACAAATGAAAATAACCATATCCATCTCTCTCCACTTATCTCTATCTCCTCCTGTGATTCCTCACAGAAGCGAGACGGCCAATGTCATAACTTCATTTCGTCCTAAAGTCATAACTCTCACCACCTCGCCTTTTAATTTTGGATATACATCGATGTCACGCATATCACATTTACTAAACACCTAACCATCGACCCAACAGTCGAGTTAACAAAAAAAAACTTCTATATCATTCTACCAAACGGTTACAATAACTCAAATGACTTATGTAACTTCCAATGTTCACTATAATTCAAACTGATTATTATAACTCGAAACTACCGACATCGAACTCATCCAAAAGGACGGAAGACCTAATTGAAGCGAGTACTTTAAAATTATTCAAGAAGTCAGTTCTTCACCACTTCAGTTCCAGAAAAGGAACTTATTTGTAAACCCTTCTTTTAAGTTTTTGTCTTAAGGAATCTTTCCTTGCGCTTTTCACTACTTTTATTCCCTTCCCAAAATACATTGGATCGGAAGTCGAAGCAGCTACACAGTATCTGCAAGGTTGTCTCTACTCTACAGCCACACTGGGCCTGCTGGGTGCACGATTGCTTAGCTCGCCGGATGAGGGGAGGATCTTGCAGCCGGAGTGAGACGGTGTTACACTATTTACAGACCCAAGAGATCCTGATGTTGCGGACCTAAAAAAAAAATATTAAGAGTGTTGTGGCCCGAATTGTTAAAGTAAAGCGAACGGATGATTGTACCGGTCATCCATAATAATATGTCCTTTGAAGGATTGAACGAAAACTCACGCGATTGTCTAATGGGGGAACACCGATGGTCATGTCCCTTGAGCACAACTTTGCCCTTCCCTAACATACTAGATGTACCTCCTAATATGAACCTTTGGTTTTCAATTTGCTCTGATGTTCGAAAACCCCTTCTTCGAGAGTAACCGGTGTTATTGCTCTCTCTTGGCCTATCTATACCCATCCCGATAATATAAAGAGGCTATCCCTTTATATTCCTAGACTGATTCTCTATAAGCCATTTAGAATTATCTCAGAGAATCCCCTTATGTGGGAAACGTAGATGTATTCGTTCCCTTAACCGTCTATACCCTACCCTAAAATAGGATGATACCAGATCATCTTATTCCTGTAATGATTCTCCTTTGGTTAATACATGTTTGAGGAAAATCCCCTTCCTAAGGAAGAGAAGTTTAAAACAAACTTCCCTTAAATTACTTACATGCTAAACCTAATTATTTTGTCATTTCCAGTTTCTCTCACCCCACAAAACTTAACTTACTCACATGTCATCATGTAATTTTCACAAAATCAGTTACGTCTCTGATTCATGAAAAATCTAAAAATTATTCTTCAAAATCAAAACTTATCAAAATACGGAAAGTTTAAATTTTCAAATAGTTTAAACTTTATTCAAAAACATTCTCTAAAAATACTTAACTTTATATTCTTACTGAATCTCAAAAATTTATAAACTCAAAAATTATTTAATATTATACTTCCACTCTCTCGAAAATATTTTCAATTCAGAAATCTAATCTCAAAACAAAAGTATCTTAAATGAATTCCGTCTTTCATTTAAGATCACTGAAATTATTTTTGTATTATAAATTTATTTTTATATCTTAAATTCTAAGTGTATTCCCAAACATAATCGATAGTTGGAATTCCTATTCGGGTTCGCAAATTAAATCCGTATTCTCAAAAAAAAATCTTACGACTGACTGGAGGTATCGACCTTCCAATAACGTCCGGTATTTTGTAAACCGCAAAAAAAAATCGCAAAATATTGCTTTTGTAAATCATAAAAAAAATCAAAAAAAAAATATCGTCAATTATCAAAATTTAAAAAGAAATAAATTCGTTATCACTGTTTAAAACAAAATGTTCGTAACCGTCGGTTTTCGTACCACTCAATATAAAATTGGTTCTCAATATCAAATATAGTTCAAATGTAAATCAATATAGTTTCAACAATATATTTAGTTTATCAAAACAAAACACTCACCAGATCTTTCCATGTAGAAGTGCACTTGTACGATGTATGATCAGGATTCAACTTAAAGATGATTATATCTGCTACTAAAGGATGTTATTTGCTGTTAATTGAATTGCCATATGTTCTTATTTGATACTTCGGGTTTTCGTTATCGATGTTCCGATTGGATTTTATTTCTTTAGTATGTATATTCTATATTACTCTGAACCGTCAGAGGAGCGGAAGAATTCACAGGTCTTTTCAAAAGAATTCCCTACTATAAATAATTATACCCTAATGCAAATCTTAACACTTGTGCGTTAATGGATCTCTACTGTAGTTTTCAAACACATATTTTTTTTTTCAGTTGTATCTTATGACTTTAGATACATATTATTCGTTATATTGACTTTAAAATTTTTACTAGATTCTTTACCTTTACTCATAAGTTATTTTTCTTGTCGACATTTACGTTACTCTTTAATCTAAGTTTCTTGTTTCGTTATTACGTTACTTTAAATGTTCCAAAATTCTAATCTTTATCTTCAAATGCAAATCTTACTTTCATCGTATCTCTAAAATCTGTTCGCAAGTACAAATTCAAGAACAAAACATCTATCGATCAGATATCCGATTCTTGACGAGTTAAATCTTTAATCAAAACTTTTAATTCTAAATTCACTAATTATCTTGAATCTTCACTATCCTTTATCTAACTACACTCAAAAAAAAAATCAATCACTGTACAAATACCATAATGCCATAAATTTTAACTTCCTTATTCGGAATTCTGGATCATTTTTCCGGTGACTTGAAGATCGGCTCTGCCAGTATCTGGATATGAGGACTTGACTATAGAATGGACTTGACTGATTCTTGACTTTCAGGAACTAAGGATGATTTATCGGTGGCCATAGATTCGTGGATTTTTATGCGTATGATTTACTGTGATGCTTGTTCGCAAGACAAAGCATGATGATACTGAACTTTAGTTTATTGGGAGGGTTTTGCGCCTATTCCTTCCAGGAACGTGATTACCATTTGTGGTAAAGTCGAATGAAATGTGGTGTAGGATACAATAAAAAACTTAAAAAGTGTCGGTTGAATCAAATTAAAAAATGTAAATTGAAGAACTTTAATGAGGATATGTTGCTATATATGTATATATGCAGGATTTTTCTCGGATCTTGTTCCGGTCTTTGGGGATTTGCCATGAGATTTTTAGCTGTGGATTTTGGTTGCTTTACGTAGGTTTTACTAATTTGCTTTTCTTCTTTTCTTATAGGAAGTTTTTTGTATATCCTGATTCGGAATTTAGCTTTTCTTTAGCACACATAAAAGGATTAATTTGTGCTCCACAATAAAAAGATAATTTTTGTTAATTCCACATTAACAGGATAAATTTGTTTTTTTTTTTTTTTTTTGTTAATTCCACATAAAAAGGATTAATTGTCTGGCCGTCGTTACGGGAAGTTTCTGGAATCTCCAGACATTCCCTCGCTTGATAAAAAGGACTTTAATCGCAGGCTACCGCGTGCTTTTTCATCGACCCTGTATGGACAATAAAAAAAAACTAAATTTCTGGAATTTCGCCGTTTTCACCAAAATGTTTTCTTTTCTGAACTTTTCTTGCTAGAATTTCGCTAGATTTACTAAATTACTTATTTACCTGTCTTGATGGGAACTCTTTTCTTGCGATGGAGGACCTCCGCCATGATCGTGGCTGAGAAAAAATCTTCCAGACAGCGGTGCAAAAAAAAAATTGCAGGATGGATAATGAATTTTTAGCTTAAATTAGCATAAGGATGTACTGGATTAAATCGGATATTGAAAAGCTAATCGGAATAATAATATATATTAGTTCACCTAACTTTACAACACGTTTTTATAACAGGACTTACCAATTTCAGCAGATAATAGTTTTTGAAGACAACTTGTGAGATCGACGGCCAGACAGAAAAGAACAATGTCGGCTGCTTTCGTTTCACAAGATACCTACTAAAAATGGATGCCGGCTACATGCAACTGAATGGAATTAGAATTCAATTGGGACGACACGAGATAGTAGTCGTGTTCGATTTCTATCTGTCATTGAATTCCGGACGATAGTTTGAGGGTGTTTTCCCACTTGGATTGAATGAGTATAACAGTTTGAATTAGATGTTATTTATTCTTATTTGTCTTTTTTCGAGTTAATGAATGAGCAGAAAATATTCTTATAGGAATATTTTCTCCAATTAGACACCACTTAATGTGTTGACATGACTTGCTGTTTTACTTTACCAATTTATTTGTGTTTGCTTACTTTTGTGTTGGTAAGCGATATCTGAACTTTAAGATGATTCTTAATTTAGGTTTTCACGTATAGTGTGGACATGAAAAGTTTGTTTACACGAGGTGTATCGTGTTGAACTCTACCTGATTGGAATTTTATTCACTTTGAATAGAAAATTCGATTGAGTTAAGGATGATTATTTTCGTGGGCTCGGGTGGCTGAGTCATTCTGAGTAGACTTATTTGATTTTCATATAGACATGAATAAACCTGTCCGCCGGTTTCCTACACAGCTTGTTCTTTTGACTAGTTCCTAACTCGTCTAACGAACAAGAAAAGAAACGGCTTCTATCTCGTCTGTCTTAATCAAGAGTCTCATGCACAGCTGACGCCGGGCATCTGAAAATACTCATTTTTCTACTTCTTTAAATCTTTTGTGTGGACCACAGATTCGAAACCTTTCTCGTCTTTGACTTTATATAGATTGTTTCCAATTACTTTCAAAACTGTTACCTTTAAGAATTTCGGACTGAGTTTCGCACTTCGATGTTTTGTTGCATCGCTCAGCACAAAATTGCGTTTAAAAATTGTTTCGCCGACTTCAAAGTTGACTACTCTACTTCTGAGATTATAGGTTTTACTGTATGTTTCGTGGGCTTTATCTAAAACTTCTTTGAGATGTGTGTGCAAAATATTCATTTTGGCTGTTTTCGGTAACCAATCTATTTCTGAATTATTTAAGCCACCAAGTTCTCTTAAAAGTTTGTAATCGGCTCCGTGCTCTATCATTCTCTGTCCGTACAACGCTTCGTAAGGCGACATGCCTAAAACAGAGTGTACTGAGGTACGCAACGCACTGCCTATACATGATAAGTACTCGTCCCAGTTATATTGTTTGATATCGATGTAAGAACGGATAGCGGATAAAATGGAGCGGTTTACCCTCTAACTCGCATTTGCTTGGGGAGAGTAGGTTGCTGTTTTAGTGTGTCTTACTCCGAATATTTCCATCATTTTGCTAAATTCTTTACTCAAGAATTGAGAACCGTTATCAGACAATATGCTTTCCGGTACGCCGTACATAAGAAAAATGTCATCTTTTAAAAACTTGATTACTTCAGCTGAAGTAGCTTTTCTTAGCGGTTTTATAAATACAAATTTTGTCAGTTGGTCTAACGCTATAACTATAAATTGATTGCCCTTCCGTGATCGCGGGTAAGGTCCGAGAAAATCAACATATACATGTTGAAAGGGTCTCTCAACTGTATATGCTTTTCCCATCTCCGAACGTAGAATCACATTAGGAGCTTTGGTCGTTTTGCAAATTTCACACTTATTCACAAGGTGTTTGACTTGAGAAGCCATAGAAGGCCAGAAGAATCGTTGTCGGAGGCGATAAAGCGTCTTGGCTAGTCCTCCATGCGAAGCTCTCGGCGGACAATGAGCCCGAGAGATCAAAGGTTCTGTCAGCGCAGATGGAATCCACAACTTCCAGGCTAAGTCGTCTTGAAGCGGGTTTCCTGTACAATGCCTGACCTTCTTATATACGAAACCTTCCGAAACTTGAAGGTCAGGGAATCGTTCTTTATTGTCTCTGATGTGTTGGGCGATTTGGAGATATTCTTCCGACTTAAAAGCCGGATCCTCCAAATCGACATGTAACACCTCAGTCGGGTTTGTTGACAGAGACCCCGGTCGAGTAAACTCTGAATGTAGACCCTCTACCTCATAAGTACGAGATAAAGCATCCGGTACCACATTCAGTGTGCCCTTCCGGTGTTCAATCCCAAAATCAAACCCTTGTAATTTGAGACTCCATCGCGCTAATCTCCCCGTTGGGTCTCTCAAACTCATGAGCCACTTCAGGCTCGCGTGGTCGGTGATCACCATAAAACGGTATCCCTCCACATACGGTCTAAATTTATATATTCCTCTTACAGCTGCCAAACACTCACGCTCTGTGACTGATTAGTTGCGTTGCGCGGCATTTAACTTTTGCGAGTAATAATAAACTGGTCTTTCTACGCCAGTTTCGTCTTTTTGACACAGCACGCACCCTATTCCGGTGTTTGAGGCGTCGCATAATATGACAAATTCTTTGCTAAAGTCTGGATTTACCAAAACTGGAGCAGAGGTTAGAGCTTTCTTGATCGCATTGAAGGCTTCTACCGCTTCTTCTCCAAATTTAAATGTTTTACCTTTTCTCAGAGTGTCGGTCATCGGACTTGCCACTCCTGAAAAATTCTCTATAAACCTCCTGTACCATCCCGCCATGCCGAGAAATCGCCGTACTTGACGCACAGACGTTGGTACAGGGAAATCTACAATAGCAGATATCTTCGATGGGTCAGCTTTCAAGCAGCCAGGTCCTACTACATACCCGAGGTATTGGAGCTCTTGGAAACAGAATTTCGATTTCTCAACATTGATAGTCAATCCTGCTTCCAATAACCTCTTCGCTATAATTTGCAATATTTCCACATGCTCTTGAAAAGTTTTTGAAATTACTAAAAGATCGTCTAAATAAACGAATACCCGGTCACGCAACTCTGATGGAACAACTAAGTTCATTAAATATGTCAGGCTTTGAGCGGCGTTCGAGAGACCGAACGGCATCACCTTAAATTGGTATAATGGTCGACCGGGGACGGTGAAAGCAGTCTTCTCCCGTGAACTTTGCTCCAGCGGTATCTGCCAGTACGCATCTTTCAGGTCCACACTCGAAATGAAATGTGTCTCTGAAAGGCGTGCTAACAATCCCTCTATCTGAGCAATTGGATTTGCATTCTTTTTTGTTACGGAGTTAACTTTTCGAAAGTCCAAGCACAATCGGTTCTTCCCAGGTTTTCGTACGAGTACGACTGGGGAACTCCATGGACTTGAACTCTCTTCGATAACCCCTAACTCAAGCATGCGGTCCAATTCCTCATATACTAGGGCTTGTACCGCTGGAGATATGGGATAATGACGCTGTTTTATTGGCAATGCGCCTCCCGTATCTATCACGTGCTCTATAAGGTGAGTCCGTCCTAAACCTCTCTCTGCGAAAGATGGAAAGAGCTCTACTGTTTCCTTCAATAATCTTGACTGTTGAATGTTCAGAGTGCATTTTTTTGGTTCTTTGACCTCGTCTATCGTTTCAGAAGTAGTATCTATAGATGAAATTATGTTCGGAGCGATCTGGAACAGAGCCCAAAAATCCACTCCTAAATAAAGCGATTGTGCCAGTGATGGTACGACAAACAAATCCAGTTCCTGGACTTTGCCTTTGTACTGAATTCGCGTTGAAACCACACCGACGATGGCTTGTTTCTTTCCATCTGCTGTTGACACTGCTGAGGAGAATGACTTGTAAGGAATGTTATTTTCCTTCAAGAACTGTATTGCTCCAGAGCCGAGACAGCTTATACTAGCTCCTGAGTCTAATAGACCGAGCCATGTTTTTCCGAAAATTTCTACTGAGATATATGGACGAGGATCGTCCGAAGTATTTTTGAGATTAGTTGCAGCTATAGCTTTGTATAAACGTTTTTTTGTGTTCATACGTTTTCTTACTTTAGATATTTTCATGGAGCGACAAGGAAAGGTCAAAATTCTCCTACGAGCTTTGAAGTATCGTATTTGTCGTTCATGAATCGGTTTCATCAAAGGGTGTATTTTTGATTTTTCTATAAAGTTCGTGTCAGGTTTTCCATCAAGGTTAATATTTTCTCTTTTTAACAGCGTAATCTTGGGTTGCGATGCCTTTGGGTGAACTACTTTTCCGAGTATTTGTTCTTCACAATTTCCCCCTCGGTTGAGAGATTGCTCGTGGGATAGTTTTTCGAACAGGTTAGACAATCGGGTGTAACGGTTTCTTCCCTACCACATTTAAAACAAAATAGTCGTCTTCTAGAGTCTGGACAATCTTTGAAGAGATGACCCACGCCCTTACAGTTCCAGCACTTAAATTCTTCTTTCCTATGGAACGCTTCCAATGAAGTACTTGGTTCCGTTCGGACGTCCTCGATTGCTAATCGATCCACTTCGTGGACTTGCCGTCGAACTTGATTATTCAAATATGTAGTTTGTGGTTTAAATCTTGGATTTTCGTTTCCGTTAAGGAACTTTTCAATCGTCCTACACACGTAAACTAACTCAGCGAGACTATTAGTATTGAACGTTATAAGTAATTCGCCCATCCTTCTCTTTACATTTTGTTTCACTAATTCAACTATCTCCCTTGCTGGTTTGGGAACTTTTAGCCTAGAATTCATTTTGATTAGATCGTCGTAAAAGTCGTTAAAACATTCGTTATGCAATTGTCTACGATCAGACATCTTGCGTGACAACTCCGAATCTGTTTCTAAACTACGGTATTGTTCTAACAATGCTAATCTGAGTGCTGGCCAAGAAGTTCTGGGATTATTCTTAAGGTACATCCAAAACCATGTTTCGGTTGGACCGCTTACAAAATGGTGAAAGTTCGTTACAACTTCTTCCCAAGAGACGCCGTAACTGTCCTTCACACGTTCTAATCTGAATAAGAATTCATCTACAGACATATCATTGTGATTAAATTTGATTCCCCACTTCTGATAATGTGGAAATCTAAATATGATACTGGCAGGTGTTGGTGCTGAATTGGTTTGGTTCGAAGATGCCGGCGAACCGTTGAGATTCATTTGTCCTAACTGGGACAAGAAATTGTCAACATTCGAACCTCTCGCCATGTCAACTGGATGAACAGATGGTTCATTCTGTTGTGTCACAATTTGGTTAGACTGAGTATTATTTGGTCTAGGTACGGTATTTTCGTTCTGATGAACGGTTGGTGTTCTTACCTCCTGTAAATTCCTAATATTATGTACATTCGTTTGTGTCGCGGGTAGGTTGTTCGCTAGGGTATTTCTAACTATACTCCCTACATGTTCTAAAATTAAGAGTTGATTTCGAGCCAACTCTTCACGAAGAAATCGTTGATCCTCCGTTCGGTTGAGGCCTATTGTCGCGGACACCACTTCCTGTACGTAATTTTCGAAATTACTCGCATCTTGAGACGTATTACCTTCATTAAGGCTAGAACTAGCCGCTGGTCTTGATGTGTTTTGACCTATTTGTCTATTCGGGTTATTTCCCAGATCTGCATTAGCCCTTGAATCAGTCCGTTCCTCGTCAGGAACGTTAGGACTCCTTCTTTCGTCATCCTCGTTCTGATCACTTGGCATATTGCTTTCTCTTCGTGTAGATCTCAAATTACGAGTACTCGGAATTACAAAATGTCGCCTACCTCGCCTACTCATTAGTCTTGAAAATGCTTCCTTATAAACTTAACTTTAATTTACTTAATATAATTTTAACTTCAAATACAAAATTTTATAATTTTGTTTCCAAAAACAAAAAAAATAGTTTTCTAAACTAAACTTTATTTTTCAGTCAATTTTGGTCAACCCAAAAGATTGATCCTTATACCTAATTATTTTCGTTCAACAAAGTTTCCTCAAAAAAAATTGTTGTCTTCTAAATTCTATATACTTAACTGACTTAAACTGAAAATTTCTAAATACTAAACTAAACAGACGCCACCAGGCAAAACTTAACTGTACTAAACTGAATCTTAAACGTAATCTTAACTGAAACTTAACTGAATCTTAAACTGAACTAAACTGTACTTAACTGAATTTTAAACTGAAACGCCACCAGGCAATAATCTCGAGCGGCTATCTCTATGCTTCTGCAACAGACGTGCGTTAGGGTTACGTCCCCCCAACCACCGGTCAAAAGGTTAAGAGAAACACCCTCTAAACTATACTCAAAAAAAAACTGAAACGCCACCAGGCAAAACTAAACTAAAACGCCACCAGGCAAAACTAAACTGTACTAAACTGAATCTTAAACGTAATCTTAACTGAAACTTAACTGAATCTTAAACTGAACTAAACTGTACTTAACTGAATTTTAAACTGAAACGCCACCAGGCAATAATCTCGAGCGGCTATCTCTATGCTTCTGCAACAGACGTGCGTTAGGGTTACGTCCCCCTAACCACCGGTCAAAAGGTTAAGAGAAACGCCCTCTAAACTATACTCAAAAAAAAAACTGAAACGCCACCAGGCAAAACTAAACTTGAAACGCCACCAGGCAAAACTAAACTAAAACGCCACCAGGCCAAACTAAACTGAAACTAAATTTCTAAACTCAAAAACTACTATCATAAACATGTTGGGGTTTGAGAACTGGAATGACGGTGAGAGTTGGAACGACAACAATATCCTTCTCTCAAAAAAAAATTTTTATGTGTTGTAGAAGTTTGAAAATATTAGAAAAAAAAAAAATGGTATAACTTTCACATCCAAAGAAAATACCTTAAAATTTCTACTTTGTTTGGTCTTCTTCGCGTGGTTTTAAAGAAATGGGTTTTGTTCTGGAAAGAGCAGGATATTCGTACCGTTGCAACAGACGTGTATCAGGAAAATGTTCGACTAATCACCGGTCAATGGATCCGAAATCTCCTATCTACCTTCTTCAAACAAAACTCTTCCTTACACAGGAACTGATGTTAATGTTCGTTCGAGAAAAAAGTCTTTGAAAAGAAGTGAATTTCTAGTAAGGATTTCTATACCTTTGCAACAGACGTGCATCAGGAAAATGTTCAACCAACCACCGGTCAAAGGATCTAGAGAATCACTACTCGAAAATCGTTTCACAAAATTTAGCGTTTAGCCTTAATGCAACAGACCACCAGGCAAACAATTGCCCAGTGCGGACATAAGTACTTACTACTACAATTTCGAGGTCGAAGGACAACCTATCGACTCACTACAACAGACGAAGTCTCTATGCTACAAAACTTCCGGATAATGATATCGAATCAGCTCCCCTCTTGGTGCAATACCTCGAGTGAACTTCTTCGCAAAAAGTCCCCTCTCAAAAAAAAATTTTCAAACAAAAAAAACTAAAATTTTTCGTCCGATGTAAACTGTATCGTTCTCAAAAAACATATATTACTTATCGTTACTTGTTTTAAACAATTCGGGCCCCACGTTGGGCGCCATCTGTAACGAATGAAATGGAGGAAAGAGAAAGAGAAAGAAAGAGAAAGAGTGAGTGTAGACATATATATATATATTTGCTTTACAGATCGGGCCCCACGTTGGGCGCCATCTGTAACGAATGAAATGGAGGAAAGAGAAAGAGAAAGAGTGAGTGTAGACATATATATATATATTTGCTTTACAGATCGGGCCCCACGTTGGGTACCATCTGTAACGAACAAATGAAAATAACCATATCCATCTCTCTCCACTTATCTCTATCTCCTCCTGTGATTCCTCACAGAAGCGAGACGGCCAATGTCATAACTTCATTTCGTCCTAAAGTCATAACTCTCACCACCTCGCCTTTTAATTTTGGATATACATCGATGTCACGCATATCACATTTACTAAACACCTAACCATCGACCCAACAGTCGAGTTAACAAAAAAAAACTTCTATATCATTCTACCAAACGGTTACAATAACTCAAATGACTTATGTAACTTCCAATGTTCACTATAATTCAAACTGATTATTATAACTCGAAACTACCGACATCGAACTCATCCAAAAGGACGGAAGACCTAATTGAAGCGAGTACTTTAAAATTATTCAAGAAGTCAGTTCTTCACCACTTCAGTTCCAGAAAAGGAACTTATTTGTAAACCCTTCTTTTAAGTTTTTGTCTTAAGGAATCTTTCCTTGCGCTTTTCACTACTTTTATTCCCTTCCCAAAATACATTGGATCGGAAGTCGAAGCAGCTACACAGTATCTGCAAGGTTGTCTCTACTCTACAGCCACACTGGGCCTGCTGGGTGCACGATTGCTTAGCTCGCCGGATGAGGGGAGGATCTTGCAGCCGGAGTGAGACGGTGTTACACTATTTACAGACCCAAGAGATCCTGATGTTGCGGACCTAAAAAAAAAATATTAAGAGTGTTGTGGCCCGAATTGTTAAAGTAAAGCGAACGGATGATTGTACCGGTCATCCATAATAATATGTCCTTTGAAGGATTGAACGAAAACTCACGCGATTGTCTAATGGGGGAACACCGATGGTCATGTCCCTTGAGCACAACTTTGCCCTTCCCTAACATACTAGATGTACCTCCTAATATGAACCTTTGGTTTTCAATTTGCTCTGATGTTCGAAAACCCCTTCTTCGAGAGTAACCGGTGTTATTGCTCTCTCTTGGCCTATCTATACCCATCCCGATAATATAAAGAGGCTATCCCTTTATATTCCTAGACTGATTCTCTATAAGCCATTTAGAATTATCTCAGAGAATCCCCTTATGTGGGAAACGTAGATGTATTCGTTCCCTTAACCGTCTATACCCTACCCTAAAATAGGATGATACCAGATCATCTTATTCCTGTAATGATTCTCCTTTGGTTAATACATGTTTGAGGAAAATCCCCTTCCTAAGGAAGAGAAGTTTAAAACAAACTTCCCTTAAATTACTTACATGCTAAACCTAATTATTTTGTCATTTCCAGTTTCTCTCACCCCACAAAACTTAACTTACTCACATGTCATCATGTAATTTTCACAAAATCAGTTACGTCTCTGATTCATGAAAAATCTAAAAATTATTCTTCAAAATCAAAACTTATCAAAATACGGAAAGTTTAAATTTTCAAATAGTTTAAACTTTATTCAAAAACATTCTCTAAAAATACTTAACTTTATATTCTTACTGAATCTCAAAAATTTATAAACTCAAAAATTATTTAATATTATACTTCCACTCTCTCGAAAATATTTTCAATTCAGAAATCTAATCTCAAAACAAAAGTATCTTAAATGAATTCCGTCTTTCATTTAAGATCACTGAAATTATTTTTGTATTATAAATTTATTTTTATATCTTAAATTCTAAGTGTATTCCCAAACATAATCGATAGTTGGAATTCCTATTCGGGTTCGCAAATTAAATCCGTATTCTCAAAAAAAAATCTTACGACTGACTGGAGGTATCGACCTTCCAATAACGTCCGGTATTTTGTAAACCGCAAAAAAAAATCGCAAAATATTGCTTTTGTAAATCATAAAAAAAATCAAAAAAAAAATATCGTCAATTATCAAAATTTAAAAAGAAATAAATTCGTTATCACTGTTTAAAACAAAATGTTCGTAACCGTCGGTTTTCGTACCACTCAATATAAAATTGGTTCTCAATATCAAATATAGTTCAAATGTAAATCAATATAGTTTCAACAATATATTTAGTTTATCAAAACAAAACACTCACCAGATCTTTCCATGTAGAAGTGCACTTGTACGATGTATGATCAGGATTCAACTTAAAGATGATTATATCTGCTACTAAAGGATGTTATTTGCTGTTAATTGAATTGCCATATGTTCTTATTTGATACTTCGGGTTTTCGTTATCGATGTTCCGATTGGATTTTATTTCTTTAGTATGTATATTCTATATTACTCTGAACCGTCAGAGGAGCGGAAGAATTCACAGGTCTTTTCAAAAGAATTCCCTACTATAAATAATTATACCCTAATGCAAATCTTAACACTTGTGCGTTAATGGATCTCTACTGTAGTTTTCAAACACATATTTTTTTTTTCAGTTGTATCTTATGACTTTAGATACATATTATTCGTTATATTGACTTTAAAATTTTTACTAGATTCTTTACCTTTACTCATAAGTTATTTTTCTTGTCGACATTTACGTTACTCTTTAATCTAAGTTTCTTGTTTCGTTATTACGTTACTTTAAATGTTCCAAAATTCTAATCTTTATCTTCAAATGCAAATCTTACTTTCATCGTATCTCTAAAATCTGTTCGCAAGTACAAATTCAAGAACAAAACATCTATCGATCAGATATCCGATTCTTGACGAGTTAAATCTTTAATCAAAACTTTTAATTCTAAATTCACTAATTATCTTGAATCTTCACTATCCTTTATCTAACTACACTCAAAAAAAAAATCAATCACTGTACAAATACCATAATGCCATAAATTTTAACTTCCTTATTCGGAATTCTGGATCATTTTTCCGGTGACTTGAAGATCGGCTCTGCCAGTATCTGGATATGAGGACTTGACTATAGAATGGACTTGACTGATTCTTGACTTTCAGGAACTAAGGATGATTTATCGGTGGCCATAGATTCGTGGATTTTTATGCGTATGATTTACTGTGATGCTTGTTCGCAAGACAAAGCATGATGATACTGAACTTTAGTTTATTGGGAGGGTTTTGCGCCTATTCCTTCCAGGAACGTGATTACCATTTGTGGTAAAGTCGAATGAAATGTGGTGTAGGATACAATAAAAAACTTAAAAAGTGTCGGTTGAATCAAATTAAAAAATGTAAATTGAAGAACTTTAATGAGGATATGTTGCTATATATGTATATATGCAGGATTTTTCTCGGATCTTGTTCCGGTCTTTGGGGATTTGCCATGAGATTTTTAGCTGTGGATTTTGGTTGCTTTACGTAGGTTTTACTAATTTGCTTTTCTTCTTTTCTTATAGGAAGTTTTTTGTATATCCTGATTCGGAATTTAGCTTTTCTTTAGCACACATAAAAGGATTAATTTGTGCTCCACAATAAAAAGATAATTTTTGTTAATTCCACATTAACAGGATAAATTTGTTTTTTTTTTTTTTTTTTGTTAATTCCACATAAAAAGGATTAATTGTCTGGCCGTCGTTACGGGAAGTTTCTGGAATCTCCAGACATTCCCTCGCTTGATAAAAAGGACTTTAATCGCAGGCTACCGCGTGCTTTTTCATCGACCCTGTATGGACAATAAAAAAAAACTAAATTTCTGGAATTTCGCCGTTTTCACCAAAATGTTTTCTTTTCTGAACTTTTCTTGCTAGAATTTCGCTAGATTTACTAAATTACTTATTTACCTGTCTTGATGGGAACTCTTTTCTTGCGATGGAGGACCTCCGCCATGATCGTGGCTGAGAAAAAATCTTCCAGACAGCGGTGCAAAAAAAAAATTGCAGGATGGATAATGAATTTTTAGCTTAAATTAGCATAAGGATGTACTGGATTAAATCGGATATTGAAAAGCTAATCGGAATAATAATATATATTAGTTCACCTAACTTTACAACACGTTTTTATAACAGGACTTACCAATTTCAGCAGATAATAGTTTTTGAAGACAACTTGTGAGATCGACGGCCAGACAGAAAAGAACAATGTCGGCTGCTTTCGTTTCACAAGATACCTACTAAAAATGGATGCCGGCTACATGCAACTGAATGGAATTAGAATTCAATTGGGACGACACGAGATAGTAGTCGTGTTCGATTTCTATCTGTCATTGAATTCCGGACGATAGTTTGAGGGTGTTTTCCCACTTGGATTGAATGAGTATAACAGTTTGAATTAGATGTTATTTATTCTTATTTGTCTTTTTTCGAGTTAATGAATGAGCAGAAAATATTCTTATAGGAATATTTTCTCCAATTAGACACCACTTAATGTGTTGACATGACTTGCTGTTTTACTTTACCAATTTATTTGTGTTTGCTTACTTTTGTGTTGGTAAGCGATATCTGAACTTTAAGATGATTCTTAATTTAGGTTTTCACGTATAGTGTGGACATGAAAAGTTTGTTTACACGAGGTGTATCGTGTTGAACTCTACCTGATTGGAATTTTATTCACTTTGAATAGAAAATTCGATTGAGTTAAGGATGATTATTTTCGTGGGCTCGGGTGGCTGAGTCATTCTGAGTAGACTTATTTGATTTTCATATAGACATGAATAAACCTGTCCGCCGGTTTCCTACAGCTCAAAAGGTTGTTTAAAATACTGCCACTTCCACAAATAACAGTTTTAAAAACTTTGAAGAGAGCATGAATTTGTTTATGCTCAAGATTTGTTCAATTCCTCTATAGCATCGATCCACTCCTGTTCATCATGTACATAGGTACAAGGCACCTACAATAACGATTCAACGATTTTTGGACAATTATTTCAGTTGGAAGGATGCATACAGATTTACCTAGTTTGTCGTCCACATCGTATAGTTTTCGCAAAATCTAGCTGCGGAACCGACAGAATAACAATGGCTCTAGCATCAGTATAAGGTATAGAAACTCTAGATGTATAGGTAGGTATTTTGTTGCTCTTGCGAGTATGACCCACCAGAGGCTATGAAATAACGAATGACTTCATGTATGGAGCCTAAATGCAGTTGATCCAACGAAAAGGGTCATCTGAAGCACATTACACTGCAATGGATTACCTGCTTTGGAGAGCATAGTTGCAAAGCTCCACCCAGCGTTCTTCTATAAAATGCACCACTGACACCAGTCGTTATTCGTATAAGGTCCCCGTTTTTGCAAAGTGCACACACATGAATAGGTCATGTTAGGTTGCCGCAAAGGATTTTTCGCCAGATATAATTAATGGCAAATGCGGGTGGTGAAGGTGGGGCTGGTTGCGATATTATTTAAAGCCGAAATAAGAACGGCTTTCACTTAGTTACGCAATCCGGATTTTAGCACTGGCGGGCGGTATTTCAATTTTAAACAACAAGTATTACATTTATACAGGCTTGGTTGTTATACGACTTCCGTTGCCATAGTCTCGCATATAACATTCGTCATGATATTCTCTTGCGGGCAATAGCGAAACTTGGAGAGTGTTCAGGGAAATAAAATAACGATGATTTATAGAGGCACATAGTGTGGGCGAGCAAGTCAATGGCGGTGCTTGTTGCAGCAGTGGTATAAAGAAAACTATGTACACATACTTACATATACTTAAGGATTCCCATCGAGGAAGATTCCTCGACAAATCAGAGAGAGCCAGTGGGGTTTATTGTAATATTTCAGAACGGATAATAGCAACGGATTAGATGATTTAAGAAAGAATATCAAAGTAGGTTACCCATACTTATACTTTTGCTTCGAAGGCCAATAATGCCAAAAGGATGAAGGAATAAAGGTACCATGAATAATTTTTATTCTAAATCTTGTAGAACCTTATAATACTCGTACCAATAAATACGCTTTTGCAATGAGTTTTTAAAGTGGCTTTTCGAACTATACTTTTATCCGTAATGTTATTTTAAAAGTTCTCACATCAATGATGTCAATTTAGACTCCGCGGTGGTTATTGCAAAATTCCGTGATTGCACCGACGATAAGCCAAATTATTAAATTTCTTTTTAAGCTTCGGAATCATAGCACCCCATATGCCGGGTATTCGAAAAAAGGTTTGCACCTCAAAGGTCAGTACTTGGTCAAAAATGGGTTCAGAAATTGTTGAGCCATAGAAAATATCTAATCATTGGTTAAAGTTTTTCAAGGTCATCCGCGATTAATAATTAAAAAAAATAATAACTATAAATCTTAGTTCTAGTTTTTCAGTGCGAGATGCAATTAAAGTTAAGCCCGATTAACTTTTGATTTTTTATCAACCGAGTTTCTTTAGTTGTTCCGCATGCATTCTCCAGCGAAAAACTGCTTCCTCAGTTCGCTGACGGTATATCGTACTAATTTTTAAACACAAACAAAATAAAAATCATATGAGTCGTTTTTAGACTGTTTTGAGCAATCTAAGATCTTCCTCGACGGGTTTTAAACATTTGTATGGGATCTACCGTTATTTTTGGTAATTAGAATAATTTTTGTTAAAAATCGTCTAGATAATATTAAAAAATCAGTTTCTATCAATTTTAATACAAATTTAGGGCCAGTTTCACAGTCGACACTTACTGGAATAAGTGGCACTTAAGTTTACCATATTAGGACTTGAGGCTAAGTTTCATAGGCAGTGTAAGTGGAACTTAAGTCACCAACATCGGAGACTTAAGTGATATTGCGCATTAATCTTTTAGATTGCCCGCTTAAGTGTCACTTATCTGACTGTGAAACTGGCCCTTAGAGTCGTTATAGAGTTTTAAGAAAACAATTTTCAAACTATTCTTTAAAAATCCAGAAAATATTTTTTTTTTTAATTTTGGAACACTATATTATTTTAAGCAAAATTAAACATTCTTCATAATCGTTTTCGAGTAAAGCGAAAATAAAATAATATTTCTTTGGGAGGTGCCAATAATAACCATTTTTCGGAAATATATTTGTTACTAAACGACAGCTTAAGGTATAACTAATAAAATTGATTGATTTTTTTTAACTTTATCTAGAAGATTTTTAACAAAAAATATTCTAATAACTAAAAATAACGGTATCTCCCATATAAATATTTAAAAACCGATAAGAAAAATGTTTTATTTTGCTCAAAAACGACTCCTACTATTTAAGTAAAATTTTGTGTGTATCAAAATTAGTACGATCTATCATTTAAAATTATTAAATTTTACATTTTACATTTATTTAAACCCAGGTTTAAAGGCTAGTATTTTGTTTATTATGTCCTAAACGAAGTTTCTACCACTAGAATTAGCAGAGCAATTTTCGTTAACATGGGACAGGGTACAACAAAGTAAACGTTAATTTATTGGAGATAGACCTTTAATGTTGAACGATTTTCTTTCTTATAGAATTTACCCAAGTATCCATGGCCTTAGCCAGACAATTTTTTCGGGGGTGATATAATTTTTCGGAAAAAGAAATTCACCAATTAGTAATCAAAACTAGAATAGCCCATTAGCCGAAATTCAACCATATCTTACACAATTTTGTTTTAAACATTTGGGCATGTAGGCTCATGCAGTTCCGTTGAATAGGTACCTAAGCAGAAAAATTTTAGACAAGATATTATTTATATTATAATACCATCAATATTAAATAGTATCATTACAAAAGTATTACATATTTTTACAAAACTATATTCAGTCTTCTGGCCTTTTTAGTTGCAAATACATCGAAAACTTCCTTAGTGTCAATCTCAATTTATCGATGAACTCACATTAATGCCAATCCTATTAGTCTTTTTTCACGTTTTCAGACGTTTCATTATCGAAAATGTTCTTTCTGCTTTACATGTTGAAAATATTGCGGCCAGAATTTTTAAAAATTTGTGGATGTTAGGAAACAGATCTTTGTTACACCTTTGACCGCTGTGTGTCTAGTGGCACACGGTATACAAAAAATCAAAATATTTAGTTTTTGTGCCGGTTTCTCGATTTGTACCGTGTGGTTGGTGGAATACCACACTGGTATGATGACAACTTTTTGCATATACTTCTATAATGTGCATGGGCGGCTTTAGATATACCGTATGCAGTTGAAGCAAAAGGGGTTATGTCATTTGCGGTTGTACGGTAGGTACCTTACTATGTTCATAGATATATCTACTCTTTATACTAAAATCAGAAAATTTTGAATTTATTAATAACTAAAGCAGAAATTTGAGCAAAATATCATACCTACTGAAGCGAAAAAGTGTGATTATATCAAACATTTCCGGGGGGATCAAATTCCTGTGATCCCCCCCTCTGGCTACGGCCTTCCAAGTACCACGCCTTAAAATATCTCCAAACAGGTCCGGGACACCCTGTAGTGTACATGCTTTGTTCCTGCCAGGTGGATAAAATATAAGCTGCCATAACTAACGTATTTTATACTTTAGAACCACAGTTTGATCGCACTTATAGGAGTAAGTTCGTAATGTCAAGTTTGATCAAAATCTCGAATACACTTTATTTTAAGAATTAAAAACTTGCCATATGCAGGGTGCCCGTAAATAATAGATAACCTTGCAACTGGGTAAAGACGGCCCTAAGACGTTTCTGAAAAAAAATATTGCACATGTGGCCTCCAAGTGATGGCGTTTTTACAAGAAAATTTAAAGAATTATGAATTTACTCAAATATCTACACACTGAGGCCACGAGTGAATGATTCTTTTTTTTTTGTTTTCTTTTTATAATAATCTAGAATATCTGTACTAATAGATAGGCAATCAAATTTAACACTAGTTGTTGCATTTTTTTTAATTTAAATTTTTAAAATAAATTTTTTAGTACAAAAATGATAAAATATTTATTTTCACGAAAGTGTGACCACCTCAAAAAAATAAAAATGTATAAGAGCATAAGCGGCCAATTATTTTAAAAAGTCTATTTAGTATTCGCTCGCTCATCGTCATCAGCGTTGTTTCATTTATTGTGAGAGGTGATTGTGTGGTCCAAATAATAAGAAATCATCCTATTCAATCATAAGTAAAGGGTGATTTTTTAGCTGGTTTGGTTTTGGCAACACTGGTTTTGACAGCTGACGTGTGTTTAGTGCCTTGTGTCACTGTCAAACAGCTTCAGTTTGGTTTGCAATTTAACCATGGATCGTCTTACAAATGAACAACGCTTGCAAATTATTGAATTTTACTATCAAAATTCGTGCTCGGTTCGAAATGTTCATCGCGCGCTGCTTGTGTTCAGCGATGAGGCTCATTTTCGGTTGAATGGGTACGTAAATAAGCAAAATTGCCGCATTTGGAGTGAAGATCAGCCAGAAGCATTGCAACAGCTACCAATGCATCCCGAAAAAGCAACTGTTTGGTGCGGTTTATGGGCCGGCGGCATTATTGGGCTATTTCTTCAAAGATGATGCGAATCGCAGCGTTACTGTCAATGGTGAACGCTACCGAGCGATGATAACAAACTTTTTTTTGCCCGAAATGGAAGTTCTTGACTTGCATGATATGTGGTTTCAACAAGACGGTGCCACATGCCACACAGCACGCGAAACAATGGCGCAATTGCGAGGCGAGTTTGGTGAACAGTTAATTTCACGTTTCGGGCCGGTCAATTGGCCGCCTAGATCGTGCGATTTGATACCATTAAATTATTTTTTGTGGGGGTATGTCAAGGCTAATGTCTATAGGGACAAGCCCGCTTCGATTGACGCACTGGAAGCCAACATCCATGCATTCATTCGTGAGATACCGGCCGATATGTGTGAAAGAGTATGCCAAAATTGGACTCAGCGGATGGGCTACCTGAGACGCAGCCGCGGTCAACATTTGCATGAAATTATCTTTAAACATTAAATTGCAAGGTTCAAACTATCGATTCAAATAAATATTTCATTCATTTTTTCGAATTTTTTGTGTTTTTTTTTTAAAAAAAGTTCTAAACCTCTTAAAAAATCACCCATTAGTTATTGTAAAATTACACTTTTCTGTATAAATTTGCGCTTCAGTTTTCCAATATTCCCTGTTTAGTTTACTTTATGTTTGAAAAATATATTATAGTTTCAATAGTTTGTCATTACAACTGTTATCGGGGGTTATTAAGGACTATAAAATTTGACATTAGGCCTTATTATCCTTCCTCTTTTGGTAAAAACATTTGTCTGTTTTAAAGTTTATTTCATGTGTTTTTCAAAATTTTAGACATGTAAGTATAAGTAATTACAACTGTATCTGGTCTGAAAATGACGGTTGTGAGGTAGACAAAATGGCTGATATGAAGCAGTGTTATAAATGCGCCAAGTGGTATCATGAGGAGTGCGTCTCTGCTTATCAGCGGATGATAAAGACGATTTTGAGTGCCCTGATGACTGTTAAACAAAGATATAATGTGTTGTTTTTTTGACTTTAAGCACTATTAATGGGCTTATAATTTTTTTTATCACAAGTACCAAATGTATGAAGTTTATTTAGATTTTTTAAGTGTGTTAAAGACTTAGGCCTTATTACCCGATCCTAGTTTAATATGGCCTATTGACAAAGTTTTTAAAAATGTTGAATTTTGTTTTTGTTTCAGTCAGAAGCTGCCATGTTTTGTTATTTTTTGATAGTAATATATCTGTTACATTAATAAACAATAAAATTTATTCATTCTGATAAATAGTTTTTGTATTATTTCAAATCTCCCTTAGCTAGGCCTTATTACCCGCACCTACCTTAATTGAGTTTCAGTGAATAGTCAATTATTAGGGCTATTTGCAAATATTAAGTGGAAAAGTAGCCAATCTAAATTTGACAAACCTCTGCAATAATCTAAAATTTAATAAATGCGAAGGTTAAATAAAATCTTAAAGAAAAATGCTATTCATCAAATAATTCATATCGTTTCTTATGACTTCTGAGTTATGCACCGCCCTGTAGTATAGGTACCTCCACATACATATATCGCAAGTACAAATAATTCGAAAATATCTACAAACAAAAAAGTTATTTGTGTTTATCTTTGGCAAGTCTGATTTGGCTCATCCTGTACCTACATATACATCTTAGTTTGTTCTTTCTATTTTATTTATTGCTTAATTGACCAAAAAAGGATTTCATTGAGGTTCAATAGGTTTAGTATTTTATTCGATTACTCTCAAAAATTATAACAGTCCATCAGATACAAGTACACGTATACGTTGTGGCCTCTCGTATATTTTAAGAATATTATGAGAGTTCTTGAGGAAAATATATTTTCTAAAATATATATTGAGTAGGTATTTGCCTTCTCAATGCAAACAATGTGATCTAAATTTTGTTAAGTCCTAAACCAACATCCAACAATTGCCAAAACAATTGCACTTCACAACTTTAACAAACGTTGCAAATGAAGAACGAACGATGACCCAACGAAACGAACCAACGTACATAAGACCATCCTGGCTATTCGGGGAGAGGGGATGATATAAAATAGAATATAGTTCTGAAAAGTTCAATCCAAAAAGACTCCGACAAAACTTTCAAAAACACAATAAATTCAAAATTAGAAAACCCAGTAAAACAATTGCCGACAAAATGAGTTAGAAAACGGACCAAAACACAAACATCCGTAAAAGTATACAGTAGGTATACCTTGGAGTATGAACCGTATAGTATAGTCATCGAGCCACAGTAAAACTTTGCCAGCGTAATTGGTGCAATTAAAATGTCTGCATACAGTTACACCCGTCCAGGAAGAAAAAGGTTATAACCACACAGTAAAACTGGATAAAGATAGCCCCTACATAGGAGATAGAAGGCAGAGGAACCCGAACCCCGAACGCCGACTTTATTAAGCTCAGTTCAGCCATTTTGCTTATTGAGTTAAAGTTCTTGTTTTGCTCGTTGAACCGGAACAGTTGTACATCGCCTTGCAGGTCGGAGATCCTTTGGCCTGACCACAAAACACATCGGATAGCTGTGTGCTGCTACAACAATAATCAAATGTAAGATAAAAAGAAAATGCGACCACATCCCACTCCTATACCAGTTCAGCTCAGGAGCAGGACAGCCCTAAGCTCAGTTCATGTTACCAGCTACCACCTATACACCATCAGGAGCGGCCGAGCCAGGCAATGACGCAAAAACTTTTGTATACCAGAAACCAGACATTTCCAAATATCAATCCTTCCAGGAGGGTTGAGTGCGAGTTCGAGTGCGGATCCACTTCTATCTACATACTTCCAGTTGTTCCGGTTAAAGAAGAGGAAGAGTTTAAAGTTTGCCGCTTCATATAAAGTAATTACTTGGGATTTGAGAAAATCCTAATCTCATATATAGAGTATGTACGTTTTGTTATATAGACGGACTCGGTGAGTTCGGGCGAGGGTATGAGTTCGCGGAGTACCGACATAGTTGCAAAAGAATCCATTTTCCTAGGATCCAACTGCAATATAAACTCTTACAAGCTGACCACTCTGATTGCGTTGGGGGTGCTTTGGATGATGATAATTGGTAAAAGCATTGAAGGCAAGTACCGTGGGAGTCAAATGGTCGGATTAATCGGTTTGACATCTTAATTGGAGAGAGATTTATAAATAACAAAACTGTATTTCATGTAGATAGCTTCGAGTCGAGCATATCGGACATAGTGTTAACTAAATTAATCATGAATAATTTAACTTAAGTGGAACTAACTCACTCGTGAAATGGATATCCTGTTAGCATATATGGCTTTGTTATAGTTTTAAATATATATGTTACTAAATATAATATAGGATAAGATATTTATGGACCTTCAACTTTGACAATGACACTGTACATATGTGTGGGGAGTTTCAACACAAAGTTGATCATCTTTAGATTTGCTCCTTAATAAATTGCATTTTTACTAAAGTGTTTTTTCAATATTAAAAAAGAAACAAAGGAAATGAAATGTTAATTTTAAGAATTAGGTGTCAACTAATGCTGTCTTATTTTTGGCATACTTATTCGAATATATTGTTTCAACGGATACCTAAAACGATTTTATTATAATTTTGCATTCTTTTTCAACGCCCGCGAATCTCGTTGATGCACACTTCCTATTAATAGTCTCGTCCATATTTTAATTAACAAATTGTACGAAAAAGTAAGTCTTTAAAAATTATGGCAAAACACAATCGCAAAAGTTTCAAAAATTTATTCAGGGTAACCTTCGGGGCCTTGTGTCTGAAGGAACTGCACAAATGAAATGTATGTAGCTTATTTTTGTTTTTCTAATAAAAATAAGTTTTTTTTTTGCATATTTATTTACTTGATCCCTCTAACCTCAAACTTTCACGACAACAGACAGACGCGTTGTCTTGTATCCCATTCGACTATGGGTAGGTGTATACAAACTTTAACTGTAAACCAAAGTTTGTCTTTTTCCAGCACAGATTATATTTATGAAAGAGGATTCGAAACGAATTTCTCTTCAACTTCTTCACGGTAGATGTCGCCTTCTGGAGTTTTTTGTGTTTGAAAAAATTCAATTTCAAAGTTTCATAAACTTCTTCAAGGAGGTCATTTTGTGCCGAGTGTACAGGGTATATGTAGCATTTGCATGCCCACACTGTGCATCAAAAGTTACTCTTCATCTTGACACACAATTCCCGGTAAAAAATTAAAAATTACGTTTTGTTTTAAATTTTAATGCAAATTCAGTTATTTTGTATCAGCAAAATTTTTTTTAAAACCGATTAGACATCTCTTTTCAACCCAAAGCTTAAAATGAAACCTCTTTCACAAATAATTCTCAAGAGAACATAAACCTGCCTCTCTAAAATTTGTAAGTTTTTAAATCTCGAGTTCTCGACTTTCCTATTTCCAGCGGCAAATTGATTGAAAATTACGCTCTGTAAATTGAAGGTTCCGGAATAATAATGAAGCAAGACTACTTGAGTTGGAAGTATAGTGCGCTAGCATATAAATGGTATAAAATGTATGTTTAAAACTTTGGAATAAAAGACATTTGTGGAATTTTAAACAAATAATAAATTAAACTGACCCTTTTAATTCATAAATCGAAAATAAAAATAAAAATACGGTGAGTGGTATGGGAAACAAGGAAAAATTAGCTCCTATTATACAAGATCTTAGCTTGTGATTTTATTATGGGTGACTTGCTTAATCCACTAGTAGTCAAAAATCCACTTTTTTTAATATATATTTCACAGGTGAACAAAGTTGTAATACTGACAGCCCTGCTGTAATGGACATTGAAAAGGTATTTTTACCTTAAAAGTCAACATTTTTACCTCCACTAGGTTGTACTTTGCTGGGTAATTATATTAGATTTAGAAATAAAATGTCTGTGTTGCTGTAAAAGTTTTGAAATGTTGAAATTCTAGAATTTACGGGGAATGTTCTGATGGTATAATTTTTTTTGCAAATATCACACAAATGGGGTGTTCAAAAAGACAAAACCGCTGATGACCTTGAAAAACTTTAATCATTGATTAAAAATTTCATATGACTGAACAATTTCTGAAACTATTCGACTTTGTTTGACCAATTACTATTGACATTTTATAAAGCATATGATCTCAATCAAGCAATGTTAACCTATTTATAATCTTTGTTGCAATGCCCAAAACAGAATTTGGGATATTTTGATGGACTTTTCTATAGTTAAGCTACGATTAGACGGTCAACGCGTTGACTCTCTGACTTCAAAATGACGTCAAATTTCGTCCCAAAGTTGTCTTTTCTTGTGATCACCAACGTAAAATACTTTCCATGCGTTGACAGCTGCGTTGACACCAATGTTGACATTATTTTTACGTTCAAGCGTCAACTTAATGACTTTTTTCGTTGAACGAGTAATCACCCTGAGAAAATTTTAGGATGCATATTGAGGCAAAGCGTTGACCATAATCCTAACGTTGACATGGCATACTTTTCTGCCACGTCAACGTAGTCTGTGTTGACTTCCGTGTGACATTGGCCGACTAGCTTCATTCGTGTGATCGTCAATGTGTTATGCGTTGGCATGGTCAAAGTTGACGGTCCATTGGCAGTGTGTTGATTACTTTTTTGCTGACGTCAGAGAGTCAATGCGTTGACCGTATACATTGACCGTCTAATCATAGCTTTACTCCTTCAATTTTCCTTTTCTTGAAAACTTGTTGTACAGTTTTGCGGGTAAAAAAATCCATAAGGTATATTTATCACAAACAAATATTTTTAAAAGAATTGACTCAAACAATTAACTCGCAGTGTATATAATAACAATGTGTCCTATACTTGGACCTTAAATATTAATAATAACCTAGCTAACCAACCCGGCTTCGCAGGGTTAGACAAACCTAAGCTTCGCATACAAATTAAAAAAGAAAAGATAGACATTTAAGGTACTTTTTGTAATTGAATGCCTGCTATTTTCAGGGTTTTAACCCACTTAAAGTTATGAGTGTCTAAATTCATAAAAATATAATCATCTTAGTCCATTCTATAATTCTTTCCCAACTCACAGAGAATTTTTTTGTAATCAGAAACCACATTTTTGTGTTTATCCCATTTCGCTCTATAAATATCAATTTTTCAAAAATAATCTTTGCAGAATTTTAAAATTGGCATCCCTTTTTGGTTTCTACCCCACATCGCACCCTTAAAATATAAAGTTTTAGAAAATCGAATACAACTTTTCATTTTTAGCCTATTTCACCCTATAAGCACCAAATTTTTGAAAAAAAAAATAACTCTTCAGCCATCCACTAAAGATTACATTTCAAACACCAAAATAATTTCTACAATCGGACAATTTGTTTCTTATTTTTATCCCGTTTCACCCTACAAATAATAAAATTTTGGGAAATAATATCCCTACTTTCCAAAGAAATACCTTTAAAAAAAAAAGAATTTCTTAAATAAGTCAATCTTATATTGCTACTGCCTCTTGATGGGAGGAAATGACAAACCCATTGGCTTAAATATTTAAATTCAACAAGCTCTTATGTTGAACTTAAATAGGTATTTAAGTTTCATTTCAGCAAATGAGTCTAAGAGTATATCTTTTGTCATAAATAAGTGACTCCCACCTTAGCCGTTCGAAATTCGCAAAAAAAAACTGTAGGTCCCCTCCGTTCCGGCAAACAAATAACACGTCATTAGGAAGGATTGAGGTTTTTAAGTCAGTAGGCCCTGATGGTTCTACGGACCACCAAAATTTATTTTTTATTTTTATTTGAAATCCAGTGCACAGTTTTTGACCCACACTGTTTCCATACACAAATCCACCAGTCTGTCCCCTTTTAGGAGGTTCTTCTTCTACTTCTGATTTTGATGTTGATGTTACTTCTTGTGTTTTTGAAATGTGTATTATAAAGTATCATAGTATTTTTTGTGGTGGTTATCATTTTATTTACCTTCAAGATTTGGAAACAAAATTTGGTTTGTTGCATAGAAATTATTTTTGTACGAAAAGTTGCAAGGAATTCTTGGAATTCTGTTTTTTAACTTTAAAAGGGACATCATAATAAAAAAAAAGATAAAAAAAACTGAAGGATTTAATTCAAATAAAAAAGGAGAACTCAAACCACCGAAAATGAATAAATTACACCTTGGAAGAATGAATATGAACAGTTCTTTAATAATTAAAGTAGGTTTCGGTCTATATTTATGAAAACTATTAAGATAAAAAAAAATTAATGAGACAAACATTGAAGAGCATTGAATTAGATTTAATAAAAATTTGCTACCTGTGTTAAATAAATTCCAAAACAGTTTTGAGCCCTGCGCGCCCGCGGCCACCGTGTTGGCAAAAATGGTAGAGGGATACACAGAATTCCATCCGATTCGCGGATTCTCTTAGCTTTTGACTGCTTCTTTGTTGGAGAATTGTACGTTTTGTGCAAAAATTCTATAAAAAAACAGTCAATATGAGTGCACCTAAATGTCTATAACTTTGGTTTTCATTATAAACATTAGCGCTTTTAATTAAAGATAAATTGTCAAGGTATAATTTTGCATCCAAATTATTAAGAAAAAGCACAAACATTTAAACTAAAATCGCAATTAAGTTTTTTTTTTTAATTTTTATGATTAAAAACTTTGAGGAGGGCCTTTGATCTTTGAAATAAAAATAGTCGCAGGTAATGAATAAAATAAGTCTGATTATTGACATTTGCGTCATGTGGCCGCATCCGTATTAAAAACGCGCCTAGGTACTTTTTTTGTTCGTGACATTAAATCAAAAGGTGCGTCAAGATGGCGCCGCCACAAACGAAATTCAAAAATCTAATGATGCAGGAATTAGGACCTAATTAGGTGCTAATTTAGTGCTGCAATCTTCGATGAGCACTTAATTCCCCTCCCCCTCATACTTGTGGCGGTCCTAACTTGACGTCAAGATAGCGCCGCCACAGAAGAAATTCCAAAATCTAAGTATGCAGGAATTAGGACCTAATTAGGTGCTAATTTAGTGCCGCAATATAAGTTTAATTGCTTTACGATTTGACCTCCAAATGCATCTCAACAGTTTTGCTAAAAATCCTAAATCACCCAAAAATGAATGCACAGCGGAAAGAATGGTACCGAATTCAAGGGCTAGCCGAGACCTCTTCAAAAAAAGTGCAAATCAACTTTCTACTCCCACTACTTCATGTCTAAATAGGCCTGCGGAACCTCGTTGGATCCTGTGGAACTTGTGGCGGCAATTGAAATTCCTCACAAATAAACAAACACGTATGTATGTACAAATACATACATATACATATGTAGGTTCATGAAAGGCCTGACACTACATATTCTTTATACACCATCACGTTATAATATTAAAAAAAAACAGGAACCAAATTATCTTACTCAAGGATGATAACATTGTTTTCGTTTGCAATGTAATATCATCACTTTTCTGCACTATTCATCAAATTAGAAGTAAAAAAAAAAAAACATAACAAAAGTGCTGCATTATGAGAAATTCAAAATAAAGCGCATAACACAATTTTATTATTTTCTACATAAATCTCTTTTCATCTTATATCATCAAAATAAGAATATCCTTTGCGTTGTTAAATTTGGTTATTTAAGGTGACCATTCTTTTGAATGAAAATTTCCAACAAAAAACAAATAAATAAAACCTTACAAGTAAAATATATTGAATGATATTGAAAAAAAATTTATAACAGTAACGCGCAAAAAAAATGTATATAAAATAAGAATCTGTATAATAAAAGAAGAAAAACCAAGACGTATCAAGGTTTTCTCCTTTTTTCAGAAAGGGTGGTATGAAGCGATCGTACCAGCCAGCGACCACTTAACAAAATAATTTAAATTCACAAGTCTGATTCGATACTTGATACTAGAGCCGAAACAAACACGGATATCTGAAACGGATCCGGATCCAGCATAAGTTATCCGATCTATCCGGATAGTGTCGGATATGAGTATCCAGCATAAGTTATCCTAATCATCCGGATAGTGTCGGATATCAGAATTCGGAATTAGGATCTGAGATCCGAGAATAACAGGATATTGTTGGATACCCGGATCAAGAAGGCAAAAACGAAAATCTTACTGTCATGAAATATAGCAAAAGCATTTGACAAATTTCTTTTTCTTTTATCTATGCCCTCTTTTTACAATAAAATTAGTTGAACAAACTGAATCTGTATCCGGATCTGAACCTGGATCCAGATATCCAACACTATCAGGATAATTTCGGATCTCAACTGTCTCATTTAACTATCGGGATAATCTTGAATCTCCATTTTCTCATTCATAAGTATCCGGATATTCGGATATGCGGATATTTTGAGGATTTGGATTTGGATCTACTTGATAAGCATATTTTACATCGGTATCATTGCATAGCATTGCCTTCGACATCTGAGTGATATGATAAACAAAAAAATTACATAATATATGTATACATACAACATACATAGGTACTCGTAGCCGAAGCAACGAGCTGGATATATAAAAGAATTATATTACTCTGATGGCACGCTCTGTGAATGAATGCTTAATATGTACAATTAATAAAGAATATTACTGAATCAGAGGTACAATCAGCAGTCATTCAGTGGCGTGCCGTGGTTATTTTAGTAGGGATAAGTTTTTCTGCAGTCAAATTATCAATTCTAGTGCATAATGTTCAATTTTTTTATAAAAATCTTTATCAAAGGTCAGTTTGCAATCATCCAAAAAAAAAGAAGATTTATTTCGGATTTTTTTTTGATTTGAGGTCGAGTCTTCAAATCTCGGTTTCAAGCTAGATCTACACGTATTTATAAATTTGAATTAGGCGGTTTGTAGCCTTGGAACTTTTTATAAATCGTGTTGAGTCGGTTCTTTAATATAAAAAATACCACCCACTCAATTACAGAAAAAAAGTTCAAGGGTAGAACCGATTTTCGACTCTTTCATTACCTGAAACTGATTTCGATCAAAATTCTTATAGAAATGTCCATTTAAGTTTGAATAATATTGCATACAAGGATTTTCAAAAAAAAATATTTTTTTTCACATAACCCCACAAAAACTAGTCCAGCGGTGTTAAATCGCACGATCTTGGAGGCCACGCCACAGGCTCAGGACGCGAGATAATGCGCTCGCCAAAAGTTTCCTTCAATAAATTGGTTGTTTCGTTGGCTGTATATCATGTAGCGCCTTCTTGTTGGAACCAAAGGTCGTTCACATCAACATCCTCCAGTTCAGGCACGAAAAAGTCATGAAAAATGGATGGGCACATCTCCAATTGTTGCGCGCGATGGCGGATGGACTCATTCGATTCTTCTTCGATACTCTGCTCCACAGCAGCAATAGCGTCTTCGGTGCACACTGTAGGGCGTCTCTGGAGGATGCGCATTATCCACTAGAGTAAACGTGGTGCGAAACCAATCCATGGTAGCTCGAATTAAAGACTCTGCTGGGCGATTATGTCCACCGAATATTGGACGCAGTGCGCGATGCATCGCGCTAACCGAACCATTATTTTGGTAATAAATTTACACAATTTGCAAACGTTGTTCAGCAGTAAGTCTATTAATGAAATGGCAAACCAAACTTAGCATAAATCAAGTGACAGCTGTCAAAAAGACCAACTCCAAAAAAGTATTGCCAGATTGAAAACCACACGTCAAAAAAAACATCCTTTATAAAATCTTTAAAATTCTTAGCAATTTGAACTTAGATCTGCGATCCAGTTGTGCATTTTATTTTTGTTTTGGCCTATCCTACACGTTCTAGCGTTTTGACACACGTTATGGGAAGCAGGAAGAGACACCGTAAACATGTTCATAAATATAATATCAACTCACCCCCATAAAATCTTGAATGACACAGAATAAGGTCTTAAAATTCATTACCAGAGAGCTCTACATAATTCACAACAGATGGTCACCATAAGCGTGTTTAGTGGCTGTTACCTCGGAAGTCGGTAAACAGAGCTACAAAATTATTATACATAGTATATTTTCTGATGTGCTCTGTTCGCTTTATCTGCTATCTCGTTCTCCTCCTAAAGCTGTCCCTCATTCAGCTTCAGCTTTTGAATGTAATTAAAACAAGAGTGCAATGTACGCCATCATCAACCATCAACCATCACCGGACCCTTTTTTGAATAGTGCTGATGACGCTGAAAGAATTTTCGTTGTGCTAAAATTGTTCTTTCTTTAGAACGGAGTTTTAAAAGGGTCATAAAAAAGGACGTGCGATTTTAAAAGTGAGAAAATTAATAAAATAAAATATATTGCATCACTTCGTTTTAATTAAACTCTTTTGCATTTTCTTTTTGTTGTTGTATTTTTTATCGTTTGAAATGTTAAAAAGGGAGAAAGTTCGTTATACATATGTCAGTTGCCATCATATTGCACATACCAAACTCCAGAAAAAAAAAACAAGCTTATATGGGTGAGAATGTTCCAACACAAATGGGCGATGGCTTCAATTGAAAGGGGGTCCTTATACAACAATATTTCAAAAGAGATCAATACCTGGACAAAAATACATATCATAGGATTCAAAAAGAGTTAAACCTTGGCTTAGTTGAAGGCAAAAATAGCTGTACGTACTATTTATTTAGCTTTCCATGCTGGTGATGTAGTAATTATACAAATGTTGCAATAATATTTTCCATTCAAATATGATCTATACCCTTAGCATTATCTTTAGTGTCATTATGACATAGCTAGACAAAAAAATATATTTTACCATGCAAAAAGAATATTCTTCGGCATTTTGTTTAATGTATGTTCTTAAGAGAATTTAAAACTAAGGTTACGTGCCACCATGGATTGGTTTCACACCACGTTTACTCTAGTGGATAATGCGCATCCTCAGAGACGCCGCACACTGCACACCAAAGACGCTCTTGCTGCTGTGGAGCAGAGTATCGAAGAAGACCCGAATGATTCCATCCGCCATCGTGAGCAACAATTGGAGCTGTCGAAAATAGGGCCTCTCGGCTGGAATTTATTCGAGCCAGCCGCGGCGGCCACTTGCTCGAAATTATTTTTAAAACATAATTGCAAACCCTTGTCTTTATAATAAAGCTTAATTCTTGGCCATAACATTAAACTATATGCGTTTTATTTCTTCTTGAAACCCACACGTCTAAAAAAACACCCTTTGCATACATATGTATGTTAAAAACCTCAAATATCACTTGGCCTTTCTTACGAAAGTTATGAAGAAGCCATCAGGGTCGAATTTCCACAAGGCTATTTTGAGGAACCTAATGCAGGAATGGAGGGAATTAGCTCGGTCTCAAGCAACGTTTCTCTACACCCAAATGAGTCTCAAAACATCAACTATACAAGGAATATTCATATAAACTACCACCTAATTTCTTCACAGAAGTACTTAGCCAGCCTAGTACGCAGTCTAGCTATACCAAGTACGAGCTCTGGTACTCGGTCCTAATGAAAAGAAAGTACATGAGCATTTCTTCACATCAGTTGGTAAGTAGCGGCCAATGAGTCGACTAGCTTGTTGACTCAATTTGCGCAAAAAGCGCAGTTTCGATACCAAAACACGTTTGAACCTATGGTTGAGGAATGGTTTGAATATGGGCACATATTTCTAGATTTATAACACAGTGCTTAGACTGCTCCACCTATACGATTACATTTGGTAAGAAAAATTGAAAGTATATTGTCCTTCATAACTCTGAGAGGAATGTAAACTCTTTCCGCTCATCACTAATACCGGAGATTTTTATTTTATGTTCGAATCAATTATGTCTAAGCATTTTAACTAAATGAGGACATAATATCCATTCTACGATAACTATCTCTCGAGACAGCAGAATTAACTATGAAAATTGCCACTCGGAAGTGACTTCAACAATTTTCCGGTCTTCGATGTATCAAGTTAATTGCAAATATGTCGTCGTTGCTACATAGAGAGTATGGGAAGATGCAGAATGGCAATCACGTTCTACCGACATTTACAGGAGTGAACATTGGTGATCTGTTCTGAATCAGGTGAAGCATTTGATTTAAGTAGATAATTGCGTGTTATTTTTTGAGTTAAGTTTTGGATATTTTTCTGTGTAGGTATGTGTGTGAAACGCTTAAAGAAATGCCCTTTATTGTGTGGATTTCATGTACGGTTCATGTAATGCATTATTCGCGTTGGGGGAACTATCCAGAGCTATGGGGATAGGTTTTGTGTTTGTTTTGATTTTGATTCTTGTGAAAATAGCTAATGAAAAAACAACAACAAATATCTGATCATTTTGGAATATGTGGGGATAGCCGTTTCAGATGGGACTTTTTTTCTCGATATAATGCCCATAAACCTTGGTAATCTGTACAATACATCCGTTTTATTGTCATTATGTCATCGCACATATGTGTAATTGGAAAACTTATTCTTCACTCTTCACTGTGCAGTTGTACGTATAGTTGCGTTTGGAGTTGGAAAAAAATATAATTCATTATGGTATAACGAGTAAAATTTATTAAAGTAAAAGCGGGGTCAGTACAGTGTTGCCAGATGCAAAAAAAATCTCCTCACTGAAAAATTAAAAAAAAAACCCCAGATGACCAGATGACATTTTAACACAAAAAACTCAAATTTTTTTTCAACTTTTTATATTCATTCACAGCTCATAAATATGTGTATGTTATTAATTTTATTAATACAGAGTAGTAGAGTAGCTACAATAAAAAAAAAAAGGCATTTGTAAAGAAGGTACTAAGTAAAAAAGAAAATTTGCTTAGGGTTTTCTTCACAATGTCTGAGTAAAGTTCTGATTACTTACTAGACATTTAAACTATCCGCATATTAAATCCTCCCATCCGTAAAAACTTTGCGTTTCACTATTTTTGGAAATAATAAATGTATGAGTCAATAAGATGGTCCAGTTTTCCAGACAAAATAGTTTTGAGTTTTGACCGATTAAATATTGAAAAAAAAAATAATTAATATTTTAATTGCGAAATAAAGTCTTTCTTGGAGCTCCAGCTGTCATAAAAAGTTCTGAAAATGCCGATGACATCTAAGTTTTTATGACAGCTGGCCAATCAGAAGCTATTAAAATACAGAATTCTGAAAATTCATAGGGGTAAACCCCTAAACTGGCAACCCTGGGTCATTACGAAGTCTGCTTGAAAACAAATATTTTAAATTGCCACCAACAAAAATCAAATTCAGTCCTTACTTATAGAAGGCCATCACAAAATAGGTACACCTGCACATACACCTACATACATTATGTACCCTAAAAAAAAGAAAATTAAAAATCCACAAAATCAATAAAAGCCGTATATCTATTATTTAGAAAAACAAACAACCAAAGAAACTATTGAAATTCAGCAACGAATTCAATGAAGATAATGGAGGAAATTACTCTGATTCAGGTATAGTATAAGCGCCACTAAACTGTCGATGTTAAAGTCCTAGCTAACACCGAGTTCTAAATAGTACTCTGTACTAACTTGACAGGACTAGGACCTATATATAAAGGGTGGTTAAATTCTAAGGGCCAATGTTGAATGTGAACCACACCTAAACATCAAGTTTTTTTCTGACATTTCTCAATTGATATTTCTCAATACCATAATTTCTCAAAACCATGGAAAGATATACAATCGAGCAAAGCGTTAAAGTTATTCAGGCTTATTATGAAAATGGGCAACAGTGGATGATCAATTTTCGAAGGAAATCATCTTCAGTGATGAGGCCCATTTTCACCTCAGTGGATTTCGTCAATAAGCAGAATTGTCGCATTTGGGCGAATGATAATCCAAGAGTGATTGTCGAAAAACCAATGCACCCACAAAGACTGACTGTTTGGTGCGGTTTATGGGCTGGCGGCATCATCCGGCCGTATTTTTTCCAAAATGAGGCCGGTCAGGCAGTTACTGTGAATGGTGTTCGCTATTCGTGAGATGATAACGAACTTTTTATGGCCCGAATTGGAAGATATGGATGTGGACGATATGTCGTTTCAATAGGACGGTGCCACTTGCCACACAATGGCCGTGTTATCTCACGTGGTGGCGATGTCAATTGGCCGCCAAGATCATGTGATTTGACACCGTTGGACTTCTTTCTTTGGGGTTATTTGAAAGAAAAGGTGGACGTCGATAAGCCAGCAACAATTCAAGAGCTCATCGAAAATCTGGACAATCTCATGGAGGTGTGCCGCCGAGGTCGCGGCAGGCATTTGGCCGATATTTTGTTCCATACATAATTGAACCATACCAATATTATCATAATAAAAAGAAATGACAATGATTTCCTTAATAATTTGTGTTTTATTCAAAATCCCTTAAAATTTAATCACCCTTTAGAACTTGTGTGAAGAAATGAGTTGATACCAATTTGAGTACTAATTTAACGACTTTAGGACCGGAACTATCGTTCGGACTCTGTGAAGAAATTGGCCGTTAAACCACTCCCTATAGGACTGTCTGTAAAAGCTATTAACATACAATTTTCAGGGCAACAGTGGAAATTTTGAAATTGAACTCTATGTCCCTCATCGGTCAGATCTGTCCCATATTTGCATTTTCTGTAACAGAAATCAACGAGATGATGTTTGCCATTTCATAGCTTTTTTTTTATTACTTCAGGAGATTCGGAGGCTGTACTTTCAAAAAAGTGTTCTTACTGGTATTACATATGAACAACCGCTCGAAGTGTTGAACGGGTCCGAGGGGTGGACAGGTCTCTTATCACAGTATCACAGTGCACTGTTACCTGAATATGTGGCACTTAAGTCTCCAATGTTGGTGACTTAAGTTCCACATACGCTGGCTATGAAATTTAGCTTAAATTTCTAATATGGGAATCTTAAGTGTTACTTATTCCAGTAAGTGTCGACTGTGAAACTGGCCCTTAATGTAAATATTCGGTATTGTAAACAATTAAATTTTCGAAACAGCTTTTAACACATCTTCCCGTCTACACGTAATGGTTGTTCTATCTTTTTATCCTTAATTTCTAAAATTCATAATAATATTGTTGGTCCAAAAATCTGTTACTCCATAATATTACGTATCTCCTATTTAATCTTTTATTCATGAATCAAAAGAATTTTAAAAAAGTAAATCTTTACCAATTTTGTATTTTATTTTTTTTTGTAGTTAATTAACGAAGTGTCATTTCTGGACAGACGGCAACTTCCCATGGCCATATTGTATTACAAACAAAATTGTGAATATTGATTAAAATAAAAAGATAATAAAAATGCATATATTCCCAACTTTTTATTCTTAAATTAATTCGCCTAGCTGCAGTCCGGTTTCACTAAAACATAAATACCTTAAAAGGAATTATTGATCAATTAGTATGGAATCCATATCTGCATTCTGCACTGAAAAATCTTCCCAAAATTAAATAAATTAAATACGACCATGACTAAAATCTGTCCTTTCTTTAACATGTTCATTAAGTGAAATTTATGCAATATGCCTGAGTATGACATTTTCATAAATTCATTTTATTAGTTTCCATTTCCAGCTGCGAAACGTAAATAATAAATTTAAAGTGAGTTTTTTTTTCAGTCGGTAGCATATAATGTCTCATCCCCGCTTACCCAATCTAACCAACATTAACATACATAATATCCTAAACGTCACTTCAGTACGAAGGATTATGCAAGCTTTGTTGACTCAAATGCCACTGTATGTAGCTCGTTTAAGCTAAAGTGGTTATAAAGTTAATGTGTATTTAATTTAAAACACAGAGCATGCAGAACAGACGAAGTGGAATAATTAAAGTTCATGGATTGTTGAATGAAGCTAATTTATGACGATAAAATGAATTACCTAGAACATAGAGAAAGGATAATGGAATAAATGCGTTAGGTTAAATTATTATACATATTTATATAAGTTCAAATGAGAAATTAGTGAAGGATATTAAAATGCACTTTTAAGTAAACTCTATAAAATTATTATCGTGTTTAATTAAGACACAATAAAAGTTGTCTCTCAAAATTATGTGCTTTTATAAAAATTTCCCGTGGTTATTTTCAAAGAACCTTAGAATTAAATTAAGAATTCACTGTTTGTCTAAACAAACATCAGCGAGTAATTCTCATGACTGAATCCACTTGTGAGTTTGAGCATGATACATTTCACGCACAATATATCTCTAACATTATACTTTCTCGCATGATAATTTTTTCGCATGATATACTTTCGCATTATACTTTTCTCGCATGATACATTTTTCGCACGATATATTTCTCGCATGATAGCTTTTTCGCATGGTATATTTTCGCATGATACTTTTCTCGCATGATACTTTTCTCGCATGATACTTTTCTGGCACGACATTTTGCTTGCATGATACTTTTCTGGCATGACATTTTGCTTGCGTGATACCTTTGTCGCATGATACATTTCTCGCTTGAAATATTTCTCGCTTGATACCTTTTTCGCATGGTATATTTTCGCATGATACTTTTCTTGCATGATACTTCTCTCGCATGATACTTTTCTCGCATGATATATTTCTCGCATGATTCTTTTCTTGCATGATAATTCTCTCGCATGATATAATTTCCCGCATGATAAATTTCTCGCATTCTTTTTTTTCTCACATGATACCTACTTTTCTCTTTGGACTCATCAGTTGACTAGTGGGGGCCTTGTCAAGACTGAATTTTGGTTAAGTCCAGTTCAACTGAAATGGATTTTTTTTGAACAATCTGAACTATATCCAAAAATCCTTATCATACAATTCAATTTGTATTATTTAAATAAAAAGAATAACCGGCTGCTCCAGCCGGGGCCTTGTTTAATAAAAAACTTTGAGTGTAATTCCCAAATCTCAATAACCAGCGAGAATGGTTTTGCCGCAACCAAGACCTTGCGCCCGGAGAGCAGCTGCCCTCTTCACCCTTTCTTCCACCTACGCCACTGCTCGTTTTGTAATTATTTTTCAATAGGTTCGGTTGATTTATATTAATTACATGACTTATAGCCTTCCTTTGCATAAACAATAATCTATACTTATAGCAGCCATTCCATTGCTCTCATTTATTTGTAATTATATAATAAGTTTCTGTTCGTATGGGCATAAAGCACTCAGCTCCGAGCTGTTGATTACGGTCTTTCATCGTTTGTAACAACAATACGATATACCTAGCAGTTCAAATTACAGTTTTCAATTAACAAACGAAATGAATAATTACCCCCATTCGAAATGAGAAGGTATTGCCGACCAAATGATATGCGCATAACATCTTCTGTCGGCAATTAATTAAGCATGTCCTGAAAATCCTGCCCCATTAATAATATTCCTGTTCCATCCTATACTTATGTTGAATTTTCTCTCTCTTGGAATTCAATTTCACACCATATAGCCCCCACCCCCTCCCACCATATTCAAAAACAGTAACACCTGGAAAGATAAGATTTCTTTTTTTGTTTATGGAGAGCCTGAAAAATTAGTGAAGCAACCGTGATTATTTCTCTTGATGAAACTTTAATAAAGCCTAGAAGCTCCGTCGCGTCGCCGGCTAACGTAACGCCCCATCAAGCCCAACTGTAAATCTGGGAAAATAATAAATTATATAACTGCGTGTATTATGTCTATCTGCATCTGTACATGGCTTGTATATCCTTTTTTGCATAGATATACATATTTATAAAATATATTTTATCGTCTATTTTTGGCCGCAACAAATTTGATTTCGCTCCAGTTGGGCTCCTTGCTGTTGATTCGGAACATCCCTTACAGTTTACAAATACATATAACCTGCGATAGGAAAATCAGTTTTCATTTTGTTGTATCTGTATCTGTATTTATACTGTATCTATGGAAATATGTACGCGGATGGAGAAAAGTTTTGCGAAAACCTATAATAAAATTGAAATTGAAATTCAAGAACCGTTTTATTGAATTACGTGCCTAGTGCGCAATTTTAATATCACTTCTTGCAGGAGGCTATGACTACTAGCGCCCCTCCCCCACCATAACCCCTTTTGATCCCAATTTCTCGACTGCCTCCTGCCTGACCTGACCCATTGAAAATTCGGTAGCAAATTCAATGATCAACGAAAGAGGCGAAAGGATATAATGGATTTTAGAAGTCACGCGATTTTAGCAGAGGGGTCGGTGCAGAGAGTGTAGGGGGGGGCAGTGTAGGATAAAGCTTGAACTGAAGAATAGTGCCTAACAGAATTGCGGTAGTTTCCAAATAAAATACAACCCATTGCCTATTTATTGAGATATCAAGCGAACATCAGAAGGATTTGGATTCGGCATCACACCGACAACAACAACATCGAGCTGGCACAATGGAAATAGATTCTCTATCTGCTCGATATACATCATCTTTTAGAATCCATAAAACTCACATCCGGCAAAACTTGTTGGCGAAATGCGAAGTCAGTGCGATATTCGACATTCACAGTAATTGTGTGTTTGTGTATAATATCCTTTCTACCAGCACAAATAGGTATATTTTTTTCTGTTTTGAATGGCTGATGGGGCTGGCGTATTCAAATTTCCTCTTCCTCTTCTCCACAGATTGCTAGATAGATGTTGTACTCTATTCGTCGTCGACTATATATAGTCCCTTGATCATTTTAGATTCTATTTTTATTGTTTATTTTTTTTTTGTCACCGCACACAACACACAATTTTTATGGACTTGCAAGGCTTTTGTCATTTGTATATCAGAACTGACTGGGTTCCTTTGTATATACATAGGTACATCGATATATTTGTGAATGTTTATATTGCACTAACAGATGCTTGATAAAAATATATTTGGCATTATTTTTATTGTGGAATTGGTATCTATCTACACTCAATGTCATAAAAAGCGATCCACTAGTTTATTTCACTACTACTACCGCCACCCTGCGCTGCCACCGTCTTTGTCGTTTTTTTTTATGGTGTATTAAGGATTTATAGCTTTTTGCTAGAAAATATATGTTGTGGAAGTAGAGCGAGGTTTATTTTTCATTTTTTTTATCTTTTTTGTTTGTGTAATAAATATGCGAACAAGAAATAGGATCAAAGATTTTACAAGAACTAAAACTATTTTTTTACTATAAAGTTTATTAAAGTTTTTCATATCAAACAAACCGAAATATAAATGTAAATTTTGACACATAAAACTTATACCGTTAAAATCAAATAAATGAAAAATTACAGTAAAAAAAAACTGATATAGCTATGCTTGACGATTTTTTTTTTAGAATTGACATGATAAAAACAACATGCTTTAGAGATAATTCGTGACCTATCATAAAATTCAAGTTCAAAGTTCAAGATTGTCTAGGTACTAAACGATAAAACAAATATGTATAATCCACGACTGGATATCGTATTATAGTTGAGAACTGTATGTACTAGCTATGTAGCCACACGTGGAATATGAATGATGTTATGAAAATATTAAAAGAGCCAAAAGTACTCACTAAAAAATTGATTTTTTGTTTGTTAATAAATCAATGTTTTTCAAAATTTTTAAATGCAATTTTGTTTAAACTTTTGAGAGGCACCAGATCAGTAGCTCAGTTCCTAGTTTGTGTATAAGATTGTAAGTGCATTTTTTTTAACGATTACCATTTAAATAAAAAGGGGCATGGAAGTGGGTAGATTTTTTTCCGATCAAAATATTAACAAAACGTAGGTATTCTAATTGAAATAAGAAGAACATTTCACGTTATCAGCTCTTTTGAGAAACGAAATAACTCAAACATTCCAAAAAAAAAAAATTTCTTTCAAAACCAAAATGTTTACACCTGGAACTTGGTTTTTTTTAAACAAATTACACTATCTAAAACATTGCACAAAGTTTTAGCTGCAATTTTGCATAAACTGTATAATAGTTAGGCTAAAATATCCTGGTAATTTTTCAGCGGGATCTAGGGAGATTTTTCTTGTAGCTCTATTCAAACCTCAAAAACTCATAAATATGTATTAATTTCAAATATTAATCTACTTACAAGTAACAAATGACATAATTGCAAGAAAAAAAATAAATAAATTAGTTTTTTGTTATTAAATAAAAAAACATCGGATGTGTATTCTTGTCACGACTTTTGACTTTTTGGACTAAGTGTGACGGGAGCTACTAATAATACTTCTTGTTCGAGATTCGCAGTACGATTCGTAACCATTTTTGAAAATTCATTCATTCAGATTGTCACTTTTGCCTAGGTGTGTGGTTGTCACTTTTTTTGTCAAAAAAACTTGGGCTCTGGTAGGTAATATTTAAAGAACTATTTGTCTACCTTAACGGAAAGGTGCCAATATTCCTATTTCACAAACATTTTTTTTGGGGGTTTCTAGAGCTCTTAGTTCAGCCGCAAATTGCAAAAAATTTAACTTAAGGAAGTCAAAGCTTTTTCTGCTCAACTAATCATCGTAACGAGCACAACCTTATACCACCTATCTGAAAGTACAACCTTTCTTTCAATGTATCGCAAAATAAAAAAGTTAAAGATACATTTTTTTGGTCGAAAGAGAGAAGAGAAGTTGTAATATTTAAAAAAAAAATAATTTTTCACCAATTTTTTGCTTCTTTAACTTCGATTTGCTGCTGAACGAAGCATCCTAGTGACCTTAAAATGGCACGGCATTAATTCCAAAAAATGCTACCTTTCCATTCATGTACAGAAAAATACAAATTACCTTTTCACCTCTTTAAAATGTGATTTTTTACTAAACAAAACTTCGCAAGTCCGTTAATCGAGGATATTTGATAACTTCTAGTTGCTATCCTTCTATCAATGCATCGAACGATACAAAACTAATAACGTAAGCAATACAAAAAAGAAACTAGAAAATTTTCTTTTTTACCACTTAAAAAACCCTTTAAAAGCTATTTGCGACTTAACCACATGACTTAGCGACTTATAAATGGAACACTGGGTTATCTAAAAAATGCCAGATTTCCCTAAAGAAGTTGTACGTTTGGAGCAAACGTGAAATTTGTTTAATCGACTTGCAGCCTCGCTACTTGAAAAAAAATGCTCATCATCTGGGAGGAGACAAAACGGAACCCTGGGGCACACCAGCATTTATGTATATCAGACTTAAAACTGATCCAATACGACTTGTATTGAGCGGTCCGAAAGGTAATTTCTAATCCAACGAAGAAGAGATTCAGCAAAACCAAAAGCACGCATTTTCGATAAGAGAGCTTGATGCCAAACTTTATCAAACGCTTTTGAAATATCAAGTGCAATAATAAATCTTTTGCCAAAACGATGTAAATATTTGTTCCACTGTTTGGTGAGATATACTATATGAGATCACCCAGTGGACCTATTGCTACGAAAGCCATACGAAAACTTTCGTTCTTCAATAAATCTTTTCAGCTGATAATTAATCAGTGTTTCCAAGACTTTGGAAGGAAGGGACGTAAGTGCAATTAGGTTATAGTTAGAGGGTGAAGAAGATGCGCCTTTTTTTAGGGATATGCTGAACAAATGCTGTTTTCCATCCACTCGAAACGAGACTAGTAGGGTAGGACAGATAGAAAAGCTTACGCAGTGGTTTTGCCAGTGTTGAAGAACACCTCCTTCAGAACAATGGGAGGGCCTTAAGATCTCTTGCAACTGCACGATAGCGGAAGAAGATTCGTCCCATGAAATCGTTAGCGCTCTAGACTGGCAACGTCGAATTAACAGCAAACTGTGCTGCAAGCAAATTGGCTTTCTCTAACGACCTAACAGCATTGGTGTCATCTTGCTGGCCAATTCATGTCACCTCCGCTAGAATAATTCTTCCCTGAAATCTTTCATGCAGAATTTCCATTATTGCGTTCGCTGTATGTCGCTCACATCCATATCAACCAGTTTGGGCCAACAAAAAAGAAATTTGGCCACCAAAATTTGGATAATCGACTTGGAAGAACAGCCATGTAAGCCCTAAAAGAATTTGATATTAAAGTTTTATCATTTGGATCGTGTAACTTGCCATGGTGATTTGGCATCAGTAACTGAATAATGAACAACAGATTTTACAACTGTCACCAAAACAACATGGCCGCCACAGGCCGTCAAAATCAACCCACGCCAATATTTAAAAACCCTTTAGTTAACTTCGATCCCTTGTCTTCAACTAAGTCATTTGTCCTAGCACAAAATTTCATTTTTGTCAACTTTTTATTTTGAAAATTAATGATTTAATTTATATTTTGTTTACATTTCAGAGCTAAAGTGCTTACATATCTGAGGTTAAAATAAAAACCACAGGAAACCACACTTTGGTCATAAAAAAAAATTCCAATATAAAAATGACAACCAATTTCAAAATAATTCCTACAAATTACTGCATCAAAGATGTTAACCCATGTAAATGTAATTCCTAGAAATAAAACTGCAGATCCATAAGGATTTTCATTTTACTTCGATTGTTCAATGAAAAAAAAAAAAATTATAAATACCTATAAAAAAGAAAACACTGCAATCCGAAGGATTTCGAAATCGAATGCTTACATCGTAAATAAATTTAATTCATGTGATATGGCTGCCAAATTCAATATTTTCTTATCCTTATAACAAAAGTTAAAACTCAGTTCGTGTGCAATGACATCCTTCGCTGGTGCTCTGATGTGGATTGTATTTGTATTTATATTGAAATTGAAATTCATGAACAGGGTGACCGAGAACGAGAACTATTAAAGTAGAAGATAAAAGTGAAGCACATAAAAAGATTAAATATGACATAGATAGATAGATAGATGATTCATTTATTAAGCAATTAATAATTGTTAACTAACATGATTGTGATACAATGCTCTAAATGAATAAGAAGACAATGGCGAAATTTGCCGTCTGTCGAAAAATAACTATAATAACTATAATTTTGATTTCATAAATGTTTTTTTTTTTTTTTAAATACATATTTATATAAATTCTGATATATTAAGTTTTCTATATCGTTCACAGTATTTATAAATAGCCTCCCAGTGTGGACCATTTAGCAAGATCTTGAGTTCCTCTAGGGTTAATGTTGGTTTTTTAAAATATTGGATCCTCAAATTTCTCAATATAGGGCAAATTCCTATGAAATGAAACGTGTCTTCTCTCGCATGCTGGTTACAAAGTGTGCAGTTATTGGTTTCAGTGTTGTTAAAAGATGTTCCATTCAGGTTAAGCAGTTCTCCTCTCGCTCGGAACAACAAGGATATTTTTCTGCAACTGTTTGCATCTGTGACATAATTGTTTTCGTTGAGGTTATGACCTAAAGTTGGGTATATAAGGCGGTTTTCCGATGCATATGCTCTTTGCGTGTAGTTTTCTCTCTGTTTAATATCTATTTCGCTCATTATTGCATACATTTGACTTGACTAGTTCCATCGGTCTTTCGAGATTTATAACCAAAGGTAAATCAACTGAGTCAGCTAAATCTTTCCATTTTTGTATAAAGGAGTGGTTCCTCCTAATGAAGAATCTTTGTAGCTTTTCGACTTCCTCGTATTCTTGAAAACCCCATACCTGGGCTCCATATAGCACATCATCGAACGAAGTACCGTCTCATACACTTTGTATTTAGCTGAATTCGGTACCTCTTTCTTTTTTAACAATAGATTCAAACTAAGATTGATTGCATTTTTTGACGTGGCAAGCTTTGATGCGAGATGTTGTTTCATATTGAAGGTCGCAGTTACATCTATCCCAAGGTACCTATAGTTTTTGTCTATTTCAATTTTCTCTCTATCCCAATACCATTTCTCTCTTTGTAAACATCTTCCTCTAGTAAATCCCGCTATTATGATTTTAGATTTATCAAGGTTGATTATAAGGTTCCAAAATTTACAATATTCGTTGAACTTATTAATCATCAGTTGTAAGCTTTTGGGTGATTCAGCAAGCAAAATCAGATCATCAGCATAGAGAAGAGATTTTATAACTGTACTAGCCATGTTGATTCCGACAGATAAATAAGATGTCACGTCGTCTATAAAAAGGATAAACATAATAGCACTCAATAAACATCCTTGTTTTAATCCAAACCATTCTGAAACTTTTGTTCCGTCCCATACTGCTGACTTAGATCCGTTGTTCAATTCTTTTATAATTCTTAGCATCTTTGTCGACATTCCCAGTTGGTTTAGTTTGAAGTATAGTGCTTTCCTATCTATAGTGTCGAAGGCTGCCTTGAAATCTACGAAGAAAATGTACAATTTAATTTGCCGTATTCGGAATTCCTGGATGATTGTATTTAACACGAAGATGTTATCGGTTGTCGAGAAACCTGATCGGAAACCCGATGGGTACCTATATGCTGAGGAGTTCATTTTCTTCTACCCATTTTGTTATACGTGAAAGTAACACTGCTGTAAAGATTTTCGATATTGCATTTGTAAACGAGATGCCTCTATAGTATGTTGGCTCGTCTGGGTCTCCTTTCTTATGTATCGGAAATACTAGAGCTTCTTTGAAAGAGTCAGTAACTTGGGCCGTATTGAAAATGAAGTTGAAGCTTTCACACATTTTTCGCAGAAATTCTATTGGCGCGTTTTTGTAAAATTCTGTTGAAAGGCGATCTAGTCCTGGAGCCTTTCCTGATTTTGCTTATGTCAAAACATTTCAGATATAAAGGGTGTTTTTTTTTAGACGTGTGGTTTTCAATCTGGCAATTCTTTTTTCGGAGTTGGTCTTTTTTAAAGCTGTCACTTGATTTAAGTTCAATTTGCCGAAAGACAGTTTGCCATTTCATAATGAATAGACTTACTCCTGACAACGTTTGCAAATCGTGCAAATTTATTAACAAAATAATGGTTCGGTTCGCGCACTACGTCCAATATTTGGTAGATATAATCGCAAAATCTTATAAATTCTAGCAACCATGGATCTGTTTCGCACCACGTTTACTGTAGTGGATAATGCACATCCTCAGAGACGCCGGCGCCGTACAGTGCGCACCGAAGACGCTATTGCTGCTGTGGGGCAGAGTATCGAAGAAGACCCGAATGAGTCCATCCATCATCGCGCGCAACAATTGGAGCTGTGGAAAATTGGGCCTCTCGACTGGAACTTATTCGAGCCAGCTGCGGCGGCCACTTGCCCGGAATCATTTTTAAAATTATATGCGTTTTATTTCTTCTTGAAAACCACACGTCTAAGAAAAACACCCCTTACCTTAGAGTAGTAAATCGAAAGATCACCATCAGTTTCTGGAACTCCCTATAGAAACGTTTTAAAGTATCGGTATATGTAGGTACTATAAGAAAACAAAAAGCGAAAAAATAATAGAAAGGAGGACAGAAGAACACCATAACACGGAAGTTGAATACATCCCACACTATCTTAAAGGCATTGTGCAATGCAATATTTTCTGTCTATATAGCCAGATACTTTTCGTGGACTGAAAAATTATATCAGAGATGTCCTTATTTTGTCATCTCAACCAATCCTCTCCGTCTCCCTAGCTTTGCTGCACAATAGCACACATAGAGAGGAGGTTAACGGACGACAACATCAAAAATAATTCCAAGATTTTTATGGATACGCCCGGTTGAGCGGATACCGAGCAATTTTCTATTGGAACGCCCGACGACGACGACGAACGGGCTGCAGAGGACCAAAAGTGGCTCTATATGTTTATAATGATGGCGACATCGTATAGTTAAAGTTTACATCGTGGACGCCACCATTGACAAAACCAAAATAAGAATACAAATAAAAAACCAACAAACTACAAAAATTACACACTCGCTATAGATCGACATACGTGTATGGTGTATGTACATACATACCTATAACTACTTGCTGCTCGAACCTTCAGGAAATGTGAAAAATGTGCAGGATCTAAGCACCGAACCGTGTCCAATTCCCAGATAGAAATATATGTACACTGGAAAGTAAAGCAGCAGCAGGAGATCTCTGTGCCAAATAGGCTACGAGGAATTTGAAGGAAGAATTGAACATGATGTTTATTGTTCAATCACCACGTAAAAATCTTTCAATAAGTTTCCATCGTTCGGGTGCATTTCCACGTCTTGCTCTTGATGTTATCATAACACCCAGATATATAGTAAACTGTGGGTTTTTTTTTTTTAATTGTGAGGGAGGAGGACAGGGAGTGCAGACGGATTCTACAATTGCACAGTGTTAGAATCAAACATGGACAAAAATGGATTTCAGAGAGTTCGGTAGATGATTTTTATTGACATTTCATGATGGAAAAATTGGAGAATATGGGTTTTTGATGACAATTTGTCAGAAATGAAATTTTATTTATATTGTTTCGATTGGAAGTATTTATTCGTCACTAGAATTTCTTCCAAATCAATTTTTTGAAGTAAATGACCAAATGGCGATTTTATGGAAATTCGACTACCTACAAAAAAAAAACTACTTTCAAAATATGCACATGCACAGCCCAAGTTGCTAGAAGTGATTATGATGCAGGGAAATAAGTCCCTGGAAAACTAACTCAGTTCTTCACTTTTTTGAAGTAGACTATTGTCCAAGAAAACTATAAACATCATAGAGGTGCCTGCTTGGCGAATGATTATACCCTATACCGAGCAACGGAGTTGTGAGATCACGATGAGAAAAATGATGTGCTCGATTATTTGCTAACGACAATTCAGTGGAGGGATCCCGCAACTTCCACTAAATGAACCTATTCACGAGGCCATTATTATTTCGTCCAGGGCTCAAGTTTTTTTTTTCAACGGGCCTGGCTGTAAGGTTAATATTTTATCATTTGCATTGCTAAGTATGTATTAAAGCAGTTAGCTATTTTTAAATTACAGTCTTGTGTTTCATTTCCCATTAAATTTTGTTGTATGATTTTGTTCAAATTTAATAAAAGGGTAATTGCATGGTAAATCACGTTACATTTGGAAAGTTTTGCGGGCTTTGCATTTATTCTTATGTAAGTATTAATAAAACAGAATATATAAGTTGTAAATGATACCATTCCGTCGACAAAGAAACAAAAAATGATATCTGAAAATCATAAGTTACCATTTTCGGACACTAGTTTTGTGGCTGTTGTTTGCAAATATTTTTAAAATTCAATGAATGAATAACGTTTAACCATACTTTAATGTATGGTATCGACTTATCTCATAACCGCAGCATAGTGATGTCAACTGACCTTAAGAAGACTTTCGGTCGTGTCACAACTATTTCTATAATTGAAAAGTTATATAAATGGGAAGTCCCTGAGCAAGTCATAAATGTTATTGTATCCTTTTTATCCGGAAGAACTTTTTGTGTTAATGTCAATTACATTTCTCAACCAAATTCAAACTTGCAAAAGGGGGGTACCATAAGGTTCTCTTTTATCAATATATCAGGAACATAGATGCACCTATAACACCCTATAACGGAGGTTGCAAAACTAAAACATAAAGTCAAGATTTTGTTAGTGTATATGTAGATAATATCTTCATGATAGCTTCTCTAGAACCATCTATATAGTGAACGCCATTTTAAAATTGATAGACAATAAAATCCATGCGTAGACCTAAAAAACCGTGTGCAATAATTTTCCCACCTTCCAAAATAGAGGCACTTCACCTTTGTCGGAAAAAAATGCTTATGCTCAACTACCTCACTCCTAATTCGCAACTCCACTTTGTAACTTTCACTGGTAATCTGAAATGGGATTTTGACATCAATAATACCAACAATCAACTGAAGAATAAAAACAATGCTCTGAAAATGATATGTTCTTCTTCTCGTCAAAAAGGACCACATCTGGAAACTGCTCTTAAAAGAACAAAAAGCTCTGGTTAAAGACCGTCCACGGTGAACACGGGCTCAACCAATTTATATTTACTTCGAAGAAAAACCTGAAGAGTATCGATATAAAGGGTGTTTTTTGAAGAAGAAATAAAACGCATATAATTTAATGTTATGGCCAAGAATTTAGCTTTATATTATAAAGATAAGGGTTTGCCATTATGTTTTAAAAATGATTTCGGGCAAGTGGCCGCCGCAGCTGGCACGAATAAATTCCAGCTGAGAGGCCCAATTTTTGGACCACTTGCAGCCATTGGGGCCGTATGTCAGCAATAACGCGCCGAATATTCTCTTCCAAGGCGTCAATCGTCTCAAGTTTATCTGCGTAGACAAGCGACTTCACATAACCCTACAAAAAAAAAAAAAAATAGTCCAGCGTCGTTAAATCGCACGATCTTGGAGGCCACGCCATAGGCCCACGCGCTCACCAGAAGTTCCTTCAATGAATTGATTATTTTGTTGACTGTTTATGACATATAGCGCCGTCTTGTTGGAACCAAAGCTCGTCCACATCAACATCTTCCAATTCAGACACGAAACAGTCATTAATCATGGCTCTATAGCGATCCCCATTGACTGTAACATTATGGCCGGCTTCATTTTTGAAGAAATATGGACCGCAATGATTCCCTCTGCTCATAGAGCACACCAAACTGTGACTTTTTGAGGATTTAACGGTGTCTCAACAATGGTTTGTGGATTATGATCACTCCATTATAATTCAACCAAAAATTAACTTCATCGAATACTGGACGCAGCGTGGGATGCGTCGCGCGAACCGAACCATTATTTTGGTAATCAATTTGCACGATTTGCAAACGTTGTTCAGGAGTAAGTCTATTTATTATGAAAACCAAACTGAGCATAAATCAAGTGACAGCTGTCAAAAAGATCAACTCCGAAAAAAGTATTGCCAGATCGAAAACCACACGTCTAAAAAAACACCCTTCACATAGTCAAAAACGAATGCTACCGAACATCCACTAAGGAAAAAAAAAAACAATCAAAGCTCTAAGAAAAGAAGCTAGTCTTGAACCAATCAACTATATAGGAAAAAAAAGATCGGTAAAATTTAATGAGCAAAGCCTTTATTGATATTTTTCATCCTATTCGCACAGCTTCAAAAGAAACTTTATCCAGGAGAAAAAAACAAAACAAAATAAATTCAATATCTTCCCTGAGCAAAATAGTTACCTTAATTTTCGCTCATTTAGATGTATTCCTTTAGAAACATCATGGAACCTCTGCCCATTGCTTCCTTCCCCTTGGCAAAGACAATTGCTAACTATCGACATCAGCCTCTATAGGCACAAAAAAAAAACTCCTTAAATTTACAATTCCTTATGCTTCACCGTTAACTAATCGAAACTATTAACCCTTTGAGGACAATATTCACCGATGGATCCTACAAAGATAAACACTATATACTTATGCAGTTTTTGAAATGAAAGCAAACAACTAACAAATCATCGTTTTTCAAGGTATTCTTACAGATGCAGCTGGTAGTTAACTAGCATAAGTTACAGTATTGTTGAAATCTCTTTCATTGATTTTCACTGACAGTCTAAGTATCCTTACAGGAAATCAAAAGCCCAACTAATAACTTGTCTATTCTCAATTATATCAGAAGCATCCTCCATAATAACGCAAACTTAACTCAAAAATGGATACCAGGCCATGCTGGTATTAAAGTAAATGAGGTTACAGATACTGCAGCAAAAGAAGCAACTCGTTATCCGTACTCGTGTTTAAAAGAAAGTTTTCATTACCAATGAAAATGAAGAAATCGAAAGCTCCTGGCGTAGTGAACTGAATTTTCTGCGACAACGTCACTCCGAACAATATTCGAGTTCCTTACAACAAAGAGAAGAATGTATAACAATATTTCGGATCAGAGTAGGAAAAACTTCATTTTCTAGTCGTCACTATTTTCCTAACGACTCCCAGAAGAGTACCAAAATTGAAGAGAGGTCCTCTTTACTTTGCATATATTTGCCTATTGTCTGATTTCTCGCCATATCATCTACAGATAACGATTTAATGGATGATAAGCAGAAACAAATAGCTGAGGTAGTTAATCCATCTGACGTTCAATCCCTTCAGTGCATCAAAGAAGCCACAACCTTACAAAACAAGTTTATTTAATTACTAAAATTTATTTTTTGAAATAAAAAAAAATTCAATTTAATACCGTAAGTCTGCCGGCTTCTGGCTCCTGAACAAAGGGTTAACAAGAATTAGAGCTAATGCTTAAAAAAAAGTACGCATACGTCACAGTGTACCATTTGATTCTAAAATCTCTGTACTACATGCTCACTGAAAAACGATTCAAAGTTAAATGTATGACTTTTGCTGTAATTTCTTCTATATTTTTGCCAAATGGAAATTTAGATTGAGAGTATGAATGCACGGAACATGAGAGACTCCAGTCTGGAGTATTTAGACAATATTTATTATGTCAAAATAGGGACAATTGCGTTTAAACTCTTCACATAGATTTTATCCACGGTAAAAGTATACATTTTGCCTGGGCTATTGAGATATTCTCTTAAAAATTATATTTTTAAAATTAAATTTTTTAAATTTCTTACCAGTATTAATAAATAATTTATAACTTTGTCTTCATTTCCATCATCCAACACTAATAAACAATTGTTTTTGTATTGAATAAGTACAAATCACTCAATTTTAATTTTATTTCTTAAACAACATTATAAATATAAAAAGTTTTTTTTTTATTTATTTTCGAAATACATTACACTAAAAATTAATTTATATTTTAACACTAATTACACTTAAATTTATAAATATTTGTATATATTCCAATTACATGATACATTTTGAATTTATGTTTACTTGAATAATGCTTGTGCGATAAGAAATATTATTCGAACAAAAACATATATGTATATGCATTATTTATAATAGAGATATCTTAAAGTATATTTAATTAGGTATGTGTTTGTATATTAATTTTATGTGCGTGTGTTTATTATTTAAGTGCGTGTTATGATAAAACCCTCATGAGTTTTTAATTCATAAACTGTTTCATGTAAATATTATAAAATTTAATAAAATATATTTTGTTTTTATATGTGTAAAAGTTGAGAGGAAATGAAATTACAAATTTTAATCTTAATTTAAAAATACAATCAACATATGGAAATATCGTTTTTATTTATTATGCCTGCCTCTTGAAAAGGATAACACACTCTTTGAAATTTAATATTTCAATTGAAAATTATTTTTTCCCCTTGGAATCGATTTTTTCCGCTGCTTTAATTGCTTCAGGTGAAGTTGGTTTTTGTACGTAGACGATTTCAGCATATTCTGTTGAGCTCTTTGATGATGGCATCGGTTGATTATTATCCGAGGGCTTTAGTACCAATTCGGCGTAGACGAGTTGTTTTTCTTCCTGGAAAGCATAATTTATTAAAAGATTGTTATTAAATATTTTTAAAATTAAAATTAAAAATTATTCGTATTTATTTATTTTGAAGTCAATATTTTTTTTGATTTTGGTTTAAGTTTGCGCAAGCTATTTATTTGTTTTTTTTTTTTAAACTTATCTCAAAAAAATAATTCAAAAATTTCTCACATAAAGCTAATAAAACTGAAGCCGGTAAACTGCAAGGCAATGTACTAGGACCTCTATTTGGTCTTAAAATTATACCAAAGATATTCTAGTTAGACGGCAAAACTTGAAACGCAGTTTTCTTACAGTTTCTTTTAATATTACAGGCACAATATTTAATCAAAATCGTTAGAGCCGTTTTTGAGTAAATTTGAACAAAAATTGTTGTTTATGGAAACAACCCATTCTAAATGATCAAATTTTCCCTTTTCACATAAAAATGCTCAGTAGCAATTTTGAAGCTAATCGACCCACCCGTTTAGACTCTTGCTTAAATTACAGGGCGCAGAGACATTCATATCGACCAACGACGGCATGACGAAATTCACTTTTTCAGACTTCTCGATCATCGTAGAGTTTTAATTACAACTTATGCGGACGATATCAAAATCATAAGCCGCTTGCAACGTGCCGCTATATGTAGAATCCTTATAAATAAATTTGGTAGCGCGGCAGCTCATGGAAAACAAAAAGAGACAGTTAATTTGCCGGATTAAAATGGCTAGGGTAAGATGCACTTTTTCAAGAAAAGAGATACTCATGGAGGATCTGTCAATTTCTCGCTAAAGGCAGCACCCGTGAAAACAAAATTATTGTTTTTAGGTAGCAGAGGCTGGAATTCGACCCCACAACCTTCGCAATAACCACTAACCCGAGGTCATCTTTCACGGCGATTAAAGAACAGACGAAACTTCCGTTGGCCTTGAGGAAACGACCAAGTTCCTTCTATCAATAAACAAACAAGCATCTGTTTAAAGCCTGAAGCAAAACGTCACTAATAGCAGCAACATCGAAGTGGGGATCTTTCGAAAGAAAAATTCTCCGACTGATTTTTTGGCCTGTTTACAAGGACGATGAATAGGGCAGAAGTTAGTTCCTTTTCTCATGAAAAAACAAGTTGCTGGAGATTTTGTGTAATTTTCACACGAGGAAATAAAATAGCAAGCGAGTTTTTTTTATGAAGTCTTAGGTTGGAAGCACACTATAGATTTAGTGTGAGAACTTTGAAATTTGTGTGAGAATGTTATAAAATCATAAAATTCTCCTTAAATAGTTGATCGGGAAGTTTTTGTTCACCCCACTTACTTCGTGCCCTTCTCTCCAACAAACTGAAAGTTGCTGGAAACTCAGTTTCCTCGTGTGAAACGGGACAAACAACCGCAAACTATACGAGCTGTAATACGGACTGGCGGTGCCCACATCGAAAAAATGGAAAATAATGCCCCAGCCAAGAGAATCTTCGTATCCCAGTCCCAGGTTCGAGAAGAAAAATCATCACAAATGGCTGAGCGCTTATTCTGAATGACTGGAAACTTGCTTGTTTGGAACCTCAGAAGACTAAAGACCACAGTAAGAAGATAATTAGGTTGAAATAGCTACCAGCAAAGAACTGACGCACTAAGACCAGTGTAGCAAAAGACAGTTGTGCTACCATTTCTTGCTTCCTAAGAATTACCAGTCCGATTGTATAGTTCTACTACAAATCTTCCAGATAGAACCTACATCTTTGGGAAAGTGTGCGAGGAGGTGACAAATCGTTTTTTCGCTTTCCTAATGTTCTCGTACACACTTCCATAAAATCCGTCATCAGTGTTTTATCCATCGTCACGTCGTCGATCGATTCATCTTCCAAAAAAAAAAAAACAGGTCCACCACAGAGATCGTGCGGTAGGGTTCCTGATTGTTTAACTTGTATTTTTTAATAATTGTGGGATGGTGCAGTCACAATGTTTATTTCAATGTTCAATGGCATATACGCTGGATTTTAATTACAGGGGGAGGGGCTGTCATATTTAATGTCTATAATATCAAGATATCGACCGACCAGAAATTCTGGGACTAATCCAAATGTATGGCGTGTGTCTTTAATAATAATTATCGCATACCATTTTCAGATAACATATTTCAAAAGAAACGACATATATTTTTATGGAATTCCGACCCTTCATCAAGAAAACAGAGGTGGTTTAAAAAAACGAATGTAGAGAAATAAATTCCCGGGAGTTAAGTCTGCTAAGGTTTTTTATTCTAACATAGCTAGAAATAAATACTTTAGCGGAAGTCTAATTAGCTCTTAGCCGAGATTTATTTAAGATTAGGGAGCACAAGCGGCCCTATTTTCCCCCTTGCGTACGCCCTTGAATTCAAAATATCAAAGTGGGAAAGTTTCCTCATTGGGATTTGTAAAAAAATATTTAAGCTCTATTTTCTGAATATATCGAGAAATATCAGATTGAACGAAATATTCGGTACATACCGTTTGAATTCAGTCAAATTTCACTGACTTTGCACAGACAAGCTGATTGTTGGACTTTGCTAAGTTTATCACGATTTATTTAAAGCAAAATATCGATCTAATTACCGATATTTGTTGCCAATCAGGGCTTAGAGGCCTAATTTATTCCCATTTAGCACGAAAAAAGTGCCACTGTAGCCTTTTTGACGCTTTCTTTAGTATGAAGTATCTAACTGATAATGTAAGTTGTGTAAAAATTTGAAAGAAGGCAGGTTTTTATATTAACTGTAGAAGATAGTGTATGTTCGATTTTGTGACGCCCATACCGATCTGCCCAGATTGGGAAGACAAGAGCAATGCCATGCGCTGCGGATAGGTAAATACTCTGTATAGATCTCCATTTTCAGGCATATGAACAACGAATCGTTTGATACGAAATTTCAAAGAATATTGTTAGTCTTTTTTTGGTCTTTTTGTCGATTGTATAGTTCTTTCACAATTGAATGAGAAACCATACCTTATAGTCACTTAAGGGTAGAGGGGTTTCAGCACTTCATTTATTATTATTTGGTGTTTTTTTTTTTAATTTGAAGTCTTGTATGCCAAATTCTTTCAACCGGAATACAGCTAGTTAAAATATATACGATGATTATTCTGAAAATAAACCAACAAAAAACGTAAATGCTCTCTTTTATCAAAAAACTGCCCGAATATAATGACTGTTTAAATTGACATTCCTCAAAAATGAACGTAATTTTCAATTTACCCCCGAAAACACTTTGAGCTATTAAAACTGCTGCTGTGATGAATGGGGATGGCAAGGAAAAACAAAAAAAAAAAATAATAACGTGAATTAAATTAATTTTTTACCTTTGGTGCGTTGTCGTTTCCAGCCGCCGTCGTCATCATCGTTGTCGTTGTCGCCGCTGTAGTTATTGCTGAATCCTCTGGGGCTTTTAAGCCAACCTCCCCAGTTGACGCTGTCATCGCCCTGTTGGATTCACCCAAATACTCTGCATTATCTGTAGTAGTGCTGTTGGTCGTTGTGTTGGTAGTTCCAGGTTGATCTGATGCCAAAGCCGAATCCTTTTTCGATTTTTCATTCTTCCTCATGAATAACGATGAAAACGATGGCAATCTTTGCGATTTGGCAGCATGTAACTTTGTCTCAGTCTTAATGTCGGCACTCTCTGTGTCGCTACTAGATTTAAAATATTTATGTTTTGTTTGGTTCACCTGTATACATATATGATTTTTTTTTTTGTGTGGTTTGCTTATAATTCTAGGAATAATCCACAAACAAAATAATACACCCAGCAAAATTAAAAAAAAAAAAAACTCTAAGCTACAAAATTTTAAATACACACATAGAATATTCATGTTTCAAAAAAATCAAAGAAAAAACTATTTAAATTAATTAACAACAAAAAAAAAAAACCATCCAACACCATTTTATATTAAAAATTTACATCAAATAAAAATTAAAAAAAAAAAAAAAAAAAACAAAAATATACATCGCAAAGGATCATTATCCAGGGCTCAGTCGTGCATCTGTATGTTGCCTCAGGACAGCGATGAAGACGACTATACGACGATGAGCCATCTTTATATTTTTCAGTATGTTATTTTTGCTCTTCTTCGGGGAAAAAATACAAAATAATTTAATTATAAGGAATAAAAACTGTAAAAATATTACACAAGGATATATTATGGTGGTGGGTGGTGGATTACAGAAATATAGTATTCGAGGGATATACTCGGGTGGCAATTTAATTAATTTTTATGTTTTCCTGTCTGCTAGTATGTCTGCTATTTGTTCATTGCTTTCCTCTGGCACTATTTCATCTGTGATGCTACTGACTTATGTTTTGCCATTTTTTTTTGTGTTCCCCTTGTTTTGCTATATTGTAGGTATAATCTTGAGGCTATTTGTAATCCAGGATCTGGATTTATCTTCTTTTTTTTTTGCGTAGGTATATCCTTTGTTCTTATTGTGTGAGATTAGAATCGAAAAACACATGGCGAGGTAATTAAGTTGAGACCATAATAGCTATGCTATAGTGTATTTGGACGATGTTATTTGTTGTTGTCTGTTATATATGTGGTTTTTCTTTTTGTTGATTTTTAATGTTTTTTTTTTAGTGTTTAAATGGAATATGTGGAATAAGCCATAAAATAATGTAATATATGTACATCGAGTTTAGTATATAAGAGAGGTTTGAAGCGGTTATTTTCAGTGTGGAAGTGTTATACAAAAGATAGAAAGGAGGATTGATTTTTTTTTTGTTGTATTACTATAGCATTTTTCCGATCTTCAAATTATGTAATCAATCAAGTGCGTTTAATCTAGGAAATATCATTAAACACATAGTAAAGAGATTGTTCTTTGAGTGAGTTTTTCTAGCTATCATAGCTAAAAGGACTAATAATTTCCGAAAATATGGATTTTTGGTCTTCTGATAGTGCAACTATTTCAAATTGGTTTGACAAGTATAAATTTAGGACAAAATTTCATCCATTCAAGTTATTTTTTTTACTTGCAAATATATGCAGGTACTATATGAGATTTTGATCAAACTTGACCAAACGATGATAGGGAAGACGAAAAAAGTGGGCCTCGCGAAAACGTCCGTCTGTCTGTTCCACTAAAGCATAAACGGATGGGTTGAATTTCGTTAAACTCTGTACCTGCCTAGCAGGTTTTGGACATTCCCCCCACCCGTTTTTTTCTCTTTTTTTTTGACCAAAACTAACAGTTTGTATCTGTCATACAAAATTTTTTGGACAAAAAAGTAAAACTTATTTTTCTCAAAATCGGCGATACATAATTTTTTTGTGAGAACTCAATAAATTTAAATAGTAATAAGTTGCCGTTTAATAAAAAAAAAAATGCTTCCGAAAAATGGTTATTAATGGTACCTTCCAAAGAACCATTTTTTTGCTTTTCACTTTTCTCCAAAATGGTTCAACTGATTCTGAACAATTTTTTTATGAAGAATTATTGATACATTCTAAATAATATCGTGCACCAAAATTTTCAAAAATTCAACTTGGTAAAAAGCAGGTTTTTAACTTTATCTAGAAGATTTTTGACAAAAAGTATTCTAATACTCAAAAATAACGGTGCCTCCCATACAAATGTTTAAAAACCGTTGAGAAAACTATTTTGTTTCTCAAAAACCACTGCTACGATTTTGATAAAATTTTTGTCGTGTGTTGAAATTAGTACGATCTACCATTTAAAATTTTATATTTTACGTTTATTAACAGTGCCTCTCATAGAACGGTTTCTTTGATTTTCGACTATCTCAATATCTGATAAACCGAAACAAACTAGATTTTTTTATACAGAAGCTTGTAATAACTATAAATAAAAGTGCGTATTAAAATTTTCTAAAAATATGATTTTTGGATTAAAAAAATCAAAATTATTTTTTGAAAATTCGATATTTCGAAAACTGGCAGCAGATTTTTTTGTGAAGTTCAATTTTTAACGCAACATTAATAAATGCTTTAAATTGGCGTACCAATTATTTTTCTCAAAAATGTTGACGAAATTTTATATATAAAAAATTAATTATTTTTAAGACCACTCCTACGATTTTCAAAATTCTTTTCTCATAAATTAAGATTTATATAATAAATCAGATGGTGTACATCGCGTTGGGTTAAAACAGAGTCAAAGTATTTTAATCAATTTCTTTCTAATTTTGTTGATTGAAACCAATTTACCAGTTTAAATAATATGATTTCCTTTCATGCATATTGCATATGTGCAAAACGGGGCTATATTGTTTATTTTTGTATAATCACATAACACTACCTGCAACTAAACTAAGTTTTGGCAAAAGGATAAAATAAAGACTCCCATAGCTAATTTATTTCAGCTATAGAACCACAATGCAAGTTCGTGCGACCCAGTCATGCATATTTTTTAAAATCACTAACCTAGATGTTCCTACCTAAATTTTTTAAATTACCTTTACATTAAAAGAAAAGGTTTCCTTATCTGGAAATAAGTCTACTACTAGGTAAGCTTTAATTCGGTTTTTTTGTAGTTCGTGTCATTGAATCTAATAGACATGTTAAATAACTACTGCATTCCAATAACTTTACAGTTTAATGTCATTCATTCATTTTAAGGCTTTGAGTCATAATGTCTAGTTTGTGTAAGTGAATTATTAATCAAAATTAACACTACGATAATAGACCGATAGCTAGGATTAAGGATTTAGGAATACTGGCCTCATAAGTACATGAATCAAACATTGGTCAGGTAAAGAATTATGTCCATAAAATACGAAACCGCCAATCGTATCCTCCGATTTAGATTTTAATTATTAGTTTTTGATACGGACGAGACTAGAGAACTTGAACTGTGGGCTTGCGATAAACAGCTTTGCGCTGGATAAGATACCTAACGGTTTCTAAAAGTAAATTCTAATTTCTTTCTTCAAATTTGTTTAGAATTCTCAAAAACCGTAAAAACAATTATACAAAATAAAATGCTCTAAGTGATTTTTTTTTTTAAACAAAACTTGCCATGTCAGAGACAATTTTGTTCGTCCTTCGTCTTACTCCAAATTTCCTTAAAAATAAATTTGTATTCACCACTGGTAGCTCGCGTCCCGTCCATGTCCATCTAAACTGATTCAATTTTTTGTAGTAATTATTGCCAACGTCTTTTCTGACTAAAGTTCCCGCCAAAATATTTTTTTTGTTTTGTTTAATGAACAAAGTAATATTACTCATACGCCACAGTAGCCCTCGAACAATAATATGTTTCAAAAACAAATTAATCTTCTAGTGAATTTTAATCACTTTTCGTGAGCCTGCGTATTTTTTTTTTTTTTTTTGTATTTTCTTTGCTTTGACAAATGATCAAAAGGAACTACAAAATTACAAAATATCTTCAAATAATAGAGATTGTTTTGCCTTTTTGCGCTTGTTGGAAACATCATCGAAAATATAAGTTGAATTTCCAGTGCCTGAATTCTATTAGTAAACAGCCCCCCCCTCCCCTTGCCCCATCATCACACAGTGTCTTTGGGAAAATAAATTGTGTAAAATGAGCTCAACATTGCCTTGCATTTTCGCATTTTTTTTTCTTTTTTTTTTATTTTTTTGACAAGTTTCTTTGTCTTCGCAAATATTTTCGTGGAATAATTTTTTTCGTTTCTTTTTTTTTTTTCTGGAAGGAGGAAAGAATAATTAAATATATTCTGGTTTTGACATTCAACTTGTATATTTTCGCAGTAATCGCTCAAAATGACTATCCACGTCTTTGTCGTACAACAGCAAGAATGACAGTCAGACAGTCGCATGAGGCAATAGCCTGTGATGAAAAATATTTTGTTTTCCTTGTATTCAATGTAACTTAACCATTCATCACGTTCCTTGTTTTTTTCCAGTTGCTATCCCCATTCTTTTACTTTGGACTATGACATGGCAATTTTCGCAATGATGTACATAGGTAGATATTAATATTTTAATAATAATGTTTATATATTTTAATTTCTATTCAAAAACTGTTTTAAAAGTAGCTCGAAAACGGCTCGAAAACGGTTCTCAAGATTTTGATTATTTATTGTTCTACAAATAATTTTAATAAACACAAATTTGACACCCTGTATGTATTTCCAATTCCTTTAAATTTATATTCCTAAGGGATTGGGAAAAAAATTGTTAACATTTTGTAAGAAAATTTCATTTTTCGAAACACACCTAAAATGCACAAAGAATAGTTAACAAAAATTGATTTCGAAACAAATATGTATGCCATTTTCCAACCGTTGTATAGTTTCACTACTCTTTTATATGAACAAAGATAAATTGTCATTTACAATATTTTTATTTTGCAGCTATTTTGAGTGTACGATTTTTTTTTAAATTTATATTTTTTGAACAGCGATTTTTTAATCACATTTTTATTTTTATAAAACTATAGAGGGTGAGCGAAAATTAAAGAAAATTGCAAAATGAATCTGTTTTTTTTTTATTTATCAATTTTTGGTACCTTAAAGAATTTTTCGTATGTACCCTTAACCGGCAATTTTAGACTTTTTCAAATCACCTAATAACTCTTGATTATAGGCACATGTATATCTATCACTTAAAATATTTGTTGTACATTCTACCGCATTATCGGCCCGACAACCACTGTTTTCAATTTAACAGGGACATGGTTGTGGATTCTACAACCAAATTGTGATATCTGTTGTTTTTACTAAAAAATTACAACAGAGGTGCTGTTTTTATCACAAACGAATACCATGTCTCTGTTTAATTGAAAACAGTGATTGTCGGGTCAATTATGCAGTAGAATGTAGAACAATAAATGATATTTATTTTGATATATCATACGTTACAATTTTATGTACTGTACATATGCTTTACATAAGCTTCAATTTTTGTTCGCCTGGTATTTTATTGTATTATAAGTTTCGCCCGAACGAAATTTCATTCGCCAAAAAAAAGAAGTGAAAATGACATTACATTCCGCCCGAAATAAATCTTCACAATAAGGGAAATTTTTCGATCATGAAATTTCAGGTGAAACTCACAATAGGCAAAAAGTGAAATTTCAATTTTTCCGGTTGGAATATTGTTCGTTTGAAACTCACAAAAAAGCTGAATAATTAATTTAATTCGAATCGAATAGATGTCCTGCAAAACTTTGCCACGTGCCCGTCTGTGAAAGTTCTTGAAAAAAGTTTATGCTATATATCTAGGTACAAGATTATATAAGTTATACTAACTGATCAGTGATTTTTTAATGAGTAATATTCTTGTTCATTCATAGCTATGTTTATTTATTGTTGTATACTCATTTCTGGGTGTTTTAATAATTATTCTAAAAAGCTTTGAATAGCTACTTTGAGTCTTTTATAACATTTTCTTCTTTACCTTCTTTCTCAGTTCTTTTGAGCTGCTTAGCCCTTAATATAGACATGTTCAGTGGCGTAACTAGAATTTTGCAAGTTAGATCTGGTATTTAGGTTGGGTTGATACAAGAAAAAAGAATCGTATAGGAGGGGTGTCAATTCCCCCTTCAGAGGGGCATTTTTCTAAAATATTAAAAAAAATTGTTACAAAACAAATGTAATACATACTTATAATGCAATGATATACACCTTATGTAAAGCTAGAAGTCTCTTCTTTTATTTTTTCTTTAAAACATAATGTAGTTTCAGTGAACAATTTACAAAAAAAATAATTTTCAAACTCAAAATTTTGAAGAAATTTTTTTTTTTAATTTTGTCCACAATCTGACGTTATTATTCAATGCTTTTACTAATTTCTTTTTTCCAAGGACAAGAGATTTAAGCATCCGGTTTTCGACTAAACATTTATATGAGTATTGAAATTGTAAAACTAAAATAGTAGTTAATTATGCAAAATTTTGAAAAAAAAATTATATAGAATTTTTTTTTCAAAATTTTGAGTTTGAAAATTAATTTTTCAAAAACTGTTCACTAAAAAAACTGTATTTAAAAATAAAATTAAAAAAAAAAAAAACAAAGAATTTTTAGTGTTTGACTTTGAATTGATCACACAATTGAATAGTAAAAATGGAGATATATAACCTTCTTAACAGAGTGAAATTTTGAAAAAAAAAAATCGGATTAAAAATAAAATTAATTTGACAAAAAGTATTGCCTCAAAAAAGTTTTTAAAAAGAATGTTGATAAATTTGAATTATAGCTTTAAGAAAAGTTAAAACGGAATATAGTTAGGGTCGCTGTCGTTTTTGAATAATAATTTCTTTATTTTAAGACTCTTTTTCATAAAATTGCCCCCCTCTACCATACGATTTCTTTTTTGTTTTGTTTTGAACTAGCTCACATACTTTAGGTTTTTGATGCATCTTATGCAAATCACCGTGTAGCCTGTATATCTGCCTTGAAGGAGCATTACACAATTTGTTGCTCTATTCTTTTAAAATGTTTATTTGGAACAGTTTATCAAAATGAGCTTAATATCAAACATTTGAATAGGTATTTTGTATAGTTCTGGGGGGCCAATTGCCCCCTTTGCTTCCCCCGTAGTAACGCCACTGGTCATGTCCCTTTGAAGATGGTAGATTGCCAAAGAAATTTCATTGTTAACGTGTACTGAGTATACTCTGTTTTTTTTTTTATTTATTATTGTGAATATGCATTTTTGTAAATTACTTTATTACTCTTTTCGTTTTTATATACAGTTTCACAAAATTATTCAATCTGCTTTAAAACAAAATGAAATAAGGTGAGGTGAACGCTTGGAAAATATTTTCCACTGTTACTATGTACTTTTTGAACATATCCATTCAAACTCATGAGATTTTCGAAATAACCCACAGATTAGTGGTGAACTGAGAGTGTATTTTTTGCAAAAATTTAGCAAATCTTATAAATCAGCTGATTGGCTCAGTTTGTAGGATAATCGGAATGACCCCCAACGATTCCCATTTTTATAATTGATATAATCTCTGGTGGCAACCGTAAAATACTTAAACAAATATTTTGGCCAATTTTTCATACTTTTGTTTTCCTGAAGGCCATCAGGTCTTCATGCAAAATTTGACAACAAATGCACTAGATTATCCGAAAAATGGATTTTTAAATAAAAACTTATTCAAAGAATTTTCTTTACTTATTTAAAGTATTATTAAAATACGTGTAAGGGGTGTAAAGGGTGTTTTTTTTTAGACGTGTGGTTTTCAAAAAGAAATAAAACGCATATAATTTAATGTTATGGCCAAGAATTTAGCTGCAATGCGTCGGGTCAACCGAACCATTATTTTCGTAATAAACCTGCCTGATTTGCAAACGTTGTTCAGTAGTAAGTCTATTAATTAGGAAATGGCAAACCAAGTTAAGCATACAACTGTTAAAAATATTAACTCCGAAAAAAGTATTACCAGATTGAAACCACACGTCTAAAAAAAACACCCTTTATAATGTGAAACACCTAATCTAATCATCATCAAATACAAATGTATATTCCAATCATATAGCCACATTAACGAATATTTATCAGCTTTAGCAAAACAACCTTTCAAACAATTGATAAACAGGTACATATTTAAGTATTAAGAAGGCGCAGGTTGTCAGACTTTCCTCTCAGTCTATTAGTTTCAATAGCTACCACGAGTGATAAGCATCAGAGTGTCTTAAAATATTCGGATTGCTACAATTACACCAGATTGTTGTGTAACATTTAATCACCAGATTCTATTTCAGCTTCTTCGAGAGTATATAGAGATAACCTGCCCAATAAACACCTCCTTTCCGTTTCTAATTAAGCCTGATCAACATTATTATAATAATATGAACGTATTTCGAATTGACTGATTTGAAAACCTCTTCCACACTGTCTATCACAGTGTAATTTGCATTTAAACTATTATACCAATAAGACGGGGCCTATTAATTAATCCCGAAGTATCTAGAATATCATTAACCTAATCTGCTATTGACTAGCCTTCCATCATAGACTTAGAAACATAAACCATCTGAACTTGTCGTTCATCCTGATGAAAATGGAATTGGATAACGGTATATATCTATGTATAGGCACACCTACACCAAACATAGGTAAACCTATTTGGTGCCTTATAGATTCCAATTGTCTAGTCGAGAGAATGTTATTATGAATTTAACTCCGCACCATCCACCGCACAGCAACACATTTCTGTGAGCTAAATTTAATCATTCGACCGACCACAACAGCCACAAGTCAATCGATTTTCTTGACTTTGGCTTAAATTTCAGTTTTGTGGTAATGAAACATTAAACGTAGCAAATAGCAAATAGCAAGTAGCAAAACCAAAAACTTTCGTCTCTATAAAATGTAAACCAATCTAAAGTGTCACATCATCATGTATTTTGTGGTTTAAAGTTTAGACCTTATCGTTAGTTGTGGGTGGAATTCAAATAGAAAATACTATACCTAATATATTTTCTCAATCTTAAAATCTATATAATCGTATACCTAGATAAAGATACAAAGTATGTTTGTTGAGAAAATTATTTTACCTCGGAGAATTTGTATGACTTTGTGCCATTTTATGAAAACATCTTGACTTTTATTGGTACTTAAGGTTAGGTACACATATTTTAATTAATTTGTTCGCCTGGTAAGCTGTTCGTCATAAATACTATTCCATTGCAACTGCTGACAAAGTTAACACCAACCGTTGGTCGGAGAACATTTTGTCAGGTTAATTTGGTCAGAAAATTGTCACTTGGTTGATTTAAATACCTCGATTTTTTTGTTGACACGGAAACAAAACTTTAGAACAAGTATAAATATTTATTTTATGGACGAAATAAAGGGTGTGGTTTTCAATCTAGCAATACTTTTTTTGGAGTTGGTCTTTTTGACAGCTGTCACTTGATTTATGCGTAGTTTGGTTTGCCATTTCATAATGAATAGATTTACTCTTGAACAACGTTTGCAAATTTATTACCAAAATAATGGTTCGGTTCTGCGTAAAATATTCGATAAAGCTCATTTTTGGTTGATTGAATATGGGTAGGTTAATAAGTAAAATTGTCGTGTTTGAAGTGATCATAATCCACAAGCCATTGTTGAGACACCGTTACATCTTCAAAAGTCACTGTTTGGTGTGCTCTATGGGCAGAGGGAATCATTGGTCAATATTTCTTCAAAAATGAAGCCGGCCATAATGTTAATGTCAATGGGGATCGCTATAGAGCCATGATTAATGACTTTTTCCTGTCTGAAGTAGAGGGTGTTGATGTGGACGACCTTTGGTTCCAACAAGATGGCGCTACATGCCATACAGCCAACGAAACAATCAATTAATTGAAGGAAACTTTTGGTGAGCGCATTATCTGGCGTCGTGGGCCTGTGGCGTGGCCTCCAAGATCGTGCGATTTAACACCGCTGGACTATTTTTTGTGTAGGGTTATGTGAAGTCGCTTGTCTACGCAGATAAACCCGAGACGATTGACGCCTTAGAAGAGAATATTTGGCGCGTAATTGCTGACATACGGCCCCGATTGCTGCAAAAAGTGGTCGAAAATATTGGGCCTCTCGGCTGGAATTCATTCGAGCCAGCCGCCGCGCCCTTGCTTCTTGTCCGAAATCATTTTTCAAACACAATGGCGAACCCTTATCCTTATAATAAAGCTAAATTCATGGCCATAACATTAAATAATATGCGTTTTATATTTTCTTAAAAAGCACACGTCTAAAAAAAACACCCTTTACAAGAGATATGCCAATTTATAACAGTTGTAACAGTTTTTCGCTATTTACAGTAGGCAGGTGTGTCATTATCAACGCGCTTCGCGCGTCTTGAACCAAAAACTCTTGTTGTCCGAAGAATGCCCATTTTTGGAGAGCCTTGGTCCTGCGGGGAGGCATAAAAAAAGTATTTTTACAAACAAAACTGTTATAAATTCGTATGCCTATAGTCATTTCCTTATTTTTTTGAACAATTTTTTCTTCGAATAAAACTGGTACAAGTCCACAAAAAATTTCAAAGATAAAATTTTTACAAACAAACGAATCTATTCCTCACGCTGGCGCTTAGCTGTACTGTCGTGATCACAAGAAACATAATATAGACACGGACATTTTCCACAAAATAAAAACCAATGCTGTACACAATTTTATGTTTTTGTTTGTTTGTTCGTCTTCAGCTTTAATATATAATAAAACATTACTTAACATTGTCTTTCGGAAATTCGCTTCTTACGTTTTAAAATAAATATCATAAAGGTACACTTAAAAAAAAGAATAAAAATAAAAATACACTGGTATATCTAATAAATCTCGTTAAATACATGTATAGAGGTGATCATTGTGTGTTTTTTTTTTTTTTTGTTCATTATGTGTGTTTTTACTGAGTGTATTTGTGTTGTGAGTAGGTGTTAGGGTGTGTTTTTTTTTGTGCTAGAATTCAGTTTCAACTGGTTTTTGTATACGATTCGCTAACAATTTCGCTTGCCTCTCCAGAAGCTCCCTCTGATCCTTTGGTATCCAACGGGTACACCTTGACTCTGGGATGCCTAGCTGATTGCCTCGAGTTAATAGGTCAGCTCCCTGCTGCTGCTGCTGGTCGATTTCATCAGAAGCTGTCGTCGCTGTAGATTGACGTGAGGTTGTGCTATTGCGTCCACCTTTAGAAGGAACTGTGGTTGCATTGTAAACGCCACTCTCCCGATCCGTGGCATATTCAAAGGAGTCATCATCGTTACCGTTACCGTTAACTGCCCCCGTTGAAGCCATTAAGAAGCTGTTTCTTTGACGGCCGCCATTCATGTTGTTTTGATTACCATTGCTGGTGGCATTTTTGTTGCCATCGCCATTGTTGTTATTGCCACTGACAATAGTGACCCCATTTGGCATGGTCGCAGAGTTGATGTTTGATTCGAGGAGGGCAACATTTGGTCCTGGTTGTTGGGTAGAACCATCATCGTGTCTAAACGATTTATTATTGGCATGAATGAGAGTAAATAGAGGAAAATGTTTGCAACAATAGAAGAAAGAGGAAGTTTATGTAGCTAAGTCGATTTAATTTTTTTTTTATTTTTACTCATATTTTTTGGTGGAGTGTGGCTAATGCTTAAGAATTTACATTTTGATGCCATTTTTTTTCTAAGATTTTGAAGTAAGGAAATAGTGAGATTTGTTTATATGATAATGATGCTGCATTCGTTGGGATGTATTTTATTTATGTGTGTGCATACAGTTTCTAACATTTTTTTTTTTTTTTTTTATGGAAATGTGTTGACGTCATTTCTATCAATGCGTTATGGTTCGGAATTTTTATATTTGTTGACGATAATTTTTATTTTATGATACCAATTGCAAATTAACCATATGATTCAATGTTGTTAGTAAAAAAATATAAACTAATGAAAAATATTATGTAGGCCATAAGAAATTTACAAAATGAAATGGAATCAAAACACATGCAGTTTTTTTTTTTTTAAGTATTTACAGAGAAATCAAATGTTAAGCTTACTACTCTATATTGAGCATTAAGAAACAACATAGGTGCAGCGACTTATAAAGCGATGTTGGTACTTACGTTTCACTGGTTGGAGATCTGGATTTTTTCCCTGAAAACAAATGATAAATTTAATTTTAGCAAAATAAAACATTAATTATGACCATTTCAAAAATTGTTAAAAATGTTGCTGCTATTAAAAGTGTATTAAGTACGATTTACAGACAGTCAATTATTATGAAACAGTTGCTGTTGTTGTCACCAGTAAATCAGAAAAAAACACGGTTCACCAAGCAACCACTTTGACAGGGAAAGTCGACCAACATTGGTGATTGATATTAGTCAAAGAAAAAAAACGAACAAAATACAAGTTACTTCTAGAAAAAATGTTCGAAAAAATTGCTTTCAAAGTCAAAGTTAGGAAACAAAAGAGAGAATAATTTTTTTAATTGATTTTTTTGCTAAATTGTGAAACTAAGGCCCAGTTTTTCAGTGGTTAGTTAAACCACAGTTAACTCACCAAATTTGATGAGTAACCTAGGGTTTAACTTTAATCTCGCGCTGAAAAACTGGATTTAAGTAATAAATTGGCTTTCATTGTTTTACTGCTTTTATTATTTTTTTTTTATCGAAAACTGAAAACCAGATGGGTGTAATTAAAAATTACGAAAATTACCTTTTTATTGGATTTTTTGTTGGGTATTTACGTAATTATACTTTAGGATTAATAATAATATTAATAAAGTTTGTTTTTTTAACGTTATGACCAAGAATTTAGCTTTATTATAAAGATAAGGGTTTGCCATTATGTTTTATAAATGATTTTGGGCAAGTGGCCGCCGCGGCTGGCTCGAATAAATTCCAGCCGAGAGGCCCAATTTTCGACCACTTTTTGTAGCAATTGGGGTCGTATGTCAGTAATTACGTGCCGAATATTCTCTTCGAAGGCGTCAATCGTCTCGGATTTATCTACGTAGACAAGCGACTTCACATAACCCTACAAAAAAAAATAGTCCAGCGGTGTTAAATCGCACGTTCTTGAAAGCCACACAGGGCCACGACGCGAGATAATGCGCTCACCAAAAGTTTGCTTCAATAAATTGATTGTTTCGTTGGCTGTATGGCATGTAGCGCCGCCGTCTTGTTCGAACCAAACGTCATCCACATCAACATCCTCCAATTCAAGCAGGAAAAAGTCATTAATTATGGTTCTATAGCGTTCCCTATTGACTGTTACATTATGGCTGGCTTCATTTTTGAAGAAATATGGACCAATGACTCCCTCTGCCCATAGACCACACCAAACAGAGACTGTTTGAGGATGTAACGGCGTCTCAATCTCAACAATGGCTTGTGGATTATGATCACTCCAAATACGAAAATATTACTTATTAACATACCCATTCAACCAAAAATGAGCTTCATCGCTGAACCAAATTTTCTTGTCAAGATCGGGATCCGTGGCCATCTCCTTTTGGAGTAAGTTGTTCAGGAGTAAGTCTATTCATTATGAAATGGCAAACCAAACTGAGCACGCCGAAAAAGTGTTGCCAGATTGAAAACCACACGTCTTAAAAAAAAACACTCGTTATAAGAATAAAAATAAATCCTTTTAAAAGCCGGCGACTGTATAGTTTTCTCAAACAACTGTACTTTTCGGGTTTCATGAATTCAAAGGATTTTAACTATAACTAAAGGGTCCACCAAATAACTTTTTCTTTTTGAAAATGGCGCAAAACATCGAGTGTAGCTTCGGCAGTGTGGCACGTAGCGCCGTCCTGTTGAAACCAAATGTTGCCAATATTTTTGTGAACAAAAATTCGTTCAACATGGCCCGATAACGATCGCCATTGACTGTAACGGCCACTCCTTGCTCATTTTCGAAAAATGGCCCAATTATGCCTTTGGACCAAAATCCTCACCCAACAGTGACTCGTTTTGGGTGTATCGGCTTTTCAATGTATGCGTGCGGGTTTTCTGTTCCCCAAATGCGACAATTTTGCTTGTTTAATACCCGCCAAGATCAAAATAAGCTTCATCTGAAAAGATGATTTTTTTGGCAAAATCGGCATCTTCTCTAAGCCGATCGCAGGCCCACTTAGCGAAGCGTATACACAACCATATTCGTTCAGCGGAAGGATTAAACTAATTATCTGTCAAATTAGACATTAGCTAAGTGTTACCATTCACGAAATAAGCACTAGTTGAAAAAAAAAAACCTAAGATGGCGGACCTTTTATAATGTACCCAAAAGGTACTCTGTAACGATCATGGAACTCCGTCGCTCCGCCAAGGGTATGTTGAGTAGCCAGGCGCTAATATCAGACAAAAGAACTAGGGAAGCTTCACGGGTTCAAAGGATTCAATAATTCTTTAACTTCAGCAGGCATAACCAAAAATAAATATCTAATAAGTAGGTTTCGTAACTTTCAATTTCCGTGAAAACCAATACAACTAGAATCACTTGGTTTTCAATATTTGATTGAAAACTATAAGGAGCAGTGAATAAAAAGAAATTCAGTACCTTATTTCAAAATTTCCAAAAATAATCAGTATACAAATTTTTTTAAAAGTTTTCTTTTCAAAAATTTTGAGTTTGGAAGAAATTTTTTGAAAACTATTGAAAGAAATGACTTCATTTAAAAAGTTAATAAAAGAACAGATTTTTATCTTTAAAAAAAGATGTTAACTGTTTTACTTTTTGTAATTTCAAGTAGTATTTTAGAAATTTGCCCTCCCCTCCCGCTCCCGCTCCCACAAGATTCAGTTCTTATCTTTCGCCGCCTTAGTTATTGTACTTTCCCCTTTTCATTGGCTATAGAATTCTACGAATCTCTCTATCGAGTCGAAAGTTACCTACTAATTATTTAAAAAATTTAGTTGCTATAATTTTTTTTTTAAATTAAGTTAAGTCAAGAAAAGCTAAAGTTATCAACAACAAAAAAAATGCTTCTTATGAAACGAGGAATATACGAACAGGTTCAAAATAAAATTTAAAATGACAAAGCCTCAAAAATATCTATTATCGACACGCGTGAGTCTCGAAAACCTAGCGTTAAATTTTTCGAATAGCCCTCTTTCAGATATAAAAAGCAGCATTTATTTCCGTGGTTTGTAAACCTGTCTGAGTATCATAACGGGGCCATATTTTTGTATGACTTTTAAAATAGGGCTATTTTTCGTACAGAAATGATTTTACTTTCAAAAAGGAGCTATACACACTTAAAAAATATAGCAGAATTATTTTCAAAACAGAGCTTAACAATTTTTGGGGCAAAAATTAATAAAAATGACGCTAAAATGTACGAAAGTGCATATTCATAAACGAAAGTGGTTTTGGAGCTTTTTAAGAATTTTGAGTGAATTGCCGTTTATAACCAAATAAAATAAACACCAATATTAATAAAATTTGTTTGAAGAGCACCCTATAGCCTTATGAATTGAATATTTTTAGTTTATAAGTCATCTACTAGTAGCAAATACTAAATGTTTTTTTTTTTTTTTTTATTGAAAAATTCGCAGCCCTGATGTCACGGTTTTTTGAATTTTGTAAGAAAATATGTTTAGTATGATACTAGTTAAAAAGTATTTAAGACTAAGAACTTTTTATCAAATAGCTTTTAAGTTAGTAAAGTATTAACATCAGGCTATTTAAAATTTTGCACCAATAGTTTTAATCCTCAGTAATTTATTTATTTCATGAAAGTGATAGAAATGAAATAATTTTAGACTGAGAATTAAAAAGGCTTTTTTTGATATTAATAAAGGGAATATAAGTATTTTTTGTTATAAGAACTTGATGTTTTACTTAATTTTTTTTTTTCAAATGAGAACTTTATTTAATTTTTATCTTCAAAAGGAATTATAATTTTTTTAGTACCTAAATGGGGCTAAAAAATGAAATGGTTCCTTTAAAAAATATAACGAGATATCCTTATATTTGTTTCTTCTGTTTGCTTAAGCTTTAGAAAATGTATTCCCAAGTCATGTTCAATTTATTTTGTTAAGATATATCACGTACGGTTTGTCATTTATCAGCGTTTAATATTTCCGTTCGATAGGCTCGTTTTGAAAATTAATGTAATTTAGGTGGGGGCAAAACCCCCATTTATTCGGCTTAATGCAAGCTTAATCTAACTTAAAACTAAGGACTTAATCTAACTTAAAAATTACGAAGCTTAAAGCTAAGATAGGGATGTGTTGGGGGAAGGATTGAGTAAACGGAGTTTAAGACTGGAGTTGCTTAGGTTAAAGTCGAAAAAGTTTGCGTTCGAATTAGTACTTTGCAACATTCGAGTTAAAGGCTCGTTGGAGCCATATGAGGTGCGGAGGGTAGGCAAGTAGAAGAGGAGAGGGTTTCTTAAATTTCGGGGGTTAGTGTTGAAAAAGATAGAATTGTAAAGAGTTTGGCAGTCAACAGAACCAGATAGGAGACGGTGAATGAATAGAATGTCAGCTATTTCTCTTCGTTTCTCGAGTGAAATCAGGTTAATTAATTGTAAGCGATCACGTTAAGGTGGTAGGATTAAAGGATCGTTCCAAGGAAGGCCTCTAAGAGCAAATCGAAGGAATCGGGGTAGAATGCTCTCAATTCTTGATATATGAATATCTTGATAAGGCGATCATGCTTGACAAGCGTATTCGAGAAGGGGTCGAACAAATGTTATGTACAGCGACCTTGTTACATAGGGGTTGGAGAATTCCTTGGACCACCTTTTGACAAAGCCAAGAGCTGAGTTGGCTTTCAGAATTATGTCATCTATATGTGCAAGGAAATTAAGTTCCTGGTCACATAGGAGGCCAAGATCGCGAATGGACTCTACGATTGAGATGGGTTGGTTATGAAAGAAGTAGATACGAGGAGGAGATTTGATGCGTTTACGCGAAAAGGTGATTGATTGGCATTTGTTAGTATTAAGCTATAAGCTATTTTTGAGACACCAGACTGAAAATTTATCGAGGTCTTGTTGTATAAGCGTTGTGTCGCGTGACAATGAAATGGTCTTGAAAAACTTCGCATCGTCGGCATAAAGTGAGATAAAGGAATATTTGATTACCATTTCGATATCGTTAATAGTAAGAATAAAAAGAAGGGGACCCAAATGGCTGCCTTGGGGAACGCCGGAGGTAGCAAGGAAACGATTCGAAAGGGCCGATCTGAAGCGCACGCTGTAGTAACGGTTCTCTAAGTAAGAAGATATCCAATTCAAGAATAAAGGTTCAAAGCCGAGAGAGGACAATTTGAAGAGTATAAGTCTATGCGAAATTTTATCAAAGGCCTTACTGAAATCTGTGGAAATAACGTCGACTTCATTTCCATTCTCTAAAGCGTAGTGGGTAAAAGATACAAATTCGACAAGATTAGTGGTTGTAAATCTACATTTAAGGAAACCGTGTTGTCTGGGGGAAATGAGTCTATACAGCGAAAGCTTATAAGTTCATACAAAATACTTTCAAAAATTTTAGGAATATATGAAAGTTTAGCGATGGGGCGATAGTTTTTGACATCAGATTTTGGACCTTTTTTGTGAATTGGGGTAACAAAAGAGGTTTTCCATATCTTAGGATATTTCCCTTGAGATAGAGATAAACTAAAGGAGCATTTTTTTAGAAATATGGCAGGGATACCTTCAGGGCCAGGAAGAAATTCATCGTTAAGTTGAGATAACTTATTTTGGATGAGATTAGGGTCGATGTAATCAGGAAGAAATGGACCAAGAGTAAAGTTCGGCAAATAATCAAAATACGCAGAATCAGGTACAAAAGAGTCGTCGGTAAAGGATTGCTTGAAAAAACATATATTTCTTTGAATATTGTTTTTAAAACTACATGTTAGCTTTCATTAAAATAAACAAAGGATTATGGATTAAAGAGGTTGCACTGCTTTCATTAACACTCAATCATCAACTTTTCATCAAACAACGAGTCAACACATTTTTTGTTTAATCCATGAAGATTCAGTCAAATATTGAAAGGTATTTCCTTACTTTTTGAAGAATATTTTGGTCAGTGTGTCCATAATAATTACTTATTATTGAGAAACAAATTATTTTTTTTTTATTATTTTTTAATATAAAACATATTTATTTCACATTATAACCTTAATTATCTTTACAATTTGTAAACCTAACTAGATAAACAAAATTGAAAAAAAAAAATAAAAATACATAAAAGTCTTGTGCATTTAGATTTTCAGCAAAATTGTATCTTAATTCCATGCAATATTCAATTTTTAATTCATTAAAAAATAAAGGCAGATTTAATAATGTTTTAAAATGTTTACTAGGTAATTATTATAATATTAAAAGTTAAAGTTATATTTTTACAAAATGTCCTTTAACTTTTTATTTTAATTTATTTATACAAAAAACTCTTAATCTATACAATCTATAGGTACTTAAATATAAATTAAGTGAAAAAAAAAAATATATATATATTATAAAACTTTTAAAGATAATAATTATTATTATTATTAATTTTAATATATATTTATTGAGATTTAAGTATATTATTTATAATATTTAAAAAGTTGAATATTATTTTTGTAAAAAGTAAATTAGTTTAATAAATTACCGACTATAAATATCTTATTTGTTTTTGCGATTCGAGATAGTAAGTTCGAGATTTTAAAATATTAAATTTTTAATATTTATGTTCTGAATTTATTTGTATATTAATTTTTTTTACGAAAATTTGTTTTTGTTTAACTTAAAGTAAATTATTTGTATTTATATGAAAGATTTTGTATAAAAAAACATATTACAAAAGGACGGTAAACTGTTGCAGGAATGCTGCTTTTCTTTTGAACTTAATTTTAACTTTTTATGTTATGAAACTTTTTTTTTAATATTTTATTTTTAAGTTATAATGGATGTTAAGGTTAAAAAAATTGAATATTATTGAGCTTAAGTGATGGTGGTTTTGATGGTTGTTTTGATGGTTTTTTTTGTAGTTTTTTTTTTTTTTCAGTGAAAGAAAGAAATTGTGGTAAGTATTTTCTAAAACATAGACCCGTATTCACATACAAATCATGAATAATTCTAATATTAAATTTTAATTAAAATTTAGCTTTTCTATTTAATTTGGCATGAAACTTTATTCGAAAGCATTAAGAAATGGCAGTATGTCCCGTAAACTATGGATAACTTTGTAACTAGAAGGTTACGTATAGTTTGTGTTTAAATTGAGTTCCATATTTCGAAAACGAAATACGAATAATTTTCGAAAATATAAAATATTCATTTCGAGATGGTGGTTGAGAGTTGTCCAGTCTCTAGAATTCTTAAATTCTCTTTGTAATGGCAGTAAGTGAGCCCAGTTTACGGTAAACTTAGATAAAGAATAAAAGTTAGAAAGGGAAGACGTTTTGTGAAATCGTTGTTCAGTTGTTCAAATTGTATGAAGATGAGGAGGTCACTTAGAATCCCTAAAATCGTTTTACAAAATTCGTTTATGACAAAAGCAGTGTTTTTGTCGGAAATATTTAAATCATATTAAAAGAAGCATTGAAGTAAAAAGATGCAAAATTATACAAATAGGATAGTAAGGCTTTTTGTTTGTGTTTAGACTTGTTGTGGTAGTGGATTTGCCAATTTAATAATATTAAATTCACACGTTTTTTTAATTCAGAACAGTCAGTTTTTCATTGTGCAGTCATTTGATTAAAAAGTCATATTTTATAAGCCTTTCGACTTTTTTTTTTTAATTTACAGTCAACAGTGATTTTGAATTTTCTGACTTTGAAGTTAATTTAAAAAAATTGACTGCAGTTAAATTGAATCTTTTAATTTTAGTATTTTTTGGCAATCAGCAAGTCTTTTGACTGCACTCTCTCTAAACAGTAAGTCAATTTGACTACTTTCAAACAATTAGAAGATTGAAATAATCATTTCATTATTATTCATTTACTGATTTCATGTTAAATATCGTATTTTAATTTTAAATTAAAAATGTCAACAAATGTTTTGTTTAAAAACCAAAAAACAGTCAATTGATTTGCTGTTAAAAGATTGATTGTTGTTGAATGACAAAAATTACTTGGATAGTACTGCAGTAAATTTACTTCTATTCATTTGACTGCTTTAATTTACTGCCTCAACTCAAAATATTAAAAATGACTGCTGACTATATTTTACTGCTTTAATTTACTGCCACAAGTCAGAATATTCAATGTGACCGCTGACTGTAATTTCTTTCAATTTAAAGTACTAATTGAAAGGTCTAGTCAAATGAGTGACGTGATTTTACTGCGACTGCAGTCTTAAATTGACTGCAATCTTTAATTTAAAAATGATTATAAAATAGAAAATGGCAGTGTATTTTATAAAAGACAGCAAGTTGTAAAGTTTCATTGATGTTCATTGAAGTTCATTGATATTTTTGATTTGCGAGTAAATTAGAAAAAAATTTTACTTTGTTGGAGAGATTCTTATTGACATTTTAAGCTTATCTTAAAAAGTAGACCCTTTAAATTTGAATCACTGTTTTTGATTTTGTGGTGTTTAAGAGGAGCAATTTAGTCTTTTGTAAATATTTCGAAAACAATGATATGTTTTATCAAACGTGTGCAAACCATTTAAATATCAATTATTTCCTGAAATGTTGGTACTTATTTCCACATTACTGCGGTGATCCATATCTAAAGGCCGGATTCGTGGAAGTCTATTGCTCCTACCGAAAAAAAGTGTTATATGTTTTGTATTGTGAATAATCTTTTAAGATACATTTTTTGCTTTGATATTTACCAAAGAATTGACAGCTTCGGCGAGCAATTTTCAATATAACTAAATTTTCCCCCCTTCACCTCAACATACCAAATTTGCGGTGGTCCAAATTCAGGCATATTTTTAGGGAATTTTGTACACATATAAATTAAACTCCCCGCCGAAATTCAGGTTTGTCGGAATCTTATCGAAGTGAAAGGCTAATTTTCCTGTGTTATCATAGAATTCTTCAATCTTGTTTAACTCATATAAGTAAATTCTTTGCTTTCCAGACGTTAAATTAAAGACTTTTGAAAGAAAGATAACCATTTAATTCAAATGAAAAGTTCAAATAGTTGACAAACAAAAGGATTTAGTTTCGAAAACGAAATAAAGAACTTTCACACTAAATTTAAGTCTTTTCGTCAACCTCAAGACGGGAATGTAAGGTTTTTTTTTGCACTAAAATTATCAATCAATAAAAATTTCCTCTGGTAAGAATGCGTATACAGAACTATTCTCGTCTATTTAGCCTTCCAATTGATTGATGAAAGAATAAAAAGAAAAATCTGCTTCCTTACCACAACTGCATTTCCTCCACTAACTGTCCCTTTTGGGATTCATAAAATTCAAAAAAAAAAAAATGATGATTTACTTGATGTTTTATGAGATTCTTCCGTTTAGACATAAAAAAAAAATAAAAGATTGTGACAGATTACAAAATATTAAAGTACATATTGTGCGTGTATTCTAAAAGTACAGATAAATACAAAAGAAAAGAAAAGAAAAGAAAAGAAAAAAAAAACAAACAAACAATAAACTTTACAGCATTCACAACACATGATCCGTTCGGAAAGATATTATATCTGCATTCATTCTTAATTTTATAGAGTTTTTTTTTATGAATTGTGAAGTAAAAAGTAACAAAAAAAAATAGTAAAAAAATGAGATTTTTTGTTTTTGTATCTTTAAGGATTCTTAAATTTTAAATTTTTGTTTCGAACAGAAGAACAAGTTGTTAGTAAAATAAAAAAAAAAAAATACAAATACAAAAAAAAATTTCTTTTTCAAAGAAGAATGTCCTGCGAAATTGGCACAATGACAAAATCTTCCGTCCTTATTAGACGGGTGTATTCGATTTTAAATCGCTACCGCCATTATGATGTCCATTAGTGTTTTTAGTATTTTTCAAATCGGCCTTCTTTTGTGCTTCCAGCTTATCGGTGACGGGTGGAGTTACTTCTTCCGATTGGGGTGTTGTATCGATGTGTTGGTCGCCCTCGAAATCACGTCCCTCGAAATCGTCATTGTGGTGCGGATTGATTTGAGCCTCAGAATCTGGTCCAATGTCAGTGTTCAATGTTGCTCCTGTAACAACAACAACAAGAACTAACTTTAGATAACGATTTTTTTAAGGAAGTGGGTTGGTTTTAATTTTTTTTTTTTTGAATTTTTGTTTAATATAAATGTTGGGATTTGAAGGAATATTTCTTATGAAAAATTGTAAATAATAAATGTTTTTATTTCAATTAGGTATACGAATTTAAGATTTGCAGCAATGCACATTGTATTTTCCAACTTATAATTTTTAGCTCTTGTCGTTGTTGTTAATTAGGGGAAACATTGAGAGAAATAATGTAAACTCTTTACAAAATTTATTGTAGGACAATGTTTTTTTTTTGTTTAAATAATATTATTTGGTGTAGGTAAGATTCAAGTGTATTTTATAAAATTAAAACAAACAAAATACGAACAAAACACAAGAGGACAAACATTATTAACATTGAAAATAAAACATGCATTGTGATTTTAGTAGATGTTTTTTTTTTTTTTTTTTGTTAGTGTATTACGTATCTATAAAAATTAAGAAAAGACTGTGGTTCGAGAGTGCAAAAATGTGTGTGTTGATGAAAAGGTGAAAATAAGAATAAATCACTATGAGTGATGGTTGGTAGAATTTGTACTATCGGTGAATAAAAGGCTTAAATATTAATTATTATCGTAAAAGGTAAGGCTCAAATATTGGCATAACTATAGCTACAACTCTAAGTAATGTAGGGTCAAAGGGGGTAATTTTAAACTAGGGTAAAACAACACTTTGTACTCCATAACAGAATTATCCTTTGAACGTCATTATATTTCCGTTGTTCTGAGTGGTAAAAATCATCATCCGTCAATAGGTTATGCCACATTTAAACGAGTGACAAATTGGCATTATTTCTTTCGTCATCATGCCATTAATGACATAATCGTATAAATGACACAAAACTTAGAATAATTTTTCTCATAAAAATAATGTGTTCTGGTACAAAATGAAGCCAAATGGAAGCTTGCTTGGGGTGTGCGTTTATCTGTGGAGGGAATATAATATTGCCTATGTATGTAAAGATCTGTTTGCGGCATATTGCTACTCTCAACGCTATTGATCGAGTCCGCGTTGCGTTTGTTTAAGCATTAAGTGTCAGATAGTCGCCATATTCGCGAACATAATGACCAAGTGCAAGTGACGTTTAATTTTACCACTATCCGAGTACGAATATCGTGTGAATATTGTGCTGACGTGCAAATAATGACAGTACAGAATAAAATATGAATAAATTGACTTCGTGTAAGTCTAATGGGGCAAAATTGTAAGCATCCTCTTGTGAAAGAATTACCATGATGCTACTTAACAGTTTCGTAATTAAAATTAAATTAACTTTTACTTATTATTATAGGCTCAGAAGCCCATTGTAAATGATTTAATTGAAATAAAATGAAATGAAAAAAGGGCTTCTTAGTTTTAAAGAATTTTTAACTAGAATCATACTATGTAAGTCTATTGTTTTAAAATAAACCTCTACTGAACACACCTAAAACAGTCACAGTTCTTGCAGAAAAGTAAACAAACACACCTTCTTCACTTTTGTTATATATATGGAGAAATAGTAAAGGGTGTTTTTTGAAGAAGAAATAAAACGCACATAATTTAATGTAATGTCCAAGAAATTAGCTTAATTATAAAGATAAGGGTTCGCCATTATGTTTTAGAAATGATTTCAGGGAATTGGCCGCCGCGGCACGCTCGAATAAATTCCAGCCGATAGGCCCAAACTTTCGACCACTTTTTGCAGCAATTGGGGCCGTATGTCAGCTATAACGCGCCGAATATTCTCTTCCAAGGCGTTAATAGTCTCGGGCTTATCTGCGTTGATAAGCGACTTCACATAACCCCACAAAAAATAGTCTAGCGGTGTTGATATTGGAGGCCACGCCACAGGCCCACGGCGCGAGATAATGCGCTCACCAAAAGTTTCCTTCCATAAATTGATTGTTTCATTGGCTGTATGGCATGTAGAGCCGTCTTGTTGGAAAGAAATGTCGTCTACATCAACATCCTCCAATTCAGGCACGAAGAAGTCATTAATCATGGCTCTATGGCTTTCCCCATTGACTGGCCGGCTTCATTTTTGAAGAAATATGGACCAATGATTCCCTCTGCCCATAGAGCACACTTAACAGTGACTTTTTGAGGACGTTACGGCGTCTTAACAATGGCTTGAGGATTATCTACACTCCAAATGTGGTAGTTTTGCTTATTGACGTAGCCATTCATCCAAAAATGAGCTTCATCGCTGAAAAAAATTGTCTTGTGAAAATCGGAATCAACAACGATCTCGTTTCGAGCCCATTTTGCACGATTTGCAAATGTTGTTCAGGAGTAAGTCTATTTATCATAAAATGGCAAACCAAACTGAGCATAAGTCAAGTGACAGCCGTCAAAACGACCACCTCCGAAAAAACTATTGCCAGATTGAAAACCACACGTCTAAAAAAACACCCTGTACTTAGATGATGGTTTTGGTGCTAGCATTTTTTTTTTAATTTAGCGATTTACAAGAATTATATCAGTTTGACAGGTTCTTATAGGATAAGGTGATTATAACGGGTGATTTTTTAGCTGGTTTGGTTTTGGCAACACTGGTTTTGACAGCTGACGTGTGTTTAGTACCTTGTGTCACTGTCAAACAGCTTCAGTTTGGTTTGCAATTTAACCATGGATCGTCTTACAAATGAACAACGCTTGCAAATTATTGAATTTTACTATCAAAATTCGTGCTCGGTTCGAAATGTTCATCGCGCGCTGCTTGTGTTCAGCGATGAGGCTCATTTTTGGTTGAATGGGTACGTAAATAAGCAAAATTGCCGCATTTGGAGTGAATATCAGCCAGAAGCATTGCAACAGCTACCAATGCATCCCGAAAAAGCCACTGTTTGGTGCGGTTTAAGGGCCGGCGGCATTATTGGGCCTATTTCTTCAAAGATGATGCGAATCGCAGCGTTACTGTCAATGGTGAACGCTACCGAGCCATGATAACAAACTTTTTTTTGCCCGAAATGGAAGTTCTTGACTTGCATGATATGTGGTTTCAACAAGACGGTGCCACATGCCACACAGCACGCGAAACAATGGCGCAATTGCGAGGCGAGTTTGGTGAACAGTTAATTTCACGTTTCGGGCCGGTCAATTGGCCGCCTAGATCGTGCGATTTGACACCATTAGATTATTTTTTGTGGGGGTATGTCAAAGTTAATGTCTATAGGGACAAGCCCGCTTCGATTGACGCACTGGAAGCCAACATCCATGCATTCATTCGTGAGATACCGGCCGATATGTGTGAAAGAGTATGCCAAAGTTGGACTCAGCGGATGGGCTACCTGAGACGCAGCCGCGGTCAACATTTGCATGAAATTATCTTTAAACATTAAATTGCAAGGTTCAAACTATCGATTCAAATAAATATTTCATTCATTTTTTCGAATTTTTTGTGTTTTTTTTTAAAAAAAAGTTCTAAACCTCTTAAAAAATCACCCATTAGGATTGATAGGTGATTATAGGATGGCCTTAGGGATAAATAATTTTTTTTTTTAGGGTGAAATGGGGTACACACAGTTGGTAACCGACCTTAACATTCTTTATGAGTTTAAAAGGTTATACTTAGGGGATTGCTTTTGGGCAAAACCTTTTTAAATAAAATAAGCTAATTTTGTGCTGAAAAGTGGTAAAACAAACAAATGGTATCCAATTTCAAAAATTCTTTTTGTGTTTTAAAAGTTATGTGATGGGCTTAAGGGATCGATTAAGGATGATACATTTTTCAAAATTTGTCCATGGTAGGTATTGAAAATTTTTAAAAATGAAAGAAATGGCAGTATTATTTTTAGGATGTTCCCATCCTGATTTAAACTTGGTTTTCTATCTGCAGTGGAATTATTGCCCTTCAATAAGAAAGTTTTCATTCAAAGAAAATGATTTTGTTTTTGTTTTAATTTACCCACAATTGACTAACTGCTTTTGAATTTGTCAGGTGAAAGGGGTTAAAATTAATTTTTATATAAATATGTGTCTCAAGAATTTTCAGGTTATTTGGAGGAAATTTACGACTTAAATTGAAGCTCATAAAATTCTTCACGAAAAAAGAATCTAAAGTTTTTTTTTGTAAGAGCAATAGATTTTGCGAAAAAGTGCGCAAACGGAACATTGCAACACCACCGCGCTGTAAAGTACTTGCAGGGCACTTGCGAACATGTTTCCCAAAATCTTTCCCTTTTCACAACATTAAATTAAAATTAAAGCTGGTTTTTAAGAAATGAAAAGAAACATAGAAATAAAGCTCTCCACCAAGGTGAAAGTTCAATTTTCCAGGACTACGATTTTGTTAGGCAAACAAAAATGAATGTAAGTTATACATTTGAGTTTGAAGAGGAAATAATTTTTGTTTTACTTTTGTAAAGTTTTAAATCATAGAATTCCAAAAATAATTTTCCTCGAAAGGTGCACAAATTTAATGCCTAGGAAGTAGTCTTAAATTATTGTCCTTCGTCGCGCTGCGGCTGCTCTGCCAACTTTCATTTACTTAGCGCAACTCTCATTAAACTTTCTATTTTAAAATTCTTCCTCCTTTGCCTTCTTTTTCATATCGAAGCTTCTTTTAAACACTTTCCCTTGAAATAAATTTTTAATTGGATTACAAGGACGAAACGCAATCGAGAAGAGAGCTTCTCCATCTCCGTCTCGGTCTCCGTTCCTCTATACTATTATACTCTCAATATGAGAAAGAGAACTTTTAAATTAAATTCTAATAGGATTAGTAAAACATAATTTAAACATTTTTAATCCTGCAGAAAGAATTACACAAACAGCTGTTCCTTAGATTGAGATTACAGTGCAGGCAGAGGGTTCAAATTCGAATATTCTGAAATCGCCATCCTTTAGCATCCTGAATAACGACGATGAAGTTCATTTTGCGGTAATTTTAATGATATCTGATGTCAAATTTGCATGTGAACTTTCTCTTCTGTATAATATTGCTGAATCAAGAAAATATAAATCACTCCCATGTGACATTGTGAGCTTTGCTTAAGATTCATATTGCTCTCTCAGCCTGACTATGAGTTGTGACAAAAATAATTTTAAATTCGCGAAATTCGTTTTTGTGATGTGCAAGCTAGGTTAAAGGACTTCTTTGGAATTTACCCGGGAAAAAAACCCGACTGTGATTTTAAAGGACGATAGCGAGTAGCGACTGTGGGAGAGGGCTAGTGATGTAATCATATTATTTTATATCATTCTAACTATGAAATATCGTCCGAACGCATTTGATGAGTTGCATTTGGTTTTTGCGCACCCAATGGCAAGGACGTCGACAAACGAGAACTATACGACAAAGTCATAATAAGGATTCATGGATTTCGAGAAAGATTAATATTTCAAACTGAGGGCAAGAGAGGGAGAAAGAGTGAGATGGTTTTCGTTTCAGAGCCAAATTATGGCAAATAAGTACTCGCAGTTCGTCGGCATGGTTTCTGTTTTTGCTGTATATTTAGTTACTGGGAATTTCAAGGAGTTCATGAAGTTTTTTTTTTTGTTTGTTTTAGTGAAACTACTTTTGGCTCTTTGGATGGCAAGCACACAACGCTCGCTGCGGTGTCACCACAAGCTGGTGGTACATAAACTTAATCCACGAAATTGTGATTAAAGTAAAAGTATTAATTACAGAAATTCAGAAGTGGGATTTGTTTATCACAGCAGCTTCGGAAGGTGTGGAGGTAGAAAAAACTAGCAACCAGAGTACAGGTCAATGACAGGGATTTATGGATTTCGGAATAAAAATAAATTGTAATTTGAATGCAGAATAGCGTAAGAAATCGGGAGTAAAACATTTCTCAAGACAGAGTTGACACTGCAACAAATTATGCTCAGGAATTTTCTTGCAAATTGTTATTTTGTAAAAAAGTATTTATTTTTTTTGGATGGCGGAATGCAAACAGATATTTTTTGCATAAGCTGGTGTGCTAGAAGCGTCAATTAGTCCATTAGATTCTTGAAAATTACTGTCCCATTTGATTTTTGAGGTTTTAACTGCAACTTGTTTTGGAGTGTGGGTTAAAAAGTTTGATCGAAGTTATATATATCCCAGCTTACACCAGCTGTGCTTTTTTGCAAGCCCCAAGGGATTTGGTTGAAAAAAGAAACGACATCGGGGACTAGCGACGCCTTTACAAAAACAAAATGGAGTTTTTATTCAAACTACAGATAACAAGTATGCAATTCAAGCCGGTAACACAGTTTTTCTCCGAGCTTAAGTTAAGCCCCGAGAATTCCCCGCGCTTTGTTGAGTCCGAAGGAGATTAGTTGTTGTTGAATTTAACATGTAAATTGCTCAGCCTTGACGTCGTTTTTTTTTCGAACTATTCCAAGGTGGATAGTGACGATAAAGGTTGTTAGGAGATGAAAATTACCCCAGAATAGACAGTCAGCTAAAGCATCTTTTGGTAAATTGAACTTTTTTTCATAGAATCAGAATACTTGGTTATATATGTAGCTGAAACACAGAGCTCCCTGACTTTTTATAGGGTAAGACTCTTTTTGTTCACTCGGCTTTTAAGAATAATTTGCATTTACATATAACATTATCTCCTTGTGTGGAAAAGAGGTTATTCATGTCGTTGTAATTTATTTCTTTTTTTTTTTAATTTAAATAAAATGCAACAAATATCATACTTTTCATTTAAACTTCAACAACAAAAATAAAAAAAATTCACAACTCACCTCCAAAGCACCAACGTCCAGTAGCCCGAGCGAATCCAATCAACAGAATAATAATTACAAGAATGGCCACTGCAACGGCAATTCCAACAATCGATCCAATATCGAGCCCCGAACTGGGTGGTGTGGCTGAAGAACTTATCCTCACAGTGTAGTCGCGAACTCCGAGTGCATTGGAGGCTTTAAGGTTGTAAGTTTTTGTTGTGTCCTGTAGTGTCAGACCGGCTATGGCTAGTGTTACATTGTAATATCCGTTGCCCAGGTTAACTGGCTCGTAGGCTGAATAACGTCCCCCTTGGGTGGCCTGTGGAATGGCGAGTCCTTCGATGGTCCATTCGGTGATGGGCTCTGGATTGGCTCGGATGGTTACATTCACCTTGGCAGTATGTTCCAGGTAGAGGCCATAAACCGTTGTTTCGGGCTGTTGAACTGGGCCATCTGCAATGACATGCCAACCACGACAAATTATGGTTAAAAACTCAATTCAGTTAATCGAAACGGGGAAGGGAGGGGGGGGCGTTGAGGGTTGGGATGAGGCACAAAAATTACTTACATCTCACTTTAAGCAAAAACTTTCCCTCTTGTGGCTGTTCCCGGTCGGTTTGATGGTGGGCACGACAAATTAGCATTTTGCCATCGTCCTCGGGCGTTAAGTATTTCTGCAACAATTGTGCCGTGGTCGATAGGGTGACATTTTTGTCACTCAACGATTCAGTCACCTCTGGTGCAACGAGCCCTTGGTAAATAGGCGAGTCATCAATGAACCAGGAAATGTTTGCAGCTGGTCTACCATCACGAACTACGCAACGTGCATTCAATTTGGTTTCGGCGTCAAAAGATTCGTCCTGGTTGGGTTTCGAAAGCAATTCAATTACTGGCTGATGTGGTCGCACTGGAATATTAAAATTTGTTTATGTATAGATATAACATTAAAAATTATGAAAAAATAGATAAGCCAAGCAGCAAGTGCTTTAGAATAATGTAATTAGTTTTGAGGAATACAATACATAGACAAATCATCCAAGGGAAATACAATATTTCCATCGATCAGCATATTTGTAGTGCAAACTCTGAGAAAAAGGCTAAATGATTAAAGCTGCAGGGGAATAAGGCTGGTTTGCATATTATGATAAACATAATAACCTACGCCTTTCGTTCAGAATCTTACCAGTGTTGCCAGCAGTATTTTTAAATTTTAAGGGTAGTCCGCAGAGATCAGCGAGGAAGGAAGCTTTATTTCTCTGAACTCATCAGCGTTACGTTACTGTTTTAAATCAGGAAAACGAAGATGATGTTCATAAGATTCAGTCTATTTATATTTAACCCACTAAAAACAGATATCAATGGCGAAGGGTAACTACACCAATACTACGGCCCGGAAAATCTTTGAATCAATTCCTGAGAAATGGCGCAGTAGAGAAAGCTCGTGAGTCAGGTCGCACATACCAGTGGAAGAGGACATCGAAAAAATTCGGCTGCAGACAGCTAGTTAGCAAAATTAGCTAAACATTAGAATTTGACTTCGATAAAATTCCCGATTGAAAATATAGAGTCGAGTACGGCAGATGTATCGGTTTTACATTTGAATGAAACTGGAATGAATTAAATTAGAACATTTTTGTCCGTACTGCACAGCTTTGGGAATTTTAGTTTATACCAATTTCAGTCACAAAAATGGAGCGGTCCTTTTAACAGCACGTTTTTTTTGTCGAAACCGGCTCTATCGTCACTGTGCCTTCCAATTACGAAGCGCAATTCGGGGCCACGTATTACTATCTAATTGAAATCATATGGGTAGATGCATTTAGAAGCCCGTAGCTGAAGGCGTTTAGATCGAATACCAGCCTATTATTTAAATACATTTACAGGATAGAAAATGTGTCCCTAATCAGAAGATGGCTGAAAAGCACCGTTATTAATGCAGAAAACATCAAGCTACTTCCAGCTGCCATTGAACAATTTAACAGAGGTTCTGTTAGGAAACAAACATGTTAGTGTTCTCGGAATTTCGAGACGTGCGTTGGCTAAGTCTACAAAATTGAAGTAGTCTAAAAATTGGTGCGTCGTGATTATCAAGCAGTAAGGTAACTCACTAATGAAAATATTTTTGCATTGGATTTTTTCCTAAAATCCAATTTCTATTTTAAAATACTCCTTCGAGAGTCTATGACAGCCCTACAAAATAACAACTGAACCAAAATCACCAAAATTCATGGTAAAAATACTCGAAAGAGTGCATTAAATCTTCGAAAAAAGTCTCGGCAGTGTATTGGCTCTGGAAGGCGCCATATTACTTACTTGATTTTTTTTAACCATTAAACCTAAAATACCAAATGCTGTTCAAGGCGGACAAGATACAAAAAAAAATTCTATTCACTGAAATCTATTCGAATAATTAATAAGTAATACGTCTTCTGCGTTCCAGCCTGCTTTAATAAGGGTATTTTGACTCATATTGGGATATGAGGGGAAGAAGGGAACAGTTGAATTCAAGGGTTTTTAATATTGAAAATGTTTGTGTGGAACTTTAACATGCTTTAAAACCCGAAATGCTACCAAATTCAAACTCTTGCGTTTAAATCAACGCCATCAAGATGAGGCAGTCTTACGTGCTATCGAAAATTAGCGGAGTAAATCGGTTCGAGCCATCGAAAAAGCAACAGGAGTTGAAAAATAAACGGTTCACAAGATGCTCAAAAGGAATAACTTGCATCCTTTTCATTTGCAGCGTGTCCAAACCTTTCTTCCAAAAGACTATAGACAAAGGGTTGAATTTTGTCAAATTTTGCTTCGCAAAAACGAAGAAGATCCAAGCTTTTTCTACAGAATATTGTGGACTGACTATAGTCTTCATGCAAAAAGGACATTCTTTAACTCCACTATTGGAAAATCTGCATTTGGTACGGGAAAAAAGAATTGAAAAAAAAATTTAAGTCAATCAGTTAGTAGGTATATGTATTTACTTACAAGCAACAACCAAATCAATAATTCCTTCGTATTCAGATCCTTCAGAACCCAGACTACACTTGACTTTGCCATTTTGCGAAGCACTGACCCTTTCAATGGTAACACCACACTCCCCATTATTCAATCCAGCTCCAAAGTATGAGAATCCTGGTGTTTTACTCCACTCCGGTGATAAGTTAAGTACATTCTCGCCGGGTATTACAATACGGCAATAATTAATTGCTCTTCCATATCTGCACAAAAGTTCTGTTTTTTGTCCTTCAATTAGAAGTGCTCTGTCTGGTGCCACATCAACTCCAGCTGCTTGAATGTGATCTGCAATTATATAGAAACAAAAAATAAATGATAATAATTAATTAGATGCTTAAGGATATAGATATTTGAAGATAATAAAAGACTAAAATTTATGTCCCTTGAGGAATTTAATAATCAAGAAAAAAAAAAAAAAAAACAAAAAATTACAAGGATATTGTTAAATAAGCGAACAAGATGTCCTTATTTATGATGCAATTTCAAAGGACTTTACATCGAGATGCATATTGATAGCTCATGAAGCTTAATTAATATATGACAAATTGGTATACATCCTCCGGGGCCCGCGCAAAGAGGATAACTACGCCAGTAGTTGTAACTTGTAACTCTGTCTCATTCTCTATTCTATGTGGCATCTATACACTTTATGTATCTGAACCATACAATCTTCCGGGCCATTAAGTAGTAGTCCACATTGATTGTGTCACGTTGGATTACCATGTTTATTCGTTCATGATCTGTTCGAAGTCAGAGATGCTTTTCCCTTTGGCAACAGCCGGCCGGCAGGTACATACATTTGCCACCTGCTAAATGTTAATGTTAAATTAATCTTAAGGACCTATACTCCTGTGTGAATCAGAGGTCATTTCGTGAGAAAAATTATGAATATTTTATGTTTATTTTGTACTATAGACGATACTTAGTGCCAAAGGGATATTGAAAGACATTTCCAGCCCTGAGCCCCAAGGGCCCACCTGTGCGGTTGTGGTGAAATCGTTGCGTTGTAATTTCTCTCTATGGCAGATGAATTCCACAAATTAAACACCACAACTTGTCTATATAGCTATGCATTGATAAGTGTATTTGTTAATAGGTAAATAAATTTGTAGGTAAATCTGAGTGACAGTTGGAAAATTAATGTGACATTCAACTGACTGCTCCTATATAGTGGTGGTGGGTGGTCGCGATGCGATATGACGCGAGCCTTGAATGAGAGTGACACCTTTTTGACAGAGATGCAGACAAAACGTCATAGAAGATGAGTTGTATATATCTAAGAGATACACAAAGCCATCAGAGCTTCGAAATTATTGCAGACGGATTCAGTTATGAAATCAGCTTCAACGATGACAAAATCAGATACAATTACTTAGGGACATATACCATCAGTGCTGGAGTAACGATTTTGTCATCATTGTCAAAAGTTGAAGGGCTTAAATGGCAGATGGATGGGGGTGAAAGATTCAATTTCATCGCATATTTAATTCACACCTTTAGCTTCTTAAATAATAGGCTTATAGTGTGAAATGCCATGGATGAGTAAGAGTGTGTAGGTTAGAGTTTGTTGGAAGAAGTGTTTTGACAATATAAATGTATCTAAGCTGAATTCTCGAGGGGATTAACCTACTTGCAGAAATTGTATTAAATATTTTACTATTTTATAATTAAGTGATGGATTTCAATCAACTTGTTACATTTTGTCATGGCAAAATATTGTTTTGGGAATTATAAAATTCTTTTAATTAATTTAATTACAAATAGCTATAGTAATGAAGAAAAATATAATTGATATTATCTTAAAACTCAGATTATGATTAAAAATACACAAAAAAATTACATGTTTTTGAAATTCGTGTCCATTGAGATTTGTTTCACACCTATCAATTTAAGTTGCAGGCCCATTTTGATTGGAAACATTTTCGAACTATTGCAAACAATCTTTACACTTATTTCCCTATGTGCTAGTGAATACACCTTTTAAGTAAGAAATAATTATTGCGTTCAAAGGCTTTCATTATATAATATGCTTCTATTGGCTTTAAGAATGCTTAAAACCAAAAATTCTACTTGCGTTTTTGAGGGAATGGTCATATTGGTGACATTTTAATATGTTTGGTAGTGCTCAAAAACTACGTTAATTTTTGAAAATTTTACTCTTAAAACTATTGAATTGAATGGTTACACAAAATTTAAATACAACAAAATTAAACACAAAAAGTTAACGAAAATCATTTAAAAAAAAAATGAAAAGCCAGAGAATTGTTTTCTTATAAAGGGTGTTTTTTTTAGACGTGTCGTTTTCAATCTGGCAATACTTTTTTCGGAGTTGGTCTTTTTGACAGCTGTTACTTGATTTATGCTCAGTTTTGGTTTGCCATTTTTTAATTAATAGAACAAAGTTTGCAAATAGTGCAAATTTATTACCAAAATAATGGTTCGGTTCGCGCGACGCATCACTCGATGCGTCAAATATTCGGTCGACATAATCGCAAAATCGCATTAATTCGAGCAACAATGGATCGGTTTCGCACCACGTTTACTCTAGTTGATAATGCGCATCCTCAGAGACGCTATTGCTGCTGTGGAGCAGAGTATCGAAGAAGATCCGAATGAGACTGTCCGCCATCGCGCGCAACAATTGGAGCTGTCGAAAATTGGGCCTCTCGGCTGGAATTTATTCGAGCCAGCCGGGGCGGCCACTTGCCCGAAATCATTTTTCAAACATAATGGCAAGCCCTTATCTTTATAATAAAGCTAAATGCATGGCCATAACATTAAATTATATGCGTTTTATTTCTTCTTGAAAACCACAAGTTTAAAAAAAAACACCCTTCATAATAGCTCCATAAGTTGATTCATCTTTATGAGTACATTTTTAGTAGTTTTTCTTAAGGCGCCTCTTCTGCTTCTCCTGTGGCATCTACCCCAAAAAAACCTGCCACAATTTTATAAAGGATGGTTATGGTACTTTAGAAAATATTTTTATTTTTTTTTTAAATTGTCAAATATTTGATTTTTCGGGCAAAACACACATTTATGCACATAATTTATATACATTTCAAGCGTAACCTATTAATTTTGTATCTCTTTAGTTGATAGTTATTCAAATTGAAATATTTTCGCCGTTTGCCGACCGCCGCCTTCAGAGAGATATTGCCAGAAATTCCGGTTAACATTTTTCAAAATTTTCGAAAAACATCCATAAATATCTCTCTTTCGAAATGTATAATTTGGGATGTAATATTCAAGGTAAAAATATTAAAAATCGAGTAGAAATAATGGGCTGAATTTTGGTGTTCAAATTATTCAGAAATGTCATTTAGAAATTCCTTTGAAAGAGAGAATGATTCGAGTTCCACTTGAAAGAGAAAAATTTTTTTTATGAAAAATTGCCAAAAAACTTTTTACTATTTTTATCTTAAACACTGCCTTTTAGTTAAACTTATCATATTATGTACTTTTCAGATACTCGAACGTAGATTCACCAGATTTGAGTTAAAACGTTCCTTTTTTCATTGTCTTTTATCACAAAGAAGTGTCGGTGCATTTACAAACATTTAAGGCAGACCTTATAAGCACCTAAGCAAGAGCAATTAAATTATTAAAATCACATCAAAATTCGTGACCAAAAAACTTTCCTTCAAATTTCATATAACATCTTTTAAAGTAGTCGCATTAAATTTAATCTTCATTCCATTTTTTTTTTTTTTTTGTTTAAGCATACCTACTTACCAATTCAGCAATTCGTATGAAAATTTCAAAATTTCATCACCAAAGTAAACAAAGTCTTTAAAAACCAATTCGTTTTTCAAATAGTTTGCATTCTCTGTGATTTTCAAGCGAGACATTGCATATATAGTCTTCAAATCGGAAACAAGTTATATTTCTCTTCCTTTCCTTTATTTTCCTTACCCGCATCAAAGCTCGCATTTAAGTATATTGCCAACTCCCACTTAATGACCGGATTCAGTTTGCTCTTCTGCTTACTCCTTATTGCCTTTCTATTTGAACCCTTTTTTATAGCCTTTTTCATAGTCAGTATCGCATAGTTATAGCGTAGATATATATACATACTCAACTGTACAATAAAAACGATACATTACCCAAGGCCATCAGAAGCATTTTCAAAGATAAAAATGAAAAATTTTCCAATTTTCTAGTTCTCCGCACTCTTGTTTTGTTAATGTTTCTTCTATCTGTATCTATTACTATCCCTATAAAAGTCTCCCCCCACCGCCCCCCGCCAAGTTGGCCACTAAAACTACTTCCACCAACGAACTAATGATAATGAACATCATTTCACAGAATCGGGTCAAAAGTGATGGTAAAATGTGCAGACCAAAATATAATGCTCGTGTATTTATCCCGTTAAAAGTTGAAAAGTCGTCTTTTAAGTTTAAAAAAAAAATCCAACAATAACTTAATGGAGGCCAAATAAAATAGAAAAGGAAATTTTCCATCGAAATCTTGGACTATTATACTTCGTGTTTGGTTGTAATAATTTTCGTGATTAACTTGTACGTTTACCAAGTTAAACTACCTGTAACATGCCATTATGCGATGGGTAAATATTTGTGCTTATATATAAATATATGATCCCCTCTGTTGAAATTCTACAGGCTTTATTGGAGATTTGGAGTTGGCAATGTGTTAGACACGCAATAAATTCAATAAAAAATTAAACTTATCTAAAATATGTAAGTAGTTGCCTTTAATTATGATGATTATTTTGGTGGATGAATTAACAGTGAGGTTAGAAAAATGTTGATTAAGTAGTAATTTTCGGCATTTGGTGAATTGGTTGGAATGACTTTTTGATTCTCAGTTCTATCGACACAAGCCGTGTGACATAAACAATTTTGTATTTTATACAAAAATGTATATAAACCAACTTGATCATTTACATTTTATCTTCACTCAGTTCAGTCAAGATGGTTCTGAGATAAAAGTAATCGTTTTTGTAAGAACATTGGTCTGGATTTCCCTAACGTCTTGTTTTAAGAATCTGTTTCTGACGTATATCTATGACTTTTATGCACGTATTTGAATAATATTCTGCTAGATAGTAGACCGATTCAAAATTCTAACTATCATAAATTTGATACGGCAGTGAATGAAAAAAGGTTTGAGACAAGTTTCTCGAACTTACATATTATTTATTTTTTACTTTTTGTTCCACTGTTTGACTTGAGTTATTTAGCTGTAGGTGTCTCTGAAAAAGTTGTAATGTACTTTGATATGCAACACAAATTATAAACAAAATTGATCGTTTACTTTTGTTCACCACTGTTTTGCTCGGATGAGCTTTAAAACAGGCTATACGACTACAATCGTGGACTTTTGACAATAAATTCTCTAAGTTAAATATATGTAATTGTTTTTTTTTTTTGGTAAAAAAAAGTCTAAGTTTGTTATTGTTGTAAAAGAATGCAATCTTTTGTGAATGCAGTCTTTGATGAATTTAATAAATGATTGTATTCCTTGACTTCACTTTGAGACTTCGAATTCAAATTATGCAATCACCATTCATTTGAAATCAAAAAGATAGAAATTACTACATCTAGTATTCCAAGCAAAAGAATGAATGAATAACCAAAATATTGCATTCAATTGATTGCTGTAAAGATTCACTTTACAAATTATTTCAATCATTTTGATGTCAAATGAATGATGGTGATTGAAAAATTTCAAGTCGAGGTCTACTGTAAAATGAGTGGGGAAACACATTATTGCAATCTTTTTTTTGCCAAATTGATTGAGATATCATAATAATTTGAAAAAGAACTCTCAAAGTGAAGTCAATGAATGCAATCTTTTAATTTAAATCAATTAAATATTTTTTTAAAGACTGCATTCAAAAAAGATTGCATTCTCTTACAATATTGGTGGCATTAAAAAAAAAAACACGCGCTGCGTCCAATATTCAACGAAGCTCATTTTTGGTTGAATGGCTACGTTAATAAGCAAAATTTTCGTATTTGGAGTGATCATAATCCCCAAACCGTTGTTGAGATGCGCGCCGTTACCTCCTCAAAAAGTCACTGTTTCTTATGCTGTATGGGCAGAGGGAATCATTGGTCCATATATCTTCAAAAATGAAGCCGGCCATAATGTTACAGTCAATGGCGAACGCTATGACTTTTTCGTACCTGAATTGAAGGGTGTTGATGTGGACGACCGTTGGTTCCAACAAGATGGCGCTATATGCCATACAGCCAACGAAAAGATCAATTTATTGAAGGAAACTTTTGGTGACCGCATTATCTCGCGTCGTGGGCCTGTGGCGTGGCCTCCAAGATCGTGCGATTTAACAGCGCTGGACTATTTTGTGTGGAGTTATGTGAAGTCGCTTGTCTATGGGGATAAGCCCGAGACGATTTACGCCTTGGAAGAGAATATCCGGCGCGTTATTGCTGACATACGGCCCAATTTCTGCAAAAAGTTGTCGAATATTGGGCCTCTCGGCTGGAATTTATCCGAGCCAGCCGCTGCGGCCACTTGCCCGAAATCATTTTTAAAACATAATGGCAAACCCTTATCCTTATAATAAAGCTAGATTCTTGGCCATAACATTAAATTATATGCGTTTTATTTCTTCTTGAAATCCACACATCCAAAAAAAACACCCTTTATTTAAGTGGAAGTTTCAATGAAATGATATAAGTTTTACTAACGAGCCTTGGTAGAATATTACAATAGAATTAAAATATACAAATTATTAAAAATCTCCTCTTCAAAATAACTCAAGCTGCTATATTGAAGCTCGGTCTGATGTGGTGAGCGCCATACCCCAGACGTCATGATATTCTTCTTAAAAACTGAAAAAGAAACTTTCAAACATATTTTCCTTTTAGTTATTTAAATTTGAATTAATTAACTCGAATAGTGCCTTGCACCATCTAAACACCAATTAAGATCACATCTCAATTAACTGGCATACCTATACATTTATTCCCAATACAAAAAACAATGAACTATAATAAGAATTGACCATACAACAAAATTAGCTCTCGACCAGCGCACGGCGGCATCAATAGCCTATTATGCTATGCATCGAGCACCGGCGATATTGCTTCTTCCATATTACACTATTCTATCCAGTGATAGTCCAGCTCCAGATGATGATGTTATATGTTGTGTTCTGTATACCTACTTTTCAACAACAACAACGGTCAGCATTAATATCCTTTTATAAAAGGCCTCATTGTTCTGGGTACTATCTAGGTATACTGGTAGTCCCAGATGCTGTGTAGCTGTGTTGACTTACTTTGAGATCATGATTAAGATCATAATTGTGCCCGGCATTAGACAAACCAATCAATTAAACCAGGCCATCATGAAGATGAAAATCGACTATTATTGTATATTGGATTGAGCTTCAATGAAGACAACGTTCCTATAATATAATAATAATAGCCTATTGCTATATGGTATCCCGTTCTCTAATGGTTGAGCTCATTCATTATGTTCTTTATGGAAAAAGCATCAGCCATCATAGATACAAAATCCGCAACGTAAACAAAATCTAATTTCTGAATGGATAAAACAAACACGCTAAGCATTATTTTTATCTGAAAATATCAACTAGGTGAATATACAGGCTACTGGCACGAGGTACACGACAACTCATGGCCGCATTCTGAACTTATAAAGTAAAATGGTATTAAAGACAAGAATTATTCCCTTGAATTCATACAAAAAGAAAATGTTTTAATGATCCAAAAGAAGGAAGGTCCCTATGCCGGTACGAACTTAAGAATAAAAGCTGCAGTAACGAACTAGATATATTGAAATTGAAATGAATTGAATTGGTATGAATTTTATTGCATTGTATTGAATTTAATTGAATTGTATTGAAGTGAGTTGAATTTTATTGAAGTGAATTGAATTGAATTATATTGAATTGAATTGAAATTAATTGAATTGAATTGTATTGAAGTGAATTGAATTGAATTGATTTGAAGTGAATTGAATTGAATTGAATTGAATTATATTGAATTGAATTGTATTGAATTGAATTAAGATTAAATTCAATTGAATTACATTATATTGAAATGAATGTCATATATTGAATAGAACTTAATTTATAAATTTTACAATACCTAACATTTGTTTGGACACAGAAGAAGTTGAAAAAAAGAAGTTCAGGATGGCATAAGGACCTAATGCTAATATTTCAACGCTCAATGTTTTTGAATCCGATATATCTGGTCCTGATGGAATTTCATCTTTTGTTCTCATGTAATGTCAGTTCTCATTATCAATCCCGCTTCTGATTATTTTTAATGAGGACGAGACTAGAGACATGCCAATTTATAACAATTATAACGGTTTTTCGCCATTAAAAGTGGCCGTTCGTTAACGACTTGAGAAAAAACTCTGGGTGGCTGAAGTATGCCCACCAGCAGAGGGCCCTGACCCTGCGGAGCTGCATAAGCATAACTTTTATAAACCAAAACAGTTATAATTGGCATGTCTAGCGACAATTCCTTTTAATAAATCCCTTTCTACTACTACTCTTTCTGAATGAGTGGAAGTGTTAATATGTATATGAGATTTAAAAAGCAGGCCCAACAAATATCAAGCGATTTCTAAGATTTCTACAATCTCTAAATTATTTGAATTTATAGTAAAAAACAATCTGTATTTTAATATAAAGGAACATATCTGTTTTGAGCACCATGGATTTCTGTCAGGTTAATCTACCTCAACAAATATCATGCTGCTTTATTGCAAATATGTCACCGATTCATTTGAATGTACCTACTAGGTTGATATTATCTATGTATATACAGATTATGTCAAAACATTCGATATGATTTTTCACAAAATACTTGTATCGACGCGACGCTTTAAATTTCTGGTATTCATGGATTGGTTTTAAAATGGATATCCAGTTACCTTATTAACAGAATGCAATGTGTGAAACTAGGGAATTTGATTTTTAAATACCATAAACGTTTCGTCTGGAGTTCCTCAAGGTAGTCACTTTGGACCACTTCTTTTCAATATTTTTTTGTAAATGATATTCCATTTTTTTCTTAAGCTTATCTTATTTTTTCCTAATCGGTGTACAATTGTATGGTTTCCTTTTTCTTCTATTGGGATAAGTCGTATTGAAAGACTTCAGAAGGCTTTCACTAGATTTGAGGGCATGCAACTGAAATGGAGAATAGATAGGTACACCTTCTTATCCATCAAGGTGTGATTTTATTGGACTGTCATAAGTAGCACAAAATATTATAATTTCGCTATTGCATTTCTTGATTCATACTTTATTCAATCTTAAATTGGTATACCAATTTATGGCTTCTTTATTCATTCTTTATTTCTTCTTAATTAGGTATTTTTTAAGAACTTAAATTGGTATGTTCACTTGAAGCATTCTTAAATACTTCTTAAATTGGCTTTTCTTAAATCGGTATTTTTATATTTCTTTAATACTTCTTTAAGTCTTCTAAAAATAGTATTATTAATTGCACCACTTGATACGATTAGTAGTCGGTGGCCTAATGATAAATGATACGTATGTCTGTCATGGCGGAGACCTGGGTTCGATTCCCAGCCTCGTTTTAAAAAAACATATATTGTTTTTTTAATAAATTAATATTTTGAAAACGTGTTACTGCATTTTTTGAAATGGCGTTTTAGGTGTATTAAATACTTAAATATGGAATCTCATTTTTCAATCTTTGAAGCAACTTGAACTTTGAATTTTCGTTGTGCATGTTTGTTTATTTAATACTTTTTACTATGAGTAACATACCTCAATTCTTTTGCACAATTGAAAATCAAAAACGGTTTCAACAAGCTCGTAATTAAGACAAGCATTAAAATGCATCAGATTGGCTGAGTAGGTAGCGCACAGTAACGGCATGCGAAGGAACTCGAGTTCGAATCCCGGTGCAAGCACAGGTAAATGAAAAAAAATTGACTTCGATTGACGACAGTGTCAAATAATAATATCATTACAGGAAAAGTCAAAAATAGTTGAAAATAGAAAATAAAAGTATAAAAATGAAAGACCAAAACAAATAAGTAATAATACAAAATAAATAAAAATAAAAAAAAATAAATAAATTTTATAGTTTTTCATAAGAAATGCTATACCTCTTAGAGAAGGAGTAAAGAAGTATTTAAGAAGGCTTTTAGAAGGGAAAGAAAGTTTAAAACTATACAATTCTATATGTAATAAACTTGATCTCTCAGCAATTAGATTGAAATTTTAAACTAAATTATAAAATATTATTCATTAGCTTTAATATTTATGCATATATATTTATATACTAACATAGTATATTGAATTGTTAGTAATCTGTAAGATTTATATCAATAGATGAATAAATAAATAATTGGGACCTAATTTATTGCTGCAATATTAGTTCAAGTATTTTACTTTTTGCCCTGGAAATCCAACTCAACAGTTTAGACAAATTGAAAAGAATGGTACCCAATTAGAGGGCTAGCCAAGACCTATTCAAAAAGGTGCAAATGAACTTTCCACTCCCACTCCTTCATGTCCATGAAATAAGCTTGTGGAACCTCGTTGGATCTTGTGGAACTCGTGGAGGCGATATCTCTTGGCTCTTGAAATTTGAAAGGTGAGTCAAAAACAAAATTAGAGATTTGAGTAGGTATTTTTTCTTACTTAACTTTTACGACCTGATTTTCCAGCAGACCATGCAAATTTAAAAATATCTATGAAAAACAAATCCATCTCTGCCAATACGCATACTTGTTGCCATAGCAAAAACCGTATTTTTAATTCTCCAATCAAGATGATTATATGGTCGCCCAACAATAAAGCTGGGGCATCAAGCTAGACATCAAAATAGAATGACCCGATTTTTAAATGAAAATCTATCTTAGATATACGAAATCATAGAGGGAGGTTAGACAAACAAAAATACCGGACAGTATTGAAGTAGGTAGGTACTAGGTAGTGAGTGTGTCGCCATTGTTCCAATTCAAGATCCTCAAATAACACTTATTTCACAATTTCAATTTGGTTGTGGATGCTGTAGGTGTGTTTCTTCTTCTGTAACTAAGAATTTTATATGACGATTCAAGAGCTTGGTCTTCTTTTTTTTTTTTGTTCCTGAGTATAAAAATGTTTAAGCTTCGAGTTCAGAATAACATCATCTCACATTTCTTGCCACAGTTTCTTCCATGTATGTAGTATGTTCATGATGAAGTCGTATATACATTCACTCACATTTTGAATTGCGATTTTGACGTTGCATGAAGAAGAGAGCAGGAACAGCATCGTCAGCGTTGTTTTCATTGACATTTACTTTCGTCTTGCAGTATATTCGTAAAGTACAACGAGTGCCCTCTGTAGAATTTAGTTCATTTTTTTTTTGTAGTAATGTGAAGGGATTACTTCTCAAACTCAAGCTGGATCGCATTACTTTTTCATCTTAATCTTTGTTTTTTTCCTGTGTTTGTTTGGCAGTTACTGTTATGGTTGGTATTTCTTACAGTGGAACCTAATAGAAATTATCTTCAACATAATTTGAGAGATTTATAAACAAAAATATTCGGAGGGTCTTTTTACTTGCGATATAGGTACTATATGGGAAGTTATGGATTCGTACAAAAAATCGAACTCGAGATTTTGATCAAACTTTACATTACGATGATAGAGAAGTCAAAAAAAGTGGGTCTCGCAAAAACGTCCGTCTGTCTGTCTGTCTGTCTGTCTGTCTGTCGGTTCGACTACAGCTTAAACGGATGGGTCGATTTTCTTTAAACTTGGTACCTAGCGTTTTTTGGACATTCCCCCCACCCGTTTTTTTCTCTTTTTTTTTAGGACCAAAATTAACAGTAGCTGTCATACAAAATTTCTTGGCCAAAAAGGAAAAACTTATTTTTCTCAAATCCAGCGCTACAGAATTTGTTTTTAAGAACTCCATAAATTTAAATAGTTATAAGTTGCTGTTTAAGAAAAAAAATGGTTCCGAAAAATGGTTATTAATGGTACCTCCCAAAGAACCATTTTTTTGATTTTCGCTTTTCTCAAAAACGGTTAAACAAATTCTGATCAATTTTTTTATGAAGAAGTATTGACACATTCTAAATAATATTGTGTACAAAAATTTTCAAAAAAAATATTTTTTAGATTTTTAAAAAAGTTTTAATATTTTTTTTTGAAAACTCAATATTTCAAAAACGATTTGGTCGATTTTTATTAAACTTGGTAAATAGCAGTTTTTTAACTTTATCTAGATGATTTTTGACAAAAATTATTCTAATAGCCAAAAATAACGGTGCCTCCCATACAAACGTTAAAAAACCGTTAAGAAAAATATTTTGTTTCTCAAAAACGACTCCTACGATTTTCATAAAAGTTTTTTTGTGTGTTAAAATTAGTACGATCTACCGTTTAAAATTTTTAAAGTTTATATTTTACGTTTATTAACAGTACCTGTCAAAGAACGGTTTCTTTGATTTTCGACTATCTCAACATCTGATCAACCGAATAAAATTAGATTGTGTATACAGAAGCTTGTAACAAATATAAATAAAAGTGCGTATCAAAATTTTCTAAAAAATGATTTTTGGATTTTTAAAAAAAAAATCAAAATTATTTTTTGAAAATTCGATATTTCGAAAACTGGTAGCAGATTTTTTTGTGAAGTTCATTTTTTAACGCAACATTAATAAATGCTTTAAATTGGCGTACCAATTATTTTTCTCAAAAATGTTAACGAAATTTTATATATAAAAAATTAATTATTTTTAAAACCGCTCCTACGATTTTCAAAATTTTTTTCTCATAAATGAAGATTTATATAAGAAATCAGATGGTGTACATCGCGTTGGGTTAAAACGGATTCAAAGTATTTTAATCAATTTCTTTCTAATTTTATTTATTTAAAACAATTTACCAGTTTAAATAGTATAATTTCCTTTTATGCATATTGCATATGTGCAACACTAGCCTATATTGTTAATTTTTGTATACTCACATGCAACTTAACTAAGATTTGGAAAATGGATAACATATATACTCCTATAGCTTATTTATTTCAGACTATAGAACCACAATGTGATCGCGCATAAGAGCAAGTTCGTGCGACCCAGTCGTGCATATTTTTTTTTAAGAATTCCTGCTGCACTCAGCTCAACAAAAATTGTCAGTACAGGGAAGATAGTACGTTTGCATTTCAGTTTTGTTGAATTAGCTTCCACAAACCTGTCCTTATTCATTTTTCAAAGGGTTTCTCTTATTTGCATCATAAATGACCAAAAATAAGTGATTTTTCAAAAGCTTTAATAAGTAACAAAACCTAAAAACGTCAAAAAAAAAACCCCTAACGATTTGTGTTATTTGGGAAAAGTAACGCGGTTTTTCTGCCCTCGGCTGCCTAGCGGACTGGTCATGGTGAAGTGTATGAAATTTTGCGGAGTATTACAACAAGAATTCCTTAGGCTAGTGAATTGTTTGGTATTGAATTCGCTGCTAAAAGCGACAGAGCTCCGTCTTAAGCTCTGTAGTCTGTAGCTGTACTGACAATTTTTCTTGATCAGAACAAATATTGTTTTATGTCCATTTCATTATTTTTTCAAATTATTTACTTTGACAAATTTTACAGAGGAGATCAAAAAATCATACAAAAGTTGATTTTTACTTGCTCTATAGGGCAAATATTGGTTTCGTGTAAGAGAAAGTTTCGAGGTTGCGATCAAAACTTACAAAACCATGATCGTGATCTGTGCGTCTACTACTATTTGAGCTAGAGTCGAAATGGGTTGTCCGATTTGCTCAAATATGGCACAGAGCATTTTAATGTGATTCCCTGGAGGGAGAATTTGAATTTAGAATTTTTTTTAGCTCATCTAAAAGAGATATTTGTCATATGACAATTTTCAATTTTTCCCAAAATGGGCGCCACAGTTTTGAAAGAAAACTGAGTTTCAGGTTTTTGGCAAAAATTTCATAAAACGATTGACTTTTTTAAAATTTTCTCTTAAATGATGTCACTACATTATTTACTTCTTAAATATGCGTGGCATTACAGTTGTTAACGATAAGAGTAAGTTCATGCCAGCCAGTCGTGCATTTCTTTAGGATTCTGCAAGCAACAACTACGTTACATTGGACAAAAATGAAGAAGGTTGTGCAGAACTCGTTTCTTAACAAAATTGCATCGAAATTTTAATTTAGTCCAAAACTGGACTCACTAGCTTTACACATTTAGCCGACGATATTTTTCTCTATCACTTGAAAAATTGGGACCAGGAAATCGCTAATCCGCAATACAGTAGATCACGATAGGTACTTCACCTGGTATTTGCAATATTTGTGTGCGTGTTTTATTTAGCTTTACTTTCGAAACCGAAAAATTAATGACCCTATACTTCCATTAAGAAATCTGCTTAAAATACCGCCGAGATGGTCAACCTTGAATGGTATTCAATCACGTCTAACTTTTAAAAATATAGATACTATATATTTGTAATGCCTTGTACGACACGAATAAAAAATGTTTTATATATTTCAATCAAACTGACGTCTTATACTTTATTCTAAGTTTAAAATAAAAATAGATATTTTTCAGAAAAATTATTCAACATTTCCCACTGTTTAATAAGTAAATAGGTACGTACCAGAAAATTGATTGCAAAAACATTCAACACCAAGCTCAAACAAAACAGTTACATCAATCAGAAATAAACAAAAAAAAAAAAAAAAAAAGAACAATCTAAAAATGAATAGAAGAAAAGAAATACATACCAAGTTTTCTACAGAAATCACGTTTCAAAAATGCGAAGGCGTGTTCTTTTAGTTTTGAGAAAAATTATTGTCAAAAGCAACTGAGTCGACAAAAATATACCCACGTGTCCTTTTATCTGCTATACATATGTACATAATATAACTGCCATCATCTTTAGTATAGAAGTTCAGATTGTTCCTCGCAGTAGATATACCGCGCATTTCTATTCAAAAATTTAAATCCGTGTGAGCGAACTTTGTGTTGCCTCAATACACCAACCATCATTATCGTGTCGTTCACTTGGAATTCGAGCGAAATAGAACAAATAATGATTTGAAAAATGTCTCCGGTGCCATATTGTACCTATTGTTTTCTTGAATAGAAACTAAATTGTGGGATTTGAAATGGAGAAGAATTGAACCATTGGAATGTTGGTAATGCTAGCGGATTGTTTGTTGCACTTAATGGTTCTATTCTGAATTTAAGACGAAGAAATGCAAATCGTTGCCGTCCGTCAGCTCGGAAAAAAACCGTCACAATCCAACAAACTTTATTATTTTAATGAGAATACAAAAAAAACTGTAAGAAAACTGTGTACTTCTTAAAAAAAAAAAAAATATGTAAGCGCGACAGCTCGTGGAGAACGAGGGCCTCGTGACATATGACTTTTAGCTATTTCTGTGTGCGTTTTATCAGTTTCAGAATGGAGAGGACCTACAATTTTTGCAGAATCCGAACGCCTAAGGTTCGAGGCTCTTATTCATATGACGAGAGAGATGAGGATTTGTCATTTCGTACTGTTTCAAGTATTTATTGAACATTTTGGGGATTCATTTCGGATATTTTTCAATATTGTATGAAATTGGTTGAAAATTTTCAATCTTTTGTCTATGACTAAGAAAGCTTAAATCTAAAAATTTGTTAACCATATTTATTTCTGATATTTCAAGGATGATTAAAGTAAGTTATTTTGCTATTATAGGCCCAGATTTCCAGTGCGATGTGAGTGGAGTTTCAGAGTTAAATTCGAGTTAACTCCTGAATCTTGTTTTTCAGTTAATTTAAATCTCGAGATTAAAAGTTGATGAGTTTAATCTGGATTAACTTAATTGATATTTTGTACATAATATATAATATATACATGCTGAAATAATGGGTGTTTTTTTTTTTTTTTGAGTTATAGAACTTTAAGTTGGCAACACTATTTTCTGGCGGACATTTTGTCAGCTGTCAAGTGATTTATTTTTAGTTTGGTTTATGAATAGACCAACGCCTGAACAACGCTTAAAAATTGTGGACCGTGAATTTTCTTCCAAGATCGTGCGATTAATCATTTATAGTTATACGGCCACAAATGTTGGAAAAAGTCATCGAAAATTGGACCTCCAGATTAGACTACGCCCAAGCCAGAAGATTATCATTCGAATAAAGTTAATTGCATGTCAATTTAAAAAATCATCTTTGTTTTATTCCATTTCAAAGTTCTACACCTCTAAAAAAACACCCTTTAATAATAAATGATTTCAATCATTCGACAACACTTGTTTAACGCTAAAAATGGAGCCTTATGATCTCAAAATTAGACGCTTTTTATACAACCGAATTTGTATCTCCAGTTTTACACTCCATACCATCCCCTGTTGAAAAAAAATGAACCAAGATGCCTCTGTCTAAAATACAAAGTCCTTCGCTTGTCTTCTTTTTTATAATTTCCCAACTTTTGCGTGAATTTTTTCTTAGATCTAGGAAAATGACAAGAGAAGATATTCTTCAATTTTATTCAAGTGCAACAGGAGGTTGGTGTCGAAAGTTGAACGACACTTTTAAGTACATACATACTTATATAAGTCTAGAGGATACAATTTCATTTAATTAAACTGTAACTTGAATAAACAATCCAAACTGTTTAATGTTGTACTTAAGTTTATAAGATATATACTTAGTCTATTTGTGTTCGCTTTGTTGTTTTATTGTTGTTTTTATTGAAAGGATATACTGAAGTTTGCAAAAGTTTATTTCTGTAGAACCATCAGCTATTTGGACAAAGTGTGAAATTCAATACCCTCAGAGCACCAGGTTGTGTTTGTTTTAATTATTTGAGAAATGGACTTGGGCTGTAATGCGCCACTTAAAAGCCTGGAAGTGCAATATCATTGTTGTAAATGATTCTTTTATTTATTTTTTGTTTACATAAATAATTGTATCTTAAAGATTTATTTGAGATACTAAATGTAGACAAGATTTGTTTAGTAATGATAATGAGAAATACAAGGTTGTAACGAAACTTTGTAATTTTATATCCGGGGTAAAAATTGGACAGTTTTGAAGTGCACATTGGCCAGAATAAGTATGGCACTTAAGATTTTCATATTGAAACTTTAAGCCTAGTTTTATAGTCTCAGTGGCACTGGCACTTAAGTGGCCAATATGAAAGTTTACAGTGTAAAATTGGACCCTATAGTATTCCAAATTGGCCTCTTAAGTGCCACTTATTTCTGCTGTGAAACGAGCCCTAAGATTTACTTTTGAGTTTTGACACGGCTGACAAAATGCCAATATTTCTCTCATATGTTTTTTGCTATTTCTTGTCATAATTCTGTTATATGAGAAAAAATGGACATAGAATTTTTTTAATTGAAATTCATCTAGAGTTTGTTGGTCTCAGCAGAAAAGATACAAAATTTAATTTTAATAAATAATGGGTGATTTTTTAAGAGGTTTAGAACTTTTTTAAAAAAAAAAACACAAAAAATTCGAAAAAATGAATGAAATATTTATTTGAATCGATAGTTTGAACCTTGCAATTTAATGTTTAAAGATAATTTCATGCAAATGTTGACCGCGGCTGCGTCTCAGGTAGCCCATCCGCTGAGTCCAATTTTGGCATACTCTTTCACACATATCGGCCGGTATCTCACGAATGAATGCATGGATGTTGGCTTCCAGTGCGTCAATCGAAGCGGGCTTGTCCCTATAGACATTAGCCTTGACATACCCCCACAAAAAATAATCTAATGGTGTCAAATCGCACGATCTAGGCGGCCAATTGACCGGCCCGAAACGTGAAATTAACTGTTCACCAAACTCGCCTCGCAATTGCGCCATTGTTTCGCGTGCTGTGTGGCATGTGGCACCGTCTTGTTGAAACCACATATCATGCAAGTCAAGAACTTCCATTTCGGGCAAAAAAAAGTTTGTTATCATCGCTCGGTAGCGTTCACCATTGACAGTAACGCTGCGATTCGCATCATCTTTGAAGAAATAGGCCCAATAATGCCGCCAGCCCATAAACCGCACCAAACAGTGGCTTTTTCGGGATGCATTGGTAGCTGTTGCGATGCTTCTGGCTGATCTTCACTCCAAATGCGGCAATTTTGCTTATTTACGTACCCATTCAACCAAAAATGAGCCTCATCGCTGAACACAATTTTTCGATAAAAAGCGGATCCTCGGCCAGCTTTCCAAGAGCCCATTCAAAAAATTCGGCGTTGTGGTAGGTCGGCTGGCTTTAGTTCTTGCACCAGCTGTATCTTAAAAGGCTTTACGCCCAAATCCTTCCGCAAAATTTTCCACGTAGTGCTGTAACAAAGGCCTAACTGCTGGGAACGGTGCCGAATCGACATTTCGCGGTCTTCTGTCACACTAGCTGATACGGCCGCAATATTTTCTTCACTAAGCACAGTACGTAAACGTGTTGGTGGTTTAATGTCCAACAAAGTAAATTTGGTGCGAAATTTGGTCACAATCTTCCGAATAGACTGCTCAGAAGGTCGAGAATGCCGATCATAAAATGGAAGCAGCGCGCGATGAACATTTCGAACCGAGCACGAATTTTGATAGTAAAATTCAATAATTTACAAGCGTTGTTTCATTTGTTCAGCTGTTTGACAGTGACACAAGGTACTAAACACACGTCAGCTGTCAAAACCAGTGTTGCCAAAACCAAACCAGCTAAAAAATCAAGCAGTTTCTAGATTCAAACGCTTTTCCAAAATTTCTTTCAAATAAAAATTTGACGGGATAAGTGGGCAGCCTTATAAATTTTGAACATTTCATGTCAAAAATGCTACTATCTGTACGAAATGGCCAAAAAAATAGAGGCTATAGCTATCAAAGTTCTCAAGAAATATTTTTTTTTAAATCAAAAGCGAAGGATTGAATCGTGTGTGTTGCAAGAGGTTTGGTGGGGGGGGGGGGGGGGGTGTAAGTAGCATGTTGTATACAAATTATTGATTCTGTTCAAGATCTTCAAATTTAGGTTTTAAGGTCACTGATAAATGTGTTGAGGTGAAGAAAGGAAGGAAAACTCCTAGATCACACCTACACTAAACACACAGAAAGTTCGACCTATGACGTGAAATTTTCAAAATTTACAGCTGAATATTCTATATCTATTCTTTTTTATTTCTGAGCATTTAGAATTGAAATAAATCGTTAACCCATATGTGGGATATTTGAAAAAAAAAGTATATCATCTGAATGTCAGTAATTGGTCAAAAAAGGTAAACTAGTTTTAAAATTGGTTAACCTTAAATTTTTTTTTTAAATAAATTTTCTAAGATTTTGCAAGGTAGAGATTTTGACCACCTCATTTGTGGAATATTAATGACCCCATTAAAGGTCAATTATAGTTTCACTAATTGGTCAGCCATAGGTTTTTTAATGAATTTTTGAAGATTTTTTCTAAGACCTTTCGGAATTTTTAAGATTTTTTTTTTTTTTTCTAAAACATCAGAAAATGATTTTTATAAAAAGAACCAGTTGGAAAAAAATTATTAGGTACAGTTTTCGGGGTTTTAGTAACTTAAATAGACCCATTCTTTTTTCGTCTCAGACAATAGGTATAGAGTGAGTGCGGCAAGTATGGCCCACCGTAATATTTTCTTACTGGAAGAGGGTAGGTTACCCGCTGTGCATTCTCTTCGAACATACCCCTAATGATGTATTGACATATTTTAAAGTGAAGACTCAGACACAGTAAATGTGGGCGGAATAGGACGTTTTATTTTTGATAATTTATACAATTTTTTTCCTAAATTTTGCGAAAATCTTTTAATATTTTTGTTGAGACTTTGTGGTGGATAGATTTATATTTCTTTATGTGAAACAAACATTATATATTTTACAAATTGGGTTAAAATTAAAAGAACAACGAAAAGGCTGTGCGTGCGGGTAATATGGCCGACCACATGTTGATACCATACCAGGGTGGTGGTCCATTTTTAACACGAGGCGGTCCATATTAGCTGCACTTTTTACTTGCTCTATGTATTTGTTACAGAGCATTTTTATGTGATTTTCTAGAGGAGGAATTCGAATTTTTGTTTTATTATAATTTTCTCGAAAACAGCTCTAACGATTTTGATTAAATTTCCTACTTGTTATAACTAAGTCAATTTTAAGAAAACTGAGTTTCAGGTTTTCTCAAAAAAATCACTTAACGGAATTAAGTATTCTACGTTTTTTGAGAAAATATGGTCTTATTTTTGGGTTATTCACGTATATCTTTACCATAGTTAGACCGATTTTGTTATTATTTTGCAATCTTATACTTCTCAATTGTTTAAACAATAAAGAATTTAAAAATTTTTAAAAAGAGTTTTTTATAAACAAGAAAAATTTAAAAAAAAAAAATCAATTTTTAAGTGCTTTCCGCTCTTTCAATATATTTTCTCTTTAAATAAAGGGTCCGCCAAATAACTTTCTTTTTTTTTGAAAATGGCGCAAAACATCGAGTGTAGCTTCGGCTGTGTAGCACGTGGCGCCGTCCTGTTGAAACCAAATGTTCCCAATATCCTCCTCTTCAATTTTTGTAAACAAAAATTCGTTCAACATGGCCCGATAACGATCGCCATTGACTGTAACGGCCACTCCTTGCTCATTTTCGAAAAATGGCCCAATTATGCCTCTCGGCTTTTCAATGTATGCGTGCGGGTTTTCTGTGCCCCAAATGCGACAATTTTGCTTGTTTACTACCCGCCAAGATCAAAATGAGCTTCATCTGAAAAGATGATTTTTTTTTGGCAAAATCGGCATCTTCTCTAATTCGATCGCTTAGCGAAGCATACACACAACCACATTCGTTCAGCGGAAGGATAAAACTAATTATCTGTCAAATCAGACATGTGCTAAGTGTTACCATTCACGAAAAAAGCACTAGTTGAAAAATACTAGATGGCGGACCCTTTATATACATCATGCATTTTTAATCTGGGGTAACACACAGAATTTAACCACAAGGGCAAGTTTGTGCAATCATGTCGTGCATATTTTTTGAAAAGTTTTAAAATTTGTTTTTTTTTTTTAGTTTTTTATCTATTTATTTTTAGTTAAGTTGTATAGTAAAGTATAATAAACAAAACTCAAGGCAATTACTAAGAAACTGATTGTTTTATTTACAAGAAAAGTTAAGGGTTAGCCATATTTGGGACCCTTGCCCTAGTATTATTTTTTCTTGTGAATCTTTAAGCCTAGATTTGTCCGAAAAAATTGTTTTGTTTAAACAAAATATTTCTCCACTCAATTGCTGGTCAGCACAAAAATCTTAACAAAATCCTATAATCGGCACAATCAATGCTATGGCTAATCCCATGTCAGTTAGAAGAAGTTTTTCTTCTTTTTTTTCGATTGTTAACTGGAAACATATATGCATACGAGAAAAAATCAAAAAAAAAAAAAAAAATAAGCATTACAAATCCATTAGATTGATGTCAATCATTTGAAAGTCATTTTCATTATGTTTGTCGCTTATTTAATTGAGTTGGAAATCTCTTCGCAGCCGATTTATCATCGAATTATCTTCTGTTGTACTGAGCTGTCAACAAAATTAGCCAACTTAACATAGTTAAGTCCACGAATGAGTTGCACATGCTTGGTCTAGTAGTTTTAAATCTATTGTTAATGTCAATAAATAAACCGTTAATATAAAAAAAAATTGTCGTTTTAGTTGAAACACTTATAACTCAAGAACAGCTTGACCGATTTTAACGATTTTTGAGTTGTTGGATTCGTCTTCACCCCGAATAGCAGTATGATGATAAAAATATCGGAAAAATTCACATTGTACGGTGAAATGGAGTAAAATGAAAAAGACGTATCCGATTAAAAAAAAAACTCTACCTGAGTTTGAAAGGTTATTCTAAGGAAATGGATTCAAGGATATTTTTTTAAATTGCAATTTGTAGGGTGAAACGGGGTAAAAATAAAATAAAATTGCTCGATTTAAGAAATTCTTTTTTATTTGAAAGGTTTTTTAGCAAATGGATTTAGGGATATTCTTTTTGAAAGTTTTTATTTGTAGGGTGAAATGGGATAAAATGAAAAAAAATACCGATTTAAGAAATTCTTTTTTTTTTGAAAAGTTTTTTTTAAGAAATGTGTTTAGGGATATTCTTTTTTTTCAAATTTAATTATTTGTAGGGTAAAACGGGATAAAAAATAAAAAAAAGTCCGATTTAAGAAACCCTTTTTGTGTATGAAAGTTTGTTTTGACCGGATGGCCTTAGGGGGTAAAACCAAAAGTCATATCCGATTTCAAAACTTCTGTTTGTGTTAGAGAGGTTATTTTTAAAAAAATTATAGTTATAGAGTGAAATGGGATAGTCACAAAAGATTGGTTTTCGATTAGAAAAATTCTTTCTGCGTTAGGAAAGTAATAAAGTTTGGACTTAGATGATCATATATATTTACGAATTTCGCCATTCATAACGTGAAATGGGTCAAAAAGTCAGTAAGTAGTATTCAATTACAAAAAGTAGGTAGCTTAAATATTTATCTATATACACATATATTCTTTTGTAATTTTTATGAGAAGCTTAGGTTTGTCTACCCATGCGAAGCCGGGCGTGTTAGCTAGTACAAAATAAATTAACTACATAATAAGGTACGAAAAATGACCAGTGAAGGTACCATTACCATATATACAACTATAATGTTTGACTTCACTTTTTTTGGGAATCCGTTAATAACCTTAATATTTTCAGAAGTGAAAAAAACATTTAACGATAAGGAGAACAGAAAACAATATTTTATTTCTGTTTCTGCGCAGCGTCAGATTACTAAGCTTCATTATTTCACATAGGTATATACTATATCTACCTATGAATATTTCCTCGTTAGGCGCCTCTATACAACTCCATGTATAGCCAGTTAGAAGAAGTCTGCTGTTTCTAGATTAATTAGCTTCGAAAGTAGTTCCTAATCGTTTAAGAGAAAGAAAGGACTCCTTTCTTTTTCTCTCTTTCAATGGACGATGGAACGATACCGGAGCGCGCGTCGGCCGGAGGCGGGCATTTTCCATGCAAGAAAATGATTAAGTGAAGAAAGTATTATTTTATCGTAATCATCTCATAATCCGGTTCATGTAACGAAAATGATTATTTCCCAAGGAAACCAACATACCTCTACCTACATATTCTTTCTATGTGAATGATTGATTGTAATTAGTTGGTATGAGTAGATGCTGTTTTAATCGGTTGAAGAACATATAATTCATTGAGAAACATGAAAATCGTGTGTTATATGGTTGTGGGTATAAGAGATTCGTTCTGTAAATTGATTTAAGCAATTTTTACAGTTGAATTTTTCTTTTTAATCTACGACATAATATTTTATTTTTCTATTTATCTGAAAAGATACTCAATTGTATTATGTGTTAAATTGACTTCAAAGGAAAGATGCATACGTTTGACTGAAATACAAATAGCTAGAAGGAGATATTTGACCCGCTTCAATTCGGGGCAAATTGGTGTCATGTGCCAAATTAAAATTTTGATTTGTGTCTCAATCAGTCGCGATATATGCACTAAACTCCCAAAAATAATATTTGAAGTTATAGTTCGCACTTTAGAGTATTTTCTAGAATGATTCCAGTTTTCAGAAACTCTAGATAAAGGGTTTTCCAATAAGAGGTGTTATTTTGAATAGCCCGCTATTTCGGTAGCTGTCACTTTTGAAGCTGTCATTTTTTGACATTTGACAAGTAGAAACTACGCCATTAATAAAAATGGAACGATACATGCTTCGACAACGCATTGAAATTATTAAAATTCACTATAAAAATGGTGAACATTTGGCAGAGACGGTTCGTAAAACTAAAACATTTTTGGGTCGTCGTGAAGCACCTTGTCGGACCGCAATACAGAAATTGGTGGACAAATTCGAGCTGTTGGGACAAGTTAGTGATGTGAAGAATAAAACCCGTGCACGTCGCTCAAGAACAACTGAGAATATTGCTGTTGTAGCCCAAAGTGTTGAAGAAAACCCAGGTTTGTCCATTCCTCGTCGTTCTTTGGAATTAGGCATTCCACAAACGTCATTACACCGTATTTTGCATAAAGACTTGGGTCTTAAGGCTTATAAAGTTCAGTTAACACAAGAACTCAAGCCGGCTGATCATCAACAACGTCGTGTCTTTGCTGATTGGGTCCTTGAAATGCATGAAAATGATCCGGAATTTCATCGAAAAATCATCTTGACTGATGGCCCATTTCCACCTCGGAGGCTACGTCAACAAGCAAAACTGTCGCATCTGGGGCTCGGAAAACCCAAGAGTTATTGTTGAAAAGCCTCTCCATCCTCAACGCGTGACTGTTTGGTGCGGTTTATGGTTCGGCGGGGTCATTGGACCTTACTTTTTCGAAAATGAGGCTGGAGCAACAGTTACGGTCAATGGATTGCGCTATCGAGAGATGATTAATGATTTTTTATGGCCGGAATTGGATGGTATTGATCTGGACAACGTTTACTTTCAACAAGACGGCGCTACGTGCCACACAAGCAATGAAACCATCGATCTTTTACGGGAAAAGTTTCCGGACCGTGTTATCTCTCGAAGCGGTGATCACAATTGGCCACCGAGATCTTGTGATTTAACACCTTGCGACTTCTTCCTTTGGGGCCACGTGAAAGATAAGGTCTACGCCAACAGCCCAGCGTCGATTCAAGACCTCAAAGATGGAATTCGTGAGGCTATCGAGGACATAGGGCAGCCACTTTGCGATTTGGTTATGGAAAATTTCATGAAAAGGATATGGTCCTGTAAGCGTGATCGTGGCGGCCATTTGGCTGATGTTGTGTTCCATTATTAACGGCATACCTTCCTCTTTATAATGAAATAAACATCCGATCATTTATCTCAAAAAATGCCATTTTTCTTTGAATATCAAAATAACACCTCTTATTGGAAAACCCTTTAGTATGAAAAAGGTATAGTTAAACTCACGAGTAATCGCATGCATTAAGGTTTTAAGGACGACTGTAAGAGGTGGAAGCAGTTTCTTTTATGTTAATATCATTACACTTACTGACACTTACACTTTTTCGAATTAAGTTAAATGGCACCTATTTCAGCTTCCATAAATCTGAAATGACAACTTATGTTTGGTTTATCGTTATCAGTTCTTAGCTTAATAGATGAGTTAGTAACTGATGGCAGTTCAATAATAGATAGAGAAAACAGGATTGGCCCCAAGATAGAACCTTGTGGTACTCCGGATAGGACATCAATACAACTACCTCCATTATACTGATTAAAACCAGTTCGTTACCGACCACTGAGAAATTAATATGGATGAATATTGAACTTATTTAAGAGGTTTTAGTAGGGTTACCAGACGTCCCCCTTTTTCATACCAAAATACTATTTGTCCCACCTATACAAACCTCTGCCCCCCTTTAATAAGTAAAAATTCAAACAGAGAAAGCATTCAATTGAAAACTGTAAAAATATTTTCATTAAATATTTGTGTGAACACTTCCATTTGAAGTTCAAAATCCTTTCAAAGCTGAAAGCATCTAATCAATGAACTACATCTCACTTCACTTTTTTTTACTCTTGTGTTTTATTTTTCAAAAACATGTTTTGTCCCCCTTTTTGAACACTTGTCCCCCTTTTCGTTATTTTCAATATGGTAACCCTAGGTTATAGCGGAGAATCGACCCAAGTAACATCGTTGGAGCTATTTGAAGCAAAACTGTTTTTCAACAGCTCCAAGATAGTGAAATCGAAAGCTATAGCTCTGTAAGAGATTATTTCACAGCTCTCTACATTGAATTTGAAAATAATGTTCTATAATTGAAAATTTACAACACTTTCAGCTCTATTAAATTTACGACGCTTACAGATTTAAAAATATGCTCCTTAAGGCAGTTTATAAGATCTTGAAACGAGCAAACTCTCAATATCAGCAATACTTAGGGACATTGTAGAGCTGCTTACAACACATGCGTAAAAAACTAACGCATGTTCTTTCGAAATGTCAAAAATAGCATTAACAGAGCTACGCTGAAAGCGGCTTTAGAGTGGAATTACTAATATTCTCACACAACTAATGTGGTGGCAAAAAATGCATCAACAGAGCTAAAATAAAGCACATATAGAGCCGAATAAATACTAATCCTCTTTTAAAATGATTCTACCACTTATATTAAAGGGTGTTACAAACTAGAATACAAACAAAAATTATTTCAACTGGAAAACTTACAATAGTTGACTTAAGATTCGAATAAGACATGGAATTCACAATTTTTTTTATTAAAATAAATTAACTATGCTGTTTCCTAAAAAAATTAAATCATAAATAAATAAATTAATAAAGGCGCTTACAAAACCATATACACTTCAATGACAAGAACTCTTTGAATTAAAAGTTATTTCTATAATTTAGATTTAAAATTTTCTATATTTAGATTTACATAACATTCTCTTACTTTCAATTCCCAAAACACCCTATTTTCTAGAAAGCCCTGAACGAAAAACTGTTTCATTGCTGCAAATAGCTCTACAATAATAGAACAAAACACTCAAAGCGATATTGCAGCTCCATTGAAGAGAAATTCCGTCCATATTAAAAAACATGGTGACACAAATGAAAATTATTTGATTTATTTGTTTTCTTTCATTTTAATACATTTAAAATATTAGCTTTCAATACAAAACACAATATCTGTTGCAATGTAAAAAAAATATTTTATTTCGTGGTTCGATATATTTATTAAACAAATTTTTACATTTTTCAACTTATATTTTTTTTTAATATTTCACAGCGTAATATATAAAATTTGGAAGGCGCGTTATAATTTTACGAAGTACCTCCAAAACATTTATGAAAAAACTAAGCGCGCACTTAAAATTCACTGGCATTAAACCGAAAAATATTAATTAGATACATTATTCTCCCAATAGGAATAAATATTACCTAGTTTGTTGACTTCACAATAAATGAAGTTTACGCTTCCTACCATTACAAACAAATAACTATTATATTTATTTATCATTTGAATTTCACAAACTAATACAAACAAAAAGCTGTCAAAAGTGCTCCTTTTAGGATTTCATATGAACATACTAAAGAGCTTCAAAGCCACCATAGTCACTGATAACAAGCTGATTACGAGCTAAAATGTGCTCTCAAACTCAATGATTTAGCTGTGAGCAAGCCCTACAATTGCTCTAAGGGTGCATCTAGAGCTATTTCTTGAATAAACGAGCTTCAAGATTTGCTCTGGAAGCGCTGTTAAAGCATTTAAACAGCTAAAATTGTTTCTTGGGGAGTGATCGAGGGTGTCAAATATTCGTGAAAAAAACAAGCGGAAAGAGATATTTACCAATCTTTTGTCTGATTTATGCCACAGCCATTTGTATAATCTTATTCTAAATACATCAGTTCCTACTCCCTATTATACGTACCTACTCACCAAGCCTTTATCTTTTCTACCGTTCATAAGCCTGATCGTGGTTTGTTTATATGTAAACGAATATCGCTTGATAACCAAGGTCACTACAGTCCATCTTCTATCAACGAGTCGGTGGTACTGCGCATTTTGAATCTAGGTGAATTAAGGCCATAGATAGATGAAATCCGCTCCTTTACTAATTCAATAAAAAATTGAAAAAAAGAAAGATTTTTTACATTGGTTTCCTGCCCTCAGCTTATGAGAGATATATAAAGAAACAAAGGACACCTGAGAAATATTATATGTTCTTTAAGGCCTTTCCTGTTTTGAACAAGTCAACCAAAAATTGTCACATGATTATGTTTACTTTATGATAAAACCCGCAAGTGATTGTCATAGAAAGCAGCTGCAACATTACAGACCACCTTCAATATTAAATCTTTAACGGTTGATTGCCTATCAAATGCTAACATCCATCTCCAAAGGCCTTTTTCAATCCAGCCTCATACAAAGAATTTTTATAATCTAGCTTCCAATACCAAAGTTTTTTTTTTTCTTCTTCTTCTATTTTTGATTTATATAACCTTCATTCTTTTGACCTGGTTTTCGTCTTACATATACTTTCTAATTTATATTTTTTTTTTTTAAATAACTGTCTTGTAAGTCAATACACTGCTTACTAAACCTGCCTTTTTGAAATAACAAAGACTCCTCCTCTAACTGATTTCTTTTCTGTACAAAGTATATTCAAGTATAATAAAGTTCAAACGAATTCCACCTGTGTACGAAGAAGTACCTACGATATTTTTATTTATTGAACCACAAACTTTCTATGTTTTAAGACTTATGGTATGGTTCAACGGTTGATTGCACCACACCGGCAGATGCCTTTATTTTTTGTTCGTTTTATCGATACCGCAATTTCCCATCAAATATTAATAAATCAGATGCAGAGATAATAATATTAACTTTTAATAATTTTCATATCTTAGTCGATACCTATATCTGTCTAGAACCAATATCTATGTATACAGAGAAAGTTGGCATACCTTAATTAACCAACATACCTCTATTTTTGCTGCCATCCGTAATCTTTCGTGCACTATCAGAAGCAAGGAAGACAATGGTTGATGAGTTCATTAACTATTATATTGACCCTTGAGTGGCAAGAAAAATAAAAAAAAAAAAAAAAATAAAGCCTTAAGGATGTCGATATTTTATGACTATCGAAAAGGAACAACAAATTTCCCAAAAAAATATCGATTTCTCAGACAAAAAAAATTGTTTCTCTATCTTTCTTATCCCTGCCTTAATCTGTACCTATATAGGTATACCTTTATATCCTTATATTTTTGGTGCTCATTCAACTATGCGATAGACTTGGAATCCGCATTTTAGTCTGTATATATCAGCCATCAGGGGACCTATAAATGCTAGAACCGCAACGAGTCGCCAATTAGTGGCGAAAACTTTCAAAAATGTTTCTCTTGTTTAAAATTTATTACCTTTATCTTGGAATTTTTTTTGTTGATTTTTTTAAGATTGTCTATAGATTCCTGTGGTTTAACATTGTTTGTTGGACGATTGATCTATCGATTGGGGTAGCCTTTGCTGCCTTCGTCATCATCATTATTATCAATGCTCAGTGCTCACAGTGCGGTAGATTTCCCAAATGGCAATTTATAAAGTTTTGCTCCTTACGTAAATTATGTATATATCAAGGCAGGCTTTCTATGTGTGTATACGTATATACTGACTGCGGTATGCCCGACTGAAACAGAGCCAGGTGGTGTAGTCTATAAGTTTTGATAGGTACTAATATTTTCATTCGAGCCCTCAAAAATCAGTATATATCTACTTTCCGCAGAGAAGATAAATAATCGCTTTATGGTTGTAATCTTTTTTGTTATTATATTTAGGTAAGGGATATAATTATTCATTATTAGTGACCTTTTTTTCGAATTTAGGTATGATGTTTCAATGATGAGTGGGGGTTAGACCTATGAGACTGCGCATGGCGTGAGGTTTTATAAATCGATCACTCGTGAGCATGAGCAAAAATACAAATGAATTCTCACAGCTAATAACTCGTGAGCGAGAACTTCTTTTAAGTATGCTCTTTCAAATCAATAGCGATCATTCCGTACCTAATTGAAAAATTTCTTTTTTTGCCTTTTGGTTGCCTAAAACACCCAATAGTTCCCACTAGTTTTACTCTAAGGCTCTACTTTAATATTAATTTAAATTCTTCTATATGAAGCACCACTTTTCTTAGACGATCGCCTCGATTCACCGTTTACAGTTTGGAAGAACTTGCTGTTTTGGAAAATACAAAAGCTGGAAAAGCGCCGGATGGTGACAGGATTCCTTCAGAATTCTTTATAAACTGTACGAATGAATTCCTGTTTTCACTTACAAAAGAATTTAATAGAATTTTCGAAACTGCAGAAGTACCAGCCACTTTCAAAAAAGCAATTATTTATCCGCTGCATGAAAAAGGTGCATACGAAAATTCTGAGAATTATCGGGGCATTTCTTCATTCTTCAGTGAAGTTATTCAGCACACTAATTTTTAAAAGGCTTTCAGAGTGGGTTAACAATAAAAACATACTCAACATGTTTCAAGCGGGTTTTAGGAAAAACCAAAACCACTCGACTGTAGATCAGATATTCACCTTATTCCACATTGCTGATAACTTTAAAAGCAAAAAGAAGCAACTATATGCTTTCTTTGTAGATTTCCGAGCTGCTTTCGACTCCATTGCCTGTGAATCATTGTTTTATTAGCTTTATATTTTGGGAATCTCAAGCAAAGTTGTGAATCTGCTGAAAGCAATGTATGTAATATGTTTGGGATGGTAAATTTAAGTCGGATGGCTTTGAAACGCAAATGGGAGTCAGGCAAGGATGTGTGTTGAGTACTTTGCTCTTCATTTTGTTTATAAATGATAATGTGGAGGAAGTTGGAGGTGGCATTGAGTTCGGAGATTTACGAATACCTTGCCTCATTTTTGCCGTTGATATTTTATTTTTCTGGCGGAATAAGTTGAAGGAATGCAACGGATGATCAATCGTCTGGAACGCTACTATGATCTTTGGAATCTGTCTGTGAATCTTGGAAAATCAAAAATGATGATCTTCAGGGATGGAGGTGGTAGATACTCGAGAAATAAAAGGTGGAGCTACAAAGGTCAGAATTTGGAAATTGTTCGAGAGTATAAGTAACTTGGTGTTTTGATCTGTCCTAACTTTAGCTTCATAAATCATTTTGAGACAAAATTTGCTGAGGCGAAAAGAGATATATCTTCAGTCTGGGGACGTTGCATGGAGAGTAGGTTTGTGGACTATAGCGCAAAGATACAGATATTTTATGCCACCGCTTCCTCCATTATGCTGTATGGTGCTCAAGTGTGGGGATACTGGCAGTTCGATGTTGTGGAAAAGTTTCTCTGGTACTTCCTTAAGCGAATTTTTCGGTTGCCGGTCTGTACTTTAAATTAACATAGTTCATCTGGAAACTATTATGTCACCGTTATTTCTAGAAACACTAAAACTGTATTTCGAATATATAGGTATTGAAGCTACTGCAGATGGATGAAGGAAGGCTACCAAATTTGGTTCTCAAGTCACTATGAGAGGGAACCTCGTCAAAAAAAAAAAACAATTATACAACTTGCAAGAAAACTCTTACTTCTTAAATCGATGGCCACTTTCAATGATAAGTATGATATTTAAAGTACGAGGGGAAATGATCAACCTCAACTACATCCCACATCGCCCTGACCTACCTATTTTGTGTGATATTTGCAACCTCAAGGAAAGAGAAGATGTTTACCATTTTATTGCCAGATTTCCGATCCTAAGAGAGTTCCGTGTGATATTCTTCGGTAAAAACATAATGCATATGAACTAAGTCTTAAGTATTTTAAATGGAAGTCTTGGTTGGGAGAAGCTGTATAAATACACAACGATGGCACTGAACTATAGAACCCGAATAATAGAAGGCGACTTTTAAAATTTAGAATAATTTTCAAAAGAATAAATGTGTATCAGTTATTATAATGTCTTTCTGGTAGACGGCCTTAGGCCAAACCATATTTTACTTTTGCTGAAAATGATTGTATATATTGAATTCAAACAAAGTATTTGTCAACTACTACTATTAAATTCTGTCAATTGGTGAATCCCTCCCTGTCATCTCGGTGGGTTTTTTCCGGAAACACCCAAAATACACCAACTTCCAACTTCTTCTTGGGTCTGAAAGGTGCGTCTTCGAAAAAAAAGAAATCTCATAGTTAAATTGAAGAAAACTCCAACTTTATGCATTAAATTTTTTCTTTTGAATCATAATAAACAAATCGAAATAATTAATTCAAAACAGACATCTTCTAACCCGTTTTGAGCTAATTATTTTATCTACTTTTATTAACTATTACACTTAACTATAAAACTTTGTTTACCGTCCGCTATAATTTCCTGTCCCTTTTATAATGCCATCAGTGTTATTAACGATTTAACTTGAAGATACCTTTGTGTCACAGTGACTGATCAAATATTTGAAAATTAATTTATCATTTTCTTTGTAAAGCTTAATTTTTATCACAAACAATAAGTTTCAGAGGAATATTGTAGCTCAGTGTTTGACATAAAGCCCCGAGGGACTATTTGGCAAATATCATTCCTCGTGCTTTTTTAATCGACGACGGCGATATGCAAAAGGAATGCCTCCACTATCAAACCGATTATTTCAATTAAAATTGTTTACATAAAACATTGGTAACCTGCGTACAATAACTGCAAACGGAAAAAAAAAAATTGTTTCTTCCTGAAAAAACGATAGGGCGATATTTGTTAGTATTTCCTGGACGAACAAAACGTTTTATACTCAATTAAGTTTCATTAGCAACAGCTCGAGGGGGTAATAATATACCTACAGTACCACTATGGAAGCTTTTAACATCTGACACCAAAATATCAGCATATTTTAATCGCAAGTTGTCATTCCCGCAATCGGCCAGCTATATACAACGCACTTTTCCCTAGGGTATTTACTTAAAAATAAATGATTTGAAAAAAAAAAACAACGTTATGCTGGCTTGTTGAATATAATTTATTATTTTATGAGTAATGACTTCTGGAGAGTGCGAGGAAAAGTTATGGGTTAGTCAAATAGATATTAATTATTTGAAACAAATTTGAATATTTATTGTTGAATGAAGGAATTGAAAGCCTATCTCAAGGATATTGTGTATACAAATGCAAAGTTTCCCCATAATTTTTTGAAAATAAATTTCCTGGACCAATTTAATTGACGAAGATGACATTGGGGAGAGAAATTATTGAAATATCATCTGCTTCTCTGAATAAGGCTTAAGGACTACTCCGGAATATTTTAAATAAATTTATAATTTTCTGAGAAAAAAAAAAAACTGTTTCGGTTTTACGAACAGTTCCAAGATGTTCGAGGCGATTGGGAAAGGAAATTTTCAGATAAGCCACCTAGTAAATCAATCAAGCTTCCAAACTATCGGAAGTGCTTGGAGTTGAGAGAACAGTAAGACCGCACAGCATCTTTTTACATGAAAATTGTTCAATAAAAATATTCATAAACAGACAGGCGAGCCGTCACAAAGTCAAATAAAGGGTGTTTGTTTTACACGTGTGGGTTTCAAGAAGAAATAAAACGCGTATAATTTAATGTTATGGCCAAGAATTTAGCCTTATTATAAAGATAAGGATTTGACATTATGTTTTAAAAATGATTTCGGGCAAGTGGCCGCTCGAATAAATTCCAGCTGAGAGGCCCAATTTTCGACCACTTTTTGGCAGCAATTGGGGCCGTATGTCAGCAATAACGCGCCGAATATACCTACTCTTCCAAAGCGTCAATCGTCTCGGGCTTATCTGCGATCTTGGAGGCCACGCAACAGGCCCACGACGCGAGATAATGCGCTCACCAAAAGTTTCCTTCAATAAATTGATTGTTTCGTTGGCTGTATGGCATGTAGCGCCATCTTGTTGGAACCAACGGTCGTCCACATCAACATCCTCCAATTCAGACAGGAAAAAGTCATTAATCATGGTTCTTTAGCGTTCCCCATTGACTGTAACAATATGGCCGGCTTCATTTTTGAAGAAATATGTACCAATGATTCCCTCTAGAGCACACCAAACAGTGACTTTTTGAGGATGTAACGGCGTCTCAACAACGGATTGTGGATTATGATCACTCCAAACACGACAATTTAGCTTATTAACGTACCCATTCAACCAAAAATGAGCTTCATCGCCGAACAAAATTTTCTTGTGAAAATCGGTATCGGTGGCCATCTCGTTTTGGGCCCATTCACCGAACGTGCGACGCGCTTGATGATCGTTTGGCCATTTATTATGAAATGACAAACCAAACAGGGCATAAATCAAGTGACAGCTGTCAAAAAGACCAACTCCAAAAAAAGTACTGCCAGATTGAAAACCACACGTCTAAAAAAAACACCCTTTACTTTATTCTGCTTTCAACCCAACAAACTCATTCACCCATCGATGGGTCCAACGACACAGAGTTATAATACAGGGAAACGAAATGGCAGCGGAACTTGTCAAAAACTGGTCACCACTTAAACTGAGCCAAACCCGTACTCCATATAGGTACCGATATGCAACAGCAGCAAAAAAAGAGCAGAATTCGTCAGGGATTCTTCAAAGCAAGCAAATCTAAGAAAGCCTCAGCTCTCCTTCTGAATGGGAAAATTGAACCCACATGAGAGTATACAATGGGCATCCGCATCAGCCCATAAAAAACCTGCACTGCACTGGGAAAGTGCGATATGTGTGCTGTGTAGGACATCGGCCTGTAAAAATCTTGACGGAAAAAGATTTGTACAACTAAAATAAGTAAAGACTAACCACGCCTTATAAATGGACGAGACATTCCAATTTATAACAGTTAGAACAGTTTTTCGCCATTAAAAGTGGGCGTAGGTATGTTAACGCGCTTCGCGCGACTTGAAGAAAAACTCTGAGTGCCTGAAGTATGCCCACCGGCGGAGGGACGTGGCTCTGCGGGGCCACATAAACAGTACTTTTATAAACCAAAATTATTATAATTGGCATGTCTAGAGTCACTTCCCTTATAAATAGCTTTTTATGCAGGTATAACTTCAGCCTTAACTTAGTGGTACCACATTTATGTAAGTTTCAATGATTCATTCAAAAATGTTCAATTTTTTTATATACGGTGTCTAAACAAAGATGCGAAACAGGGTTCCACATCACACTTCGTTTTTGTGATTTCCCCAGCCTGGCCTATAGACCAGTTGAGTTTGGTCACCTCCAATACCTAAACTTTCACTCATTGCCGTCTTCTCCATTAGCCGACCTTGATACCTGCTTCCTGGAGACCGAGCCAAATGGATCCAAGTGGGGTGCTGATGCGGTATGCCGTATTAAGAACGATAGGACAATAATTCCAAAAATCTAAGTACACACCCGGGAGACGGCACAGATGAGGAAGAGCACGATTTAATGAGCGCTTGCAGTGGAAGAGGACCTCAGCCAACTTGGCTGTGTAAAACTGGCAATATCTATAACTGGAGATCGAGCTGGCAAGAAGAAGATGGTTAGTGGAGGCTTTGGTTCATACCAGCAGCACCATCAATACACCTTAAATAAGTAATATGCATTTACATATGTGACAATTTATGCGGAGGAAAAATTGGCATGTAAATAGGGGAGAGTGGGTACGAAAGTAACGGTGGGTTGGTTGTAACACCCAATGCTTCTGAAAACTAGATCTCTGTGCGTTCATTTTTTAATGCACAACTCTTAACAATTAGGTCCTAAATGCAGTCAGTATGTATAAATTATGGAACGAAATATCAAAAATCTGACTTTCATACCCAATCTCCCCTAAGCTTTAAAAATGAACTTAAATATTTGATTTCTCTATCAGCAAATGTTCCAATTAGGTAAAAATAAAATTATATACTTTTGAGTATAAGTCCTAAAGCCGTGAGGCTATATCAATGTGTCTAATTATAATACACATCAATAAATGCGTCAGTGTACCAAATACCATTATCTAAAATCAGTGTTTATCTTATAAAATTTGTTGAAACCTCTCAAAATAATTACTTATCAGATACTCTCCATTGATATCAAAATTATTACATCTAACTAACTATACGCATCCATCTATTATGTAAAGCTTGGTTTTATTAAAGCTATCATCTAAAATATTCCAACGTGTAATCAACCATAAAACAAAATATAACTAAAATTCAGGTCAAGTACCTAAATATATAACGTTTAATCGATTTCAATAACATAAGCATAGCAAATATATTTACCGTGTTTCGTCGTGTAATTGACAGGCAATCAAATTCAATAAAATAATAGCACATCATTTTATTATTATCAGCAGCCTTAAAATAGAATACCTACTCCATTAGCATTTTCGAAATTAATTAACACTCATCAATATGACTATCAGAAACCAAAATAGCAATAGCAATATCCTGTCAAATCAAAAGGTATGTATATGTATATGGAAAGCTATTTTAATTTATACACTTCGTGGCACTCGATTGCGCCAGTATTATTTTTCAATCTCCAATATTTCTACGTGTTCATTTATCTCTCGTGTGAAATTTTGACGATGGCAATAGAATTTAAGAAATAAATACTTTTAGTATTTATTAAAAAAAAAAAAAAAAAATTTAGTAAAAAAGACTACTCTGAAAAGCATAACTATTCGAAAAGCATAAAATTCTCAAAGTCGTTTAGCAGGTTCCCGTGCTGGGAACTCTAAAACTTGTTTTTCCCCTATAGCCTCTTTGAATCTGAAATATTTGTATCCAGCTAAAATAATTTTGTTTTGTTTGAATTTTTGCCTTCTTTTAAAAGAGGGGGTTTTACCGCCCCTGTTGTGGCTTTAAGTTGTTACTGAGATTCTAGTTAAACTCAGTTTAAGTGGTGTCAAGGTCGTGGATTACAGTGACGACATGATCATGATGGCATAAGGTAAGTTCATATCCACACTGTGTGAGTCCTTACAAACATCTCTTTACAAGCTCAGTAATCCCGCCAGTAGTTGCGGACTAAATTCCAATCCACATAATATTCGAAATATTGATCTTTCCACCAAAAATTGGACACCGCTCCAGATCACTATTACGGCAAATTATATTGATTTGCTAAGAAAACATTAAAGAACGAGAGAAGAAAGCTTCAATAACATTCTACAGCTGTACCTGAATTTTTGGAAAAAGATGGGGTCAATTCATTGGATGTACAAAAAAGGCAACGTATCACAAAACTGTAGAAAAAGCTCAGAGACTTGCATAAAAAGGGTGTTTTTTTAGAAGTGTGGTTTTCAATCTGGCAATACTTTTTTCGGAGTTGGTCTTTTTGACAGATGTCACTTGATTTATGCTCAGTTTGGTTTGTCATTTCATAATAAATAGACTTACTCCTGAACAACGTTTGCAAATCGTGCAAATTTATTACCAAAATAATGGTTCGGTTCACGCGACGCATCGCCCATTGCATTCAATGTTCGGTCAAAATAATCGCAAAATCGCATAAATTTGAGCAACTATGGATCGGTTTCGCACCACGTTTATTCTAGTGGATAGTGCGCATCCTCAGAGACGCCGTACAATGCGCACTCAAGACGCTTTTGCTGCTGAGGAACAGAGTATCGAAGAAGACCCAAATGAGTCCATCCGCCATCGCGCGCAACAATTGGAGCTGCCGAAAATTGGGCCTCTTGGCTGGAATTTATTCGACGGCCACTTGCCCGAAATCATTTTTAAAATATAATGGCAAACCCTTACTTTATAACTAAGCTAAATTCTTGGCCATAACATTAAATTATATGCGTTTTATTTCTTTTTTATAACCACACGTTAAAAAAAAAAACACCTTTTATAACAAATATTCAAAGACTGTATTAACACTACTAGTGCTATGAAAACTACTCCAACCGCAGCCCTGGAACGTTTCTTACACTAGCCCCACTCGATTTGTTTACGAAAGGAAGTGGCGGCAAATTAGTTCTCTATAAGACTTAACCAATGCAACAACTGGGTAAGGGCCACTTCGGGCATAAAACCATAATGGCTTTCATGGACAGAAATATTCAAGGGGCCCTCACAGATATCCCCTCAAGGGTGCGGCCAACCTGCGCATAAACGCTGATCATGTTTCGGTTTTTCTATAGATGGTTCCAAGACGGTTGAGAGGGTAGAGTCAGGCATCATCTCAGACAACCCACCCCTAAATAGATCAATAAGACTTCAAAATATTAGAATTTTTTTCAAGAGGAGGCATATTTGCAATTTATGAGGCGGGTACAAATTCTTGCCAATTTTGAACTAGTAAATAAAGACACGATATATTTATTGATATTCAGCCAATAATTAAAGCCATTGCTTCAATATTTGTCACAAAGTCTAAACTGGTAGACTGTTGTCGTAATGAGTTTAAATTACTTAGTGCATCAAAAACAGTTACCCTTCGATGGGTCCCAGGACTTCGTGATATATATGTATATATGGAAACGAAATGGCAGATGAATTGGTGAAAAAAGGATCTTCTCTTGATCTAAGCTAAGCTGAGTCCTCAGTATTTATGCCACTAGAACAAGAAAAAAGTAGAATTCGCCAATGTTTCTTCAAAGCTGCAAACGACAGATATGGTCAGTAATTGATATTTTTCGGGTCTCGAGGAATCTATGGTCGGACCTCTCTAAGAAAGCAACAAACTTCCTTCTCGAACTAAGCAGACCTCAACCATCCTTTTTTGTTGGAATCCTAACTTAACACCAACTCATCTGATTTATGCAAAGGGTGTCAAGGTGAAGAGGCGGAGGAGGGCTCTTATCACATTCACCTCTTTGTGAATGAACTAGCTAGAACCGGAGAAACAGCCCACGTAGATCACTTTTTTGGCGAACTGAGCGGCATCTTGTTTTTGTCACTGAGGAACATCTTAAAATAAGTTCGGAATGCAGGATGGTCCAGGGTGGCACCTCATACCCACACTTAAGCTCCACTACCTCCTTTCCTCACACATCCTCAATTTCACCACACCTGCATCCTGGGGACCACCCCTTCTAACCTAACCAAACTTATTTACAATTTTACTCTACACAAATTTGAATTTTCATCACAGGTGGTTATTTTTCTTTGTTTTTCGAAAATATTTTCTAAGCCACAGGCATGAAGAAAAAAAAATAAAACAACCTAATTCAATTGACGCAGAGTGTGCTAAGTGTCAGTTCCAGGAATTATTGGTTAAATTTCATATATTTGATTACTTCTCTCCCTCTCTCTTTTCTTCCTCTCTAGGGAAAAAGGATTTATAATGTTTGCATGAATAAAGAGTGTTACATTTAAATGTACCCTTGCAAATTCTAACAAAAAAAAAATCGGTTGACTTTTTGAAACATATACCCTTTTTTCACCACTGTCAAAATAATACCATCACACCACAAAAACACGACATCCAAGGATGACAACGACAACGACAACGACAAACGTCAAGAGCATCAAGCTTATACTCAAAAACCGGGATTCCCATGCGGTAGCCGTAAATCATTTACTGATTTCCCAGTTAGCAGTTAGCACAGATTGCATCTCAAACATGTCGCAAATTCAAATCCTTTTCCATTTCTGAAATTTCTCAGTATAAGAATCCTTCAAATTCTGTTCTGCGGGTTTTACATTCATTCCACTCCTCCTTAACCCCCTTAACTCTTGGCTAGGCCACAAATAAAAAAAAAAAAAAAAAGGGTCGTGTCGTGAAATACGAATTTCAATTTTATCAAAGCCATACAATTAATCTTGTTTGTCCTCGTAGTATTTTCTTTTTGTTTGTTGTTGTCTTGGTTGGTGTTTTTTTTTTCTGCTTTCTCTATATTTTATGTGGTAAAACGAATTGAAAGGATATCGAAAGGATATTTTTCTCCATCAGATAGGAGTTTTTTTTTTTTTTTGTCGCTCTTATATCAAATGCGAGTATTGGACACTTAACATAGATATATTAAGTATCTCTATTTTGATTTCCTTTAAAAAATATACAGAAACCATTTCTCTCCGACTCGATGGCGTAAACCCTTTGTCATTAATGTGTCCTTCGGACTACATTTAGACGCACATAGTATTAGCTTATTTGTTGTGATGTGACATTCCAAAAAGGAACAGATATTCACTTCTCAACAATCTTCCCATTAGTCGTGGTTGTTTAGATTTGTATCGCTTATCGCTTATCGCTTATCGATTTAAAATTTAAAATATTTACCTAATGAATAAATTACAATATCAAAAATATGTTGTCAGTTTAATCACTTATGAGCTTGTGGAGATGGTCGCAATCCACAACCAAATCGGCAGTGAAAGATAAACACTTTTCCACAAAATCCTCTCAGTGACCGAGTTTAATCCTTTCGTGAGCAGCTTAAGTGTCAGGAATGTAGATTAATCAGCTTAGGGCCACATAATACCGTTGTTGACATTACTTTTGCTAAAATGTCAGTACCAAGGTGATTGAAGTGGTTGCAGGTTAGTATAGTGCAGGTATATACGAGAAGTACCTACCTACTTTGTGAAGTGAGAGATGTGAGACGAGCTGTCTATATGCGATAATAATTCCTATGAGATGATAAGGATAATTTGACGTTTATTGAATTAATAAATTAAAGCCAGAAATTTGATGCGATTTTGACATCTGCTGTGAGGGAGGTCTGAGAGTGTTAAAGGAGGAGTTGATTTGAAAACTTCAAGTAAACAACATTATTACCTTTATAGTTAAGGAAGTTTTAGTATAGAGATAAATTTTGACTTTACCCAAACCACCATTTAGAATTTAATACTTCTTCCGAGCGAGTGGTAATTGATGTGTTTTCAAGTCCAGAGGGAATTTAATTTGTGTCTTAAAACAAACAAACAAAGCAATAACTATCACACTTATATGCATCACTATACCGCACCACAAACCAATACTAGCATGTATGATCATCGTTTATACCTACACGTACGTATACCGCTTAAATTGGCTTATTTATGGCCAGGACGCCGCCGCCAGTCAGCGTGTGCAGTAACAGTATCAGCTTGACTGTGTGTGGTTTAATGTTAGTGCGGGGAGGACTAGTGATGTGCACACTCTTTAAGTATAAGGTGTAATATGGGGTATAATGAGGAGCTTCTGGCAAGATTTTATGTGGTGTTGTTTGGCTAAGTTATTGGGTGCTGTAAAGAATACAAATTAAAAATTATTTTTGCACCCAAGTCCGTATAGATATTATTGGGCAAAAAGATAGGTTTCTCATGATTAACTAAAGTGACTCTTAGGTAAATCCTGGTAGTATAGTGGTTGTATGAATTTAATCTTTCCTATTTCATAAGAGCAAAAATAAATATGCACGACTAGGTCGCACGAACTTGCTCTTATAGGAAATCACCCATTTGCAAAAACATAGTTAAATTAGAGGCAGTATTGTGTGAGTATACAAAATGTAGAGTTAAAAATTCATGTTTAAAATAAAAATCATTCCCCCGTTTTTGAAATATCGAATTTTCAAAAAATAATTCAAACATATTTTTTTTTATTAGTTTTTTAGCAAAATAATATTCTCCTCCACGGTTTTTAAACATTTTTATGGGATTTACCGTTATTTTTTGGTGTATAAGAGTAATTTTTGTTCAAAATCTTCTAGATAATGTCGATTTTGAGAAAAATAAGATTTTATTTTTTGGCCCAAGAATTTTGTACGACAGGTAGCGTTATTTTTGGTCCTAAGAAAATTAAAAAAAAATGTGTCGGGGGATATTCCACAAAACGCTAGTTAGCAAGTTTAAAGAAAATCGACCCATCCGTTTAGGCTGTACTTGACCAAACAGACCGACGCACATTTTTGCGAGGCCCACCTTTCGTTTTGGCTATGATCGTAATGTCAAGTTTGATCAAAATCTCGAGTTCGATTTTTTAAGACTTTTTAATTTGACGTGGTTTTCTTGTTTTTGGTGTAAAAAGATGGAAATGCTTGACGATTTAGATTTGTTTTGTTTGATACTACAGAACAAAGTAGGATGAATTCTCATATAACCGGAAGGCAGGGCAGCTTGTTATTCGTAGACTCAGCGGCTGGTGTCCATTCGAGAACAATTATTTTTCATTGAACCACAGATCGATTTCCTTGTAAGTCGATTCAACAGCATCGGAACAGTGGAGGATGTTGCGTCTAACTTGGATGCAGAAATAACCACGGATGGTTCCTGGCAGAGAGTCAGGTGGGTTGATGGCACCCAACATTTGGCGACCCAGTCTTGATGACATTCAAACCTTCCCACATCAATGAAACTATACTGGGCTGGAGCTCATGTAATTAATCAAACCGGAGAAGAATGGACGAGCAGACAAGTTGGAGTAGTGCTTCTCCAACAAGTCCTGGGAAGTCCACATGAATTTCATGGTAACCAACTTAAAGCCCTTCTGTTCGAAACGCTCGACGATCTTGCCGAAGAGTCCACGCTGGACCGCTTCGGGTTTGATAATGATAAAAGTACATACGTTCGTTGTTTGAGCTGTTTAGAACAACGAGAAGTTTTTTGGACCCGATGCTGATATTAAGCTAAAATTAAGTTAAACTAGAGTTAGTTAGATCTGGACATAAATTAATCTACAGTTACCTCAAAAAGTTGTGTTTAACATCAGGACGATGTACGCAGAAGGAGGATAAAACATCAAAAGTTTTTGTTCAGTAAATCCAGAGTTAACTTACCAAATTCGGCAAGTTAACTCCGGTTTGACTTTGATCTCGGAAGAACTAGGTCTTAATGATACATCAGGTTGGCTGTTATGGGCCAGTGTTTTTTTTTTTTTAATTTTTCCCTAGATGGCGAAGTTGTCGAAGTAATGTTCAAACGTAGTTTCTAGATTATAAAAATCTCTATGCCAAAAAAAGATTTCGTCGCTGTTACCATACGAGAAATCAGTTACATGTTATACCGATTTGAAAATATTCAAAAGTTGAACATATACGTTTTTTTTCATGTCGCTCTTAACAGCTGAATTTTATAGAAAGGTTTTTCATATACCTAGAGTTAGTCTTTACAGATAATTGCTTGTATTACAGACTTTGATCTGAAAAGAGCTCTGAGCAGATTATGATCAGAGTTTTTAGATTTAATTATGAAACACACTTGAGCCCTGAACTGTCATATCATAGGGAATCCATTTGTATTTAATTATGTGTGAAGTTGGCTTCGCTCAGCGTTTCGCTCGATTCGCTCGGTCATTTTATTCTGAGCTAATTGAGCAAGCTCTGAGCTAGCTCTGATGGAAAAAAGAAACATACTTTTTATGCTTTGATATGTCTGAGCTAAAAAAAAAATAATAGATTTTTTTTTGACAGTTCCGTGATTTTCTCTGAGTTAAAAGAGAAAACGCCATATTTCTTGGCATTTTGCTACTGCCTTGGATCTTATAGTCTCACTGGATAATGCTTTGATGGCAGCTTTGCTGTCCACGAAAAATGTGATCTCCAACGAGTTCACTGGAAGATTGAGAATAGTTTCCAGGCCTTCTTGTGGCGTAGATCTTTTAGCCCCCGTAGCATTTACCGTTTTGAAGTTATACAAAAAAAATGTCTGACCATTTAGATGGAAATTTTTCTTTTTGCGAACCGTACATATGGGTTGCTAAGATCCTCAAGTCAATAACAAAAGATTTTATTTTGTTGTCTGTTGTTTGTAAAAAATGTTCATTCACAAATATTTGAATCTGGTATATTTAATATTTAACGATATAGCCTTAATATCTGCTCATTAAGAAGTTTGTTTCTATACTTACAACATAATTATCTATACTGGAGTACCTCAAAGCATTCGTAGTTACAATATTTAAAATATTACCTGAAATGAATTGAAAAAGAAAATATTTTATTAATTTTGAATACATTTTTTTTTATAATTTTTAAGTAGTATAATGTATAAGTAAAGTGCTTTACACATGAGACACGACCTGCGAATTGGGAATGGTAGAGAATTTTATAAGATTTCATTCAAGTGACCAGTAGCTGCTGAAAACTGCTAACTTTCGTAACAGATTAGCAAGTAAAATTATTGATTGAGGTAAAATTCTTAAATTTGAACAAATTTTTTAACTGCTGGTCTGTGGATAGCAAACTTACATTTGACAGTTCGTAGAAGATTATTGTTGGTCGCTTAGAAAATAAAAAAAAAAAACTAAATTTTACAATTTATCATAATTGTGCATAGTATTTTCTGTTCAAATCTGTTGATTAGATTATTTATAATAGAAATTGCTTAAAAGATTTCTTCGTATTCGCAGGTCGCAGCTCATGTACAAAACACTTAAGGAAATCGGTATTAGACTAAATGTTTAATTAGGAGAAAGTTGCAACTGTTTTTTTACTAGCGGTTATATGGTTAATTTTCAGAACTCCAGATTTTCCCTGGAGATAGCTCGCTTAGACTCTTAAGAACCTGGTTTGATGCTTTTAAGTACGAGTTACAGCCTCATTGGCCCAATAAAACGGTATGGACTTTTTATTTCCTTTCTATCAACGTTTTGTTATAGTCAATCAAAATCTTAGTTTCTTTTTAATACTGAAGCAAACATCAACTCATAGTACCTACCATCGACGTAACGTTTAGTAAAAGAATGAGCTTCCTTCCATTCACCCCTCCCCCCCCCCCCCCAAGAAACCAGAACCCAATGAAAGGTTAAAACAATATGTTAATAAAATTGCGATAAGAAATAATTTGCTCGTCTTTTCCTTCCTTCTTCTATTCCAATATCATTTCTCATCTTCTTCTGACAGAATCTGATAATTGGCGAAGATATACATAATAAACTACATACAACATAGTATACCAAGGTACCAACAAACAAATTTTGATGCAAAAATATACCATATCCATATATTCGAACATTTGAAAAAAAAAACCTAATGAAGAATCCTTGTTTCTGTAAAAATGTATACCTAACCTTACACACATACCCATCAGAGTCATCTCTATACAAGTCACACGCGTATGAAATTAGTACCATAAATCAAGCTTAAGTATGTGGGCACAAAATATGTCACATCAACTCATCGTCGCACGGTCCCAAAAGTCTATTCAAACAATCATCGATGTGACATTTTGACAGAACCTCTATTAATTTCCAACACAACGTTTACTCGATCTATCTATCATTTTAACTTAACTTCTTCCTTTTCCTTTCGTTTTGAGTTCTTTGCTGCGCTCTGCGGCTGTTGTAATCATCATCAGAAACACACACACATACAGAAACGATGCGAAATAAAAATGAATGAATTCTTACAGTTAAAGAAAAGTTTACTATCATTTTAGTTTAAACATTATTATTAGTTAGATATGTCCTTATAAATATTATTAAATAATAAATATTAAATATTAAATAATAAATATTAAATAGTAAATATTAAATATTAAATATCAAATATTAAATATTAAATAAATTAAATATTAAATATTAAATATTAAATATTAAATATTATATATTAAATATTATATATTAAATATTAAATATTATATATTAAATATTAAATTTTAAATATTAAATATTAAATATTAAATATTAAATATTAAATATTAAATATTAAATATTAAATATTAAATATTAAATATTAAATATTAAATATTAAATATTAAATATTAAATATTAAATATTAAATATTAAATATTAAATATTAAATATTAAATATTAAATATTAAATATTAAATATTAAATATTAAATATTAAATATTAAATATTAAATAATAAATAATAAATATTAAATATTAAATATTAAATATTAAATATTAAATATTAAATATTAAATATTAAATATTAAATATTAAATATTGAATATTAAATATTAAATATTAAATATTAAATATTAAATATTAAATATTAAATATTAAATATTAAATATTAAATATTAAATATTAAATATTAAATATTAAATATTAAATATTAAATATTAAATATTAAATATTAAATATTAAATATTAAATATTAAATATTAAATATTAAATATTAAATATTAAATATTAAATATTAAATATTAAATACATATGTACATTTAAAATATTAAATTTAACCTTTAATAATTTTTTTTCAGTGTATCATCTTGAAATAAAAAGGGCGGTTTCGACAAAAAAAAGTATCAATTTTTTATATGAAGTGAATAAATCATCGTCACGTACACGCGCACACAACAATTTGTCAACCAAATGCAAAAGTCAAGGAGTCTTCTAGACGTTCTAACCTAACTATATACCTACATACATACCCACATAGTAAACACTCATATAATGTAGCTATCTATGAATGTATATAGTGCTCAATTTTATTTATGATCCTTTTGTATTTTATACACGCAAGATAGAACAACTGTAATAATAATCACAATAACAATAACATTTTCAATGATTGTTTAATTTAATGATATAAAAAGAAAGGATATAGCTTTATAGGGACATCTCTATGTCGTTTATCCCTCCTACACTATTGGGATCGTATTAACAAATTCAAATAAAAAAAAAAAACCAAAGCTGTAATCATGGATAAATCTGCAAAACACCACACGAGGGAGTGTTTAACAAGAATTAGGTATATGAAACACTTAAGATGCATAAGAGAGGCTGCGACCGACAGCGCTGCGCTGGGTGTTGCAACATGGAGGAAGTGGCATATAAAGGACACCCTATAACTAAACAAATATCTCAAAGGAATCGCGCACTTAAGTAATAAAATTTTTAAGGACAAATCGCTTATGTGTGCAGCATGGCTGTCTGCATTAGCCAAGGGAAACGAGCATCCTGTTGCATATTTTTCTGTGGGGCTCTTTGTTAGCCCACCACGTTTAAAAAAAAACGATTTCATAGTGTTTCCATAGCATGCTCTAAGCTCTAAGCCATGAGGCCGAGAGTAGGTATGTGTTTATAATTTGCGATGCACCAGCGATGTCTTTTGCGGGAGAAAGAGGGAGTGAACTTATCTTTTGCAGCAAAACCATTAATAGAGCTATAAAAAAACAATTGAGTTTTATTACAGCTTTAAGGGTTGTTGTATTGATAAAGAAGTCGAGTATTACACTGTGGACGCTGGATTCTAAAAAATTGAACACAATATGAAGTTTTTAGTATTTATAAAGGGAGGATGGATTCATAAGTATTAAAGGGGGAAGGGCTTAGAATAAGCTAACTGGGCAGAAACTTTGTTGAAGTAACGTAAGAGGTTGATGAATTGGAAAATTTTGTTAGATACAAGTGTCCTGATTTCAGATGGAGATGAATTATGAAATGGAAAGTTTGAATATACATAGATCGTAATTCAACCAGTTCTTTCTATAATGCAGGACATAAATACTCCACCATCAGGGCTGACCTATATACTTTTTGAACTTCGTTGGGCCCCAGGTATTTACAGGCTTTGTAATCCAACGATAAGCTTTTGAGCTCCCGAATTGGAGACATTTAGAAGAGCTCGATTTGTGCCGGAAGTTGACGATCTTATGAGTGATGTCGATACATTTCTGAACCAAACAACACGTTTCCTTATGGGCCAATGTTACAGGTTTTTGCTAGCCATAATTCCGCTTTAACTCGATTGTTAAATGGAAATTGTGGGACATCTGCTGGCATTTTTTTGAATCATATGTGATTTTCCAAGTGAAGCCTTCTATATGTTGAAAAGATTGACTTTGGAAAGTATTGCAAAGTTACTTTCAAAGTATATAGATGCTGTGTTGCCCAAACAGCTAGTCCGAAATTTGAATAGAAACATTGGTCGAAATAATGCACCAACTGCAACTGCGGTACGCCAAACATAATTATTCACGTGTTAATCCTGTGCGCTCAATGAAAAATATTTTAGCTGGTGTAGTTTTCTAGAGTATAGGAGTCATTGTTGGCACATTTTTCTTCCAAGACAACGGACGATGGAAAAAACATTCAAGTGTATGGATAGGACTATCGAGGCGCATGATAATAAATTTTTTGTGGTCCAAAATTGAGAATTTGGACTTGGGCGAGCGATGGTTTCAGCATAAAATGGGTCACACAAGCCATACAACAGTTGATTTGTTGCACACTTGTAGGCCCAGTTTTTTAGTGGTGAGTTAAACCGGAGTTAGATAACTCACTCTGGACATAAATTGGCTCACCAGTTAGAAGGATTTCTTCAGTGGAGAATGCATGCAGAAAAATTTAACAAACTTGAAGGATGAATCATCATTAGCATCTGTTCAATAAATCCAGAGGGAGTTTTGAAGGAAATTTAAAGACTGTAATATCGTTAAACTTAAACTTTCTTAGCACAAAAATACACATTTTATTTTACCTAACAAATTGCAGAAATATAACTCATTGCTAGTTCCAGCAAAACAGTAGTGAATAGAAGTAAATGAACACTATTAAAAAATGTTTTTGTAGGTTTCTCGAGAATATATTTTTTATTTTGCTTTTTTTTTGGCACAACCAATACAAAAGAGTACATAATAAACTTTTTAAGTGTTACAAAGTAAAACGATGTTACATTTAAGGTCAAACAGTGGAGAAAAAGACGAAATTAAATAAAATTAATGGCTTTCTTGAAAAATTGTTAACATGGTGTTTCAGAATATTTTTTACTGGACTAAGAATTTTTTAACACAAGCAATAAACATTGAGATCGCTGGGACGACACGCCAATTTTTATGGACTAAAGGCTGTTAAAAGCTATTTTGAATAATCATTATATTTAATTTAAAAAATTGTCGAAAGTCCAGGATTGTATTAGGCTATTGAGCTTTAAAGCATAAACGAGCAAAACAGTGGTGAATGTAGGTATGTAAACGCATTTTTTTAACATTTCTTAAGCATATCAGAGAGCATTAAATTTATTTTTAAAGCCAAAAATCTATTGAAAAAAATCAGATACTTAAATACCTTCTAGTTTTTTACAAACTTGAATCGACCGAATCATCATATTTTAACACTTTTGGGTTTTTCAAACGGTCTGGCAGAGTAGAAGCCGCCTCAAAGTGGTCTTGGACCCATGGTGTACTATCACGGGTGGGGTGAAAACAAATTTTGGTTCATACAATAACCCCAAAGTTGATTTTTTTGCCTTAAAAATTATTCTACATTTTGACTTTCTCTACTAGCACAAAACAGATATGGTCAAAGCTGGATCTGAAGCCCTCGAAGAGTTTAATATCTCTAATCATCAGACTGCATATCGGCTCCGTAATAGGTGTCATTAACGGGCACTGCTTGATAGGCACGCACGCAACGAGGCTCGAAGTATTTTCAAATGATTTCTGCAGAAGCTGTATTGATGAGGAAGAATCGGTTCCTTCTGCTCTATCCCAACGACGTAAACTCCATCTCGGAGACTACAACCTACTACCACGATCCTATAGTGATCTGGCAAATGTTGACATATGTAATATAGCTCGCTTTTGTAAGGAGCTTCAAAAGTGGTTCAACGGATAGGGAGTAAAGTTCCTAGATTCTTGTGGTATCACAATGGGTCAACGTTCATTTTTTTAACTATAGTCAACAATCATCGTTCCCTTTAATAAAATTTCTGCATTAATTAAATTTTGTGCAAAAAATAAGTTAAAATAAATTGAGTTTGGAATTTGATTGCATTTTTTAAATGTTAAAATTCATTTTCATACGAAACTTGACATTGCTTGACAGAATATTTGACATTTGCGAGTATTTCGTTACAAATCACCTAAAAGCTCAAGAATTGGCCTTTTCAAAAAGTTAAATTTTAATTTTTACGGATTTTTAGAGGATTTTTAATCCGTTGACATCGTAGGCATCCTTTAATGGAATTTGAAAGTTTATGGCTTGACAGATAGGGAACAAATTATATTTGATCGTATTGTGAATATTTCGTTCCAAATGTCAACCGATTGCCCTAAAAATGCATTTTCCGGAGCGGAAAATAAAATGGAAAAAATCGGATTTTTAGAGGTTTTTGAATCCATTGAGATCGTATACAACCATCAAGGGAATTCTAAAGTTTTGTTCTTGACAGACGGATAACTAACAAACTGTATTTTGACGTCTGTAGTTTTCTTTTTGGTACCTGAATTTTAGTTAAAGTATATGTTATGCCCTTCTTTGTTTCGTTGTCCGTAATTTAAATTATTAAAGTTTGTTAACCATTTTTGCATTTTTCTTTAATATTCATTCCAAATGTATTTAGTTTTTTTTTTTTCAATCCATTTTGTTTGAAAGATCAACCAAAATTGTTTACTTTAGTAGAGAAAAAGAACAACGAACCCAAGTGGAGTGCCACCTACGTCACAGTCAGTACACAGATACGAATTTGGTAGGCAATGTATGAACCCAACTTGCTTGCCAGTACTTGCCGGTGTAGCCTCAGAGTAAGACAGAAAGTACTCCAAAAAATTAAGTTAAAGCTGCAAGCGCCTCTCCGCACGACAGTTCAATCAAAAACGTGAAAAATGACCTTCAACACTTCAATATTACTATTTGATAGCTTTTATTGTCTTAAAAGAAAACAATTGCAACTGAGATTTTGATTGCGTTGTCCCTTCAGAAGAATTCGATAACCATGGTCCCACTGTACCAGCAAAAAACAAATGCATACCACCACATTGATTCTTTTCTTTTGCAAAAAAAAAAAAGACCGCGACATGCTGTTAGATTTTATAGCTAAATCGTTTTATAGATATTGCAATTGCAACAGTCGTTGCTTGCAACACCAGTGAAAGGTTGCGGATTGCGGTATATGGGTATCCTATACATACATAGTTTGGTTGATATAGAAGCTGAAGCACGCGCTGAATATACACAGCTTAAGATTTGAGATTCAATTTCTGCACGTACATCTTATCTAGAAGAAGGAACATGGTCCCGGCTCTAGGATATGTGCCGAGAGCGCTCTATAGAATTGTGCAAGAAACGAAATACGATGGTGCAGGCTTCCGCACTACATCAATATTAAACCTTCTTGGTGGAAAATATATAGTGCTAAACAAGAGCAATGGGAAGCAGAATATCAGGGTGGCAAGGCGGGTGATGTTGAATTATCTTGTTATTCTTCTTGTCATCCCGGTTTTACGTGCATTTTCATTTCGCGTTTGTTGCCGATTGCTATATTGCCGCAGAGTTTACACAACATATATAGAGATACATATATGTATAGAAATATCTATTAATATATTTTTTTTTGTCCCGCAGGAAAAGAGTGGCTTTCCTTCAGATTTGTTTTTTTTTTTTTTTTTTTTTTGTTTTCTTATCTTTCGAAATGGATTTGATTTGCTTTCTTTTCATGGGGGTTGCATTTCTTCAGTGTAAAGATACTTTATTTCTTATATTAATATATGTTGCACACAGTTGGGCTTGGGATTACGTTATGCTTACACATGACATGCGGATAAACATCTTTCTGGATGGCTTGATTTATAAAACTAACGCTTTTCCTTATACTGGTGCGAGACGAGCGAGAGTATCTTAAATGCAATTTGTCAGGATATAAACACAACACACAAGGACGAAACGGGAGTATAGTGTTGAAAATATCAATTACTTGAAGTCTTGTTTTTTTATCTGAGTTACCGGAAATATTTTCTTAAAACAGTCAGATAAAGATTTGAAATGGGAGGATATGGATTTACCGTGAGAGGAAGGGTAGAAAGAATATAGCTTAAGACTAAAGAATGTTCGAGGCGACATTGAATATATGTGCCATGGTCATTCCATAGAATATGGGAAAAATGTGATCAGATTCCACGATGCAAGTGTCACTCAAATAGACAGCGGAATCTTCCGCCCCCATATTGGCCATAGGTATATATTATTGAGTGTTTAAAGTATTAATTCTACGTGGTTTTAAATTCCCCACTTAATAATGGGATCAGGATCAGAATTGAATGCCTACACTGCCTTTCTAGTTCCACATCCATGGCTGAAGAATTGGGATAGTCGTATAGAAACGAATAAGTGAGTACTGAGCAGGTAAACCTGGGTGTAATTTCAATCAAATGGATAAGCAGTTTCAGGAAAAAGATTGTTTTTGAATACGAGCAAGAGATTTCCAGATAAAATCGAGCCTTGGGACCCCAGAGTTTATTTTGAGATTTTAAGACTTGAAAACATCATTCGGTGAGAAATACCCATAAATCAATCCTGGGACTTATTTGACCAAACACTTTTCATTTAGCAACTTTTCACTTTTACTTTGCAAATTTCAATTCACCTAACGCAGATTTGCAAAGTGAAAAGTTCTTTTTTGCAAAGTGAAAAGTTGTTTTCTGAAAAGTGAAAAGTTTTGTTAGTTTGCAAAATATTTGTTATTTTCGTTTCACGAAACAAACAAACTTTGGAAATTGTATTGAGAATTTTGAAAAGCTTTTCATTAATATGCAAAGAGATATTTTCATTTGCAGATTAGCGTTTGTTGTGAAAAATTGAAATAACAGAACAAAAAAATTTTTGAAGTTCTTTTTGAATACCTAGAAATAAATAATAGTGCGAGCAAAGAGTAGTGAAGTTAAGAATTGACTGAAAAATTGAGAACTGAAAAGCCTTTTCACTTTGCAAATTTTGTGCAACACTTCGCACTTTTAGTTTGCAGGGAATTATTTGTTTGCAAAATTGCAAAGTGAAAAGTGTTTTGTGAAATAGGCCTCTTGACTAAAATTCAATTTTCTAAAAAAATGACTTAAAACAGAAAAAAAAATTTAAAATCAACTGCAACACTTGCAATGCCAATGCTTTACCTTTATGTAAAACCAAAAATCTTTTCTTTTATTTTATTTTTAAATAAAATTGATTTAGCGAAAAAAAAAAAGAAAAAACTAATTTCAAACAATTTAAAAAAAAAAAAATAATTTAATTAAGTACTTACTATATTTGTTTTAAAAATTAGATGTTCTTATAAGCTTTTAGTCAAAAACAGAAAACAGGATGCTTAAATTTGTTTTATTTTTTGAGAAAATTGAAAATAACTAAATCTACTTTACCATGCCTACGCAGTGGAAATAGGATCTTTAGAGCAAAACTTAAGCAACGGATTGGTGTCAAATTAAGGGAATTTTATTTCTTTTATATTCAATTTTCTAAAGAACCCTCCCATACGATTTTTTTCTTGTCTCGGCCCATCCTACTCGCTTGATATTTTCACACCTTATGTCTATTTGATAAAGAGACGTAGGTGCTATTTGTTGAAAGTTTGATGCTTTTTGGGGACAGAATGGATCAAAAAGTGTTGATTTTTTTTCCTCTCGGGAAAAGAAGTAACAAAGTCTTCCCTGATGTTAAGCCATTTTTCGATGTTTTTTTTCCTGCAGCACTGCTTAAGGTACTGGAAAGTACTATTCATTTTGACTTTGACAAATCATAACTCTTTAACGGGTTAAGATATCGTGACGTTTCTTTTTTCAGCTTAAATGACATTTTTACAGAAAGATACTATACAGAGTGTTTCAGAATCTTCTGCTGAACTAGGAATTTTTTACCACCACAAAGAATAAACATTTAATTTAATTTACAGAACTTTCTAAAGTCCAAGATTATAGTATTTAGTCCTGTCTTATAGCAAATCCCAGCAAACCAGTGGTGAATAAAAGTAAACGGAGTTTTTTTTTTAATTTGTAGGTTCATATTCTTTTTTAAAATGTTTAAAGCATATCTGATTGCATTAGCTACAACTATTTTAAAGATACCTACATATTTTAAGTGAAAAGTAAACAAAAATAATAGTGCCTTATTACACCCAAAAAAGGTCAATATTACCTATACCCACGCTAAAAAAAACTACTGACTTTTCTTCCAATAAATTCTCTTTGGCGCAGCTCTAAGTGGATTTATATTTTTGGTTTACTTTCTAGGTTGTAACCCACTTCACGTTATGAAAGGCTAAATTTGTAAAAAATATGATCCGCTAAATCCAACTTTTATTGCTTAAGCAAAACACAGACAGAATTTGTGTATTAGAAAAATGCTGCTTCACTCAGCATTTTTTTTGAATACCCTTTCAAACACAAACAGAATTTTGGAAATCGGATAACTAGCATTTTTGGTGTTTACCCCTTTTCACCCTGTGAATACCAAATTTTTGAAAAAAATATTCCTAATGCTACCCACTCAAAATAACCCTTCAAACACAAAAAGAATTTCTTAATTCGGACATTTTTTTTATTTGTACCCTATTTCACCCTACAAATAACAAAACTTGAAAAAGAATATCCCTAGAGCCATTTCCTAAAAAAAAAACCTTTCAAACAAAAAAAGAATTTCTTAAACTAATATTTTTTTTTATTTTTACCTCATTTTACCCTAAAAATAGCAAGATTAATAAAACATATATCCTTTAGGCCATTTCCTAAAAATAACGTTTTAAATGCAGTTAGAGTTTTTTTTCAATCGGAAACCACGTTTTCATTTTGACTTATTTCAACCTACAAAGTAAATTTTTTCGATTTTTTAATAGTTATTCAGCTTTTCGGGGCGGAGACGAATACAACTAATCAAAGATAATTAAAATCGGTCCAGCCTTTCTTGAGTTATAAATGGTGTAACTAAACCTACTTTGGTTTATATGTTATAAGATTAACAAAAACACATTGAAGTTTTCTTTAAACTCAATTATAGGTTTCAAATAACATTAAATTATATACAAGATGGGTCAAAAGTCTCTCTCCCATCTAAGTTACAGGGTGGGGCTTAAAGTCCCTTTCCAATGTAAATCTGTAATATCTTTTGAATGAAAAGATAAAAACTAATGAAACATAATATGAAAAATTTCCACGAAATAAACTTTTATTTGTTATTCATTTCATTAATTTTTATCTTTTCGTTCAAAAGTTAATACCTGCCGATTTACTTTAGAAAATGGATTTTAAGCCATCACCCTTTACATAGGAAAGAGATTTTTTTCTTCTGTAAATTGATCGAAAACGTAACATTTTTTTGAAGCAATGTCAAAGATTTTCAAGAATTTTAGATTATGAAATTCTATACACAAAATGATTGTAAGAAAATTTTATATAAAAGTAACAGATTCCAATCTAAAACTTATGGTCAAGTAATAACACATAAAATAAAGTTCACCAGACCATGGTTAAGAGAATCAATACCTAAAACTTCAAAAGCCGATGATTTTTTTTTTCAGATTTTAGTCCTTCGTTAGCACCAAAGTGCACATTTCGATTGATTAAGTTCCGTGTTCTTAAGTCGACTTCGCAGCCGAGCGACGCGACGACGGACGTGTTTATCCTGTAATTTTCTATTTTTACTTAAATTATCTTCAAGCTGAGCATGAGACTTTTACAAGCCAGACAGCACGAATTATTTATACCCTCCCTTCAAAAGTTCAACTTTGGTGATAAAACTTAATCGTTCGTTAAGGATTACCTACTCGTGTATACACACTTTCCTCATACAATACATCTATGTATATATATTATACATCTAAGTTTTCCAATGGGGAATTATAATTTAGTCACAATTTACTGAAAATAAGTCTTAAAGTCAACACCCTTATAGAATAGAAATTCTGGTCGGTCTGCATCAGCAACAGCCATCAATAGACATATCTACCTTCAAACACACATACTTTATCCGGCATGTTGTTTCTTTCGCACCATGATACCTATTCCCAACTACGACTACGCAAGTACTGCCTTACACCTATCATACCTATATAGCCATCACATACCGCAATTTAATGGCCTTATAAAGTACCAAAACGTGTTTTCATTTCCATTTTCTATGGAAAATGCGAAAATCGTGTCAAACTCGAAATGTCGCTGCTTAATCGCACGACTTCTTAGCTTCATAAACTTCTCTTCTGTTGACATTTACATTGGACGCATCGCATATATCACCTCACCAGTGAGACCGAAAATTAAAAGTTGGAAAGAAGAACCTGATGGTTCAGTCTCAGGGCAGGCAAACTTCATCATCAAAACCACCGCACCAGCCAACAGTTGCCCACCATATCGTCATCGACATCGATGTCGTCGGTCATGTATATGAAAGTAGGTACTTAGAGCATTAGCTCATATACTGTTCCACTTGTCATGTCGCAAGTTTCATCATCAGTGGCTTGATGGCAAGCAAACTCGGTCAATGGCCTCTTAACACTTAACAACGCGGCGGAAGAAGGTGAAGCAATACAATTTGTTGTGCTGGCTGAGACACAAATATATGTACCTACACCATCAGCATCAGCTATAGATACTCATTTATGATGATATCTACTTTCAAACACCACAGCAATAGATGCATGGAATTCATTGAAAAGCTTTTACAGGTAAGAAGATGCACTTAAAATCAGGGTTGGAGAATAACCTCTGAGAGCACAGGTGCAATTAAATTGGGGCCTGAAAAAAATATTCAAATTGTAAAAAAAAAGAAAAAAATTGCTAAAAGCTTCAAAGTCATTAATTGTAAATGGTTTCAGGACAATTTTTCCACAGCAACAATTGAAAGACATCAATTAAATTCATTGAATTTATACGAATATTTATGTCAAAAATTTACTTTGCTTTAGGCTGATTCAATCCACTCCTGGGTATTTCAGTGAAACTATTTAGGTTCTTCATTTTTAGGTGGCAACGAAGCCCGACGCGACGACTGACCCAGTATCTGTTGCCATACATTTACTTTGATTTGTATGTATTTGATATGGCTTTATAAAATACATATGTAAGAGCGAAGGTTTATAACGGGTGTTTTTTTTTTAGAGGTATAGAACTTTAAGTTGGCAACGCTATTTTAACTGGCGGCCATTATGTCAGCTGTCAAGAGACTTATTTTTAGTTTGGTTTGGCATTTCAACATGAATAGACTGACGCCTGAATAACGCTTCCAAATTGTGCCCAAATGGGCCCAAAAGAAGATTGCCGTTGATCCCAACTTTCATAAGCGAATTTTGTTTAGCGATAAAGCTCACTTTTGGTCGAATGGATACGTCAATAAACAAAACTGCCGTATTTGGGGTGATATGATAATTCTCAAGTGTATGTTGATTGTTGAGACACCGTTACATCCACAAAAACTAACTGTTTGGTCCATACTTCTTTAAAAACGATGCTGGCCAGAACGTTACAGAGCCATGATTTGATTACTGACTTTTTCGTTCATCAATTGAACAACCATGATGTGCAGGAGCTGTGGTTTTAACAAAACACGGCGCAACATGTCACACAGCTCGTGCCACAATTGATTTACTGAAGGAAACGTATGGTAACCGCATAGTTTCACGTTACGGACCCGTGAATTGGCCTCCAAGATCGTGCGATTTAACGCCGCTTGACTAATTTCTGTGGGGATATGTGAAGTCGCTATAGTCTACGCCGATAAGCCCGAAACGACTGACCATCACTTGGAGGACAACATTCGCCGCGTTATTTCCGATATACGGCCTCAAATGTTGGAAAAGTCATCGAAAACTGGTCCTCCAGATTAGAATACGTTCGAAACAGCCGTGGCGTTCATATGCCGGAAATTATATTTATAATATAATGCCGGAAAATTATCTTTCGAACAAAGTAAATTTCATGTCAATTTATAAAAATCATCTTTGTTTTATTATATTTATTTCAAAGTTCTATACCTCTAAAAAAAAAACACCCTTTACATAATGGCTTTTATAAAACCATCATTAAGTTCGTCTCCCTGAAATGTGCTTCTAGTAGCAAAACTTTTGTAGTAGACCATAAGGGACCTCCATAAGCTTCGACGATGGTATACCAACACGATCATTAAGATGCATTATAAATTCAGAGTTCGCTGGTACCTACAGTCTTGCCACGCACCGTTAAAATAAGTTGCAATCCATAATGACAAAATTAGCCGACATAAGCTTAGATTTTATCTGTCCAATCTACACCCCTCTAGCTATAATGGGTAGCACTTTACCCAATACCTATATTGAGTCCCTGTCTTCTATTTATAAGAAAAACCTATCAACAGTTTTCACACGCAATTTGTTTTTCTATTATACTCTATCAAAGTTTTATGGCCTTTTATTTATACGGTTATGGCTTTGGCGATGTCCTTCAAATGTTTGACTGATTGACATGCATGAAGGGTATCGAAACGCGTATATACCTACAACCGATACCATACATCACACGACGAAGGTACAATGTGATGGGTTCATGGTTAGTGCGTGGACTATGGACTGGACAGACAATGCGGACACAGTGGACGTAGACGTGCATGTCCATTATGTGTAGATTCACTTTAACGATATAACACCAAGGACAAGCCAAGCAAGCGAGTCCCTATTTATTGCTATATTGTTTGTGTGAGCAATGTTGAGGTATTTATGAGATTGGAAAACAATTGTTCGGTAAGCGACAAGAGTATGTAGTTGAACATACGAAATGATGGATCATCATTATGGAACCATAACAGAAAATTGTTTCTGATGGCACAATGTGGTTTAAATTGGTCTTTTGTTTGTTTTATGGTTGGCTTTTGAATGTTAATATGCGATGAGGATAATATTGTGAAGTGAAATGTGCATATCAAATGCTCAATCAATGTTGAGGTTTGAGGTTTTAGTTCCTAAGATATTTGTACATTGGTACAGATCTAAATATAGGATTCAATGAATTATACAAAAAATGATGGTAAATAACCTGAATTACAAAAAAATGTGTTTAAAAAAAAAGAAGTAAAGTAACTCCAGTCATAATCTGGCTCCAAATAAATTATTTTGTTTTCATAGTTACTTTATGATTGAAATACAGGGTCATTAATTTCGTGGTTACAAGTTGGTAGTGCTGGAATTTGACACCTGTCAAACTCAGCTGTCATTTGAAGTGTCATAATATTATAGTTGAATGTTTGTCATTTACAATAATGGATGCCAGCAATGTGTATAATTGTGAAGAAATTTGAAGATAGCTGATCTCTTTAGGCCTGTGTATCATCATAATGGACGCTCAGTCGAAAATATTGCTGCTGCAAGTCGATTTTTTTTGGCCGGTGATTAAAGATCATGACTTGGACGATATGTATGGTTCCAACAAGACGCGGAACAGGCCAAATAACACGACCAATTATGGCTTTATTGCGTGAGAAGTTTCCTGGTCGCTTAATTTTAGGTTTTGGCGACGTCGATTGGCCACCAAGATCATACGATTTGACACCGTTGGATTTTTTTCTGTGAGGCTATGCAAAAGACCGTGTTCACGCGAATAATCCCCAAACTCTAGACGCATTAAAAACCAACAGTACTCAAGTTATGCCCGAGAAACCAATCGAAATGTACGAAAAATTACCTCCAAAGAATCGCATGTTGTGAATCTTCCCGAGGCGCCCATTTGATAATGATATTCTTTTTAGTTAGTTTTATAGTTATTAGTAAGAACATAAGCAAATTGAATTTTAAGTTTTAGAAAAAGTTTATAAATAACTTTTTTTTTTACCAATATATTACCACAGTTATATTTTTCTAAATTCTAACCACAACTTAACCCAACCAATAATTTCCGAGACACCCACACTCTCATCAATTGCAAACATCAAACCACTCGCATCTCTTTCTTGTTGTGATCATAAACTTAGCTGATGGATGTTTGCGGGCTTCGCAGCAAAATAAAGTAAATTAAAACAAAAATTATAAAGATAAAAGTTTTGAGTTATTTCCGGGTGATGAAGTTAATTAAAATATACTTTACTCAATTATTATTTGGTATTTTTGTCAAAAGCATGAATAATTGAATTAAGTTTGATTTTGGTTATTTTTCTACTAATTTATAACTTCATACTCAATTTGGGTTAATTTTGTTACTTATTCTTACCTACAATCAGTTATGAGTAGCACAATCAGTTAGGAGTAGGGTTTTTAGAAGTCCTGATTGTTGGGATTGCTGTTTTTTTTTCGTCCTAAAATAGTTTCTCATGTCTAAAAAGTCATATTCTAAGTATGTATGTATAACAAAAAAAAAAAACTTTTTACAGTATTTTTAATAGTTTTTTTTTTCAAATAATTTAGGGTTATTTGTACATGGTTTTTTGGATACCGAGACAATACTAACTGCAAATGCAACCAAAACGAAACCGTATTTTAACTCATGCTTAAGGTGCTATAAAAACGCCCATAAAAATTAAGCAAATCTGTTGACGCTGCAAATTAACAAAATGCAGTAACTTGAATTCCTCCAGATAAAATCTATACAATGAGAATGTTCAACGAGCTTGAATTTAAAAATTCGTATCGAGAAACTTTCAGTTTTAAGAAGAAAAGGCACGAAATAAGGTCAAATAAGGATATCCTATTTAACAAAACATTAATAAGGTATACGCCAAGTATTTCAATTTTTTATGAGCGTTTTATTGTAAGAACTTGTGAAAAAGTCTAAGTTTTCTATTGCTATTTGAGCAAGGTCCTTTTTATTTTATATATGCTTTAGGTTTTGTATTCTGAGTATAAGGACACCACTGTTTTGTTAATTTCCGGAAGTATGTAAAAATGTATCTGGTGGTTAGTTGTGCTACATTACATAGGAGTCCTTAGCAGTAGTATGTTATGTGCAGACTTGCCGAGTGTTAACTCCACCCCAACTGCTTTAAGATAGGTAAAACATAGGTTAGGTATGTACGCATTTTTGGATATTCCTTGATATAGGTAGGATTTTTTTTTATTAATTTTGTGTACGAAATTCTCAAAAAAAAAATAAAAAAATAACAAAATACACAAATCCCAGAATTAATTTATCACAAAAGACAATCCTTTCGATTAATATGGGAAATTCTACTGCTCACCACCAAAGAATTACATAGCATGTGTTTCTGCTGTAAACATTCACAGTGACGCCTTTCATTGAGGTCATGCGATTCTAATGAAGGATTTTCCCACCCACAATCAAACATAGGCAGTGGTTTATGGTTAAAGAGATTCTCTTGCTCTTGATGCCTTCGTTTATATTAAGGTACTAAATAAGCAAAATAACAAAAAAAAAAACATCACCTATAGCCTGGCCTAGCCTTGTCTCTCGCCTTTATTCAAGAGTGTGTGCGGTGTTTGATTTCCATGCCGAAAAGGATTTAGTTATGGTAGAGGGGGTAGGCTTGTATAAAGGCTTGTCCCAAGGACTTTCTGTGCGATGATAAACGAAACCACAAATGGTTCACCCCAAAGCAGCTTGTGCTTTGTTAATTAAATATATCCCAGCTTTTATTCGCGCCAAATTTTATTTTTTGTTTTCTTCCTTTTGCTCCTTGATTTTATTCCATTTTGGTAGGATTTATTTAGATATAAATTTATGAGTCCTGACAATCGCTTGTTACGCCATCACGTTCCATAATAAATTTGATTAACAATGGCAACAAACGGGCCAACATTAAAATGATAGCTATACCTATCTACCTTGTTTTCTTTTTCTTTTTTTTTTTTGTTGAGGGTGCTTTAATATTTTTGGGAAAAGTGTCAAAGAAAATGCAGAATATCTCCATTATAGGGTCACAAAAGTCACAAGAATCGTTAAAAGGACTTGACAATCGTTCGGAAAGTAAAATTGGTAATTTTCAAGAATTTTATGTGCAATTAAAGTTAAAGTAGAGAAGAAGAAGTAGAAATAAAGAGAAAGGAGCGTGTGAGTGTCTGGGTGCACATCGGAGGCAGATTTGTTGGAAAAATCGTTGTTAGTTTTGTAACAACATGGCGCTTTGCCCCCACCTCACAATAAAATTCTAAAATTAGGTACTTTGTGATTTCGAAATCAATTTGTATTTAATTTATTTTTTTTATTATTTGCAAGAAAATAAACGGATAAACGTGTTAACGATGGGAAATGCTGACTTCTTCAGAAAGTGTGGACAGTTACACAAATTTGGTTTGGCTTTTATGAACATTTTTTTTACACTTATTTATATTTTCATGAGCAGAAGTTTGTTAAGAGTGCTTTTAGTGTTCCAGGTGGATTTTAATCTGGCCGCCATTTCAGTGCGTGGCTGACATTTGGCAGTTGGCATTATTTGAAAGTCGTAAAGAGTGGTCAATAACAATTAATTATGGAGAAGCTTACGTCGCAAAAACGCGTTCAAAATTAAAAAAAAAAAATTATTTGAATAATTAGCGCTTGTTTATCAATGTTCGAGTAAGGTTCTGATAAGTTAATTGACACATAAATATTGGCAGGAAATCATAAGTCCACAATCTAACACAAATAATTTTTGGATTAAAAACCTATTTAGGTGGGTCAAACGACCATTGTGTTTTTTTCTCTTGCGGGGCCTGTACCGGTATTCATTTGTCGATTAACTTATCAGAACATAACTCAGACATTGTGAAACAGGCCCTTAGTATCGTGCAATTGTGAATACGCAAAGGAAACTACGTGACTTTTCGGGACTTCTGGATTAACCCAATGTTAATTTCTTGGTTTGGCGTTATACTTAAATGAAAAGATGTACATTAACAAACTCTTGATGATTGAAGACAACATTCGAAACAAAATTGCTGTTATAACACCTGCAGTCTGCGAAATTGCCATATAAAAAATGTGCTTTAAAAGGGCTTGCAATATTATTTAAACAGGAGAAATTTAATCGCTTGAGGCAATAATGAGAAAGTCAAAAATTTATATAACTCATCACTAGGATATTCTGAAAATAACTGCCAAGGGTACTTTATAAAAAAGGCTACAAATTGTTCCACTTAACATAGCGATAACCCTTTAACATTGTGATTTAAAGCAAAAGGCCCAAAATTTTAGACCATTTAGTATCGTGTTAAAGCATTTTAAGTATGATGCTAGGTTAAAAAGAGGTTTTTCCAAATTTTAAAGAAGCTGGCTGCGTTATATCATACTTACTCAAAAAATGTCAATTTGACAATGACAAATGTGACAAAGGTATGTTTGCTTACTTTTTTCCACGAAATGTTACTGTTTTAGCCGTGTTCAGCTTGAGTTTCGTAAGTAAATAGGTTTAGTATGATACTAAAAAGTGTTTTTTTTTTTAGACGTGTTTTCAATCTGGCAATACTTTTTTCGGATTTGGTTTTTTTGACAGCTGTCACTTGATTTATGCTCAGTTTGGTTTGCCATTTCATAATGAATAGACTTACTTTGCCAGCTTACAAAATCCAACTCGTGCAAGAATTGAAGCCGAAAGACCATCAAGCCCGTCGCTGGTTCGGTGAATGGACATAAAACGAGATGGCCACCGATCCCTATTTTCACAAGAAAATTTTGTTCGGCAATGAAGCTCATTTTTGGTTGAATCGGTACGTTAATAAGCAAAATTTTCGTCTTTGGAGTGATCATAATCCACAAGCCATTGTTGAGCCGCCGCGCCGTTACATCCTCAAAAAGTCGCACTGTTTGGTGTGGGTAGGGGGAATCATTGGTCCATATTTCTTCAAAAATGAAGCCGGCCATAATGTTACAGTCAATGGGGAACGCTATAGAACCATGATTAATGACTTTTTCGTAGCTGAATTGGAGGATGTTGAAGTGGACGACCGTTGATTCCAACAAGATGGCGCTACATGCCATACAGCCAACGAAACAATCAATTTATTGAAGCAAACTTTTGGTGAGCGCATTATGTCGCGTCGTGGGCCTGTGGCGTGGCCTCCAAGATCGTGCGATTTAACACCGCTGGACTATTTTTTGTGCGGTTATGTGAAGTCGCTTGTCTACGCAGATAATCCCGAGACGATTGACGCCTTGGAATAGAATATCCGGCGCGTTATTGCTGACATACGGCCCAAATTGCTGCAAAAACTGGTCGAAAATTGGGTCTCTCGGCTGGAATTTATTCGAGCGATTCGCGGCAGCCCAAAATCTTTTTTAAAACATAATGGCAAACCCTTATCTTAATAATAAAGCTAAATTCTTGGCCATAACATTAAATTATATGCATTTTATTTCTTCTTGAAAACCACACGTCTAAAAAAAAAACACTTTTTAGTTAAAAATAGTTTAAAACTAAGAACATATTAGTAAAGAGATTTATAGTTATTAAATTGTTAAGTAGTTTCATACTATTATACCTTAACATCAGGCTGTTTAAAATTTTGCGACAGTCTTCAAAATCAATCTTGTAGAGAATTTGATGAACTACAAATTGCAAACTGCACGACATTTTATTTTGCGATCAATACAATCTGGGGAAGATTGGGAAAGTGCTTTTTTAAGTTCTTATCAACTCGAGTTCTTCTTGCTGTCCGTCTATTCGGTACAAATTTTTCAACCGATTTTAAATTATTTTCCTAATAAGCCTAAATTTCTTAATTTTATCTATTGCATGTGCCCTACGTTTTTGGTTCAAATAAAGGGTTTTTCAACAGGGACGCTACAAAAGTAGAGCAACAGGGACAGCAAACGACGCCATATTTCTTGCCGTTCTTTTGACATTTCTCTTCAGTAAGGTTTGCCATTTCATGATGGAAAGACATACGAGCCAACGACGAGTCGAAATTATTAAAATTTACTACCGAAATTCGGAGTCAGTGGCCTCAACGTTAAGAGCGCTAAAAATCGAAAAATTACCTTCAGCGATGAGGCTAATTTCTGGCTGAATGGCTTCGTCAATAAACAAAATATGCGGTATTGGTCAGGCAGCAATCCACACGTACTCCATGAGTCATCATTGCATCCCGAAAAAATTACGGTTTGGTGTGGTATGGGCCGGCGGCGTTATTGCGCCGTACTTCGTCCGTGATGATCAAGACCGGCACGTTACTGTGAATGGGGATCGCTACCGTTCAATGAAAACCGAATATTTTTGGCCCCAATTGGATGATATGGACTTGGAGGACATGTGGTTTCAACAGGACGGCGCCACAAGCCACACAGCGAATGTCACAATCAATTTATTGGAAACCAAGTTTGGAGAAAGTGTTATTTCACGAAATGGTCCAGTCGCTTGGCCGCCTCGGTCGTGCGATTTGACGCCGTTTAGACTATTTCCTGTGGGGCTACGTCAAGTATATGGTCTATGCAAACAAGCCAGCGACGATTGATGAACTTCGTACGAATATCGAACGTGAAATTGCAGCAGTATCGGCCGATTTATGCTTGAAAACCGTCGAAAATTGGGTTCAGCGTCTGGACTTCTGCAAGCGTGCCCGTGGTGGCCATTCAAAAGAAATCGAATTCCATACATAATGGCATCAAACGTACTTTTACAGGAATAAAGAATTTCATTGATATCCAAAACCGTTTTTGTTTAATTTAAAAAAAAACTTTTGTAGCGCTCTTATTGAAAAACCCGATACATGAGGTAAGAACAAATAATTGCATACTATTGAATTCATGTTAAACATTTAATGATATTCTCTTAGTTTTGAGGTTTTAGTCATTAATTCGGATCAATAAAGCACATATTCAAACTTAAATATCATAATATCAGTTTTATTATCAACATCTCATCTAACAGACTCAATATCATATAAAAAGAAATATCTAAAAAGTTCTTCGGTACTTCAGAAACCTATTGAGATTTTAATACAATACATGGTTGGTTTTCTTCCCAGTAATAAACAGAATTTTGTAAATAATATTAATTGTAAATATTTATCAATTATTTTCATTATTTATAATATATAAATATTTAAAATGTACTTTGTTTATATAAATTAAACATTTACTTTTTACCCAACTTTTATTTTTAAATATGGCAACGCGTTTGGGAAATAAATTCAATGATCAGTCAACTGCAAAAGCTCGATAATGGAATTAATTTCCGAAAATCGTTGTCATAAATATTCAAAAATTTAAGTTGTGTACAAAATGTATATATACAATAAATATCATTAAAAATATTTCAATACAAGTTCATGAAATTTTAGTACAAATGAAGTTCTTGAAAAAATCATATTCATATTCAAAATCAAAATTAAAATAAAATACAATGTTTCTTTTTTTTTTAATAATAATTAAATGCAAATATATGCAGTAGACTATAAAAGTTTATTTTAAATAAATGTTATTGGAGTTATCATATAACAACAACAAAACAATACAACAAAATTGTCAAAATATTGACCCACACAAAACATTATAATATATATTTATTCTTAAAAACCGAATGTTACACTTTCTGCATAAATTCCTAGATTATTTTATCTACCTACAGTCTGCACTCTTTTTTAATTAACTTTACTCGTATATTTTTTTTTACTTAATATTTGCATTCATTGCCATGCTGTAGCAAGCTATACTGTATACAACTTATCTACAGTACACGCTCCTAGGTTAGATTTAGAAAAATAAATATTTTTTTTTTAATATTATTAATTTTTAATTTTAATATTTTTGCTTTACGGATTTGATTTAAATTTAACTCACTGTACTCGAGAAAAGATTTAAAAGCATGTGAATGCAAAGTATTTGAACTTAGTGAATAAATATTTTTTCTAAGTAAAAGATGCCAAAAAAGTCCATTGAAATCTCCCTCCAGGCTGATTTGCTGTCATTAATGAGAAATTCTTCGTCATTATATTGCTTCACTCCTTGGGATCCTTTGCTTGAACTTGTCTTAAAACTTGTTTTAAAATCCTTTTAATATGCCAACTAGGACATCAGGTGTTTAAGCTTGTAATGAATAGCTAATATCGGAAAATTGTTGTTTCTAACTTAATGACGCGCAGTGTACGAACAAAAAAAAACTGTATCTGTGTGTATATATCTACGTATAATAGTATCTATGTATAACCACTCAATACACGGAAAAACAATTGTCGATACGGCAGTGAATTGAAATCAATATAAAATGAAATATGTGTGTTATGTTGAGCGGACATTCAATTTTCTGCTATGCTCCGTCTGGATGCCAACAAACTCCGTTAGGTATCTCTATGTACGAGTAAATACATATTATATAGTTTTATGGAAATAAAATATTGTTTTTTTTTTGGAGGTATTATTTAACTTTAATTGTGTCTATATTCAATGGCATTAAGGTTTATTATCAACGCAATTAGATATCTTTGTATATATGAACTTATTTATACGATTAAATGTTAATAAATAATTGAATTAGTTTCCAAGTGAAAACAATAAATTGAAATTTAATTTATGGTGAAAAGAAATTTATTGATTCTCCACTTTGAATTGACATATCAGTGTGGTATAAAACAATATAGTTTTTTTAATCAAATAATTAATTAAGTTTTTGCTTGGAATCATCAGCATACAGTAAAGTAGTCACCTATATAGAAACGCAAAGTTTTAGTATTGAAACCTTTTTTTTTTTTAAGTCTAATTAATTAGTCCTAAGAGTTATAATTAATTAAAGAAAATGTAAAGAGTGGTTTTTTTAGACGTGTGGTTTTCAATCTGGCAATACTTTTTTGGGAATAAGTCTTTTTGACAGCTGTCCCTTGATTTATGCTCAGTTTGGTTTGCCATTTTATAATTAACACACTTATTCTTGAACAACGTTTGCAAATTGTGCAAAATTGGTTCGAAACGAGATCAATCGATTTTGACAAGAAAATTTTGTTCATCGATAAAGCTCATTTTTGGTTGAGAGTACCTACGTTAATAAGCAAAATTGTCGTATTTGGAGTGATCATAATCCACAAGCCATTGTTGAGACCCCGTTACAAAAGTCACTGTTTGGTGTGGGTAGAGGGAATCATTGGTCCATATTTCTTAAAAAATGAAGCCGACCATAATGTTACAGTCAATGGGAAACTCTATAGAGCCATGATTAATGACTTTTTCGCACCTGAATTGGAGGATGTTGATGTGGACGACCGTTGATTCCAACGAGATGTCGCTACATGCCATACAGCCGACGAGCAATCAATTTATTGAAGGAATAACTTTTGGTGGGCGCATTATCTCGCGTCGTGGGCCTGTGGCGTGGCCTCCAAGATCGTGCGATTTAACACCGCTGGACTATTTTTTTTGTAGGGTTATGTCAAGTCGCTTGTCTACGCAGATAAGCGCGAGACGATTGATGCCTTGGAAGAGAATATTCGGCGCGTTATTGCTGACATACGGCCCCAATTGCTGTTCAAAGTGGTCGAAAATATTGGGCCTCTCGGCTGGAATTTATTCGAGCCAGCCGCGTCGGCCACTTGTCTCAAATCATTTTTGAAATATAATGGTAAATTCTTATCTTTATAATAAAGCTAAATTTTTGGTCATAACATTTAAGTATATGCGTTTCATTTCATCTTGAAAACCACACGTTTAAAAAAACACACTTTATTTTACGTTGTCACTATTCTCTTACGATGATAATACACAGTGCGACCGCGCACATTGGTTTTAAATGTCTGAACATCACAATTATCATCATCATCGTCAGCTCGACAACCGGGGTCCGGTCCTGGCCTCCTTCAACAAGTCTCTCCACCCATCCCGGTCTCGAGCCGCCGCCATCCAGTTGCGCACCCCAAGGCTCCGGGCGTCCTGGTCTTCGCCATCTCTCCAGCGCAAGCATGGTTAACCACGCTGTCGTCTACCATAGAATGTACCACAAAGAACTTTCCGAGCAGGTTAATCTTCGCTCATGCGAGATAGGTGCCCTGCCCACCGGAGTCTACCGAGCTCAATTTTTGTCACGATATCTGCTTCAAGGGAGATTGCGCACAATTCATGATTGTACCGTCTCCGGAATCGGCCGGAACATCACAATGACAAGGAAAAATTGAGCCGGGAAAAGCATTCCACATTCGTGTAGTACGATTAAAGAATTTTATCTTAATCTCAAGTTGAATTCTGCTTCAAAGTCCAAACTGTGCACACTCATCTGAAATGCTTCTACCTTTCGGTTTATTTCGGGATAATAGGGTCTTAAATATACTTTATGCATAGCTTTTTTTGTATATAATGTACCTACTGAACTCCATATATTCTTTACATTAGTACAGACAAAGATTGATATTGCATGAAACATTGGAATTATTATTTAATGTATTTTTTGTTCAGGATTAATTTCGACAAATCTTTTTTACAATTTTAAAAAATTGCAAGCCTTTCATCTTATTTCTGTTTTTGAATAAACTTACTTGAAACCATTAAAGAAGAGTGTTTTGGATCCTTTATAACCATATAATTGTATTAATCATCTTACCTGCAAAGAAAAAAATTGAAACAAAAATGATTAAAATTCAAATTCTTTTTTTAACAATCACAAAAAGAGACTTAACAATATATATATATTTGCAATTTAATCATAATTCTTAAAAACATCCCAACATGATATTAAGCTTTCTCCAAAGTTCAAACAAAAGGGATAATAAATTCAAACATCGCAACTCTCAGCACCATTAGCTCTTCAAATCGATATCCTTTCAAAAAGGAATCATCAAAAGGAAATAACTTCATCAATTCCTTTATTTTCAGTTCATGGGAGATGCTGTTGTCTTCAGCGCGGCAAAGACAACAACAGCACACAGAAAAAAAAGGAATAAATCAAAAAATCAACATTCAATCTAAATCTCGCCCCCTAATTTGCATAACAATTTCATTTTCATCGAATTCAACATTGATAAAGTAAATCAAATCAGAAAAAGGCGACAAGAAATAACAAAAAAAAAAAACAAACTGAAAAAACACACACTTAGCAAAAAAAAAAAAAATGTGAGTAAAAAGGATTTTCTAAAAAGCTTCACTTAATTGAAATCAAATTGTTGACCAGTAATTTACTATTAGTTTTCCTTCACACAACTTCCACTTCCACCAGCAGCATACATACATACACCTATGGCCGCATGTCGGTTTCCGGTTGTGTCCTCTTGAACATCTCTGGCTCTAACGTAGGTATAGGATATACTTTATACGAGGCCAACGTCATCAATGTGCCATCATCATCAACATCATCGTCAGCAGCGCAATATTGCCAGGACAATATTTGTGCAGATTCCCATCAACCGTTAAGTGCTTACTAGAAAAAAAAAGGACTTTGCACAGAAAAGAGGAAGTCGCTTTTTTTAGCTTTATTTTTTTGTTGTTGGCAGATTGTTTTCCTCCTTCTAACACCATCCCGTAATTTGTCAAACATTTCTACTGTTATATGTGAGGTTAGCATTCTAAACCATGTAAGTGCTTAATGTTTACAGTTAGTTGTGTACTACAGCAAACAGCAAGTACAGCAAAAGTACCCCCAGCACGCTTAAGTGTGTATCATTTGTGACTCTTGCTCTATTGTTTTACTTATACCTCAATTTTATTTACGAGATGTTCGCACTCTCTCTTCATATGTCTCATTCCGCCTTTGTCTGTTTTAACCACACTTTTCAAGAATCCTGATTGTTTGTTCAGACTGCAGACTTGAGTGTCTGGCTGGACTTTGTATAAAGAGAGAGAGAGAGGGTTTTCTATATTTGTTTTGCAAGAAAGTTGCAGTGTGTAGTTTTAGAGAAATGCTTAAAATTTTTTGTTTGCGGCCAAAGCAGCTTTAAATGGTTTAAGTAGATTTTCTTAAGGAGTTTCTCTGTTAAAGGGATCTATTAAAAAAATACACAAGAGGAAAATGAAGAGGAAAAGAAAAGTTGTGTTTTTCCTTTTTTTTTCTGAGAGATATCTTACAAAGCTTGGTCCCTAAAGGACCCCATTCGAACCCTCAAAAAACAGTGTACACTTAAAAGCTGTAAAAGCGAATTAGGAACCTACTTGAAGTCTTTCTGAAAAAAACAAAACAAAAGTTTACATTGTTTCAGAAGAGAACATTTAATGGGGCAGCAGAATCTTATTATGATGTGTGGAAACAATTTGAAGATTAAATAAGTAGCCATTTTGAAGGGTGCTTATTAATAGTATTTTGGTACAAGATATGAACGTATGTTCTATTGGGCAAAGTGTATCTATACGTTTTTGTGGAGAGGTTATTCTTCAACAAATTGTTGAACCGTCAAGAGGAAAGTTTTTGTTTGAAAACAAAGTAAATAAGTATTTGCGGCGTTGAAGGGTCATAAGTCGAGAACTATTTTGAATAAGATAGATTGAGAGGAACATACATAGGTGACTGGAGATTTATAAGTAGAATTTGAAAGTTAATGAATTCAAAAGCTGCAAAATACCTCAATTCTATATTTGAAAATTGGGATCTTAAAAAGGATTTGGAGCAGGTAGCAGTGGCGTAGCTATAGCCCTTTTGGGATCATAGGCGCCCGGAGGTAGGGGCAAGAAGGGGCACTTACCCCTTCTGGCTCTGGACAATACCGCACATCTAAAAAATTTTTCAGTTTTTACTATGAATTTTAACAAAAACTTGTCTTCTCTCCATGGTTTGCCCTCCTGGCTCTGGACCATGCCAAATGCTTATGAAAATGTCCTTATTTTCGATATTGTTGGAAAATATAGATATTTTCTTCACAGCTTTTTCACACCCCCCCTCCCCTGGACAAAATCCTGCAGGCGCCTATGTTTGGGAGCCTCGTATCAAACATTTTTTTGGGGGCCACTTTTTCCTACGACTGGGGCACAGCCTTATAAACGTTTTTTTTTACAAATTAAACTAGATCACCTGAATCACCAAATTTTAGGATCAATAATTCTCGTAGCAACACTTTTTATTGTTTTTTTCTCCCATTTTAACAATTTATAAATTAAGCTGAACACTATTACAATTTTATTTTATTTAATTTTTAGATTGGTCGAAAAAAAGACGGCGGGCCTAAGAAATTTGGACGAGACTAGAGACATTCCAATTTATAACAGTTATAACAGTTTTTCGCCATTAAAAGCGTGATTAAAAAAAAAAAAAACTCTGGGTGCCTGAAGTATGCCCACCGGCGGAGGACCCTAGCCCTGCGGGGCCGCATAAACAGTACTTTTATAAACCAAAACTGTTATAATTGGCATGTCTAGAGTCACTTCAATTAAAATTAACATGTGTAATGCAACAGCACCCGATAACATTGAGGCTTAACTAAGCGCAGATAATTATCGAGGTTTAGCTTAAGGACGTGTGTCGCTTATTTCCGAGGTCGTTTTTTGAACCAAAAATCCCTCCGGGCTTACAAAAACCACCTTATGATATCTGACGCTTCCAATAGCTGACAGCCGGGGCTCGGAATCGAGAAATCACATTTCTAAGCTAATTGAAAAAAAAATCAAAATTATATCATCCCGTTTTTGTTGGGGATTTTCGGACTGTTCTACTCTTTTTTGATTCGAAACGAATATGAAAACATCGATTTCCCATATTGACACATGCACACTACCGAATATTACCATTTAAAAAAAAGGCTTCTTTAAGCATTTATCACTTTTGACTCGGATCTCGGAACAGCCATACGAAGGTTTCTGGAGCAGTTGTTGGAGTAAAAAAGGAGTACTCTCCGAACGTCCAAGCGAAAAGTGTGAGAGTGGTACCATGATTATAATGGAAATTCATCACTAAGACACAAAGTGGTGACAGGTCGAAATTGTGTTTCGTATTCATCTTAACACTAATTTACATATGGCGGGTCCTGTAACTCTTGGAGGCCCCTTTATCTCGGGGCCCCGTTTTATTGATAAGGCTGATACCGCGGTAGCTACGCCCCTGCGGGTAGCTTTATTTAAGGCTCTAGGACCAATCGAGTTTTCTTAAATTTATTGCATATTTTGTGAGAAATATTTTTGGAAGGACCTTTATTGACATGGTAATATTTTTATTTGAAAACATACCCATAACACATTTATAGATACCCGTGTTGTTACAAATAAGTATATGCGGAGTGGGTAAAATAAAATACAACAAAAAAATCCCATTAAAAAGCAAAGTGTCGCAATGGCATATAATAAAAAAAAAAATATTTATTCTAAGCGAATGACCAAAGTCCGGTAATAAATTTGAGTGTTCTTATCCATTTAATCTACTTGGTCCTCAAACACAGAGAGGGATATATTATTATATATAGATGGAGTGGATAATGTTAAACAAAATTCTTATAAGATCCTTCAAAAAGATATAAATCTTCTTCTTTGGCGTTTAAAATGTAAGGTAATAATAATAATAATATCCTTGTGCGAACATTTATTTCAATGTGCGGGTGGATGCGGTTATTTTTATGTTTTTTTTTTTCTTTTTATGAAAATTTTAATTTTTTGAGGTATTTTTGTTTTTTTTTTTTTGTGATCGTTGGTTTGGTTGGAGTTTATAGAATGTCGCTTTCTTTAATACGCATGTAGGTATACCTATATAATTATAAGATTGTGAGAAAATTTAAGGATACTTAAATTTAATTATTTTGAGGTTATAGAAGTTGGGGGATACTCAATATAAATTGTAAACAGCTGTTAAGTTTAAAGTAAGTTGAATTGAATTTGATAAATTTTAGTTTTTTTATTGTTTGCCATGTGAATTGTTTTAAAAATATTCTCACGGCACCTGCACACACGCAAGCCAAAAATGCTTAATATTCTCAGCGAATGCGTGCACGAAATACGAAGGCAGGTTTTCCAATAAGGACAGGTCGATGTTGAAATGGAATAAAACAAAGCCATGTGTTAGGTATTTAAGAAATTGTTTTATATTTTAAAGGCCAATGTATGCCATGATGTATGAAATATAACAACGTTCAAATGTCTGCCGGGGCTTCGCACAGTTGCACGGATCTGAGAGGTCCAATTTTCAATGAATCTGTCACTTATAGATCCGGCTGAATTTGGCCGATGGTCTGGGTTATGTTGACTTTAAGTGTACCTATCGATTGATTGCGGCTTATTAGCTTAGACCATCGATTTCAGAAAAAAAAAGTCTAACGCGGTCAAATGGCACGTTATTGGTGGCCATTTTAATTCACCTTTTCGAAAGTAAACCCTACTCTCAAATCTTTCATGCAGAATCTCCATTGTGGAGTTTTTTGTTGGGCTCGTAGCGCCATTCTATTAGAACCACATCGTGTTTTTTTTAGACGTGCGGTTTTCAAGAAGAAATAAAACGCATATAATTTAATGTTATGGCCAAGATTTTAGCTGTATTATAAAGATAAGAGTTCGCCATTGTGTTTTAAATATGATTTCGGGCAAGTAGCTGCCGCGGCTGGTTCGAATAAATTCCAGCCGAGAGGCCCACTTTTCGACCACTTTTTGCAGCAATTGCGGCCGTATGTCAGCAATAACGCGCCGAATATTCTCTTCCAAGGCGTCAATATCGTCTCGGGCTTATCTGCGTAGACAAGTGACTTCACATAACCTCACAAAAAATAGTCCAGCGGTGTTAAATCGCACGATCTTGGAGGCCACGCCACAGGCCTACGACGCGAGATAATGCGCTCACCAAAATTTTCCTTCAATAAATTGATTGTTTCGTTGGCTATATGGCATGCAGCGCCATCTTGTTGGAATCAACGGTCGTCCACATCAACATCCTCCAATTCAGGTGCGAAAAAGTCATTAATCGTGGCTTTATAGCGTTCCCCATTGACTGTAATATTATAGCCGGATTAGTTTTTGAAGAAATATGGACCAATGATTTCCTCTGCCCATAGAGCACACCAAGCAGTGACTTTTTGAGGATATAACGGCGTTTAAACAACGACTTGTCGATTATGATCACTCCAAATACGACAAGTTTGCTTATTATTAACGTACCCATTCAACCAAAAATGAGCTTCATCGCTGAACAAAATTTTCTTGTGAAAATCGGGATCGGTAGCCATCTTGTTTTGGGCCTATTCACCGAACGTGCGAAGCGCTTGATGGTCGTTCGGCTTATTTATTATGAAATGGCAAACCAAACTGAGCATAAATCAAGTGACATCTGTCAAAAAGAACAACTCTGAAAAAAAGTATTGCCGGATTGATCTAAAAAAGTATTGCCGGATCTAAAAAAAACACAATTTATATCATTCAGTTTGGGCCAAAAGAAATTAGTTATCATCGATATGTATAGCGCTATCTGTTCCTGGTAATGGGAAAGACATTGTCGTTTTCGAGGAAGTACGAACTCTCACGGATAGTAGCGTTAATTTCAGTACAACTGGGGTTTCATTGACATACGATTGTTCACTGAATCTGTTGACTCAAATTTGGCCACCATACGTTAAATAGTCGACTGAGGAGGACAACCATATGTCATAACTCAAAATATTGTAACAAGCACTTAAACCTCCCTCTGTATTTTAATTAGGTACTTCGGAATATCATTTGTTGTTATATGTAAAAACAAGTTTGCCAAAATACTTTCTTTGTCATTTTAGTATATATTATATATATGTATGTATGTATTTTAATTTTATTTAAAGTAAAATAATATTTAGCAGCAGATTTATACCCTTTGTACCTTTCCCTGGCATTGGCTCAAGTACTTACGCTTAGCTATTTTTCATTCACCTCGAGATTCATTGACACAAATAATTAGACCTATTAACAAATTTCACACATTCGTGTATATTTTTATATCCAACCCACAAATGCTAAACGCAAACCTCTTCTTTCACAATTAAAGTGTGCAGAAAAAAAAACAACCTACTTACAAAAAACCATCAATGTCAATCTTTGATGCAAGACAAATAAAAATATTCATAACCATCATCATAAGGATCAAAAGTTCAAAGCCAAAACGTAGCACAAAAATATCCAACTCCGAGACGACTAAAGCAACATCGTCATCTTCCCTTTCGACCATCAACAAAAAGGATACGAGAATTAAAAAAAAAAACGAAGAACTTGCAAAAAAAGTCAATTTAACCACTTTTATCCTTGAGTATCATTCAGAATTAAAACACCGTATCTAAGCGATATAAAGTATGCCAAACACTTAACTTTTAATTTCGTTCCTTGAACCCCCTTACAGAAAAATATCTACATCTATGTAGGTATATATTTATATTCTCAAGTGCTTTAGGCTAGAAGACCTCGAATTCACAACCGTGACGAATTAATAAACACATTGACTTGCATATTGTATCACTCGCCTTTATAGTTCGGAATTTTTGCTACCCCATCGCCATCAACCCTTCACTTTATTTTCGTAAACATTTTTGCAAAGAGAATGTAAAAAAAAAAAACAAAATAAAGAAACAAACTCTGTTTCCATTCGTTATTCTGAATTTGATCAAACGCTTGTGTCAAATTGCCGTGCTTGATGAAGGACCGAACGACAACAACTTCTGGATCCGAATTGGAACCCTTTGGCTTTTGCAGAAAAAAATCAAAACAGAACAACAACATTTTAAATCAAAGTGCAAGGGCTATTTGACTATAGCTATACATACCGGATTATTACATTCACTTCAAAGGGGATTTTCCCTCTAAACATAACTCTGCCTAGCCTATTTATACTCTTCCTCCTGTGCATTACACAAAATTACTGGTTACATCTAAAAAGTGCAATTCAACTTAAAAGTGTAATTATGGCTAAGCCACCCGTCCTGAAATTTACATAAATTTAATAAGAACCGACATAGAGAGAGTGCAGACATTTTTCACTCGAAAGTTTTTTTTTAATTTTTTTTAACAGCAATAGAAACGATCGAAACTACCCTTTATGCCAAGAAAAACTACCACTGAGAGGCAGACGTTTTTATGATGTTGCCAGATGTAAATAGTAGAAATAAAATATGTTTATTTTTAGACAGCACAATGATTCACATTAAAAAGTTATGAATATTTAATATGAGGAAAAGTTTTCTTAATATTTTTAAGACAAACAAAAAAAAAAAATTTATGCAAAAAAGGTTTCAAAAATCGTTGGCGAGGTTTTCTTCCAAAATTATAAAACAATTTTTTTAAAATTAAAAAAAAAAAACTTTGGGTTGCCATTTTAAAGTAGATATTAAATTGAAACTGAAGCCATAATTTTAAACAAAAATAATAATTGACCTGTTTTTTAAAAATTGATTTTCCAAAATCCAAAAAATATTTTTGCAAATTTTTTTTTGTATGCAATATTAGAGTTAAATTTAAAAATTTATGAACGTTAAACGGTAAACTGTACTAATTTTGACATCGAAAAAAAATTATCAAAATCGTAAGTCATTTTTGAGCAAAATGAGATTTTCTTTAACGATTTTTAAACATTTGTATGGGAGGTTCCGTTATTGTTTTTAGTTATACGAATAATTTTTGTTGATAATCTTTTAGATTATGTTAAAGAAATGCTTTTAACTAAGTTTAATTAAAATCGACTAAGTCGTTATTGAAGTATACATATTGAATTTTCAAAAAAAAATTAGAACTTTTTTGAAAATCCAAGAAACATATTTTGAAAAATTTTGGTACGCAATATTACGTAAATGCATTCATCATTCTTCTTAAAAAAAAGTCAATCAAAATCAGTTTAATCGTTTTCAAGAAAAGCGTAAATAAAGAATATGCACGACTTGATCGCACGAACTCGCTCTAGTGGTTAAATATTGTGTTTAACCCCACATTGAAGATGCATGATGTACCTATAGGTATATTTAACGATAAAATGTTGAAAGAGTCAAAAGCACTAATAAATCCTTTTTTTGTTTGATTTTTTTTCTAAAATGTATTATTGTTTTAACAGATTGCAAAATTATAACAAAATCGGTCCAACCATGACAAAGATATACGCGAATAACCCAAAAATGAGACCATTTTCTCAAAAAAAAACTTGAATTCCTTATTCCGTAAAGTGATTTTTTTGAGAAAAAACTGAAATGCAGTTTTCTTACAATTGATTTGGTTATTGCAGGTAGGTACGAAGTTTAATCAAAATCGCATAAGAGTCGTTTACGAGAAAATTTTAAGAAACCAAAATATTTGTATGGCAGCTACCCGTTCTACATGAGGTAAAACAAAAATTCGAATTTCCCCACTAGCGAATCAGATAAAAATGCTCTGTACCAAATTTCATGCAAATCGGTCTACCCGCTTAGGCTCTAGCTCAAATTACAGTGGACGCACAGACTGACGGACGGCATGACGAAACCCATTTTTGCGGACTTCTCGATTATCGTAGTGTTTGTTTTGATTATAACCTCGAAATTTTTTTTTTACACGAAACCAATACTTGCCCTATAGAGTAAGTAAAAATGGTACTTTGAGAGGTGCCATAAATAACCATTTTTCGGTATCATTTTTTTACCGAAAGACTGTCAAAAAATTTGTTTGACAGGTAGCTACCGTTATTGGCTTTGTTTTATTGGTAATTTTAGCGCTATAAAAAATTTCCCTCGGTAAACAATAAAAAAAAAAAACAAAAGTGCAAATAAATTAGCCAACAAATTAGTGAAGAAAAATATCAATGACTTGAACCATAAATGTCGGTAGTAGAAAGTTTTTCACTTAAAAAAAAAATAAGTTCTGTAAGATATGTGTAATTATTTAAAAGTACCGGATCGCTTCTTCAACAGTCCAGTGACTTATTATGTCCGAATGAAAATCTGAAAATTATTTTAACTGGATAAAAAACTGATTTAATTAATTTCCATCGACATTTTGCACCATATACTCTATATAGGACAGTATGTATAGTAAAACCCGGATAAGTGCTTATCGCATAAATGCCTAACCCGCATAAGTACCGTTTCTTCTATAGAACCAACATTTTGAGGATTTGTTCATATAAAACCCATCTAATAAGTACCTTTCGCTCAACTACCTTCCCCCCTTAATTCAATTTTATTTTGTTTACTTTTATTAAAATTTACCTGAAAATTCTTTTAAATACACCATTGAAATCAGCAGAAAAAGACAAACGCTTCATTTAATCTAGCGCTTGCTTGTGTTGAGGTCCTCGAGGGTCTTGAAGAAAAAAAATGCCTAACCCGCATAAGTATTCTCTCAAAACGAGGCATTTATGGTGAGGCATATATCCGGGTTTTACTGTAGTTTTTTCCATATCAACAAACAACATCAACCACCACCTTAGGATTGGTAAAATGTCATAGCCACTAAACAGATCATGATTTGTTGATATACATGACATAAAATTATGCTCTGTGGAGACATGGAAACAAGAATACTTTAAGAACAAAACCACAGAAATAAAGAGTGTACATATATGTAAGTGGATATAGCATTTTGCTGGCACTAAATTCCCAATATATGTATTTACCTACCATATGTATTTCAGCTCCACTATCATTTTCGACACACAAATAAATTCCTATTTTAAACTTACCTATATGGTAACACCATCAAAAACCTAACTCTTCCGTGTGCACTTAAAAAAATCCTTGAAAGAAAAACATTTAATTTTCCACGATTAATATGCACAAAGGAACAAGTCATAATTTTTCCTGGCTTCCTCATCGGCTACTGTTAAGTTACGCTACGGTCCCTTGATATTTTTTTTTTAATATTCCATTACCGTAGATATAATTTATTATTACATTTGCAACTGGCCTATTAGGTATCTATTTAGAGATTATGTAGCTAGCTACTCGTGTAAAGTCAAATGATGGGATGGCGAACACATTTGCACACACCATCACTATATACCAACCCTAATGAGAAAAAGGCCCGATCCGCGTTCCTTCGTTTGATATAAATGTATAGACAGGAAATGGCCTAGGTCTACGTTATATTAATTTAGATGTCGGCATTGAGTAGGTTAGGGTCCAGCCTTCGTTGTAAAATCATATCCGATTCGAACCCTTGTAATTGCAGGGAGTGCATTTTAGATACATGAACTAAAAAAAAAAAAATTTAAAAGAGGGTTGAATTGCGTTGTGTGTGCAAAAATTATATTCGCTTCCTGTTGGACACGCACCCCGAAACAGAACAGGGCATACATATACGTATTACGTACCTACCGACTTAATAAAAACCCCTGATGGGTGCGTGATTGCCTTCGCCCCAGGCGGCAATTGCGTAAACGCTTGCAACATTACTCTTTCTCTTGCTCACCATTCCGGCATCTTTTTTTTTTTGGGAATAATTCGATTTTTGCCACAGGAAGATACATCCCTACCTTTATTTAATATTGAAAATTCACAATTCCCTTCTTTTATTTGCTTTCGGGAAAAGTTGATTTGAAATTGGATGCACATGGAAGAAATATGCGAATGGAGAGACAAAAGTTGATTCAATTCAGTTAGCTACTGATGGTTTTATTTTTTTCTTTTCAATTTTGTGCAGGGATTAGCTGCGGTTGAACATTACTTACACGACACTATCAATTGTCTCCTGTTACACAATAAGAGTGTTGAATTCATTATTTGAATTATTGTCGGATGAAGGTGTCATCTCTGCCAGTTAAGAGGAATTAGAGGCGACACAATTTTCCCGGGTTATATTTTATTATTAATTTTTTTTTTTTTTTTTGTGGATTCAGATTACCCAAAAAAATAGATACGATGCCAGATGGCATGGCATGAGATGGATAAGGGAATATTGGGTAGCCGCCCGAGGTATTTTCTACTGTAATCTTTGTGAATTCAAAGTGCGATATGGATCTTTTTGTCCTCGTTTTTTTTTATAGTGCGGGTAATTATTTAATGATGTGGCAAAGATAAATTATTTGCAATTGAAATAGAAAATGAAAAGAGGAGGGCAAATTCAGACAAATTGACGGTTACGGCTTATTTGGTTTATGATTGTAAATGGTTTTGACACTTGAATCGGAAATGATTTTTAAATTTGGACGAACAATTGTTTTTAATGTGTTTTTTTTGTATTTTTTTTTTTAATTTATAGCAAGATACGTGTATAGCAACTCAGCTAAGGTAAGTCTAGCCAAGAACTATTGAAATTGTAAAACTAATTTGAAAACTAAATTTAGGTTTTTATTAATACAAAAATATACCTATATATTGAGAAATTAATACACTTTGAGCTAAATTAAACGTTTATACTAATTTTTTTTTACTACTAATTTTATTATTATTTATAATAATTATTATATTGTATTGGATGAATTCCTGGACATGTTGTTTTCGAAGCAGGAAGTTAAAGAAGTCATAACGATAGTAAAACTAGATAAAGCGCACGGGGATGACCGCATATACCTTCCGAGTTCTTCCAACACGCCACACATCAATTTATTTCTCTACTTGCAAAGGAGTTCAATAGAATTTTTGAAAATACATTAGCTATTTATTTCCCGAAACCTTTAAAAAATCATTAATTTTTCGATTACACAAAAAAGGTATGTACCTACGAAGTACGAAGACCCAATAAATTATAGAGGGATTTAATTTCTTAATTCCTGTGCTAAACTGTTCGCCAGTGTAATTCATAACAGATTGACACAATGGGTAGAGGAAAGAAAAATGTTATCCGCATGTTTCAGGCCGGCTTCAGAAAGAAATACTCAACGATTTACACTTTGCAATATAGAAAAAATCATATACGTTCTTCGTTAATTTTCGCTCAGCATTTGACTCCATTGATCGTGAAGCGTTAAATGTGGTAGGAATGTCGAGTAAAATAATACAATTTCTGAGAGCAATGTACGAGAAGAACATAGCTTTGGGACAGAGAAACTGTATCTAAAGAGTATGAAACGACGCCGGCGATGGGTCTCAAGCAGGGTTGTATCTTGAGTGCTTTGCTTTTTATCATGTTTATTAATGACATTACTGATGGTGTAAGAGTAGTAGTAGATGTGGGAGCAATAACAATACCGGCTTTAATGTACCTATATGCATATGATATTATCTGATACTGTGGACAAAATGCAGACACTGGCAAACAGGCTCAGTGAATATTGCAATCGGTTGAATCATATGGCATAAAGAGCAAACATATTGAGCATAGTGTAAAAGAAAAATTATTCCGCTCTACAGCAGGATCAATTCTTCTCTATATGGAGCGCAAGTATAGGGTTGAACAATTTCGACGGTACTTTGTTAATGGATCATTCGAGAAATACTCGCAACTACATGTTGCATTTGGAAACTAGGACACCTCCTTTGATTATGGATAATCTTACGATGCATTTTAATTATATTGTTAAAGTTATAGATATGGTCGTTAAAAGAATTCCAAAAATAATTCTTAATGCAATCATTCAAGGAAGCAGAGGCATGTTAGAAGAGTGGAAGAGTATTGGTATTAATCTGGAAATAGTACCAAATGAATAACCGTCTCTCTTAAAGACCAAATTTAACGAGTTATTAGAAAAGTTTGGAAATGTTATGTATACGAAATATTTGCAACTGAAGCTAGTTCCTAGCAGTATAAGTGCAAATCATCTTATTTACTTAACAACACCTCATTAAATAAAATAATTATAATTTTTAAAACAAGAGCAAAACTATTGAACTTGAATTTCATGCCACATACCGGCCTGGTTTGCCTTTCATATGCAGTCTCTGCAAAATAAATACGCGTAAAGATACTTCTCATTTTCTTGCTATATGTCCGATCCTGACAGAATTTTGGTTGAGATGCTTCAGAAAACGCAGCCTAAATGAAAATTAATTACGTGAATAAAAAAATATACACGACTGGATCACACTCACTAGCTCTAGTGGTTAACAACTGTAGTTTTGCAACATATTAGAGATGCGTGTTAATGGTCCAATAATGTTATGATATTTTAAACGAGAACATTTTGAAAAGGTCAATAAAAGTTTTGTTCGATTTTTTTTAAAAAAACATTTTTATTTATCATTTTTAAATGCAATATTGTTTGAACTGTTTAGAAGCACCAGATTACAAAATTATAACAAAGTCGGTTGAACCATTAAATAAAAATAAGACGATTTATCAACAACAAACATTTTGGAATGGATTTTTCGTTTGGTATGTTAAATCAAGTTTTTTTGTTTTAGCCTTTTACGAGAAAGTTAAAAAAAAAAAAACCAAAGTCTTTATACAGCCAAACCCATTCTAGACAAGGTAAAACCAAAATTCGAATTTTCCCTTAAGAGACTCACTCGTCGAATTCAACTTGTATCGTCGGGAATACCAGCGATATTGTACTATATACAACATCTGCTTTGAATAACATTAGCATCCAAACATTTTTACAGGTATAAATAATTACTACTCAAACCTTATTAACCCACTCTGTATTCCAGCTAAATATTCAGCACACGTCTCAAGGTAAGAAACAACTGCTATTCTAAGACTACGGCTGGGACACACCAGCACCTGCTAAACAAAAACCTCAGAAATGACGCCTGCTCTTACTGCAATATACCATCAAAAATGACGATCGAACATATCTTTATCACCTGTCAAAACTTCCAACCAAATGAATACAGAATCGATTTACTCAGCCTCATAGAAAACCCTACGTTGAACAACTGTACTGAAATACTAGCATTTATCAAAAAAAAAAGTTTAATATCAAAACTGTAACTTCATAATATTTTCAATCATTAAGCTTTGAATTGCTAACGCTTTTTTCCCAACTACGTATTTATTTTCTGTAATTTTATATTGCTTTAAATAAAAATAATAATAATAATAATATTTTATACCGAATCAGAAACACCCGTTTCATACAACTTAATCGAAAATTCCTGGCATCATGAGTACAAATAAATGGTATAAGTGACAGACGTTTTAAATGAGGCCAAACTTCTTACAAATAAATATTCCCTTAACTTAATTCAAGAGAGCATTTCATTTAAAATTAAAAAAAAATGTATCAACTAGCCAATGGCAAACTGCCATTATTGGTCAATTAATGCTACATTAATATTGACATCTTCTGACTTCCTCTAGCTTGACGTTTACTTTAATGTGTAAGATGAACCAAGGCCTTGGATTACTCTTTTCCCCACTCAAAATGTATAAAAATCGAAAGACATTTATTGCTTGAGTATAAGTTTAGAACTAACAGACGTTTTGAGTGACACCAAATGCCCTGACACTTAAGAAGATTTTTTAAGGTAACCGTACAACTAAATCGAAAATTCCTGGCATCATGAGAACACACAGACGCCCAAGTCTAAAATTGTTAAGATGTCAAGGAACCTTTAAAATAAGGAGGACTTTTTTTTAAACCTTCGTGCTTCAAACATTTGACAACTAGCTTATTAATAGAATTTTTCTTTATTTTTTAAACGATGAACGTCTGTAAAGTTCTCCCCAAATGTGTACTTATAAGGCTTTTATAATATGTCTCAGCATATTAATGTAGGTAAACAGAAAAAAATATGTTCAATTACATCTCCACTCCCTCTTCATTTAAATCAGAACTGTATACTATTTTTCCTAAAATTTAACTTTTTTGCCTAAAGGATTTAAATTTGTACGATCCCCTCTAGTACAAAAAAAAATACAGGGAGACATACCTATCTAAAAAAAAGTATGAATATTTGCGCCACGCTGATGGCAGGGCATCAGGCACGTGTGTTAAAGTGAGTAATAGCCAGGGAATAGAAAAAAAAACACACCAACCTGACTGCCAACGCACCCTTTGGCCATCACATCATCCGCACTATAACGGATGAACTATAACGACAAGGCATATATACAACAACATAATATACATGTATGTAGGTGCCATTCACCAGTCTTTCATTTCATTTAGAACTCACACCATTCTGGAGCGGATAAAAAAACGAGCTCCTTATTTTCATATTCCTTCCTGAAATTCTATCTCCTTTTGCATGACACATAGCTATATATCTTCCCAAACAAACAAAATATTCAAGGCAAAAAACACACTCATCGTCCTAAAATCTAAAAAAAAACAAAAAATATCATAAAAATGGAAAATGGGATAGAAACAGTATAAGCCCCCTAAAAAAGCTATATCCTTCCACCTTTATTTTTGTTTCTTCTTTTTTAAAAGAGGAACATACGCGAATATTTTTATACATGTTTCCAATGTTTCCAACAGCAACGCGGATTATTTTCTTCTATGCAGCCTTTTTTGTAGACTTTTCAAAAATTTAGTACAAAGCGGATGTGTTATGTGTATCCGAAGTGAAGTGAAGTTAATGTGTTTCAACTTCAGGTTGAATTTGTTTTGTTTTAACTATTTTGCACTGCTAAGGTAGAAACAAAATGAAACACCCGAATGGAATTTGGCATTACAAATACCTATATATATACTTTTTTTTTTGGTAAATCAAATCACAGTGTGATTCATATTGTTCATGGATTTCATCACTTAAGCTTTTGGACACTCTCAATCAGTTAAGATTTTTTTGGAATAGGATAAGGAGTAATTATTGGCTTATAAGGGAACACAACAGATTTACAAAACAGGATATTTTGCGTCAAGATTAGAGATTTGCGAAGTAAGAGAAAAGGAACAATACGGGGTGCCACAGGGTTCAACCCTAGACCTACTTCTATTCAAATTTTGAACGAACGAGTTAAGTAAAGGGTGTTTTTTTGAGAGGTATAGAACTTGAAATTGGCAACATTATTTTAACTGGCGGACATTTTGTCAGCTGTCAAGTGATTTATTTTTAGTTTGGTTTGGCATTTCAACATGAATTGACTGACGCCTGAACAACGCTTCCAAATTGTGCCCAAATGGGCCCAAACTAATATTTCCGTTGATCCCAATTTTCATAAGCGAATTTTGTTTAGCGATGAAGCTCACTTTTGGTTAAATGGATATGTCAATTCCGTATTTGGAGTGATGATAATCCTCAAGTGTATGTTGAGACACTGTTACATCCACAAAAACTCACAGTTTGGTGTGCTTTATGGTTTGGTGGAATAATTGGTCCTTACTTTCCTTAAAAACGATGCTGGCAAGAACGTTACAGTCAATGGTGACCACTATAGAGCCATGATTACTGACTTTTTCGTTCATCAATTGAACAACCATGATGTGCAAGAGCTGTGGTTTCAACAAGACGGCGGCGCAACATGTCACACATAGCTCGTGCCACAATTGATTAATTGAAGGAAACGTTTAGTAACCGCATAGTTTCACGTTACGGACCCGTGAATTGGCCTCCAAGATCGTGCGATTTAACGCCGCTTGACTATTTTCTTTGGGGATATGTGAAGTCGCTAGTCTACGTTGATAATCCCGAAATGAGTGACCACTTGGACGACAACATTCGCCGCGTTATATCCGATATACGGAAGCGTTACACAAAACTTATCTTCTGAGGTTTGTCAAACGTAAGCAATCCACAACATCTCATGTCTAATGTACTTATGCAAGGCACTTTATTTCGCAGGAGTTGATCAATCCTGAAGAAAATAAAGGCATCTCGACAGCGGCATTCATGACAAGAGATACTCTTGAAGGATTTGTCACTGCAAGAGGCAGTAGCGATTTTTTTTTTAGGTGGTTATGGCTGGGACTCGAACTCATATCCAGAAAACGATAAAAGGAATCGATAAAAAATCGTAAAACATTTTAAGACATCATAAGATGGGTAGGTTCTTCAATTCAGAGGAAGTAATCCTTAAAGGATATTTGCTCCTCAAATTATTCAATTAAATAATAATATCAAGAAGTATAAACGATTAAAACAAAACAAAAAAAAATCAATATTTGTATTATAGAACTACTACGTCTATACGTACCCACTTTACTTACGATGTTGATTCTATAATCATATAATAGACAATGACACATTGTCATCCTTGTGCATCTATACATTCTCTGTCAAGGATTACAATGCACATTTCGAATGAAGAGCATAAATAAATTAAGAATACACTGCTGTTGACATTTCAATTTCATTCTGGTTTCTATGAGAACAATAAACCATTCAGATTCAATATTGTTCGTTCATATAGTATGATAAGTTGTTGTTGAGAGACAAACAAATTTATTATATTAAATAAAATTGAATAACCAAACCAATACATATGCAAGAGAAATTATATGAATCATAAGTTTTGTGAATAAATCAGAATATTAATTTAAGGATATATTCACATCAGTAATAATATGAATGTTTATGGTTTTCAAGTTTGTAAGTTTCAAATCTTTACTTTGGCACTCAAGGGCCAGTTGTACAAATGTGGTTCAAATTTGATCCGTGAGAGAACCTATAGCACTGCAAATGCAGTTTATTTTAAAGCGCAATATGTTCTCTATACATTGGCTATATGAGTGAAGTCAGTTGTGTCTACTTTTATAATACAGGGTGTTTTTTTTTTAGACGTGTGATTTTCAAGAAGAAATAAAATGCATATTTTTTTACTGTTATGGCCAAGAATTTAGCTTTATTATAAAGATAAGGGTTTGCCATTATGTTTTAAAAATGATTTCGGGCAATTGGCCGCCCCGCCTGGCTCGAATAAACTCCAGCCGAGAGGCCAAATTTTCGACCACTTTTTGCAGCCGAATATTCTCTTCCAACGCGTCAATCGTTTCGAATTACCGAAAACTGACTGTTATATTTACAAAAAAAAGTTAAGGGTGGGCCATATTTAGATACATAGATCCTTGAAAATACTCAATGTAACTAATAAAACGTGAGTAGTTTTCCCATTGCCTTGGCTTACATATACCTTCATTTAAGACGTAGGTATGTAGAAATAAATTATTTCGAGTGAAAAATTCTAATATCTCTTACAATTAATAAACAAAAAGGTGTTTGAAATTGTATGCTTAAAGAGACCATTCCCTTGCCCTACTTGAGTATGATGAATTATATTCTATTAGCAACAGCTTTTCCAAACCAAAACCAACTTTACAGTAAAAAACAAAAAAAATAGACCAGAATATGTGAACAAAAAGCATAATATTCTACTTTTTATGTTCTGCGCTTTACCTTTCAAATGTATGTGCAGCCCCAAATATGATACAAGTATGGAACAGATTTATCATATATTCACAGATATAGCACTCGTATTCTCGTTTAAGCACAGCACAAAGTATATAGGTACACTGTATGCATAGGATCTTTGCAAAAAAAAAAAAAACGTAACCACTCATGGTTCAGGTGACCTGAGTGTGCATGCACCTTAATGTATAGCGAAAATTTTCTTTACCCCAAAAGAAGTATATGCATAGACGTAGATATATTTGGTAAGAGAATTTCGAGAACTTATAAAGGGTGATTTTTTAGCTGGTTTGGTTTTGGCAACACTGGTTTTGACAGCTGACGTGTGTTTAGTACCTTGTGTCACTGTCAAACAGCTTCAGTTTGGTTTGCAATTTAACCATGGATCGTCTTACAAATGAACAACGCTTGCAAATTATTGAATTTTACAATCAAAATTAGTGCTCGGTTCGAAATGTTCATCGCGCGCTGCTTCCATTTTATGATCGGCATTCTCGACCTTCTGAGCAGTCTATTCGGAAGATTGTGACCAAATTTCGCACCAAATTTACTTTGTTGGACATTAAACCACCAACACGTTTACGTACTGTGCGTAGTGAAGAAAATATTGCGGCCGTATCAGCTAGTGTGACAGAAGACCGCGAAATGTCGATTCGGCGCCGTTCCCAGCAGTTAGGCCTTTGTTACAGCACTACGTGGAAAACTTTGCGGAAGGATTTGGGCGTAAAGCCTTTTAAGATACAGCTGGTGCAAGAACTAAAGCCAGCCGACCGAATTTTTGGTGAATGGGCTCTTGGAAAGCTGGCCGAGGATCCGCTTTTTTATCGAAAAATTGTGTTCAGCGATGAGGCTCATTTTTGGTTGAATGGGTACGTAAATAAGCAAAATTGCCGCATTTGGAGTGAAGATCAGCCAGAAGCATTGCAACAGCTACCAATGCATCCCGAAAAAGCCACTGTTTGGTGCGATTTATGGGCCGGCGGCATTATTGGGCCATATTTCTTCAAAGATGATGCGAATCGCAGCGTTACTGTCAATGGTGAACGCTACCGAGCGATGATAACAAACTTTTTTTTGCCCGAAATGGAAGTTCTTGACTTGCATGATATGTGGTTTCAACAAGACGGTGCCACATGCCACACAGCACGCGAAACAATGGCGCAATTGCGAGGCGAGTTTGGTGAACATTTAATTTCACGTTTCGGGCCGGTCAATTGGCCGCCTAGATCGTGCGATTTGACACCATTAGATTATTTTTTGTGGGGGTATGTCAAGGCTAATGTCTATAGGGACAAGCCCGCTTCGATTGACGCACTGGAAGCCAACATCCATGCATTCATTCGTGAGATACCGGCCGATATGTGTGAAAGAGTATGCCAAAATTGGACTCAGCGGATGGGCTACCTGAGACGCAGCCGCGGTCAACATTTGCATGAAATTATCTTTAAACATTAAATTGCAAGGTTCAAACTATCGATTCAAATAAATATTTCATTCATTTTTTCGAATTTTTTGTGTTTTTTTTTTTTAAAAAAGTTCTAAACCTCTTAAAAAATCACCCATTATAAAGTAGCCTTCACACAGTTTTTCCATGTGTATGTATATCATGATGAAAAGAGAGAGGGGTTGTTAAATTTAGAACCACACAAAATTTAACAAAATTCGTTAGATACATAATGATGTGTCAAAGGAAAATTGCATCTGAATTGCTAAATGCAATTTTGAGAGATGTTTTTTTTTATTATAGGGTGAGGTATGATCGTTAGGTTCAGGATTTTACAAAAAATGAAGGAACAAACTTTATTGCTGTATCCGAGGTCTCTTTATTCACCAATCACTAGAGTTCTTTATAATTTCTATGTAACTATGTAATTCTTTACAATCCAGGTTTATATACATAACTGATATGTATGACTGAGATACCAGAGTCCATTAAATTACAGTCTGAGATGCCAGGCGTAACTAAATTACAGTCTAAAATAGCAGAGTCACTAAATTACAATTTGATATAACAAACAGCACTAAATCAAAGATTTAGATAGATAGATAGAAGATATAGAAGACGTCACTAAATTGCAGTCTGAGATGGCAAACGTCACTAAATTACAGTCAGAGATGGCAAACGTCACCTAATTACAGTCTGATACAGAAGACGTCACTAAATTACATTCTGAGCTAGCGCATGCCACTAAATTACAGTCTGATATAGAAGACGTCACTATATTGCAGCCTGATATAGAAGAGATCACTTAATTACAGTCTGAGATGCCAGACGTAACTAAATTACAGTCTAAAATAACAGAGTCACTAAATTACAGTTTGATATAACAAACAGCACTAAATCACAGTCCGATATAGAAGACGTCACTAAATTGCAGTCTGAGATGGCAAACGTCACTAAATTACAGTCTGATAGAGAAGACGTCACTAAATTACATTCTGAGATAGCACACGCCACTAAATTACAGTCTGATACAGAAGACGTTACTAAATTACATTCTGAGATAGCACACGTCACTAAATTACAGTCTGATATAGAAGACGTCACTATATTGCAGCCTGATAAAGAAGAGATCACTAAATTACAGTCTAGATAAAGAAGACGTCAGTAATTTACAGTTTGGCTCAGGTTTTTTTTTTATGCAAAACTATACCTACCGCTCAAATTTAATGATTTGAGTTGCAGTTGATAGAAGAAAAATCTTTGTATTCTAGCCGCCATTTAAAAAAAAAAAAAACATCTAACCAATATCTCGAGAACGAATTTAACAAAAATTTAGGAAATTTAATTATAATTCTTTTTCATCTTGTATACACACAACATTCTCTTATAGGATTTATACTTTCCGATCTTAAGCGCCGAAAACTATGTTTTTTTTTTTATTTTTCGCCTCATAATAACAACGGTTGCTAATAAATGAAAAAAGTTTCCAATAATAGCCTTTAGGATTCGGAAAAATATTGTCGGTCGCCTCCATTCTTGCAAAGTAACAAAACGCACACAGGAATAGGTAGTTGCGAATTGTAAGTCACGAGCTGTCGCACCACCGAATTTATTTTTTTTTTTTTATATTAGAAAGACGAATAATTTAAAAAAAAATTAATATGAATAAATTTAAATAAAATACATATAAATCCTCTGAAATAATCTTTAAATAATTCACACCCAATAGAATATCATTTTCATTAGCCCAAAATTTGAATTTTAATCCCATTCCATAACCCTCTGATGGTGTACGGCGCGTACCTAACCTACCCTCAACCCCTAATTCATTTTCAGATTTAATTCAATACTGTCATTACATTCTGTTCTATGTTAATGACAACATTCACTGAAGCTAAAAATGTACTTATGTTTTTGCCTACTTGTAATTTTCCTCACAGACACAAACCCATACACACATCCCTTATCAAATCACATCTAAGGGCTGCTAGCTGATGCTCTACCCTAGATATACGAATTCTCACCTTGGGAGTGGCAGGCACCGCAAATTCTTTTGCTTTTCGCTTAAATAGAAATTCCTTCCCTTTTACCATAATGAGATTAGCAAAATCATAAAATAACCAGAAAGAGCTACATATATAAGGAATGTTGCTACTGTTTCTGATGCTGTTATATCTGCTGGTGAATGGTGGAACTACCCCCGTCTTTTCTGAATGCGGAAACGATTAGGGCGAGGTACGAACGACTTCCGAAACCTTCCAGAGCAATAAAGTTGCAGCCCCTATTTTTCGGATCAAATTTCGTGCGCTCGTCTGATTAAATTTATTTATTCAATTTTTTTTTTGGAAAAGAAAAATAGAATTTTCATCAAAATCACATCTCTGATATGTCTGATGTGCCCTGACCACACGCTAAAGTCGTTATTCGAGTTCGAGATTCGAGTATCATCAGGCTCGTTCCATATCTCTCTCCAATATGTAGTATATAGCTAGTGAGAGTAATTAATTTATTTTGATATTATCTTTCGATTGATTCCTTTTTTTTTTCATTTTTTTTTTGTTGAAGGATATCGCAGATAATGCGAGTAATTTATTCGATTTGGGTTCATTCACAGCGATTTCGATAAGAATTCGAGTATAACAAATGCTGGGATTTCGATCTAGATAGATTTTATACAACAATATATATTTTATCTCATCTTTTTTTATTATTTTATTACAGAGCTTGTATCTTAACGCGTGGCTTGATGGAATTATAATTCGATACAAGATTTCTGTGTGTATAGTATTTTGAGTTTATTATCATTTTGATGCTTCGTCTTAATGCGAAAAAAGATATGGTTCAATATCCTTACTTGATTTCCCATTGGTCTATACTCTGGGGTATTTTAAAAGATGATTTTATCTCAATTTTTTTTTAAGCTAAAGGAGCTTTGGTAAGCGTGCCTTATAATAGTACACAGCACTAACAATTTACAACACTCTTGGTCTGATTAAAGCTTCGATAACTTCTGTAAGGAATATAAAACCTTCTATTTGATTTATTTGTTTTTTTTTTTGGGGGGGGGGGGGGGGTAATCTCTTAAGCCTTTTTATTAAAAAATAATGCAGGAATGAGTTGAAGGTACACATGAGCGTTGCCACCTTGAAAAAAATTTGGCAGTAAATTGGAATATTCCGCAGTAGATTTGTTTTTTTTTAATAAAAATACAAGTTTATCAATTTTAACAAAAGTTTTTAAAAAAATCTTAAATTAATAGTTTAAATTTGTTTTTTTTTTTTTTAACTCCCCAGTTATTAATTTAAAGTAATAATAAAATTTAAACAAATAAAAAACCATTAAATTTAATTTGTTAAAATATTTTAACTTTCAAATAATTTTCATAACTTTAATAAATATTTTGGATTAGCGATGCGTTTTGGAGTGTACCTCCATCTTCGGGCGAATAACGTGGCAATTTTAGAGTAGTACTCCAAGAGCCCAGCTGGAGTGAATCTAATCGAGTCCGACAACCATTGCTGATATTATTCATTTCCTTACATTTTCAAGAGCATTGACATTGAGCGAAGTTTTTTTTTTTTTTAACTCGGGTTATGGGAAGTTCACAATGAATTGGCTCCGTTTAAGGAAAAAGTACAACAGATATCACTTTGTAAAAGATTTTACTATAGCAATTTGATAGTAGGTATTTTGAAATAAAGTGCAGTAGGTCTGTAATTGCAGCAAAGTGGCATCGCTGGTACACATACGTACGTTCCTAATTATTTGGACAGCTTCAATTTTAGTCTTCGAACTATAGAAGCAGTTGTATTTTCTTCAAGTTCTTAAGTAACTTCATTTCTGAAGCTTAAATCAATCAAATACAAAAGTCATCAGATTTTATTTTTTTATATAGCGACACGACGAAGATGATTAAATAACGGGTGATTTTTTAAGAGGTTTAGAACTTTTTTTTTTAAAAAAACACAAAAAATTCGAAAAAATGAATGAAATATTTATTTGAATCGATAGTTTGAACCTTGCAATTTAATGTTTAAAGATAATTTCATGCAAATGTTGACCGCGGCTGCGTCTCAGGTAGCCCATCCGCTGAGTCCAATTTTGGCATACTCTTTCACACATATCGGCCGGTATCTCACGAATGAATGCATGGATGTTGGCTTCCAGTGCGTCAATCGAAGCGGGCTTGTCCCTATAGACATTAGCCTTGACATACCCCCACAAAAAATAATCTAATGGTGTCAAATCGCACGATCTAGGCGACCAATTGACCGGCCCGAAACGTGAAATTAACTGTTCACCAAACTCGCCTCGCAATTGCGCCATTGTTTCGCGTGCTGTGTGGCATGTGGCACCGTCTTGTTGAAACCACATATCATGCAAGTCAAGAACTTCCATTTCGGGCAAAAAAAAGTTTGTTATCATCGCTCGGTAGCGTTCACCATTGACAGTAACGCTGCGATTCGCATCATCTTTGAAGAAATAGGCCCAATAATGCCGCCAGCCCATAAACCGCACCAAACAGTGGCTTTTTCGGGATGCATTGGTAGCTGTTGCAATGCTTCTGGCTGATCTTCACTCCAAATGCGGCAATTTTGCTTATTTACGTACCCATTCAACCAAAAATGAGCCTCATCGCTGAACACAAGCAGCGCGCGATGAACATTTCGAACCGAGCACGAATTTTGATAGTAAAATTCAATAATTTGCAAGCGTTGTTCATTTGTAAGACGATCCATGGTTAAATTGCAAACCAAACTGAAGCTGTTTGACAGTGACACAAGGTACTAAACACACGTCAGCTGTCAAAACCAGTGTTGCCAAAACCAAACCAGCTTAAAAATCACCCTTTATAAATATAATCTTCTAGCTCAATTTTGTTTAGATGCTTCTCAGTCCTTACAGCACCGCAATCAAGGCGTCACGTAACCTGTTTTGGGAATACAAAGCTTAATGCTTCTCAAATGAAGTTGATCAAAAATACAGGGTCTTTCAGTAAGCGCTTTGTAACTTTAAATTTTAATAAAACAAAGTGTGTGTGAGATATCATCGACATTTTTTATTCGTTCGATGCCGTTATGCAATATGCAGAGAATATATAATATCATTCAAATGTCCGCCGCGGCTTCACTGGGTGGATGGCGCGCATCCGAATAGTCTAATTTTCTATAACTCTGGGGCATAAATCAGGCTCAATTTGACCAATGGCTTGGGCTATGTTGGCTTTGATGGCTACTGTGGCTTTAGGCTTATTCGGATAGACCTGTGACTTAAGAAAACCCCACCAAAATCTACACCAAACAATTACTTTTTCGGGATGCTTTGGACGCTCTTGGATCTCATGTAGATTGGTATCATCCCAAATAGGACAATTTTGTTGGTTGACGTACACTACATTCATCCAGAAATGGGCCTCATCGCTTAAGATAACCGTAAATGGTCGAAGCGCGTGGAACGATGCCCGAACAGAACACCCATTTTGATAAAAACAATTTTACCATTTGCACGTGTTTTTGAACGATTTATCCGTCCATAGTGATTTGAAAAAAAAAAAAACTGACTGAATAAATGACAGCCAATATGACAGATGTATCTTCAACATCAATATGGCCGACTGTCAAAGTTCGAAAGTCTCTTTGTTTAGAACAAAATTTTCAAAATCGTTGAAGAGGTTTAAAGAAAAATTGTTTGGAAGTTTATAAAAAAACGTTTGACACTGTAAATGGGCTTAGTGCCTTGATATTAACACACGGCGTACCCTCCGTTATAATAATACTAAATTCGACGAAAAAGGGATAATAAGTTAAAAAAAAAAATAAAATTAAAATAAATCATCAACCGGTTTTTGAAAATTCAAATTTTGAATTTATTTTTTTTTAAACTTGCGCCTTGGTGGACTCTAGCGTTCTCTTATTTAGGCACGTAAAATCTACCTGTGTCACTGGATGTGCCTTTCAGTAAAACAACCGCATGTAAACAGGCACTGAGGGTACTGCAAGGCAAGTTGAAAGGTCACAACATATTTTCTAAAGGGTGTTTTTTTAGACGTGTGGTTTTCAATCTGGCAATTCTTTTTTCGGAGTTGGTCTTTTTAACATCTGTCACTTAATTTATGCTCAGTTTGGTTTGCCATTTTATAATTAATGAACTTATTCCTGAAAAACGTTTGCAAATCGTGCAAATTTATTACCAAAATAATGGTTCGGTTCGCGCGACGCGCATCGCGGACTGCGTCCAATATTCGGTCGACATAATCGCAAAATCGCATAATTTCGAGCAACCATGGATCGGTTTCGCACCACGTTTACTCTAGTGGATAGTGCGCATCCTCAGAGACGCCGTACAGTCAGTGCGCACCGAAGACGCTAATGCTGCTGTGAAGCAGAGTATCGAAGGAGACCCGATTAAGTCCATCCGCCATCGCGCGCAACAATTGGAGCTGTAAAAAATTGGGCCTCTCGGCTGGAATTTATTCGACCCAGCCGCGGCGGCAACTTGCCCGAAATCATTTTTAAACATAATGACGAACCCATATCATTAAAATAAAGTTAAATTCTTGGCCATAACATTAAATTATATGCGTTTTATTTCTTCTTGAAAACCACACGTTTAAAAAAAACACCCTTTACTTCATATAAATAAATATTGACAATCGATATGGCTCAAGCTAAAATATTTTGCAGTAAATCGGAGGAGATGACAGGACATACAAAATAATCTTTTCTATTTTTATCTGAATTTTAAAATTTTTATTTTCAAGTTGTTATCTATATACATACACTTAATAAACTTTAGTTGTCCTAGTCTTTTAGCATACATTCATGATATTTTGCACATTCGAAAATGTCATACTATTTGGGGCCACACGCAGACCCAATCCCATACCCAACCACCACTTACTGCAACTTTGTTGCAAAATGAACTTTTTATAGTGCTGACAATTGTCACGATTTATGCACAGCAATAATTGAAACACATTTTCAATAGGGATTATGCAAGCAATTTGACTTTTCCAACTCTGCTTTATGTACACGATCCTGTTTCAGATTTTCACTCTTACCCACTCGGCCCTTATCGCCTTCACACTGCTATAGTCCACATAGTTCTCTTATTCTATTGAAAAGCATTTGACCCTGAAATTGAGTGAAACATGATTTCGACCTCAACCATATCCTGTTCCTACACATAGAGCTCTTTTCATGAATATGATAATGTAGATGTAGAGCAAATTTGTGTCCTTGACATGGCAATTTTCATTATTTTGATCATATCCATATACTAAATCGATTAGTAAAGGTATGTAGGTACACATTGATGAATTCTTAGACTGATGTACTATAGAAATTGAATAATCTACATACATTATTTGGTCATGGTTTATTACGTTTTAAAAATTAAATTCATTGAAGTGAAATTTGGAGAAAGAATTTTAACACGATCTGACTTCTTCCAGCCATTACCTGTTACTGCAACAGTTTGACGACAAATAGACACCCACCCCGCACCCTCTCCGACTAGTATGAATTCTTATAATTCCAAAGCAAATTTAATGAAGCTGAAAATAGCCACTCTTTCCACAAACCAATCGAATTCCCATGACAACGTCAGTTCTTATACTCCATAGGCATTATAAATGATGCGTACAAGGACATTTTTTGTTCTTGATTATTTAAATAAAAAAATATAAAATATTTTCCAGATAATTTTCTCAAAGAACAAGAACATTATAATAGAGTACATATATACAAATATATCAACTACACCCATTCAATATACCCACCGCCACCGCCACGCCACGCCACCAAGAAGAAAAATCAACATTTTCCAGAGAACGAATACGAATTCAATTATGTCCTATAGGACCATAACGATTTGCTGTGCTATGCGCTCTAGTGCTCGATTGTTCGATTTTATCGACTCAAGTTATCCTTTCTACCATTTGAATTGTTCATCAATATTCTATGGAAGGGGTTGCGGCGGGGGCGGTGAAGGATAGCTTATGAAGACGACACTACACAATATAAAGGGAAGAAAATAAATTACATTGATATAATGAACTCGAATTGTGTGGATGAATTCCTTAAGAGAAACACTGAAAGCAAATCAGCAAGGACATTTTTTTTTTTTCAACTCTGTATTTTTTGACGATTGTTCACTTTGAAGAAATTTTTCTTTAAATTTTTTTTAAATTGCAACTTTATTTTGAGTTCGATCATAAAAAAAATTGGTAGATGGGAAATTATTCATTTAACGGTTTGTTAGTTTTGGGACACGCATTTTTTATTGTGAATAAGAACATGAAGTTCTTTTCTTTAAATTTTCGGATAAGTAAACAATATTTTGTATAGAAGAACTCTTAAATTATGTTTGAATTAGATTGTCTCCATATTAAGGGATATGTCTAGTGCGATGATGCCTGATTCACAATGCGGCGAGGAAACGGGACGTGAGCACGACGAAAACTACTGTCATCTTTTTCGTCATCGTTATAAAATCGTCGACCAATTCACAATGCAGCGAGCGTTTTTACGACAAAAACTCATTCTTGAAAATCGTCGTCACGACGCGTCTTTTTTTCAATTTATTCGAATTCTTGGCGTGACGTGACGACGAAAAATGACGCATTGTGTATATCCAGGTATTTTTCATTGTTTGAAATTGGTTTGACAACTACAACGAGTTCTCGTCATGCTCACGTCTCGTTTCCTCGCCGCATTGAGAATCAGAGGCTTGAATTGTAAAAAAGTTGCCATTTGAATGATATTAGCCGTGTTTTATTTATTATCTACGGATCTGGATCAGGATCATTTTTTAACACGTAATACAACAACAACTTCGGATCCTGTTCTCTAACTGGATCTGTTTTAAAGATCCGAAAATTAGTTCCCACTCTTGCGGGTAGATGGCTTCTCATGGTAAGGTAGTGTGAAATGTAGTGTGAAGAAAAAAGACAACAAATACATGAAAAATAAACCAACGTAAGAAAATAGAGATAGGTATACAACACAGTTGTCACTAAGATCCGTATCGTTTTATTTTCATGGGATGATCCTGATCCAGATCCGTTGATAATAAAACACGGCTATTGATATCAAATAAAAGGTATTTTTCTTGTATTTAAAATAGTATCAAAGTTATTTTGATATGTTAAATACATTTTGAGATATTGAGTTTAAACTTCTAGAAAAGCTACTTTTTTTGCGATGTCTTTGCCACACCGATATTTCTAAAAATTCATTGATGACATATACATTTAGAGTTAATCTTGTGAAAAGCTTTTTTTACTACCTTCAAATTAATATAATAAATAAAGTGCAAATACCTTTCATTTGATATCAATATCATTTTCTTGCGTCAATTATTTCGCCCGTTATGGAAAATTATTTGAAGCAAAATATGAAATCCTTATTTTACAATCGTCAACTTCAAGCCCAAATATCTCGACTTTACCATGAACGATTTTGAAAATATTTTAATTCGTGTACACTCCAGGCCAGAAATGGGCAATTCCCTTTGGGCTTCAAATATCTATCATAAAGGGTACGCCACATAACTTTTTTTTTGAAAATGGCGCAAAACATCGAGTGTAGCTCGGCTGTGTGGCACGTAGCGCCGCGCCGTCCTGTTAAAACAAAATGTTGCCAATATCCTCCTCTTCAATTTTTGTTAACAAAAATTCGTTCAACATGGCCCGGTAACGATCGCCATTGACTGTAACGGCCACTCCTTGCTCATTTTCCACACCAAACAGTGACTCGTTTTGGGTGTATCCGCTTTTCAATATATGCGTGCGGGTTTTCTGTGCCCCAAATGCGACAATTTTGCTTGTTTACTACCCGCCAAGATCAAAATGAGCTTCATCTGAAAAGATGATTTTTTTTGGCAAAATCGGCATCTTCTCTAAGTCGATCGCAGGCCCACTTAGCGAAGCTCACTCGTTCAGCGGAAGGATAAAACTAATTATCTGTCAGATCAGATATGAGCTAAGTGTTACCATTCACGAAATAAGCACTAGTTGAAAAAAAAAACGTTACATGGCGGACCCTTTAGATATGAACAATTTAGTTATAATCAATCTTGTTGAGAAATTTAGAAGTATTTTTTTAGGACAAACAGTTTTTAACATAAACACGAAAAACCTAAAAACAAAACCCCCATGTTATACATTCCTGCATATAGAGCTCTCTAGACGACACTAGACCTCCCTTTACAAGTGTGGAAAGTTTCAATTAAATTAAACTGGGGTTGAAAGTATATATGTTGCCCCAAATAAAAGCAGTGTTTTTTTGCAAGCCCGGAGGGATTTGGTTGAAAAAAAAACGACATCGGGGATTAGCGACGCCATAACATAAACAAAATGGAGTTTCCATACAAACTATCGATAACAAGTATGTTATTCTCACAGTTTTTCTCCGTGCTCAAGTTAAGCTCCAAAAATTCCCCTTATTCTACCTGCGCTGAACAGTTGAAAAAAATATTTAACGATCGACTAGAGAAGACGAGTCAACGCAACCGCCAACCCGTTGTGTCGGTCACACAAGTCGACAACTTGGGAACACAATTTGACGTCATTTTGACGCTAGAGAGTCAACGAGTTGACCATCTAATCGTAGCATTTTGACGATTGCAATATACTTATTGTGGAATTATGTATATGTACTGCGGAATTTGTGTCCCTGATGCGGTTTATTTATCGTGTACTCATAAATTGTAAGCCCCGTATTGCATAGGTATCTTATTTAGCTGCGTTAGCATTCCTCTTCAAAACATTTGTGATATCCGTAGCACTCCTTTAAGCACCACATACATATTGACAATAACAAGATGTATGCATGTATGTAGATGAAGATAGCTCTAAGCACATTGCAAATTATGTATTGGTATATGTACTTCAAAGCCTTTCATATTATTTCCATATTTCGCCTCTACTTATTGATCTTCCTTCGGGCATCCGAAGTCATACAAAATTCATGTTGCATTCAAAATTTATTCCAAGATAAGGTCAATTCAATTCTCATTAATATAAACTATAGGACCAAAATTTAATATTAAATAATTATGATTTCTGCATACAGGATACGATAATGTATTTATTTATTTGTGGGACTTATTTGTTATTGACTAATCGTCCTTGGGTCTTTTGGATATAATATGGCGCCCTTAAAAGTGGCACAAGAGTGTGTCATTCTGATGATGACAGAATTAATTACCTTTTAATTGTCAAGTGTATTACGAGAGCACAACACATCTCTGCTGCAGCTGTAGGGGTAAATAATTCATTTTTTGTTTGCCTCCAAGGTAAATTGCATAAGTGTAGGTATATTGTCAACAACAACAAGAAAAATGATGAAGATATAGTTGTGTCCTTTATACCTTGTGCCAATACCATAAGGAAGATAAACAAATAAAATTTTAATCAAATCCAATTTGATTTCTCTAGAAAATCCATTTAATCATCTCGGTTTTTTGGCTGATAATTAAAAATACATCAAGGGAAAATTTTTACTTTACAAATAAATGCGAGTTAAATTTCATCTGGAGGATATATACACATTTTGTTGAGTTCAAGGAATGCTGTGGACATTGCGGTGGAGTGTAACCTAAATTGCCACGTTTCTGTGATTACAATTACCACACTGACGAATGGACTCGAACCGGGGTCAAGGTCTATGCAGCAGCAACGACAGCAAGAGTGTCTGACTACATAGAAGCACTGTGAGAACAAACAAAAACCATGATGTAGTAATATAAATCAGTGGTCAGAGTCAGAGCTCAGAAAGATTGTGCGATGTACGTATATACAGAACAACGGTTGGTTATTGCAGCAGCAGCATCAGATTCCACAGACACAGAGAGCGACAATGGACATCATGGACGCAATTGGACAATGCGGAGAGGCACTTCAAAGTATTCACTTGGAATTCAACTGTGGTTTCATCAAGGGCGCAACCATCGCCGCGAAATTCATGTTGAAAAGCTGTGCAAAGTATACCTACATAGGGGGCCTATTGCGAATGGAGTTATGCGAGATGTGACACAGTTAAACAACAACAACGGATGGAAGTTAATTGACAAATTAATTTTACAAAAGAAAATAATAATTTGCAACTTTTGTGCGTTGAGGGTAATTTTCATGAATGTCAAAATAAAAAAAAAAAAAACAATGATTACGTTATATACAATACATACCATTAAGGGGCTGATGATGGGAAAGAGGTTTTGAGGTTTAATGTAAGGTTTCATTATGATAAAAAAAACTAGCTTTTACCTAGATTTATATAATAGTAAGGAATTATTATTGTTTCCGTGGATATTTACAGCTAAATTGATACTGACGATGGGTTTCAGCTTTTGGATTTGAATAAGTTTGAATGACCAGTAGGTATGCGAGAAAAGTCAAAAAAGTAGGTAGGTACATTTTGTTTTTGTGTTATGGGCTTTTATTATTTGAAGACGGCCAGAATCCCGCGCTTTTTGGCTAAAGCCAGTTTGAAAAGAATACACAATCTAAGGTTCAAAAAGTTGTGCGATTTGTTTTATCCTGAAAAGACCTCGGGCCAAATTACCCCATTAGTCACTGATCGAGTGAGTGCCATCAGTGATCGAATGAACGAGTAAAACCTATAGGGATGATGGCTCCATAACGGAGCAGTACCTAATGCCAAACTCACATAATTCAGTCACGTATTAATCGACAACTGATGCGGTAATTCGGTCCCTGGTTTCAGAAAAGTAAGAACTACACTTTGATGTCGACGGGACGGCTAAAAGTTTACGAATGAAGTTGCTGGTATTAATATGTATTTTTAGAATTCAAAAATTTTATTTCCTCTTACTTTTAAAATATTAATATATAAAACAAAGTCGGTTTAGTTACGCTATTGATAATTCAAGAACGGCTGGACCAATTTTAATGATCTTTTATTTGTTGGATTCGTTTCCGCCCCGAATAGCAGAATAACTATTAAGATACCTATCGGAAAGGTTATTTAAAAAAAATGATATTTATAGAGTGAAAAGGCATAAAAAAAAGTGCTTTTCGAATACAAAAATTCTGTCTGTGTTGGGAAAGCAATAAAGGTTAAACCTTGACGATCATTTTTTTTTTCGAAATTTAGCCTTTTATAATGTAAAGTGCGTAAAAACCCAGAAACTATAACAAAACGTCAAAAAAAATAATATGTATTTTCTATTGTAATTTGTATGGGAATCTTAGGTTTTTCTACCCGTGCGAAGGCGGGTGGGCCAACTATTAATCACTGGAACAACAAAAACACAATCGAAAAAATAAACGTTTCGACCCATTTCTCCGAAACATAGTCGTCGCCGATCTAAAAGAAAATCTCAAAAGTCAAGAAATACGTTTTTGGAAATAACATCACATTTTTGGGCAGCAAAGCAAAAATCCGACGGACAAATACAGGGATTTTATTCAAAATTTTGAACTTACGGCCGTAGTATGCCTTTTAAAAGGTAATTGGTAAAAAAATATTAAGTATACAGAAATTGGTCAGCCATAGGTTTCTATTCGAATTTTTAAAATTAGTTAGTTAGTTAGAAAATGAACTTTAAAAAATCATTAAAAAAGTATCTGTTCAGATTGAATTCATTCAAATTTAAAATGAATTCATTCGCGATCGTCCCATCAGGCGCTGCGAGACATTAATTTTATTCAAGGTAAATCAAGATATTTTAAGTTGATTCGATCGAAAAATTGTTAACAAAATATTTGGTCTCGTTTGCATTGTCGTTGATTAGCGACATCACAAGCAAATACTAATTCATCAACTCAGATGGCTAGTGCAAGTGAAGTGGACTAAATAAACAGCAATTCATGTCTAACCCGGAGAGACAACATATAGTAGATTTAAACTTGGCCGTTGGCGAACGCAATGTTTAATGGGACCAAAACCAACTTTGAGTGCGGACTAACGGACTAACAGGCTAACTGGGGAAAACCTTGTTGTTCGGGTTCCAGGTTCACCCCCGAAAACTGTTGTGCCACCTGAGTAAATATCTAAGTATATTTTACCAGCTATCCATTGATTATAACCGATTGCACTTAGAAGATATTCAGCAACATGAGTATTTACAGCGGTAGGCTGTATGAATATGAGTTGGAAAATATAGGGTAGAGCATCTTTTCATATAATCTTAACATCAATAAATCAATCACCTATAGTACTTCTTATTTTAAGAGCTTACAGTTTGTTACACCGAAAAAGAATCTGTCTTCTTTCTGTATAAGAAAAATTAATATCTTCACAGACATACCCACTAGTGCATTTAAAGTTTAAACTCATTTCTTCAACGTTCGAAAAGTCCAAAAAAGAGCTAAATGGGCGTGGAAGTATACCTTATCAAAATATATGAATGCAATATTATATATTTGTAGGTGCAAACGTCGTGATATTGAATACAAAAGTCTAGCAGTTTTTTTTTCGGCACCGGTAGTTGGGATGAGGGGTGCAAATAGCAATTTATCACAAGAAATATCACTAAAACTCATTTTTTTTTTTAAATATATTTAAAATGATACTGTGTTATTTTTTCTACGTCTTTAAGCTTTAATCTTGACGATCCGATTAATAGAACTCGAGATTTAAGCTTTTTAAGCAAACCTTAAGAGGATTGTTTTTGAAGAATTAATACTTAGCAAAAAAGAAACAAAAAAGCCTTAGAAAAAGAACCTATGAAGTAAGCTTAAGAAGCTTATATCTAGAGTTCTAATAATCGGATCTTCAAGATTAAAGTCTTTGAAAATAGGAAAAATAACAGAGTGCCATTTATTTTTCCGTAGATAATTAATTTAAGTACGTAGTATTTTAAGGGCCAGTTTCACAGTGAGAAAAGTGGCACTAAAATGTACGAAGTGAAAGATTAAGGCGCAATTTCTCAGTCCACACTTAGGAGCAGTTTCACAGTCAGAAAAGTGACACTTAAGTGGGGAATGTGAAAGATTAATTCCTAATATCAACATTCACTGTTACCTGAATAAGTGGCACTTAAGTCTCAGATGTTGGTGACTTAAGTTCCACTTACGCTAGCTATGAAATTTAGCTTAAATTCCTAATATGGGAAACTTAAGTGCCACTTATTTCGGTAAGTGTGGACTGTGAAACTGGCCCTTACTTGAATAAGTGGCACTTAAGTCTCCGATGATGTTGACTTAAGTTCCACTTACCCGGCTATGAAACTAAGCCTAAAGTCCTAATATGGGAAACTTAAGTGCCACTTATTCCGGTAAGTGTCGACTGTGAAACTGGCCCTAAATGAATAAATAAACAGAGATAAAAACCAGCAAATGGCCCACCCTTTCTAGAGCAGTCATTTAAATCAATAACAAAGCAATCGATCATAATTTATAATATTCTTATGGTAAAAAAGTAGTTGGAATTTCAAATGGTAATAAAAATGCAAGAAAGCTTCTTTAATATCATATAAAATTAAATTGGGTGATACAAATTTTAATGAATCATCATAACTCGATGAAGTTTAATATTCATTTTGTCTTTTGCAGCAGAAAATTTTAATGGCTCATTTGTGAATACATAATACATAGGTACTTAACTTACGTATGTATGTATGAATATTTTCTTGAAGTAAATTTATCTGTCAAAAGCTCTTAGAATAATTAATTTTTTTTTGTTAACGACAACAATGATAAAATAAATACGTTTTAAGATTCAAACTCATTCATTTAATTTTTTGACTCGAGCCTCGAGACACAGAATGCACACAAGTTGCCATTAATCAACTGCGAATAAATTTAATTAAATGAATGTGTCAGGGAATTTTCCCTCCCTCTTTCATACCAAACAACCAGAACCACCCGCTCATCATTCCCTTGTTTAATGCATGTTATGACTTTGTGACGCAATTGCGTTAGATACTATATCCCTCGTACACACATCTTATTCCCTTTCCTTTCCTTGTATAAGGAGACATCATCAGACGAAGAGAAAGATGTATTTGTGTAATTTGAAAATGCTTACGCACTTGAAAATCGAAGTATAGGAATGTACGAGTAAGTATTGTGTATAAATTACAAATTAACCGCCAGGAAACAGTTAATTTATAGCTGTTTCAACATTTGTCTTATTGTCATTTCGATAAATACATCGCACATGCCTACGCACCTGCTATAATTATACACAACATCGCATTATCGACCATCCCAACATCCAAATGAGTTGACCATCAGAACAGAAGAGGTTATATAGTTTCCAGACCTTTTGAAACAGGAAAATCCTTCTATACATATAGATAGATGTGTAAGGATGGTAGGTATACTTATAGGAGTCGTTGAAGGCATCTTGTGTTGTTCGGTTTTGTTGGTATTGTAGGTGTGTGTGAACTGTGAATGTCCTGGCGTGTTAATTGCGAAAATGTTTTTGTTCTACGTTTACGCTTTAACATATACCACGGCCTGCATCAATTACGCACGCAATAATAAAGCATTGTTGTCATTATTGTCGAAGTTGGTGTCAGCGACGTCGTTTATATGTTGAGAACGTTGTTGATTCATGTAGTTTATCGGGTGAATTTCACCAGTGATATTGATTGGAAGTATTTGTTTCGAAAACTTCAAAAACAAAAGGGGCTTGAAATATTGTTCGGGTATGAAAATCTTGATTTTTCACTACACAGAGTCTAAGATCAATTTCGGCTTAGACTTTCAAAATCGACCAGCTGATGAGAAATGCTTATCATTAATTGGGGAAATAGAGCAAGAGTTTCATTCTCCAAGAGAATGACAACAACTTGTTCTATAATGCTGCGTTTACACATTTTTACATTTTTCTGTCACTATACTGCCAAACGAATGAATTTTTCCATTGTTCTGTCATTTTTTTGACAGTTCAATGCCAGACTACTGCCAATTTGTCAGTCGTGTAAATCTAGCATAAGTTTCTACAAAGAACGAAAATATTCTCCGGTATGGGTTAAAGGAATCCTTAGAATTCGTTAGAAATTTAATTCAATTGACTTGATGGAGAAATTCATTTGCAAGTTGATTCCTTACACCTCACGCCCAATTTCTTTGTGACCATGTCGTTATTATTAACTATTTCCATGTATACATACCTACAAGTTAAGTTAGTGATGTAGTTGGCACTCATGTTTGCCATGTAAGCGATTATTGGTTGCATAATGACCAACCAAAAGGTCTTCCTGCTTTGTTCCATTTAACATACCTATATAGTTATATACGTACATGTGTCGTATACCTACATTACATACACTTGTAAGTATGTACCTATGTATATATTTTAACGCACATATCTACAAAATTTAATTACAGGTATTTTGGCTTGTAATAAGTTTGTCCTTTGTCCAGGGAAATTGTTGATGTTGTTTGTGTATATGTATATATAAGAATGACATGGCCTAGGCCATCTGAATCTGAATTAATGTCTTTAGCACGAAAGGATAAATTATGCTGTAGCTGTATCATATAATTATCTAATTAGATACGGAGTAATTATAATTATACTAGGAATACATCTAACAACCGATTATAATATAGTTTGGTTAGTATAGGTATCAGATTCTCTATGTGGATATACGTGGAACACATTCTGCACGTACAATGCATAATAATTGTTATATGATAGAAAAGCGAAGCTGTGTCATTTTTTTTTTTTTAATGTTTCCTTTTTTATACGACAGCACCGACACCGGAGAATTGGTGACCATTCATGTTTTTGTTGCACACTTAATGATAAATAATTTAGAAGAAGTATAAAATATTTACGATAAAAATTAAATTTTATAATTTAAAAATTTTATTTCTTTATTTTTTAATGTTTTTTGCCACCAAACAATGATGTTTCTTTTCAGTCTCGGATACTTTGAAGGAAGGCTTGTCTCCACTAGAATAGAATATTTAATGATAAAATGGATTGATGGTTATTATATGATACAAAACCCACGGCCACTTAGAAGTCCAATTGAAGCTGAAAGCTAGAGATGAGCAAAAAATCACGACCTGTGATTTTCGACCTGTGAGTCAAAAATCACAATCACTGCCTGTGAGCTACTCTTTAATAAACCTGTGAGTGCACGAAATGTGATTGAAAATCACAACTGTAGTAAAATCACAACAAAAAGAAACGATTCATAAATCACGACAATCGCACAATGAACTTTATGAACTGTGAACAAAATCACGACGAGAGAAAAGTCAACAATGAGTAAAATGAATCAGAACGAGAACTGTAGTCGTGATTTAGTTATTATTTTAGCAACTGAACGAAATCATAACACAGAAAAACAAAATCTCAGGACTCATGATGAAAATATGAAGAACAGATTAATTCTTTTATTTTTAGCTAAGGATCTAGAAGGTAGATCTGAATTGTGAACTTAGGTTCTAGCCTGGTTGTGATTTTCTACACAAGGACAAGGAGCTAGAGAGCTGGGCGAGACACTAAGGTAATTTCCACCTCCTAAATCGATTGGCGTACTCCGTTTTTCGATCCGCCGTATGAATGTATTGGAAATTTTGGGCATTCGATATTTTAGACATTCGAGATTTCGCTATTCCATAATTTTGAATTCGGGACTTGAGATTCTTAGCATTTTTGTATTCATGGTTATGTCCTACGAGCTAATTTTAATTACTTATTTGTTGTCCTCATTTAATTACATACTTTATATTTTACTTAGAATAATTTTTTTTTGGCCTCAAAGATATTCCAAACTTTAAAATCACAATCACAGGTTAAACATACAGTGATTCAGCAATCACAGTCACAGCTATAACTGTGATTGGAAAATCACAGTTTAGCTCATCTCTAGCTGAAACTACATTAATCAGTCAAAAAATTAAGGGATTAGACATTTTATTCATTAGATTTTTATTAGAATTTTGAAAGACGGTTACTTCGTAAATCTGTATTGGGCAAAAAAAAATCATTTTAAATCTTAAAGTATTTTCTTTTAAAATCTGAAGATGGTAAATAATTTCCGCAGGAATCGCGCTCAAGAAAAATAATTCAAAACAAAATTTGTTTGTTTAATTTGCCTTTGAGCTCAAAAAATAAATTTTTTTGTCGGCCTCTGTGTGTCCATTTTCGCTGAAATATCGGTTTGTCTTTGATCATTGATATCTCAGAAATAAAAAAAAAGAAAAGTTTTCGAATCTTAAGTAAATACTCTATAAGAGTCTTTAAGTAATTAAAGGAACAATTTGTTTTCTACTCCTACCTACTCAATATTGGTGTGAAAAATTACAAATAAATTAATTTATCTACTTCTTTTGAAATTCTATTACTACTTTTCAAGTAATGCAAAAAGTATCGATATTTTTATTTATATATTTATATATTTATTTTTATTTAATTCAATACATACATATGTCCAAAATTCCTGTAAATTTTTAAGTCGATCGAAATGGTCAAAATTCAATGAATAAAAATAAAGGATCATGTTTAATGCTCCTTAAGACTGCCTCTTCTATACGATTTTTTTCTTGTCTTAAGCTTTTCTTTACGTCCTAGCTTTTTGTCGCATCATATGAGATCAACCATGCATATTTAATAATTTCGTCGAATTTTCGTTTTAGTTCATCTAAAACCGAACAAGTTTGGTTTCAAGTGAAAATGTAACGTTGAGCTTGTGAAATATTTTCAAAATCCTTCATTTGAAAGTCGAGATATTTGAGCTTAAAGTTCCCCATTGCAGAATAAAATTTCCTAACTTGCGAAATATATGACGCAGAAAAATGATATTGACATAATGAGACATGATTTCTATCTATATATCGTCATTCCTTCTTTTGAATTTTGAACGACCGATTGATATCTATCTCAGAACAACCATTGATTCGAGGCTTCTGTCTACGGCTCAACATGCTCACTGTAAAGGGAAATCGGTGGATATATGTAGCTCTATACACACACTGATGGTGAGAACCACAGATTAGTCATATGAAGATGAGAATGTTTCGTACGTTTCACCCTCCAAAACCCATTTGTTTACATTGTTGTATTTGTAATTTTCTCCCGCGTCGATGAATAGATGTGAATTGCAACAACAATTTAACCAGGTGTGTGAAGATCCCTACTGTCTATGTGTGAGATTTTTATACACACATTCTCATTTTTTATCTGATAACTGCCAGTTCAAGCTTGTAGGCAAATTAAAATGGCTGCCGGGGATTCTCATCTTCATGTGGCTAATCTGTGGTGAGAACTATCGAATACTCCCTCCACCAACTATGTTTGCTTTCCTAGATATAGAAGGCGACTTTAATAACGTCGACACATCTGCTTGGTGAATTGATTAATCAAATGCTGACTAGCAGGATTATTAATTCAAAACTGGGCGGATTTTCTGCAAGAAGATCAGTCAGTAGAGGTACGCCGCAAGGCGGTATTCTATCCCCCCTTCTTTGGAACTTGGTTTGGTATAGTGAATAAGCTGCTAACATACCTGTAAGCGAAGAGCTACAAAGTGATTGCCCATGTGGACGATGTTGCTATTGAAGTAGCAGGAAGGCATCCTAGCACTTTGAAAGATCTCTTAGTAAACCCTTTATAGAAGTTAATAGACTCGGTAGATCGCTGTGGATCGCTGTGGAGAAGATCTTGTCTTCTTCTCAAGAAAATAAAAAATCCCGCATATAGAAAAGTTATTTTACTTAAATTATCAGATGAAGCCAAATACTTAGGCCTCCTCTTAGAATAGATGTTAAGCTTAAAGCCCAATTTACAAGTAAGAGTCAAAAAGGCCACTGCGACACTCTTCTCATGCAAAAAAGCTTAAGGAAACAAATGGGGTTTTAAGCTCGGCATTGGCTTAACACCTCGGTTCTCAGACCGATTCTTACATACAGTGTGATGTGACAGTTTGAGGGACCGCCTTAGATAAAATGACAAATTGTAAAAAACTTAACTAGGTCCAACGGTCGGCCTCCTGTTGGATGGGCGGAGAACTTCGTGCAATTTTTTCTGCTGCATTGGATATTACCTCTTGATATAATTGCTAAACAAACGGCTGCAAGCACAGCCATTCGTCTTAAAGCTTCCTCACAGTGCGGACTAATAATCATATTGTCCACTTCATCATTCTGAACTCATTAGGAACACACACACAAAGTTACAGTTCGATAAAAAAATTTCCGGTGACCAAACCTTCCAGATCTATCTGGGAGGATTTGGTATTCCTGGAAGATGAATCAATCCATTTCTACACTGACTAATCGAAAACTGATGATGGGGTTGTGGTGGTGGTGTGTTTACTGATAGGATAAATTTAAGTCTATCCTTTCGCCTTCCCAATCACTGTCTGTTGAGTTAAACTAGAGTTAAGTATTTCTAGAAATTAATTAACCTAGATTAAACTGAGGGAGCAGTTTTTCGGTGGAGAATGCATCGGTGGATAAAACATCAGTTAATCCTGGGTAAACTCACCAAATTCAATGATTTTACTCGGGTCTAACTTTAATCTCGAGCTGAAAAACTGGACCATATATATTTTTCATTAAAACTCATCATAGAACATTTTTGGGTGTTTTCAAACCAAAGTCATCAGTGGTTATTTTGACTCCAATTTCATATGAGTTTCGAAGTTAAATCCGAGTTAACTCCACATATTTTGCACACAATTTAGATACATCCCGATTTAACTTCAACAAATTTGTTGAGTTAAGTCTTGGATGAATTACTGAACAAATATATGTGGTGTGCGTCAAAAATCTATTGAATCGATCTATTGGAATCTTCGATATGTACTTTGATTTTGATAGATTTTTCAAAACTCAAGTTAAAGTTAATCCTCTCCCGAAAAAACTACTTTATTATACCTACTTATCTCAGATTAAATTTAGTTTCAGGATTAACCAACAACTTTGATTCAAAATTTTACCCAACTGATTTCGGTGGATAATTTGAGTTTCAATGCTGAATCAATCCTGTATTTTGCTTTTATCACATACCTACTTGAACTCTGAACCACTGCTACACTTCAGTTAATCCGCAAAAATAGGGTGGTTAAAATTACTGAACCACAATTTAAATATTATTATTATTATTACTATTTGTTAATCAGCAATTTAAATATTTTTGTAACTGGTCCACTGAGTTTACCCATCACTGAAAAACTGGACCCAAAGGGTTATTAAAAAAATTTCGTAGTTGCCACACTGTAAAAAAAAACAAAAACTACTTCAATCTAAAGAAAATCATTTTGTTTTTAATTTTCTTGAGACTATCTACATTAAAATATTTATTATCAAGTACGGTATACTCTCGCTGAACATTTCGCTTAAAATTACATTGAACGTGGTCGCCGAAAATAAAATAATTAAATGTAGCTGGTTATCCCAAAAAAAAAACTCCATAAACGACCACAAAACTTTACAAGTAATAAATTTTAAATTTTTGTTATTTATTTTTTTTTTTTCAGAACTATGGTCACCCTATATGAACGTGTAAGACTGCTGATAGATTTCTGCATAGATTGAAGTATGTAAGTTAAAAGAAAATTTATAAAAGGATATAAGGCTTACTATATGTTATGTAATAGGTATGTATAATAATATTCAGAATGTTTCCGGCCTGAGGGTGTGTCTGGGTTTGGTAGACGAACGAACGAACGATCGGACGAAATGCTCCTGGTTTCCGGTAGCCATTTTTATGCCATATTTTCCGCTTCCACAAACGCATAAAATAAATCGAACGTTGCTACTTTTTCTGTTAGGTATTTATATCTATATTCTACCTACATATATCTCGTTTAATCGGTTGCTGTGATTTGTTTGGTTCGCAAAAGATTAAGGGTGCGATTTTGTTTATGTTGAATTTACTGCGCAATCTGATTGGCTTGTCTGATGATGTGTCGGCTATAAGGGGTGATTTTTTTTTTTTTTAATTTATTTCTCAGTTATAAAGGGCTCTTTTGGAAAGTGTTCGTGTCGCAGTGAAATTTAATTACGTGTAAAAAGGTTTTAGGGATAGGCTGTATGAAGGAGTATACTCGTCGTATAATCCGACTGCAAACATGATGTTTTATTACAACAAAATATGTTTCTATACATTTTGGGGTAAAAGTGTTGGAAAAGTCAAAAGGGCGAATGTAAAAATGGCCTCTTTCTCAATTTTCAATTTATAAATCGATATAAATGCACGAGGGGATTGGGACACATAGAAGTATTTATATAAAAGTAATAAGCAGACGGCAGAATAGCCATGTCCTTAGTCTTAGTAAAGAAATATTGTAATTCATTTTTTTAACAAAATAAAGAATATTAATAATAAATAAATATATAAAAATGAAAATAATTTATAACAATCATAATAAAACTTAGAAAAAGAGCAGTAGGTACTGGCATACATACGCACTGAGTAAAAAAAAATTGTTTTAGTTACAAAGTACAAGTTCCTACAACTTGAAAACATTACCTGAAATATCTGAACTTTTATTTATGCAGAACATCGTTTTTAAAGTTTATGTACCAACATTTTTTGATTAAGTGCTATAACAAGAGTATTTTTCTTTTATTTGGTAATAAAGGGTCCGCCATCTTACGTTTTTTTTTCAACTAGTGCTTATTTAGTGAATGGTAACACTTAGCTCATGTCTGATTTGACAGATAATTAGTTTTATCCTTCCGCTGAACGAATATGGTTGTGTATACGCTTCGCTAAGTAAGCCTGCGATCGACTTAGAGAAGATGCCGATTTTGCAAAAAAAAATATCATCTTTTCAGATGAAGCTCATTTTGATCTTGGCGGGTAGTAAACAAGCAAAATTGTCGCATTTGGGGCACAGAAAACCTGCACGCATACAGTGAAAAGCCGACACACCCAAAGCGAATCACTGTTTGGTGCGGATTTTGGTCCAGAGGCATAATTGGGCCATTTTTCGAAAATGAGCAAGGAGTGGCCGTTACAGTCAATGGCGATCGTTATCGGGCCATGTTGAACGAATTTTTGTTCACAAAAATTGAAGAGGAGGATATTGGCAACATTTGGTTTCAACAGGACGGCGCTACGTGCCAAACAGCCGAAGCTACACTCGATGTTTTGCGCCATTTTCAAGAAAAAAAATTTATTTGGCGGACCCTTTATAAGACAAATAAAACAAACCTTTACCTTGAGAATAGGTTTTACACAATCAAAGTTAATCTCTTCCTTACCTGAAAAAAAAAATAAAAAAATAATTGTTAGTAGGTATAAGTTAAGTATACCTACATAAAATAATCATAAATATAATTTTATATTGGAAAGACACAAAACAAATAATAAAACGCAATATCCGAGATAATAAATTTTTTACTTGATAAACCTACATTTTTTAAAAAATATTTCAAAATTATTTTTCAAAAAATTTGATATAGGTATCAAATTTTTTTTAAATTCAATTCAACTCCACACAAAACTATAGCAAACAATTTATGATCATTGTTATCTTATTTGATATGTACATTAAAATAGCAGTGCTTTGTTAATATTTGAAATTTTGGTGATTTTATTGGAAAATTCTTTTAAAAAGTTTAATTTTCAATAACAAATATTTTTAAGCAGGAATGGGCTTTTACAATACCTACCTAACTTTTTTCTTTTTGTATCAACACAGAAGGGCCGTGGTAATGCACAGAAGAACAACGAAAGTAAATATTGGCGCTGCGAAGAGAAGGCAAATCTTATACAGAAATCCAGCTTATTTTTTCATGCTCAGCCAAAATGATAGACAATGCTATAAGAGATGTTCAAAAACCTGAAAATAGAGCTGGAGTTAGGAAAACAACACGCCAGGATAATAGAAGGATCGTGACGTCGTCCAAACTAGATAGATCCCAAAAAGTCGGCTGTACAAATCCGTAAAGAGCTAATTTTGGAAGTGAGTGATATGACCGTCTGAAGAAGACTCTTGGAAGCATACCTATACCCGCTTGTAGCCCAAGAAAAACGCCTTTACTAACAAGCGAGCATAAAGAAAAAGGGCTGAAGTGTTGTCAAAAAAATGTTCTTCGTTTTCTGTATGGACTGGAGAAATGGCGAAATATTTTATGGGAGGATGAGTCCAAAATTGTTTTGTATGGTGGCACTGGTTCCTGGCAGTTTGTTAGACGTCCCCCCGAACACACCGACCAGAATACACAACGAAAACCGTCAAACACGGTGGTTTATCGGTCATGGTGTGGGGATATTTTTCGTATTACTTTTTTCGATTGGATTATGGACCGACATGTTTATGTCCGACATCTTTGAAAATGTCATGTTGCGTACTCCGAAAAAGAAATGCCTATAAAATGGGTCTTCCAACGGGATAATGACCCGAAACACACTAGTCGAAAGGCAAAAGATTGGTTTCGGATGGGGGTTCATGTTATGGACTCTGGCCAGCTCAGTCCCATGACTTGAATCCCATTGAAAACCTATGGGGAGACCTTAAAAGAGCAGTTCATGATGCAAAACCAGCCAACAATAGCCAGCTATGGGAAGCAGTCCAAAGTGCTTGGTATGCTATACCAGCGGAGCGTTGCCAACATTTGGTAGATTCTATGCCTCGGCGTTGTCAGGCTGTCATTGAAAATCGGGGCAATACAACAAAGTACTAAGGCACAGCATAATATTTTTTTTTTATTTCCATTGTTCAAGCTAATTGAAAATTAAACTGCTATTTCAATGTTACCATTGAACAATAAATTTCAATTTTTTTTTAGTTAAGTAAAACCTCAGCTTTTAAATTAAATTCCTTATTATTTGCTCCGAAGAAGAAATACCTTAACTACCAATCTGTGGAACAGATTTATTTTCTTAAATGAATTGAAGTTTTAAAAATATTTCATTATTTCTTTTATTTTTTATAAAGGGTCCGCCAAATAACTTTCTTTTTTTTTTGAAAATGGCGCAAAACATCGAGTGTAGCTTCGGCTGTGTGGCACGTAGCGCCGTCTTGTTGAAACCAAATGTTGCCAATATCCTCCTCTTCAATTTTTGTGAACAAAAATTGGTTCAACGTGGCCCGATTACGATCGCCATTGACTGTAACGGCCACTCCTTGCTCATTTTCGAAAAATGGCCCAATTATGCCTCTGGACCAAAATCCGCACCAAACAGTGACTCGTTTTGGGTGTATCGGCTTTTCAATGTATGCGTGCGGGGTTTCTGTGCCCCAAATGCCACAATTTTGCTTGTTTACTAGCCGCCAAGATCAAAATGAGCTTCATCTAAAAAAAATGATTTTTTTTTTGCAAAATCGGCATCTTCTCTAAGTAGATCGCAGGCCCACTTAGCGAATTTGCAAGATTAAAAAATATAATTTCCATGCATGCATATGTGCAACACGACGCAATTTTGTTCATATGTATTTGTATACTCATCAGTCATCACATATTATGGCAAATAGCTCCCATTACAAATATACATTTCAGACTTTATAACCACAGTGTGATCGCACATAAGAGCAAGTTCGTGTGACCCACAGTCGTGTGTTTTATTTATTTAAAATATCACATTTTGAGTTTTGAACCCACAATTAAAAGCATTTTTTATTTAAACAATATTAAAATTAATAATGGAATGTTAAACCACATAAGACGACTTCAGTTATTACGAATTATGTAGATAATCCATTTAAAATTGTGTTTGTGATGGTTTCTGTTCCTTTTACACTTTAAAATCTTTTAATATAATTATTGTATGACATAATGACATATTGTGATTGCTTAAATTGATAACATTATTTGTCTGATAATAATATGTATTCTGATGTACCTACAACTGAAATTGATTTTTTTTTTGTTAAAAAAAATGAAATAAATGAACATAACCAAAATTATATATATCCAAATGGGAATAAAACATTTCGTTTTTTCTGTTTCTGTTTCTGTATTTTTTTTTTTTTTATTATTATTTTTTTACAAGTAATTCATTTTATTGCTACAGCACGCTCCCTGCAACTGATAGTGGCCGCAACATAATTAACTGCTCGGTACAATCAAACCATGACAAGAGCCACAAACATACAACACAAAAAAAAAAAAGTAAATAAAAATAAATTGCTCGTGTTTTTAACCACACCATATCCCACACACCAACATGATGTCCAGTTTTGACAACGAACTCAGTATTTTTTTTTTTTATTATTTTTATTTGTATGTCTTAATTAATATCATTGATAAGGATAACGAATGTGTGAATTTCATTATAAAATTAATTCATTTGAGTTATTTTTTTTTATTTTGTTGTAATTTTTTTTTTTTTTTTGTAATTAAACTTTACTATAAGAGATCACAAAAAAATTCTTTATCCATTTTTTTTTTTAAGTAAATATAAAAGGATGTTTGTATTATAAACAGATATTGGAAGTGATGGTGCGCGTAAGGAAAAATCCTTACATGAAAATGGCATCATAGGAAAAAAAAGACGGATTTTTGAAAAATTAAAACTTTATGTAAATGTGAAGGTACTTTCAGAATTTCATTACTAAATATTCCTCTTTTTTTTCATTTCATCATTGATTTTGTTTCATAAAAAATTATTTTCTTAAAATGTTACATTTTAAGATTTGTTGTATGTACCTATTTTTAAAACCGTACCAACTTTTTTTTGTCAACCTATATCTCAATTCTTTTACAAGAGTATATTCTGTGTATTTTGTCGATGCGCTGTAGGGGCAAAATAGGGATTTTTTGATTATGTCATAGGTTTTTTTCTATTTCACGTACCTTCACTGGATATTTGTAAGGCGACAGCTCGTGGTGGAATCAGGGTATAGTACCCTTTTTTTGTAATTGTTATAAGGATTGCAAAATTATAAGCAAATCTACCAAGCTTAAACCAAATCAGTTTGCCTGTTTAGGCTCTTGCTCTAAATTCAGTGGCGCACACAGCCTAACAGACGCATAGACCGACGAAAACCAATTTTTTGGACTTGTGATTTTGATAGTAACTTGCCATATAGAGCAATTAAAATGATGATACATGAGACTTCAGAGGCCCTCCAAAGAAAAAGTCTAACGGGGTCAAATCGCACGAACTCTGTGGCCAGTTCACATCACCTCCACGTGAGATAACCATGCATACGCCCTCGAATGATTCGTGATGAATTTAAAATGTGATGGCGTGAGATGTGTGGCACGTAGCGCCGCGCCGGCCATCCTGTTAATACCACATGTCGTCGGTGTCCATATCATCCAATTCAGGCCAAGAGAAGTTGGTAATCATCGACCTATAGAACTCGGCGTCGGCGGTGATGGCCTGTCTAACTTCGTTCTCAAAGACATATGGCCCGCGATGACGCCGCCAGCCCAAAATCAACACCAAACAGTGACTTTTTCGAGATGCCTTGGACCCTCTTGGATCTCATGTGGATTGATATCGTCCAAAATTGGACAATTTTGTTTGTTTACGTTCGCATTCATCCAGAAATGGGCCTCATAGCTCAAAATGACCGTATATAAGCGAATCGCGCGGAACGTTGCCGGAACAGAACACCCATTTTGATAAAACAATATTATCATTAGCAATTTTATCAGTTGTGTTTTCTAATGGCCTTTTCGATTGGTAATCCGGAAGAACAGTTTGATACGTGTGAACGCTTCTGGAACGATTCTGAAAACAAAATCAGAAGCAAATTTCTCTTCTTTTCAGAAGAAGAACTGTCATTCTGACTCCAATCGAAAAGGCCATAACTAACTGAATAATTGACATTCAATGTGACAGATGTATCTTCAACAATATGGCCGCTATCAACTGTCAAAGTAGTTCGGAAGTCCCTATAGGAAGACCCTTTATCAGTATAGATACTAAGCGTAATCAAAAACCTCTCAGTTGATTTAACATTTGATAAATAAATCATCTTTTGACATTTTTCAATTATTTATCGACCGTATCTACACATTCCTTTATTCCAACCAAAAACAAAAGCCCAAAAGAACTTTGACATTTCTTCAGTAAATTTACTAAAAAGCAAAAGACAGTAATAACAAAAGACATCAATTATTATTATTACTACGTAATATACAGAGACAAAATGAAATTGCCTCTGAAGCAAATATTTTAAGAATTTCGAATGAATTATTTTATCCAACAAGAAATATTTTTCTCTTCCTTTTATTTTGTTTTTTTTTTTTTCCGTAGCTTTTATCTGAACTTGTCTTCATTTATAAAAAAAAAAGGTCCTTTCAAAAATTTAACATAATTCTTGAGCTTCGAAGAATCGTTATTATTATTACCCATCTTATTGATTTAAATGTGTTTGTGTGTGTGTGTGTTTTTTTTTTTTTGTTAATCTTTCGTTTCATGATAAGAATTATTAATAATTTAATAGATGAAACATTATAAACAAAATGATGTCTCTGATGGATTCATTGACATAACCCTGAATTATTGTCGGACGAGTATAAATATTTATCCAAAAGCCAAAAAATAAACAAAAGTCTCTCCTGTCGATCCTTTAGGGCGGAATAATAATTTTGATAGAATCAAATATCTTCTCATGAAATTGGAATTGGAATTGGATTTCAACTTAAAAGACATCAGCATCAGCATCCTTTTTATTAATATTGTCAGTCGTGACGAGAGAGTAAGACAAATAATTTGAATGTTATGATTAAGTCATGTTTATATGTATAGATATGTTTATCTTATCTACAATGGTACCTATATCTGATATAAAATTACAACGCTATATCTCTGTATTTTTGATTAATTTATGATATGCCAAAAATCGCTTTTATTTACTAACAGTATATTTTGATGTTGATATTTCGATGTTGACTTAAGTGAGTGTCTAGCCGAAATTTATTTGAACGAAAAAGTATAACGAATTTAAATATTCTGCTGAAAATATTGATTTATTTTATCAAGGCCGATACTTCGGAAATTTATTTAACTAAAATTTCTTCATAATATCTATGGATATTTTTGAGTTGGAAATTTTTAAAGGGTTTTTGTTTGTTGTAACAAATAAAAAAAAAAAAATCTAAAAATAAATTATAAATGCATAAACAAAAAGTAAATTTAAAATTAATATTCTACATTTCATATAAAGTCAGGAACATGTTTTGGGTGAATTTTGCTAAGGTTTCGAATAAAAATAAAAATGTACGTAAGCTTCATATGAAATGAGAAAAATGCGAAAAAATTTAAATTGACATAAGTAGATGCAAACCTACCTAAACTAGAAAATATTTGTGTATACAAATGTATGACTGTTTCATTGCCTTCAACTTGGTTGAAATAACTTTCCGAAGCTTCCGGGAATAGTTTTGGGGATTTAGATCAATTCGCATTTTTCAAAATGATGAAATTCGATTTGGTCGTGGGTCTAGATTTGTACAAAATCTAAATGACCCAGGAGCTGACCTAAACAACTATAGAGAACGCCGTGTTTTCGCTAACAGGGTTCTCGAGCAGTTGGAAGTGGACCTCGATTTCAGCGAAATAATAAATCATCTTGAGCGATGAGGTCAATTTTCAGATGAACGGGTCAACAAGGTATACATTGACGGATTTGGGACGATACTTATCTACACAATTTGAGGGTTGGGTTAACTCTCACGGAGTTGACGTGAATTGGCCACTAAGATCGTGCAATAGGAACCCATTAGACTTTTTCTTGTGGGATTTTCTGAGACAGAAAACACTACAATCGATATTCTGGATTAACAATTTGAGAGTACAGTTTACTCTCGCAAAGGTGAATTGAATTGTCCACCAATATCGTCTGATTTGACCCAGTATGACTTTTTCTTATGAGGTTTTCTGACACAGTGAACGCCACAGTAGACATTATGCATGAACGATTTGAGGGTAGGGTTAACTCGCGCAGAGGTAACGAGAAATGGGCACTGATATCGTACAATTTAACCCCTTAAAATCTTTTCTGTGGGGTTTCCTTAAGTCACAAGTCTATGCTTATGTGCTGCAAAAAACTGTTGACCTCTTATGGCATGCCAAAGCTGAAATTTCAGCTTGATTTATGCACCAGAGTCATCGAAATTGGACCTTCGACTGTACCCTTCTTTCCCATTGAGGACGCGGCGGCTCGCACAGTGGCCCATATTGAAAATTTTCGTTGCAAACATCATAACCACTAAACAGGTTAAGATTTAGTAACCATTTTTTATTTTAGCTTGAAGAACTTTTACAAGGATGTAATAGATGTAAAATTACAGGGTATTTCAGAATCTTCTTCGGAACTAAAACTTTTTACCACAAGGTATGAACATTATGTTATAAAGGGTGTTTTTTTTAGACGTGTGGTTTTCAAGAATAAACAAAACGCATATTATTTAATGTTATGGCAAAGAATTTAGCTTTGTTATAAAGATAAAGGTTTGCCATTATGTTTTAAAAATAATTTTGGGCAAGTGATCGCCGCGGGTGGCTCGAATAAATTAAAGTCGAGAGGCCCATTTTTCGACCTCTTTTTGCAGCAATTGGGGACTTATGTCAGCAAGTATAGTGGGCCACGAAACAGGCCCACGACGCGAGATAATGTGCTCACCAAAAGATTCCTTCAATAAATTGATTGTTTCGTTGGCTTTTTCAGGCACGAAAAAGTCATTTATCGTGGCTCTATAGCGTTCCCCGCATTGACTGTAACATTATGGCCGGCTTCATTTTTGGAGAGATATGGACCAATGATTCCTTCTGCCAAATAGTGAATTTTTGAGGACTTAACATCGTCTCAACAATGGCTTGAAGATTATCTACAATCCAAATGCGGCAGTTCTTCTTATTGACGTAGCCATTCAACCAACAATGAGCTTCGTCGCTGAAAAAAAAATTCTTGTGAAAATCGGGATCAACAACGATCTCGTTTCCATTTTCCGTCAGTCTATTTATTATAAAATGGCAAACCAAACTTAGCATAAATTATGTGACTGTTGTTAAAAAGGCCAACTCCGAAAAAAATATTGCCAGATTGAAAGCCACACGTCTAAAAAAAACACCTTTTATTTTAGCTGACACAGTGAACGCCACAGTAGACATTATGCATGAACGATTTGAGGGTAGGGTTAACTCGCGCAGAGGTAACGAGAAATGGGCACTGATATCGTACAATTTAACCCCTTAAAATCTTTTCTGTGGGGTTTCCTTAAGTCACAAGTCTATGCTTATGTGCTGCAAAAAACTGTTGACCTCTTATGGCATGCCAAAGCTGAAATTTCAGCTTGATTTATGCACCAGAGTCATCGAAATTGGACCTTCGACTGTACCCTTCTTTCCCATTGAGGACGCGGCGGCTCGCACAGTGGCCCATATTGAAAATTTTCGTTGCAAACATCATAACCACTAAACAGGTTAAGATTTAGTAACCATTTTTTATTTTAGCTTGAAGAACTTTTACAAGGATGTAATAGATGTAAAATTACAGGGTATTTCAGAATCTTCTTCGGAACTAAAACTTTTTACCACAAGGTATGAACATTATGTTATAAAGGGTGTTTTTTTTAGACGTGTGGTTTTCAAGAATAAACAAAACGCATATTATTTAATGTTATGGCAAAGAATTTAGCTTTGTTATAAAGATAAAGGTTTGCCATTATGTTTTAAAAATAATTTTGGGCAAGTGATCGCCGCGGGTGGCTCGAATAAATTAAAGTCGAGAGGCCCATTTTTCGACCTCTTTTTGCAGCAATTGGGGACTTATGTCAGCAAGTATAGTGGGCCACGAAACAGGCCCACGACGCGAGATAATGTGCTCACCAAAAGATTCCTTCAATAAATTGATTGTTTCGTTGGCTTTTTCAGGCACGAAAAAGTCATTTATCGTGGCTCTATAGCGTTCCCCGCATTGACTGTAACATTATGGCCGGCTTCATTTTTGGAGAGATATGGACCAATGATTCCTTCTGCCAAATAGTGAATTTTTGAGGACTTAACATCGTCTCAACAATGGCTTGAAGATTATCTACAATCCAAATGCGGCAGTTCTTCTTATTGACGTAGCCATTCAACCAACAATGAGCTTCGTCGCTGAAAAAAAAATTCTTGTGAAAATCGGGATCAACAACGATCTCGTTTCCATTTTCCGTCAGTCTATTTATTATAAAATGGCAAACCAAACTTAGCATAAATTATGTGACTGTTGTTAAAAAGGCCAACTCCGAAAAAAATATTGCCAGATTGAAAGCCACACGTCTAAAAAAAACACCTTTTATTTTAGCTAAAAAAAAATATTCAAAAGCTCATGATTTAAGTTACGAAACATACCTCATTGCTAATTTTAGGAAACCAGTAGAGAATGGAAGTAAACGAACAATGTTTAAAAATGTTTTTTGTGGGTGTATCAAAAGAGTATTTTTTTTATTTTGTGGCAAATCAGAGTAGGTAGATAATAAACTACTCAGGTGTTATATTTTAGTTCGAATAGTGGGAAAAAGACCTACACGAAATTCTTATGCAATTAAATTGGTAAATTTTAAGTAAAAATGCTTTACAGGGTATTTCAGAAACTTCTGCTGACCTAAGACTTTTATACCACCAGGAATAAACATTCCGCCAAATAAATTCTTCTTTTTTTGAAAATGGCGCAAAACATCGGGTGTAGCTTCGGCTGTGTGGCACGTAGCGCCGTCCTGTTGAAACCAAATGTTGCCAATATCATCCTCTTCAATTTTTGTGAACAAAAATTCGTTCAACATGGCCCGATAACGATCGCCATTGACTGTAACGGCCACTCCTTGCTCATTTTCGAAAAATGGCCCAACTATGCCTCTAGACCAAAATCCGCACCAAACAGTGACTCGTTTTGGGTGTATCGGCTTTTCGATGCATGCGTGCGGGTTTTCTGTGCCCCAAATGCGACAATTTCGCTTGTTTACTACCCGCCAAGATCAAAATGAGCTTCATCTGAAAAGATGATTTTTTTTGGCAAAATCGGCATCTTCTCTAAGTCGATCGCAGGCCCACTTAGAGAAGCGTATATAGACAACCATATTCGTTCAGCGGAAGGATGAAACTAATTATCTGTCAAATCAGACATGATCTAAGTGTTACCATTCTCGAAATAAGCACTAGTTGAAAAAAAAAAAAGTTAGATGGCGGACCCTTTATTTAACTTAAAGAACTGTCGAAAGTCCATATGATTATAGGAGTATATCTTTATCTTGTGTTTAAACTAATCCCAGCAAAACAGAGTGGTGGTTGATAAAAGTAAATGGATCATTTTTTTAATAGTCGACCACACTGCTCAGAGTTTGTTTAAAACTATCGAAAAGGGGTTGTTGACAGTTTACATTGCAGTACGTTACCTCATATCAATATATGTGATAGCGGATGGAAGCGCGAGCATGAGCGAATATAACCAAACTTTTACAGATCAAAACATTTCAGATGCTTATATTTTTATAACCACTTTTGTTCAGTTAGCCCTTTATTACAACAGCACGATGAGATAGGTAATCTTACAGTCACCTCCAGGACCATAATAGCTCTTTGAATTTTCGTTAACGAAAAAAAAAGTTACCCCAAGAACACAACTCTACCATCAAAACAACATTTTCTGTAGGTTAATTAAATGTTGGCTATCGCTTGCAGACTTCAAACACAATTCATCATTATTTGCAATTTATCTTCCATCAGAATCGACAAAAAAAAACTGTCAACATCACATTTCGATTTAACCCAAATTAACAAATAACTCGCGGAATAGCCAATCCATTTATCCCGTCGACGACGACGTTCGTAATCCTACACGTTCGCCGTTCGGCTATATTCTGATGGAAATGTTTATTTAATTATAGCAGACAAATTTACATTTTAATACAATTTGCAATTCTTCGCCTCAGCATTGCGCCCCCCCCATCGTTGCGTCGCGTCGTCGGTTGAAGGGTTCGCACGTTTTATTCCAATCAATCCGTTCGAGGCTTACCGCATAAATGCAACATGAAATAAAAAAATAAGTGTCCCTTTAACCTAGGTAATCAACAATAAAAAAATAAAACAGAATTTAATAAAATACAAAATCAACAACAACAAAAACAACAAAAAAAAAATTTAAAAACAAAACTCAAAATTAATGAATTAAATAAATATCTCACCACCATTCACCCGGAATCCAATTAATCAGTGCTATTCGTCCAGTGAACTGCAGTAACAATCAATTATTAAATTTTATCACCAATGCATGGTGGCGGTGCATTTATCACTCTTGAAACTGATGTGAAATCGGACGCATCCTCTCGACTTCAAAACCCATACAGTATGCATACAGACCACCACCAGCAGTTTAAGTACAGTATAGTGAAGGCTGAAGGGCTACACGGAGTGCTGCGAGTGGCTTTGCTCTTAACCAAAGTACCACGTGATCTACAGCCCAGCCAGAGCTTGAAGTGTTAAGCGCATTTCCGATTACCTTAACGGTACTGCAACCACATTAAATTATTTTTCTTTCACTTTTATCAGGTTTGGAGTTTTTTTTTTGTTGTTGTTGTAACTTTAATTCAAATGGCTGTTTTGCGCTTCCGGTGAGTTTTATTTTTTCCCTCACATATCCTTTATAACACGCGCCAGCTGCCCCGAGGGGTAAGGCGGCTTAGGGCTACATGAGAGGAAGTGATATAGCGGTGGCTGATTCTAATTCAGAACGAGTTCGAATTTGCATCCTGCGATGGTAAATATTTTTTGGCCAAATGTTTTTCAGTCAAACACACTAAAATCCACCAAAATCAGTCATGTGAAAGTTTAGCTAAACCGTAAACGTGGGTGTTTTATGGTTGAATGGCATTTAATTGAATGTCGAACGAGGATTGAAACACCGAACCGATTGAGAGGATATTCTAACTATAGTAGGTATGCACATACCCATACATGGACATTTTAGCTCGGGGACAATTTTGTGTGATAAAATGTATTTGATGCAGTTTGAATTTTGGTATTTCCAGTGAGCATGTAAATTGTTAGACCACAACAACATAACATAGTTGATTTTTGGTGAACATTTTTAACTCCTGGCTATAGGCTAATTTTGTAGTGATGTGGACTGAATTTGAACTTTCATTTCTGTTTAGAGAATAAACTTTATTACGTGCACTTGGTGGAAATTCGACGATGGACTCCCTTAAAAATTATTTCAAAACGTGACCAAGCAAACACTCAGTTCGTGGTTATTTATTCAACGTCAACCACGGAACCACATACAAACCAAATTAAATAAACCCATTATTTTTAAATATTTTAGATTCCTATAATTTTTTTTTCTTTACAAGCCCGCTTATCTATACAATAATTCTTGGCTTTTTATCGTATGGTGCGTGGTATGTGGTTTCTTGCTTCAATATCAGACTTTTCAATTATAGATACTTGACCTTTTTGGTAATTGTACCAATTTCTGGCCTCGGGGATCTTCGAAAAATTTAACAATGAATGACACACACATATACACACAAGAATGGACAAGACGAACAAGGAAAGAACAGAAAAATCGCTCAGTCGACGAGAAAGTTTATAGATAGGAGGCGTTTACCTACCCTGAACCTATTCATCTTGTTAAACATTGAATTTGCTCAAAAGTTCTTTAAAGTTTTTAGAGTTTGATAAACAAATATAAATAAACAAATTTTGTTAAATAAATTCAAATTGTGTTTTGCCTTTTTATTTTTCGAAGGACCAAAGATGCTGATTCTGTGAACCCCACAAATATAACATAGGTATCATCTGATAGGTCTCACAAAAATTCAATTAGTTTGAGACCTTGGAATTTTTTTTAAATTCTTTAAAAAATTTCACACAATTGCATAAAATTCAATTTTTATCTTTCCATTTTTTTCAAAAAAAAAACATGCCCCGCACCGGCGAGCATACACTGAGCAGCTGGAAATTTGTTTTCAAGTTGCAAGAATGGCTTTGATGCATACTTACATTTATATTGAAAGACTGTTATAGCCAATATAAAATGGCATTTCTCTAGGCTCTTCTATTTAAAAACAAAAAATTTTATAACAAATTAGAGCAAACTGGTTCACTGTTGAAGTAACAATTTTCATCTCATAAGATGCTCCGAAAGCCTTACTAGACTTACATATTTCAGAGATCTACAGGTACTCTTGACGAGTTTTTCTAGATGAGTATAAGATTTTTAAAAGCCTTAATTTTTAAAAGTCTTTGTTAATCTAAGAAAGCTTTCTTAATTCTTGCTTACAGAGTGCGGCTCTTCCTATAGAAGTTGTTAAAAACAGAACGAGTATGTGTAAATGTGTATACTGAACAAAAAAAAAATATTTCTTTCTTCTTTTTTTCTTCTTGTATTTGTGTGTGCCATGCTCTCATGTCAAAAAAAGTAATGTTTATTTTAGTGTGAGTATTTAACTCAAGAACGGCTGGACCGATTTTAATGATCTTTAATTTGTTCAATTTGTCTCCGACCCGAATAGGAGAATAACTATAAAAATATCGGGAAAATTCACTTTGTAGAGTGAAATGGGGTAAAATGAAAAAGACGTTTCCGATTAAAAAAAAAACTCTACCTGCGTTTGAAAAGCTATTCTTAGGAAATGGCTTCAAGGATATTTTATTTAAATTGAAATTTATAGGGTGAAATGTGATAAAAATAAAATAAATTGTCCGATTTAAGAAATTCTTTTTGTTTTTTAAAAAGGTTTTCTTAGGAAATGGCTCCAGGGGTGGACTGGGGTAAAAATAAAAAAAAATAGATTTATGAAATTCTTTCTTTTTTTATTTTTGTTATTTTAATTTTAGACATTATTTTTGTGTTTGAAAGGTTATTTTTAGTGGATGGGTTTAAGGTAATTTTTTTGTATAGGTAATGGGGTGAAAATGAAATGTTGTATTTGATCTTAAAATTTCCTTTTGTATAATAAAGGTTTTTCTAGGCGATGACTTAAGGAATGTTTTTTTTTTTTTTAAATTGATATTTATAGGGTGATGTGGGGTAAAAACAAAAGAGGGATATCCGATTTTAAAAATTCTGTTTGTTTTTGAAAGGTTATTTTTATAAATTTGATATTTATAAAGTGAAATGGGATAAACACATAAAAGTGTTTTTTCTGTGTTGGGAAAGTAATAAAGGTGAGACTTAGATGATCACATTTTTACGAATTTCGCCATTTATAACGCAAAGTGGGTTAAAACCCAGAAAGTAGTATTCAATTACGAAAGAAGTTTAAATTAAATTTCTGTCTACATATTTTCTTTTGTTTTTATTTTTTTCGAAGCTTAGGTTTGTGTACCCGTGCGAAGCCGGTTGGGCCAGCTATATAGTATTATAATATTTGTGAAAATCGTTGTACGTATACATATCTAGGATAAATTCTTGTTGTAATTAAAATTGCATCTACTAATCTCCACATTTTGCTTCGAAAAATAACAACGCGCTTTCATAATTATGCATATTTAAATTATTTTCTTTTTAATTATTATCAGAAAAAGGGTTACCATTTGAATATTTTTGGATGAAAAAATCACTGAGGCTGTTTTTATACGATTGACAAAATGCGATCATTCATACCTAACATATTTATTTTCATTAATTTTTTTATCGGGTTTTTATAACAAAAGTAGCAGGAAATATGACGAGTTGTCAGTTGCTTTTTTATTATTAAGATTTTCTGAAATCTTCCAATGTTTTTATCATTAAAAACTGTCAAAAACAACTGACTTTAATGCTGACTTGTGTCGTGTTAATATTTGGCAGCTAAGTACAGAAATTTTTTCATAAGTAGCACAACTCGAATGTGGAATGCTTTGCCTAGCTCTATTTTTCCCTCCCATTGTAATATTCAGAGATTCAAAACCAATGTGCATCGGTATCTTCTATTAAACCCTTCCCTATTTTCCTAACGCTCGCACTATGTTTATCATTATAAGGGTAGCCATAACCCCCTGAGTTATAGCATACAAAACAAAAAAATGATGACAGCCGATGCAGCAACGATATAAGATATATGTAGTTATTGTGATTTTCATTAGTATCGGGTTTTTCAATAAGAGCGCTAAAAAAGTTTTTTTTAAATAAAACAAAAACGGTATTATATCAATGAAATTCTTTATTCCTGTGAAAGTACGTTTGATGCCATTATGTATGGAACTCGATTTCTTTTGCATGGCCACCACGGGCACGCTTGCAGAAGTCCGGACGCTGAACCCAATTTTCGACGGTTTTCAAGAAAAAATCGGACGATACTGCTGCAATTTCACGATCGATATTCGTACGAAGTTCATCAATCGTCGCTGAACTTGAAGTAGCCCCACAGTAAATAGTCTAACGGCGTCAAATCGCACGACCGAGGCGATTTCACCATTTCGTGAGATAACACGTTCTCCAAACTTGGTTTCCAATAAATTGATTGTAACATTCGCTGTGTAGCTTGTGGCGCCGTCCTGTTGGAACCACATGTCCTCCAAGTCCATATCATCCAATTGGGCCCAAAAATATTCGGTTACCATAGAACGGTAGCGATCCCCATTCACAGTAACGTGCCGGTCTTGATCATCACGGAAGAAGTACGGCCCAATGACGCCGCTCCGGCGGCCCATAAACCACACCAAACCGTAGTTTTTTTTCGGGATGCAATGATGACTCATGGAGTACGTGTGGATTGCTGCCTGACCAATACCGCATATTTTGTTTATTGACGAAGCCATTCAGCCAGAAATGAGCCTCATCGCTGAAGATGATTTTTCGATGAAAATCCGAATCATTTTCAAGTTGTTGCTCAGCCCAATTCACGAACATACGACGCTTCTGGTGGTCAAGCGGCTTCAGTTCTTGCGTCAATTCGATCTTGTAATGATGTAGGCCAAGTTTTTTTCGCAAAATTCGCCACATCGACTGCACAGAGATGCCCAACGCTTGAGAACGACGTGTGAGAGACACATTTGGGATTTCTGCAAATGAAGCCTAAGCGGCAGCAATATTCTCGACACTACGGGCATTTCTTTGTCTCACTGGCACAGGAATATTTTGTACTGTGCCTGTGGATTCAAATTTTTCCATCACTAGACGCTCAATTGTTGATCTGCTAGGACGATTATGACGATCATAAATTGGACGTATCGCTCTTAACGTCGAGGCCACTGACTCCGAATTTCGGTAGTAAATTTTAACAATTTCGACTCGTTGTTGGCTCGTATATCTTTCCATCATGAAATGGCAAACCTTACTGAAGAGAAATATCAAAAGTGCGGCAAGAGATATGGCGTAGTTTGCTGTCCCTGTTGCTCTACTTTTGTAGCGTCCCTGTTGAAAAACCCTTTACAATTAATCAGTAGTTTTTTTCGATGAGCTCTGTCAAAATAGAGCTTTTGAAATCTCTATTTTACTGAAACCAATAATACCTACTACCGTCAGTTTTGGATGTGTTCTTTTTGTTAAATATATTTCGCTGGTGAAAATGTTTGTTATAATTTATTTATGATTAAATTTACTATTAGCAGTTCCACAGTACCGAAATTAGGACAAAGAAATCAAACTTTTGATCGAAATCTAAAATTACAAATGTCACCCTGTACTGCAAAATAGTTTTTTCGTGTATAATTCTGCCTCAGCCAAAACCTTTGTCAATTTCATTGAAATCGCTCAAAGAATAAGAAAGTGATTTTTTTTTTGAATTTTTAAGGGCAGTTGCGGGGGATTCTTGCGGTGGAATTTCGACCGGCGGGATTTTTGTACTTTAATGAGTATTTTTATTTGGCGAGATTTTGATCGGCGGGATTTTGACCTTTTCACATAGAAACATGAACGGAAGCAAGTTTTGTGAACAATAAGGGTGCAATGTACAATTCATCTAAGAGAGCTGTTCGTTTGACATTCAAAGCTTGAGTCGTAGCTCCTATTAGAATCTTTGAAAAAAAAAACTTATATATGAATAGTCTTATTGATGTGATGTTATAGGATTATAAAAACTAAAAATAACGTTTAGAGTTTTAATTTCATAACGAGATACTTATTAGACTAAAATAGATCTAGATATAGGATTTAAGTACTCTAAAAAAAAATGCCTAGCTCTTACAATAAAAATACGGTGAAACGAATTTGAGTTCATGGCAAGCATTTAAGTCTTAAGTATAGGAATAGGATATACCTATAAGAATATTATGGGATATTTTTTTTCAGATTTGAAGAGCTTAACTCTGGGAGTATATTAGTTGAGCAGTGAAATACTTCAAATTGTTCAATAATAGCCGTTTTCCTCTGGAGGTGGTGAAGTACTTGCAAGTACTTTGCCTGCCATTTTGAATGGAACGCAAAAAGTTAATTTTCCTACAAACCTCATCTACTCTCGATGAAAGCATGAGTAGATGAAGGTACTAGATTTTAGCCACCTTCAAAGGAAAACGCCTAATATTCAAATTAGGCGCACTATTTTTACTCTTCAAAATGAATATTCAAAATTTCCAGTATTTTTGATTCTTCTTCGAGAAATCGTAAGTTAGTTGTAAGTTTAATAGCCTAACCCTAATTAATTTGTTAATGACACACTATTATCAATAACTTTCCATTCCATTCCATTATGATGAACATAACATGGAGATTAAGCAGGTAAAATTACAACAATTATGATGGCCGGTTTTGGCTCACTCTGCACTGCTGAGCTCGGTATAGCGAAACTAACTCTTTTGGACTTCTCCATATCATCTCAACTTTTGGTTTAATTAAAACCTTTAGCAACCTTTCCACTCGAAACCAATACAACCTACTTTAACCCTACAAAACAATTAAAAAATCAATTATAATTTTAATAACCTTACAAAATTTTGGTTCTTTTCATTATTTTCATGTTTGAATCATCAAACAATTATTTTCTTTGAAAAATGAATTCAACTCTTTTTTTCTCGATTGAAAATCTTATTATGATGAATTATCCTTAGGCGTGCATCTAAGAAATGCAAAATAGCCTTGCAGTGTTAATTTAATAAAAGAAAAATACACATAACAAAATGCAACTAATAAGAAAACAGCGAGTAAACAAAATGCAAAAAAAAAACAAAAAATTGAAACATCCTTCCCCGCGGGCTTAAAGGGGTATTAACAGAATGCTTTTTACTTTGCTTCTTTTTTTTTATGATGTCTGGATGCCGTTATTTTCTACTCATTTCAAAATCTTCTCCAATATTTGCTCTTCCGAAGAATTTTAAAAATATTTTGATAACACAAAACTGTTGATTAATATAATAAGATTTCAACCTTTTGATATAAAAAAAAATCCTCTAAACGAGTTATCCTGTTAAGGTTCAACTTATTTTTTTTTTGTTCACTAATTTAAATCCTTTAATGATCCTGCAACCAAAATTCTTCGGCCAATTAAACATGAGAAAAAAAGGTCAAAAGGATACTATACTCTTCTTTTGCTCTTAGTCCTTGCATGAATAAAATAGTTAACCAACGAAGATAAAAAGGATTTAAGGACTTTATCATCATCTTCATAATCATCAAGCAACAAAGCAAGGAAAATTTAATTTTTTTTTTTTTTTTGCTTTCTTCATTTTGTAAAGAGCAATGAATTTGTGAGCAATAGACGAGGCTATGAATTTTAATAACTCTCTCTGATGATGGAACTTGAGGGTGTGCTATATTAGATAGATTTTATAGGCTACTTGATTGCAATCAATGTGCCATTGTTTTTCATTGAGTAGCTTAAACAATTAGAATAAATAAAATAAGCGCGGCAAACGTTTATTGAAAATTTATTTTATAACAAAGAAAAAAAAAGCAATTAAAATAGACGAGTCTTATGACGGTGGATGAGTAATTATTCTAATTAGTTTGAATTTTCGAGAACCAATTTTATGTGCGTTTAACTTGAGGCATCAGCTATATAGCTTTTATATAGGGATCGGGCTAAATGGAAGGGCTTGTTGGCGGAGACGATATGCTCCACGTTGGACTGTAAGGGTCAGTCATCAAAAGTAAAGTAAGAAGGCATAAGTTAATATTGATCATTGACAACATTTTGAGGTTTGTGCTTATTTGATGGAATGGTTTTTTAAATTGAGTGTCGAATTTTTGTAGGAAAACAATAAAAATACAACCTTCAATAAGGTTATTTTTTGTATATGTTAAGGGTTTTACATTAACGGCGAATAGATGTTGAAATGGAATAAATCAAGCTGTGTTTAAGGTATTAACAAATTTCTTTTTGTAGTTGAAAGGCCCATGTATGCCAATATGACATGGAATGTCAAAGCGTTCAACTGCCCACCTCGGCTATTTACGGTGATCGATTGTGGTTTATGCACATAGACCTGCAACTTCAGGAAACCCTACAAGAGAAAGTCTAGCGAGTTCAAATCTCTTGGCCTTTTGCTGGCAAATTTACGTCACATCTGCAAGAGATAGAATTACCTTCAAATCGTTCACGCAGAATGTCAATCTTGTCGTCCGCTATCTGGCACGTAGCGCCACCGTCCTGCTGGAACCACAACATGTCGTCTAGGTCCATATGGTTCAAGTTGGGCCAAAAGAAATTAATCCGAATCCCAGTCAGCGAACAAACGGCACTGTCTATGGCTTTGAACTTTAAGCTTCAGGGTCAGTTGGATCATATACGGGTATAGGCTCAAGTCGCGACGCAAAATTCACCAAGTTGAAGTCTGCGGAAGGCCGAGTTCTTGTGCACGGCGAGGAATCGACTGCCTCGATTTTTTCGGTCGATCTTGTGTTCCTTTGACGTACGAAGATTGTCTGATTGATTAACAAACCAGTTGTCTCTAATTTGGCCACCAAACGTTGAAGAGTCGACTGTGAAAGACCACCACTTCTACCCAAAAATGGGCGCAACGCGGGCAATGTTTACATTAACGAAAAGTTTTATCACTTGAACTTGTTGTTCAATCTTGTTAATTGTCATGCTAATTTCCCATCAGTAACTGAATAATAAATAACAATTTTGACAGATGTCACCATAACAACATGGCCGTCACAGGCACAGGCCGCCAAAATCTACCGGCGCCAATCGAAAAACCCTCTATAAAACTCTCTTAAAAACTTTTTTTATCAAATATTTTACAATTGATTTGAATAGAGACAGATAGATATTCAATCCGCAAATCAGTTTACATACATTTTCATTTCACAAATTGAAACACTTATTTCATTACCAACCTAAAGTAAATAAATTTGTTCCAAAACTATTTATGTAAATGGATAACTTGGCCCCCTCTTTTTATCAATTAGGGTTTTGATGAGATTTTGTATGTGTCACATTATGCCTAATATGCCTAATTGACTAAAACTTAAACATACACAAAATAACGTTTTATCCATAATTTGCTTTAATTGAAAAATTCATAATAAACACGTTTAAATATTGCATGATATCCTTGAACAGTGAACACAAACAAAAGTCACCCCCACACAGAATTGTATAGCCACCACCACCACTATTACACTTTGTTAAATCACTTGAACCGTTAAATATACCTACCTATACCAGTTGAAATTATGTGTAAATGTGTTTTAGTTAACAGTCAATGGCTTTCGAAGCCCTCATCCGCACCTATATTTTTGAAAATTTATATTCCGTGACATTTAACATTAGGTATTATAATTTGGAAGTTTGGTGTGGAAATATTTTGTAGAGCATGCGGATGCGTTCATATATATAATCAAAAAGCTAAAATATTCGTAATCTCGCATGAAGCCACCGACGATGCGACCGACGACGCGACGGTAAAAGGACTCCATCAACCCTGTAAAATGCAATTTTCATATGTCACTATAGAATGTGTGGTGGGAGTAGGTAGGTAAATGCAGTCAGGGTGAGTTGGTTAAAAGCCAATTACGCTGCACCTCATTAAACTTTCCATCGAGTGGAATCAAGTTTTGGCATAGATGTCAAATTATATCAAGCTTAGGTTTATTTATAATGGAAGGGTCTGTAACTATTTTAGAGATAGATATAAGGGCGTATATAAGGGCGTAAGTGATGGATTTGTAAAAATATTTTTTTTTTGTTTGCACTTGAGGCTTTGAACAAATTTTCTTAACCTGCTTTGTACATTTTTGACATAGGTATCTCTGTCTGATCGTGCAATTTAAATTGAGGAAATGCTTGAAGGTCCTGACTTTTGGCGGATGTTTCAAAAAATGTTAGGGCTATACTAATGCTCCCATTTTGATTATTTCATTTTAAAATCGAAAAAAAAACCGTTTCCACTCGTTGATATCAAGATTTACAGAAGCTTATAACTATTGTCATTAAAAAAAGCATTTTCTATACTCAAAGCCAATATTTACTGAAGTAATTGAGTTCAAACTTATAAATAGCAAAATTTAATATGTGTAGTATGTATGAGTGGTGAATACACCAGTTGCGGAAACCGAGCGAGGATGACTAAATTTGAGTAGGCATTCTCAATTTCAATGGACTCTGAAAATGAATGTTCTCTTCGGGCAACGTTCCGCCGCGCTTCGCCCATTTTACGGTCGCCATAATTGTCCTACCGAGAGGACTATTCGCAGTGTGGTGGATAAATTTGAATCCACGGGTGCAGTAAATGATCAATCAACGATCAACCCGTACGTGGACGAAACGCAAGATCTGCAGAAAACAGCCCCACTGTCCGTGAGGGATTGTAGGAGAATCCGAAAAGGTCGATTTCGCGTCGATCACAAGTACTCGGCCTCTTTGGCAGAAAACAACTTCGCGAATTTTGCGTCGTTGCTTGGGCCTGCACCTGTAAAAAATGCAACTGACCCAGGAGCTAAAGGTAAACAACCATAGACAACGACGAGTTTTCGCTGGATGGGATTTTGATCAGTTGGAAACAGACCCTAATTTTCATCCAAAAATCATCTTCAGCGATGAGGCCCATTTCTGGATAAATATGGGTACATCAACCAACAAAATTTTCGAATTTGGGACAATATCAATCCACATGAGATCCAAGAGCGTCCAATGCATCCCGGAAAAGTCACTGTTTGGTGTGGATTTTGGGCTGGAGGCTTCATCGGTCCATATTTCTTTGAGAACGACGCGACGTTGGATTGGCCCTCACTGTCAACGGCGAGCACTAAAGGTCGATGACTACCAACTTCTTTAGGCTTTAATTGGATGATATGGACGTCAAAAATTTGTGCTTTTAGCAGGACGGTGCTAAGTGACACGCAGCTCACACCACATTGCAAGTTCTGCACGAAGGCATACATATATGGTCATCTCACGTGGAGGTGATTTGAACTGGCCACAGAAATCGTGCGATTGACCCCATTAGGCTTTTATGTAAGGTTTTCTATGAATTCGCAGGTCTATGCTCCCTCAAATCCAATTTAACCCATGCCATCAGTCAAATTTAGCCTGATTTATGCGCAAGACTCATGGAAAATTAGCCATTTCAGATGCGCGCTACCCAGAGAAGCCGCGGCGGACATTTGAACAATGTTATATTCCATACATAATGGCATCAATAGGCATACACAGCACACTGGGGCATATTCATAGTCACTTTTAAACTCCAGTTTATCTTAGACCTGGGTTTATCCTATCTGAATAACATTGAATAAACCCCAGTCTAAGATAAACTGGAGTTTAAAAGTGACTATGAATATGCCCCACTTTGTTTTATTTAAATTTAAAGATATGAACCGCTTAATGAAAGGCCCTATAGTTATCCTCTCTTACTCTCTTCTCAACAAAAAAATTCAAAATGCTGACGGATTCCTCAATTCTGTACAAAATTACAAAAAAATGCAACGCTACGTCGTTTCGGATGTATTTTAGCTTGAACTTGAAGCCTGAGTTTCAGTGAAACGAGACGTCAGCGTAACGTTCTCTTCGTATTTTTGTGCTCTCCTCTCTTAAAGAAATTATTTCTAAATATGAAAAATAATACACCATAATGCGTTTCTTGTCGTTACATCGTGTCATTTTTTTTAATTTTTCGAATAATTGGCATGACGAGGCGAGACGATGACAAACGTTTTACAGTATATATTTTCATTATTTGAAACTGGACATCTAAAAAGTGCGAGCTCGCTCATCACGTCTCTTTTTTTCATCGCATTGTGAGCATTCAAGCAAGTACATCCGACATAAGAGATGAGAAATACTTCAGAACTTTGAATACTAAACTTTCTTTGAGAAGTATCAAAAGCGGAAAGACCATTGCATCAAATAGTCGATGATCAAATTTTGTAAAAAAAAAAAAAAAAAAACATTGAATTGACTGCTTCTATCAAAGGACACCAATCTCTGCCATGCCTGTTTTCTTTATATTTTATTATATTATTTGTTTTTCTTGGTATATACATGAACCAAAAAGTTTTGAGTAACAGAAAATTGAAATCATAAATAATTCAAGGAAAAATTCTGCAACAACAACAACACAAAAAAAAACACAGAACTTTTTTACATTTAATTTCATATTTCATACACTATCTTCTGAAGCAGGAATAAAACAAAAAAGGATTCATTTTTCACATCCTTTTGGTGGCGGCAAGAAACAATTTTAAAATTTTTATTTATTTCTAAAGGTATTTCCTTTGCGGCTTTGTCTGATGCTTGAAATAAGGAAGAACAAAATATAAAGTTTTTGTAAAAAAAAAAAAAACATAAAATAAAACAAAAAATAAGGAAGAAGAAATAGAAGTCGGTGAATTTGAAGAAGTTCCTCGGGACTATGTATGCTTTTTATTTGGAGTTTTTGTTTTCGCCAGGGAAAAGAAAGGACTTTTGCGCAGGATAATGCACTAATGTTTGGAATTCTCAAGTTGAAAGTTTTGGTTGTCTTTCGAAATGGAACACAGAGCAGGTTGCAACCGAAAAATGTTTGTTTCTATGTGCATTCAAAGTTTTCGCGAAGTTTTTTTTTTGTATTAATTTTTATTTTTAATGAGGAGTGGGTAAAAATTGAAAAAATATGTTAAATATTTAAATATAAATCAGTTGGGTTGTGTTAAATTTTTTTTTTTTTTTTTGATTTAATTTTGGCAATATTTTATTAACAATATTATTTCTTAAGGGTTTGCTTCTTTGAACATAACATGTAGGTGTATGTATGTACATAGATTACGATGGTATACTATACAAACTTAGGTAGGTTTATCTTTTTTTTCTTTTGAGAAAGTTTTTTTTTTCTAAGTAAACAAATTTTAAGCACCGGTTCCAAGAAAAATCAATTAAACCAGGGTTCCTTTGTGACTGGTGGTAAAGCTGCTTTGAACCACTCCAACATAATGTTTTTCCGCATTACCGTTGGAGGTTGCTGGATAGTCTTCCAGTCATACATTTTACAATTTATTCATGTATTTGTTCTCTCTGTTATATTTTTCTGGATAGAAGTCAAGTTAAAAGGCAGGAGCGTAGCTACCGCGGTATCAGGTGTATCAATGATATGGGGCCCCCGATATATAGGGGCACCCGAGATACATAGAAATTTGTATTGAAATACTAATTCGAATTACAGTGCCAGTTTTTTAAAATGTACTTATTACCAGATTCTTTAAATTTGACTGTCCAACTTGTCGAAAAATCCAAACTTGGTCAAATATGGAGTTCGTCTAAACTCGAGATTTGATCGGCAAGTTGAGAATTGTTTTTTTTTTTTCACTGTTTCAACTCTCAATTTAGAAGTTGAAAATAAAAAAGTTACCTAACTTGCAATTTTGAAAATTTCCCTAGAATATTATGACAAAATAATTTGTCAGTCTCAACTAAATTTCAAGCAGTGAGACAACGGTCGAAATGCAGACTTTTGAAATCAAGTAGAGGAGTTGAAAACGACGATATATAGAGTCAATTTTGTCGAACGAAGATGCAGTTGTTGACTGTAGTTGGGTGAGTGTGAATCTTGCAAAATTGCGGAAGCCTTTAAAAGCTTTGTTCCACATCCGGCCGTCGACGTTAAATGGAAACGGAAGAAGTGCCAATTCAAATTTTTACTTGATCTTTAGGGCAAGTATTGGTTTCGTGTGGAAAAAAAATTCGAGGTTATAATGAAAACTAACACTACGATACTCGAGAAGTCCGAAAAAGTGGGTTTCGTCATGCCGTCCGTCGGTCTGTGCGTCGGAGCGTCGAAGCGTCGCCGTCGGTGCGTCCACTGTAAATTGACCTAGAGCCTAAATGGGTAGACCGATTTGCATGAAATTTGGTACAGAGCATTTTAATGTGATTCCTCAGAGGGCAAATTCAAATTTTTGTTTTAGCTCATCTAGCTGGGGTAGCTGCCATACAAATATTTTGGTTTCTTCAAATTGTCTCAAAAACGGCTCTAACGATTTTGATTAAACTTTTTACCTGTAATAAACAAATCAATTGTAAGAAAACTGCACTTCAGGTTTTTCTCAAAAAATGCACATTACGGAATTAGATATTACACGTTTTTTTGAGAAAATGGTCTTATTTTTGGGTTATTCACCTATATCTTTGCCATGGGTAGACCGATTTTGTTATTATTATGCAGTCTGACGCTTCTCAATAGTTTCAACAATAATGCATTTAAAAAAACATTTTTTATAAACAAAAATAAAACAATTTTTTAGTACTTTTCAATCTTTTAATATTTTCTCGTCAAATATATACATCATCATGCATCTTCAATGTGGGGTTACACACATTATTTAACCACAAGAGCAAGTACATGCGATCAAGTCGTGCATATTGTGCATTAATTTGTCTGAAGAAAAGCAGCAACATTCCATGAGCAAACATAAAATTGAAATTCAGATCTTGGAAAGCGACAAAGAATGTTACAAATTTAAACGCGAACACGCTGCTTTAGATTTCAAAACAGTCTGCAATTGAGTGTGAACGGGCAGAATTAGATCGGGACCGTTTGTCCTTTGATCCACTTTGGATTTTCACAACTTTAGAATATTGAGTGTATACAATCGCAATTAATAAATTTTAATCAAAAAATAAAAAAAAGTTTTAATTTGAGAAGCGTTGATCCTAAAATTATTTTGTTTTTAAGTTTACAAAAACATCTGTATCCACCCATGTAAATTAAACTTACCCAATATGCAAGTGTTAAAGTCTATTTTTTTTTAGGAAAAATTGGGCCCCCAAGAGGCTGGCTACGCCACTGTTAAAAGGAAAAATGCCGATGCGAAAAATTTCGTCTTTAAACAAAAACAAAAAAAAAACCGCAAACGCTGTACCTACGAATTTAAGTTAATGTAGTTATTTTCTTACAGAATAAATTGTGATAAAAATAATATTGTGGTTTACATAAATTTACTTTAAACTAGCCTTTAAAAAATAAATAAAATATGCACCACTCTTGCAAGAGCTTGCTATAATTGTGGTTAACGATGGTATTGTTATGGTTCAGCAATGTTATAATTGTTTTAAGTTGAAAAAGTCAAAAGAACTAAACAAAAAATATTTTGTTGTTTATGAGTTTTGTTTTTGTTGAAATTTTTTTGTCAACATTATTAAATGCAAGATATTGTTTTAACTATTAATGAGCACCTAGAGCAATTGACAAGTTCCAACCGATTCCAAAGGTTTTTGAATCGATTGTGAAGAAAAACAAATATATGAAGCGGTGAAAGATCATATAGCAGTTCAGCAGTGTGGCTTTGTCCAATAGCAATCGACTTCGACTAATCTGACTCTCTTTGTAAATTTTTGCATACAAAAAACATGGAAAACAAATAATGTCAATCTGATGTTTTTTTCACTGATATTTCAACAAGGTTCGACAGAGTCATCGAATTCTATTGAAGAAACTTTTCTTCTAAGGATTTCACTCAACACTCCTTAAAAGGATAAGTAATTATTTATGTAATCGCTCAAAGTTTGTTAAAATTGGGTCTATATTATCTTTCAAAATTATTAATTAAATTAAATTAACTACTCTGGGGTGCCACAGGGCAGTCACCTTGGACCCTTGGTGTTTCTTTTTTTTTCATTAATGATTTACACAGGAATGCATTTTTCAAAATGTCTTATGTTTCCGGATGATGTGAAAATTTTTAAGTTAACTAAGGCAGTTTTTAACTTAAGTAAAATATTAAAAGGACAGTATAGTGCTAATTAGCTAACAAATTTAGAAATTCCTCTTACTAAACATACAACTGTTCTAAATCGTCGTTTATATTATGTTATACTCACTCTTTTTTTATTGAAAATGATTCGCTATTTATTACCTGAAAGTAAATTAAAGAGAAGAAATACTTTTAATCAGGAACATAATCATAGAAAACGTATTTCATTATAATTTCAAATAACTGTACAATAAATATAAATTTACCTTTCAAATAATCTACATTACAAAAAAAATATGCACGACTGGGTCGCACGAACTTGCTCTTATGTGCGATCACATTGTGGTTCTATAGTCTGAAATAAATTAGTTATGGGAGTCTATATTTTATACATTTGCCAAAACTATGTAAGTATACAAAAATTAACATTATAGCCCAGTGTTGCACATATGCAACATGCATGCAAGGAAATTATATTATTTAAACTGGAAAATTGTTTTAAATCAACCAAATTAGAAAAAAAAATTGAATAAAACACTTCTGAAACTGTTTTGAATCGAACGCGATGTACAACATCTAAATAGTTATGTTAATCTCAATTTATGAGAAAAAAATTTTGAAAATCGTCGCAAAATTTTTAAAATTGGTACGCAAATTTTAAGTATTTATTAATGTGGAGTTAAGAATTGAATTAAAAAAAAAAATCATTCACCCGTTTTTGAAATATCGAATTTTCAAAAAATAATATTGAATTCTTTTTTAAAAATCCAAAAATATATTATTTTAAAATTTTAATATACAATATTATTTTAACTGATTACAAGCTTCTATATACAAAATTGTATTTTAATCGGTGGACCCGATAGTGAGATAGTCGAAAATCAAAACTACCATTCTATGAGAGGTACTGTTAATAAAACCAAAATGTTAAATTTAATATTTTAAAAAAGTAGTTCGTACTAATATCAATACACAAAAGAAATTTTATCAAAATCGTAGGAGTCGTTTTTGAGAAAAAAAAAGATTTTCCTCAACTGTTTTTGAACATTTGTATGGGAGGTACCATTGTTTTTCGATATAAGCACAATTTTCGCTAATAATATGTTAGACAATATTAAAAACTTTTTTTTCCCAAGTTTCATAAAAATCGACTGAGTCATTTTTGAAATATTGAGTTTTCAAAAAAAAAATTTCAAACTTTTTTCAAAAATCGAAAAATAATTTTTTTGAAAATTTTGGTACACCATTCTATTTAAAATACAACAATCCTTCTTCACAAAAAAAATTGTCAAAATTATTTGAATGGTTTTAGAGAAAATCGAAATTCAAAAAACTGGTTTTTTTAGGAGGTACCATTAATAACCATTATTCAGAACCTTTTTTTCATTTAACGGCAGCTTACAACTATTTAAATTTTTTTGAGTTTTTAAAAAAAAAATCTGTGGAGCCGATTTTGAGAAAAAATAGATTTTCTTTTTTGGCCAAAAAATATTGTACGACAGGTACCGTTATTTTTGGTCTTAAAAAAAAAAAGAAAAAAACGGGTCGGGGGAATGACCAAAAAACGCTAAGTACTGAGTTTAAAGAAAATCGACCCATCCGTTTAAGCTGTAGTCGAACAGACAGACAGACAGACGGACGTTTTTGCGAGACCCACTTTTTTTTACTTCTCTATCATCGTAATGTAAAGCTTGATCAAAATCTCGAGTTCGAATTTTTGTACGAATCCATAACTTCCCATATAGTACCTATATCGAAAGTAAAAATTGAGTAAGAGTGGTTCAATTATTTTTAATCCATTCATGTGGTATTGTGGTTATATTATCTTTTCTAAATGAAACAATAAAATTGCATCTTTCTAGCTAATTGAAGATTATTTTAGTAACATAAGAAATTTTGTTACTAAAACATTGTTTTTTTTTTACATTTTATAGTAAATTTAACGCGCCCGATACATATATTTAAGAATAATTGTTTAATATTGCAGTGATTTGATTCTTTCAAAATGATTGCTATCGTAAATTAACCAGCAATTGAAATTACAGTTTTTCTATTAAGCTTTTATCCAGCACACTTATTGCACTTGTAATGGTTATGTTCAACTTTACTGATTAAAGTAACAAATAAATTATGCCAAGTGAAACAATTTATTTTGTCTATATACGTACACACAGTGAAGTGTTTGCTTTCACAACTAAATAAATAAAATGTGAAGAAAAGTACAATCGAGAAGATACTATATTCCGCATTTTCCTTGCATTGAAAAGATATTTTATCATTTCCTATATTATACCTACGTGAACAAAAAAATAATAAAATATTTATTTCTCCCTGCTCTATAATGGATATATCTTTTCTTCCACGCGCCGCCGCCGCCGGCCGGCCGCCCCCATCCATATTTTTCGTTTTAATCCAAAAAAGCATCAAATCACTTAAGGATATCTCTCTTTGAAAACACATAATTCTTTTGAAATACTTTTATCCTTGTTCGATTGGCATTAATTGCAAAAAAGATACTTTCACTCTTGTTAGAGGTGGTGGAGAAGGCATTTTTATCGAGTCGATTTGTGTGTAGAAGGAAATCGAGGACCTCCTCTGTTCTATTGCAAGCATTATTCTGGACTTTGGTTGTGAAAATGCATTAGGACTGGAGCTATATACATATGAATAGTGTTGCCAATTGATACCAAATATATAGTTCGTTGTAGGAGTATGGTACGGATATGTATATGGATTCAAAAGTATCCATTTTGTTTTTTATATGCTGAAAATAAGAACCGCCAGACAAAATTTCATTGAATTCGAAAATCGTAGTGAGTTCGAATTAAAAGTTTAAAGGTTGTGTCACACCCGTTACATCAGTTTAGGTTGCAATTTGAAAACTTTATCCTTTTGTTTTTTTTGTTTGCCCTATAGTCACAGTGTCATTATAGGCAATTGCTTGTTTTAACATTAGCCAGCTTTTGCACCGACTGTCACAAACGTAACAAAAGATTGTATAGGTTGTATTTCTGCAAAAATAAAATTTGTATCAAACACATGATTTGAGGATTTTTATAACCGATAACAGTCCGAAAAAACTCATTGCATTTTAAATTAAAGCTCGAATTTATATAGTTAAAAGGTTCTGTCACACACTTAACAGGTTGGCATATCAAAACGTAATCTCTTTGTTTTTGCGACCCTAGAAAATTGTCTGCTTTGTTTTTAGGCAGGTTTGGCACCAAGTGTCACAGCCGTAACAAAAATTTGTATACTTTAAATTCCTTCAAAAAGTTGAAAGTAGGCAATAACAATGTTTTGATTTACAGTCAGACACAATTTAATTGAATTTGAAAACTATACTATACATAACCACATAACTATTTAGTTAAATGGTTGTGTCACAACCGTAACACGTTGGCATTTCACAACTTTTTTTTCTACTTTTCAACTCATTTCAATAAAATGGAATTTACGGTACAGGGATATAGTTCTCGGAAAGTCTTATCCCATTTTGGTAATTCAATCTACTTTTAGTGGCATTTTTAAGCACTTAAAATACTTAAATTCTCATTGAAATGCTAAATGAATTTGATTTCAAGTAAAACAAAATTTACTTCAAGAGAGAAGGTACTTCCCACTTCATGAGAGAACTGATAACACTTCTGTGACAATAGTACTCACACCTATTCTATTAATTTGTCACACACGTAACAATTTCAAACTACAATTTAGGATAGCTGTATAGGAATGTGTCTCATTTTTATTCGGGTGCTGATGATGATGATCAACTTTCAGGAAAGTATTTGAACAAGAATGTGACATAATCTTCATATAAATATTTGATCTCTTATTCGCAAATCACCTCTCAGTTTTCTTACGTCACACAACGCAACTTAAATCATTCCTATAACTACACCACGTTTATTTAGTTTAATTTAGTGTAACAATTTATGTTAAGGACATCATGCGATATATATGTAGTTATGTACGTATATTACTAAAATTAAATATAGGTACTTTATGAGTTAAGAATATTTGCGTGAATAATTTATGGGATCATAAATATCAGTGTCACATCCGTAACAATGGAAACAAACATTTATTGTTTTGCCTCATAACTTTTTTTTTCATCCGAGTCAATAGTCATGATCTCGAAGATAATTATGTAGATACAATTAACATTCAAGGTTATTAACACCGACCGATGTTGAAGGATCAAAGACAAATAAGAAAAAAAAAAGTTGGCAACAATCTTCTCTTCCACCAACTAACACTATAAAATATGTGTATGTTACTATGTATATATAGTCTTAAGGTCTTATGTCAGACTTAGTTCGCAATTAATGTTCTTTTTTTTTTTTTTTTTTTACTTTCATTTCGGAAGAACAGACACTCAAGGACTAAGAAAGTCACTAAATATCAATATTATTGCCACTCATTTGCACCCAAAAGTGTATAAAGTCTTAAAGGAAAAAAAAAAAAATTGATAGTTTTCGACATTTTCCAGATAAATAAACACAAAATACATACTCATTGTCCTTCTAGTTGACTTAACTAATAATAAGGATTTTTCTTCATCAGGACGATGTTATAGTAGGTCATCTGGATACTCGAGTTTTAATACAAGCTAACATTGAGTCTTGTTAAAAAAAAAAGTAATTGTTCACTGAAGAGAAGAAAAAAAAAAAAAAATACCAAAAAATGAAAAGGACTCATAATCGTTATAATAATATCCTGAATCCCTATAAAGATAACAGGGGGAATAATGATATCCTTTTATCTTTTGCAAAACAAATAGGAACATAAGGCATATCAGTTGTAAAGGAAGGTACGTAACGTACATATATTTACGGGTAACACACAGTCATGCGTATGGATGGGATTTCCAATCAACGATGATGATGGTTACCTGCGTAACATTGAGCTAAGGCACGAGGATATTGTTCCACAATGGGATATGTGTACACAATACACCTATAAACACAGAGATAGGAAACTCTTAATATTTGTTTTGTACAATGCATACACGTGTGTAAAAATCCACTCAACGGATGTTTTTGTATGATCCAAATCCCTGACAAACAGTAGTAAGCCATTGTACCGGGCCTCGCCTTTCCCCCGCCGCGCCGTCGCCCGCCTGATGAAGAAAGCTTAAGAGGAAAACTTAATTTCCCAGAGTAACTGATTCTCTTATTCCGTATTTGGGATTTTTGTGGGAATTCTGTACAAAGCTATAGCAGGTACCTACATAGATCAGGACTATTTAATGTTCCTTTTTTAACGGTTAAATACGTTGGTACGCCCAACGGACAATAAACCCATGAATTTACTGTTTTTTCGTTGAATTTTTAATTGATGTTAAGCGTTTTTTTTTTATTTCGCTTGATTTCGGATCAGAAAAAGGGAGTTTTTTTTAAATTACTGGTATTATGTCGCATTTGATAGATTTTAAGTAAGTTTTATTTTTATTTGTCCTTTTTTTTGCCTACAATTTATGCTCAAATAATTCACTTTCTGATGCATGAGCCGAGCAGAAATCAAGTTGTAAAGGGTGTTTTTTTTAGAGGTATAGAGCTTTGAAATGGAATAAAACAGAGATGATTTTTTTAAATTGACATGAAATTTACTTTATTCGAAAGATAATCTTCTGGCATAATAATTTAAATATGATTTCTGGCATATGACCGCCACGGCTGGTTCGGACGTAGTCTAATCTAGAGGTCGAATTTTCGATGACTTTTTCCAACATTTGTGGCTGTAATATCGGCAATAACGCGGCGAATGTTGTCCTCCAAGTGCTCAATCGTGTCGGCCTTATCGGCGTAGGCTATAGCGACTTCACATATCCCCACAGAAAATAGTCAAACGGTGTTAAATCGCACGATCTTCGAGGCCAATTCACGGGTCCGTAACGTGAAACTATGCGGTTACCAAATGTTTCCTTCAATCAATTGTGGCACGAGCTGCGTGACATGTTGCGCCGGCCGTCTTGTTGAAAAAAACAGCTCCTGCACATTATGGTTGTTCAATTGATAAACGAAAAAGTCAGTAATCATGGCTCTATAGTGGTCACCATTGCCTGTAACGTTCTGGAAAGCATCGTTTTTAAGAAGTACGGACCAATTATTCCACCAAACCATAAAGCACACCAAACAGTCGTTTTTTGTTGATGTAACGGTGTCTCGACATACACTTGAGGATTATCATCACTCCAAATACGTCAGTTTTGTTTATTGACTTATCCATTCAATCATAACTGAGCTTCATCGCTAAACAAATTCGCTTATAAAAATTGGGATCAACGGCAAACTTGTTTTGGGCCCATTTGGGCACAATTTGGAAACGTTGTTCAGGCGTCAGTCTATTCATGTTGAAATGCCAAACCAAAATCACTTGACAGCTGTCAAAATAGCCGCCAGTTAAAATAATGTAGCCAACTTAAAGTTCTATACCTCTATGAAAAACACCCGTTACCTACATCCGCCACAATAACATGGACATTTTTAATGTTTTGATATAGGTATTCGTTTTTCGTGTATTCTTAACAAGGATAACGTACAGGATTAAAAGGCAGAGCACAAAACTGGACAGTAAAATTATCTCTACTTTTTGTAACAACAAATTAGTGCAAATTATAAACTATAAACTAGGTTAAAGTTGATAGGTTTTCGAGTGGTTTTATTTATATGTAGGTACCTAATAGTAGGGGAGAGTGGGTACGAAAAAAAAGAAAGAAGAATTGCGTGCCACAATTTGGTAACCAATAAAAACATCAAAATGAAACATAGTGCATATTAATGAATAAACATTTTTAGCTACCGTTAAATACCAATTTGGTTTCCACCTTTTTTCTTTGATTTAAATGTGTGACTTGAAAATGAAGGCAAGGTCAAATGTTGCAATCGTCCTTTTCGGTGTGTAGATTGGAGCACGCTGAAAGGACGGTTGTTACACCATATTAATATATGAAGACAAAATTAAAAAATAATATTAAGAAGAAACCAGTATGCCTATCGTAAAAATATTTAATCTATTCGATTCTAGTAGAAATATTGGAGCACGGTAAGTTCGCATCCTTTCAATGAATTGTTTACTTTTTTTAGAAAAAAAAAACTGAAAAAACTGTTGGTTGGTTAGTGCATTCAGAACCTAATTGCAAAGAATTGTCCATAAAAAATTGAAAGCACACCATGTTCTAGTTTTTCGTAAAAATTTAATGTTACAACCGACCCACCGTTACGTCAGTACCCATCACTCTCCTCTATACATTCCTAGTTTTATGTGAGAGATAGAAAATTAATTGACACATTTTACGCTCCGATAGGCAAGTGTTTTATGGGATGGAGGTTGTTAATATTAATTGCTAGGATGGAAATTTGTTTGAATTAGAAAAATGATAGCAAATGAGAGATTTTATATTTCCCTACGATATAGATATCTACATTAATGATAAAAATGAACAATAAATTGTGCGTTTTATACTTAAAAGCTGCTTTTGATAGACCCAACTGCAAGGCTTCGGGATATTAGCACCCTTAGTATGTGATTTTTGGCAAAGTATGAGGTATACTACTAGGTATACTATTTTTCTGAGCATCTCACAAATGAGGTGCTAAAAAACGATGGTTACCTCGAAAAACTTTAACAATTAATTCAAAATTTTCGATGGCAGATCAATTTCACAAACTAGTTGACCTTTTTTGACCGATTGTTGACTTTTTTCAATATGGAATGCTTTATTTTCAAAAATCAAACATGAGATGCTAAGATCCCGTAGCCAACAGATAAGCATTAATTTGTAAATATGATTCACTCGGAGTAATATTTATAAAAGTTCATAATCCTAATTTTTTTCTTGTCTGAGTGTTTCAAAACGTCTGCAGGAGTACCACAAGGATACATGTTAAGGCCTATTTGATGCCCATTATAGTCAATTATTCATGTGATATTTTTCCTGGTGGAGTAATATTTGCTTAAATTTCCCTACGCTGCGCTGGCGCTTATACAGGGTGGCTGATGAAAGCCACCCTGTTGTTGTTTCATTTTGCAGATTGATTTTTAGATTTAACAAAAATGGATAACTGGGACACTGAAACAAAAAATTTGGATTGTCCGCCGCTATCACGCACTGGAGTCCGTAGTTTCGGTTCAAAGAGAGTATAGGCGCACGTTTGGCGGCAATCCTCCGAGCAGATGGACCATAATGAAACTTGTTAACAATTTTGCCGACCATGGGACAATCGAAAGAAGACCTTACCATCGAAACCCTTCAGTTCGGACGGAGAAAACAATCGCTGCTGTAGCTGCTTCCATACACTTTCGACAAGAAGCTTATCTGCTCAAATGGGTATACGCAGACAGTCATTGCAGTCAATTATGCACAATGATTTGGACTTATTCCCATATAAAATTCACATGGCCAACAAAATGAATGCAGCAGACTTGCCGATTCGCTTGGAATTTTGCCAGAAGATGATTCAAATAGTGGAAGAGGACGGAAACATGTTGGAATGTCTTTTTATGTCTGACGAGGCCCATTTCGATTTAAACGGCAACATAAAAAAAAAACAAAATTGTCGAATATGGAGTGCTTCCAACCCACATATACTCCATGAGACGGAATTGCATCCACTTCGTGTCACAGTGTGGTGTGCAGTTTCATCACGCTGCATTGCCGGGCCCTAATTCTTCGAAGAAAACGGTCACACCGTTACGGTTACTGGATACCGTTACTTGAGCATGTTGACAGAGTTTTTCTATCCAGAATTACGCCGAATGAGAATTTTTTTTCAACTCTGAGTGGTTTCAGCAAGATGGTGCAACTGCTCACATAGCCCGGCCTGTTATGACAGAATTGCAACGAAAATTTAACAATAAGCTGATATCCAGAAACTCCACATTCCATTGGCCCACAGGTCGCCTGACCTTATAGCACTTGACTTTTTCTTGTGGGGTTATTGCAAACAGGAAGTCTACAAAGCAAAACCAACAAACTTGAATGAACTAATCCATTCGAGAAACAATTGCGACTATTCCTGTCTCAACTCTCCTAGCAGTAATGAACACTTTTTGGTAAGATGCTGCACATGCGTCAACGAGCAGGGGGGGGGGGGGGGGCATTTAAAATCCATTATTTTTATAACTATTTAAGCTATATTTAATATATTTGAATGAGCTTTAACATGAATAAAAGAAAAATGAATTCCATACACGGAAAAAAAAGTTATTTGAGTTTCTTAATGTAGCAATATTCATCAGCCACCCTGTACTTAAAATTAAATTACATGATCTTAAATAAGCTGAAAACTTCCGGAAGAATCCTGGTATCAACAATAAGCGGCTTATGAAGTAATGTGTGACTTTGAGAAGTACTTCGGTGTGGTCTAATATAATTTAGCTTAACTAAGCATGCCATTCAAGAAAAGATTTGTGATATTAAACTCTATTTAAGTAGGTACACTGGTTTTAACGCAACACTGAACACCACCTATTTTTTATAGAGTTTTATTCCAGTGTAGGAAATCGAGAATATCTGTTTCATGTTTTAGCAAGTTTTTTTCAAATAAGAAAATTTTTTTTGTATTCACCTCAATAATTTTATATGCGAAAATTACTGCATACATTTTTGTTTCCCACTGGAACTGTAAACTGGGCTTAAAAGTCTTCTTTTATTTTTAATTTTTGATTTAAATTTTGGTCAAATTCATTTTAAGTAAATTATTGAAAAAAAATCAATAATATAGAAAAATTCATGTTCTTTCATACTAATCTCTGTCCAAAAAAATTAGGCAGTACACGTCTTATGGGAAAGCTTTTTCAAAATCAGTAGCGCGCCATATTTTTGCACCATACTAAATTGAAATAACTCCTCCACAAAAAGTGTTTGCCCGCCCGTGAATTGCCAATAGCATCGGACAAAGACCCAACGTCCTATTCAAGGCACATCTGAGTGCAGTGCGCACTGAATTGCTGTGGTCAATGGCGATTGGCTGCTGCTTGATGTTCATTCAGTTACCCGTGTGCATTTGGTAATTCGTTCAGCTTTTTTCCTTGAGTTTCTGTTAACGTGCTTTTGATTTTCGAGCTTTAAGAAAAAGCTTTTAATGACGAGTGTTATCGTGTAAACTACGACAACCCTGTGAAAGCTTTAATGAATAACAGATTTATGCAATCCATTGTAGCCAGAATGAGAGGCAAACGTCTATCTTGCCTACACTGCCATTTTTGGTTGGACAGAGTATAGAAAAATATACACTTTTTGTAAAAATAACTGTCACTCACATATCATCTGGAGCGCAAAATAATTCCGATATTATCTTCTTCTATTTATATAAAAATGGATCGTCGTGGGTTCGGATGCTTAAAACTTGAAAACGACTGAACCAATTTGGATACTTCCTTCTGCAGGTCTGTTCGCAATTGCTCCGCGAAGGTTTAGGAAACAAAAAATCGGAAAATTCTCAATAGGTGAAGCTGTAGGCGCACATTTCATTTTCAGTTCAGATTTAAGAAATTCTTTTTTGTTTGAAAGGTTGTTTTTTAGTGGATGGCCTCAGGGATTTTATTTCATAAAATTGACATTTATAAGGTGAAATGGGCTAAAATGGGGTAGAAACGAAAAGTGGCACTTGATTTCGAAAATTCTTTTTGTGTTTGAAAGGTTATTTAAAAAAAATTGCTATTAATTAGTGAAATGGGATAAAAACGTTGATCTTAGGTTGCAATTAGAGAATCATGTTCTTACATATAAAGCCATTCATAACGTGAAGTAGGTTAAAACCCAAAAAGTAGTATTCGATTACAAAAATTAGCTTAAATATTTATTTATATGTATTTTCTTTTGTAATATTTATACGAAGCTTAAGTTTGTCTAACCGTGCGAAGCCGGGCGGGCCAGCTAGTATTTTATAATTCATTTTAAAATATGATTGCCATACAAAATTTCCTCAAATAAGCTGCAAAGATATTAAAACAAAGTGACATCCGATATGATATCGCTACACATTTTAAAATCCAACACACGATAGTCAGAGTCACTACTTATAGAAGAAACACCCTTTATTTTGTGCTTAGTATAAAAATAATTCCCAAAAGGAAATGAGATTTTTTATTCTTTCGCCTCCTTGTTCGGTAAAGTACCTATACCATATCCATAACGTAAAAGACTGAGTGTTCATCAAGATAGTTTTTATACCTATTTAATGTAGACCCTTTCATAGTTATCCTGTCAAATGGATTCCCACCTCTGATAACTAATAATCTCTTTTCAATGATTTTTTTTTTTTATTTTTTTTTCTTTTGTGTCCAAGATTCCATCTTCTTCTGAGCTCAATCTTTATTGGATTTTGCTTTTCGAATAATTCCACTAAAACTAGAATAATTTTTGTTTTTGTTAGATAGAGGTAGGAATCACAATCATACAGATACACAGAATCTATAGGGTTTGGCCTCTTTTTTTTTATTTAACTTATTTTTGTGAGGATGATGATTATTATCGGCTCTTCGTCGTTTTGAACTAACATATGAATAAAAGAGGATATAACCTCTTCAGATGAGATCTTGAATTTTATATAGGTAGATGGATAGATAGATAGATGGATTTTGATTTAAATAAGAATCTACGGTTAAACGAATTTAATTATACAGGATGGCACTTAATTGTGTGGATGTCTTATTATGTGAAAATTAAAAAAAAAAAACGATAACCTATGTAGATGAATAAGATTAAAGAGGTTTTTGTTTTGTTTTTTTTTTTCTTCAGTCTTAAGTCATTTAGATTATGATGATTTTTTTAAAAGGCATTTATTTTTACCATTATGAGAACAAACTTAACCAGACTTCAAGAAAACGAACTATGATTAACCTTGAAAACATCACAGACAGCTGACAGAATTTCATGAAAGAGGGGGTAGAGGGGACTATGGAAGCAATTTTTTATATTGCAAAAATGTTGACGGATTCTAATTTTGTAAACAATGTGAGGTATTGCCTCGATCTAAAACGATATAAATTTTAATTTTAGTTTAAGAAAGAAATAAAATAAAGAAAACAATAGAAAATGCTTTATTGTGTTTTTCGAATGAATGTTCTTATAATACAAATTCTGTATACTAACGAAATACATCACTCAAGTAGAAGACTTTAGCACTACAGTCGACTATGCTTATTTGCAACACAAAAAATTCGGAAAATTTGTTGCAATTAAGCGGAGTTTTCATATAAACGAACTTCGGATATATGTAACTTTGTTGCACTTAACCAAAGTTCGTTTTGTGATGTGAAATATTTCCAAAGATAGAAGACTAAAACATAAATAACCTCGAACAACGAACAAATCAACTTTAAACAATTATGTAACAGTTAAATGGATTGGAACGATGAGAATGGAATGAAACGTTAAATGTCATTTTATAGATGTGTTCAAACGTCAAAAATGTATGGATGCGTTCAGTGTTTCACTTAAGCAGAGTTGTTTCAGAACAAAATAATTATTTGGGTGAAAGAAAAATGTTTCAATTAAAGGGAGTTTTCAAATAAACGGAGTAAAAAAGCCCTGAAAAAAACCGTGATAAATTTCTTGTTCCATTTAACCGAAATTTTAGTAAAGCGTAGTGCATATAAGCGGAGTCGACTGTCTTGTTGGATCTGTTGAATTATTGGTACAATATAAAGCTTTTAACGGCCTTTAGTCTATAGAAATTGGCGTTTCATATCGACGATGTCACTTGGAGTCATCAGTTGACTAGTGAGAGCCTTGTCTTCAAGTGCTAAAGGCCAGTTTCACAGTCGACACTTACCAGAATAAGTGACACTTAAATTTCCCAAATTAGGTCTTTAGGCCAAGTTTTATAGCTAGCGTAATTGGAAGTTAAGTCACCAACATCGGAGACTCAAGTGCCATTTATTCAGGTAAGTGTGCACTGTGATATTTTAGCCTTAATCTTTCACAGTGTCTACTTAAGTGCCACTTTTCTGACTGTGAAACTGGCCCTAAGTCTTCTACTTGGCTGATGTAGATTATAAAAACCTTCATTTAGAAACAAAATTTCTAGCTTAATGATTAAGAATTTAATTTGAACTGAACTTAACAAAAATTGACAAGCCAACTGATGAGTATTATAGTGAGATCGTCGTTAAAAGCTTTTTGTTTTGAATTATTGATTTTGCTGCCACTGTCAAGTGCCGCCGTAGGCAATTGCCTGTTTTGCCTACAAGCAGGCTCGGCACCGAGTACCTTCATAGGTATACGATATCTTAGGAGGTACCTACATATACCTTTCTCTGCCACGGAAGTTCCTTTTCACTTTCTAAAATGACTTCCCTTTCCATTTTCATAAAATATACCTATGTAGAAGGTATAAAAAAAGAACTCTTCCAAAAGAGATTTAATCGTTTTCACTTTGAGGTAGGTAGGTATTTTTTTTTTTTGATTTCAAATGAAAGGTCGGCTTTAACCTCTGTGATAACTTTCATCTGTTTTCAATGCAAAAAACGCCTTCAAGGCAGTTAATTGCACCGAATGAACAGACACAAAAATTACCTACACCACCAACCCCCACCCACCCACACACTCCACAGTTCACTTATAAAGACAACAAAAATTCCACATGCCATCGTGTGCAACAACAAGAGCGGTTTTTTACATACAATGCAAAATGCACTTCCTTTTATAGCCCTTCGCCCCAAGATCCATCCATTCAGCGTGAGTCTGTGTAAAGCATGGTGTGTCGCCTTCGTCTACTACCACTCACCAGCTCCTTGAACCGCAAACTCCTACAATTTATTTTTTATATTTTTTCACAACCGCTCTCATATTTTAATCGTGATCAATCAACATTCATGTAGAAAGATACAGATATGCAAAAAATTGCATACTTACACATGGGTATATCTGCAGAAGAGAACGAAAAAACTGCATCACAGATACCTTCGATATAAAGTAGGTATGTTTATGTATTTGCATACAAAGCCGGCTTTAAATGGTTTTGCTGGCTGGCTGCAAACTGTGCCTTCAAGCCCTTGATATGTATCGCACACCTTTTTTTTCTATATGGAAACAATGGCATCAAGGCAACGAGGTTTGAGTTTATAGAGAGAGAGAGAGAGAGAGACAACAAAAAAAACGTCTAGAGCGCCAGCTGCCGCCGCCACCACGTCGACGTTGGCCGGTTGGTATCTTTTTATCAGATCATAAACAACAACCGGGTATAGAGGTGGGTGGAATGGGCGTGGGAGTAGGGGTGGAGTGGCGGTGCACATGCGGGTGTTTAAGGTTCTTTGTGTAAATATTGCACGTAAGGCGAAGAATGGCCGTCGAAGTAGGTGGGTACACTGCACTGGGGGGAAATAATCAAGGCAGAGATACTTGCATTCAAGTCAGTCTGGCAGGCAAATTGCATGAGTGACAGGGATATTGAACAGAGTCGCACTTTTCATTTTGTTGGGTTTCAAGGCGCACTAGGTATTTTTCAAAAAAGTATGTCAAAATGAACCCAAACTTGCTCTTTCTGCGGTTAACAACCCAAATAACAAAATTGCTTCCGATTTCCGACATTAAAACATTATTCGTTGCTTAAGCGCTTATATAACCATTCTGGCTGGAAGTCAAGTAGTTATATGAGTTAAACTTGATATAATTCATCGCCAATATATTTTTTGGAGCTACTTGTAACATTGTTATAGGGACAATGAGTCAGTTTTTCTATGATCACACTATCTTAATTCCTATATCGCTTGTATAATCAATGTTAAGATGCATAAATCTACGAATGTATATGGCATTTATATATAAGATATCCTTATAGAAGGATTATTGAAATAGTTTTAGCAAAGACACTGTAATTATACTTAAATTTTTCCGTCGGATATATATTCGAATTTCACTTCTAGAATCACATATCTACAAATTGTCTGTGCCTACCAAATTTGAAGTATAAATTGGTCCACCTGTTAAGGTTTTAGCTCAAATTTCTGAGGACACTCAGTTGAAGAGATCAACGACGGAAGGTATGACGAAACCCACTTTTTGGTCATCTCGATTATCGAGTGTTAGTTTTAATTACAATTGTTTTTCTAGAAACAGAACGATTATCAACTCGGGACATTTTGTCTTAATATTTAGTCAGAGCATGATAAAATCTACATAAATACGCCCCTGTAATCATATACATACCTACTAGAGCCCATGAAAAGTACATCAAATAATTGCAACGAAACGAGAAGGCTTTATGTAAAGAAATGGACACAGACACGGTATTTGAGATGGAAAAAGAGAGTGTGACATGATGCAACGGCAAAAATATGTTAAGGACTCACTGAACCATACGTAACAGGAAAATGGAGAGCTATTTGAGAATTTCTGAAAGCTATGCTTGTTCCTCGTTCCGAACCCCCTCTCGCCCCTCGCAAAAATACATCCGTTTTTTGTCGCGTCGGTCGTCGTATAGTCATCGTCATTGCCGCTGTAGTCGGTTTTTTCCTTGAACAAACATCGTCAGGCATTTAAATCTAGAGTACCTTTTACTATACTACATCTATACCTTTACCTATAGTATATGACTCTGTTTAGCTATCTATGTAGGTAGTAGACTGATATTGCAAATTGCAATTGCAAAGAGATAGACAAAAAGCCGTTAGAAAGGAGGTGACACGTTTTGGTATTCATCGTTTGTCCTGAAAAGTGGGCAACTTCGTTTCGAGGAATGTGTTGCGGTGAACTTTTTGATCTTATGAGTCTGGTTGAGTGGATAGCTATATATCTAGCATGTAGGCATAGAAATATAAGTCCGAAAGATGTACCTATACCTAACCTATGGAAGTGTGTTTTAGTTCAAAGTTGGAAACTATGAATTGGAAATTTTCGAAAGCAGGTAGGCACCTTCATATAGTTGCATACAATAAGTGAGATCAACTCAAATATTATATGCAACAGGAGAGGCTATACCTACGAAGTAGTTGTTATAAGTTAATAAAAAATAATAAAGCAATTAGTAATTTAATGGACAAATATTTCTTTTTCTTCATTTTTTTTGCCTAGAGCTCCCGAGTAACAGTAGACTCAGTTGTAGCTAAAGTTCACAATTTTTACCAGCAGACGGGGTAGATAATTATATAAGTTAGTATAGTTACAGTTTCTACTCTGTTTATAAAAGTACTATTATACTTATAACTGTTATAAATTGGCATGTCTGTGGCCACATCATATACCTACCAATTGTTATACTTTAATACTTTATAGAGATAGCAGTCCAATAAATTAAAAGGAAGATACTAGAAAAATACCATTTTATAATAGTTATAACAGTTTTCAGCCAATAAAAGTACGAAGTATTAGTACGAACTATCTTGTTCAATTTCCAAGGTGCACTTTCACATATACCTAGAGTTTGCAAATTTATAATTCAATAACATCATATTTATGTTTTAAGTAACATTGCACAATTTCTAATAACATTGTAATTGATTTAAGTAGATCTCACCTTATTTCAACATACAATACTTGTTCATCTACAAAATTGGCAAGATTAAAACAAATTCACATTGCTAATTTTGTCCTATTTATTTGCTATTTTAACATGATCTATTGTTAATTTAAATACATTACATGTCGGCTTAACGTTGCATATATTTATTTTTTAAAAGTACGCAGATCATTCTCTTTAATTATAAAATTAAGTATGGTTTGAATTTGCAATCCACCTATAGAAGTTCAGTGTTGATGTTCTTCGTCATTTGTTAATGAACGCGCTGCTTTCCGAAATATTTTACCAACGCAGTTATATTCATTTTGTAGTCGTGCTTCAGATCGGTTCAAAAAAGCCAAAAGAGAAAGAAAATAAAGCAGTTTGATATAAAAACACAAAAAAAAATCTTTTAAAAAAAAAAAAAAAAAAAACAACAGTATCTAGACACAAACACTGTCCGTGAAAAGTTTATGTTAGCTTCAACTTGACACCAGACTAATTCTGAACTGAGAGGTCTGTTAATCAACCTTAAGATCCTTAAAGGACCTTCTGTATAAAAATTTTGATGGAAATCGGTTAAGCCGCTAAAACGAAAGTCAGAAATAAAAAAAAAAACGGTTCTATCGCAAACAAAATATAAAATGTTTTTCGTCTCGAGTTATGTTGGTTTCGGCAAGAAATGTATCCCTTAGCGCTACTCCTTTAGCTGGACATATCCATAGTTAGGAAAAACAAGGGAAATAAATATTTTTTTCGCCATTTTGAGTTTTTTTTTCTGATTTTAAACTAAATAGGGGAGAGCGGGGCTAAAAGTAACACTTTTTAATAATACCGATGCTCCTTCTTATATGTTTAAGATTAATCGACCAAATCTTTTTTAAATTGTAAATTCACAAAAGCTTAGCAACGTCTACTCCCAAAATGTCAATATATAGCATTAAAAAACCGTGTTGTTTCAACCTATGCCGTAGGTATTTGGGGCTTGTTGTAACATACCTAGGTCGGGGTTAGTTGTAACAAGTATTGCAAAACATAAGAAATCTATTTTCTAAGAATTTAACCATCGCATCGTTTTATTAACTGATAAAGGAAAAACATAACTCTTAGCTTAAAAAAAACTCTTAGTTTTTAAAATAAAATTAACGGATTTAGTTTTTACATGTTAAAATTTACCCCGAAAAAATGTTACAACTAATCCCACCCTGAAATTTGAGACTAAAAACACAATTTAAAAGAGAAGGATATTCACACATATATTAGGTACCTACATAAACTCATATATTTAACCAAAACACTTATGCATGTTTAAAAAAAAAAAAAACCAGCACCGAGTAAAGAGGAAGATCAAAAATAAAAAAAAAAAAGTTACAAAGATGACAAATTATTATTGGCACTACACGCACAACTTCTTTCATTGATATCAATTAACTACTGAAGTAGATATGCCGGTAGCTATTGAAAAGATGCAGATTTTTCTCTTTCACCGGATTCTTAATTTAAAAGGGAAACACCGTTTCTTTAGCTGTTACTTCTTACCCCTGTTACTTCTAACCCCGGTCTCCCCTATCTAGCTATGTACCTATTTTCAATTTCACACCTTCTTCCGAGTTAAAACAGGTTTGACTTAATTAAAATTAAAGTTCAATAGTTTATGGTGTGCCTAACTGATAGGTCCGATTACGGGCAAGGGAGTGTCTGCCTAGCCCTAAGGCAACGTAAAATGTAGGAAATCTTAATCTTAAACAAAAAAAATCTTTTTAGGGAAAATTTGTTCGTCTACAGGATTCATCCGCCTATGGGAGCTGTTCGTAATATCGTTATTGGAGATTTCTCTGCAAGTCTGATACAGTCCAACAAATTTATCTTTTTGAGTTTGAAGGAGTAAAGCTAACAAAAATTTACTTCCTGTTTAAATCATGTAGGGCTACATCGTACATAACAAACAAAGCATTCAAACTCAATAAGACACCTCTACGTCCTACATAGATAGGTATAGGTATAGGTATACCCTTATTTTTGTTAAGAGAACAAATAAATACATAAATAAATACATGTTGTAATATGCATATAAGACACTTTGTTATGTCAAATGTCACAGTGACACACATTACCTAAAGCAACATTCAACTTCTTAACCAAAAAAGCACATTCATCCCAAGATAAACCAACTCCATATGTTTCCATTTATTTGTTCATCTTTGTAGGTATTTGGGTCAAAGACAAAGTCTGCTTTTGTTATTTCCTTTTCACTTTTTCCCTTTAAGATCTTAATTCTATATTAACTAAATTGTCAGTTAATAAAGTAAAAAAAAAATGATTAACCCAAGAAACCATTTTGTTTAAAATACAAAGAAACAACTTAAAATGTTGCACAAGACAGACACGACACAGAAACGTTAAGGGAACACGACTGACGCGACGCCAACAATGTCTGATTTTTATCATCTGATGCAGTTTAACTCTTCTTAAGGTTTCTGTTAAATCCATAATTTTTGTATGTCATCTTTGTTTACTTTGTAGGCCTTTTAAAATTTCAACTTCAGTTGTGCCCATTTTAGATGATTAGTTGTGGTTGTGCCCGTTGTGGCCCTGGCCATAAAAGCTGAGCTTAGCCAGAGGAACAAAAACAACATTAACGGAATCACTATAAAGCTTAAACGGGTAGGTAGATATCTACTATTTTAGAAGGAGATAGAATGGAGCTAAAGTCAAAAAAGTATTCAATCGTTGGATCTGAGAAAATTGAACACAAAAACAAGACAGCAACGTGCAACACTTTTTTTTTAAATTGTATCTTAAGGCACACAGTGTACTGTGAATGTGTTGTTTTTTTTTAGTTCTCTTTTTCTTTTTCTTTAATTTTATTTTGTTTGTATTTTGCGTTAAAGGTGCTATTGCTTTTGTCTACCTTTGATGTAGTGCCTGGTTCTGTAACCTCGTGTTCAACTCTTGCTTTATGCTATAGGAAAAAGCGGATTGTGTTCCGAATTAGAAGGAAACAATAAAAGTAGATTTACAGTGGGACAAAAATGAAAACGAAAGGTCATAATAAGATTTCAAAGTTCAAATAAAAATTGTTCTAAATTAAAAATTGGAGCACTCACACACTTTCGTACCTATATTAGCTTTCCGGTAGATGGGGCGATTAGTTTGAATTCTTAATGAAATTAAGAGTCTTAACAGCCCCACACACGATCAATGTTTAATGTCAATATTCATTGAAATAAGTCATTTTTGCTGAATATTGATCGTTCGTAGGCTCCTTAATGTCATTATCATTATCAATGGACATTGATCACATTGATGAAATGCAAAATCCGTCAATACTTTGATGGTTAATTGGCAGCATCAAAGTTATTTGTGAATTTTGACGTTGTGTTGTGTAGTCAAAGTCAACCGACAAAAATAAAATAACAAAAATGTGAAATTTACTGTTGAATTCTGGCAAATTCTAAACGGATTTTATTGGATTATTTATTTTAATATGTATGCTGGCATTCTTTCTTTCAACAATTTATTCAATAATAATTATTTTCAATGAAAATTGATCGTGTGAAGGGCCCTTAGTTGAGGTTGAGAAAATGTGAATTGGATGTTAATTTGATTGTTGAACGACTCGAGAAAGAGGATGTAAAAAACGGGCTAATTTAAATGTCTTCTTTTTTTTTAATGGGACCGTAAAAATGGCGTGTTCTACAACAATGAAATCCTTAAATTAATAGAACAAGGAATCTCGCATTAACAACCAACTAAATCGTCACCAAAAGGTTTGGCATTTTTTTTCGAAAAAGAATCATTGGACTGTTCTTCTTCGAATACGATGATAATAATGCAGCCGTACGTAATCGTCATTGGAAAGCTTTATCAGGCCATGATAATGGATTTTTAAATGCTAATTATTCTGGCTGATAACAACTTTTGGTTCCAACAGAACAGTACTCCAGCTCATGAAATCTGGAGCCACGATCGGTTTATTACGTCATTTGTTCCCCGGATGCCTAATTTGAAATTTGTTAATGATTTTGAATGGCTTCTGAGAACTGAGATCACAAAACTTAAAACTTCCAGACTTCTTTTTGTGGGGCTATTTGAAGTCTAAATGTGAAAAAAGGGGACTTTAGAAGCGTTGAAAAAGCAATATAGGTATACGAGAATAAATGGTCCGAAACACTTCGAAGAGTTATGGAAAAAACCCCTTACTGTACTATTTGCTCTGATGGCGGCCATTTATGGAATATTATATTCAAAAAGTTATCTGAATAAATGTTCATGGTTGTTTGTTTCGAATATGGAGCACGTGAGTGTCATTACACCTTTGACTCCATTTTACAGAAAAATTTTACAGATCTTTACTATTTCAGTAGATATCTATAAATGGGCTACCGAAAGTCATCATGATTCTAAGTATCGAAAAAAAGTTATTTCAAGTTCAATAGTGTCAGAAATATAGGGTTTTTTTAACATGATAACTATTTATAACTGTTGAACGGTAATCGTTTTTGAAAAGAAGTTCAGGTTAAGTTGGTAGATCATGCGATCGAGAGAAAAAGATTTTGACATTTTTTTTCCTATAAGCTGTCATTTAAAAGATATGGAGCTTTCCAAAATGCTAAATATATAGCCTATCATGTACCCCTCTTTAAAAGAAATTGCTCAAAGATATTGATTCTACATTGTTTACTTTTTTTTTTGACATCAACGTGAAATATTTTACTCACAATTTGTAGGCAACATAATTTTCAATAAAAATTGTCTCAATACTTTTTTCTGTGCGACCGATCATTTCCAAGATATTGGGATTTCAAAAATTAGCAACAGCCACAGTTGAATCACTTTTTTCCGACACTCGGATTCAAATTCATCGAGTCGCATTGTAATGACAAAATGTCAATTTTTAGCATGATGGGAATTTGTTCGTAGATTGCAAATTATTTCCTCGATTTTGACTGGACTATTTTTTCTCTGACCAAGGGGAAACGAATTTAGAACGAGTGAAAAAAAAGTTTAATTATTTCCTAAACCTTAGTTTTTAACTAAATGTGAGACATTTATTTTCCTATGACGATTCGTTCGTCTTATCAAACGTTAGAATAATAATAATTATTCCAAAATTACACCACCAGAGTCATTTAAGTGGATCTATATCTATGAGCATGCAAGCACTTAGGTTCCTAAAGGTTTCCCTGAAGTATATTTCTTATCAACTATGAACCTCTAATGGACCCACTGTCCATCCACACTCCACTCCAACGAAATAGTGTTTACCTATGAATAACAAAAAGACATATACGAATATAACTACTATCTATACAAGACTCGTTTCTTTCAGTTTCTTATGTACAGAGATTCTCTTTGACCAGCTCTCAAAGCTGCACAGTTAAAATACATATACCTAATGTAGGTACCTACACTCTAGCAAAATGGTTTTATAACCAGCGCAGTGCTCCAATCTCCAACTCAATAAAAGTGGAACCATTATTGTATTATGCATGAATTTCAGCGTCAAAGTCCAAGAATATCCTACCTATCCATCCGTCCATCTTTCTTATTGCATCTTAAAATAAACACAAGCAAACTATCTTCTTCATCTTTCGGACTTTGTTCGAAGTCGGACTGATGTAGGTAACAGTCCGTGTATCCACAGAAGAAAGAACTATATTCTTCATGTTTTTCGTATTTTCAAGAGTAAAGAAGACAAACAAGAAAAGACAATCTTGGAAAAAAATACAAAAAAAAAAGAAAATGAAACGTCAGATTTAAAAAAGTGACAGAAAAACGAGACAGAAAGCAACCACTAGCTGTTGTAGTGGTGATACCCTTGGTAAAGTTGGGACTTGAGAATCGCAAAAGGTTGATGATGACCAAAGTCCATGTTGTGGACTTTCGAACTTTAAGTCTGTTTGTGTACTTCCTTTCATTTGTTTTTTTTTTTTTGTCGTTATTGTTGTTTTTGTTCTCCAATTTTCCTTTTCAGTTGTATATTCGGAAATCGGAAGGAGCAATAAAAAACAAGAAACGGAACAACCTGAAGGAGAAATCCAGAATGGATGAATAATATGGCCGTAGTTCCGGAGTAAGCTTTGCAGAAAATCCCACACAAGCTACACAAAAGTATTGGGGCGCTTTGTTTTTTTTTTTTTACTGTGGGTACATATACGAGGAAATGTTTAAAATAAATAAAACTCAAATTCAATTTACATAATTATCACTATCACCTGTTAAATTTTCATTGGACTTACTCTTTCTTTGAATGTATTCATAGGAATTTGTACCACAGATAATAAGCAAAAAAGCTTGTACATACATAATGGGTGATTTTTTAAGAGGTTTAGAACTTTTTTTAAAAAAAAAACACAAAAAATTCAAAAAAATGAATGAAATATTTATTTGAATCGATAGTTTGAACCTTGCAATTTAATGTTTAAAGATAATTTCATGCAAATGTTGACCGCGGCTGCGTCTCAGGTAGCCCATCCGCTGAGTCCAATTTTGGCATACTCTTTCACACATATCGGCCGGTGTCTCACGAATGAATGCATGGATGTTGGCTTCCAGTGCGTCAATCGAAGCGGGCTTGTCCCTATAGACATTAGCCTTGACATACCCCCACAAAAAATAATCTAATGGTGTCAAATCGCACGATCTAGGCGGCCAATTGACCCGCCCGAAACGTGAAATTAACTGTTCACCAAACTCGCCTCGCATTTGCGCCATTGTTTCGCGTGCTGTGTGGCATGTGGCACCGTCTTGTTGAAACCACATATCATGCAAGTCAAGAACTTCCATTTCGGGCAAAAAAAAGTTTGTTATCATCGCTCGGTAGCGTTCACCATTGACAGTAACGCTGCGATTCGCATCATCTTTGAAGAAATATGGCCCAATAATGCCGCCGGCCCATAAACCGCACCAAACAGTGGCTTTTTCGGGATGCATTGGTAGCTGTTGCAATGCTTCTGGCTGATCTTCACTCCAAATGCGGCAATTTTGCTTATTTACGTACCCATTCAACCAAAAATGAGCCTCATCGCTGAACACAAGCAGCGCGCGATGAACATTTCGAACCGAGCACGAATTTTGATAGTAAAATTCAATAATTTGCAAGCGTTGTTCATTTGTAAGACGATCCATGGTTAAATTGCAAACCAAACTGAAGCTGTTTGACAGTGACACAAGGTACTAAACACACGTCAGCTGTCAAAACCAGTGTTGCCAAAACTAAACCAGCTAAAAAATCACCCGTTATTATAGTCTGTTAGATCTAGCCTAAGTTTCTTAAGCTACGATTAGACGATCAGCGCATAATGGTCAACGCGTTGACTGTATGTGTGAGCGTTAATGTAGCCAAATTCTTGAAATGTTCAATAAAACTTATACAACACAAAACCACAGAAAAAAAGGAATAGTAAAAACACAAAACTGGAAATTACTATTTTGACAACTAATGTCAATGGGTGTGGGTCTGCCGGAGCGAAAAGTTACTGCCCCAAGTGAAACTGGAGCTGGAACACCTGGCAAAAAGTGTCGTAGGTACGTACTTTTTTGTATTGGTCAACAGCACTAAACCAGCAGCTGTACAGCTTTTTGTGTAATTTATATGGGGTTTGTTATCTATCCATATTTTTTAAATCTTTTAACTTGTAATTTTTTTCTCAATCATCGATTGATTTTATTTTTTTAAATATTTTGAAACGTCAAAAGTGGTGAAAAGCTACTTTGCGTTGTGTTCGTAACATTGAATTTGTGTATACTCAATATTTTTACAGCTATTCTGGCTCCCAAGAGAAGTTGGTAATCATCGACCTATAGCGCTCGCCGTTGACGGTGATTGCCTGGCCAACGTCCGTCGCATCGTTCTCAAGGAAATATGAACCGATGACGCCACCAGCCCAAAATCCACACCAAACAGTGAATTTTTCGGGATGCGTTGAACGCTCTTGGTTCTCATGTGGATTGGTGTCATCCAAAATTCGACAACTTCGTTTGTTGACGTAACCATTCATCCAGAAATGGGCCTCATCGCTGAAGATGACCGTAAATTGGGAACGCGCGTGGAACGTCGTCAGAACAGAACAACTCATTTTATAAAAAAAAAAAATGCATCATTTGGACGTGTTCTTGAGCGCTATATCCATCCATGGTGATTTTGATTTGACAAAACAGACTGGATAACTGACAACAATATGGCCGCTATCAACTGTCAAAGTTCGGAAGTCCCTATTGGAAGACCCTTTATAAGGATCGCTTCTTATAGGAACATATTGTATATTACTTAATCTACAAGCTGAGGTGAAAAGATTGTGACCAATTTAGAATCAAATTGAAATGTTTTAACACAATTCATTGAATGCAATACATTTTCAACCCTTACCCTTAAGTATGCACACGTATTTTTCAAATAAAATTTGAGAATGTTACAGGCAAGAGGGGTACCGGTCGGTTCGCTAGGCAGTATACGTATCCCAATGTCCAAGGGTATACGTACCACACGGTTCTTGTGCAGTCAAAAAATGATTTAATATTACAAAAATTTTTGACACGTGGGTAGGTATGTTAAACAATTTTTATTAGCATGAAGTTCTGGACATTGTTCGTCCTAGATCAAACTTTTTGTAGGTATACATATTGCTTATTGATAAAGATCGAGGTCAACTAAGTTTCCAAACATCTTCTTTTTGTTCATGCTTTCACCTACCTATACAAGAAAAAAAAAAAAATAAATGTTTGCCCGACTTTTCCAATACCGATTTTTTTTTTCGATTTCGAGATACAGTTAGTCGAGACTAAAGTTAACGAATTTCATTCTCCGATGATAACATCTTTTCGCATTCCTAAATCTGGATGAACAAATGGCTCCGCGCAAAAGAAAATTTGATCCATTTCAAATGTTACAACACTCCACCTGGCCTAAGTGCGGCACTGTAAAATCTGAACAACTTTGCTTTACCAGGCCAAATCAGCTCCATTGGATGCAGTGTTTTGTGCATCATCTTTAAAGGTTAATATATAGAAAGATACTCCAGCTTCAGGTAGGTTCCTTCCTATATAGGAGTGTCGAGTACGATATATCTACAGATACATAAACACACGGTCCTAAAGTGAGAAAAGTCATTTCCTTTTTCTTTTTTTTTCTTTTTCCTGTTTGCTGTCTCGTTTTTATGCTGCTAATGTTTGTGAAAAGGAGAGAATATGAATTCAAAAAAAAAAAAAAATTCATTGAATGCTGGTTGCTCCTTGTCCATTCGTTTAGATAAACAAAAAGTCACCAGAGACCAGAATGGTGTTAAAGAGATTTGCTTCCCATTTTTATTTTTGCTTCATCGACCATTTTACTACCAACTCCTACTGCAGCAGTCTTTATACCTATTTCTTTTTCTCATGGCTTTTGTTATTTAATTTGTTATATTATATGTATATTGAGAGTTTTGTTTTAATTAAATTTAATTAAAACAACAGAATGTCGTTGATGGGGTTGTAAAATCAATAACAAGTTTAATTGTGAATTAATCTTAAACGATGAAGGATAAGTGATTTCAAATATAGTAGGTATTGAACGTAATTTATATCTTTCCAATGCGGTAGGTATTTTGTTAAAGGGTAGGTATAATGAGTAAGTTTAATAAAGGTATTTGATAATAAATTGTTTGTGGCTTCTGGGAATTGAGAAACGAGGAAATTAAAGCTAGGAAATACCTATAGTGGTATGTATCAAAAAAGCTCTGCTGTAAGTGCAAAACTTGAGCAACCCACATTTTTATTGTGATTATACGTATGCACCTACCTATCTGGTATTAAATCGATGGAAAGCAACACCTGCATATAGGTAGGTACCTATACGGTGATTCGCAATGCATAAAAACTCGAAAGAGCGTTTAAGATGGGTAGAAATAAGAAAAAAATAATGAAGGAGAGGGTCTAGTTCTTCCCATTTTCGGTGGGATGAGAATTTTTCTAAGAAATCGAATTGAAACAGACAAACAAATTATGAAAAAAAAAACAGCAAAACTTAAATAATTATGTATCTACAATATCATGATATTATTTCTGTAAGCCAGAAATCCATTGCTCTCATTGGTCTCTCATCGACCACTTGATTAAGAAGCACACGCAAGGAATCAAAAAGAAGAATTGTTCTACTCTTTTCTCTCAAAACGCCCAGAACACCAACACTGATCGTCGTGTCGCACTTTCGTTTGTGCCAAAAATCTGCAATCAACTTAAACACACATTCAGTAAAGCTAACTTGACGGTCATAAATTCCAACAAAAACAAACTCAGCTTTTCTCTTGGTTCTTCCAAAGACGTCAAACCTATGAACAAGAAGAGCGGAATATATGAGATCACTTGTCCCACCTGTGGCAGCAAATACATCGGACAGACTAAAGCTAGGAGCAGACGGCATATAAAAGTCGCAAACGTTTGCGACTCTGATGTCATTTTTACGTCACCATTTGCGACTTTGAGAGTATATCGTCTGAACACCCTTTTGGGACAAACCGCATATGCTCGCAAACCATTTGCGGATTATGTGCGACACCCAAATTGCATATAAGTTTGCGACTTTCTTGCATATCGTGTGAACACCCTCGCATATAATTTGTGACAGTTTGCGAGCATGTGCGGCCATATGCGACCATCCCAAGCATTTGCGATGACACGATAACCGAACATTGCACATCTCCACATATGCAGCATATCAGCTGCTGTGATTCTTCATTTTACTAGTAGAGTTGTTGTTGTGTTAAATTCTTGCATGTACATAGCTATAGCTTATAGGATTTACATTTAAATGAAATAAAATGGAACTTTAATTATTATATTCGTACATTTAAAATTAAGCGTGGGTAGTTCTGGGGATGATATTATAATGTAAAGCAGCAACAGGATTTAAAAAATTTCAATAAAATTGTTTGCTTTTATAATATGAAGTACATTATTTTTTTTCTATTTATGTTTAATCTTTTTATTGACAAAATGCAGCAAAACTATGTAAAGTTCAAAGAAAAAAGTATTCCACAATATTCCGATTCTGGCTGCTTTTAATATTTTCCCCACCACAATTCATTTGTTATGAATTTTCAGATGAGAATTTTTCAGTTCCAAAAAAATATGAAATGTTCGCAAACCTGCATATGATTGGAATTGGGTGATATGCGGACTTTATAGCACATCGTCTGAACACCTCGCATATCCATCACAACATTTGCGACCACATTTGCGGACACATGATGTGCGAGTGCCTTGGTCGCAAATGCATTTGCGACTTTTGGGACAGTTTTTGCATATCGTGTGAACACCCCCATATGCAAGTTTGCGAGCAATGATGTAGGTATAGAATTTGCAACACATTTGCGACTATTTACGTGACGTCAGAGTCGCAAACGTTTGCGACTTTTCATATGCCGTCTGCTCCTAGCTTAAGCGTGCTGTTGAGTGTCGCATAGCTGAACATCAGAGGTACATCAACAACAAAGACATTCAAAAAGCAGTTGCAGCTCATGCATTTAATTTGACCAACACAGAACCTCATAACGTGACACCTCTCCTCGACAGCTACAAGCTGATAAAAAGTGTACCTTTCCATAAAAACTGGACGCATATGAATCCATTTACATGAACATCAACGAGAATTTAATGAACATAGAAGATAGTCCAATAACATCTAATCTATTTTCTCTTGCTAATTAATTTATATGTGTTGTTTGTTACATATAAAATATTAATGTTCCTCATTGTTTCTAAATTTTGTTTTTGCATTAAATGTATTTAATTCAAAATTTCTCAGTTGTCACGCGTATTACGCTGAAGATGGTTTTGCGGTCAATAAGGAAGAGACTTAAACAATTTAATATAAGTAATATGTATTTCTTAATCTCAAAACAAAAACCTAGTTTTTAAACTTTATTACCTTTTTTACGAAATTTTAAAAGCTAAGGGTTTCTCTTAAATTATCTGAGTATAGTTCAAAGCAGTGAAACCAAAATTGAAGGAAAAAATCCATAATATTCTCTTTTAAGTTCAAAAAAAGTGTTTTTTTTTTTTTTATTTCATTTTCATAAAAATATGTCTCAAAAATGGTTGTGACGATTTTTTAAATGCAAAAATATCATTTCCCAAGCAGTCGTACCTTCTGCAAACAACAACAAAACATTTTTTATAATAAAATAAATCAATATTTTAGAAGTCTTTGAATTTTTCCCTTATTATAATAAACTATGTATTTTCCTGCATAAGTAAACCAATACCTAAATATTCAATGGTTATTCAATAATTTTTTTTATACTTTTACCATAAGAACAAGCTCATGTAATGCGGTCATGTATTTTATATAATGATTTACCTGAAACAAAAGAAAAATTAAAAATTAGTTTAATTTTAAATATTTGTTATTATATAACTAAAAGATAAGTTTATAAATATATAATATTTGTTTTTTAATCCTGTTAAATATTTATTAATTTTGTTCCCCACTTAAATAATACATAGAAGGACGAGCCAAAGAAAAACCAATTTATAACAGTTATAACAATTTTTCCTCATTAAAATTGAGTGTGCATCAACGAGCTTTCCGCGACTTAAAAAAATATGCAATAGAACCCTGATGTGTTGCATATACGCATGCATGAAAATTTAATTATTTAAACTGGAAAATTGCTTATATTGTTTAAAATACCTTTTGAAACTGTTTTGAACCCAATGTGATGTACACTATCTGATTTCTTTAATAAATCTTAATTTGTAGGAAAAAAATTAAAAATCGTAGGAGTGGTCTTAAAATTAATAAATTTTTGTATGTATATGTATATGTACATATCAAACTTTGTAAACATTTTTAAGAAAAAAAATTGGTACCTATTTATTAATATGGAGTTAAAATTTGAAAAAAAATCTTTGAATTTTTTTTTAAATCCAAAAATATTTTGTTTGAAACTTGTAATATTTTTTGAACTTATTACAAGCTTCTGTACAAAAAATTTAATTTTAATCGGGTAGTCAGATAATGAGATAGTCAAAAATCAAAAAAAACTTTCTATATGATAGGTACCTACTGTTAATTTTAGATCATAGTTCAATATAAAATGTATTAATTTTAAATACCTTAATTTTAAGGACGAGACTAGCGACATGCCAATTTATAACAGTTATAATAGTTTTTCGACATTAAAAGTGGGAGTACGTTAACGCGCTCCGCGCTATTTGACAAAAAAAACTCTGGATGCCTGAAGTGTGCTCACCGGCTGAGGGTACTGGCCCTGCGGGCCGCATAAACGGAACTTTTACAAACCAAAACTGTTACAATTGGAATGTCTAGAGTCACTTAATAATTTTAAACCTTATTTATTTCGACACACAAATAAAACTTTTATCAAAATTATAGGAGTCGTTTTTGAGAACAACAAAAGTTTATCCTTAATGGTTTATAAACATTTGTATGAGAGGTACCGTTAGTTTTCGTTATAGGAATAATTTTTTCTAAAATCTTCTAGATAATGTTAAAAAAAAACTGCTTTTTCCCAAGTCTAATAAAAATGGAAAAAGTCGTTTTTGAAATATTGAGTTTTCAAAAAATCCAAAATATATATTTTTGAAGATTTTTGTACACAAAAAGCGAAAATCAAACAAATGGTTTTTTGGGAAGTACCATTAATAAACATTTTTCGGACCATTGTTTTTACTTAAAAGAAGTATTTACCTATATGTAACTATTTAAATTTATTGATTTGGGAAAAATAGGACTTTCCTTTTTGGCCAAAAAATATTGTATGAGCGGTACCATTATTTTGAGTCCTAAAAAAACGAAAGAAAATGTATCGGGGGAATGTCCGAAATGTCCATACGTATAAAGAAAATCAACCCATCCGTTTTGGCCTGCAGCCGAACAGACAGACGAACGTTTTGAGACCGACTTTTTTCACCTTCCCTATATCATCGTAATGTCAAGTTTGATCGAAATCTCAAATAGGATTTTTTTTCGAATTCATAACTTGCAGATAAAGTAATACTTTTATTATATCGGAAGCAAAAAACTTTGGGTGCCCATCGGCAGAGGGCCCTGTTATACTGTTATAAATTGGCAAGGGTGGAGTCACTTTCATAATAGAAAGATACAATTATTATATTTAACACTTTTTCGTAAAATATTTTAAATTAATTTCAAACAGCTAGCCAATAAAATGTTGATATATGTAATTACTAAAATTGTGTTTAAAGGTAAATATGAAAAAAATAAAGAAAATAACTTTTTACCATAAGAAACATTTGGTCAGAATTTTAACGAAATCGGTTAAGCAATTTTTAACAAATCGAAAGGCAGAACAATTTTGTGTGTGTAAAATTCAGTTCGTGAAAATTATACATATAGCAGGGGTCGCAGGTCTTTAAAAATAAGAAGTACCTTTAACACAGACAAAATATTTGGAGGAAAATGCGGATTTATTTTGTTTAGAGTAGTGAACCCAAATATTCTTATAAGCTTCTTTGAAAATCAAATACAAATATTTAAAAAAAAAAACTTTCTCTAAGACTTAAAATTCGATTAGGTTTGATGAAAATCGACATTGGTGCGGAGGTTTTTATGTTCGAAGTTGCTTAGGCAGGTAGGTAGAAATGGCGGCCCAGAGCAGCCTAGTTCTGTGACCAGCGTTGCCCCCCTACTACAATTGTAGCGTTTTTGCTACATTTTTTCTCTAAAAAAAGACACTACGTATAATCGTTCAATATTCGTAAAACACTACAATTCAAAATTTCAGATATTAATAATCTAGTATTAAAACTGACATCGACTTTTTGTAAACCAGATATGATATGATGACTTTAGAAGAGAAATTCATCACTTGCCATATTCGTCTATCTATGTGTTTAGGATTAAGTTTTCGCCAAATTTGAAATTTCGACTATAATGCCTTTACTTAAAAATTTCCCATAAAATGCGAACAAAAAAAAGTTGCCTTAAATAATGTATTTCGGTTGCTAGTTGATTCTGAAGAACTCTTACACGTATTTTATCATGAAGACGTTGTGCAATTCAATTCAATTCAAGCAAACAATTTTGAAGGAAAAGCCAGCTTGCGAAAATGTATGCAGTTACTTGCTAACCCTATGCAGTCTGCCTAATAAATAGCAGTGCAACTGCAGAAAGGAGTTTTTCGAGTATTTTAACTGTGGATGCAATAATGCAGTCGAAGGAATTATTAAGGAATGCTAAACGGGTTTTTGACCCTTCTTACTTACATCACATACGCTCAAATTTGTTCTTACCATAATGCAACACATTATAGAAATACTAATGTGTAAATATATAGAATCAATACGAACTTGCAATAATTTTTAAGATTTTTAATTTTTCTATTATACTTGGTATTCATTTTCGTTAAAACTCTTGACTAAATAGTATTTTTATTTTATGTTATCTTTATTATTTTTTTTTTCTTTAATTATTTATTTTTTTTTTTTTGTTGAAACTCTTCAAATAAAATTTAAAATTTTCGTTAGCTTGATTTATGTTCTTTTTATTTGAACAATTGGAAATGTCGTTTTCAAGAAAACAAGGCTATACTACGTTTTAAATCTGCGACGCTACATTTTTCACTACTTAAGGGGGCAACACTGTCTGTGACCCAATTAAAGCTAGAGCGCGACGTTTTTTTTTATACCATAACTCGTATTGACCTGTAGATAGAAAGTATATGATTTTATTAGAGGGAATTGTGGATATACCCCTTTAAACTAAAATGGGGTATAGGTATCCATAGAAAACTTAAGTCCGTATTCGGCGGTCTTAAAAAAAACTCCGAAGTTGTTTAACAAAGAATTGCTTTAAACCTCATCGCGCGCACAATTAACTATACCTAGACCTACCTACATTAATACCTCACTTGAAAAAAGAATTTTTTTTGAAAAGGATAGGAAATTTCAAAACGATTTATACTCACAAATGGTATTTTTTTTTGTCATATTATATGCAAATATAATGTCAAAAGTAATAAATGTCAAATCGCATATTTAAGAGAAAATATTTATTCTGAATTTAAAAATATTTATTCTTCTTATGTAGGTAAGGTATAGGTACCTATTACACTATCATAAGTCTTATCATACGAAGCAAAACAAAAAACAAGAAAAACCTCTAGGGTGCCTGTTTTGCATGAGTAAACGTCACATTACCCATATCTGAATATCATTAAATATTTTGGGGTCACATACCTTGTCAATTCCTCGAAAAGCCGGTTACATTTTTTTTCGTTATTTAATTTTTTTTTTATTCAACAAAACAAAACAACAAACAAACAGAAATATTATATTATTAAAGGCAGCAGGATGAGCTCCCTGAGCTCGGTAAGCTCCGTCACAAATCGTATACATTTAACTTAATATACACAACAACCTAACAAATTCCACTCTGAACTGAGTGAGTGTATTTAAAATTCACAAAGCATAGCGTGACACGTTAAGTCTTCTCTTTATTTTTTTTTTTTTTGAATATATAAATGCACCCACGAAGAGAACCGTATGAGGGCGCTGGCATTGGGGGTCGGGCTTGGCGGCTGGTTTGGCTTCGTGGACTATGGCTGAAGTTCCTGAGTAACACAAATTGACAATAGAGATTGTACCATGGGGAGAGAGGAAAGACATACTTTATGCACACTCACTTCATATGCAAACACCTGATTGCATTTTTTTTTACTTTTTTTTTGTTTTAACTTTTTTTTGCATTTTTTGTTAGAAAGTCTCCTGTGCATAGTGCATTCGCTGGTGGTAATTTCCATGCAGTCACCACTACTGCCGTTTTGCCGGTATTTTTTTTTTTGTTGCTTTAAAGATATCTAGAGGTGCATGCATGCATATTTACTCATCCGTGTAAATGGAAAACTTAATACAAAAAAAAAATATATATATATAAATAAAGCCCAAACTTCACTGAGTCACTTTCGAGCAAGTCAAACAGAGATACAGATACTCGAATTGAAAGGAAAAAAATACTGTAATCTGGATACACGGCTGAATGGGAAAACTTTTTTCTATCTCGAGTTTTGAGTAGGGCACCTCTCAATGGAATAGTTGAGTAGATTTCTGAAATGTGTCGGCTAGTCGTTATAACGATGATGATGTTGAAACAAAAAAAAAAAAAAATATAGTAACAACATAACATATTTTCAAAAATTCTATGTTTTCGGTATTTCTCTGAAGTAGCTTCTATAAGTCCTTCTGTGAGTGGTTGATCCTAGATTTTAATGAACAGTTCTAAATTTTTGATGGGATTAAAGTTTGTTTAAAAAAAAAACAGAAAAGATTGATAGAGTAGTTGGGTGTTGTGGTTTTTAAGTTTAAAAAAATTTAAACAGATTTTGTCGCTTTACCCCTTAAAATAATATCTATTGGCCTTAAAATCATTTTATACTAAATGCGACCACATGGGTAGGTATCATCGCTCTTTTTGAAGGGTGTATACTGTCTTATACAGGTGATAAGGTATGACAATATGCTAGAGCGTATAGGTTGGGTCGAGACAAGAAAAAAATCGTATGGAGGGAGGGGGGGGGCTATTACCTCCCGTTTAGCCAAGAGGGGCAATTTTCTAAAAAAAATTGACTTAAAACAGAAAAAAAATTATTAAAAAAACAACGGTTATACTTACAATACCATGATACGCCTTTTTCTAAAGCCAGAAATCTCTTCTCTTGTTTCATTTTCAAATAATGTTGGTTTAGAGTACAGTTTTTGAAAAATTAATTTTCAAACTCAAAATTTTGAAAAAAAAAAAATTAAAAAATTTCCTTCAAACTAATTTTGCTCAAAATTTTACATTATTAAGTAATATTTTTGTTTTTCATATTCAATGCTCTTATTAATTTTTAGTCAAACACCAAAAACCGAATTCTAAAATCTCTTCTGGTTCCTTATAGAAAATTGAAGATAACAAAAATAAAATTCCCTTAATTTGACTCCAATCCGTTGCTTAAGTTGCTCTAAAAATCTTTTTTCCACTACGTAGCTAGTAAAGTAGATGTAGATATTTTCAATTTTCTCAAAAAGTAAAAGACATTTAGGCATCCGGTTTTCTGTTTTCGACTAAAAACTAACAAACGCATTGAATTTTGAAAACAAAAATAGTACTTAATCACGTAAAATTTTTTTTTTTCAAAATTTTGAGTTTGAAAATCAATTTTTTGAAAAGTATTCTCTTAAACAACTTTATTTAAAAACGCATTAAAATAAGTTACTTCTTGCTTTACAAAAAGGTATATCATTGCATTTTTAGTGTAACCGTTGTTTTTTAATAATTTTTTTCCTGTTTTAAGTCAATTTTTTTTTAGAAAATTGCTCATCCTAGCTAAACGGGGGGAAATAGACTCCCCCTCCTATTCAACGTTTTTCTTGTCGCAATCCAACCTACACACTCTAGCTTTTTGTCACACCTTATGCGAATCACCCTGTATGTACAGTTTTTAGTAACAAATGGAATAAAGTTGTTTTGTTAAGACGTATACCAAACTTAGTTTTCTAATTTAAACCTGAATTTTCTTTCATTCATCAGATAAACTTTCAAATCTCAAATAAATTCAAATGCTAATGGAAAATTGTTATTTCAATCCACTCTCTATAAGCAGGTCCTAATTAAATTCAATTGCAATTCGATTTAATTTCACAGAATTTCACCTCGTTACCGAGTTGGATGTCTAAAAGGAGGCAACCAATCAACCAATAATACAAAAAAGTCACGTGCAAAGTTGCCATTCTCTTTTTTTCTATGCAATTACCAGTTAAAACCTATTTATGGGCCACCAACAACGACACGATACAAACACACAAACAAAACAATGCAATTTATCTTTATAATGAAAACCCGAAAGCCGAAGCAGCCGGCCGGCACGGCGGCCATTAAAAATGACTCTTGGAAACATTTTTGATTAGCTAGCTAAACGCAAAACCAAAACCACATAAATAGGCTATCAATTATCCAGACAGACACTCATATACAACCATAACCATGCAAGCACATATATAAGATCAAAGAAATTCGGCCTAGCAAACCTATAGAGGCTAGATAGTTCTGGTGCATAGGAGTTAGCGTTGGCCACATGGCCAAGTCGAAACAGAGGCGACATCAACATTTTAGCCAAATTCAGAAGCAGAAGCAAAAGCACCAATCCACAATCACCCCGCAGAAAACCAGTAAAAATGGAAAGTCCTCATAAATCGTTGCCAATATAGTCAATTGCTGCGACCAGAAACCAGATCGAAACGCATTTAGTGAAATGAAGCTAACTCATGGTATAGGAAATCTCTTTTTCTCCGTGACTGCTTCAATGTTGCACCCAGACGAGCATTATTTCGTTTAAAGCATATATCGATGCTTGTGCTGCCCTGCTCTCTGCTCTGGATACAGTTGTAGTGTTATGCCTAAAAAGTAATTGGAAAGTTTTGCCAGTAAAAACCGCCTACGACCAATACGACAGACGACAACGACGACGACGATGGAATATAGAAAGGCTCTAAACTCTATATATGCCTCCCATACGTCTGACATTATCCCTATTAAAGGAAACAAAAAAAGACAGAGGATTGCGCCCATAAAGAAAAAAAAAGGCAAAACTAAAATGTAACCAACAACATTCAGAGACAGATGCAGAGAGGATTGAGAAATTTACGATTTCGCTTCCAGTTTTAATGAAATCCACAAAGCTGGCCGGTCTATGGTCGGACGATAGTTTAAATGACTAGAAATTGCCTTGACCACAAGAATAGCATAAAATATTGGTCCTGCTATATTGAATGAGATGAGGATTTTTTTTGTTGAGCTGTGCTGGTGCTTTGGAACTCAATTTAAATACATACCTACTGAATTCGATCCTTAATTGGATATCTTTCGACTTAAACAAGGAAAAGATTTGATGAAATCAAAGCAAAGCAAACAACTTTTAATTATCAGATGATGAAGGGTCTTTTTATGTTTCTTTGATTTGATACTGAGCAATAGGTAAAATGGAAATGAAAAAGCAACCTGCTTATAAGATTTTAATTTGCGTGCCGATGTAGTTAATAGAAAAATGAATTTTCAAGGAAATGCTCGAATTAAAGCAAGGAATTAGGTAGGTTTTTCCCTTCGCTGTTGTTTTGTCGATTTTGTTTTCATCTTACACATAAATAAATTTTTGAAATGAATTCGAAACAGTGGTACAATACAGTAAGTAGATGGATAAAATAACATTTTTTAGTAGTGGAGTAAGAAGAACACTTAATAATTTTTGTAGAATTAAGTATTTTCAAAAATATGTGTTACAAGAATTCCACGGCATAAGAATCACAAGGAATAGAAGGATAAGGAAGAATTTTTGCTGGTACAGTGGACTGAGAAATAAAGTCTTTATTACCTCATGCAATTTTAGGTGTTGAAACTGTAAGTGTTTACAAAACATCTGGTTCGAAAGAATTCATCGAATTTCACGTGTTAACCGTCTAGGGATTTTCAGGTAGTTACAAGGAAATTCGAAAATTTGAGGCTTTTTCTGTGACTCACCGACGGCGGAAAAATTACCCGGGTCATTTGCGGAATTTGTTTTTTGTAATGTCGGCTGGAATATCAATACGATCAAAGGAAAGGGCATCTCTCAAGTAATGGGAGGAATCTTTTGCATAATTCTAAGTGATTCTCTTGTCGCTGATATAATGAAATATAAAACGCCACATCTTGAGGAGAACTGCAACTATACCCTGTCCAACGAAAATAGGCAGTACACGTCTTATGGGAAAGCTTTTTCAAAATCAGTAGCGTGCAATATTTTTGCACCATATTAAATTGAAATAACTCCTCAACAAAAAGTGTTTGCCCGCCCGTGAATTTCCAATAGCATCGGACACAGACCCAATGTCCTATTCAAGGCACATCTGAGTGTGCACTGAATTGCTGTGGCCAATGGCGATTGGCTGCTGCTTGATGTACATTCAGAGTTACCCGTGACCATTTTGTAATTCGTTTAGCTTTTTTTTCTTGAGTTTCTGTTAAGGTGCTTTTGATTTTCGAGCTTTAAGAAAAAGCTTTTTTAATAATGAGTGTTTTCGTCTACACTACGACAACCCTGTTAAAGCTTTAATGAAGGACAGAATTTATGCAGTCCACTGAAGCCAGAATGAGAGGCAAACTTCCTATCTTGCCTACACTGCCAATTTTTGTTGGACAGAGTAGGTATAATGCCGTATATTAACATTTCGGAAATAAAATTTTAGAGACGTGAAATAATATTTGAGCGACTAGATGTTTAAAACATAAACATAAGGCTTTAAAAGTCGTGATTTGGATATTTTTTGAAAAAAAAAAAACTGGTTAAAACTGTGTTTTTTTTAATAAAACAAATATTCATATTTTTTTTTTATTGCAATACAGAAAAATAAAATACACGACTGGATCGCTTGGAATGAAAGATTCTTTATTAGAAATAAATGTGATTTATAAAAATAATTATTACATATGTATACTGAAAATAAACAAGAAGCATGAAACTCGATCTTTAAATTGCTAAAAAATTAAAAAAAAAAAAATTGATAATCTCAATAATATTTTTTTATAAAATACATATCTTGAAAATTAAAAAAAAATTACTAAGTACTTAGTAATGTTAACCTAGAAACGAAATTTCAGAAAATATAATTGGCCAGTTTTCAAAATATTTATTTTTCAAAAAAAAATAGTAATTTTTTGGAAATTATATTATTGAAACCGGAAAATTGCTTTTATAGTTTAAAATTTTGTAAGCATTTTTAAGAAAAAACAAATGGTATGCCAATTTTAAGTATTTACTAACGTGTAGGTAAAAGTTACAAACAACTCTTCGACCCGTTTTTTGAAATATCTAATTTTTAAAAAATAATTTATATTTTTTTTTTTAAATATATTTTCTGAAAATTTGTGTATGCAATATTATTTAATTGTATTACAAACTTCGGTTAGTAAAATAATGAGATAGTCGAAAAAAAAATAAAAAAACGTACTCTGAGAGGTATCTACCTTTGTTTAAAATATAGTAAAATGTAAAATTTAATAATTTTAAATGGTAGATCGTACTTATTTCGACACACAAAAAAATTGTAACAAAATCCTATTAGCCGGTTATGAGCACAAGAGTTTTTGTTTATAAGAATATTTTTGTTTATAATCTCCCAGACAATATGTATTACAAAAATGCTTTTTGGCAAATACAATAAAAAAGACTGACTAGTCGAAAGTTTCTAAAAAATCCAAAAATAATTTTTTGCAAAATTTTGGTAGGTACCAAATATTATTTAAAATATCAATCATCAAAAAATTGGTCAAAATCATCATCACCATCAAAAAAATGGTTCTTTGGGAGGTACCATTAGTCACAATTTTTCTTCTTTTTCACTAAATTATAATTACATATAAAAATTTTAAGATTTTCTTTTTTGGCCAAACAAATTTTTATGACAGGTACGATTAATTTTGGGCCTGAAAAATGAAAAAAAACGTATCGGGTAAATGTCCAAGAAACGCTAGGTTTATACTTAGTTTAACGAAAATCGACCCATCTGTTTAGGCTGTACTTGAACACACAGAATGAAGGGCGTTTTGACGAGTCCCACTTTTTCCGTCTTCCCTTTCATCGTAATGCAAAGTTTTATCAAAATCTTGAGTGCGATTTTTTTTACGAATCCTTAACTTGCCCTATAGTACCTACCTGCCTAGGTGTATCTATTTCTATGTAAAAAAAAAAATTTAAACTTTCATGAATATTTTGAGAAATGACTTTATAAGTCAATTTAATTTGTTGATGAATGATGGAATACCTACTTTAAAGTAGGTACCTATACATACATATAAATACATACATTAATATTACAAAATGAAACTCAAAGTTTTGGAGATATTTCAATTGAATACAAAAACAATTATTTCTTTTAAAATTCTATTTTTAAGTCACGTCCTCTCCCCCTAGGTCCTAGCCCCAAGACTCTTGAACATAAAAAACGTATAGATTTACCACACAAAAAAAATACTTTTCCCACTTAGATCACAATGATGAAATCCTAATGTTCATGCAGATGCAGATGCAATGACGACTCGTTCGACCCCTTATGATCTTTTACAAAATGTACGACAAAATGATTAACGATTATTTGAATCTATAATTTATATGGGCAATGAAATTAGAAGTTCGTCTTCATGCGCGCAGTTAAAATATGGATCTATGTAATTGAGTATGGTTTTATGGGCTGGTTTGGCATAGATTGCATTAAACCTAAAAATACATACATATAATTTTAATACATAAGAACATTGATGCTGATGTGCACAGACGATTTAATAATGGGCATGACATTATGCTGTCAAGTGATTAATGTTTGTATTAATCAATGCCTTTTTGTCCATTTAATATATTGTTCGCACTTAGAGTGTGGAGAAATATAGGAATGTTGTGCGGAAATAATTGTAGAAAGTTGAGTTGTTATTTTTTCTTTGAATATATACAAAGTCACATATATGACTTCATGTTTAAATGAAACCGTTTGGAAAAATTACATAATTCACATTCAATAACGTGTGCAATCCTAATGAGGGATGGACTTGAGGGTTAGAGTTGGCAGGCAGTGATGAAAATTCTCTTTCGGTGTTTGCTTTCAAGTTTCAACCATGAGAAGCATGGTTTTGATCCAAATATCTTCAAGGCACACATTTTGAACAGATGATAATTAAACCATTTTGGTTTGAAACTTAGCTTCGGTACTACAAACTGTTACTTAATTTAACCAATTTTAAATAAATAAAATCACAAAGTTGATCCAATATAGGGAGTGATTCGCATAAGGTGTGACAAAAAACTAGAGCGTGTAGGTTAGATGGAGACAAAAAAAAAACCGTACTGTAGGGGGAGTCTATTCCATCCCGTTTAGCCAGGGGGGGACAATTTTCTAAAAAAAGCGACTTAAAACAAAAAAAATATTAAAAAAAACAACGTTACACTTAAAATGCCATTATATACCTTTTTGTAAAGCCACAACTCACTAATTTTATTGTGTTTTTAAATAAAGTTGTTTTAGAGAATAGATTAAAAAAAAAATGATCTTCAAACTCAAAATTTTGAAAAAAAAAATGAAAAAAAAAATGAAAAAAAAAAATTTTAAACTAATTTTTTTCAAAATTTTACGTACTGAAGGACTAATTTTGTTTTAAAAATTCAATGCTCTTATTAGTTTTTAGCCACAAATAGAAAACCCGCTGTTTAAATATCGTTTACTTTTTGAGAAAATTGAAAATAACTAAATCTACTTTACTAGCTACGTAGTGGAAATAGGATCTTAAGCGCAACTTAAGCAACGGATTGCAGTGAAATTAAGTTAATTTTATTTCTGTTATTTTCAATTTTCTGAAGAACTAGAATAGATTTAAGCATTCAATTTTGTTATGTTTGACTAAAAATTAATATAGAAGCATTGAATATTAAAAACAAAAATACTACTTAATAAAGGAAAATTTTAAACAATATGGGGAATATTCATAGACATTGTTTAAGCCGTGGCTAAGAAAAACCTGGGTTTATCCTACCTAAATAGGATTGAATAAACCCCAGTCTAAGATAAACTGGAGTTTAAAAGTGAATATGAATATGACCCTATTAGTTTAAACAAAATGTTTTCAATTTTTTTTTTCAAAATTTTGAGTTTGAAGATTAATTTTTCAAAAACTATTCTCTAAAACAATTTTATTTAAAAGCATAATAAAAGAAGAGATTTCTGGCTTTAGAAAAAGGTATATCATGGCATTTTACGTGTAACCGTTGTTTTTTAATATTTGTTTTTGTCATTTTTTTTTAGAAAATTGCCTCTCCCTGCTAAACGGGGGGGAATAGACCCCCCTCCCATACCATTTTGGTCTTGTCTTGATCCAACCTTCATGCACCTTATAAAGGGTCCGCCATCTAACTTTTTTTTTTCAACTAGTGCTTATTTCTTGAATGGTAAGACTTAGCTCATGTCTGATTTGACAGATAATTAGTTTTATCCTTCCGCTGAACGAATATGGTTGTGTATACGCTTCGCTAAGTGGGCCTGCGATCGACTTAGAGAAGATGCCGATTTTGCAAAAAAAAATCATCTTTTCAGATGAAGCTCATTTTGATCTTGGCGGGTAGTAAACAAGCGAAATTTCCGCATTTGGGGCACAGAAAACCCGGACGCATACCTTGAAAAGCCGATACACCCAAAACGAGTCACTGTTTGGTGCGGATTTTGGTCCAGAGGCATAATTGGGCCATTTTTCGAAAATGAGCAAGGAGTTTCCGTTACAGTCAATGGCGATCGTTATCGGGCCATGTTGAACGAATTTTTGTTCACAAAAATTGAAGAGGAGGATATTGGCAACATTTGGTTTCAACAAGATGGCGCTACGTGCCACACAGCTGAAGCTACACTCGATGTTTTGCACCATTTTCAGAAAAAAAAAGAAGTTATTTGGCGGACCCTATTTTTGTTTTTCTGCCATTTTTGTACGCCTCTCCCTGCTTAATGGGGGGGGGGATTAGACCCCCCTCCTATACCATTTTGTTCTTGTCTTGATCCAACCTGCATGCACCCTATACGAATCACCCTGTATACGATGCTCATGTGTAATGTAGTGCTGGCGCGCAGTTTGAAAAATCCTATGAGAGCAAGAATATACATATATACGCAGCAGATATCGGCTTCTCATCGTTTTTTAGTCAATTTTATCTACACATCATGAGTAATACGATATACGACCCTTCGAAGTTCGAACAATATCTTTATGAATGTCTTTAGGAAAAAAGAAACCCCTAATTGTTTTTATTACAATTTTCCAGATTGAACATTTTCGATTAAATGTACTGCACGTCATTAAAGCCACTGCGCTGCACAGAAGCACTTAGGAAATGAAAATATTTTGATAGACATTTCATATTGTTAAATCGTCTTCATATATCGTCTAGGAACACATTGGCCGTCTCTTGTATCATCATAAAGAAACACCACTTGAGATTGAATAAGAATCCGAGGAGCACAACAAAAATACCATTCTCATTTCTCATATGGGTATAGAAGAGACGTGTGCCCCGGCCATAAACTTTACTGCATTAAGATACATCCAGAATAGCTGTACACAAAACGGCAGGAGGTATCATGGAATGTGATAAATCAGACATTGAAACGCAGAAGGGGAACAAAGCCAAAGAAATTTGCCTCTGAATCTTTTGCGTTTGCATTCATTCATGATCCCATGGTGCTGTTCTGGATCATCATCCACAACTAAGTGATGGGATGGATTCTTTCTTTACTGATACATATTTTTGGTTTGTGATTTTAATTGAAACCGGGATAACAAGAGCTGCAGCAGCAATGAATTAAACAAACAAAACAAAAAAAAAAAAAAACGTTTAGCAATTTGATCAAATGCAGATGATGCATATTTAACAGTATTGCTATAAATAGGGGATATCGGGTACTCGCAGTCCCAGAATAGAATGTGCTGCTATTTAGAACGGTTTGGGAGTATTGAATTGAATGAACACTATAGGCTCGCTGATGAACAAATTTAAGTGAGGGGCAATTTCGGGCAATTAGAAAAGGTCATTTGATTTCGAGCAGGTATTGTCTGGTAGGATGTAAAAATAAATTAGAAAACATATGTGAAGGGAATGCATTTGGTCTAGCTTATTTTGAGAGCTAAAGCGTTTTTGTTGGTTGCGTTTCTTTTTACTTGCGATATATATAGGAACTGTGTGACAACTTATGGATTCGTAAGAAAGAAAATCGAACTCGAGATTTTGAAAAAAAAACTTTACATTACGATGATAGGGAAGACGAATGACCGTCAGTCTGTCGGTCTGTTTGGCCACAGCCTAAACGGATGTGTCGATTTTCTTTAAACTTGATTTTCTAAACTTTAAACATTCCCCCACACTTTTTTTTCAATTTTTTCAAGACCAAAAATAAAGGTACCTGCTACCTATTTTTGAGCTAAAACGGAAAATCTAGTTTTTCTCAAAATTGGCTACCTATACACAGATTTTCAAAAATAAACTCATTAAAGTTTAAAAGGTTCCGTAAAAATGTTATTAATGGCACCTCCAAAAATACCATTTTTATGATTTTCGAAACTCTCGAAAACAGTTTGATTGATTTTGTTCAATTTTTTTTTATAAAGAATAACTGATTTATTAACTATGTAATATTATGCACCAAATTTTTCAAAAAAAAAATTTTTTTGAATTTTTATACAAGTGTTTGAATTTCTTTTTTTTAAATCTCAATATGTATTTCAAAAACGACTTGGTCGTTACATACAACTGTTTTCAAACCGTTAAGGAAAATATTTTTTGGCTCAAAAACGACTCCTACGGTTTTGATAAAGAAAAATTTCTGTGTATCGAAATTAGCAGGTACGTTTGAGCATTTAAAATTATTAAATTTAACATTTCACCATTATTAAAAGTTGGTATACCTCTCACAGAACGGTTTTTTTTTTTGATTTTTGATTAAAATGTTTATAAAAATTATTTTTGGATTTTTAAGAAAAATTTAAAAATAATTTTTTGAAAATTCGATATTTCAAAAATGTGTGCATGATTCGTTTTATTTCAATTTTTAACTCTACATTAATTATTATAACTTAAAATTGGCGCAAACAATTTTTTTCTCAAAAATATTTACATACATATTTATAATTAATTATTTTTAAAACGATTTTTTACTCTTTTTTCTTGTAAATTAAGATTTATTAAAGAAATCATATATGTTGCACATCGCATTGGGTTCAAAACAGTTTCAGAAGTATTTTAATTAATATATTTCTAGTTTCGTTGATTTAAACAATTTTCCCGTTTAAATTCAAAATATATAAATTTACGTGCATGCACAAGTGCACATGCGAAAAACGGTGCTATATTGTTCATTTCTGTATACTCACATGCAATTCATTTTTTTTTTTGTTGGCAAATGGATAAAATAAAGGCTCACATAACAAATTTATTTCAGACTTTATAGAAGTTCAGTGCGTGATTAAAGCAAGTTCGTGTGACCTGTCGTTCATTTTATTTCCAATATTAACGCACTTATTAGAATTATGTTTTCATGACAAATGATGTTCTCGTCTAGAGTTTAATGAATTATTGGTAAAAGGACCATGGGCAAATTTGTATGGACTTTGGGCCCAATTTCAATATTGATCAACTGTGACGAAACTTATGTCATATGAAAGCTTATTTAGAGAGAAAATAGTGTTTTGGGGCATTTTATAAAAAAAATTATTGAAAATGGAAAAAAAGTTATTTAAAAAACGGCAACACTTACCAAACACTTTTTTTTTTAATTTCCTTCAAAGGCAGAAATCTGTTCTTTTATTTTTTTATCAACTCATTTCTATTAATAGTTTTCGAAAAAAATGCTTTCAAACCCAAAAATGGTGAAGAACTAGTACTGATTTTTTCATAATTTTAATTCTACTTTATTTCATATCCAATTAAAGTGAATACTAAAAGCTTAGTTTTTAAAATCGTGAAAAAATCAATATTCATTTTTTTTACCATTCTTGAGTTTGAAAGTAATTTTTTTTCGAAAACAATTAATAGAAATAAGTTGATTTAAAAATGAAATATAAGAACAGACTTCTGGTTTTCAAAAAAGGTACAACACTTTTAAATATAGGTGTTGAAATTTTTTAAATATATTTGTTTCCATTTTAAATACTTTTTTTTATAAAATACACCAACATACCGATTTCGTGCTCGATTTCAATAAAGCTCCCATATATCTGGTTTTTCAATAAGAGTGCTACAAAAGTTTTTTTAAATAAAACAAAAACGGTTTTGGATATCAATGAAATTTTTTATTCCTATGAAAGTACGTTTGATGAAGAACTCGATTTTTGGCCACCACGGGCACGCTTGCAGAAGTCCAGACGCTGAACCCAATTTTCGACGGTTTTCAAGCATAAATTGGGCGATACTGCTGCAATTTCACGTTCGATATTCGTACGAAGTTCATCAATCGTCACTGGCTGGTTGGCATAGACCATAGACTTGACGTAGCTTCACAGGAAATAGTCTAACGGCGTCAAATCGCACGACCGAGGCGGCCAAGCGACTGGACCATTTCGTGAGATAACACGTTCTCCACACTTCGTTTCCAATAAATTGATTGTGACATTCACTGTGTGGCTTGTGGCGCCGCCGTCCTGTTGGAACCATATCCAATCATATCATCCAATTGGGGCCAAAAATATTCAGTTATCATTGAACGGTAGCGATCCCCATTCACAGTAACGTGCCGGTCTTGATCATCACGGAAGAAGTACGGCCCAATGACACCGCCGGCCCATAAACCACACCAAACCGTAATTTTTTCGGGATGCAATGATGACTCATGGAGTACGTGTGGATTACTGCCTGACCAATACCGCATTTTTTGTTTATTGACGAAGCCATTCAGCCAGAAATGAGCCTCATCGCTGAAGATGATTTTTCGATGAAAATCCGAATCATTTTCAAGTTGTTGCTCAGCCCAATTCACGAACATACGACGCTTCTGGTGCTCAAGCGGCTTCAGTTCTTGCGTCAATTTGATCTTGTAAGGATGTAGGCCAAGATCTTTTCGCAAAATTCGCCACAACGACGTCACAGAGATGCCCAACGCTTGAGAACGACGTGTGAGAGACACATTTGGGCTTTCTGCAACTGAAGCCTCAGCGGCAGCAATATTCTCGACAGTAGGGGCACTTCTTTGTCTCACTGGCACGGGAACATTTTGTACTGTGCCTGTGGATTCAAATTTTTCCACTAGACGCTCAATTGTTGATCTGCTAGGACGATTATGACGATCATAAATTGGACGTAGCGCCCTTAACGTCGAGGCCACTGACTCCGAATTTCGGTAGTAAATTTTAACAATTTCGACTCGTTGTTGGCTCGTATATCTTTCCATCATGAAATGGCAAACCTTACTGAAGAGAAATGTCAATAGAGCGGCAACAAATATGGCGTCGTTTGCTGTCCCTGTTGCTCTTCTTTTGTAGCGTCCCTGTTGAAAAACCCTTTAATTATGAATTAAAGTACTCTCCATAAGCTTTTCATATGACCTGAGTTTCGTGACTGTTGAGCAATATTGAAATTGGGCCCAAAATGCCCTTGATTTTCCTTAAATGAAAAAGTGCACACAAAATTGAACTGTTTTGTCAATCATCTTAGAAACTTCAAGGTCCAAGAGTCTAAAGATTGATGGTCTATAAAACAACCCAAAAGATTTCTTAAAAGATTCAACATTATGTAATATCTGAAACAGAAATAATTTCGCAACCCCATAGCAGTTCTAAATTTTGATTATATGATATCGAACTTACATAGATTCCAGCATACTCCAAAGTAAAAGATTAAATCAACATTTTCAAAGCAAAAATAAAATAGATAGTCATAAAATTTCGTAACAGTTTTTGTTAAATAACCTTTTGTATGGATTTAGGAACTCAACCTGTGATGCTCAATGAACAAATTATAAACAGAAACCATTATTCTGTAGAAAATTCCAAAGTAAAACCTGCTGAAAGATACGCTATGCTGAGTTAATTTCTTTCTCAAACTGATAAAAGACTTTTGTTCACATAATAGACACTAAAGTTAACGGTCTATGATCACATGAACTTACATTTTAGGTTACTTTTCAGTGCCGGACTTACCGATATAAACTTAACAAAACGGGAGAAGGTATATGTAGGTATACTGACTTGGGGCGGTCAGCATGCAATTCGTATAATTAAAAGCATCGTAATAAAAATATTGCCATAAGTAATGGGGGGCTTTCGATATCATTGTTCATGAACTCGGAATTTGTTTGAAGAAAATTCTGTTACGAAGGGATCTATATGGCACTTTGTGTTTGAGGATTCGAAGTACCACTCTATTACGAAAGATCCTGTGATAAGGCTGAATACCTTTCCAAATTTACTTATCCAATATTAAAAAGACAGAATAATGTATAGCAGAAATAATATATATGTAAATTTTAATTCATTTTACAATTTTTCTAGGATTTTTAGGAAGGTTAGGTTAGGTTAGGTTGTTGGGCTGACAATTAGTGTTGTTATTGTCACACTTAGATCAATGTAGATCCATTGTGCTACCCATGAGTGTAATCACTCTATTGTGATAAAAACCTATGTGTTCTTTAATCAGTCAAGCCATTTTGAGGCATTGACGAAGTTCAATATTTTAATTTCCGAAATATTTGATAGATCTTCTAGATTATCAAAGATGTAACTACCAAGAAATTTCCTTCTTTGGTGGCAGAGTGCAGGGAAATGACAGAGAAAGTGCGATGTGTCTTCATCACCACATCCCCTACATATGTTATCTGTACTAAGTTTCATTTTAAATTTATGATATTTTAGTAAATTATGGCCGGTGATTATGCTAGTAAGAGAGCGAAGGGACTTCTTACTAAGTTGCATAATTTTTTCTGTTCTCTGCTTATTAAGCAAGGCCATATTTTCCTATTAGTATCACAGGTGTCAAGTAGATTCCACCTTTTCCACTAGCGTCAAGCGCTGATCCCTGTCTTGCCAACTCATCGGCATTTTCGTTACCCGGTATCCCGCTGTGTCCCGAGACCGAGCAGAGTCTAATATTGTGCTGCGCGCCAAGAACGTTAAGCTCTTCGCGGCAGCAAGAAACAAGCTTCGATTTAATCACATTGGCAGAAATCGCTTTTATTGCCGCTTGGCTATCAATGTAAAAGGTGATATCAGCCCGTGGTATCGCCATCATTGATACCTGTCTAGCAGCTGTTGTCACTGCCAGGACCTCCGCTTGGAAGACACTACTATAATCTGGGAGCCTAAGTGAGCTGTTTAGCTCAAGAGGTTCTGAGAAAAAGCCTGCACCAACACCAGTGTCCATTTTGGAGCCATGGAAAGGCAATTTTAAATGGTTTATAAAAGTCAAATTCAGGTGTTTTATAGTCTGTAATGATACTATCACTCGAATATTTGTGAAGAATCTGAGCATGTTCTTTTGTGCTGTTTTTCCAGGAATTAGTCTGGCTTAGCCGTAGGGCGCTATATGCTGCGGATTCTTGTACGAAAAGATCTAGGGGTTTCAGGTTGAGTATCGCCTCCAACCCTGCAGTTGGAGTGGATTTCATGGTCCCTGTAATCCCAATGCACGCAAGTCTCTGTACTTTTGTCAGAGTTTTAAGGTTTGTGCTTTTTTCAATTGCATTCCACCAGACCAAATTACCATAAGTTAGTATTGGTCTAATTATTAGCAAATACATCCACCTGATAACTTTTGGACTCGGTCCCCAGGATTTCCCAAAGATTCTGTTACAAGAATGGAATGCAATCATTCCTTATTTGGCTCGTTCCTTAGTGTTAAGACTCCAGCTTAGTTTCCTATCTAGAATCACACCAAGATACTTTGCCTTATCTGAAATCTTCAGAGGTGTGCCTTCAATTGAAGGAATTCTGAAGCTTGGTATTTTCGTTTTATTTGTAAAAAGGACTAGTTCTGTTTTTGACGGGTTTACTATCAGGCCACATTTCTTAGTCCATCGTTTAACCTTAGAAAGGGCATATTCGATCTGTTCGGTGATAGTGGATAAGAATTTTACTGTCGCTAATAACGCAAGGTCGTCAGTGTAGGCTACTACCCTTACTCCACAGTTTTTCAGATCGAGTAGGATTGTGTTCATAACTAGCACCCAAAGGAGTGGGGACAGGACCCCCCCTAGTGGGGTTCCTCTGGATGTGGTTACTCTCATTTGTATACCTGCTAGTTCCGAGTTAATTTGCCCGTTTTTTAACATGCAGGATTTTTAGGAAAGTTTCTGCGATTAATTTATTATAAAGATGTTATGAGTTTTTTTTTTGTTTTGCGATAGAGTCTATAATCTGACTCGACAATAATAAAAACACACACTTGACTAATATAAAGCTTCAAACAATGAACTTTTGTGGTTTTGTTTATTTTTATTTTTAATCTTGTTGTTAAAAATGTGACACTCATGTCATTTGTCATAGTTTTATTTAGAACTCGAGTTTCTTGATCAATCATCACGTGGATGGTTACTCATAAATAATTCGTGTCTCTATATAGGTGCATATGTACACAATGTGTTCACATCCATATTACAAATGTTGATTCATAGTAAAATCATTGACAATAACAAGCAAGGTTAATTAATGAATGAAATGATTCATAAAGAATTCCTATAACAAAAAAAAAAAAAAACAATAATTTCAACTGTAAAAGTAAAAGAAAAATATACTTCAATTTCTTCCATCCTCTTATAAATTTCTGATTGAAATTTACCGCAAGAGCACATGAATGCAATAACAAAAAATCTATTCTGATGCGTGCCGTAAAATGATTTCCATTATTCATTCGATGAATAATGTCATGAGTCAGTCGGACAATAACCAAACGAAATAAAAAAATCACCGGTAACTCAAGTTATTGTGGGTCAACTCTCAAATGTAAGTTCCTATATAAATTATAAATAGAAGTATGCGGCTTTGTCACTTTGGTCACAATCACAAACAAAATGTCTTAAATTCTCCACAAATAATTAAAATGAGAAATAATAGACCCCCACGAGCATCAAATAGGCAATCGTATACTGAATTGCCGAACCTTTGTTTTGTATACCTACCTTACCTAGCCACTTACAATTTATGGGCATACACGACTAGAATAAAAGTTTCTTGACCCACTCTTGGACGTGACCGAAGAATTGGGTCAAGAAAACTAACGTTTTTTTTCACGTTAGTTTTAGTATGTAAGTAACGTACGTGTTAAGAGATTTTAATTATTTCTTTTTTCTTTTCACACGAATCCGAATGGGTGTTTATGTTTATTATGTAAATGTTTTACTGTAGTTGAGATAACTAATTATGTAGTTAGCATATTTCTTTTTAAACAAATGCTTTTGCCATTACATTATCATTATCAAAAATTAAATTTTTCAAGTTCGGATTTCGAACGATTGAAGGTGTAAACGAACTCTTGTCTCTTGTGAAGTAGTAATTTTGGTAAAATAAAATTCAGCTGATTCTTAATAATTTGTATACGTAGAGTAAATTCACAAACGTCAATTTTCTGTGTAGCAATTCGGCATCACTGCTTTTTTGCGATGCTGATGCTTAAACAGCTGTTGCCGATGGATCGGTTATCCGTTTTACGTTGAAAAACATTTTATGGCTTTTAATTATCAATAATGATATAAATATTATTAAAAACTTTAAACTTAAAACCAGGGATATAGATTCTGGCCCTAGACCTGGGAAATAAGTTCTGGCCTTAGGTCTGAAACTGTGACGGAGATTCTGAATCTGGGACAAAGCTTCTGGAGGTGGATCTGGAACCGGGACAAGAGTTGTGGAGGTGATTCTGGAACTTGGACAAAGGACAAATTTTTTTGTTTTTTGAAACAACGTTTTTACAAATTTCAAAAAAAAAGTTCTGGAAGTGGGTCTGGAACTTGGACAAAGGAAAAATTTTTTTTTGGAAATAAAATAGTTTTCATAAACTTTGTTTTACAAATAAAAAAAATGCTTTTTTAACTACCCTTTTCAATTTTCTAAACCGCTTAAGTATAACTCCGTTTAGTCGGGAGACAGGCGTTTATGTCAACAGTTTTCTTTCGCAATAGTACTTCGGGTGTCCCGCTGCGCGGGTTCTAAGGATTTTTACTACCTTTTTTCGGGTATGTTCAATCGCTTCAACTTAATTACTTTCAACTTAAATTTAACTTTTTTTTACCCTTTTTTAAATTTTTTTTTCAAAAATCTCATTTTTTTTTGTCGAAAAAAAAGTTTCGGAAAAAATGTTTTTTTTTAATTTTTCGAAAAAAAAGTTGAAAAAGTTCATTTTTTTAAAAATGTTTTTTTTTTTCAAAAAAAATCCATTCTGTCCAAGTCAAGAAATCCACACAAATATTATATTCGAAATCACCAACATTCTTGCAATTGTATTATGTATTTTATTCGAAATCACCATCAAAATTCTTCCAATCGTATTTTTTTTAAAAAGTATTGAAAATCCTGCAGCGTACTTTATTTCGATATTTTGTTGTATTTGTAATCTGCAGGATTTCGTGCTGCGGGACTATGTGCTGCGGCATTTCGTAACGATCACATCGACAACTTATCAAGACATTTCTCGATGCTTCTTTGCTTAAAGTTTGCGCAGTTTGTTGAAACTTTGCAAAAATGAACATTTGGCGTCTAAAGTTATGCTAAATGTTTGGGTTTGTGAACGTTTGGCTTTAAAGTTTGGCCATCTTTATTGCAGTGATGCGTTTGTGAATTTACACGTATACTTGCGTGAGATGGGGTGTTTTAGTTCTCCCATTTAGTTGGGGGGGGGGTGCTGTTTCCTAAAGTATTGATTTAAAATCAAAACAAAATATTAAAAACAATGGCAACACTTACAATTTCTACACATTAAAATAATTTTCAATTTTCTCAAAAACAAGAAGACTTTTTAGCATCTGGTTTTAAGATTTGACTAAAAATATATAAGACCTTCTTTGGACATCCTCCGTTATGTTTTGTTAGATCTGTCACTGTCACCAAAATGTGACAGTACGTGCCACAAAAACAGTGTAGGTTGCCTTTTAGTGAATAAAACTTCCAAAAAATTGCTTTTCAGTGGCACCTCCGAAAAAACCATTTCTTTCGAAAACGATTCAATAGATTTTGATCAGATTTTGTATTTTCAAAAAAATATTTTTTTGACTTAATATAATACTAAATATTTTTTGAAAACGACTTATGCTGGATTTACACAACTTACAAATTGGCAGTATTCTGGCATTTAACTGTCAAAAACATTACAAAACAATGGAAAAATTCATGCTTTTGGCAGTAAAGTGTCAGAAAGATGAAAATTAATCGGTCTTGTAAACCAAACTGTGTTTCAACATTATAAAATTGACATTTTAAGCAAATATTGATCTTATAGCCAAAAGTAACGTTACCTACCATAGAACTGTTAAAAATTTTGTTTGCCAAAGATTTTTATTATTGGGTATGGTTTACTAGTTCTAATACTAGTTTTAGTGTACTTGTTCTTGCATAGAATAACCTATATCTATTTTGTAGTTTAATTCCCCCTAACTTTGTCTGATGTAGTCGAGTACTTCTAGAGGCCACTTTGTTCACTGCTAGTCCAGGATCATCGCTAATCATCGAATGTTAACCAACATTTTTTTCAAGGAATTCATAATTTTAGTTGTTAATAATGGAAATCACTGTAATCAGCCGATTTTGGTTGATTAGGCAATTTAATCAGGGTTAACTGAACAGATGCTGTTGGTGTTTTATCCACCGAGTTTTTGAAGTCTTCATGTATGCATAATCCACCGAATAACTCCTTCTTCAGCTATGCAACTGTGCATTAATTTACTTCTACAGTTGGCATCACTGAAAAACTGGCACTTAATTTATTGAAGACCTGGCCTGCGTATTATTTTCAATTTCACGGTAAAAATAGCATAGTAAAAATTGTAGAATATTCAATTGACTACAAAAATGTACCTCTTTTCTAACATGGCGGCCAAATGGTGGTGTCTTTCAGCCCCGAAAAATAGAAGTGCTGGCACATAAAATGTTTGTCCTGTCCAAAATGCCAGGTCAATGTAACATAGCAAAGGACTAAGACTATAAAAACACGCGGGAGCAAACCGTTCTAGACGAGCTCAAACAAAAATTTAAATTTCTTCTCTTGAAAATCACATAAAAATGTTATGTTGCAAGTTTGATGTTTGAAGCAAATCGGTTCAGCGGCTTCGAATTTACGTTGAGGTACAGACTTATATATAGAAATATACATCGGAAGTAAAAATATAGAATCAAATAATAAATTAAGCCCATCACCAGATGGTCAATGTTATAGTCCCACCACAAAAGGGGATATTATTATCCAACCTCTGCTCCACCACCGATCGATTTTACAGGGTGGGCCGAATTAGACCTATATAATATATGTAAATGTAAACAGCTCTGAAGAACTCTAAACGTTATTCTGGATCACCATCAGGATTGAGCTTTTGGACTAACTGGAATTAAGTAAGGGTACAGGCGCAGATCTTTCTTCAAATTCGTGCCATAACCATCTGTGTTGAACGTTCTCGTGTCGATGTTTCAGGAACATTTGCAAAACTTTCACAAAAGACCTGAATCTTTTTCGGCCGGCCGTCTATAACTAGGTTTGTCCGTACTTCTCACATCTTTTATACGTTCCCATATCGCTCAAATTTAGTCACAACAGGGCGAATGGTCGCAGCTGTTGGAACATTTTGAACACCATAAAATGTGCAAATTTGAATAAATTACTGACCGGCCATTTTGTTCGCTGTGCGGTCGTGTAGTATTCTATTATTAAATCTCTCAATCTTTATGTCTAAAACATAATAAAAAATAATTCGAAAATATCTATAAACAAATAATTATTTATTTTCATATAGAAATAGAACTTTTGGCCCACCCTGTATTTGGACTAAAAACGCATTTAATTTCCGATCAAAATCACTTCAAAAGCACTTCACCGAGTACAGATTGTGTTTCTAGTCTATTTTTTTTTTGCTTCTTCTCCTTAATGAATGCATCCGCGTCTGCAATTAAACTCACCACAAAGTGGTAATCAAAATGCAGTTCAAAAGTGCCACAATTATGATTTTGTACTACTTTTAGTATTGTCGGATACAAAAATTAAAATAAAAAAAATAAAACACAAACGACTTTTTGTTGCAAGGTGACTCAAAATTGCGTTGGTTTGGTCGTGTCGTATAGAGACGTCGACGTTTTGGGAGTACAAACTACGAACGAATTCAACCAACCAACCAACTAACCAACATAGATACATTATATATAGGTATAAACGCAGTTGGGATCGAATTTAATTAGCCAACAATAGACCAGAAGCAAAATGGCTAAAACTACAGCTTTTGCCAAATGCATCCTCTGAGACTATAATTTTCGTCATTGACGTTGGCGGTGGCAATTGGAGCATTGTGCTTCTCTTTCTATATAAATGTTGGCTTCTATTATGTTGCACCATCAGAGCTAACCAGCAGTAGTTAGAATCTAGATACACAATGGCTCCGAGACCGACTTGTGAAATGAGATTTCAACTCTCGATGAGATTCCGTTCCGTGAGCTGGTAAAGGAGGAAACAACTCGTCTGTAGTCGTCTGCGTCGTAGTCGTTCTCGTTGCGTTGGTCACATTACATTATATATGAATCTTGTGGAGCTCGATGTGTGTTTCCATATGAATGAGCGGAAAACAAAAGCACACAAGCGGAAAATGGTTTCATTATGTGTTTTCTGTTTTGTATAGCCAGCTAAGCTACCTATAGCTAAGGTAGAAGAAGTTTTCACCTTTCCCAATGTTTGTGGCAGAAGCTGAAGCATCACAGAAGCAGCATCACTAGCATCAGCAAGTGGAAACTCCACAACTATGATGGCAAATTGTGTTAGAGTCATTGAAACTACTTGAGCTTGAAGGAATATTGCGGTGTGATGATGGTTGTGTAAAATCATCATAGCTGGCTTTCAGTAGGTATTAACTTTTGTGAACATTAAAAAGTTAAACTCTGGAAAATAATTTAGAAAAAAAAATAAATTGTAGGTAATCTAATAAAAAATTATATTTTTTATAATTTGTTTTGTTTTCCTTTCGCTTTTTCTTTATTCAATTTAAATTTTCACATGCCCTGGCGGCGCGGCGCGGCGTGGCCGGCGGGGTGCGGCGATGAGGAAATATTATCTAAACTTTTATTTTTTTTGTTTGTATATTGTTCGTGTAGCGAGAGGTGAATTGGATAAAATGAGTTCACTCTGCCTGTCAATTAGTTTCAAAAGTCACCATGGCCGCATCACTATGGAATAAATAGTGGTACGAGTACGATAGCAAAGGCGGTGGAAATTGATAACGGTTTTTTTTAGAGGGTTAAGAAACAAGCATTTCTTACTACGTAAGAGGGGGGTTTATCTCCTCCCGTTGAGGTAGGGGGACAATTTTCTAAAAAAAAATAGGTACTTAAAATGCAAAAAAAAAAAATAAAAATGCCAGCATATATGTATGAACAATACATTTTTGTAAGTGTTTTGAAAGCCAGAAGTCCATTCTATTATAAGTTGTTAACTTACGGATTTATAAATCAAGTTATTTCTATCAATTTATTTGGAAAAATTACTTTTAAATTCAAAATTTATAAAAAAAAGTGAAAGTAATTAGTTTTAACTGATTTTTGTCAAAATTGTGAAACTAAGTACTTAAATATTAATTTTGTATCGAAAACTGAAAACCAAATGGATTTATCTTCTCTAGTTTTCCAGAAAATTCAAAATAACGCGAAACTACTTTTGAAAATGGTGTTTTCTTTTAGACGTGTGGTTTTCAAGAAGAAATCAAACGCATATAATTTAATATTATGGCCAAGAATTTACCTTTATCTTAATGATATGGGTTTGTCATTATGTTTGAAAATGATTTCGGGCAAGTTGCCGCCGCGGCTGGCTCGAATAAATTCCAGCCGAGAGGCCCAATTTTCGACCACTTTTTGCAGCAATTGGGGCCGTATGTCAGCAATAACGCGCCGAATATTCTCTTCCAATGCGTCAATCGTCTCGGGCTTATCTGCGTAGACAAACGACTTCACATAACCCTACAAAAAACAGTCCAGCGTTGTTAAATTGCACGGTATTGGAGGCCACGCCACAGGCCCACGACACGAGATAATGCGCTCACCAAAGCTTTCCTTCAATAAATTGATTGTTTCGTTGGGTGTATGTCATGTAGCGCCGTCTTGTTGGAACCAAAGGTCGTCCACATCAACATTCTCTAATTCAGGCACGAAAAAATCATTAATCATGGCTCTATAGCGTTCCCCAATGATTTTAACATTAAGGCCGGCTTCATTTTTGAAAAAATATGAATCAATGATTAATTCTGACCATAGAGCTCACCAAACAGCGACTTTTTGAGGGTTAAACGGTCTCTCAAAAATGGCCTGTAGATTATCTACACTCTAAACTTGGTAGTTTTGCTTATTGACGTAGCCCTTCAACCAAAAATGAGCTTCATCGCTTAAAAATATTTTCTTGTAAAAATCAGGGTCAACAACGATCTCGTTTCGATCCCATTTTGCACAATTTGCATTCGTTGTTCAGGCGTCAGTCTATTTATTATGAAATGGCAAACCAAACTGAGCATAAACCAAGTGACAGCTGTCAAAAAGACCAACTCCGAAAAAGGTATTGCCAGATTGAAAACCACACTCCTAAAAAAAAACACCCGATATAACTTCTCGAATAAACCAAAAAATCAATATCTAATAAGAAAGTAGATTTCATAATTTTCATTTTTCTCGAAAACTAATAGACATAGAACAATCTGGTTTTCAATATTTTATTAAAAATTATTGGAAGCAGTGAATAAAAATAAAAAATTCAGGACCTGATTTCAAATGTTCGAAAAAAATCGGTATACACACTTTTTTTAATTTTATTTCTTTTAATTTTGAGTTTGGAAGTAATTTTTTCGATAACTATTTAAAGAAATAACTTGATTTATTGCTAGCTATCTTTCAAAAAAGAATTAGGGCTTGTTTCACAATGTCACAATTAACAACTAAAGTTCTAAGGAAGCAACGTAGAACTTATTATTCAGTTATAAACTCCTTTTACGTTTCATAATATCTGAATAGTCAAACTTATAATTAAAGTTCTAAATATTTTAATGGCCAGATAAAGTTTCGATTATTAAATTTCCATGACAACAAAAATATTAACTAGTGTTTTTTAATTGTCCTTTCCGCCTAAACAGGGTGAGAAAGAGCCCCCCCTTCCATATTAAAAAAAAAATTGTATTTAACCCTTCTACAAGAGTCAGTTTTTATTTTCAGCTGTCAAAGTTATCCTACTCTACCCTAAATAGAGGCCAGTATTATATATTAACAGCTAAGCCCATTTTCACCGCCTCCGTGTCAATACTTGCAATTGCACCGGTAAGAGCTCACTTCGTTCTTCCGATAGTGCATTTTTAAGACAACATTTTTGAAAACAAGAATTTTAAAAGTCGTATTTTGAAGAAAAAAAATCTGACCCTTCCTTGTTTTTTTTTTTTTTTCTTAATGCAAAATTGAAAATCAAAACTTAACTAACAATAATTAACAGCAATTGAACTATTAAATCAAAGTAAGCGTGAACCGAACATCAGAGGAAAGTTCAATAATAATAAATTATGACAAGCTTATTGTATTTATTTCAAAGGCTCTCATTATACACATACATACAACATATTTGAAGAATTTATTACCATAAATGTACATGTATATCATTATATAAAATGATATAGAGAAGCTTAACCCATCAGAATAATTAGTTAAAATAAACGATCCCAGTTTTTTACCTTCTCTTTTGATGCATTTTTCTATTAGGTATGAACTTTGTAAACCTCTAGATTGCGATGCAGTTGACCCAGTTAAAAACTTTCCAAATTTATCCAAACCAAAAAAAAATATAAATTCAAACAACTATGTAAACATGGTATTATAGAATATTTGACTCAACTTGGAATTGCCTTTGTTTTTCAAGAAATATGTAGATATTTTTCATTTTTTGTACCTGTATGTAAATTTACTTAACACCAATCTGTGTGTAGTGAAAATGTATACACAAATGTCTTTTAAAACGAAAGAAAGTTTGTAACAGGTTTTGAACAAATACAAAATATATGAATTATATGTGCCTACATAAATTCCATAGAGCGTGAAGGTTGGGTCGAGACAGGAAAAAAATCGTATGGAAGGGGGGTCTATTCCCCCCGTTTAGCCGGGAATAGATGCAAAGCACAGCTTGCGTTTGCACCATAGCGTTGGTTTGCATCTTTTACCACTTGATTTTAATATGTAATATTTACATATCTTGCGATAAGACTAAATGAATCAAATTGTTAGTTTTCCAAAATTAATACTTATTAAAAATTTGATTCCCACTGATATGTTCTTGACACCCATCACTGATTATTGCACTCATGCTCTAGGCCTTACTCAGGATTTGTAGGTTAGTAAAACTTCCATCCAGAAACGATTGGATGGATAACGTCGTCCGTGCGTCGTCGTGACGAGAGACTTGGACACAACTTTGCTGAAGGCTCGAAGATGGATTGGTGTTGGCTCTTCTGAGTCTTAAAATATCTCTTAAGATCTAACTTTTCTAGCTTTTTTCAAGCTGAATTACTGGGCAGTAAGGTTAACATGCAAAATAATCAAACAAGACCCAAACCGAAATACGGATATATTCTGGACAGATATTCAGGCAGCTTGCAATTCGCTCACTAATTTCAACAGATCAATCTCTAAGTTGGTCCGGCAACGCCACGCGCGCCACCGGCCGGCCGCCGTGATTTACTCACAAGCCTATATGAATTTTAATTTTATCTTGGTTTCAGGTCACTGTTGCATTTAGAGAAATCAATGGGCTGACGACCTGGCTAGGCAAGGGTCAGTAATGGACTTTTGACCCACTTGGATGAGTAATAAGTCCACAAAAGGTAATTCCTACTACGGTAGAGTGTAGATAGTTTCAGGTGCGGACAGTAATTCTTTTGTTTGAGTGTCCTATAATCCGTCTCAATCAAACATTACTTGCATCCGTTAAATTCAAACCAAAGACGATGTCTAGTTTCATAGGCAGTTAGTGACTTCCATTGGAGACTTCATGTAATGCAGAAAAAAACAGACGAAAACCAAGTGACATGTCAAATTCAAACATGTAACTGAACATTTCTATTCATTTCTATGCTGGCCAATAAATTACACATAGCTTGGACAATAGCAGCAGAGTTTGGAGCTTTAGCGATGGTCCGCTAAATCACTTATCTGAAGTTATTTTTTATCCACCACAGTATCATAACGGAAAAGTCTATATAATTGAGTCATCGAGCTAGTCTCCTCGTGCTGTCATTTCTACCAACCCAATACCGATTGAAAAAGCGAAAAAGTAAAGGGCCCAGAATTGATGCTTGTGGTACTTCTGCTTCTTCATGTTGTAAAAAAAATTATAACAAAAGATATTTTTTTTCCAAAAAAAATTCCCAATTTTTGGCATTAAATTATAAAATTCAGGGTGTCATGGCCTTTTTTTTTAATTAAAGGAGACAGAATAGTAAAGTGAAAGTTTGTTTTTATGTGATAACACACTGCAATGGACTAAGCATCAGGCATCACTAAAAAAAGGAGTCTGAAGATCAGTCTGGCAGTCGTGAAATATATATAACTCCAGTCTATAATAGCTTGTTGATAGCTCACTCAAGTTGTTATTGTTTCATACAAAACCTTCTAGAATGGTTATTAAATACATTTTTCAAGTCAACAATTAATGTTACCTTAACTTAAGTCATAACTAGTAGGTACATACAGGGTGTTTTTTTAGACGTGTGGTTTTCAATCTGGCAATACTTTTTTCGGAATTGGTCTTTTTGACAGCTGTTACTTGATTTATGCTCAATTTAGTTTTCCATTTCATAACAAATAGATTTACTCCTGAACAACGTTTGCAAATGGTGCAAATTTATTACCATCATAATGGTTCGGTTCGTGCAACGAATCACAAGAAAATTTTGTACAGCGATGAAGCTCATTTCTGGTTGAATGGGCACGTTAATAAGCAAAATTGACGTATTTGGAGTGATCATAATCCACAAGCTATTGTTGAGACGCCATTACATACTCAAAAATCACTGGTTTGTGTGCTCAATGGGCAGAGGCAATCATTGGTCCATATGTCTTCAAAAATGAAGCCGGCCATAATGTTACGTGAACGCTATAAAGCCACAATTATTGACTTTTTCGTGCCTGAATTGGAAGATGTTGATGTGGACGAGCTTTGGTTCCAGCAAGACGGTGCTACATGACATGCAGCCAACGAAACAATCAATTTATTGAAGGAAACTTTTGGTGAGTGCATTATCTCGCGTCGTGGGCCTGTTGCGTGGCCTCCAAGATCGTGCGATTTAACACCGCTGGACTAATTTTTGTGAGGTTATGTGAAGTCGCTTGTTTACGCAGATAAGCCCGAGACGATTGACGCCTTGGAAGAGAATATTCGGCGCGTTATTGCTGACATAAGGCAGTAATTGCAGCAAAAAGTGGTCAAAAATCGGGCCTCTCGGCTGGAATTTATTCGAGCCAGCCGGGGTGGCCACATTCCCGAAATCATTTTTAAAACATAATGGCAAACCTTTATCTTTAAAATAAAGCTAAAGTCTTGGACATAAAATTATATGCGTTTCATTTCTTCTTGAAAACTAAACGTCTAAAAAAAAAAAACACCCTTTTTATAGCTTATTTGTTTAATTCTTAACTCTGATGGATATCGTGATAAAAGACTGTGTTGGCTGAAATAACTAACAAGGTATTTATATTTTTAGGAAGATCGAAGTGGCTTCGACTGTCATATCTATACACAGATGTCAAAGTCATAAAATATTCAAATATTTACATTTTATCATTTCCAACCCTACTTCACAGACTATATCTATGATTTATCATTGCATAATTAAATCCCGATTCTGACTGCGTTTGAATTTCTTTCAGTTTGAATTTTGATAAATATTCATTTGCATTTTTTTTTTAACTTTACTCTATACAAAAAAAAATCAATTTCCCACAGAAATTTATTCCATCCTAAAGTCATTCCAGCGTATCTATCTATCTATCTGTGAGTAGGTACATATTATGCCTATCTATCATTCTATTTTATAACCGCAATAATCAAAACAAAAGCAAAAATATTCAAATTTAAAGAACAATGCCTCCAACAACTTGTATCTACTATGTACCTTACCTACATTCTACATAATGTATAATGAACATTGAATATGAACATAGATATAGAATCCACTTGTTTTTGAATACCATCATCCTCTTTTATACCCTCTAGGTAAGGTATACCTCCAACACTCGAGTGATTGAGGGTTCAGGCTTACAAGTGTTGTTCGTATATATGTACATACATATATACTATAGAGAATCAACGTTGCAACATAAAATAATGGTGATGGTGCCCATAGGTTAACGACCCGCTGTGAACTTGGCATGTAATTTCAATCTGTGGATATAGTTTTTTTGTTTGTTTCATTTAATTTTAGATACATTTTGAACCCGCATAGATACATTTACTCTAAAAGATAGATTTTATAACTTTTTTTTATTTGACTCTTCTACACGCTTTAGAAAATTTCAATTTTGACCCCCTCACTGTGAAATAAAAAAAAGTAAATAAAAATTAATAAAATTAGGTGACCGGAACCGTAAAAATCAATTTTATTATGGATCGGTGTTTTTTTTGTTGTTTTTTTTTTGTTGTATTCAATTTATTTATGAGCAATAAATTTATGTAGATTCAAATTCATGATAGGTACCTATAGAATTTATTGCATATGGCAGGCAAAGGCATCCCCCACCAACACAACACAACACACAATTACTAGAGTATAAAACTATTGAAACTTCGTTGTGCCAGTGCATGTGAATTGCATATAAGGTGTACGCAGTGTACCACTTTTTTTTATGCATGGATGAGTCGACGACGACGCTTCAGACGCTTGATAACGTAACATACATTTTTCCTATTGTAAAACCACGCTTGCAATATTCTGTTTCCGATAAAAATAATAATAAATACATTTCACAGGAAAAGGCCAACACGAACAACAACGATCTATTTGATTTGAAGTGTGTTTTGAAATTATGAGTGTCGTTTCGTCGCGTCGTAGACAACTGCAACATGATGTGTGTCATCGACAATTTAGTGATGAAAATTGGCTTCAATTATTATAAATAGCGTTGCCATATAATTTGTTCGTAAGTATGTATGTAGGTGTTTTGGGGCGGCTTGACCATGTAAGGAAACTTTCGATATGCAGATTTGCACTCGCTGTTACAAGCCATTGGACCTGTAAAGTGCTAAAGGTGGATTTGTAGAGCATATTACCGCTTCAAAAAACTAGTTCATAACACCAACTTCTATATACTACCCATATGTACATACAATATAAGTATTTTATATGTGCCAACAAAAACAATAAAAATATAGTTCACTTTTGTATTTAACGGAGATTTATGTAAGGTGGCTAAGCGCATTCAACATGTAAGGTTAGTTTATTAAAGAGAAATTGCTAAAAACAATTTATATCGCTATTGATTTTTTATAAAGAAAAAAAATATCATGACCCTAAATTTAGCCAGACATTTATTTGAATATCATACTTTCTACAGACACCGCAAAGTTCTAAAAATATTGCAACTTAGGAGAAGAAAATTACGGTACAAAAAAAAATACCCTTTACCATTTCTCAAAAAGATATTTTGCCCAGACCAATCAGACCAAAAAATATGTCAATTTTCACAAAATTCCGACAAAGCTGAATTTTGATGAACAGCTTTGTTGGTGTGTCTTAAGCAATTTTTAAAAAAGTGCTTTAAATTAAGACGAAACACATACAGCCCCATCGGCGGGAAGGAAATGATTGTTCCATAATACGTATAGATTTCGATAAAAATATAACTAAGACAATACGAATCTCTTTAGAATTTAAAAAAAAACAAGTAGGTACCTATACTGGTAAAGATTTGCTTTGGAAAAACATTAGTTTCAAATAAATAATTTGAAGCAAATTAAGTGAAACATTCACGTGAATCGAAAGTTTCGATCGAATCGGATACCAGAATAGGGCTGATATCTTATGACGGTGATTGGGAAAGGGGTAAAAGAGTAGGAATTTTCTCAAATCTAATGCTCTCAAGAAACAAAATAGTTAAAATCTTTTCTTTAGAATTATACATAGCTATTTTTTTGTATTGAGCATTACCTAATTAAAAAAACGATAGTTTTGGAGCAATTTACAAATAACGTTATTCCGAGAGCCCTGGTCTAAATTAAGGGATAGCTATTTAGGAAATTCCTAACACTAATAAATAAATATCGCCACTTTAATTCAGCTATGTCGACATTTCTGAAGCCTTATTGACCTGGTTTTATACAGGAATCACTAGAAATAAATGAACATTTTCAATAAACGTCAAAATCTTATTGTGTATTATTTTCAGAAAAAAAAAAACTTAAAATGAAGTTTTTTTGCAAATTTGTTCAAATATTGCGCAGGTACCTCTTTAAATCAAGATCGGAAGAATCGTTTTCGACAATATTTTAAGTTCAAAAGCTATTTCGTAATGCAGGTGCAACAATACCTAGCCCCAAAAGGTGACCAAGAATTGCTCACGAATCAATGAACAATTACATAAATAAATTGACAACTGGAAATGAACAAAACAGACGAACAGTAATTAGTTTAAGTGTTTTTAAGGAATGCAATCTTTTGGGAATATACATATGTACATACATTCTTTAATGACTTAACAAACAAAATATTAGAGTTTAACTTTCCTTTGCGACTTCGACTTAAAATTCAAATTCTTTTCAAATCGAAAAGATTTTAATAATTTATGTATTCCCATTCATTTAACAGCAATCAATTGAATGCAATCTTTTGGAAAGTCATGCGATCTTTGCATTGCTTTTGCCATATATGACCATATGCAAAAGAAATAAACGAATAAAAAGAATGTCAAGAATATAAAAGCATTCAAGGAATGAAAGAGAATTCAAATAATGCAAAAGAATGAAAAAAGCAAAAAATACTTTTAAAATGTAATGGAGGACAACAAATAATTGCAATCTTTTTTATGTCAAATGAATGGTGAATGCATAATTTGAAGTTGAAGTCTCAAAGGAAAGTAAATGAATGTAATCTTTTAATTGGATTCAGTAATGAATAGCTTTTAATTTCTATACATTCCCAAAAGATTGCATTCTATTACAACCCTGAGAATGTTTTACTGTTTTAGTTTAGTCCATAAAACATTTAAAATTTTGTAAAATCAAAAATTCAATTAAATTTTAAAAGTCGTATTCGGAAGTTAATATTTTTCAAAAACTATTCATGAAAATAACTTAATTTAAAAACAAAATTATAAACTGAAGTTTTGGATTAAGCACTAACTCGTTGCCTATTTTTCGTCAATTATTGTAAAGAAAATTGCAAACAGAGCCCCCATACTAGTGACGTAAATACAGGGTAGGGGGAAAAGGGGGCAAAGGGGGTAAATCAACTTGTTTGAGTAAATACTTTTTTTGAAATTAATTTTATTTTAAAACTGATTTTTTTTCTTCAAAATTTCACTATATATTAAGTACTAGTTCCACTGTTTTTATTATTTAATGCTCTTATCAATTCAAAGTCAAATACTGAAAACTACATAGATGCCCCAAGATCTTTTCGTTTTCGAGAAAATCGCAAAGAACACGAATGTGGAACTAAAAGTTAAGACAGTGCAATTGATGCAATGGGAAATTGCGATAAAGATATGTTTCCAAATGTGTTTACTGTTTAGGCTTCTACAGTTTATGGTTACACTGCAAGCAAACGGTCGTTTTCTACTTTGAAGCGCATAACATATTAAAGAAATACCATAAGCCCGTTATACTAACACTTTATACAGCTAATTTATTTAAAAAAAAAAGTTTATTAGAAACATTTTTTTACAGAAACGCTTGACAGCTTTCAATTTCAACCAAATTTGAACGAAATTACGTGAAAACTTAACGAAATGTTCGCGTTTCTTTAAAATGCTTTAAAAAGCTTCTGTATATGGATATGCCAAATTTCTATATACCTTTGAGAAACAGACACAAAAAAAAAAAAACAAGCTGTCAAACTACTTTAACGTAGGTATTATGTACAATATAGGAAAAGCTTTAACTCATCATCTTTATCATTTTTCCTTAAAATATTATTTGTTATATTGGGACTGCATGAAATCAGAAATTGAAATCCAGTATTTTCAAAAACAGCTCGATATCGATATTATAATTTAAATAAGACAAAAATAACTTCATTTTTATGCGCAAAAACATACTGACCTAGTGTTCCAGTCTCAATCAAACCCAAAATAACAAACTTTTTCAGCAATAATTCTAAAGATAACCAATGATTACCTGTATAATACCACCAATTATATATATTATAAATAACCACTGAAGCTATTCGCTATGTTATACAAAAAAAACCCATTTTTGATGACTTCAATTCTATTTGAATCGTAAAAAAATGTTTCTCCAAAAACCAGACCAGACCAGACCAGAAACCACAATATAACTACTCTTAACTGCTTTGGCATAGTTAGCCGCAGCAACTGGTTTTGTAAACAACTTTTATAAATAAATTCATTCCGTAAATTGTTTTGGTAAATATAGTTACTGGTGTTACTGGTATACTGATGGCCGCTAGAATAAATTATTATTGTTGTATCTGTATAAAGTTTTTCTCCAGACTGAAAATGGCGCGGCGGCGGTCGACTTTAGAAAAGAGATAAACATTCCTAACTTAATAATAATGTGTGATCGGCGCGGCAGTTCATGAAATTAAAGATAATTGTCAAGTGAGATTTTCTAGTTGAATATGTTAATTTTTTTTTATCTTCCCAATCGCTTGGACTATATTTTTTATAAAGCATTCAACTGAAAACCGCTAATCTGACAGCTAGTCGCTCATAAAAATAAAATGACCATAATGAATGCAACAGTTTTCTATGCAACAAAAAAAATCGATTCGCCGCCATACTAAATTTCACACAATGCAACTCTGAGAGTCTCAAAACCAGATTCAATAATCTGTCAAATGTGTGTGAAGCCGAATTAATGCCACATCATGACCTCGATAAATGAATTTTTGTGGACAGTAGATAGATAGATAGATAGATAGATATACGTAGGTTGCGTTGAGTGTGATGCACGTTCAATGTGGACGGACACGAGTCGACGGTGACACTTTATTATTATCTATGTTTTTTTTTTTAAGTTTTGTACACACTGCACTGACGGGATTAAATTTTGTGGTTTACCAAACAAAAATAAAACTGACCGCGAGATACGCCAAATCCCCCAACTATAGGGGGGTCACCAGCGAATAATCAAATACAGAAAAGCTGTTATCTGCTCATAAACTTGGTATAAGTGTTTAAGTTCTTTATAAAATAAAAGATGTATCGAGCTTTAAGATTAACAAGATAAGAAGACTAACAAGAATTTTGAAATTGGACGACAATCCATGTTGATAGTGCACAAAAACTATTGTTCATTAAGCCGTTATAAGGCCAGCAATGAGTATTTGCATTTTTTGTGGACATTTTGGCAGATGATGGATAGCTATGAGACGAGACAGGAAGAGACTTTTGTAACTTTTGAGACGAGAAGAGTCTAGGCTTTGTCTTCGTCTCGGGAAACGGGACTATGCGACTTTCAAAACATCAAAAGATGAGGCTGAGAAAAGGCTTTTTTATTTACTGAAATTTACAGAGATTCTAGTCGATCTTATAGATGGTCTCAGCAGAAGATATTTAATAAAAAAATATAATTTTTGTTAAAGTAATTATAAAGGGTGTTTTTTTTTTAGACGAATAGAACTTTGAAATGGAATAAAACAAAGATTATTTTTTTTTAATTGACATGAAATTTACTTTATTCAAAAGACAATCTTCTGGCTTTATAATTTAAATATGATTTCTGGCATATGACCGCCACGGCTGGTTCGGACGTAGTCTTATCTGGGGGTCTAATTTTCGATTACTTTTTCCAACATTTGTGGCCGTATATCGGCAATAACGTGGCGAATGTTGTCCTCGCAAGTGTGCGGATCAGAAACAAAACAAAGAAAAAGAAAATAACATAAGTATGAGGTTTTTTTTGTATCCTTCAAACACATACGTTGGGACCAACTTTGAATCCCAAATCGCAATTTATACCATAGAAATGAGACCTCAAAATCTGTAGTTAATTTCGAAACCCATTTTATCCATTAAAAATCCATTATATCCACATATTTTTGTTAGTACCAAAACCCATTATATCCACTTATCGTTTCGGGATTATTGGCCTAGACTAGCGACTTCACATATTCCCACAGAAAATAGTCAAACGGCGTTAAATCGCACGATCTTGGAGGCCAATTCACGGATCCGTAACATGAAACTTTGCGGTTACCAAACGTTTCCTTCAATAAATCAATTGTGAAACGAGCTGTGTGACATGTTGCGCCGTCTTGTTGAAAACACAGCTCCAAAAAAGTCAGTAATCATGGCTCTATAGCTGTCACCATTGACTGTAACGTTCTGGCCAGCATCGTTTCTAAATAAGTACGGACCAGTTATTCTACCAAACCAATAAAGCACACCAAACGGTCAATTTTTGTGAATGTAACGGTGTCTCAACAAACATTTGAGGATAATCGTATCACTCCAACTACGGCAGTTTTGTTTATTGACGAATCCATTCAACCAAAACTGAGCTTCATCGCTAAACAAAATTCGCTTATTAAAATTGGGATCAACGGAAATCTTGTTTTGGGCCCATTTGGGCACAATTTGGAAGCGTTGTTCAGGCGTCAGTCTATTCATGTTGAAATGCCAAGCCAAACCAAACTAAAAATAAATTACTTGACAGCTGAGACAATGGCCGCCAGTTAAAATAGTGTTGCCAACTTAAAATTCGATACCTCTAAAAAAAAAAACACCCTTTACATAGAAGCTTTTAGATACAAAGTAAAGTTCGTTATTTCTTCCACAAAATACACTGAGACAGCCCTACATTTTATTTCAGATCTATAAGAATAAAGTCTTCAAATGAAGGTAATTTTCAGGCTCCAAGCTTTTAACGTTTTTTTTTTTTAATGCAGAAGTTGTTCAAAAATGTCAGTTATATGAAGTTTTTGAAATTTTGTATGGTTAAACTTCGACAACTGGGTAAACACCGGATGCAAATTAAGATCAAATAATATAAAATTGAACTAACAGACGTGCCAGCATAATACTAAACTGACTAGCGCAGCGCAAGATGAAGCCAAGCCCATATTTCTTGACAAAAGCTAATGCACCCTATGATATCAACTGACAATGAGTTAAAATTTCAAAAAAAAAACCTACATAGAGGATTTTTTTTTTTTGATTATCATTGTTTCAGTTTTGTGTGACAAGTCTTTCTTTGAAGTAGGTTATTACTTTGTCATAATCACGACAATTCAGACATGATGGCGAGACACCTCGAGTAAAATCCACTTATAGTCGTGCGTCGGGTCATTGAGTTTATTCTCTAAAAATCTAGCACACATAGAACCAGTCATGTCGTTTTATGCGACTATTTCACATTACACCTCCCCCACTACAAACCCCCACAGGCATAGTTGAAAATAAAATAGCTTTTCATAAAGGACATTTCACTCTCACATACTATAATAAAACTGTCTCATCATCCTGGAGTGTGTTAAACAAAAAAAAAAAAAATAGAAAACTATAACAAAAAGTCTCTTTCATGACTGTTATACAAAGCGAGCCAGTTAATTGCTTTTAAAGAACACTTTTACACTGCAAAAGTTACACCGACAAAACTGAAGTTTTTGTGCGAACTTCAAATATTTAGAAAATTATAGTCGAGTACTCTTCCTGTTGTGAATTTAGTTTGTTTAGTTTTTTTGTTTTCACATATTAATTTCTTTTTTTTTTTACTTTTGTGTGTTTTAACCTTTTGAGTGTTTATCCAGTAGTGAAACACATATACAATACACCTTTCCAGCCCACCTGTTTTTGTTCATATTTGTTTAGCTTTAAACTTTTCCAAATGAGTTGCCAAAGGGAAAAACAACGGTGAGTGGTGATGATCATTTTTTTCCCCCCATTTGGTGTGAGTAATTTAATTGTTGTAAAAATTTTTATTATGATGACTCTTTTAAAGTTTAGCTAAATGTGTTGAGATACAGTAGAATCTCGCTAGTCTGGATATTCATTGAGCGGGAAAACTTAATTTATTGACACCAAAAACCTTCAAGAAATTAGGTCTATGTAACAAAAGAAAAATTCAATTTTATAGGCCAGTTTTCTTTTTGGCAGGCATAATGGTTAATCAAAATGGGGGTACTCACAAGGGTAAGCTAGTGTTATTCACTCTGCATTACCTAAATTTAAATTCGCGAATAAGAATACGAAATTTATCGACTTTGAACAATTTCACTTATTCAAACTCACTTAGAAATATTAATTGACGTTGGCATCTTTAAGTAGATAATTGCTCATTTAATTTAAAACCGGTTTTAGATATATAATGACAAAATACAATTTTTAGGAGGGGTTTTTGGCCTAAAGGGAGGTTTAATGAAGCGTTTTTATTTATTCACTCTCAATAAGCGTTGGCAACAATATTCTGGTGGAAAAACAAAATATGCTTTTTTTAGTGCACTGATTGCAATTCCGAAATCAAAATTGCAAGGGTTTTGAGATGTAGGTACAATTTAAATACACAAACAAATAATTTTTAATTAGAATATAAAGGGTGTTTTTTTTTAGACGTGTGGTTTTCAATGTAATAATATTTTTTTTTCGGAGTTGGTCTTTCTGACAGCTGTCACTTGATTTCTACGCAGTTTGGTTTGCCATTTCATAATAAATGGCCGAACGATCATCAAGTGCGTCGCACGTTCGGTGAATGGGCCCAAAACGAGATGGCCACCGATCCCGATTTTCACAAGAAAATTTTGTTCAGTGATGAAGCTCATTTTTAGTTAAATGGGTACGTTATAATAAGCAAAATTGTCGTATTTGGAGTGATCATAATCAACAAGCCATTGTTGAGACGCCGTTACATCCTTAAAAAGTCACTGTTTGGTGTTATGTTATGTTATGTTACAGTCAATGGGGAACGCTATAGAGCCATGATTTATGACTTTTTCGTGCCTGAATTGGAGGATGTTGATGTGGACGACCTTTGGTTCCAACAAGACGGCGCTACATGACATACAGCCAACGAGAAAATCAATTTATTGAAGGAAAATTTTGGTGAGCGCATTATCTCGCATCGTGGGCCTGTGCTGTGGACTCCAAGATAGTGCGATTTAACAACGCTGGATTACTTTTTGTGGGGTTATTTAAAATCGCTTGTCTACGCAGATAAGCCCGAGACGATTGACGCCTTGGAAGAGAATATTCGGGGCGTTATTGCTGACATGCGGCCCCAATTGCTGCAAAAAGTGGTCGAAAATTGGGCCTCTCGGCTGGAATTTATTCGAGCCAGCCGCGGCGGCCACTTTCCCGAAATCATTTTTAAAACATAATGGCAAACCTTTATCTTTATAATAAAGCTAAATTCTTGGCCATAACATTAAATTATATGCGTTTTATTTCTTCTTGAAAACCACACGTCTAAAAAAAAAAACACCCTTTACATAGGTATCTAATTTTTAAATTTTGATGATTTTTTCTTTTTTTTATTTTTTTATGCTGCTTCGACTTTTTGGTCACATTAATTAAACAATGAAATTGTTCATTAGTTGGAAGTTTTGTCAACTAAACCTCTTTGATGAAAGCAACCATTATTTAGTTCCTTGTAAAATTTTCAATTATTGCTATATTTTAAAATAACGGATATCGTTTTTTTATGAGACCAAAGACAATTCTGGAATTAATTTGTACACAAAATAATTATTTCACATTGATCACTATTATTAAAACTAAAAAACCAAATATTGACTTTGTCTGGATATAATTTTGTTTTTCCTTTTTTTTCTGGTTGAGCTTAAACATAATTTTATCATTGAAATTAGTTCAAAATATAAATAGACTAATAGTTTACTTACTATTATAGTTGGTTGATATTTTGTATGCAAATTAAATATTTGAAAATGTTTACCTGAAAAATAAATAGAAATAAATGTTAATAGAAACTCTCAGCAAAATAAATAAAATAAAAAAAAATAGGAGTAGGTGAGTGCAAGGAGGCGCCTTCTCTTGGATAAATCCTTCGTTTAAAAAATGTCTGTTCATGATGTTTGAATTTTTATATTTGATTTTTATTTGTGACATCACAAAAATTTGTATGAATTTTTTTGTTCTTTGAAGTCTAAACCGTACAAGCAAAATAGGGTGTACTCCCCTACCCAGCGCTTCTCCCCAGTCCGCCCTTTCTATGTGTTTTAATTCAATTCCGATAGGTAGGAGAGGAAAATTGTGCAGACACAAAATATTCACCTTGCAGCTTTGAACAGCAATTAGTGATTTAGCATTATAAAAAGCGGCAAAGTTTCTAAAAATCAGCCAGATCAACAAATAAAGAGGCTGATGTTTGGACACTTTGTCGGCCTCTTCTTTTTAGGCAATATATGCAGAGAGTTGAACAAAAAAATTTCAAAATTGCAAGTTAAATATTAGTGCGGCTTTTTGTAAACTTTTTCTCCCCGATCAACATATAATAAATTGAAGGAAATCAAGAATTACAACTTAATTTTGACATTTTGATGGAAAACCATTAAAAAACCTTATATTTATGAACCATTAACCAGAAACATTAAGACCTGGAACATTTCTTCTAAGACAGATCAAATCATTTTAATTAAATTTCGTGCAATTGAAATATAACTGCATTTCAGGTTCTGGTTCAAAATTCAAAAGGGAAAAGTTCAGTACTATTTATTTGAACTTTTTCAGTACTATTTTTTTTCCCGCAATTACCTACTTGTACAAAATAATTTTTGATTTTATTTTTGAAGTAATAACAGAATTTTAATTACTAAATATGTACATGTGATTGAAAAGCGTCAATTTCATACTTGAAATTCAATTATATTAATTTAATTCAAGACAAAAGTAATCGTAATTGATAAGTAATCAAGCAGTAATGATTCCTTTTTTCAGTAATCATTACACAAAAATTTAATTAATTTATTGCTTTTGTCAATTATTATTGATACAATTTTTAATAACTAAGAACATTTAATAAATTACAATCCAAGAGATCAATTACCATAAATGAAGTTAACACAATGTTTTCCTTCAAGTATTTGCAAAAACCCATTATAATTTTCAGTTACCTGTCATGTGTAAATGAATTTTTTTTAATTACAATTACAAGTAATTAGGAGGAATTGTAATGGAAAAAGTTCAATTACTAATTACTTGTAATTAAAATGAAAGTTGAAATAAACTAGGAAATGTAATCATTATTTCCCCATACTGATTTACATGCGCAAAAAGGGGGGTTTTATTTTTTTTTTTAATTCTCATTGGAATGTTTTAACTTATACAATTTTTTACGAAGGGCATTTGAACTTTTTTAAGTACAGCACAGAAACAGAAATAAGACTTTTCGCTTGAAACATCCAAAACTATATCGAGTTAACTTTTTAATTTTGCTTAAGAAATTCAAATGTGGATCTGTTAATCAACGTTTAGGTATACAAATATGGTATAGCACTAATTTGGTATTGTCGTTCAAAGCTATAGTGTGGCTAAGAATTACCTAATTGAATATGCACGCATGCATAAGGATAGGTAGAAGTGCAGCTGTCGACGGAGAATCGAATCACTTAGGCCAAATGTTAACCCGTTGTGATACCACGTGGATCTAAGAAACCTAATTTTTTACTCGAAACCTATTCTAGGAACTTGACTTAAATCAAATACCTGGAATAGGAATTTAAAAATATTTGCAATAATCAGCAGTTATTGTTTTTTTAAGTATGTATCTCATTAAAATTTAAAAAAACATTCATGTATAAATACTTAATTCTTAATGAAGCTTTTACCTACATTGTCATATTATCTCCAAAAAAAAAAAAAAAAAAACATTTAATACTACCTCATTATTTTAAATGTAAAAATTTACAATAAAATTAAACTTATTCTTACACGGACATAATGAGCTAATTAACTGTCTTTGTACATATACACGAAATCAACTTTTGGTCTGTTGAACAATAGAGAGAAATTGCATTCAAAATTTGTGTTGTAGTCGTAGGTACATTATAACAATGCACCATAATGTCGTATTTTAGCTGTTAAATGTTTACCAGTTTATTATTATCACTGAAATAGGACACAATGAGGTACTTTTGTTTCATGGGTACAAGTAAATTTTACTCAAGTGTATTATTTAAATACAAATAACGCGACTACATTAAATTATGGCCAAACCCCAATGTACAATGGCGTAGCTACTGTGTTTTATTGGGATAAATTATGAGTGCTATAAAATCTTGCTGGCAGCGGAACAACAAAGGCTTAAGAAATAGAAATTACTTTTTTTAATTTTTCAAAAAAAATTAAATAAGTAGATATACGGTTTTGAATTAAACCACAATTTGAGTGCCAAGTTTTAAAGTCTACCAAGCCGACAATCAGACACTTTCATAGTAGTCTGTTATTTGAATTTTAATTAAAAACAAATTGAATTCTTTTTAAATAATTTTTCATTGAAAATTTTGTTTCATGAAAAACTTAAATTATCACTATAACTTGCTTCAATACTGTTAAAACTAAAAATTTGAATAATAAGTAGATATTATAATTCATTGTGTGAAAAAAATTGTTCGATGTTTACTCACGTCAATCACATCAACAGTTAAACCAGCTTATATTCACATAAAGATAACAACAACATGTGACTGACTAAGAACTGATGGGTTGTGCTTGTATCCGATATTGAAAAGTATGGTTATAATCCTAGAAAAAACTATTGAATTTTAAAATCGAACGAAAATCTGACAAGAATTTCTTTTTCTCTCCGTGAATATTTACAGCCTAAGATATACTTTCATGCACATACTGTACATAGATAGTCTAGTCAACGAAAACCCAAAATCATAAAATAAATTGAAAAAAATCATGTAGTCTGGGTTATTTGTTTAAGTTTTAAGGAAGTCACCCCCTCAGGTACAACAAACTAAAAGTCCCCTGCTCAGGCCCGCTAGCTTTAGTCAGGAGGGGAAAGGTAAAGATACCCTTTTGAAGTATTTTGGTGAATAATTTAAAAACCAAGCGGTTTAACGGATATTAAAAAGAAATATAAGGCAAAAGTGTCACGACAATTTTTTTTGTTTAATCCCAAAAAAACCTTAAAATTGCATTTTTCAGGGAATCCAGCATTACCACAACTTTGATTTGATACATTTTTTTCCTGAGTGGATCATTGAAAAATGCATTAAAATGTTAGCATTACCAGGGGTTATTTTAAAAAAAACAAGCACGACAAATTTTTTTCTTTCCCAACAAATTTACGACAAATTCACGACAATTAATCCAATTATTAGATTTCTAAAATTTTGAAGTGGTAATGCTTACTTGACACACATCCTTTGTTCCTCTACCAGCACCTCATGTATAAGGCTTGCGGGCCTGGGCTCGGGACTTTGAGTATGTTGTATCTGGAGCTCACCACTGTCCACTATACAACTTAAATTAATAACCCGTACTACAGGATTTATTTATTTTTTTTTTCATTTTCCCTTCGTCGACTGGACTAAGAAAAATATTCGATTTTTTTGGAATTTGGAAGCAAACAGTTATGAGTTATAGGCTCTTATTGCGAGTGTCGTTATTGCTTATCGATAAACGACTTTTGTCAAAAATCAGACAGCGAAAATTTAAGATATCTGAAATTTTGGTTGCATCAGATGCCACCAGCTGTGTTTTCACAAGTGATTACAACCACATAAAGCTATCCAAATAGCTTTGGATACAAATTTTAATGCGCCCAACGTTTCGCTACGATCGACTTTAATCGAATCGAACGTTGCACGACATCACTTTCAATAAGGGCCATAATGAGCGATTTGGAGGTTTCTTGTGTCATTTACACTTTTTATAACTACTGATAAATGTTATCTAATTATGTAATTATGATAAAAGTCATTCCCAATAATGTGATTATAAGATACGGTTGAAATCGATTAGTTATCTATACTATAGAATATAAGCAGAACTTTTTTTTGCTGTGACAAATCGACGAAGAATAGGTGATTAGTTCTGTTGGCTTTTTTTCAATTTCATACCCTGAATATTACAAAACATGACATTTGTACGCTTTAGGTATATTAATTTATCATTAGGAGTATGACTACGGTGACCATCCGTTCATTATTATAATGAACTGTTCATTATTTGAAGTAAATGTTCATTTTGAATTATTTTGTATTCAAAAACATAAAAATGTTTATTATTTCAAAAGCTGTTCATTATTTGTTCAGTATTTTATTTAATATTGTTGAAAAAAAAAAATGAAAAAACTAACCAAACGAAAATTCTTTCAACAAAAAAATAATGCGAACGTGCCATAATTTACAGAATGTAAAACCGAAACTATGAAATTTATTTTAATCACTAAATTTAACTATGAAATGACCTGTTTAGAGTACAGAGAATATTTAAAACAAATCCATACCTACTTCAGTAAAGTATTCAAACACCTATGTAAACAAATAAATGTTACCTGAATTAAGTCCTTTTTTTAAATAATGAGGAATCTTATTTAGTTTATAAGCTTTAATTTTACTCTATCATTTAGTTAAAGTAAAGACTGATTTTTTTTTTATTTTGCCTAACATATACATATAAATAGTTCCTTCTGTAATAATAACTTTAATTAACTAAATCAAAGACTGAATCTTTGTGTTGTATTTTTTTTCTTGAGTTATTTTTTAAAAATACTAACAAAATAAAAATTAAAAACCTGATATAACTTTTTTTTTTATTTTGTCCATTATTTGGAATTTAAAAAATATGGTCACCGTAGTATGAATACGAAAGCTTATCTCTCTGCTCTACGCTACGTTCGTTGTTCTTAAAAGCTTAAAAGAATGAAACAGCGGAACTTGAGTGTGCTACCAGCAACAAGAGTCAGTGCTGTTTTACTGGAAAAGGGTTTCAAATGATAAAGTGTGATTTTAATTTTCATAGAAAGTACCTATACCTGGAAAATGTATGTTTGTAAAATAAAAAAAATATGCAAGACTCGATCGCACGAACTTGCTCTTGTGGTTAAATATTGTGTGTAACCCAACATTGAAGTTGAAGATGCATGATGTAGATACCTATATATTTAACGAGAAAATTTTAAGCTTTCTTTAAACGATTAAAAGTACCTACTGATAGACTAAGACGCAGCCAATAACTTGCAGAATTTGGCACTTTTGGCTAAAAAAATATTTTTCTATTAAGCAATTTAATACATAAATAAACAAAAATGATCTCATTTGTTTACAAATTCGTGAACAAGTACGTCAAGCACTTGTTTACTCCCAAAAACCCCTTTATTCATGATTCGTAATAATATACATTCGTTCACACCTTCCATATTGTTTCACTCACAGGCGAAGACTTGGTTGTTGGCTTTACAAAAATGACGTATGTTTGGCGACTCTGATGGTATCTTACACAAACTGCTTGTACTATACAGTGTGGCACACAAAAAAAACGAAGGGGTTTCAATAGTCTATAACTTCTTAACTCAATGTTTCTCTTCAGATTTTTGATTTGTGGAAAGAAGAATTGAGAAATTCTAAGTTGAAATACTGATCAATAAACAACGAACTAAAATGGTCGAATTTTATTTTGAAAATCAACGATCAATAATTTTAAGGCCCCAGTTATAGCTATCATTGAAAACCCTCATTGAAAACTTTAATGATTGGTTTTGAGGGACTTAAAAAGCAAAATCAGTGCATATTAAGTGCCAATATGAAGACGGTGACTTAATTATTAGTTTTTGCCAAAAAAGAAATTCGTTTTGGCCCAACCGTCCACATAAAATGACTTTTATTACTTCAATGAATGAACTACCTTACCAATGATCATTGAAAAATTAAATTTCATATTATGGCGAAGTTTGGGACCGAATAAATTTTTTTTTTTCACAAAAATTATAATTTAAGCCATCAGCCTTATTTTTGTATCAACATAATTTCGGACTTCACTTCCTAAATATCTCAAAACCAATCATTAAAGTTTTCAATGATAGCTATAACTGGGGCCTTACCCAACACTCTTATCGCCGTTTGTATTGGTTTCGTGTATTGGTTTGGTGTAAGAAAAAATCGAGATTTTAGTCTAAGAGGTTCAAAACTAAAAAGTTTCGTCATGCCCTCGATCGTCGCCATGCGCCTATCTGTGCGTCCACTGTAATTCGAACTAGACCCCAAACGAATGAACCGATTTATAATTTGTTTCTTTACAGTGATGGCACATGCAGGAAAAAATTTACAACTCGTAGGGAATTTTTGCAAATGACATTCTGTTTTTTATTAGTTTATTGATAATCTTACTTTTGTCTTTCTGTGGAAATTAATATTTTTTTTTAACTTTGTTAATTCAAAAATAAAACCACTGTAAATTTGTGAAGAAATGCGCAAATGACAAACTTTCGGTTAATTCTTTTTCCGTACAGAATTTTCCTCAAGAAAATTAATAAATGCTTTTTTAAGAAAAAATATTTTCCCAAAGGAAAATATTTGTTTGCGAAAAAATTATTTCAAGTGATTTCTCATAGATTTTTATTTTCAAATTGTAAGTTAGCACATTAAATTATCCAAAAGAATTTTTTTTTTGCTGATCGCTTAAATCAACCCCTAACCTAAGAAAATTAAATTCACAAATTATCAAAAATGTTCTTTTTAAAGTGTGTTCATTTCTTTAGTGTAGGGAAAAAATTTGGATTTTTCCAAATGGCACGGGTAATTTTTTTTATTTGATGTATACCATCACTGTTTTTTTACTTCTCTCAATGATTTGACCTAAGACAGCTGATTTCGAAAATGAGAGTGAGTACGATGAATGAGGCAATGCCTTTTTTCGATTCCATTCGGATTCTTTGAAGACAATTTATCGTGATTCGTATAGCGTATAAGTACGTTCGGAGGTTTGTTACGATGGAATCTGTGATAAGGTTGATTGTATTTTTACGTTATTATTCATAGTTATTCGTAAAATTTGCAATTACAAAAATTAAAAAAGTTCAACTCAAATTTTTCAAAAAAAAAAATACGAAATTGTTTATACTGCAGTAACCAACATGGACCCAAAATCTTTCCAATGAAAAATTCGATCATTGAGTATGAAAAATGATATATACCTATGTACCTATAGTGTTTTGCTTTACTATACTTCGTCCAAAAAAGATTGTCAGGAGGACCTACCGATTTCCCAAAGGCACTCCACAAACGATTTATTATGCATACAACGGCATCGCGGTTAGAGCTTTTATATACGATAGACTTATGAGATGCAATCGTCCTATCTTCTACTGTATACTGTATATGTTCCACAGAAATATGAAATTAAAAACTTTAGACGACAATAAAGCATTTTTCATTACTTACAAGTTTCAAGAGTAGGTTAGGGACAGATAAATTCGAGAATCGTTAATTCAACACACTTTTGTATTTTAGTTCAAACTAATTTGTTTTTAGTTTTTAAAACTCAATTAAAAAACACTAAAAAACTAAATCGTCATTAAGCGATAGCAACCTACATTTTCATGTTTTCTATTTTATATACACACATACAAACGCTACAACATCAGAGTAACTATAATAGATAAAGTTCTTTCTCTGGATATTAGAAAGTTGAAGCTTATTATGTTAAAAACATATTCTTAACGACTCTTAATCATTTTACTGAAGGTTAATTATTTTTCCTTTCATTTTCGACATAAACAAGTTAATTAACTCATAACTCGCTTTAATGCATGAAACTAAATTATGGAAGTTATTCTATTTAAATGTTTCATTTTTTTTTTTTAGTATTTAATGTTATAATGCATCAGGTGAAAGTATATCATAATTTAAGTGAATATATGTACTTGTCTAGGGTATACTTTCATATAGTTTCAAACCATTTGATGCTTTTTAGAGAACGAACACTTATTGCTTTGGTATTAAAAATTTTACTGCACTATTAAAAAGTTATTTTATGGTTTTAGAATTGGAACTTGGAGGCTATATAGCTTGTTTAAGTGTTCCATTTTTAAAAGACGAACTTTTATAATGATTCTTTTTTTTCGTATAAGTGGTTTCTATGGTGAGGAGAGGTTATTCCAGGGAATTAAATAAAGGGTTTTCCAATAAGAGGTGTTATTTTGAATAGCCCGCTATTTCGGTAGTTGTCACTTTTGAAGCTGTCATTTTTTGACATTTGACAAGTAGAAACTACGCCATTAATTAAAATGGAACGATACACGCTTCAACAACGCATTGAAATTATTAAAATTCACTATAAAAATGGTGAAAATTTGGCAGAGACGGTTCGTAAGACTAAAACATTTTTGGGTCGTCGTGAAGCACCTTGTCGGACCGCAATACAGAAATTGGTGGACAAATTCGAGCTGTTAGGACAAGTTAGTGATGTGAAGAATAAAACCCGTGCACGTCGCTCAAGAACAACTGAGAATATTGCTGTTGTAGCCCAAAGTGTTGAAGAAAACCCAGGTTTGTCCATTCCTCGTCGTTCTTTGGAATTAGGCATTCCACAAACGTCATTACACCGTATTTTGCATAAAGACTTGGGTCTTGAGGCTTATAAAGTTCAGTTAACACAAGAACTCAAGCCGGCTGATCATCAACAACGTCGTGTCTTTGCTGATTGGGTCCTTGAAATGCATGAAAATGATCCGGAATTTCATCGAAAAATCATCTTGATTGATGAGGCCCATTTCCACCTCGGAGGCTACGTCAACAAGCAAGACTGTCGCATCTGGGGCTCGGAAAACCCAAGAGTTATTGTTGAAAAGCCTCTCCATCCTCAACGCGTGACTGTTTGGTGCGGTTTATGGTCCGGCGGGGTCATTGGACCTTACTTTTTCGAAAATGAGGCTGGAGCAACAGTTACGGTCAATGGATTGCGCTATCGAGAGATGATTAATGATTTTTTATGGCCGGAATTGGATGGTATTGATCTGGACAACGTTTACTTTCAACAAGACGGCGCTACGTGCCACACAAGCAATGAAACCATCGATCTTTTACGGGAAAAGTTTCCGGACCGTGTTATCTCTCGAAGAGGTGATCACAATTGGCCACCGAGATCTTGTGATTTAACACCTTGCGACATCTTCCTTTGGGGCCACGTGAAAGATAAGGTCTACGCCAACAGCTCAGCGTCGATTCAAGACCTCAACGATGGAATTCGTGAGGCTATCGAGGACATAGGGCAGCCACTTTGCGATTTGGTTATGGAAAATTTCATGAAAAGGATATGGTTCTGTAAGCGTGGTCGTGGCGGCCATTTGGCTAATGTTGTATTCCATTATTAACGGTATACCTTCCTCTTTATAATAAAATAAACATCCGATCATGTATCTCAAAAAATGCCATTTTTCTTTGAATATCAAAATAACACCTCTTATTGGAAAACCCTTTATATACTCGAGATGAGAATTTACTCGAATTTTAATGGGAGTGTACTTACTCCATATTTTTAAATGGAATGAATGTCAGCCCCTGCGGTGGACAAACTTGAGACACTCATAGTTTAATTTGCCACAAGCACATGCCTTGTATTTGCACTTTATAAAGTTGTTAAGCAAAGCTAATGAAAGGTATTGGTTCAATAACAAAGTGCTATTAGGCGTGTTTTTTTGCAAGTCCATATGGATTTGTCGAAAAAAACGACATCTTAAACAATATTTAATTTCTTTTAAATGTTTCAATTCCATAATAATATCTCTCTGTATTTAAAAAGGCGTCTCATTTTAGCCGTTCTGAATCAGCAAAAAATTGTTGGTCCCCTGCATTACTACTGACTAACAATATGCACACAGACAGGAATGATTTGTTCACTACAAACGGTTGAGCCTACAATTTATTTGTTTATGCAGGGTGTTTTTTTTTAGACGTGAGGTTTTCAATCTGGCAATACTTTTTTCGGAGTTGGTCTTTTTGACAGCTGTCACTTGATTTATGCTCAGTTTGCTTTGCCATTTCATAATGCATAGCTGAACGACCATCAAGCGCGTCGCAAGTTCGGTAAATGGGCCCAAAACGAGATGGCCACCGATCCCAATTTTCACAAGAAAATTTTGTTCAGCGATGAAGCTCACTTTTCGTTGAATGGATACGTCAATAAACAAAACTGCCTTATTTGGGGTGATTATAATCCTCAAGTGTATGTTGAGACGCCGCCGGCCGTTACATCCTCAAAAAGTCACTGTTTGGTGTGCTCTATAGGCAGAGGTTATCATTGGTCCATATGTCTTCAAAAATGAAGCCAGCCATAATGTTGTTACAGTCAATGGGGAATGCTATAAAGCCATGATTAATGACTTGTTCGTGCCTGAATTGGAGGATGTTGATATGGACGGCCTTTGGTTCCAACAAGACGGCGCTACATGCCATACCGGCAACGAAACAATCGCCTGTGGCGTGGCTTCCAAGATCGTGCGATTCTACACCGCTGGACTATTTTTTGTGTGGTTTCGTGAAGTCGCTTGTCTATGCCCGAGACGATTGACGCCTTGGAAGAGAATATTCGGCGCGTTATTGCAGACATACGGCCCCAATTGCTGCAAAAAGTGGTCGAAAATTGGGCCTCTCGGTGGCCACTTGCCCGAAATCATTTTTAAAACATAATGGCAAACCCTTATCTTTATAATACAGCTAAATTCTTGGCCATAACATTAAGTTATATGCGTTTTATTTCTTCTTGAAAACCACACGTCTAAAAAACACACCCTTTAGATGATTGATAAGTATAGTCTTAGCAGATAGATTTTTTCATTAAAATGACACTTTGAGGGCAAAGTCACTCCATTTTGTCTAAAGTGCTTGCTGCTTGAAAATTGACTTTGATAGAAAAAAAAAAATAAAATGACTCAGAAATTATTTATAAACACTTAAATAAGGTTCAGTAATTATAATTTTTGTTCCAATTTATAGATCAGTATAGGTACTTGACTTTATTTTCAATTAATTTCTGTCTATACCATATAGCTTGTAGGTCAAACGCACAATTTAGGTACACACACACATACATTTACCAGCAACTTTAATTAAGTTCAATTTATGAGAGCTCGTTACTTGCAATTTTGTATATGAATTTACAAAAAAAAAAAAAAACCAAAAACGAAAAACAAAATCAAAATCAGGTCAATTGCCTATGCACTCGACCAACTCTATACGCAGCCCCAACAAAACATTCCATATGGTTGTCCATGTCCAAGTCCATACTATCTACATGTCTTCTACAATAACAATCGCGAAATACCTACACAAAAGTCATTACCTCATCAAACCGCAGGTCGCAGGTGCATACAAAATGAAAAAATTATACAAAAAAAAAAAATTAAATAACATGATTAAAATTCTCATGAGCTCATCTCACATTATTTATGGAATAATATAAAAGTCAGAGCTAAACTTAAATTAATGAATAAAAGTGGAGACGACAACAAATCAAAAACAATAATTTCTTGAAACGTAAATTTCGACTCACAAATATGACACAAAACTTTAACTCAACTAGATATACTTTTAAAGAAATTGTGTTTATGTTTATGATTTTTTTTTTGTTTGTTTCTGGTGTTGCTGCTCCCATCAGAAACCTAAGTAAGACATGGAATTCAAGAAATTCAAGAAATTCGTAGAAGACAACAAAACAGCACACATTCTACGAATATTCAGTATATGGTTGGTTTGGTATCCGAGAGTATTTATTATCTTTTTCGGTGTACATTTTTTATTCACACAATTATAATTGCGAGAAGCAGTTTTGCGGAACCATCAGGGAATAACTGTTGCAGCGTTGTTTTAGTATACAAATACAACAAAAAAAAAACCTCCTCAATGAAACAACGTTTATCTATAGCAAACTTTCTATCCCGTCTTGTGTCTGTTTTAAAAGGCTATATCCAGTAAGCGGTCAAACCTCAAGACTCAGGGGCGGATTTACGATTGGAAAAACAAACTGCAAAACATTATTATCAGTCTTGATGAAGTGAAGATAGCTGGTATAGGTATGTTTATCCTTAGTTTAAAATGTAGCAGCTAGAATTTAGGGCCTTCCTGCTGAGCTGTGAGATTGTGCTTTGGGCCTTAACGCACGCTGATCCGTCAAGGCCGGCAAAGACCTCACTGATTTCTTGGATGCTAACAAAAAGTTTTAGACGAGGTGATGTGATTCCATCTGGGACTTCGTTAGCGTCGTTCTTAATGAATAGTGCAAGACTCTCATGACAACACGAGGAACTCATTCATTCAAAAGTCTATCCAATTACTCGCAAACGCCAATGAAAGGCGTGTTTTTTTTTCCAAACCCGGAGGAAATTGATCGATAAAAACAATTTTTGGCCAAGAAAATTACATGTTAAATGCAACAACAACTTATCCCATTCGGGCTTAGCTAACCAAAGAGAATTCTCGCGGACTTAACTTCGGCACGGAGAAAAACTGTGTTATCGGCTGGAATTACATGGTTGTTATCGATAGTTTTTATGGAAACTGCATTCTTTTTAATGTTATGGCGTCTCTAATCCCCGAATTCCTCACCTAATATGTATTGACATGATCAGAAAATCAAAAAGTGATGCAAGTTGCACTTTCGTGAGTTTCGATATGGGAGCAAAGAATATGGGATTAATGGCCAACGAGGACAAAACCATCAAATATATGCTCTGTCATCAAGAAAGCATATACTCAACACCAACTATTTAGACAGAACGTAGGAATAGAAAGCCTTAACTTTTAAATTGAGATGGAAAACTATCGATTGGGCTTTCGATTATAATCGATATTTTCTACTATCGAAAACAATCGATAGTTTTTATTTATTATCGATGATTTTGCTAGCCATTTTACAATAAATAAAGATTTATTCTTTTAAGTTAAACATTTCCGTTTAGCAAACATTTTTGTAGGTCATAGTCGAAGAGAAATAATTCAATGTTTGCCTGATTGTGTCATTTTTTGAAATATTTAAACCATATCGATAATTATCGATAACTTAAAAATAATTATTGATGATAGAAACTATCGATAGTTCTATATTAATAATTTGAGTAAGTTAGGGTATTTGTCTACCTATAGGAGATCTGCACTATCACCTTAGAATACGATAACAGCTCTAAGATCAAACAATGAATAAATCTTTATAATCACTGCTTGTTTAGACTAAGAAGGCAATTGAGAAGCAAATGTCTCTCTCGGGCATCTCTAAAGTGTCTCTTAGAAGACACTTGTTAACCCGGTCCTGCTAAATGGTTTATGGTGCAGAGGAATGAAACTTCTGAACTGAATGAGAACGCTTCAAGCAGAAAATTGAAGTTTAATCAACTTTGTTCGAAGCCAAAAATGTCTGCTACTCCTACAGCTTCACATTGTAACACTGTTTGTACCTACACTATTTTTTCGTACCGTACAACATTGACAATTTTAAGGCCTACAGTTGTTATGCATGCTTTACCATTGTTTTCAGACAATTCGGCTGTTTTGAAAGGAATATTTTCAGAGGTTTTTTGATCCCGTCTGCATAGACAGTGAGTGTAGAAAATGAAACAACAACGAACTTGACGTACACATACAGCGACACCGATCTAACCAAAACAAGAAAAAAATCCAATAAATAAGGTGGCTGCATTGTTTAGAACGAATTTTTGAGCCTACCTCCGAGAGACGGCCGGCGCGACACGGACTTTCCTTAACCAACTTGCCATGCAAAACTGTAGACAATTAAGGCTATTGACTGAGCTGGCTTGAAAAAGTTACTTGGTTGAAGCTCTGGTCTACACCAGACTGGAGCGCAACCTTAAAAAGGTAAATAATACTATTTTGTGTATTTTTAAGACTTTATTTTCTTAACCCTCTTATTAATAAACAGCGAACAACTGCTTGATAGAACTAACACATCTATCAACTTGTAATTCATACACATAAATAAATATGGAATGGTCTGGATAACTTTAACTCGCCAAGTTTGGCGTTTAAGAGACATATAGGTAACTTCTTAACAAATACATGCTTACACCTCATAGAACGATTTACTACTACAAACATAGTTTTCAGGAATAATGCATGTATAGTTAATATATGCGACAAACGTACTGGAACGTTGCTACATTTTGTTGAAGTGTTGCCGTGTTTCCAGTTGTAATTACTCAAAAGATATTATAAAGCAAAAATATGTTTATTTCTAAGAAAAGTTACCAATCGGATAAGTTCCCTATACACGTGCCACTTTGAACGTGTGTTAAGGAGGGAAAAGTATTTTTTTATTTTTTAATACTGCAGTATGCGGGCCTTATACCATGCAATATTATTGCACAGTACTCGGTATTGCGCAGTAATATTGACCGTGTATAAGGGCTTTATTGCGCAATAATTTCGGTTTGTTTAATATGTTGTGGAATATTAAAAAAAATTTATATTTTTGAGAACGAATTGATACATAATAAACTGCAAGAAGGCATAATAATTTGGAATGATATTGGATCGTGTAAGGACGACGCATTTTCACGCAATATATATTTGCCCAGTATCTTGCGCAATAATATTGCGTTGTGTAAGGGTCGCATTAGGCTTTTGTTTGTATGTATAGTACTAAACATGTCGATAAAGAATGAGTATGCCAGCAACACTGTAAAAATTATTAAAATGACTGCGAGAAAAAAAATTTCAAGCTTTAAGTAAACATTTCCTTTTTCAAAGGGGCCCGAAGCACGGGTTGGCTATTTGAAGCTACCGACCTGTCTAGTCTATATAGAGAATCTTCAACAACAGAATGTATCTAGAATCTTAGATACAACGAACACTTTATTTTTCAAGTGAAACTTCTTCTCGCAATAGAATTCCTATATCTGTGGTATGGTGACTCAGAATGATGAAGCTAGTGTGTCTGTATTATAATTCTGCATATTATTTTTTGCAGCTGCTATGGATGAAGCTTTAAAAAACATCACCCATACACCCACCTCCCACTTTTACATCCAACTTTTATGAAAAGGAAGACGCGTTAGAGATATTGTTGGCGACTATGCGACGGCAACCTCATAACAACAGCGCAACAAAAAAGATACAATTTTGCAAAACCGGTATATACAACATGTGTATTGTGTATTTAACTCAATGAGGGCGGTGGTCACTCTGACGCGTTTCTTTTTTTCTTGTTGTTCCTTTCGAGTTTTCTTTTCTTTGAATTTTTTTTTTTTTGTTTTGTATTTTTATTGTCATTATTTGAAGAAATGAGTATAATTTTTTTGTTTCCACTTCAAGCGCCCATTATAAGAAAAATGGACAACTAATGGGAAGGAAAATCTTCAGTAATTGCTTTTTGAGTACACAAATGGTTTTTCTTGTAAATATATTTTCCAATGTTACGCTTTCGCTTTTCTTTTTTCTTTATACACAGGTACATATATACTTATACACCGCGCAATGTAAAATGTAAATTGACATCTTTATTGTGATTTCAACAACAACTAGGTATGTATATGAATATTTACAACAATAAAGAAGAAAAATGTGTTCAACAAGATGTTTTTTTTTTTTTTTTTCTTATTGTTTGTTTTGTGCAAAGACGATTTGGTAACATCTTAAGAGTTTTAACGAAAAACTTCACGGATTAACGGTTTACTGAACGAAAGCTTTAACCTAAGAACCTGTTTCAGGCAGTTGGAAGTGGTTTTTTGTTTGGGGGGAACAAAAATAACTTTACATATTAAAAAATCATTAAGCTCCTTTTGGCGGTTGAATAATAAAATGTAGATACATATAAATTTGTATTTTGTTGTTTACAAATTCATTTAGGTAGCTTGTTGTGTTAGGTATGATGCCTGCCAGACGAAATGTTCGATGAAACTTGCTTATATGCATATGTATGTATGGATGTATATTTCTACAATATAAATACAAATATTTATTAATTTATGCCTCGTGATTCGCAACGGAAGTACAGATCAATAAGAATTGATCTTTTATGCCTAAAATGGTCAATTGATGTTTTTTGTTTGTTTTATGGTCCGCTTTGCTCAAGTTGAGCGAATCATAAATATTTATAAAGGGCGTTTATAAACAACTATGTAACATATTTCAATATCATTATTATTGAGAATTGACTTTGAATACACATTTTTTTAATTGTTTAAGAAGAATTTTTGGTGAGTAATGGATGACATTGTTTTTATTTTGAATATGACTAAACTGGTTTTTTTTATGTCAGAGTATTTCAGGTTGACTTTTCACCAATTCGCGCTGTAATACCAGCAAGTCAGCTGAGTTTTTTTTTGTAGGTAGCTATGTAGATAAAATTTTACGATCGAAATTGTTTGATCCTGAGTAAGTGTTGCAAACAAAATATTCATATGGCTAGATCTCACGAACCTGTAATGGTTCAATAACGTTTTGATATACAGTAGGGTGTTTCGCTATAATAATGCGACAAAATGAGCAGGTATAGGTTAGGTCTAAACAAGAAAAATCATAACATACAAGGTGGGCGTGAGGCACTTATGTCAATACACAATTTTTATTAAGCTGAGTCGAACTTACTTAAATGTTTTGACAAAAACTCAATGTAAAATAAAGGGTGTTTTTTTTAGAGGCATTATAATTTAAATATGATTTCTGGCATATAACCGCCACGGCTGGCTCGGACGTAGTCTAATCTGGAGAGCCAATTTTCGATGCCTTTTTTCAACATTTGTGGCCATATATTGATAATAACGCGGCGAATGTTGTCCTCCAAGTGGTACATTGTTTCGGGCTTATTGGCGTGAACTAGCGACTTAACATATCCCCACAGAAAATAGTCAAGCAGAGTTAAATTGCACGATCTTCGAGGCCAATTCACGGTTCCGTAACGTGAAACTATGCGGTTATCAAACGTTTCCTTCAACAAATCAATTGTGGCACGAGCTATGTGACATGTTGCTCCGTCTTGTTGAAACCACAGCTCCTGCACATCATGGTTGTTCAATTGATGAACGAAAAAGTCAGTAATCATGGCTCTATAGCGGTCACCATTTACTGTAACGTTTTGCCCAGCATCGTTTTTAAAGAAGTACGAACCAATTATTCCACCAAACCATAAAGCACACGCACACCAAACAATCAGTTTTTGTGGATTTGACGGTGTCTCAACATACACTTGAGGATTATCATCATTCCAAATACGGCAGTTTTGTTTATTGACGTATCCATTCAACCAAAAGTGAGCTTCATTTGTAAACAAAATTCGCTTATGAAAATTGGGATCAACGGCAATTTTGTATTGGGTCTATTTGGGCACAATTTGGAAGCGTTGTTCAGGCGTCAGTCTATTCATATGTTGAAATGTCAAAAAAAACTAAAAACAATTCACTTGACAGCTGACAAAATGGCCGCCAGTTAAAATAGTGTTGCCAAATTAAAGTTCTATTCCTCTAAAAAAAAAAAAAAAACACCCTGTACTACGTATGTATCTATTTTATCCAACAAAATTAAAATTATTAATCATTAAGCTGGAAGTTTTTGCCCAGCGGCAGGCACAAATTTATATTTTAAAAACCTTTCTACATATATGAAGATTTTTTAGCCAGAAAGTGAATAAAATAGATTATTTGCTTGAATAAAACATTCGACTTCATTTTGATAATACAGTGTGGGCCAAAAGTCTGTTTCCTATTTGTTAATTTGTAAGAACATTTTAACGAAAACAAAAAAAAAAACTAATGAAATAAATCAAAAATAAGAGTTTATTTCATGGCATTTTTACATGACGTATGAAAAATTCTGCCGGTTAATTGGCCACCAGTTAAATATATGCCCTCATTCGCTCTTTTGATAGTGTTTCCGGGGGAAATTTTCGCCATTTCTATGTGATTTTTAAGTTTTAGCTACCCTGATGTAGTCAGTAGTTTGACAAAGTTAACCTTTCCCTTTAGTTAGTCCCATAAGACAAAGTCTAGAGCCGACATTGGACATTCAAAATCGCAGTTTTGAGATGATGATATGAAGTATACTCTTATAAAGCCATACTGTTGACATTTTTCAAAACTAGTTTCATTGATGAACTTGTTTTAAAGATGTGTGGAGGTGCTCAAACCAGTATTACTCAAACATATATTGATACCTAAAACTCGAAAAATTAAAATTGGTTTTGCATAAAACTCTAAATTCATAAAGCCATGCAAAATTTGGGACTTCAAACTGCTAGAAAACTAGTTTTGCTATAAAACTTTGAAACAAGTCAATAATATGGCTGTTATATTTTTCTGGATCCCCAGGATTGACCTGCTGGCCCAATTGAATTTTTTAACGACATAGGTGCTGATCTTTCTTCAAAATCCAAAGAATCCACCCAATTGTATTGAACGTCGTCGTGTCGATGTTTCAGTACCAGCTGCAGAACTTTCATGAACGACCTCGATATTTTCTGCCGATCGCCCAAAAGGAGATAGATACGTTGTGTACTTAAAAATTATTGACTTCAGTCATTTTCCAAAAATAATAAATTAACAATTTTCAATTTGTAATTCTTCTAATCCTTGTGTCCGAAATAATACGAGAATATTTCAAAAATATCTGTAAGCAATTTTGGAAGTTCAAATCTCATGTCGTTCAAGAAAACTGTCATAAGTGACATAAGTGGCCTACTTGGCTCTTAAAAGTGTAATAAAGTCCAAAGTTGAGCATTGGACTTTTTGTATTGGACTTAATTTCAGGGAACCACAGTGTACATACAATCTAATAAATTGGCATATAGGTACATAAGAAGGTAGGTAAGAATTTATTGTTATTAGTTTTTTTTTAAATGCAAGATTTTGGGTAACTTTTGAGATTTTAATTTGCGGGCTTTGTTATTGCGAGATTACTAAGAGCTGTATTTTGCAATTGCAAGATTATGATAAGCGGGATTTTGTAATTGCGAGATTTGGTAATGCGAGATTTTGATTTGTACCTATCAACAATAAATCGATCAAATCTTATTCTCCTCTCTTCCGTGTTAAATTAATTATTTTTTTTTTTGTCAAGCATTGCAATAGAGACGTAAATAAATAAAAAAATCAATACTTTATAATTCTTTACATTGAAAAATAATGGGTGATTTTTTAAGAGGTTTAGAACTTTTTAAAAAAAAAAAACACAAAAAATGAATGAAATATTTATTTGAATCGATAGTTTGAACCTTGCAATTTAATGTTTAAAGATAATTTCATGCAAATGTTGACCGCGGCTGCGTCTCAGGTAGCCCATCCGCTGAGTCCAATTTTGGCATACTCTTTCACACATATCGGCCGGTATCTCACGAATGAATGCATGGATGTTGGCTTCCAGTGCGTCAATCGAAGCGGGCTTGTCCCTATAGACATTAGCCTTGACATACCCCCACAAAAAATAATCTAATGGTGTCAAATCGCACGATCTAGGCGGCCAATTGACCGGCCCGAAACGTGAAATTAACTGTTCACCAAACTCGCCTCGCAATTGCGCCATTGTTTCGCGTGCTGTGTGGCATGTGGCACCGTCTTGTTGAAACCACATATCATGCAAGTCAAGAACTTCCATTTCGGGCAAAAAAAAGTTTGTTATCATCGCTCGGTAGCGTTCACCATTGACAGTAACGCTGCGATTCGCATCATCTTTGAAGAAATAGGCCCAATAATGCCGCCGGCCCATAAACCGCACCAAACAGTGGCTTTTTCGGGATGCATTGGTAGCTGTTGCAATGCTTCTGGCTGATCTTCACTCCAAATGCGGCAATTTTGCTTATTTACGTACCCATTCAACCAAAAATGAGCCTCATCGCTGAACACAAGCAGCGCGCGATGAACATTTCGAACCGAGCACGAATTTTGATAATAAAATTCAATAATTTGCAAGCGTTGTTCATTTGTAAGACGATCCATGGTTAAATTGCAAACCAAACTGAAGCTGTTTGACAGTGACACAAGGTACTAAACACACGTCATCTGTCAAAACCAGTGTTGCCAAAACCAAACCAGCTAAAAAATCACCCGTTATAAGCAAATTGCAAACTTTTTCGATTGCAAAATATATATAGGGATAGTGAAACTTCACTTATCTAAAACTGTCAGCCCCAGACTAAGTGTCACCTGGTAGAACGAAACTTTTGTATTAACACTTTTTTTTTTTGTAATAATAGCATACCTACAAGAATTTCAAACTTTTGCATTAAAAAAAAGGGCAGAACTCTGGTGAAGGTACAAATAATTCAGCTAAAATAAAAAAAATTTTGCATGTGCAACCAACATCGTTCATCATTTTTTCTGACACCATATCGCCATATAAAGTAAAACTTTCGTCCATTTTGTGTGCCACATACCCGTAGACCGTAAATAATTGGCACAAAATGTGTGTTTGACTTCGCACAGTAAGCCGCATTTTGTGTACAATGTACGTATATTATAATAAACGGATATAGTGTATGTATGTGTGGCTTCTATACCATATAGTAGGTAGGTTCCAGCTTTTAGTTCATTGTTTTACTTTAAGCCAACTTACATCACGTGTCTGAGAATAATTTACTTCCAAGCTATACCGTGAAGTTTTAAAGAGGGTGCAGTGTCACGAAGGTGTTGATATTAACCATATTGTAGAGTCCACCAATGAGGTATACCTACTGTGAAAGATTGTATTTTAGGTGCCGGCGCCTGTGCTATATAAGAAACATATTAGTTCTAGAGAGAATTCTAAAAAGCAAATTTACATGGACATATAAAATGCGGTTAAGAACGTGATTTATTCAAGGGCGTGTCCTGGTTAACAAGCAGCATGGTCAACACTTTTTGTATCAAAATAGACTTTTGTATAAGAATTTCCGTAATAAAAGGATTTTTTACAACATAATTTATGAAATAGGCTTTGGTCATGGAGGGAATTAAGTCTTTTTTTAGGTTAAGCTATTACTTAATGAGGATTATTTAGTGTGATAGAGATAAGGATTAAGATTACAACGCGAACGCGTTGTATTATTTTGCAATTTAGACAATTTTATCACAGCCAAAGTGAAAAGTATAGGCGAGTAACTGCCTAAGCTTTATTAATTTGAAACTAAGAGGGAGCTGTTGGATAAGAAAAGGTATAAACTTTCATATTACAAATGAACACGGCTACAATTATTAAGTTAGGTTTTACAGGCCTTGTTGAGGTGTTTATATTAATTATTAAGGAACGAAAAAAAAATAACTACAGTAAATGACGCTTATAAGAAACACGCTTATAAGAAAAGCACGTTTATAAGAAACCTGAACAAAAGCACCGTGTACGAGCACATTTACATCAATGTAAAAAACATACCTTATAAGAAACACGCTTATTAACATATAAACACTGATATAATGAATTTTTTTTACAACACCGATTCTCAGTTTTCTTCTGAAATATATATAAAATGTATAAGAAACTTTTACGTGACACAAGAAAAGTCCTATCTAAATGGTTCCTTAAATGTGAACGAAAACACCCTTAGGAAATACATGCATTTCTGAATTCTCAAAGAAAAGTCATAATGGTCGTTTTTTTCTGAAAGAACATTTTTTATGAGAAAATTCTGTTTCTTTTACACGTGTTTTTCTCATAAGAAACTTTTTTCTTATATCAGTGTTTAGGATATAAGAAACGCACGCTTTTAAGAAGCACAAATTGTGGCATTTTGGAGTTTCTTATAAGCGTCATTTACTGTAAAACCATTTAACGAAGTCATTTCGTATTTCAAAAAGTGGTTATTCTAAATACATATATAACTTTTAACTTGGTCTATACAGGGTGAGTATTGGTTTCGTGTCAAAACAAAATTGGCAATTTTAATCAAAATCAAAACTATAACATCACGATGCACGAAGATGTCGAAGAAAGTGCCTTCTGTAATGGTAGTTGTCTGTTCGTCTGCGTCTGTACGACTGTACGTCTGTATATCCGTGCGTCCATGTGTACATCGAGCTTGAGCTTAAACGAATTCAGGGATTTGCTTGCAATTTGGTACAGAGGTTAAAATCTTGAACCTATAAGCTGAATCACGTTTGCACAACTGGACCTTAGTAAATTAAGACCCACATGTAATTCGGAGTTAAATCAACAAATGTGATGGTTAGTTTTAGTTTAACTGAAGAGACATTACTGCCAGATGCTAAAATACCACACAGTGCGCATATTTAAGAGAGAATATCACCGCAATTCTTGCAACAGAGACAAAAACCGATTTAAAAATGTGATTAGAAACATGTAAGTAATTTTGTAATTACATACATTCTGATAACATTTTATTAGTTTTAGAGAAATGTATAATTTATGAAAAAATAACAGATTCAATTTGAGCCGAGAGCTGGTAAACGATTTAGTCTGTGTTTTATACTGCTCCAAAATTTGTGGACCTAAATTTTGTATGCAAGGAAGCTGAAGATGCCAAGACCCCTATATTATGGACTTTTAAAATGAAATGTTATGGACACCCTAGACCCTACCCTAAGGCATTCCCCACCGCATATATAAACTTGCATTAAACAGGGTGATTCCGGTACATAGGTAAGGTCAACATACACAAACAAAATCGGAAAAGGGGGTAAGTTGCCCCCCCCCCCGTAAATATGGAAGAGAGAATACAAAAAATTACTTACAATGGAAAACAAAATACACACATCTATTCTTCTATCTTCTTTTGCTTTTTTCAAAATCAAGTTATTTCACGCAATAATTAAAAAAAAAATGTTTTAATATCAATCAAGCTGTCAAATTTACCGCCAGTGTAGATACCTATCTTTGATTTGCAAAAAAAAAAATGAACCAAAAATCTAGGTACTTATTGAAACAATGTACGACATAATTTTGTATTTAGTATTCGATTTTCTTCTAAAATTTAATAAGCCAAAACTAAATGTCTTAAGTCCAGTTTCTTAGTGCGAGATTAAAGTCAAACTCGAGTTAACTTATCAAATTTGGTGAGTTAACTCTGGATTAACTGAATAGAAGCTTTGGATATTTTATCCACCGAGTTTGTTTGGTCGTTCCGCATGCATTCTCCACCGAAAAACTGTTTCCTCAGTTAACTGTGGGTTAATTTACTTCTAGAGTTAGATAACTTTGGTTTAACTCACCACTGACAACAGTAGTTATTTTCTCTTTTGTTTTACCGTTTACTTCATCTGTATTAAGTAGTCAGGTATATTGACAGGGTGGGCCATAAATATTAAGTCGTTTTTAAAAGTAATATCTTTGGAACGAAGCAACATTTGTTCAACCATTTTTCTTTGGTTTTTCTAATTTAAAATAGGTACCAATCTTTTTTTCTAATTTTGACAAAATTCAAAAATTTATTAAGGTTTAAAATTAATTTGTTACGAAAATGTTATTTGGCAAACTGCTACAGAGGCCCGCATATAACTTCATAAATTTTAAGATATTTTGCCTTTTCAAAGTGGCAGCAGCAGAACCACCATCCTGTTTTATGTAAGTTATACTGCAATTATAATAGTTTAATTACTGATATTTAATTACATTGCTAATGAAACTGTAATTACCTGATATTAATTACATTACCTACCGATTATAATGGGTGATTTTTTAAGAGGTTTAGAACTTTTTTAAAAAAAAAAACACAAAAAATTCGAAAAAATGAATGAAATATTTATTTGAATCGATAGTTTGAACCTTGCAATTTAATGTTTAAAGATAATTTCATGCAAATGTTGACCGCGGCTGCGTCTCAGGTAGCCCATCCGCTGAGTCCAATTTTGGCATACTCTTTCACACATATCGGCCGGTATCTCACGAATGAATGCATGGATGTTGGCTTCCAGTGCGTCAATCGAAGCGGGCTTGTCCCTATAGACATTAGCTTTGACATATCCCCACAAAAAATAATCTAATGGTGTCAAATCGCACGATCTAGGCGGCCAATTGACCGGCCCGAAACGTGAAATTAACTGTTCACCAAACTCGCCTCGCAATTGCGCCATTGTTTCGCGTGCTGTGTGGCATGTGGCACCGTCTTGTTGAAACCACATATCATGCAAGTCAAGAACTTCCATTTCGGGCAAAAAAAAGTTTGTTATCATCGCTCGGTAGCGTTCACCATTGACAGCAACGCTGCGATTCGCATCATCTTTGAAGAAATAGGCCCAATAATGCCGCCGGCCCATAAACCGCACCAAACAGTGGCTTTTTCGGGATGCATTGGTAGCTGTTGCAATGCTTCTGGCTGATCTTCACTCCAAATGCGGCAATTTTGCTTATTTACGTACCCATTCAACCAAAAATGAGCCTCATCGCTGAACACAAGCAGCGCGCGATGAACATTTCGAACCGAGCACGAATTTTGATAGTAAAATTCAATAATTTGCAAGCGTTGTTCATTTGTAAGACGATCCATGGTTAAATTGCAAACCAAACTGAAGCTGTTTGACAGTGACACAAGGTACTAAACACACGTCAGCTGTCAAAACCAGTGTTGCCAAAACCAAACCAGCTAAAAAATCACCCTTTACATACATATATACATACTTGTAATTACTACCATTGCATGAAACGTAATTTTGATGTTATTCATTATTTATTAAATTATAAAATTAATGATTATAATCCAGCTCTTCCTACAAGGCATTGATATTTAAAATAACTAAATTATTTTTCAACTGAAATTTATTTAAATGTTATATTTCATTTAATTCGATTCTTTTTCTACAAGATTTTGAAGGATTCAACTTCTGATTTTTTTTTTTCTGTCAATTTAAAATCCAGAGCTAACTGAATAAATTTGTTAAGCTGGCTCTGGACGAGCTGAAAAGATATTTATGAAAAATGCGTGTCGTCATCTAGATTTTCGTGTAGTGTCGCAAAACTATAACTTCTGAGTTAACTTATTTTGCAGGATTAACTAACTCGGATTAAACTTAGAGTCAACTAAGGACTGTAAGACTGGCTGGTCAGAGCCAGATTTTACTAGGAGTTATTTCAGCACTGAAAAACTGGGCCTTATAGCTTTACTTACACTGATAGTAATTCTGTACCTATAGCTTGAAAAATACCAGAAGGGGTAAGGGGGGAGAGGGGTATTTAAGACAAATTCAATACCTACAACTCAATTTTAGAATTTTAAATAAAAATGTTAAACTGAATTTTGAACGAGACTAGAGAAATGCCAATTTATAACAGTTAGGTAGGTACTATAAACGTTTTTTGGCGATTAAAAGTGGAGGTGCATCAACACGCTTCGCACAACTTGAAAAAAAAATTTTGGGTGCCCAAGTTATACCTACCTATATTCACTGGCGGAGGGCTCTAGAACTGCGGGGTCGCATAAACAACTTCTTATAAACAAAAATGTAGTAAATTAGTATGCATGTCTATGATCACTTCCTAAAATTTAATTTAAAGAAAAAGTTAAATTTTATGGTGTGATCCCCACCTGAAATTACACCCATATATACATACCTACTCAGGACCTCTCAACAAGTTTACATTACAAGTTTGTACATAGATAAACTTACCAAACCCATCTACCTATACCTATGCGTACCTATACCTATACATAACCTGCCTATGAGTACTCCTATACATACTTGTCCAGAATCAATAGGTACAGTACATACATATACATATATGTACCTATATCTCTTCTGAATTTCCATAGTTTGCCTACATACTATCCTTACCAACATCTTTCTTAACACAAATATTTCCCTAAGCTGTGACGCAAAGATCTTAAGTCCTCCTGAGCTCCATTCAAAATTTGACGAGCATGTGCCACTTTCTTTGGTATTATTAATTTATGTAGGTATGTAGGTAAGCATCGACAGGTAGTTGAGATGTTTTTATATCAAAACACCCCCAGGAGGGCAACTCACGTGTGTGTATACATATCTACTTATCATCTCTTCTCAGATGTTCCTCTGCCTCCTGAGATATACCTAACTTTATATACTTAGATACTGTATCTACAATTTAGGTTTTTTTTTTTTTTTTTCTTCTCCACAAATATCCTAAACCGAAAAAAAATACACAAAAAAATGTTTTGCTAATGTAAACACAAAACTTTCCCGCGCACGCACAGGCACAAGTTCAAGTAAAGATTTGGGTAGGTATCTATACAAAACACATGGGGTATTTTTGTATCTACAGCAGAAGACTAAATAAAAGATAGCAAAACACAACAAAAAAAAAAAAACAATAACTTCGATTCAATATGTCGTGTTAACTAAATAAATATACAAATAATAACAATAACAACAGAAAAAACGTTATATTGCATTTTTGCTTTATTGACCCTGTTTTAATCAAATATAGGTAGGTATGTAGGTACTATATGTATGGTATCTTTAATCGCGGGAACAACGACGCACGACGCGACGCGGTGACGACGACGACCTACAAAGCAAGTTTAATAACAAAAATGGCAATAACTATTTACCGATAAATTGTTATCTCTTTACCGGTAAATGCTCCGCGTATCTATGGCATTAATCAGCTAACGAAAATAGGTAGGTATAATAATATTAACTTCATAGATACGAAATAACAAAATAAAGCGAATAAAAAAAGACCGCCAGATAGATATAAAACTTGTACAGTCTCTCTGACTCAGACTCAGGTATTTTCCCATACAAGCTCACAAAAATAGGTTCTCAAGTCTCAACTCAAACAAACAATCAACAATACTCGCAGCTCCAACCAACAGTACCTACCTAACCTACCTATACCTATACCTTACCTATAGATATTGCCTAAACTTTTTGAAATAACGAACATTTATAGAAACTGAATAAGAAGAAGAACAAGGAGCAAGAAGCAAGAAGCAAGAAAAATATTATGTTGCTGCCACTGCCTTATTGTTGTTGTAATTGTAGGTGGATTGATGGTTGCGAGGGTCGAAGTAGGGTTGATTTTGAATTTCAGGTTCGGGTATCGGGTAAGTATGTAGACAGATAGGTGGGGAGAGCGGGGAGGGGGGAGGGGGGCGGGCGCAAACTCACCTGTTAACATTGATACAACGATGAGGACCAACGCTGCTGTCGTTTTCATATGCAAATTGGAGCGATTTTTGTATAATCCACGTTCCATTTTGATTTTGATGAATTTGAAGAGGAAACTGATGAAGTATCTTTGTATCTTTTATGTGTGAGTTCTATTTCACTTTTTCGAAAATTAATTGGGTGTTGTTTTTTTTTTTGCCTTCCCTTTCTTCAATTAATTTTTTTTTTTTTTACGATTTGCTTCTCAACAAGAATTTCGCACTTAAATTTTTATTCACTTAATTAAAAAATTAAACACTTAACACATAAAAGAGATTGGTGCACGAAACGCGCTCTTTTCTTTCTTTCCAAGTACTCAAAAATAACGGTCATAAAAAAGAATAGGTATCGGGTTAAATTTTCTACTTTAAAAATATTCACTCTGACTGCCACAATTTTAATTCCAATTGAATTAAAACAAAAAAAAAAAATAAAAATATCAACGAGAATTTTTCTTTCCGATTAAATATGCGTTTCGTTGAGAAAAATAATAGATAGGTATTAATTCGAATAAAATTTATTTGAACCTGTCGAACGAGATACAAAACAAAATAACATAAACCAGCTAACCTCGAATAAAAATCGCTATCGCACACAACGAAGAACGAACGATGCAACAGTTACTAAACGACTGAAGCCAGAAAACAAGGCGCTAGAAAAGCATGGCCATTTCATACAACACAACGGAAAGGCGATGAAAACGACTCAACGACAACGATACCGACGCGACGATGATGGTGCTGCTTTGGGTATAGTAGCTGAAGCTGATGATGTTGATGATGATGATGACGAGGACAACGACGACGACGACGACGAGACGTTTAATCAACCACCAACAAAAGAATAACAACGTCACCGCAACAGAGAGAGCAACATGTCGCATATACATAAAATCTGCCGTCTCGACGCGTCATCGTATGGATGTGTCTTCATAGAGTTCGAGTTATACAGTAGATACATTTTTGAAGTAAGGGGCCCTTACACGTTAAATTGATTATGTAGAAATAAATGTGTGTATCATGTAAAAGTTCATACGTACCCATGCTAGACCGTAGCAAAGAAGAGGATGGTTGGCGTTATGGTATCCCTTTTACAGTCGATTTTTATACCTATTCCCTCTTATACAAGGTGGTGCAAAATTAATCACCCGGCGCAAAAGTTTTCACCCGATGGTCTGTGACTCTAATTTTGTATGAACGAAAAACTTAGGTTCTGCTTTTGTCTTAATTTTAGTTTGTACCTATCTATTTACTTTGCAAATGACAAAGTAGAATTGATATTTTTGCCGCCATTTGCAAAAAAATATAGCATCTTCCGATAGGGTGATGGCCTTTGCGCCGGGTGATTAATTTTGCGCCACCTTGTAGATAGATAGATAGATAGATACAATTCTTTATTTCAATAGATTTTACAATAATAAAAAGATAAGGTTAAGGACATGGCTTATTGCTGCCGTCTGCCTGATTGACAATTCTTAGACTATGAAATAAATAATAAAATTATTTAATTATTCAAATTAAGTGGTAATTATTGAAATAACAATTATAATCAGAAAAATTTCTTATTAATCTTCAAACTACATTTGTAAGTTTACAGTAAATTCGTTAAGTTTTTTGAATTTGTAATTGAAACCAGCTAAAACAATTTTTAATATCAATTTATGACTATACCGGTTAAGATGAATATTTGAGTATAATTTCGGAATGATTTGTTGAACATTTTTGTGCTTAAACAATATTATCGAATAATTTGAAAAACCAATATGAATATTTGAATGAAATTTTAAAAGATACAATCTTATAAATAATTTATATTGAGAAAAAAAGAGTTAATTATAAATTCGTAAGTTTTTTTTTTTTTTTTTTTTTTTTTTTTTTTTTTTTAAATTGAAACCAGCTAAAACAATTTTAAATATTAATATTACAAATTTTAACATTTATTTTGTGAAATACTTTGAAACATTAAACTACCCATTTTAGAATGATTTGAAACATAAAAAGGGGAATTTTAACTGTTGAAATGAGTATACGCGTTAGAAGCTGTTGCGGTACTGTAGTGCATGGTTACAGAATTTAAATAGGTTTGACCAGCCAGAGGACCCGTTCAATACGTCAATTAGCTGACTGAAAGACAAAAAAGCGCCACCTTGTATAATATTCAGTTATTAGTTACTTATTAAGAAAATTAGTGATTAAACATAACTAGTGCCATTTTTTAAAGTTGAGCTAACTCGTGATATTTGAATCACAGGTAGGTATAACTGAGACCATGATTTAAAATTCACTGTGATTTTAACCTGTGATTGTGATTCATGGGTTAAAAATATTATTTAAGTAAGTGATCCTGCCAATTATAACAGTTTTTGTTTATAAAAGTACTATGCGGCCCCGCAGGGCCAAGGCCCTCCGCCGGTGGGCATACTTCAGGCACCCAGAGTTTTTTTTCAAGTCGCGCGAAGCGCTTTAACGCACACCTAATTTTAATGGCGAAAAACTGTTATAACTGTTATAAATTGGCATTTCTCTAGTCTCGTCCATTATTTAAGGCTCAAAAATGCGAAGCAGGAGGTGAATTATAAAAAAAAATCATGGTTTGTCCTTTAAAAAAAATTCAGCTCTGTATTGTAACAGAAAAAAGGAGAAAATCCAGATATAGAAAGTAGGCATGTTAAAGTGCGTGGATTTATTTCAATATCCAAATCTTGTGCTTTAGGTTGTAAATAGCTTATTTAAAAAAAAAATCAGGTTTCTATAAAGTAACAAAATCAGAAAAAACTCCAAATTTAAGAAAATTAAGCGTGGCAGTGAGTGTTTTCCTTAAAAAAAATAGTTTTTTTGTGCCTGAGTTTATAGTGAGCTTATTTACAAAATTTCAGCTTGCTATAGAACAACAGAATAAGTAGAAAGCCCAAAATTAAAAAAAAAAATCGACTCTGGTAGCCGGCGGACATTAAAAATTTCATACTTGATTTGGAATTAAAGTCTTCGTTGTTATTTTACAATGGTTTTTGTTCTTACATATTGGGTGATCGTTTTGATCGGTCAGTTTTGTTGACTTTCTCGTTATGTTAACCTAGTCGTGATTTTGTTCACAGTTTGTAAAATAAATCACGTACATATCGCTACCATATTATTATTCTCGTAGTAATTTTTGTGATTTGATTCTCTTCGTTGTGAAGTTGTGATTTTTTCACAGAAAATTAACACAGGGATAAAATCAAATCACAGTTTATCTGTGATTTCACAGATTGTGATTGTAATTTTGTATTCACAGGTTGGAAATCACAGGTCGTGATTTAGTGATCTTCTCAGCTCAGTTAAGTCAAACTTGACACGTAATACAACAAATAAAATGTACATTAAAGTCCCTTGCATTGGCTCTTATAGTTCAAGTGAGATGCATTAAGTATTCGTTAAATTAATTTAAAGTAAATAAGTTTAAGGTAATTCATCAATGAGACAAAAAGGATATTTTGCTTTTTGCTGAAAGATTTTTGGCCGAATCTTTGCCACAGTCAAACATTGATTGATTCGATTTTTTAAAATTAACGATAAGCACATCTGTGGCCTTAATATGATTATTCCATTTCAAGTTTGGCGTGAGAGTTACTCTTATAAATATTTGTATTCTCGAACGACTTTGAGTCTCAAATTGTTAAGAAACCAAGCTTGATTTTCCACTTGGAGATTGTTTTGCAAATACCTACCATGATTTTAGATTGTGTGGTTTTAATCTGGAGATCCCTTAGTTTGCTGTACTCAAACAAACCAATCATAAACAAAAAATGTCATCTGAAATTTTAGAACTTTTTATGACAGCTGGCCAATCAGAAGCTCCAAAAACTTAGATTTGTGAAAATTCAGACATGCGATCAAATTTTTTTAAAGCCTTCATTCCAAATGTTGAAAATGTTTTAAAAGAACCCTTATATTGAATAAGAAACCGATAAACATAATAAATATAAACATACCCATATATCTACGTCCCCTCAGAAATATTTTGTAAGCTGCGGTACTGATGTCATTGCCTGTGGGCATGGGTGTGTGCGAAGAGGTTCATGTAAGTTGGATTTGGGAGTTGGGATTTAAAATGAAAAGAATAGATCTGGGTGTGATATGCTGTGCGTATGCTAAACCTATAGGGGTGAGGGGTACAGAAAAAATATCTGGTTGGGTAGGAAGATGGTAGATACATATATGTATATGTATACTCATGGAAAAAAGTTGCTTTTAAACAAAGGCTGAATAAATCATATTTGGCACGAGTTGCAACAGTCTAATTGGATTCTTTATTTGAGTTCTTATTTGTCTATGAACAATTGTGAAAATGTTGATAAGACACTTCTCCGCCCTCCAACCAAACAACTTCGATACTCGAAGTTTGATGTAAAACAACGATCATGTAAGACTTGTTGGAATCAAACATTTTGTTAGACACATGATGCAAAGCGATTTAATATACAAATAAATGTTGATTTGTGTTTATTTGATAGTGTTTTATACATTTTTGACAGTATTGGAGAAGAACCTGTTATAGAATCATTGTTTATGTATATTTGTGTATAAATGTATCTGGAAATATACTGGTTTTTGCAGATATAGAGTCTGTATGAGCTAGAAATATTTATTTATGATGAAAGTGACAATTATTAGATTGAGCAATAAATACCTACCTATATGTTCCTACTTGATAAGGTTTTTCGTTTTGCAAGCACGTAATGCACTTAAAGCTTATTTTGTATTACCTATTTCGTAAGAATTACAATGAGCAATGAATGATAAATAATTTTAATTAAAATCCATCACACACGATCGGATCGGACAAAAATAATATTTTAAGATGCCACTAAATAAGTAGGTAGGTAGGTATGTTGTTTTGCCAAAGCAAAGGTGAAAATAATTTAATTTAAGGAGTAGCTAGGCAGGTAGGTATATGATATAATTTATCTAACTTTTGGTAAGAGTTGTTATTTTGTACAAAAAGATCATTACTTTTATAAGTTATTCAACATAAGTTATTCAACATTCAACATTGCAGGAAAATTGCTAAAGAGACTTAGATCAAAAACTATCTGAGATATTAAGCTGGCGCAACATTTTAGGCATAAAACTGAAATTATAGTTAACGACTAAAACCCGTAATCTAACTTTCTTCAAATTTAATCGCTTTAAAGAACTCATTTATCGATTGTGTTCCACACGGTTGAAGTATGAAAACGCACCAATTTGACAGACTGAATTATCAGACATTATATCTAAACATGTTCAAATTTAATAGATTAGCTAACTACTCATTAATTGTTCATAATTATTAAAAATACATATATGATTATTTTTTAACTTATTCTGGATGGGAAGGAAGTTCAATTTTGCTGTTCGTATACAGTAGACGCTCAATATAGTGAATCTCGGTAGAGTGAACACAGATTTTTTTCACAACTTAACAAAAATATTCCAGCTGCAATTTGTGAACAGTTATTTTGTTGAGGAACTTTTAAGAAATTTTACCTTTCACTTTTGCATATGTGGATTGTACATTCAGTCACGAAAGTAGGGATACACTAGAGCTAGTAACGGGTGATTTTTTAAGAGGTTTAGAACTTTTTAAAAAAAAAAAACACAAAAAATTCGAAAAAATGAATGAAATATTTATTTGAATCGATAGTTTGAACCTTGCAATTTAATGTTTAAGGATAATTTCATGCAAATGTTGACCGCGGCTGCGTCTCAGGTAGCCCATCCGCTGAGTCCAATTTTGGCATACTCTTTCACACATATCGGCCGGTATCTCACGAATGAATGCATGGATGTTGGCTTCCAGTGCGTCAATCGAAGCGGGCTTGTCCTTATAGACATTACCTTGACATACCCACACAAAAAATAATCTTATGGTGTCAAATCGCACGATCTAGGCGGCCAATTGACCGGCCCGAAACGTGAAATTAACTGTTCACCAAACTCGCCTCGCAATTGCGCCGTTGTTTCGCGTGCTGTGTGGCATGTGGCACTGTCTTGTTGAAACCACATATCATGCAAGTCAAGAACTTCCATTTCGGGCAAAAAAAAGTTTGTTATCATCGCTCGGTAGCGTTCACCATTGACAGTAACGCTGCGATTCGCATCATCTTTGAAGAAATAGGCCCAATAATGCCGCCGGCCCATAAACCGCACCAAACAGTGGCTTTTTCGGGATGCATTGGTAGCTGTTGCAATGCTTCTGGCTGATCTTCACTCCAAATGCGGCAATTTTGCTTATTTACGTACCCATTCAACCAAAAATGAGCCTCATCGCTGAACACAAGCAGCGCGCGATGAACATTTCGAACCGAGTAAAATTCAATAATTTGCAAGCGTTGTTCATTTGTAAGACGATCCATGGTTAAATTGCAAACCAAACTGAAGCTGTTTGACAGTGACACAAGGTACTAAACACACGTCAGCTGTCAAAACCAGTGTTGCCAAAACCAAACCAGCTTAAAAATCACCCATTATAACACAAGTTAATCGTATATTCTAACTTTTATGCAAAATTATAATTGTGAAAAAAATTAATTCAAATGCTGAAGTTTATAATTAGATATTATAGGTACCTATTATTTTTCTAAAATGTAATTCTTATTTAAAAAAAAATTATTTCTATGTGGAGTACCTACGTATGTTTTTTATGAAGTGTAATGTTTTTTTTTATGAATAATAAAGTTTATTTTGTTATGATTAATTTCTTATATTAAAACATTACACAAGACAAAATATTCACTTTAGAATCAAATTCTAAATTGGAAAATCTTTTTTGCTTCTCTCTCGAAATAGTGAACAATCTCGATATATGTACATATATGGAAAATGCTCGTTTTTTTTATTAACTTCACTGTTTCGGAGCGTCTATTCTATTATCAAATGTTCTTACTTTCAAATACGGAAATGCTCAAGCCGTTCGCAAGAAAGTAGAAAAAATATGTACAACTTGATCGCATGAACTTGAAAATATTAAAAAATGTCAAAAGCACTAAATAATTAATTTTTTGTTTGAATTTTGTTTGGTTATAATTTTTTTTTATTAATTTTGAAATGCATTATTGTTTGAACTATTGAGAAGCATCAAATTGAAAAATTATAACAAAATCGGTTTTACCATGGCAAAGATATACACGAATAACCCAAAAATAAGACCATTTTCTCAAAAAAACGTGGAATACCTAATTCCGTTATATGAAATTTTTGAGAAAAATCTGATACGCAGTTTTCTTAAAATTAACTTGGTTATTCCAGGTACGAAATTTAATCAAAATCATTACCGTCATTTTCTAGGAAATTGAAAAAATTGTGTGAGTGCCGGGACTCACGGTTAATATCTGTATTCTGTAATCATCAACGTGCGCGGATCCAAAACGGACTTGTTTTTGCTTGAAGGGGATCTTAAGATTTTTTTCACTGAACGCACCCATCCTAGTATACAGATCGTAACGTTGCACACCGTAACGTTGCACGACGTAACGTTGCACACGAACTTTCACGTTTTTTTCACTCTGCCGACAGCATAGATGTTTACACATCAAAAAACACAAAATATTTGTATGCCAGCTACCCGTTCTAGATGAGCTAAAACAAAAAATCGAATTTCTCCTCTAGGGTATCACATAAAAATGCTCTGTACCAAATTTGGCACAGGCGCATCGACACACAGACCGAGGGGCGGCATGACGAAACCCACTTTTGTTGAACTTCTCGATTATCGTTTAGTGTTAGTTTTGATAACAACTGCAATTTTGTTTTTTTCACACGAAACCAATAATTGCCCTATAAAGCAAGTAAAAAAGACACTATGATATGAAAAATCACCCCAAACCTTTAAAACAAATCTAATTTTGTTGTTGCTTTATATATGGGTACATATATACATTTTTAGAGCCATTTTTCACCTCTGGTTTCAAAATTGTGTGGGGCTTTTTATTCATTATGTTTGGGGCCATCCATATTGAAAATTGGCCCATTTTTCACTATAAAAAAAGCCCCAGTTTTAGGCCAGTTTTAGGCCAGTTTTTATTTTTTGGTTACCATTATTGGAGCCGAATTTGATGTAGCCGAAAATTCAGAAAAAAGGGAAAAAGAATAAAGGACCTTTTATAATAGCAGAGGTTATTGTGCTTACAAGCTTTAAAAAGCACAATTCGATATGAACGTTCTAGAACACACTGCTTCTGGTTCCGATTATCGTCTATCATTTAGATATCTATAAAATTATTTTTTTTTTAGCTCACTTTGAAAAAAACTTAATTGTATCTATCAGTCTTCAAAGTTTGAAATGTTCAATTTAATCTTAGAAAGGTTAAGGAACTAAAGTGTAGTTGCAGCATTCTAAAATCATATTTTTCTGAGAACATCAAATATTTTAGAGAAAAGATCTGATAACATGCTTAATTAGACCATACCTTATCTATGTACCTACCCTATACCTACCTCTACCCGCAATTTTGCTCCCTTTTCGTTTGTAATTTTTTTTAAAATTCCACCGACTTATCAATAAAATCTATTATCAATCACAAAATCGAAAAACCGAAAAAATTGAAAGTTATTAATTTACTATAAATAGGTACAACTCTTCCTTTCGAAAAACCTTCACTGCAACCAGCCACACCTGTCAATTAATTGACTTACTGACAGATGCAATTAAACATAAAAATATTTTGATTAATAAAGCGTACCTACCTACCTTCCTACTTCCCTACCTTTTATATGCTTTAATGCACATTGCAGACTTATAAATCTTTCAATCGAACTTTCTATCTCATTTAAATTCAATACAAGTCTCTTTTATAACTGTTAACTTATTAGGTACAATGGCGATCTAACAAAACTGCACTTTGGTAAAACAACACAAAAAAACAAAAAAAAAAAAAATATCTAAGAAAAGCTCCTGAGTCATGGCTTTGTAATGGATTAACAAAGAAAAATACAGACACACACCCAGTTGGTAGGAAGGTATAAGCCCGATGTAATCAGTTTTCTCTAAAAGATTATAAATAAATACCTACCTCTACCTATACCTATCTAACCTACCTACATGTACCTACAAACTTTTCCATCTAAACCAGTTGTGGTCATTATAGGTAAGAAGCTGTTTTGTGTTTTCTATTTATTTTTTTTCCTCGGTGCAACGAAAACGATAGAAAAATTAACATCAAGCTACCTAGCTACTTTAAAAGTGAGGAAAAAATGCTTAAACGAGCACAAAATCACAAAAAGTATCTCCAATGCTAAATTACCCCATAAAAGGCATTGAAGTCTTTTATTTGAGTTACTATGGTTATTTTTGTTTTTTTTATTTTTGTTGTTAAAAACCACTTCCAGTGTTAACTTAGCTATATTCCACCATTTGAAAAAGCTGGCACTTGTAGATGTGAGATACTCATGTTGCCTCAACATGTTGCTGTGCGAACCCTAATGTATGGATAATTACACACAAAAACGTTCAGGTGCCCCAAGGGGAAACCCTTTAGAAATCCACGCTGGTAGTGTAGTGAATATATGAACTAAACAATGGACACACACACCACGACCACAGCGACTAACAACACCACATATACATATGTACATATCTACATCTACGTCCCAGTAAAAAAAAAGCCGGTTTATGCCGTCATGTTGAAGCCACCAGCACCCTCCCCCTAATCTCCATTCACCCTGTCCCATATAACCTTTTGAGTTGGGGACAGGTTTCTATAGTGAGTTTCTTTCGTCTTTCCAGGTTGGGGATTTTTCAAGTTGTTCCCTTTAGAAAACTTTACTTGTTCTTCTTTTACTTTCATGTTTTTTGTGTTGTATTTTTTTCCGTATCTTTTCTTGCGTACTCGTTTTTATGAATTTTTATGAAGAAATTGATGTTGTTATGATAATAAAGGAGAAAAAAAAAAAACGACTAGGTACCAACAATGACAGCGGTTTATTTCGAAACTGAAATGCGCTTAACTTAAGCTGAACATTGTGAATCTTACTTTTTGGTCAGGTCAGCTTGTAAGAGTAAGAACTTATGTAGGTAGGTATATGTAGATATAGTTTACTACTGCAGTTGCTGAACCGATATTTTAGTTCAGCTCGAAGTAGGTTCTGGCTCTGGAACTGGCCACTGGGTATAGGGATAAGGAACGAACTTTTTTTTATGTTTTGTGTTGTTTTTTGTGGTTTCTCTTTAGGTTGAAAATTCGTGAGGGATTTAAAGGAATCTGTTTTAGTATTTGGTATTGGTTGGTTCCTGATGAACAAAGAAGTTGGCAAGTCAGTTTTCGTAACTAAAGATGCTTGCTTACTTACAATGCAACATGCTAACCACTTCTCCTTCTTCATGACATTTTGAACGAACGATGAACATTTTGTTTTGACAGATGAGTCTTTTGTTATGATGCTTTAAGCTATATACGATGTTGGTTTACTGTTGGGCTGTGTATGTACCTACATAGACTTTTCTTTGGGAGAATTACCAGACTCATTTTTTTTTATATACAAAAAAAATCCATAGGTGTATAGGTATCTGCTAAAAAATAAATTTCAAGAAAGAAATTTCTGAACCGTTTAAGACAAATTCAAAGCCTATTAGGAAATTAAAATATAGGCTTGAATCTTTTATAAAATTGTAAATTACAAAAAGGAGATACATTTTCTTACATTGGTAGATAGGTATAGCACAGGCTGAAGGCTGAATTTGAACGATGGGATGTGTTATGTTGGCTTTGGTGGGTTTTGTGGTTTGTCGCTTATTTTCATAGATTTGCGACTTCAGAAAACCCCACAAAAAAGTCTCGTTGGCCAGTTCACATCACCTCCATCACGTGAGATGACCATGCTTTCGATTCGCTAGTGCATAATTTCCAATGTGGCGTGAGCTATGTGGCACGCCGGCCGTCCTGTTGAAACCAAATGTCGTTGGTGTCAATATCATCCTATTCAGGGCAAAAGAAGCTGGTAATTATCGGACTATAACGCTCGCCGTTGCCGGTGATGGCGTGACCAACGAACGTTGCGACGTTCTCAAAGAAATATGGACCGATGACGCCGCCTGCCCAAAATCCACACCAAACAGTAACTTTTTCGGGATGCATTGGACTCTCTTGGATCTCATGTGGATGGGTATCTTCCCAAATTCTACAATTTTGTTTGTTTTAAAAGGGCCTCATCGCTGAAGATGACCATAGATGGGCGAAGCGCGCGGAACATTTCCCGAACCTATAACAACGCTATATCCGTCAATTGTGATTAGACAAAGCAGACTGAATAAATGACGGCCAATTTGACAGATGTAGGTTCAGCAATATGGCCGCTATCAACTGTCAAAAGTCTGAAGTCTCTATTGGAAGACCCTTTACATTACTTTTGAACTAATAGCATGCCTCTTCTTTTTTTTCAAAAAGTTCTCATTTAAACAAAATTCCTTAAAAAAGCTATTTCTAACTGAATGATATTTACTTCTGGCCCGAAAACTTCTAATCATGGTGTCAACTTTCTGTCATCAATTATGCAAGCATGCCGGCAACTTTCCACTATTTTTCATCTTTGTTCCATTGGATGTTAAAAACTAGATTAAACGATCCTTGAATTGTTATCATTCGGCGTCATTTAGAGGCTGAATAAGAATATTTTTAAATATCTGCTTACTAATAACTTGGCAATTGCTGCTAAAATTAAGGTATTGGTTTAAATCCCAATCTAACTGGACAGCATTCTTTTCTACCGCTAGCTTAAACTGCGATGTCACCCATTTGATTCTATGATTATTTGTTTTCCACATTGTTCTAAATCCACTTTTATATTCTTCTATTCCCTGTGACAAACCAGGTAATGTTGCATTTTGAAAAACTCTAGGCACATAGTTAAATTTATGACTATTAAAAGGGGAGTATATCATTCTCCGAAGATTCACCTTCCAAAAATTATATTTTAAGGTCCTGACTGAAGACTTTTAAAATAAATATTTGTATACTTTTTAAACACGATACCTTCTCCCAAAAATGGAATTCTAACATTCACATAATTATGGAAATTTTGTTATAAATATACTTTAAAATATATTTTCCAAAACTAGTTTTTAAATTCAATCAATATTGATTGTTCTGAACTATCAAATTGAGTTACCGTTTTGTAAGTTCCATCAACACATGTTCTATACAAAAATAATTATTGTTCAAAATAGAATATGTTTTAAAAATTTCATTTGGTTTGAGAAACGCCAATCAATTTTTTTCAATCTTGTATATATATTTGAAAATCACCGATACGATATAATCGCAATACCTACAATTTTATGCGCGTTGAAAGCTATAAATAAATTTTTCATTTTTTTTTCAAGTAAAATACAAATTTAAAGTCAGAAAATTGGTGTTTTCCTTAAAAACCGTAACTGATTTTTAGTTCGTTTAGTTTTGCGCCAACTTCTTCTCTAGAACCATTTTAAAACTATCGGTTTATATTTGGAATTGATTTTTAAAAATATACGGAACAGTAACTAAGTTCTTAATTTCAAATCATTTCCTTCGAACTCACGTCTAAGGTAATCATTACTGAAATTTAAGATTACTGAGAGAAGTTGAAATACAATACTTCCCAAAGCATCACGTGAGGTTTTTAGGTAACCAATTGAAATGTAGATTATCTTAATCGAAAGGTGTTGACACTCTTCGAACGAATGTACATAGTACAACAAAGTGCGATCAACGTTTAAAGTGAAGCAAACCAATTATGTTGCGGTTTGAATAGTTTTTGTTTTTCCTTAAACAGCGTTTGACAGCAATTTAAGTTTGGTGTCACCTTAAACCATTTGTTTTATTAAACATTTTATCGTGCCTGCCACAACTTTGATTCAACTAATTATATTCGTATACCTATCTATTTAATTTTGTTTCCTTGTCAAAATGTGGTTATTAGTGGTGTTTGACGGCTGTTATAAGGCTCCAGGAAAGTATGCTATCTAAAATGTCATTAATTGCCATATGGTCAAAAAAGGTCAAGTAAATGGCTTTTCAATTGGAGCGTGTAGATTTTGGCGGCACGTGGCGGCCATGTTGTTTTGGTGACATATATGTCAAATCTGTTGTTTATTATTTAGCTACTGATGCCAATTCACCATGGCAAGTTACACGATTGAACAGCACGTCCAAATGATAAAACTTAGTTATCAAAATCTCTTGTGGCAACGATAGAGTTACGGTTTATATGGTTGGCATTCTCAGTCGACTATTTAAAGTTTGGTGGCGATTATACCGTGTTAGACATTTTTTTGTCGGGTTTCCTAAAGTTGCAGGTCTATGCGAATAAACCACAATCGAACTAGGTATATGCCCTTAAGGTGAACATAACACAGACCAAAGAATCTGTAGAAATTCATTTAAAAAAACCTATGGCTGGACCAATTACTGTAAATAATTGATCTTTTATGAGGTCAGTAAGACCTTCCCCATGTTATGGAGCCCCATTTTTACACATTACAGCCCTTTTTTTTACTAAAAAAATAGCAGAATATTGCAACTGAAGAAACAAGAATCAAACCCGAAATTAGTTTGGTAATATCTCCACACTTGCACCTTAGCAATGCACCTTGTCAAAAAAAAACAAAGTTAACTTACCAACTTTCGCTTCACTTTTTCAAAAATTTCTTAAACTCTTGACGCATCTCTGAATTCTTCTTCCTCTCTTTCCTTTTTATTTTTGTCTTTCATTTTCTTTTTGTTAACAAAAGAAGTGTGAAAAGTGTCATCATGAAAAAAAGTTCAAAGTTGAAATACCAAACATTGTTATGTTATACTTCGGTCTTTATACGTACACACGGATTTTTTTTTTGTTTGTTTGTCCTCTGTCTCGTCTACCGGATGTCATTATTAAGGGCAAACGTGAAGCACACAACTTCTACTTCAAACAGTTCCTACCTATACCTGCCTCGATTTTGTTCAACATTTACCTTCATCCATAACTTAGGTAGGGTATGGTGTACTGTGCTGTGCTGTCCGGAGCAGGAATACCAAACCCAACCAATCTAGAAAACGTATAGTTAGGTACCTACTTTCCGTTTTCCGACTTTTACAGCCACAACTTTGATGTCCTTTTTTCTTTTGTTTGATGGTGTGTGCATAGAAAGCTTCTCCTTTATGGAGCCTCGCCTTAACCTTCGTACAAAAAAAAAATATTTCGTATTGTGTCATCATCATCATTCTTCGAGGAGTTTTTTGAATCAATTTCACTCGAGTGAGAATCTCTGCGAGCCTATATTCCTATGTAAGTAATTCCATAAATTTCCGAAGGCAAAACATGAAAGGTAGATAGGTACCTACTTTTAGTCTATAAAGGACTTCTTGCAGTGTGTGGAAAACCATCCCCATCCGACCTGAAGAGCGAAGACTATTGCCCGTGAATGTGAACTCACCTGGATTGGTGTGAACTGTGAACTAAGATGTCTTTGTCTTGGCTCTTGAATGACATGCTCATTTGACTCAGGCCTTATGGACCGATCATAATATATGAAAGGCGTAATTATATAGACGAACTTTAACGTCTAAGCTTTTGGCATAGCTACATAAATAAAGTGTCATTCATTTTTCGGTTTCGAAAGTAAAGTTAAATAAAACACACACAAGTGACTGCTTGCGTAGTCGGTTGATTATGACGACCATCTAATCATCGCGTAATGCGCGAAAAGTGGCTACGTTGGAATCAGCACTTTTGTAGTAACTCATTGTTCGATTGTTAAGCAATCCATTATCGTAAATGGAAGACATTCAACTAATATTATGACACTTCAAATGACAACTGAGTTTGACAGGTGTCAAATTCCAGCGCTGCCAACTTAAAACCACGAAATGAATGATCCTATACATCTGTCAGCGCATCAGCACTGACATTGGGAATCTGAACAAAATTTAGTTTTTGAAAAAGTGTTTCGAAACTTTAATCTCAAAGAACTTAGCACCAATGGAAATAAAAACTTTAAAAAAAATTAAATCCATACCATCAGCTCTAAAGGAAGCAAGCGAATGTATGACTCAGCGGAATAAAGCTTTATTATTTAGAGTATTTCATATTTGCTGTAGGGAAGGGATGACTTTGTTATTTGAGTGGGGTTGGGAATGAGATAATGGCTTCTCCTGATGGACCTATTATTAGTAGAAGCATCGTAAATGCTTTTTTTTGGGTTGGGCTTGTTGGTTTTACCCTGCAGTATTTACCATGAGTTTGAGTCTTGAGCTGTAAAAATTTCCATCAGGGATGGATGGACACGGAAATGTAATAAACTGATGCCAGAGAATTATATTTTCCAACTACATACACATAGTCAACCAACTGCAACTCATACTCCATCTCCAACCCCAGACGAATATCATGTGCTCGCAATTATGGGTGGCAGGCTGGATGGGTTGGTTGGTGTTTTTGTTAAACTTTTTAATTAATTTATTACTTTGTTGTGTAAACTGAGGGACGCGTAGCGCGATGGGGGCAATGCGTTCAGGGTAAATGCAAAAGTTTTCAGCACTTAACTCACATTGATTCTAATTAAGTAAAACAACACAAAAAAATACCCCTTTTAAAAGATGTGGTAGCGATGGTTGCATTGAAATTCGAGTTGGAAACACTGTTTCTTCTGACCGGTGCGGTAGATGCTGCTCTCACACACATAGACCTCATGTGAGTCGACTTTCGACACATCACCATGATTCTCGATGTGAAACAAAGTAAAATTGGTTAATATTTTAGAAATGGTGCGAAATTTCCTTACCCTAAAATTTGTGGTGTTGCAAATTCAAAACCTTTAAAACACCCCAGGCGTTATTAGCCAAACGAAGTTCAATTTTTTTTTATGCACACATTTATGTCTCCGTTGGGGGTGATTCTCAGTATGGTATGGTATGAGGAAATGTTTTGCGACAACAATGAAGAAAATCCACTCAACATCAAGACATCAAGGACAAAATGCAAGTTCGGTTTTTATTGAGCCACAGGTGGCCTTTCAGAGTTTCATCGAGTATTTTTGAAATCGAGGGTATTTTTGTATTTACGTATAGGTATAAAAAAAAAAACACCCACATCACATCCTTCATCTTCACCAGTGTTAGGAAGTCATTTTGGATGGAGATTATTAAGGCTTCCGAAATTGAATTTGGATTTCCTCTCATAGCCCCACACTTTGTGATGTGTGTGAGATGGGTACATATAGGTAGTCTATTTTTGACAAAGTATTTCTTTGGCATTGTTCAATTGTACATATATATATAGGAGAGCCTGAGTATAAAAGGAAAACCACAATAAGTGTGGAATTTTATTATTAAAATTTTGTGACTGCTTGAAAGTATTTATGTTGTTGCGGTAAGGTTAAAACATGACAAAGATTTGTATGAAACTCTGCTAAAGGTTCGGCAAGAATATTTTAAGAATCTCTTTTAATGAACTCAATTCATTATACTATGTCGTTGACTTAAACCCCTACGTAGGTCACCTTATTTGGGCCCAGAAATGCATGATTATTTATTATATTATTTGAGGACGAGACTAGAGTAGTGCCAATTTATAACAGTTATAACAGTTTTTCGCCTTTAAAAGCGGGCGTACGTTAACACGCTTCGCGCGACTTGAAAAAAAAAACTCCGGGTGCTTTAAGTATGCCCTGGCCCTGCGGGGCCGCATAAACAGTAATTTTATAAGCCAAAACTGTTATAATTGGTATGTCTAGAGTCACTTCCATTATTTAAGGCGTAGATAGGTTGATCATCATCATCAGCGGGTGGCAATGGCGCAGTGGATGTAGTGCTTGACTGCTAACTTAAAGGTGTGGGTTCGAGCTCCACTCTAGGCAGCATTCTTTTCTATATTCCCCCAGTTATACAACTGGACGCAAACCGTGGGATTCCACGAGACATTTAACACCTTATTTCTCAGTCCACTGTGCCAACAAAAATTCTTTCCTATCCTTCTATTCCTTCTAACTAGTGCCGTGCAATTCAGGTTGCATTTAAAAGACCTTAGGTCTTACAGGCACATATGTAGTTAAAATTATTATTATTATTATTAGGCTGATCATATAATAGTAAAGTTTATTTTTTGGACGAACAAAAAAGTCACCACAATATCTCAAAAGGCACAAAATATCATCACTACCCTTTTGGCTTTCTTGGCAAAGCTGCAAAACAACAAATAATGAGCCATGCCACATTAAGATAAAAAGAAATCTCTTCTTACTTAATTTCAAGTGATCGACAAACAAATTTAATTCTATGACAGTGATCGTTAGGTATTTTTTGTTGACATTTCGATACAAATTATCGATAGCAAAGTATAATAACTCGTTCCGAGAAAACTGTTTTGATCGGGACTAGAGTTAGGTTCTGTAAATTGTCTTAGACTTAGCTAAGTCCATATGGACTTAAGTTGGTGTTATATTGAAGTGTAAATTGCTTAGCTATCCAATGCCGTTTTTTACACAAATTTATTTTGACTTGCAAAAAGATACGCCTGCCTGATAAGGCAGTGTTCGGAGATATTTGATATCTTTTTCTTTAATACCTGCTTTGTATTTAGTGGGAGTGTTAGCAGTTCCGGCTATGACTCGAGCCCATCATGCTTACATTATGTGACAGTCTCGCAGTGTGACAGTTTTAAGCGATTTTAAGTGAAACAGCTAGTGTATCGGAAGGAAAATTTGTACCTAATTTGAAAAAGAATACATTTTTTGAGACCATTTGTTTTTTTTTTGAAAATTTTGATAAGCAAACTTATTTAAGCTTATACAAAGCTTCTGTATAAAATATTTAATTTAAATAGGTTCAGCAAATAATATGAAACAGTTGAATGTACATTTATTTCCTGTTGGATGTCTACTACAGGGTGGACTCAAACTTTTGATCCAAACAAATAATAACTTTTTTGATTCAAAATAGCTTTTAACGGCCTTTAGTCCATAAAGATTGGCGTTTCACCCCGAGGATCTCACTTAAACTAATCAGTTGTTTAGTGACGGTCTTGTCAATACGCAATTTTTATTGTTCAGTTCAACTTACATGAATTTTTTGACAAAAATACAATGTGAACTACATATATCCAACAAGATTAAAATTCTTAATCTTAAGCTTTAAATGTTTGCCCAGGCCCTATTGAAATTCACTACTACACTACTGAAATTCTGAAATACATCAGGTAAGTAGAAGACTTAGCACTTTTTAATCGGACTTGCTGAATTATTGGTTGGTCCAAATTATTGGTTGGTCCGGAGCTGTTAACATTGAAATATGAAGGTCTTATTTGGCCCACCCTGTACAAATAATATTTGTACTTTTTGGAAGGTTATGCATTCAAAATATGGTTCCGGGGTGTGTCATTTTATGTCATTTTACTTTCTTTAGGTACTGAATTTTACAACCACAAATCTATAGGCCAGTTCTTGAGAAAATTATGCAAGATTGTACTAAGCGGCTAATAAGCTTTGTTTGGCAGGTAAAGTTATTTTTGGTTAAACTAAATTTTAAAAAAAAAAACCTGTCCAAAAAAATGAAAAGTATAATAAGAGTCTAAAGAAAATCGACATATTGATTTAGTCTGCAGCCCGACAGACAAGTCATTTCTATCATTGTAATGTCAAGTTTAATCAAAATCTCGAGTTTGATTTATTACGAATATTTAACTTGCCATAGTATACCTACCCATAGTACACATATGTATATAAGTTCATATGGTGAATCGCATAAGATGCGGCAAAAAGCTAAAGCGTGTATAGGTTGGGTCAAGACAACAACAGTATGGAAGGGAGGGGGGAATGTTATGTCCCTCTAATTTTCTCAAAAAAAAACTGTTCTTTCACCTATTAATGCATGTCGAAGCTTACATATATATATAATATATGCTATTGAACAATTCGGTTTCATTAATCATCAAATACTAAGAATAAAACAGTATGTTAGAAACAGCTTTAAAGCAAAACAATCTAGATAGTGAAAAAGCATTCGACACAGTATGGCATGATGGACTTGTCTACAACATAATTCTGTTTAATTTTCCTGCATACCTTATAAAAATTGTATGGAGCTGCATATAGTCTTCCATGCACGATTTTAGTTATGGAGTTCCACAAGGTTCTGTGCTCGGGCCCATTCTTTGAAATATTTTTATGTGGAACCTACCCCATTTTCAAAACAATACCGAAGTGGCCATGTTTGCAGATGATACTGCGCTTTTAGCCTCAAGTGTTCTCCCTCAAGAAGCCTTAAATAGTTTACAGAGTTTATTTGACACTCTTCTAAATTTTTTAACCAAGGTATAAAAGTTAATGCTGATAAATAATGTCAGGCTAAGTGGTTCACTTGACGCAGAAAATAAAGTTCTCTCCCCCAAATCACGCTTAAAATAAACTGAATTGATATCAAATGGTGTGAACATAACATAAACATTATACATTAATCTATCACAGTGCATAAAATCAGCTTTTTAGTTGAAATACTATATCCATTTTTATCAATAGAAGACCTAGACTTAGCAAAACATACATAATAAAATATTAATTTTCAAATCTGTATTCCAATCGGTCCTTACCTACTTATGGTGCCCTAGCAGGCTTCACTGTAGAGCAAATGTCCGCCCAGTTAAATTTTTTCCTTACAAGCTGCAAGAAAAGTTTTGTGATTGATGTTCTTACTCAGATAATGAACTTATACTTTAACTCATACGTCTTTCGTAAATTTGGGTTTTTTTTCGTAAATTTTAATTTTTAAATAGGTATTATGTAAGGGTTTTTCCCTTGTATAGTGTTTTCCCTTAAATATTATTTCCCCTTTTATCCTTAAAAAAATGTTGTCATAAATTTATTATAAATAGATATTAAAGATGTAAAGAATGGTTCTAAAACTCTAAAATTATTTAAATATTCAATGAAAACTTATGTAAACTTTAAATTGCAAATATATTTGACTTGAACACACAAATCCATTCTTTCAGTTTATGTTAATTTTTTTTTTTTTTTGAAAAATTTATGTTCGGACTCAAAGTTCAAAATAATTTTTTTTTTTTTTAATTTTACATGTAAATTGTATATGAAATTTTTAACGAAAAAGTGTTAAAAAAGTCAAAGGAAATAAAAACAATAATTTTTTTGTTTAATTTTATTTTTCATAATTTGTAAATGGCATTTTGTTTAAATTATTTATGAGTTCCAGATTGCAAAATTATAACAAGATCGGTTGAATCATTAAAAAGATTTATGTGAAAAAGCCAAAAATGAGACCATTTTCTCAACAAAAAAAAAACGTGCAATATGGCTATTTCCCTTATATGAATTATGAGAATAATTACACCACAGCTCTTGCTCTTTGCTGTAACTAGTATGTAGATTTAGATTAGATAGATTGTTTTATTTATATAGCTTAAGTAGTAATAAATAACAAAGCTTATATAATATTGATCAACTCAATCTTATTAAGGCATGGCCATGGCCGTCACCTCAGATGGCAATTAAATAGTAATTTCAAAACTTTATATAATTTCTACGATGTTTGAAACATGAACATTAATTTATAATTAATTTGGATACAAAAAATATTTATATTTCAATAACAATAATAATAATTAAGAATATGGGTTGGTTTTAGTACAGACAAAATTAATACTCTTCAGCAATTATTTTGGCTCTGTAGCGCAAAATGCGGTAAGATTATTCCAGCCTTCCTATTCGTTTAAAATACTTGTTGTTTTTTCCAAGGTAAGTGTTTCGCAGTCAAAGAAGACAATTCTGATCTCCTTAAGGTTGGGGCATACTGCTACAAAATGGAATACGTCCTCCCGAGCTTTAAGGTTGCATAGAGTACAAATTAAAGGAAGATCATCCCTAAGCGGTTTAAAATTCAAATTCCACAATTCTCCTCTGGCTTTAAATATGGTTGATATGTCGAAAATACTGTTTTCATCCCGAAAATAGTTGAGTTCATTTAAATCGTAGTTAAGTTTGCTGTAATATTGTCTGTAGAGTGATGATTGCGCTTGATCTCTAAACTCCTCCCTTAGTTGCTCATCAAGATTTCTTATGAAGATGTACATATTTTCTCTCCAATCATCCAAATTTTCCACCGAAACAGTGAGTTGTAGGTTGTATCTCCTTGCCAAAAGGTCCCACTTTTTGTAGAACAAAGATTTTGCATGTGTTACAATAAGCTTTGTTAGACGATTTTCTGAATGAGACGCAGCCTTTATAATATAATCAAAGTGAAGCTTCAACGTTGCCGTAAATAGTGGAGATATTCCCGTCTCCAATAAAAGCATATAGTTTAGAGAACTATATGGAAGCTTAAACAATCTTTTCAGAAAAAAATCTAAGTAATTTTTCTACTTCTTCACTTTGCTGGTAACCCCAAACTTGTGCGGCATAGAACAAAACTGATTTCGAAGTTGCCTCAAATAGTTTGTACTTTGCGTTAAAACTGAGTTCACTTGTACTAATACAGGTCTTCCAAGTTTGTCGGAAAGGTGACTATTCATACTTAAGTTCGATGATATTTTCATTCCCAGATAGTCATACTCCTTAACAATTTCAATATTTTTTCCAGCGAATTTCCACTTTTCATTTCTGGTATAACATCCACCAGCCTTTCTGAATATCATGATTTTGGACTTAGACAAGTTCACAGTGAGGTGCCATTTCGTACAATAATCTTCAAGGTCCAAAATCATGCGACTAAGTCCTTGGGGTGAGTCCGATAATATGACTATTTCATCAGCATACATAAGCACTTTAATGCTCCTTCCAGCCCACATAATTCCACCGCAAAGCTCTTCATTCAGGTCATCCAGAAACAGAATGAACAAGAGGGTACTTAACACACACCCTGTTTTACTCCCATTGTTGTTGAAAACCATTCAGATAGAAGGTTGCCATTCCATACAGCTGATTTTGTATCCAAGTACAAGAGTTTTAGAACATTAAGCATCTTTGTTGACATTCCCATCAATGAAAGTTTTTAGAAAAGTGACCTTCTGTCGATAGATTCAAAAGCGGCTTTAAAGTCTATGTAAAAAAGCATACAATTTCCTATGTTGATCCTGAAACGGCTGTGCTATATTCATCATAAGGGTAAAAATTTGGTCAATTGTTGAATGATTTTGTCTAAAACCAGACTGAAAATCACTTAGAAGGTTCTCATTATCGACCCATGATGTGAGCCTTGCGTAGATTACCAGTGAGAAAATCTTCAAGGAACAGTTGAGGAAGGAAATGCCCCTATAGTTCTCGGCTGCATTCAAGTCACCTTTTTTGTGTAGCGGAAATAGTATCGCCTTTCGGAAGCCTTGTGGTAAAATATTAGAACTAAATATTTGGTTAAACGAATCTACCAACACGATTAAAGCTTCTTCCGTTAAGTTCTTGTAGAACTTAAAAGGGATTCTATTTTCTCCTGGCGCTTTATTATTCTTAGTTCTAGCAATGGCTTCTTTGACTTCCTGCAAACTAATTTGACATAGTCAAGGTGGCCATTTATAACTAATGGACTGGCATATTGGATTACTGGACCGTTGTTTGCAGGGTTAAGAAGTTCGCAGAAGTGCTCCTTAAGGATGTTAGGGTGTAAGCTAACACCAATTGTAAAGAACCTGCCATTTATCCCTCTTATAGCTTTCCAAAAAAATTTCGCGTTGCTTGCATTTAAAGCTTCCTGCACTAGCTGAGCATAATAACTTTTCTTCGAACTCAAACAAATTATTTTGAAATTTTTGTTTGCTCTCAAGTACATTTTCTTGAGGATATTCGCATTGAATTCGCGATACAGTAGTATGTATAATAAACAAGGTAAGGTTATACATTTTGTCTTTTGTACTGCTAACATATTTTTTGTACTTTTATTATGTATTTGTTCTTGTTAGACATAAACCACTAGATCATCATTCGATAGTAGATATTGCAATAAGCTCCTATCGAATCAAATCTAATAAATCACGCTTCTAGTTCATGTCTTTGTCTATTACTTACTTGAAATGTTTACAACTATTTTTTTTACAACTCAAGGCAGGTATGATAAATTTCAAGCTTAAAATTGCATAACCTTACCACTTCCAGCTAGCTTATGCGATACCTATACGAATATCTTAACTCCCAGCGTTTATACATTTTTTTTTTTTTTTGTTCCAAGAAAATATTGTAAGCCAGTTGCAGGTGTCGTGAATGAAATTCTAATGATTTGATATTTATAAACTAAATCCCATGAGAAGTTCAAATTGTTTATTGTAGCTTCTCAGAAAAGTCAAAGCTTTTCCAGCTATAGTCTCACTGGCATCAGCACATTTTCTCGATCTGTTATTTGTGATGTAGAAGTTGATGTGAACTGAAGGAAGCTGAATCATTTTTGTTTCTCAGTTTCAATTCAAAAGCAATTCAATGCCAAATTGATGACTTGGGTCTGCTAATTGTCGACTAAAGATTATGACTTATAAGTAACAAGTGAATGTGGGCTGTGACTCAAGTTATTGTTGGTTTGTTATAGTTAATGTTCTACACATACATTGTAGACATATTTACATCACCAAAGCTTATAGAAGATTACAATTCAAAGTGTAGGTATAGCAGCATTAGAATGGAATGGATGGGGCAATATAATGCCCATTGTACATTTAAGACGGGAAGCAAATAAAGTATATTGTCTTCTATTTGCTTGTTGGTTGTTAATTAGAGCAATATGAGAAGAAGATAGAAAAAGTATATATTTGCATATAGAAGATATTGTATTTACAGCATCCAGATCATGTGCCGAATAAATTATGAAAGGTTATTATGCGATATGCTTGAAAGTACATTTATGATGTGTTTGCTAAGTTGTATTTGAACTTCCAGAAAAAATATGCTGATCCCAAAACCATTTGAGATAATTACTAGATTCGATGCTATATGCGGTCTTGTTATTTATTACTTGAATTATCTTTAATATGCGGATTATATTTTCTCAAGAATAAAGACAAAAATTGTATAGGAACCGATAATATATTTTCTGTTTAAATAGAGTGAAAGAGTGAACAAAATTTAGAAATTTCGTAGGTATAAAGGGTTTTCCAATAAGAGGTGTAATTTTGATATTCAAAGAAAAATGGCATTTTTTGAGATAAATGATCGGATGTTTATTTCATTATAAAGAAGAAAGTATGCCGTTAATAATGGAACACAACATCAGCCAAATGGCCGCCACGACCACGCTTACAGGACCATATCCTTTTCATGAAATTTTCCATAACCAAATCGCAAAGTGGCTGCCCTATGTCCTCGATAGCCTCACGAATTCCATCTTTGAGGTCTTGAATCGACGCTGGGCTGTTGGCGTAGACCTTATCTTTCACGTGGCCCCAAAAGGAGAAGTCGCAAGGTGTTAAATCACAAGATCTCGGTGGCCAATTGTGATCACCTCTTCGAGAGATAACACGGTCCGGAAACTTTTCCCGTAAAAGATCGATGGTTTCATTGCTTGTGTGGCACGTAGCGCCGTCTTGTTGAAAGTAAACGTTGTCCAGATCAATACCATCCAATTCCGGCCATAAAAAATCATTAATCATCTCTCGATAGCGCAATCCATTGACCGTAACTGTTGCTCCAGCCTCATTTTCGAAAAAGTAAGGTCCAATGACCCCGCCGGACCATAAACCGCACCAAACAGTCACGCGTTGAGGATGGAGAGGCTTTTCAACAATAACTCTTGGGTTTTCCGAGCCCCAGATGCGACAGTTTTGCTTGTTGACGTAGCCTCCGAGGTGGAAATGGGCCTCATCAGTCAAGATGATTTTTCGATGAAATTCCGGATCATTTTCATGCATTTCAAGGACCCAATCAGCAAAGACACGACGTTGTTGATGATCAGCCGGCTTGAGTTCTTGTGTTAACTGAACTTTATAAGCCTTAAGACCCAAGTCTTTATGCAAAATACGGTGTAATGGCGTTTGTGGAATGCCTAATTCCAAAGAACGACGAGGAATGGACAAACCTGGGTTTTCTTCAACACTTTGGGCTACAACAGCAATATTCTCAGTTGTTCTTGAGCGACGTGCACGGGTTTTATTCTTCACATCACTAACTTGTCCCAACAGCTCGAATTTGTCCACCAATTTCTGTATTGCGGTCCGACAAGGTGCTTCACGACGACCCAAAAATGTTTTAGTTTTACGAACCGTCTCTGCCAAATTTTCACCATTTGTATAGTGAATTTTAATAATTTCAATGCGTTGTTGAAGCGTGTATCGTTCCATTTTTATCAATGGCGTAGTTTCTACTTGTCAAATGTCAAAAAATGACAGCTTCAAAAGTGACAGCTACCGAAATAGCGGGCTATTCAAAATAACACCTCTTATTGGAAAACCCAATACTTAAAATTTAGACGGTTAAAGACAGTAAATTAAATGGCATATAGTACCTTCAGGTATAAGTTAGACAAAAAATACACGTTTTGTGGAAAAGGGCTTTAAGAAAAGATGAAGTTCAGTGCCGAGATTTAGCTAATCGTGTGAGTGAGATGAGTCACTTTTCATCAAATCGATTTGGCTAGTAAAAATGAGTGAGTGAGCGAGTGAAATGAGCTGTCACATCACTCGCTACTCGCCGAATATTTCGGAGGTGACTTGGTGCATTTGTTCGTACATTTACGCTTTTCCATACGCATGTGTTCTTTTCTCAAGAAATTGATTCAGCGATAAGAATAAAAATAACATCAACAACGAGAAAGAAATCTAGTCTTTGTAATAGCAAACGGGTTCATAGAGCATTTCTTATTTCCCGTCTTAAAAACTCTTAGACGATGTTTCTAGTGAAAGTACAAAACAGCGGCATACATTTTGGAATATATTGATAATTAATTTTCTTCTTTATGTCAAATAAACTAAAACAAAGACACAAAACATAAAACATAAAAAAGTTAGTCTTTGGTTATGACATTTGAGTGTTCGAAACTAAATTCGAAGTTACTCATTTCACTTAAATAACTAAATCACTTTTGCGAATGAAGTGAGATGAGTCAGCGAGTAACGCGAGTCATCTTAGCTCACTCAACAAAATAGCTAAATATCGGTACAGGTTTTCGGGAAACCATGACCCTGACAAAATCCACCATATTGAAAGACCTAAATTGATCACCATATCGATGAAAATATCGGTTTAAGTGACAAATATATCGAGAACAAAGTTGTTGACAATGAAATCACCACTAATAAGGAGACTAATGATAGGCGGCTTGGCCGAACAAAAATAAAACCTTTAAGTTGTTGTTGTTGTTCAAAAAATACAGAATGGTCAAATCTAATAATCTGACATTCTATAGTATGAATAGAACAATAAATAATAATAAATCATTTTTTGTTTGTGTATTTAATTTTTTTTTTCTGCGTGGGAAATATTTTCGAAGCTATGTCGTTTTATTTTTTTTAAATTTCTCGCATTTTCGTCATTTCCTGGAAATCTTACATAAATTATTTCCCTCACACAAATTGTAGAGCAAGGGTTTTCTACCATTTTGATACCAATTTTAAGATGATGCGGAATCGCTGTCCAAAGCAGTGCTGGGAGTTGTTTTTAAAAAACATCCCCATCATCACTCACAAAAATACCTTTAAAAAGTTTTTAAATAAATATTTTTTTTATATTTTAGTTTTTCCTTTAGCTGATAGTCCTGGTAGCTATAGCTCTTAGTTATTGTTTTGTAATTCATTACATTGTAATAAAATAATAATAATAATATTTTAGTTTTTCCTTATTTTATTCTTTCAGTTGAAATAAAGGCTTTTTGAGTTATCTTTGAGAGGAAATCGAGAAAAATTATTAAAAAAAAAAACATTACAACGGTTATTTTTTTTAACTTTTTTCCGAGTAAAATTTGATAAACAAAGGAATACCTACAAAATGAGTCGGTTTTCCTTTTCAGCTTTTAGAGGTCAAAATTTGTGGAGAAAGGGATTTTTCCCATGATCCCCCAGCACTGGTCCAAAGTTATAGCTATGAAAAGTTGCCAAAATTAAATTTTTTTCATACCTACAAATCTGCCACTATATGGTTACACCAAATCTGTTTTTGGAATGCTGCAACACTTAAATAACTTTCGACTATAATTTAATACAAATTGTCCCATAGTGTCAAAAGTTATTATGGGCATTTTCAAAATTTTTGACAATTAAATTTTACGAATAGCTTACTTTTTTGCACAAACTGTCAATGTTTTAGGTGTGGTCGGGAGAAAACGGTCTAAGTAGGATACTACTTAAAAATTGTTTAAAACTAAGAACATTTTAGTGAAGAACTTTGAAGTTATTTAATTGTTAACCAGCGTTTTCCAAAATAACAAAATTTGCCAAGTTAAAGTTATCCACTCGCTATCACATATCACAACACAGTCCAGATTCCACATTTACTTATATGAATTACAAGTTAGCAACTGTGTGTAAGTTCTATAAAGCTGTTGTAAGCCGTTTATTAATAGAGGCAGAGGGGATACAATTTACAAAGAATACAGAAATTGTAAGGAGCATTACTTACGAATATTTCCTACAAAATATGAAACCTAAAAAAGTCTGTTCGTTAATAATTCTTGGAAAAACGAATAATTTTGTTCGTATATGCATGTTAGCTAATAGTTATACTATAGGTATATGTACAAATATATACATATATTGTGTATATGTGGTATATCGAACACTCTTTTAACGATAAATTCTCTTCGATGCTGATGTTTTTCTCATCATTTTAAGCGCCATGACAAAAAGCCAAAAGCATTGTCATCTCCTTGATGAATGTATAGAATATCCTGGATCCTGGAATTACAAGGATACTGAAGCACACAACGGAGAAGAATCGAATTTTTCGTCCGTTTTATCAAGAACGAAACAAATAATATTCACCTTCTATGCTCTGCTCTATGTGTCCATCGTTTATAGAAGTTAGAAAGCATTGGTTAAAACTGTAGCTACGGTAACGATATCTTTATACCTACTACAGCGAATAGGTATGCAACAAATGATTAAGCTATTGGAGGTTGTCCAAGTGGAGCCAGGAGCAGGAAAGATCTCCGATGAAGAATAATGTCCCTTGCTAAATTGCCCATCAACCGTTCAGGGACACTCACACACACACACACACAACACCTATAGGTAATATGCGCTATAATGCAAACACACACATAAACATACCAATATGCACCTTGTCCAATTCAAAAACACATGTGAATGGACATTGCAGTAAATTAGCGCAACCTGACAAAGGATTTATATGATGTTCAGGTGGGTTGGAACTGTTGGATCATACTCGCGCCTCCATCAGTGCAATATAGCTGTGCTCGATATTTTATTCAATGTGACACCTGATGGTGTGACGAGTAATCCTTTCGAATGGCATGGCGTTGACAATTTTTATATGAAGTAACACTCCACAGCATCAGATGAAAGTTATTTCTCTGTCTCCTCTGTATGAAGTTCGGTGGATGACATGGATGACAGATGACGATGGGAATGAATGGAGGTGGGGAGGGGAGTATATGGAGGGGGATGAGTTGCGAATGACTTTTAATGAGATTATTTTCCCCGAACAATGTCATCATCAACGCTCCATCAGGCTTTTGTTGGCACTGCTCGCTGCATGAAAATGAACACCCATATACCCTCACCCGCATCAGTCATCCAAACAAGAGAAAGTCCTTGTTATATTGATTCAATCATGTGGGGTTGAGACTATGGCAGGATAATTTTCATTTCAAGCTTGTTGTTATACATAGTTGTTGTTGTTAATATATTGAAATTAAGTACAGAAACCTATTTAGCGGATGAAAACAAATACGTTGCCGATTCTTGGTATCCTTGTCTATAGAGAGGTGCATTGAATGATGTTCTTCTATCTATATTTCTGTATGGATGGTTGCGCTTCAGCTAAATGATTTGCTCACGATGATGTAAAACAATAGTTTATTGACTCTGTTGATGAGACATTTTGCAGCAGATTAAATGGACAATGGTTTAAGTGGCATTTCTGGGTTATGTAAAATCGAAGGTTAGTCAAAATAGATTCAGCTAAGCGTGGAATGATGTTGAATGATTGGTGACTAATGATGGCCAATATTCATGGAAATTAATGATTTCATAAGATTTCAAATTAGTAAGCAATAAGTTGATATTTATAGAACTATTGCCACTTATATTCCTACAACTGTAGGCCAACTAGACTACATATTCACAGTTTATGACATTTAACAATGAGACCTGTAAAATTTTTTTTTTTTTATAATTTGCGCACGCTAAAGGTATTTGGCTACCCTTTTGATGTCGGTGGACACAGCGCGAGCTAAGGAAAAAAGGAGTGGGTTTGAAAGGAGATGCCGATGCACATTGGTTTTAAACTTCTGAACATCATAGTGGGAAGGGAAAACAGAGTTAGGCAAAAGATTCCACATTCGAGTTGTACGGCTGAAGAACGAATCTCCGTACTTGAGAGTACGACCGAAATTGGGCACAAGGGTAAATTGGTGGGCATTCCTGGAAGCGCGAGTATTACGGTGAAACTGTTTAAGGGGAGGAATGCAACTGGCTACTTCTCTAGAACATTGACCGTTGAAATAACGTTAGAAAAGGAGAGACATGAAACATTCCGTCGATGTTCAAGTGACGTGAATGTTCTAATTATGACATCATCTTCAATCAATTTGAAAGCTTTTCTTTGAATACCATCCAAAAGACTCAAGTGGGTTGATGGAGACCCGCCCAGATATGGGAGTTATATTCTAGTCTTGGGTGGATATATGATTTGTAGATAGTAGCCAGATCAGTAGGGGAAAAGAATTTCTTACATCTTCTAAGGAAGCCTAAACATCTTGCGGCATTTTTGGCAACATTATAAATATGGTCATTCCAAAAGAGGTGATTGGTGATGCTCATACCGAGAATTTCAAGATGATCAGCTTCTATAGTGTAAGTGGCACTCATGGATAATGGCATGGACGGTGTAATCCGCTTTAGAGACAGAAGACAGCATTGTGTTTTAGACGCATTAAATTCTACACGATTTCTTATTCCCCATATGATGATGCTGTTAAGATCAGAATTTAATGAGCCTGTCATACGTTGCCGTTGAAGATCCACATCCGAAGAGCATGGGTGTGACTTCAAAAATGAATATGAAAAGCTGAGAGTACTGTCATCAGCGAAGCAGTTTAGTGGATTAGAAGTTTCAGACAGGAGATCATTTATAAAAATGAGAAAGAATGTCGGAGACAGAACACATCCCTGGGGCACACCAGAATTTATTTTGAAGGTATCAGATTTGAACCCATCCAATACAACTTGTATTGAACGGTCCGAAAGGTAATTTCTAATCCAGCGAAGAAGAGTAACATCGAAACCGAAAGCACGCATTTTCGATAAAAGAGCCTGGTGCCAGACTCTATCAAATGCTTTAGAAATATCAAGTGCAATAATCTTACTTTCTCCAAAACGATGTAGAGATTTATTCCACTGTTCAGTGAGATAAACCATCATATCACCAGTGGACCTATTGCTACGAAAGCCATACTGTCGGTCATTTAGAAGCTTCCGTTCCTCAAGATATTTCTTTATTTTGTAATTAATAAGTGTTTCCATGATCTTGGAAAGAAGGGACGTAAGTGCAATCGGTCGGTAGTTTATGGGGGAGGACGATTCGCCTTTTTTGGGTATGGGCTGGACCAGCGGATTTATGAATGTCAAGATCTTTTAAAACTCTAGCCATTGTACGAGTGCGAAAGAAGATTGGTCCCATAGAAACATTTACTCTCTCAAGTACGGGCGGGACCATGACACACTCTGGCAGCGTAGAATTGGCGGCAAACTGCTTAGCAAAAAGGTTAGCTTTCTCTTGGGAACTAACAAATGATTTGTCATTGACAACAATAGTCGGTTATCCTCAGTAGGGTTGTCTTTATAGCTTTGGAAACATATTAAACCATGAATTTTCTTTGGGTCTGATACTTTTAACTCTATTAGGGATAAAAGTTTTCATTCCCGAAACAATGAGATTACAATGATGAGACAAGAATGCTTACTTTAAAAAAAAAAACTCTTGGACATTTTCTTACTGGACCTGAAGCGTTTGATGATTATTGCTGTAAGCTCTAGACTTAAGATTTACCAATAACTAAGATTCAAAAGGTGTACAAACATTATTTGAATTTTGATAATTTGAAACGTCTGATGTTTCAAGATAAAGCTATTAAAAGCAGATCCAAACCAAGAACAAAATCTATTTTAGTTTAATATAATTTTGTAGGATTATTTAAATAGACCTGGAGATGAAGAAGAACGTAACTACCTACGAAACGTCGTCTATTTTCATATAAGCAAATGCATTTAGATATCAAGAAAGACCTTAAGCCCACTTAGGATTAACACATTGTGAATACCAAACACACGACGAGCACCAACCAACCAATCTTAACACTTTAAATATTGATCGATCGCCAAAGTGTCGCGACACGGCTGAGTGAGTCCCTTGTAATGACTCATGACGATTGGCGCGAATTCACAAATAACACGCTTCAAACGACACTCCTATCATTTACTTCAGACTGCTATTTTACGAGCTATTCAAATTTAAACTTGAACATTTTCTGCTGGACACCCTTTAAGCACCACAAACTTAGGAATCTCAGTGTAAAGAAGAGAAAAAGTAATTTTGACTTGATAGGTTCATCAATCATAGATTTGTTTACCTAAAAAAATAAAGTGGATTATCTATTATTTTAGAACAAAGAATGCAGATGATGAGGAGAATAAGTATACATTTTTGAGTGCTAGAGAAAATTATAGTCATGTTGCAATTTGCAATTGAAAATCAATAAAACCTGCATTTTTGATTGGGCAGATCAGATCATATGGCTTTACGTAGGGCGTTGTCTAGGACATCGGCTCTTGAGAGCGCATGGCCTGTAGTCAGTGCTGTCGATAGAGGATATTAAGGGGGGAATTCCCCCCGGGCCGGAGAATTTTTAGGGGCCCGAAAATTTGAAGCAATAAGTTGAATCGATATTTTTCGTTTTAATTTTTTTTTAATTTGAGATTGGTTTTTCATACAACCTGAGGCGCATTTCCACAAGCATTAACACATTCCCGTGATTTCCTAGGAGACCGGAAATTTGAAAAATCATTCGCGGTTTCGAAATTGGGCCCCTATGTGTACGTTATCAGCCAAGAAAAACTCACGCTTGCGCATTTGTGCCCCTGATGGCTAATGTAGACTTAAAAAAAAAAAAAAAAACTCTCCAGCAATTTAAAGAAATTGATAGAAAATCGCTTTGCTTTCTTTTTACGAGCACAAACAATCTTCTAATTTTAAGTCCCTTCACAGACTTTCCGACACAAGATGGAAGTGAAACCATTTGCCATTTCTTAGTTTTTTTTAAGATGATTTATTTTAGTTTTTTTAAGATGATTTATCTTAAAAAAAAAACTAAGAAAATCATTTGAAGGCTTAAGTGATATCTTCAACTGCTGATGGCGTTTTAAAATATTTGAAAAAATTTTAATGTGTCGTGATGTCTTTGATTTAATGTTAGGTTCGGTTTTGACCACTATAAATCTGAGAAGTGTTGTTCTTTAAGCCAGAGACATCACTATTGACGTTGAGATTCGATACCTCGACAGTTTGATCTCCGATTTGCAGCTGATTCTTTTAACCAATGGGATCGCATTTTATTGGCATACAAAGCAGTTGCATTTCAATTCGGCTTAAGTGAAACACTGAACGCACCCATAAATTTTTGTAGTTTGAACTCATCTAAAAAATGACATTTTAAGTTTCATTCCATTCTCATCGTTCCAGTCCTTATAACTGTCACAAATATTAAAAGTTGTTTTGTTTCTGTTTGAGGTTATTTATGTTTTATTTGGCAACATTTCACATCACATCGTTTAGAGGGGAAATAAAGTTGCAGTTATACGAAGCTATGGTTAAGTGCAACAAATTAGCATATATCCGAAGTTCGTTTAAATACGAAAACTCCACTTAATTGCAACAAATTTTCTGCATTTTTAGTGTTGCAAATGCTCGGAGTCAACTGTACCTGGAATTTATCGTCCGTTCGATGCAATGAAAAATTGCAACCTTTTTATTTTTTGGCAGTTTTCAACAATGTATAAAACTGAGATTCGAAATTCCGCTTCAAAGGCTTTCTCCAAAAGTACAAATCGCATCTACATTTATGTCAAGAGTCAGAGGAAGTATTAATTCATATCTGAAACACATTTACGAAGACAATTTCGAAGCAGAACTATCACCATTAAGTTTGCTCAATGCATTTTTTTCCCAAAACTTAGAAACGATTTTCCTAAACATTTGTTTTGATATGCGTGTATTTTGCACCATACCCATACATGTCAAACGTTCCTTTAGGGTCCTTGCCAGAATAAAAATTTTCATCGCTAGTGTTCATCAGAAGATCGCGTTTTTCAGGACATGCTATACACTAAGCATTGAAGGAATTTTGGCAAGGAAATTTAATTTCTAAGTAGTTTTTCTCCTAAGAAAGCTATGACATCTCGTATGCAATATAAGAAAACATTTCTTTGAATATAAATGAACTATCTCTATTGGCAATATTGTGATAATATTTTGAAATTCATAATAATGTAGCTTTTAAAATAAAGACCAATTTCAAATATTACTAATTGAATCTTTTTTTATTTTAAAGCAAAAAATCTTCAAGATAATTTTTTTTAATAATATTATACGATCGTATTTTTCCTTTACTTTCAAAACATCCTGTTGGTAATAGCACATTGAATGTAGAGCTTAACTTGCTAACTTAAATGTGGTTTCTGACTCCGATCTATACTCGTATGCAGAGTTATTTTCTATACATCCCCCGTTTCAAGTGGATAACCGTGGTATTGATTAGATAATGACATCTTTTTTTGGTCCACTGTGCTAACAAAAAATATTTCATTCTTTTTATCCATTGTAACTATATTGCCATGCTATTCAGCCCTATCACATCGTAACAAATCTCCGAACGGACTTCTATGCTACGAATCACGAAAAATTGTCTTCACAGAATCCGAATGGAATCGAAAAAAGCATTGTCTCATTCATCGTACTCACTCTCAATTTCGAAATTAGCTGTCTTACGTCAAATCATTGAGAGAAGTACAAAACAGTGATGGCTTACATGAAATAAAAAAATTACCTGCACCATTTGGAAAAATCCCAATTTTTTCCCTACACTAAAAAAATGAACACACTTTAAAAAGAGATTTTTTGCTTATTCGTGAATATTTTTGTGAATTTAATTTTCTTAGGTTAGGGGTTGGTTTAAGAGAACAGGGAAACAATTCTTTTGGATAATTTAATGTGCTAACTTACAATTTAAAAAATAAAAATCTATGAGAAATCACTTGAAATAATTTTTTCACAAACAAATATTTTCCTTTGGCAAAATATTTTTTTTTTAATAAAGCATTTATTATTTATTTCTTGATGAAAATTCTGAACGGAAAAAGAATTATCATTAGGAATATATAAATAAATTATCCAAATGATATTTTTTCATGATAGCTATAACCGGCCTCTTATATTATAAAGTGCGATATCGTTATAAAAAAACTATTTGAAAGTTTGTCATTTGCGCATTTCTCAAATTTACGTTGGTTTTATTTTTGAATTAACAAAATAAAATATTAATTTAAACAGAAAGACAAAAGTAAGATTGTCAATAAACTAATAAAAAACAGAACGCTATATACCTATTTGTATTTTTTCAAACAGCGTCATTTGCAAAAATTCCCTACGAGTTAGGAATTTTTTCCTACGTGTACCATCACTGTAAAGAAACAAATTATGGCTCATTGTTGTTGACTTATAATAAGTTCTACAGAAATTGTTTATTGGAAGTGTTTTTGGCTTTATTTTAGTTTTAAAAAACAAATGTATTCATTTGTGCAATTATTGATTGATTGCATCCGCTCCTTTTTATATATGTATACGAATACAACAGATTGAAATGCTTATGAGCCTTCAATTTTTTTTTTTAATTTTTCAAGTGGAATCTTTTTGTGTTTGATCAAATATAGAGTGCAAATATGTTCGGAAACGCTTGAATAGGAGTTTGAACTATCAAAGCATCAACTTTATTAAATTATTAGCAATAGGCATTTGACCGTAACAGGAGGCATGTAGTTTAAACAATGCTATACGTGGGGGCCCGGGATTTTTCCGTCCCATGCCTTGGATTCCTCTCGACGGCCCTGACTATAGTAGTTTCAAATCTTCAAATCCAATCAGTGATGGAATAAGTTTTTCAATAAGATATTAATATCCATACAAAACTAACTAGAACTACTAAAAGAATTTATTGTTCGGGTGGAGAAATAGCTACAGGTACCTAACTCCAGCCTTGAGTTTTATTAAGACTGATTTTTAGATATAATGTGAGGTTATGGAGTAGGGGTTTTCAAACTAAAGAAAAATAATAATAAAATCTACTAGATACTTATTACATTCATTACCCAATAAGTTATTATTTTGAATATTTAATTCTCTTTTTCAGTTGGCATTATACCTACCTACCTATTTCTTTCATCTTTTAATATGGTTCGATTGGAATAACATCAAATAAATAACAACTTTTATCCCGACCATCAACCATTAGTAAAAGACCTAAACTTCAATCTCACAATTTGAAACAAATTCATTTACGATATTAATTAATAAAGTGAAGCCCCTAATGGTTCATCAACTCGTCATTTATAAAAACAAGAGTAACATTAATGAAATAAAAACTTATTGTACAGTGAAAATACTTTCCGAAATTAATTCGTTTCGCATTGACGAAGCCGGTCCAAAAACAATGAAAACCTAAGCTACATCCAGGCCCCATCGCCACCGCCGCCGCTACCACCTCATTTGGTGCGGCTACATACAAAACCCTTTTGTATCCTGCTAAAGGGAAAAATAATTCCTTGGAAAAAAAAAACAAATAAAATATCGCTAAGCAGCAATACCCATAGGGATTCGGATTCGTAGATACCTATATCGAAATGAAACCGATTGGTGTTGGACGAGATGAAACAAAAGAAAGACGAAACAAGAAAGGTACCATGACCATGAGCGAACATGGACGACGCTATACTGACGCCGCCGCCGACCGACGATCCAACAATTAATGCCCAACAATAGCAGCAGTTAAGAGATTTTCCTTAGCGTAATGTCGAACAGACGTACATCATGGTTCAACGAATCCAACCGTGAGGCAGGCACACAATATTTGTACATGTATGGATGTACCTTAGAACAACAATAAAATTTATATAGAGAACTTATAGAACGTTGAAGGGGAAGGGGCTGAACTGGAGTCGAATGAAATCGAATGGAGTAGAAATAGAAACCTGTCAAATTGAAATTGAAAATCAATTTGAGAGAAAAGTGTCAAACATCTCGCCTCGGCGGCGCACAGTGGTGCGAGAGCGGAAAAAAGTCTTTTGAAAAAGTCATGCCTATCGTTTTAAACTTTATGTTTAAGTACTCTTAGATAACCCGAGCGTATGATTTAAAAGTATTTTTTAACATATGTATTGTATGTTCTGATTTACAAGCCCTCAAAGTTGAAAAATAATTGTACTCAAATCGCGAACCGTATTTTCAACAAATTTTGAGATGTTTTTTTCCGAAGTTCCTGTGGATAAATTTTCTAGCTTCTTAAATAATTTAATTGGTCTATTTTCGATTATCTAAAAATAAAAAAAAATATTGATTATTTATAAGGATACCTTCTATGAGTAGCCTGAAGCTTTATTACTAAGAAAAAATGCTTTTTTTTAAAACTTTTTGATTTAAAAAAACAGCTCCAAAAGATACCAAGAAAGTAAGTATGCCACCATATGCTCCATACATTCATGTTAAAGCACAGAAAAAATCAGCTGCAGATACGTGCAGATGTGGAAGTTATGCTCAAAAATGTTTCACTTAATCGGATTTCAAAAAACTCCGTCTTGACGGTGGTGTTTACCAAAAAGTTTGATTACTTCGGTATTAATTGTCAGAATGAACTGGTTAAGCAAATTATTTTAAGAAAAAATGTCAAACTTTATTTTAAAAAGAAAACAAAATTAATACATTGACCCAGGGCTGAGAATTTCGATTTTTGCGAAACCATTTATTTCTGCCTGGAAAATTTTTCAACTTTCAACTCAATTTTCTTGAAAACAACAGACGAAAAATAATATAGTTTTGTGATATTTTGAATTATATGATAGAGCTTAATACAAACTAAAGAAAAGGATTAGGGATAATCCTTTATTTTTTTTTAATCTTTCGCTAAAAGTAGGGCAGGTAAAATAAAAAAAAGTGTTTTTTTTAAGTTTTATTGCTTTGTTTTTGTTGTGTATGCTCAGAAGAAGAAAATTCAGCAGGAGTTTCGTGAAAAACTGGGCATCATTGTTGATCTTGTAAGACAAGGTACGGGGACAAGTAATGACGGCAACACCTCCAGAAGATTTTTTGCATATCCAACCATAACTTCAGAAATCACTGAATCCCTAATTCGGCGGTTTGCTGTTATCCTTGAAGTAATAACGTCGAATGAAAAATTAGACTTAAAAAAATATGCAGCTTACACGTGGGAAACTGCCGAACTGTTTGTTGAGAAATATAAATGGTACAATATGCCAGCAACCGTACATAAGGTTTTGATCCATGGAGAAGAAATAATTAAAATCTGTGCATTTCCTGTTGGATAGCTCTCAGAGGAAGCCCAAGAATGCCGAAATAAGGATTATAAAGCCTACCGCAGGTTTCATTTGAGAAAATGCAGCCGAATTGCGACGAATGAAGATGTGATGCATCGTATACTCATATCCTCAGATCCAATAATAACAGGTTTAAGGCCACAGGTAAAAAAGAAAATACTTCCGATCAGCGCAGACGCTAAAAACTTCATTTTAGCATTATAAAATCACTACTTCATAATTGTTTTTTTATTTATTTTTTGTATGTATTTATCTATTTATTTTATAACATACATAGTTAATAATAATATTTTATTCAAAATAAAAAATTAAGATTTTACTAAAAAAAACTTTTATTTAAATAACATTAACATCAAAACCCTCAAATTTTATAAAAATGTCAATAACTTTTTTACTAATAATTTTTTCTTAGCCAAATTTTGACCAAGCATGTATAAGACTAATTTTCACATGTGTGTCAAATTTCATTAAAATTCGTAAAACAGTTCAGATTTTACAGACTTTTTTCCGCTCTCCCATACAAACATCAAAACACTCAAATCTTAGAAAAAAAAGTCAATAACTTTTTACTAATGATTTTTTCTTAGCCAAATTTTGACAAAATGTGTATAAGACTAATTTTAAAATGCGAATAAAATTTCATCTTAATCCATTCAACAGTTCAGATGTTACAGATTTTTTTTCCGCTCTCTCATACCAACATCAAAACCCTCAAATTTTAGAAAAATGTCAATAACTTTGTTTCTAATTATTTTTGTTCAACCAAATTTTGACCAAATATGTACAAGACTAACCTCAACACGTTTGCCAAATTTCATTTAAATCCGTTGAACCGTTCAGATAAAACAGACTTTTTTCCGCTCTCCCATACAAACCGAACCACTGTGCGGCGCGCGCGGCGGGTATATCGTTTATGGTATCTCAGTGGGGAATCGGTCTGATATGGGTATCTTGACCTTAAATTGTCCTTCTGATGGAGACAATACGGTATTAAATTTATTTTCTTCTTTTTTTTTTTGTATAACTGCGGGAGTGTCTCGTGTCTCGAAAGAAATTATGTATATTCTTTGTGCCTTTGATGAAGAGCATTCATGAATATTGCAATTTGAATTCGCATCAGGGCACAGGGGTTACATTTCAATTCCAAAAGATAATAATATGTATGTACTTATAATCCATCTTTTATCAAGCAGTAGACTGAAAACAAAAATACTTTCAAACTCAAAAAAAATATAGATCAATTATGTAATCGAAAGAGCATTAACTAACTCATGAGCGGCTCGCGAGCGTGTTTACCAGATACGCTCGCCCATGAGTCATCAGGTGTGAGCACTTTTAGTTTGGCTCGCACTCTCGAGTGTTCGATTCATAAGCGCTCATGTCAAGAGCGCTCTAATTATGTGCGATAACAAAACCGCACGCTCATGAGCGTGAGGGGAGAGCGAGCCAATTTAGTGCTCGCGAGTCTTAAAGAATTTATAAAAAAAGAAAACAAACTAAATTTTAAACCTAGCGTAGCGCGTATTCTCGGAATTCTGATTTGAAATTTTGACACCTTTCAAATTAAAAGTATTCTAATGGACCTAGAGAGCTGGGCGTGACATTATGTTATTTACACCTCCTAATTCTATTGGCGTACTCCGTTTTTCGATCTGTCGTATCAAAAATGTTGGCACATTTTGCAGCTGTAAGACTAAAAGTGTTCTAGTTAGCCCAGAATGTCGGGCGTGACATTATAGGTAACATCCACCTCCTAGATCCTAAATATTGTATTAGAAAAAGTAAAACCCATTATGCTCACCACTTCTCAAGAGCGCTCACAACTGCTTACAACAGCTTACTCTCACCCACGAGCTATGGGACATATGATGTTTTCACTTTTTCAGCTCTTGCCCATTAATTCTTCCAAATAGTAAATTTTTAGATATTTTTATTATTTTTCGACAACTTTTCACAACAAACGCTTATTTTTAATATAATTTGCAAAGTAATTTGTTTGGTCAAACGAACAAAACTAACAACACATTTCACTTTTCAGAAAAAAAACTTTTCACATTGCAAATTTGGTGCGTTTGATGAAAGGTATTTTTCAAAGGGGAAAACTTTTCATTTCAATAATTGCCTCTTTGCAAATTTGCATTTGGTGCAACTAAGTTTGCAAATTAAAAGTGAAAAGATGCAAAATGAAAAGTGTTTGGTGAAATAGGTCCCATATTTTCTCGAAAAACGTTAGATGCTTATTTCTGTTATGTAAAGTTTTTCTCCAAATACCTGAAACACAGTTTTCCTTATATTATACTTTGGCCAATAATGGTGTACATTTTCATCTAAATCGTTTGAGTTGTTTTTCAGAAAATTAATAAAAAAAAAAAGAAATTTTTGTATGGCGTTCTAGATGAGCTAAGACAAAAATTGTGTGGGTGTCGGGACTCACAGTTAATATGTGTAAACATCAACGTATGTCCAAGCGCAGTTTTGGGGATACATATTTTGATCCGTATATTTTGATTACGTTGACGGATCCTAAAAGGACTAATTTGCTTCTTCGATCATCAGATTTGCGTCACTCAACGTACCCAATATCCTACTATGCAGATTTTCGTAACGTAACGTGCTACATCGTAAAGTTTCACCTCGTATTGTCGCACTGAGAATTGTACGCACAGATACACAGACCTCAAAGTACGGCATAATGAAAACCACTTTTTTGGACTTCTCCATTATCGAAATGTTAGTTTTGATTACATTTTCATTTTTTTTTCACAAAAGCAATACTTGACCTAAAGAGCAAGTACAACAAATAAATCCTACGCTTATTTATTAACTTTGATGTCTTTCACACCGCATTTTTTTAAATTTATAGGTTGGCGCCCCTTGTGTGATGACACTTGAAGCCTTTAGGATAATGCCTCACCCTTGCTGCGGCCCTGTTGAAATCCATCGACACTTTTCTAGATTTTATCTTTTGTATTAAATTTGTTATGCTTTGGCGATAAGAATTTATCTCCCCATATTTTTATGTCAACTTTATTTCGGCATTATTTACTATCATTTTCGAAAAGCCATTAAGCCTAACAATGGACATAAATGTCATGTTTCGGTACGTCGCGTCTTCCGTCAAAGAATACATTTTTTTTTTTTTTGTATTTATCTGTTGTGTATAAACTTCTCCGCTATATCTGTGGCAAGGATCTATCGAGGCTTAAGGTATAAGAGAAATAATGTCCGTATCCTTGTTGAGGTTCAGGTAGTTTTCTAACAAAACGAACCCACAGTCATAAGTCATATCATCGCTCAGCCACGGCAAGGATCTAAGGAAATGTGTTGTTTTATCATTGAAACTATATTTATAATGAAAATTAATCTTCGTCTGTTAAAAAAATGGTAGCTTCATTAGATGTCCTACATTAATATATACACACTCGTACGTCGTATGTTTTTCGTGTCTCCACATTACAATAAGATTATCTTCATTTGTTATGTTATTTTAATTAGGTCAGCCTTTTGCATTTGTATATATACCTACTCCTACGTACAGGTATACACAAACATTCCCACACATATTTATAACTTGGTTATCCTGAAACGAAATAAGCACGATATAAGGAGTGGCAGGTGATTCGTTTCAAAAGGATGTCCCATTTATATAAAGACATTTATCACAGAATATTGTTGGCCATAACGAAATTTTCCCATTTCAGCCGTCACATCAGGATGTCCTGTCCGTGGCCTGGCCAGTCCAGTCCATCAGGGCACAATACAAAGAATGACCTATATTCCTAATGTACAAAAGGACTCACACCTTCAGTGTGGTGTTGTTTTAAGAGGCACCATGGCGACTTCCAAAAAGTCTTTTTGAAGGGTTGAAATTAATTTTATCGCATTGCAAGCCAGAAAATGAACAACAAAAACGAAAACCTAAAGCTTCTGGGAAAAAGGACGAGCAAAAATTAACTAAAATGGATACTAACCTAATTAGGAAGGTATAGGCAACATGCCTGCCTGGGACAGAATTATTATCCTCTCTACCTTTTGGCTGCTTTGAGTTGGTAGGTTGTTTTGTTGTTGCTGAAACTATTAGTAGGGGTGTTGCCTTTCCTGAGAGATTTTATAGTATTCCTTTCTTTTATGTTGATGACTGTTGTTGAATGTTCATTGTGAGTTTATTTAACAAAAAGGATATTGTTTAAGCGAAAAATATCTGTGAAGTTGCTTGTAATTGTGGTTAACTGCGGAATGGCTTTGCAGTGGTCAGTATAGTGGATTGTTTCATTTATTTTGTTTGCTTGGCTGGAGGGAGCATAAGTAGACCCAGAAGGCTCCTACGTAAATACTCTACCTACACTTTCAAAACCGGCAAATTTAAGGAAGAACGACTAGAAATAGGATAGGCAAGGCATGCCTATAGTGACGATAGGAGAGACTATTTTGAGAGAAAGATATTTGAAATATTTTTATTAAGTTTCTAGTTTTAGTAAATTAAGGGTTTATTAAATTAGCAAAGTATGTTTTCTCATGGTTTCTGCTATTTGAAGTAGGTCGGAGTTCAGGGTGTATGGTGCTGAAGTTATTTTTTTGTTATTTGGTTAAATGTGAAGTAGTTACATTTTTATTTGTTTTTCTTTTGTTTGCTTGAATTGCTGGTAAATGTAATAAAGTGCACACAAAAACTTTTTACTCAGCATGTATAATTTAAAGGCTTTAACCCAGAAAAACAAGGATATTTTTTTGAAGTAGGTCATAAACATGGCAATGGCATTAGCTGCTTCAATTAACTTTATCAGAATTTTTAATCGGATGCTTTTGACTAATTGTAAGTTAAAACGACTTTATTTAATTAAATGGATTAAAACGTGCTGATTCGTGGAAGACTGCATTGTAATATTTTAATTGCACGCATAATTTAATTTGTTTTTATTCGACCTAGCCTTGACGCTTTAGTCTTCGGTCACATCTTATGCAAAACAACGTGTATAAGTATACAATGCACATAAAAAGGTACTATCAGGGCAAGCTTTGAGTTCAGCTTAGGTATAGCTATGTAGGTATGTATGTACATATATTTTGCGGAAGGAATTAAAATAATTTTAAATTTTTCAAAAACCCTGCAGATATATGTAGGTAAACCATTTTTTTCTCTGCAGGTGTAAATGTTCGGTTTTTGGTACAAAGTATAGTTTTGGGACTTCTACCGCACTAACACCACCCAGAAATCAGAACTAATCTATTTAAGATATTGACAACTGATTTATAGTTTTAAGTCTTTCCCATCGCTTTTAGAGCAACAGCTTATGAGGCTTGGTTCTTTTTATGTAGTACCCGAACACCGTCTCATACATTTAAGAAGATCGCCATTTTGGAGAAAGTATGACTTCGCAGTCGTTGTGTGTGGTATAGATTGTAATGATATATGATTGTAATGTAAGCATAACCTGTTTTCGAACCACTTCTGATGTAACTTTTTTCTATTTGTAGGCTAAGAAGGACTTTGTTTTAGAGCTTCTGATGGAAGGTTTCAGCATTTTTTTTTTTTTGGATAACTTAATAGTTGGATACAATACGACTTAATGGATTTCAGTATTTGCTTATCAACCATTTTTTTTTGTTCTGTATACGTAGATGTAGGTCATCAGAGTCTTTTCTGAGTTACTGGTATATTTTTTTTTTTAAATTGAGTTAAAATTTCTTATTTTCTTGATGTGCTCTTTCCATTTTAGCTTCGCATCCAATGTATTTTCGAGCTATTTGGCAGTATTGACGTAAGGTACAGCTTAACTGTTGATATAAATTGGAACATTGTTAAGATTTTTGCTTGAAAAGTTGAAATCTGGTTTTTAGTGTTTGACTAAAAATTAATTAAAAAATATTGAATAATAAAAACAAAAATACTTCTTAAGTCCAGAGTCCAGTTTTTCAGTGCGAGATTAAAGATAAGCTGGAGTTAGCTCATCAAATTTGGTGAGTTAACTCATTATTAACTGAACACATGCCATATTGATGTTTTACCCATCACCGAGTTTGCTTAGTCGTTCCGCATGTATTCGCCACCGACGAACTGCTGCCTCAGTTCAATGTAAATAGGTGAATTTAATTCCAGAAATAGCTAACTCTGGTTTAACTCACCACTGAAAAACTGGGTCTTAATAACGTAACATTTTAAACAAGTTAGTTTAATTAAATTTCTTAAAATTTTGAGTTTGAAAATAATTTTTTTTCAAAAACCATTCTCTAAAACAATATTTGAAGTATTTAGAAACAGAATTAAAAAATAGATTTCTTATAAATACGTTCCTATAACATGACATTGACATTATAAGCATTGCCGTTGATTCTTCATGATTTTTTTTTCTAATTCAAGTCGATTTCATAGAAAATTGCCTCTCCTGGTTAAATGGCGAAAACAGACCCCTCCTCCCATACGATTTGTTTCTCATCTGAAAAAACCGTATGGGAGAGGGGGGCGAAGTTTGGGTCCGAATCAATTTTTTTTTTACAAAAACTATAATTTAAGCCATCAGCTTTATTTTAGCATCAAAATAATTACTGATTTCACTTTCTAAACATTTCAAAATAAATCATAAAGGTTTTCAATGATATCTATAACTAGGGCCTAAAGCTAGATTTGATAAGTCTAATACCTTTTAAGAAATTTTAGAAAAACAAACATTTTTTTTTTAAATATAAACCAGTATTCAGTCATAAAATTTTTTTAGGGACCGGGTTTTTTTTGGTAACGATAAATGAATATGTATATTAAAAAAAAATACGAATTGTAGCCACTCATAAAATTCTAGCCCCTCTTTTTTTTCGAAAATCAATTTTTTTACTTTTTAGGTGTCAAAAAGTATTCTGAACATTTAGCCAAAAATATAAAGTTGTAAAAGGCCTATTTTTAAAGATAAGCTTCAAAATTTTTTTTGTTCAAAAACATTAAAATCGGCTCTCAAATATTTTTTTTTTTTAACTTTTGTTACATATTTTTTGATGAAAAATAAATATAAGTAGCGTTGGATAAACATCGATAATCTATTGATAATTTTTTACCATCGATACTATCGCCGATAGTTTAAAACTATCGATACTATCGAAAAATATCCCTTATACATTTTTCTTTGAAAACAAACTATTTTCATTTAGTTTTTTCTCTTTATCAGAATAAGTAGATTTTTGAAAATTTTACCTTTTCCAGCGAAAAAATTATTATTTATTTAGTTTTGAAGATGTTAGCTTATTTTTATTTTTTTTTTTTTTTATTTTGATTAATTTATTTAAGTGTTTAACTTTAAATTTGTTTACTTCACTTTAAAACCTACACTAGGTTTCCATTCAAACGCTGATGGAAATTGAAATGCAGATAGAACTGTTTCGTTTGGTTTTTAGTTTGGCAGAAATAAGTGCGAATATTAGGCATGTAGAGCTGTTTTTTTTTATGGAGAATTTTGGAACTGAAAGGAAAAAATTCCCATTATTGAAATTATTAAAGATGCTTATGGTTATATTTCACTTATTCAAACAAACAAAAAGAGGTAGTTTTTGGTAGGAAATGCGGCTCGATTTTGTAAGGATACTATTTTTTGACCATGGACGATTGGAAAATGAACACACAATTACACTTGCGTATTAAAAATTATATATTATATAATATTAAAAAAAACTATCGATACTTTCGATAGTTTTTGTGAAAAACATCGATACTGTCGAAACTGAAATTTTTCGATGTTTATCCAACACTAGTGTTAAGAAAATATTATCTCCCTACATTTTTATTATCAATCTAAAATCGAATTTAAAAAATAAAAACGATAACTCTTTTAGATCCCCTTATCCAGAATCAAAAACCCAAAAGTTGTTCCAAGTTCAAAATCACTCAAATCCCATTGTTCCAAAAATTCATCCAAAAGTATTGGAAATTGAAGATTTTAAGCCGAAAAAATGTCCAGAACATTTTTTGACACCTTAACAAAAATTAAAAAAGGGGGGGCTAGAATTTTTTCGAAGTTTGGCCAAACCTTTTGAAATTTTGAACACATAGATCCAAAAACTATAACTATAGAACAATCGAGAACAACTTTCAAAATCTCGATTATCTTCTTATCAGGAATAGACTGTAATCCTTTAAAATGAAGTGAAATTTCTCGATAGTTTTATTTTCACCACAACAATAAGATCTCAAAAAAAGCAAAACAATGAAGGGTTTTTCATTATGCTCTCAAAACTCTCAGCCACATACACACTGTACTGTACCTACGTCTTAAGAAATATTTTTTTTTTAGATAAATAAAAGAAATATAAAATTTAAATCAACCTCGCTCTTGCGACACGCATCAAATCTCGAAGGCCCTCTATTTTTATTACCATGGCTTTTTTATTTGTATGTAAGCAGTTCTCTACATTTTGAATACATTTTTTAACTGCTCGTAAACCATTTTGACATTTTTTGCGTCCACTTGAATCAGTTACAAATCACAGAGCGCATAATGATCGCCACTTAAAAGTGTTTTCCACTAAACATCACCAACACCAACACCTTCTATTCTTTATACATACTTAACTTATTTTTCCGTTTATCCCTTCGATAAACTGTCAGAAAAAATGGATAGTAACATAAAGAAAAAGAAGGATTATTCAACACGCAAAGTGATATTTTTTTTTTTTTATTCTTTAAAAAAACAAGTTTTCCCTTTCAGAACGAATTATATCCCATTAACCACAACAATGGCCAGCACTTTCTTACCAGCCAATGACCCCTAAAGTAGTGTAATAAAAAAAAAAAAAAACACCATATACCTACCTAACCTCTCCTCATTGAACCAGAATTTTCCTCTTCGTGGACCAGAAATGCATTAAATTGTATTGGAAAATCCCAGCACGGCATCGGATTGGGTTTTGTTCGGTTCGGTTTGGGTATAGATACTTATACAATCTAAAACCTAATCACATCTCGCTTAGATCTAGGGTGAGCTGCTGAGAGTGCTACTCGAAGTTCAATGACATTTTTTATCCGCAACTACACTACCAACACCAAGTTTACATCGTAGAGATTGTATGTCTACCGATACTCCTTTTCTACCTGAGAAATCAATGATGCCATGGATTATGGCCGGATGACTTTAGGTTCTTGAATCCTGCCATCAGCCATCAGCAGGTAGAGTGTGCTGTAACTGCAATGCAACAACACAAACATCGACAAGCATCCATCCATCTGTAGCAGTGCCATAGGAAAAACAAAGATGACCAACTGAATTAGATAAACTTAGGAACTTTTGTTTGGATTTATTTGTGGTGCATTGTTCGGTACTGAGGTCTGAGGGCACTGTACCTTCCTTTAGTCCCTTTTTTCTTCAGTCCGTCTTGATGTCTCCCACTCAAGGGATATGGATATGGATGGTATAATATGGGTTAGTTGAAGGTGTAACGTGTAAGACACAATTTAAATGGTTGCAAGTGGAAGAATATAAACATCATCATAGTATGCGGTGCATGAGAAAATAATTACTTTTGTCTAGATAAATCGATTGGATCAATAGATATAATAATAATTAATCCCGACATACAAAAATTATGTTGGTGGCTGATAGTTTTTGTGTTTTAATTTTTGTTAGCTCCCTCTGGTGCTAAATCTATTTTCGTTAATTTTTGTGAATTTAATGACTTTAATGTGCAGAACAATTGAACTTAACATGTTTGAAGCGAAATGAAGTAGCTCCAAAAATCAAAATATAGAATGCTCCAGCTATTGACTGTCGAAGAATGGCTACGATGATGACGGATTAAAAAACCTCTGAAAAATCCGAAAATTTTTTCATTTTATTTTCCGCTCCTCTATAAATTTAATTTCGATTTAATAGAAACATCTTCTTTAGATTTGCTTGGAAAGGGGGTATATGTAAGACAATATTCATGAAATAAATTCATTAATTTATATAAAAAACATTGAAATTTACAAAAAAACTTACCCAAAACAATTTAATTCTTAAATCTAAATGGCTTGCGAGCGCAAAATTGGCTCGCTCTTTACTCACGCTCATGAGACTCTCGCGATCACGAGTCAAGCTTATAGTGCTCACACTTCATAGATTATTTGCGAGCGTATCTGCGGTAAGTGCTCATTTGAAAAGGCACGCTCGCGAGCAGCTCATGAGCATGGGCTTACGAACCCAAATTTATAGATTGCCAGGGGGGTCATTCCGTAATTCGATTATCGCCACACGATATCGTTTTGACGATAGCTTTGCTTCACGTAAAAGCGATAATCACTATCGACTGGACGATATCGTCTTGACGATCGAAAATTTGCTCTCCGTAACTCAAAAATCGTCAAAACGTTATCGTTAAATCGTTACCGTTTGAACGATACCTATTTAGCTATCGTCTTGCGTCGTCTTGTTTGTTTTTCGAAACAATTTATGCATTTTATCATATGTATGTAGGGTTTTTCAATAAGGGCGCGTAGATGTTTTCGGTTGATCCTGGGATAATAGACATGGAAATACAACCATGTAAACCTTAAAATGGGCGCAACACACGTATCGTTGCCTAAAAGATTTTTATATTTAAGTTCTTTCAATTGGACGTGTCGTTCAATCGTGTAACTTGCCATGATGATTTGGCATCAGTAAATAATAAACAAAAGATTTAATAGATGTCACCGTCAAATTCTGCCCGCTGCAATTGAAAACCCTATAATTAATTATATGTAGTTTGAAGGATAGGTGGATAACCGATTTGTTTAGGCGACTTCACGTTTTGCCCGCACTTTTCTTCACTTCTTTTAAATAAAAATTGATATTTTTTGGGCGTTACTGACAAAAATAAATTACAGAATTGTCATTTATGACAATGATTGAAAAGTCAATCCTTCTCAAACTGTGATTTATAATAAACGATTGTCGAGACGATAGTGATTGTGTTACGTGAAGCAAATTGATGACGATATCGTGCACGATTATCGTTTAGACGATTATCATTTTAAAAATTACGGAATGACCCCCGAGGACTTGTCATAATTTATTTAATTTTTTTTTAAACCACTCTTTATGATCAAAGTGACTGTGACCAATTTGAAATAGAAAATGAGTGTCAATCTTTGATAATTTTTTTTTTTTTTGAATTTTTTTCTCCACAACTAATTTACAACAAAAAAAAGCTACAATTAATGCCGTGTTTACATTTTCTAATTTCCTTTTCTAATGTCTGGACTCAGAGTGTCAACTTAGCACTACTTACCTACTTTTTGTTTGAAAACTTCGTCAACAAATTTTTTCATAATTTTTTTTGTCTCCACAAATAATTTACAACAAAAAAGCTACAATTAAATGTGTACTTAGTTTATTTTATTTCTAAAAGTGTAGTCCTAACTTGACACACGTTGATAACGCACTCACTTTTAAATGACCTGATTATCAATTAAACCTTGTCATGTTAAGTGTTTGTTACCATAAGTTAATTCATATTCATTTGGGCAACTGTTACAAAAGGAGTATGTACGTCAATCCTGAAATCCAGCACTAAATATCTTTTTGTCATTTATTGTTGTAGAAATAAAGGAGTTTTTTGTTCAAATTTCGAAATTTTGGCCTGAAACTATGCATCAAAAAAATGTGTAACAAGTTGTTTTCAGATAAATTTCATTTTGAATTTTAGCTAAGTTTACGCACGACTGTCAGTGCCTTAGAGGATATATAATATGGACCAGACTAGAGACATGCCAATTTATAACAGTTATAACAGTTTTTTGCCATTAAAAGTGGGTGCACGCTTACGCGCTTCGCGAGACTTAAAAAAAACTCTGGATGCCCAAAGTATGCCCACCGGCGACGGAGGGACCTGGCCCTGCGGGGCCGCATAAACAGTCCTTTTTTTAAACCAAAACTGTTATAATTGGCATGTCTATAGTCACTTCCATATATTTAATATGGAGTGATCGTTTCTATCCCTAATGCACTGTTGTGCCTGGAGCCATGATAGGGGGTGCTATTTCACTTTTGGTAAGATAAAATCTTAGAGGATATCGTACCGCTACTATCAATAAATTGTAAATCATAATTTTTTGGTTTAAACAAATATTGTCAGAAAGGTCATTTTCAAGCCATTTGTAAGGCCAACTATCTGACAGTGAAATTTTAAGACTTTGGGACATATATTCCAACCGTGTGAACGGAGACAATTCAGCATTGTAACGTTAGTTGGCTTTTGTCAGCTCATTGACCAGCTATTATGAGAGCGTTGACAGATTTGAGAATATTGTCAGATCTGACGCAGTCGTCTGTACTTGTAGCTTAAGAACGGGGTTTAAGTGTTGAATTTCATACCTAACCATAGTGATTGAATTTAAATGGACCTCGATACCTATAATAATAAATGTTTTCTATGCTGTATATGAGAAGTCAAAATCACCTGATTAATGATTGTGCTTGAAAGTTAAAATGTTAAAAAATCTTGAAGTGAAATTTTACATTTTTTCTTAAAAGCTAAATTTGTTAGCTTTTTTCTTCTTGTATAATATTTAAGTTTGACTATTATAATGTAACTTTATTTGTAATTTTTTTAAATCCATACAAAAGAATGTAGTCTTTAGGCTTTTTTGATAAAATTTAATAAATATGTAATAATCAATACCCCTCGGGAACTATGGGAGTGAAACAAATTTGGCTTGTTTACAATGCAAAAGAGCAGCTTTTTAGGCAACATTTTGCATTGGAATCAACAACAACCACTTACACAAATATATAAACCAACAGTTTTCAAGAAATAGATAAATGGTTAACTCTATCCTTCAAATCCTTAAAGGTACTTATAAAATCTTATAAAGGGTGTTTTTTTTAGAGGTGTAGAACTTTAAGTTGGCAGCACTATTTTAACTGGCGGCCATTTTGTCATCTGTCAAGTGATTTATTTTTAGTTTAGTTTGGAATTTTAACATATGAATAGACTGACGCCTGAAGAACGCTTCCAAAGTGTTCCCAAATGGACCCAAAACAAGATTGCCGTTGATCCCAATTTTTTCATAAGCGATGAAGCTCACTTTTGGTTGAATGGATACGTCAATAAACAAAACTGCCGTATTTGGAGTGATGATAATGATAATCCTCATTATGTATGTTGAGACACCGTTACATCCATAAAAACTGATTGTTTATGGTGTGCTTTATGGTTTGGTGGAATAATTGGTTCGTACTTCTTTAAAACCGATGCTGGGCAGAACGTTACAGTCAATGGTGACCGCTATAGAGCCATGATTACTGACTTTTTCGTTCATCAATTGAACAACCATGAGTTGCAGGAGCTGTGGTTTCAACAAGACGGCGCAACATGTCACACAGCTCGTGCCACAATTGATATATTGAAGGAAACGTTCGGTAACTGCATAGTTTCACGTTACGGACCCGTGAATTGGCCTCCAAGATCGTGGATATATGACGTCGCTAGTCTACGCCGATAAGCCCGAAAAAATTGACCACTTAGAGGACAACATTCGCCGCGTTATTGCCGGTAAACGCCACAAATGTTGGAAAAAGTCATTGAAAATTGGATCCCCAGATTAGACTACGTCCGAGCCAGCCGTGGCGGTAATATGCCAGAAATCATATTTAAATAATAATCCCAGAAGATTATCTTTCGAATAAAGTAAATTTCATGTCAATTTAAGAAAAATTATCTTTGTTTTATTCCATTTCAGAGTTCTATACCCCTAGAGCCTCGTCCAGATCAATACAAATTTACGTTGTGCGCCGTGCGCCTTGAATTTTCTATTCGCCGCAAATGTTTCCGCCGAAAATTTCAACTTATTTCGGAATAAATTTCTGCATTAAAGTGCCACGTGAAAGAACTCAGTTTGAGCGGAAAGTAATTTTAATAAACTGATGAATCAATTTGTCCACATCAAAACATCTTTGCGCCGCAAATATTTTCGTGTACGCCGAAAATCCATCGGAATCGGATAGCGTGCGTTGAATTTGACACACAAATTTGTGTGGTGCACCAGGACGTCCACATTTACGTATTTTTTCGCGTCGTAGTTTTACGCAAATTTTTACTGATCTGGACGCGGCTTAAAAAAAACACCCCTTACATAGGTATTCACAGTCGACTTTATCCTATTTAAAACTTTAAAATTAACTATACGGTCGTATAAACCGACCTTTAAGCATCTCAAATTCCCCTGATACTTTGTCCGACTTCTAATCAATTATATTTCGATTTGAAGAACCATCAAAACCCTTTTCAAAAAAATTAAACTCCAGGGATAGAAATAACCCAACAATGTGATGGTTACATACACAGAAATAAAAACTAAACCAAGTTGTCTGTCCCGTGTGTCGCATCCCACACCCAACCAAAACAAAAAATCTCATTACCACACTATTTTTACACTTGTAATGATTATGTCTTCACCTTAACTGTAAGAATATATCTCCCTACAGTGTCTGTGATTCTGATTGATTACCTCAATTCCATTGATTACAAATCTTTTAACTCGTCCTTCTACCCCATCGCATCCGTTTTCGTTTATTTGATGATTTATTTTACGATCTCCTGCTATCCTTTTGCCAAAAATAAAACTCAAACTCCAGCCTCAAATGGGAGGCAAAGACGAGACTGACTGATAAATTGCTTTCTATAACCCGAAAGTTCTCAAAACCCAGAACATATATTCGTCTTATTGAATCTGTCCACCCCATGGTCTCGTCTGCATAGAGCTCCTTATAGCTAAACTTAAAGCACAGGTGACAGACAGATAAACAAGGATAGGTATACTAAACCAATACCAACCGGTTGCTTTTCACCCGAGCATCAGCACTACCACAATTTAAGTTGAGGTACCTACTAATCCTCAGGTCGACGATGACGACGGCAGAGAAAATCTTTCTATATAAATAATAGTCTTGTTGTTGTTGTTGTTGTTTTTTGAGATTTTCAAGCTAGAGCCGCCCCAGAGACGATTTAAATGGATGCTTTGGTAAATAAAGATCTTCCCCTTTGAATTTCAATCACAGATCCTTCTTTTTATAAAGGAAAGTACAGAATTAGGATAGCAGGTAAAAGGTACCTATAGGACCTACCTACTTTATGACAGAAAGCTTTTTCTTTATTTTTTTTTTCAACTTTGGTTTGCAGTTCAAGTGACGGAAACTTTTTTGATAATATTTTCATGAAAATCCCATTTTGATTTTTAATAAACCATGAGGATAGTTTCCGGATACAGTTGTTGGCTGAAGCTGAAAGAGATGTAAATGAAATATTTGGTATCTTTATCTTTTCCCTTGAAATCACAATGAGGAAAAGATTTGAAAATTGAGTGTCGGTGCCGGGTGTGTTTGAGGACTTTTAAAGTGATATTGAAGAAAAGAGAAGAACAAAAGATATCATTTAATTCAGAACTAGCTTTTTAGGTCACACAAATGTTTTTTTTTTTTTTTCTTTTCTAAAAAGTTTCAATAGCATTCCATTTAAGTTAAACATAACAGATTTATTTTATTGTTTCTTCTTTTGGTTTTTGCTCGCTTTTTTAAGAACTAAATGGTCCCAAGACTTTAACATGATGGTATCTCCAAATTGGGAAGGAAATTATGAATTCATAATATTTTATCAAACCTTTGCTATTATGGTAAGACACTTCCATGGAGGGCATGGTCGGTGGATTTCTGAAAGTCGAAATATGTTGCCAATTAACTCTTGCTTATAGGATTGAGAGATATTCGGTTATTTAAGCTTATTTTTGGACGTTGACAATTAAGTTGTTTAGGTCCCTTTGCTCTTGAGTGCACCACCCGACTAGCGTTGTTTTTCTATTACATCGTTCCTCGGGGGTGGATTCAGGGGCGTAGCTATGGCGGTATCACCCATGTCAATGATATGGGGTCCCAAGAAAAATGGGCCCCCGAGAATTAGGGGACCCGATATGTGTAATAAATGTAGGTGTTGAATACGAAACACGATATCAATTATTCAGAATGTACTTATTACCAAATTATTTTGCATATCTTTGTGTCTTTTCGATTGTACTCCTTTTGAATTCCTTTTACACTTCAATAACCACTCTAAAAGCCTTCATATGGCTTCTCCGAGTATTGATTTTGGACTGTTCTCAAGCACACACACACACATACATATCAAGTTTTTTTTATTTTAAAGTAGAATTCGTGAGTGTGTGTGTTCACGATGTTTTCATATTCGATTGGAATCAAAAAGAAGTAAAACAGTTTGAAAATGCAAACGAAAACGAGATAATAATTGTGATTTTCTTACATGATATATATATTTTAGAAATGCCATTTCTCAATTCCGAACCCTGTCTGTCAGCTGTTGGAATCGTCAGACATTATAAGGCGTGTATTTTTTTTCAAGCCCGCAGGTATTAGGTTGAAAAAACGACATCAGAGATTAGCGACACCATTATGGAATAAAATGGCATTTCTATACAAACGATCGATAACAAGTAGGTAATTGACGCGTCGGTAATACAGTCTTTCTCCATGCTTAAGTTACGCCAGAATTCTCTGCGCTTAGTTAAGCCCCAAAGTGATAGGTTGTTGTTGCATTTGACATGTAAAATGCTTAGCCCGACGTCGTTTTTTTTGACCAATTTCCTCCGGGAAATTATGCGTATCTAGCTATCTGTGACCAGGGAAAGTTCCGTTTGTTTTTGAGTTAATTAAACAAAAGTCTTGCTTCTAGTTTTCCAAAAGTTATCACTGCTACTGCGCACTTCCTATTTTTACACTTCCATTCACAACAACTAATAGAAGAGTTTCCAAGCTTAATATAATTAAAATTTATCGCAGAACTTCTGTGCGATAGGAACGGTTATCGAACTTATCAATTTTTTGCATAGAAGCCATAAATCTGGAGACTTGTCAATTTAAACCATCTATAACAGTTATAACAGTTTTTTCGCCATTAAAAGTGGGTGTGCGTTAACCCTCTTCGCGCGACTTGAAAAAAAAAAATCTAGGTGCCTGAAGTACGCCCTCCGGTGGTGGGCCCTGGCCCCACTGGGCCGCATAAACAGTACTTTTATAAAGCAAAAATATTATAATTGGCATGTCCATTGTAATACTTCCTTCTAAAACATGCTAATAAGGCTGTGCCCCAGTAAGAAAAAGAGGACCCCAACAAAAATGCTTGATACGGGGCCCCCAAAAAGTAGGCTGCACCACTGGGTGGATTCAAAGATTTTCCAGTACGGATCAACAATGATCCACTCACTACATAGTCCAACTGGTTGGACTTTTACTCTTTTGGCTATAAGTTGGTGTCGCTACACAATCCCAAGATATAAAGATATAATATTTGGCTGCTGGAGAATGTAAATTCTTACTCAAATGCTTCCTTAGACTAATGAATCAATGACTGGCAAGACTTATTATTCGCCGGTAACATTACCTGAATCCTGAATGTATGGCGGATTCTAGACAGTCAAGGTCTTAAACTACCTCTTAGGTTAAGCTGGTCTGGACGTTCTGACCTTTTGAGTAAGATATGATAAAAAGAAAAAAAGAAAATTATTGTCAAATGTTACGAAAATGATTCGCATTTGGCACAATTGTTGATATTTTAAAGAGATTCTCGAAATTCATATTACAAATTGTACATATTACAAATTGTACATTGCCAATACGGTGTATTTGGTGTCCTTTTATGCTGACATCCAACACCGAGGATAAAACCGTTTTTTATAATTTCTTCTTTTTTTTAATATTTTAAATAAAATTACATTTCAAAAATGGAAATAAAAAATATTAAAAATTCATAAATTTTAAGAATGTTTTTTTTTATATTAAACTTTTACGTGTGGAACAAAAAATTCTTAAAGTTAGTGGCGCATCGACCTGAAATCCGAAACAAATATAACTTTATTTTTTGAATATACAAATATAAAAATTTTGTAAGATGCTTATTGAACTTTGTTTCAATCCCTATTGGCACAAAAATGAGGAGTGACAAAAACAGACCACACCTAAGTTTTGTTATAGAAAAAAATATTTTAATTTTCTGTCAATTTTTTTTAGAAAAAATTACTTAAAATTAATAAGCGCATTGAATATTAAAAACAAAAATATTACTTAATGACGTAAAAAAAAAACTAAAAAACAACTTTATTTGAAAACACAATAAAAAAAGAGATTTCTGGCCTTACAAACAAGTGTATCATGGCATTGTATGTGTAATTGTTGTTTTTTTAATATTTTTTTTTCTGTTTTTAGTCAATTTTTTTTCGACCCTCCCCTCCCATACGATTTTTTTCATGTCTCAACCCTACTTACACCCTCTTGATTTTTTTCACACCTTATGCGAATCACCGTGTATATATACATCATCAAGTAAACAAGATTGCCTTGATATCCAAAAACCTCGACCATTCAAACTTCCTCGTAAATAAGAAATGGCTCTGTTTTGAAGCTTAAACCAATAATATCCAATTTATTTTATATGGCACAGCCAAAATCCACTGCATCCGTATAGTAGGTAGATTCCATCAAAATATACAAACTATCTTTCTCTGCCATTCTACATAAAAAAAAAAATTACCTAATACAAAAATACTAAAAGAGTCAAAATTACAACTAAAAATAAAACTTACTCGAAATCTCCTGGCAGAAGGCCAAAGTTACCAAACCAACGTTGACAACAGTATAGTTCTAGTATACTCGTATAAATATGTATGTATCATTTCGGAAGTTAGATTCCTTCTTCACATTCACCACACATCTGAGTTAGGGTTATTTTTTTTTTTTTTTTTTGGAAAAAGGACGAAATCAAATCCCCAATATGTCCACTCCATGAATAGGATTAACTCAGCACATATATTAGTTTATGGATGCAAAATGTAACTCTGTGGTCGAAGGACTAAGGTATATAGCTGCCTATACGAGGACACGAGAACAACGTCGACAATCCAAACAATTGTCTGACCACTAGATTTTTCAGCCTGACAACTAGGATCAGGTTCATAAGAATTTAATATATTCATTGAAACTATGGTATTCGCTTTCGCATTGCCCCGTTTCGCTTCTTGTGTGAAATGTGTGTGACAGTGACAGTGACAGAACGGACACCTTTACTAGGATTTTATTTTTGTTTGTGTTGTTGTTGTTGCTGGAATTGCATCAGTTTGGAAAAATAAAATTCTATGTTGTGGGATTTATTCTGTCAATTTGGTGACTAATTTAATGAATTATAAAATACCAAACATCGTTTGTTTTCATTTGATTTCCATTTGGAGAAGTCCATATCTAAACCAGAGGCTCACTCTTTCGACAACAGTGATTCATTTTAATTAAAATTTCTATTCGCATAGAATTGGTGTTCAGAAACTTTAAGAATTGTTCTAAATAACAAATAAGAAAAACCCAAGGGTGTGTTCTCGGACCTTTAATTGTTTCACTACATACTTTTCGTAGAAATAAATGGTGTTTTTTTTATACGTGTGGTTTTTAAGAAGAAATAAAACGCATATTGTTTAATGTTATGGCCATGAATTTAGCTTTATTATAAAGATAAGGGTTTACCATTATGTTTTAAAAATGATGGGCAAGTGGCGGCGGGCTCGAATAAATTCCAGCCGAGAGGCCCAATTTTCGACCAATTTTTGCAGCAATTTGGGCCGTATGTCAGCAATTACGAGCCGAATATTCTCTTCCAAGGCGTCAATCGTCTCAGGCTTATCTGCGTTGACAAGCAATTTCACATAACCCTACAAATCGCACGATCTTGGAGGCCACGCCACAGGCCCACGACGCGAGACAATGCGCTCACCAAAAGTTTCCTTCAATAAATTGATTGTTTCGTTGGCTGCATGGCATGTATCACCGGCCGTCTTGTTGAAACCAAAGGTCGTCCACATCAACATCCTCCAATTCAGGCACGAAAAAGTCATTAATAATGGCTCTATAGCGTTCCAGATTGAGTGTAACATTATGGCCGGCTTCATTTTTGAACAAATATGGACCAATGATTCCCTGTGCCCATAGAACACACCAAACAGTGACTTTTTGAGGATGTAAAGGCGCGGCGCGCGGCGGTGGCGGGCGTCTCAACAATGGCTTGTGGATTATGATAACTCCAAATACGACAATTTAGCTTATTAACGTACCCATTCAACCAAAAATTAGCTTTATCGAATTTTGGACGCAGCGCGCGATGCGTTGGCGTCGCGCGAACCGAACTATTATTTTGGTAATAAATTTGCACGAATTGTAAACGTTGTTCAGGAGTAAGTCTATTTATTATGAAATGGCAAACTAAACTGAGCATAAATCAAGTGACAACTGTCAAAAACACTAACTCCAAAAAAAGTATTGCCAGATTGAAAACCACACGTCTAAAAAAAACACCCTTTAAAACAATGGTTCAACCTACTGGAACCATATCAAAATCCTCAATCTCATTACATACAGCTTTAATAAATGGAAATGATTTTAGACATGTCAATTTATAACAGGGCCCTATACCAGTGGGCATACCTTGAGGACCTAGAGTTTTTTTTTTGTTCAAGTCGCGCAAAGATTGTGAATGCACACCCAATTTAAATGGCGAAAAACTGTTTTAATGGTCGGTTTCACAAATATTTAACATGGTTTTGAATTTTTTAAAGCCTGTTAAATAGTTAGAATAAGGGCCTTATGAAATCGGCCATCAGTTATATTAATTGGCGTTTCTTTAATCTTGTAATTTTTTAAGTAATTTACGTCATAGACACATGGTTTGGTTAAGGTTTGGCACATCCCGGACTGTAGCGCCACCTAAAGTTAGTAAGTATTTATTTTAGTTAGAGATACTCACACAGACATATAGACCAACGCGGCGTTCGCAGCGCATGGAGTGATGAAAACATTTTTAGCATTGTCATCTTAATGTTAAGATTGATTCAAAACTTGGACTTTTTATTGCACAAAACCTGTAAGATCAAGAAAAAAATATTGTTTTCATATTCTTATATTAAAAAACGTAGAACTTGTATTTTTGATATTTTCCTACAAAATATAGTCCTTGAAGCTCTAATTAAAAAAACACCCAACTATATACACCTACATTCATACATTTTGCTACAATTGACCATTCATTAAGGTTTACTTTCAACAACATCTTATCCTTCGACTTCCAGTCAAGATATATACTTTTACTTTTTCCGGTTGCTTTCTCTGTAATGTCTTCTTAACTCGTTGGTAATCTTGAGGTCCGGAAATGTACGAGAAGAGACCATTTTGGAAGTGAAAGCCCACTCTTTCCTGCTCTCCTTCTTTTACAGCTATAGCTATCCACTTCCGAAACCTGTAACCATCCAGTATATGCAGGTGAATTATTGTCATTGTCTCAAATTGTCATTGTATGGTGGTGGGTGGTGATGGGTGGTAGTATATAGTATTAGTGGTTTTCTTCGTTTCCTTTTGGTTTTCTCTTTTATTTTTGTTATTTTGTGCAAAGAACAGGAAATGATAACTGATTCTTTGGATTAAGGTCTTCTTTTCACATCCGTATCTATCTTTGGAGGACAAGTTCTTTCATTAAGCTCTTAAATGAACCGGAAACCGGTTTCGTGTATACCTAACGTATAACTATAAACTGTAACGAAATGTCCTCTCTTAGTTAACTGTTGATTTTGCTGTACAGACCGTACAGGATGGACGGTTAAGGGGAATGCATTTACAAAAAAAAAATAAGATACATGACTGGAATCGCACGAATTTGCTTTTGTGGTTAAAGAGGCTAACTCATTTGGCTTGGGTTTGATAATATACACTCAGAGAAAAATGGCAACGTAATTTTAAACGCGGGCGCGTTGAAAACTACGTTTTGGGTCACTTTGAAAAAACGTATTCGAATCAAAGTAAAACCACTTAGATTCAAATATAAAACTCATTTACCTAAGACTTTTACTATGAAACGCCTTTGAATTAAAGTAACACGCCTTTAAATCAATGTTTTTAATGATTTAAAACAAAATCAATTGAAAAACACCTTTAATTTAAATACGAAACCGCTTTGATTTAAAATAGAAAACTATACTTTGCCATTCAAAGTTGCAAGTATTAAAATCAAAGTTGAAACTTCGTCAAATCAAATGATTTGTACCTTTTGAATCAAATGATGAGCACTTTAAATCAAATTCGTTTTCCTTGTAATTTTATGCGTCATAATATGAAAACAAAAAATGAGTCAAAACACCATAATTTTAAATACGAAACCACTTTGATTTAAAGAAGAAAGTTTTACGTTGCCATTCAAGGTTGCAAGTATTAAAATCAAAGTTGAAACTTCGTCAAATCAAATGATTTGTACCTTTTGAATCAAATGATGAGCACTTTAAATCAAATTCGTTTTCCTTGTAATTTTATGCGTCATAATATGAAAAAAAAAATTAAGCAAAACAACGTAATTTTAAATACGAATCTACTTTGATTTAAAATAGAAGATTTTACTTTGCCATTCAAAGTTGCGAGCATTAAAATCAAAGTTGAAACTTCGTCAAATCAAATGCGTTGTTCCTTTTGAATCAAATGATGAGCACTTTTAATTCAAACTCGTTTTTCTTTTAATAACAAGCATCATAATATGAAAAAAAAAAAATTAAGCAAAACAACGTAATTTTAAATACGAATCTACTTTGATTTAAAATAGAAGATTTTACTTTGCCATTCAAAGTTGCGAGCATTAAAATCAAAGTTGAAACTTCGTCAAATCAAATGCGTTGTTCCTTTTGAATCAAATGATGAGCACTTTTAATTCAAACTCGTTTTCCTTTTAATAACAAGCATCATAATATGAAAAAAAAAATTAAGCAAAACAACGTAATTTTAAATACGAATCTACTTTGATTTAAAATAGAAGATTTTACTTTGCCATTCAAAGTTGCGAGCATTAAAATCAAAGTTGAAACTTCGTCAAATCAAATGCGTTGTTCCTTTTGAATCAAATGATGAGCACTTTTAATTCAAACTCGTTTTCCTTTTAATTACAAGCATCATAATATGAAAAAAAAATTAAGCAAAACAACGTGATTTTAAATACGAAACTACTTTGATTTAAAATAGAAGATTTTACTTTGCCATTCAAAGTTGCGAGCATTAAAATCAAAGTTGAAACTTCGTCAAATCAAATGCGTTGTTCCTTTTGAATCAAATGATGAGCACTTTTAATTCAAACTCGTTTTTCTTTTAATAACAAGCATCATAATATGAAAAAAAAAAATTAAGCAAAACAACGTAATTTTAAATACGAATCTACTTTGATTTAAAAAAGAAGATTTTACTTTGCCATTCAAAGTTGCGAGTATTAAAATCAAAGTTGAAACTTCGTCAAATCAAATGCGTTGTTCCTTTTGAATCAAATGATGAGCACTTTTAATTCAAACTCGTTTTCCTTTTAATAACAAGCATCATAATATGAAAAAAAAATTAAGCAAAACAACGTAATTTTAAATACGAAACCACTTTGATTTAAAATAGAAGATTTTACTTTGCCATTCAAAGTTGCGAGCATTAAAATCAAAGTTGAAACTTCGTCAAATCATATGCGTTGTTCCTTTTGAATCAAATGATGAGCACTTTTAATTCAAACTCGTTTTCCTTTTAACTACAAGCATCATAATATGAAAAAAAAAAATTTAGCAAAACAACGTAATTTTAAATACGAAAATACTTTGATTTAAAATAGAAGATTTTACTTTGCCATTCAAAGTTGCGAGCATTAAAATCAAAGTTGAAACTTCGTCAAATCAAATGCATTATTCCTTTTGAATCAAATGATGAGCACTTTTAATTCAAACTAGTTTTCCTTTTAATTACAAGCATCATAATATGAAAAAAAAATTGAGCAAAACAACGTAATTTTAAATATGAAAATACTTTGATTTAAAATAGAAGATTTTACTTTGCCATTCGAAGTTGCGAGTATTAAAATCAAAGTTGAAACTTCCTCAAATCAAATGCATTATTCCTTTTGAATCAAATGATGAGCACTTTTAATTCAAACTAGTTTTCCTTTTAATTACAAGCATCATAATATGAAAAAAAAATTGAGCAAAACAACGTAATTTTAAATACGAAAATACTTTGATTTAAAATAGAAGATTTTACTTTGCCATTCGAAGTTGCGAGTATTAAAATCAAAGTTGAAACTTCGTCAAATCAAATGCATTATTCCTTTTGAATCAAATGATGAGCACTTTTAATTCAAACTCGTTTTATTTTAAACTACAAGCATCATAATATGAAAAAAAATTAAGCAAAACAACGTAATTTTAAATACGAAACTACTTTGATTTAAAATAGAAGATTTTACTTTGCCATTCAAAGTTGCGAGCATTAAAATCAAAGTTGAAACTTCGTCAAATCAAATGCGTTGTTCCTTTTGAATCAAATGATGAGCACTTTTAATTCAAACTCGTTTTTCTTTTAATAACAAGCATCATAATATGAAAAAAAAAAAAATTAAGCAAAACAACGTAATTTTAAATACGAATCTACTTTGATTTAAAATAGAAGATTTTACTTTGCCATTCAAAGTTGCGAGCATTAAAATCAAAGTTGAAACTTCGTCAAATCAAATGCGTTGTTTCTTTTGAATCAAATGATGAGCACTTTTAATTCAAACTCGTTTTCCTTTTAACTACAAGCATCATAATATGAAAAAAAAAAATTTAGCAAAACAACGTAATTTTAAATACGAAAATACTTTGATTTAAAATAGAAGATTTTACTTTGCCATTCAAAGTTGCGAGCATTAAAATCAAAGTTGAAACTTCATCAAATCAAATGCGTTGTTCCTTTTGAATCAAATGATGAGCACTTTTAATTCAAACTCGTTTTCCTTTTAATTACAAGCATCATAATATGAAAAAAAAAAAATTAAGCAAAACAACGTGATTTTAAATACGAAAGTACTTTGATTTAAAATAGAAGATTTTACTTTGCCATTCAAAGTTACGAGCATTAAAATCAAAGTTGAAACTTCATCAAATCAAATGCGTTGTTCCTTTTGAATCAAATGATGAGCACTTTTAATTCAAACTCGTTTTTCTTTTAATAACAAGCATCATAATATGAAAAAAAAAATTAAGCAAAACAACGTAATTTTAAATACGAAACTACTTTGATTCAAAATAGAAGATTCGAAAATACGAACTACTTTAAATCAAAGTGGCAACACACTTAATTCAAACACGGAGCGAGTTTATTTCTTTTTAAACAACTGTAAATTAATATGTTTTTTCGTTTGCATTGTTGGCGTCTGTTTCTATCTTCCTCATATTAGGTATACCTACACGTTTTTGTATGTGTACACATATTCATCCCCGCTCAACGAGAATACCTACCCATATATTATTTTGCAAATAAATACACAAAAAAATGTCTGCCCTATTATCGTGATATTAGTAAGTACATGGTACACATTTGGTAGAAGCTACTACTATAGTAACATTTTACTTCTTTGCTGCAATAAATGCTACCGTTTTACCTTGTCTGAAAATTTCATGTATGCACAAAATGCAAATGTTTTTTAGATTTATTGAAACAAACAAATTAGAATAGTACAATTTGTACGTCTTTATTTGAATAGCATATTGCAAATCTCTACCTTAAATTAATTTGCCCAAAGTTGTCAAATTATCCTAGCAATTTGTTTTTTTTTAAATTATTTCCCTTTTGCATTGGGTTTTCAGAAGGTTTCACTCCTGTTTAATTTAATTGAAATATGAAGAAAAATGTATTTTGTCTTAAATTCTATAGATAAAATGGTTTCTTAAAACATGTATCCCTTTGATAAATATTCTGACGAAAGAATTTATAATTATCTATAGGTAAAAACATCGCACGTTAAGAAAACTTAAAAAAGCGTCTGTTCTGCGTTTCAATGATATTCGATTTCATAGTTTTTTAATGTTTGTCAATGCAAAATGGTGTGTTTCGAAGTTTCTTTACTAAACTGACATTTTGTTTGCACAAAATTTCTTATGAACAGTTTCACTTCACACTTTGTGCCTGAAATTTCAAACAAATTTTCGCTTACAAAGAATATTAAGCCAAATTGTTAAGTTCTTTTATAACAAATTGAAATATATTGTTTCTGAATTTATTTTGTTTCTTATTCATTTCAACATCAATACATAACATATTTAAAATTAGACAAATTTCAGTTCCTTACATTTCTGGTGTGTGAAAATTCATAAATTTGACATGAATTCATAACTTTTCAAATGTTCAAATCAGTAATTATTGATGTAAAAAAAATATCATGTCGGTCATATTTGCTAGTACACTGAGTTTGTTAAAAAAAAGTATTCACACAAACACCCATTGCTTTTCATATTCAATGGGTGTTATAAGCTATTAAAATACTTTTAGCGGTTATATTAATAACTGCATTAATAAGAAGTCTTCAGTTTCCGTGAAATTTTAACTTTTCACTCTACTTATATCATATTTTCAACAAATATAATAACACATAGTAAATTCACAGAAAAAACCTACTTAAAGTTTTCACAAAAACAATAATTGTTTTCGAAATCAACTAGTTCAAGATTTTTTTAAACAAACAAATATTAAAAAACAATTTACTGTTTAAAATAAAAAAATAATTTAATGTTTAAAAATATATGGACATATGCCCTTTGTTTTTTGCATTTCTTGCTAAGAAAACTCGTCCAAAACATTTGCGTGCATTGTTGTTTTTTTGCGTTTATAAATTTGGAAAAGTTTCTATTGTCATTCTTCAATTCCTTGAACTTTGTAAAGTGTGAACCCTGTTGATGCCCGCTTTGCAATGTGTATCACATTTTTATTTTCATTTACGCGCCAAATTGGAAATATCATTTGAATTAAATACGTTTCCACTTTGATTTAAAGTTGCTCCGCTTTAAATAAAAGATCAAATACGTTTCCACTTTAAAATAATGTCGTAACTTAAAATTGTACTTTAAATCAAATACGAACTACTTTAAATCAAAGTGGCAACACACTTAATTCAAACACGGAGCGAGTTTATTTCTTTTTAAACAAATGTAAATTAATATGTTTTTTCGTTTGCATTGTTGGCGTCTGTTTCTATCTTCCTCATATTAGGTATACCTACACGTGTGTGTATGTGTACACATATTCATCCCCGCTCAACGAGAATACCTACCCATATATTATTTTGCAAATAAATACACAAAAAAATGTCTGCCCTATTATCGTGATATTAGTAAGTACATGGTACACATTTGGTAGAAGCTACTACTATAGTAACATTTTACTTCTTTGCTGCAATAAATGCTACCGTTTTACCTTGTCTGAAAATTTCATGTATGCACAAAATGCAAATGTTTTTTAGATTTATTGAAACAAACAAATTAGAATAGTACAATTTGTACGTCTTTATTTGAATAGCATATTGCAAATCTCTACCTTAAATTAATTTGCCCAAAGTTGTCAAATTATCCTAGCAATTTGTTTTTTTTTAAATTATTTCCCTTTTGCATTGGGTTTTCAGAAGGTTTCACTCCTGTTTAATTTAATTGAAATATGAAGAAAAATGTATTTTGTCTTAAATTCTATAGATAAAATGGTTTCTTAAAACATGTATCCCTTTGATAAATATTCTGACGAAAGAATTTATAATTATCTATAGGTAAAAACATCGCACGTTAAGAAAACTTAAAAAAGCGTCTGTTCTGCGTTTCAATGATATTCGATTTCATAGTTTTTTAATGTTTGTCAATGCAAAATGGTGTGTTTCGAAGTTTCTTTACTAAACTGACATTTTGTTTGCACAAAATTTCTTATGAACAGATTCACTTCACACTTTGTGCCTGAAATTTCAAACAAATTTTCGCTTACAAAGAATATTAAGCCAAATTGTTAAGTTCTTTTATAACAAATTGAAATATATTGTTTCTGAATTTATTTTGTTTCTTATTCATTTCAACATCAATACATAACATATTTAAAATTAGACAAATTTCAGTTCCTTACATTTCTGGTGTGCGAAAATTCATAAATTTGACATGAATTCATAACTTTTCAAATGTTCAAATCAGTAATTATTGATGTAAAAAAAATATCATGTCGGTCATATTTGCTAGTACACTGAGTTTGTTAAAAAAAAGTATTCACACAAACACCCATTGCTTTTCATATTCAATGGGTGTTATAAGCTATTAAAATACTTTTAGCGGTTATATTAATAACTGCATTAATAAGAAGTCTTCAGTTTCCGTGAAATTTTAACTTTTCACTCTACTTATATCATATTTTCAACAAATATAATAACACATAGTAAATTCACAGAAAAAACCTACTTAAAGTTTTCACAAAAACAATAATTGTTTTCGAAATCAACTAGTTCAAGATTTTTTTAAACAAACAAATATTAAAAAACAATTTACTGTTTAAAATAAAAAAATAATTTAATGTTTAAAAATATATGGACATATGCCCTTTGTTTTTTGCATTTCTTGCTAAGAAAACTCGTCCAAAACATTTGCGTGCATTGTTGTTTTTTTGCGTTTATAAATTTGGAAAAGTTTCTATTGTCATTCTTCAATTCCTTGAACTTTGTAAAGTGTGAACCCTGTTGATGCCCGCTTTGCAATGTGTATCACATTTTTATTTTCATTTACGCGCCAAATTGGAAATATCATTTGAATTAAATACGTTTCCACTTTGATTTAAAGTTGCTCCGCTTTAAATAAAAGATCAAATACGTTTCCACTTTAAAATAATGTCGTAACTTAAAATTGTACTTTAAATCAAATACGAACTACTTTAAATCAAAGTGGCAACACACTTAATTCAAACACGGAGCGAGTTTATTTCTTTTTAAACAACTGTAAATTAATATGTTTTTTCGTTTGCATTGTTGGCGTCTGTTTCTATCTTCCTCATATTAGGTATACCTACACGTGTGTGTATGTGTACACATATTCATCCCCGCTCAACGAGAATACCTACCCATATATTATTTTGCAAATAAATACACAAAAAAATGTCTGCCCTATTATCGTGATATTAGTAAGTACATGGTACACATTTGGTAGAAGCTACTACTATAGTAACATTTTACTTCTTTGCTGCAATAAATGCTACCGTTTTACCTTGTCTGAAAATTTCATGTATGCACAAAATGCAAATGTTTTTTAGATTTATTGAAACAAACAAATTAGAATAGTACAATTTGTACGTCTTTATTTGAATAGCATATTGCAAATCTCTACCTTAAATTAATTTGCCCAAAGTTGTCAAATTATCCTAGCAATTTGTTTTTTTTTAAATTATTTCCCTTTTGCATTGGGTTTTCAGAAGGTTTCACTCCTGTTTAATTTAATTGAAATATGAAGAAAAATGTATTTTGTCTTAAATTCTATAGATAAAATGGTTTCTTAAAACATGTATCCCTTTGATAAATATTCTGACGAAAGAATTTATAATTATCTATAGGTAAAAACATCGCACGTTAAGAAAAATTAAAAAAGCGTCTGTTCTGCGTTTCAATGATATTCGATTTCATAGTTTTTTAATGTTTGTCAATGCAAAATGGTGTGTTTCGAAGTTTCTTTACTAAACTGACATTTTGTTTGCACAAAAATTCTTATGAACAGTTTCACTTCACACTTTGTGCCTGAAATTTCAAACAAATTTTCGCTTACAAAGAATATTAAGCCAAATTGTTAAGTTCTTTTATAACAAATTGAAATATATTGTTTCTGAATTTATTTTGTTTCTTATTCATTTCAACATCAATACATAACATATTTAAAATTAGACAAATTTCAGTTCCTTACATTTCTGGTGTGTGAAAATTCATAAATTTGACATGAATTCATAACTTTTCAAATGTTCAAATCAGTAATTATTGATGTAAAAAAAATATCATGTCGGTCATATTTGCTAGTACACTGAGTTTGTTAAAAAAAAGTATTCACACAAACACCCATTGCTTTTCATATTCAATGGGTGTTATAAGCTATTAAAATACTTTTAGCGGTTATATTAATAACTGCATTAATAAGAAGTCTTCAGTTTCCGTGAAATTTTAACTTTTCACTCTACTTATATCATATTTTCAACAAATATAATAACACATAGTAAATTCACAGAAAAAACCTACTTAAAGTTTTCACAAAAACAATAATTGTTTTCGAAATCAACTAGTTCAAGATTTTTTTAAACAAACAAATATTAAAAAACAATTTACTGTTTAAAATAAAAAAATAATTTAATGTTTAAAAATATATGGACATATGCCCTTTGTTTTTTGCATTTCTTGCTAAGAAAACTCGTCCAAAACATTTGCGTGCATTGTTGTTTTTTTGCGTTTATAAATTTGGAAAAGTTTCTATTGTCATTCTTCAATTCCTTGAACTTTGTAAAGTGTGAACCCTGTTGATGCCCGCTTTGCAATGTGTATCACATTTTTATTTTCATTTACGCGCCAAATTGGAAATATCATTTGAATTAAATACGTTTCCACTTTGATTTAAAGTTGCTCCGCTTTAAATAAAAGATCAAATACGTTTCCACTTTAAAATAATGTCGTAACTTAAAATTGTACTTTAAATCAAATACGAACTACTTTAAATCAAAGTGGCAACACACTTAATTCAAACACGGAGCGAGTTTATTTCTTTTTTAACAACTGTAAATTAATATGTTTTTTCGTTTGCATTGTTGGCGTCTGTTTCTTTCTCTTTCATATTTATACTTTTCCGAGCTTGCATGTGTATTTAAGCTCAACGATTATTGCACATGTATTATACACTCGCACGTTGTCCCCCTATTTACTTGATACACATTCTTGTGTGCGTGGTCGTTATACCTAAGAAGCATTGGCTTTCGCAGATCGGTAATTCATTCCATTGTGTGCTTCCCCATTATCGTGTCGTGCTCGTGATTTATTTGCTGCCGAAAAAAATTAAATAAATTTAGTTAGAAAGTGAGTTATTTTCTTTGTAATAAAATAATTAAAGTTATGGCACTATGTGATGCCGAAAAAAAGAATTCAATAGAAAATATTGAAACAATTTTAATAGACCAGAACACTCAATTCCTGGATACGGATGGAAAATTACTCGAAGTTATATTTCCTTTGTCTGATGACGCTGACTCATGCAAATTGATGAATTTACTTGGACAATTTCAATTGGAAAGTCTTTGCAACATTTTTAAAGGTATGATAAATTATAATAACAATAATCATTTTTTTAATATAATTGAAAAGTGAAATCATAAAAAAGAAATAAGCACAACAAAATAAATTCCTTCGCACATATGTATGTATATACGTTTGTATTTTAATTCGATTGGAATGTGTTTATTTCGAACTAAGTTTGTTCTGCATTCCATTTGATATTGTTTTTTAAAAGTAATTTTTATAAACAAATTATAGTTTTGATTGATGCATAAGCTAGACTTAATATTTTTCCTTGCGTGTGAAAAAAAAATTGGTCGAAAGCACCCCTTTTCACATTGCAACTTGATTATTTTCCATGACTTAAAAGTTATTAAGTTTTCATGACCTATGCTTTTTTTTAAAATACTTCCGTTCGTCAATTTAATAATGTCTATGTCCATCGCCTAAAATTTAAATATCCTTTGCATCTGACGAAGGCGTCCACATTGTCAGTTCGGTGTCGTGATTTATCTTGCCGCCGAAAAAAATTAAATAAATTTAATAAAACTGAGTTATTTCTTTAAAATCAGTTCTTTCTAGTTCTGCTAAAGTATTATATTTCAATACATATTATTTCTTACGATACAAAAAAACAATTTTTATATAAAAATTCAATTTGGATTGATGCATAAACAAGACTTACTACTTCCCCTTGCGTGAGAAAAAATTTAAAAAAAGTAGGTACAAAAGCACCCAATTTCACACTGCCACTGATTGTTCTCCTTGGTTTTTGAAAAAAAGGAAGTGTCCACGACCTTTGCTAAGTTTTCATTGGTCTTTTAAAAAATTTAAATGGTATTTTTTGTCAATAACATAATCATTAACACCTTCAAACTGAAAAATGTACTCAAGGCTTTTAATCTGAAAAGTCTATCTAGATTTTCGAACGTATGATTTAAGCCGAGAGAAAAAGAAAAGTAGCTGACGAAATTTGATAATCAAAACTAAAGCATAATGTGATATCGAAAAAAGATTCAATACAGAATTATGAAGCGATTTTAAAATTTTAACAGACCAGAATATTCATATCTATATATATAGGTACATTAGACGGAAACATTCTTGAAGTTATATTTCCTACGTCTGCTGATGCTGACACATACAAATTGATGAATTTACTAAAAGATTTCGATATGGAAAGTCTTTGTTTAATATTACAGGTATTTTTTAGTCAAGTTCTACTTAAAAAATAAGCCTATTTTCAATATCAATAAAAAGTGAAATGAGAGTATAATATACTTATATACCAAAGGTTCACAAAAAAGTATATTCTGCCGTACAAAATAAGTAAATTTGTTATATCATTCTATTGGAATATATTTTTTTAAATTTGATTTGTTCTCTTTTGTCTGCAAAAGAATTGCTAAAAATTTAAATAAATTTCACTTTTTATTGATGCATAAACTAGAATTACAAAAAATAGGTGAAAAGGCACTCAACTTCATACTGCCAATTGATTATATTGATTATTTGGTTTTTGAAAAAAAGAAAGTGTGCACGACCTATACTTGGTTTTAAATTTTATTTTTTGTCAATGACATAATCATACACACCTTCAAACTGAAAAATGTACTCAAGGCTTTGAATCTGAAAAGTCTATTTAGATTTTCAAACGTAAGATTTAAGCCGAGAGTAGTAGAGAAGCTGAGAAAATTAAATAATCAAAACTATGACATCATGTGATATCGAAAAAAAGAATTCAAAAGAAAATAATGAAACGATTTTAACAGACCAGAACATTAATTTTATCGAATTATAGGTGCAAATAGATAGAAACATTCTCGAAGTTATATTTCCTACCTCTGCTTATGTTGAAACATACAAATTGATGAGTTTACTAAATATTTCGGTATGGAAACTTTTTGCTAAATTATTATAGGTACTTTGTAGTCAAGTTTTACTTCAAAAATAATCCTAGTTTCAATATCAATGAAAAGTGAAATCACAAACCAATTGTGCACAAAAAAATACATTCATCGTTTTGGTAATTCATTTTCATTGTGTTCTTCCCCAATGTCGTATCGTGCTCGAGATTTATTTGTTGCCGAAAAAATTAAATACATTTAGTAAGAAAGTGAGTTTTTTTCTTTGTAATAAAATAATTAAAGTTATGGCACTATGTAATGCCGAAAAAAAGAATTCAATAGAAAATACTGAAACGATTTAAATAGACCAGAACACTTAATTCCTAGATTCGGATGGAAAAATTCTCGAAGTTATATTTCCTATGTCTGATGACACGACTCATTCAAATTGATGAATTTACTTGAAGAATTTGATTTGGAAAGTCTTTGCAAAATTTTTAAAGGTATGATTAAGTTCAAGTTCTACTTCAAAAATAATCCTAGTTTCAATATCAATGAAAAGTGAAATGATAATTCAAACTCAATTGTGCATACAAAAGTAAGTTCTGTCGTACAAAATAAGTATATTTGTTATATAATTCTATTGGAATATGTTTATTACTAATTTAATTTGTTCTTCCTTATCTGCAAAAGAATTTTCTTAATTTTTATATTGTTTTTAACGATACAAAATTCAATTTTTATATAAAATTTTCACTTTTGATTGATGCATAAACCAGTATTATAAAAAAATAGGTGCAAAAGCACCCAATTTCATACTGCCAATTGATTCTTTTCCTTGGCTTTTGAAAAAAAGGAAGTGTCCACGACCTTTGCTAAGTTGTCATTGGTCTTTTAAAAATTTTAAATGGTATTTTTTGTCAATGACATAATCATACACACCTTCAAACTGAAAAATGTACTCAAGGCTTTTAATCTGAAAAGTCTATTTAGATTTTCAAACGTAAGATTTAAGCCGAGAGATGTAGTAGAGAAAAAGAAAATATTGAAACGATTTTAACAGACCAGAACATTCATTTTATCGAAATATAGGTAAATATAGATGATAAAAACAAATTTCAATATGGAAAGTCTTTGCTAAACTAAACGAAAAGTGAAAGGAAAGTAAGATATACTCATGTATCAAATGTATGGAGGTAAGGTTTAATTTTATATTTATTTACTAACAACTAACACCACGCTAAATGATGACTGTGAAAAGATAGCATTTCTGAGTATCATAAGGTGAAAAAACCTAAAGAGAAAAGATATAATGTTACAAAAGCTTGCATGTGGCAGTACTGATAGCGTTAAAAAAAATATGTGTATTAAACTGCAACCTTAAAAATATGTTTTCAGACAAATTTTAAAAGTCATTTTTTCAATATCTTATTGTTATAATGTCCATAAATTGAACAATTTACTCCAGGCTTCTAATCTAAAAAGTCAACCAAGATTTTTAATCGTAAGGTTAAAGCCGAGTACTAGTAAAAATTAATAAAAGTAAAAAAATATAATTTGTAGAATGGGGTTTTTGAAATAATAAAAACTTTGCTTTTGAATACTCTTAACAATTATAGCCCCTTGCAAATAACCAAAAACTTTGGCTGGTACCAAAGATAAGATCATATTTGGTATCCGTCATTCATTCTTGTAAAAAATGTCTTTCTTCATTTGAAATAGACAAAAATCGAATTCAAATAAGACAGTACACTGATACCAAAGACTATCTCTTTTTTGCTATCAGCCTTCCCGTCTTTTCAAAACTTTAGTTTGACCGAATAATAATTTTGCTTTTTTATTTAATTTAGAAAAACATATCACTTATAGATCATTGAAGTACTTGTCAACAGACGACATTAATGATGTCATAACAGATATTGGATTACGCGCTGAATTCCGCGAAAAACTTTTCCTTTGGAGAAAGCAGCAGGTGAGCAAGACTAATAAAACTTTATAATATAAATAATGGTTGATTTACACTTCAATTTATTACCTTTAATCGAGTTTTCTAAAATAAAAGAGATGCAGGATATATAATACACATTTGTTGAATAGGGGGAGAAGAAAAATGCACAGAAAAAGAGTTGAAGTTGAAGATTACATTTTTGTTTTGGCATGAATCTGTCCTGCTCCTTTTTTGTGGATATTTGCATAATTTGCTTAATTAAGAACTAATTTAGTTTTCAAAATTCCATGCTTTTATTAGTTTTTAGTCAAAAACAGAAAACCTGATGCTTAAATGTCTTTTATTTTTTGAGAAAATTGAAAATATTTAAATCTACTTTACTAGTACGTAGTGGAAATAGGATCTTTAGAGTAACTTAAACAACGGATTGGAGTCAAATTAAGGGAATTTTATTTCTGTCACTGTCAATTTTCCTAAGAATAAGAAGAGATTTTAGCATCCGGTTTATGGTATTTGACTTAAAATTAATAAGGGCAATGAATATTAAAAACAAAAATACAGTCTAATAACGTAAAATTGTGAACAAAATAAGGTTGAACAAAATGTTTTCAATTTTTTTTTTCGAAATTTTGAGTTTGAAAATTAATTTTTCAAAAAATATTCTCTAAAACAACTTTATATAAAAACACAATAAAAGAAGAGATTTCTAGCTTTACAAAAAGGTGTAATATGGCTAGTTGTTGTTTTTTAATATTTTTTTCAGCTTTAAGTCATTTTTTTAGAAAATTGCCCCTACTAGCTAAACGAGGGGAATAGACCCCCCCTACTATACGATTTTTTTCTTGTCTCAACTTAATCTACACTCTCTAGCTTTTTGTTACTTCGTATGCGATTCACCCTATATAACGAAATAAGCTTTTAAAAAAAAACATTAAATAATTTATATTTCTTTTTATAAAACTATTTAAGCATGGTATCGACGACGAAACAATTTCTCTAAATTCAAAAGTTGAGAATTGGCAAAATAGAAACAATTCACCGACAGACACTCCAAGTTCAAGCCTTAAGTCAAGGAGTAGTAAAATTGTGAGTATAATTTATTGTTGTAACATGTGTTTGTTCATAATATGATGTAGTGTTTAGAACCTTTTGCAACTTTTAAATTCTTCGTCCAAAGGGAAGTCTTTGGTAGAATATTACTCAACCAACAATCGTTTAGAAAACGTGCATAGGGATGCAATAATACAAATAATAATTGAAGAAGCAAACTGCGCGAACTTTTTTTTAAGGCCAAGTGATTTCTCAGGAATTGTTGAAGAAATATTATTTATTTTTCCAAACGAAAAGGACGTTAAGGTAAGACCATATCGTTACTTTATAATAATACCGCAACGAGTTACAAAAGTTTGCAAAACATTTTAAAAAATATACGCTCTCAAATATTGTTCTTCTCTAAAGCGTTCTTTATTTTAAATCTTACGCTAAAAAACGACGTTATGCAAACCTTTTTTCATTAAAACAGGTAGTACAAATGTTATTTAAATTTTTAAAACATGGCAAACAAAATAGAGTTAACTTTGAAAGCACCTTATGACAATAAAATAATTCAGAAGATGTATTAAACGTAGTTGGATTCCGAATTTTTGTATTTAAGGTTAATAGTTTATTGTAACTAGACTTTTATTTCGGGATCCAGTTACAGTTATTTATTTCGGCCTCGTATATGAAATATTAAAAGGAATATACATTTGTTTTTTTTTTAACAAAAATTACCATATTTTTGGTGAATGACTTGACCGATTTAATTAAACTATTGTGAACAGGTGCGTGTTTGAAGCTTGCATACGCAAACTATCAACAAATATTTTATTTGCCATACTAAAATTTTATTCTTAACTTTTTTCACTTTGGTGAAAACTAAAAAATATGTTACTGCGTTTTATTAAATTTAAGAGGACAGTATTACAATCCAAATTATTTTCTTACTTTTAACAGTATAATTGAATTCTCAGATCAGATAGCGTTTTTCTCCGAAAAGTTATGTTACCCAAAATTTAGAGAGACGAGTAGGCTTTGTATTACTGTTTTAGTTTTATTAATGTGATTAAAAACTCTTTTTGTATATTTTGGCAACAAGTACAATATTTCAAGAGAAAGATACAAAAGTTATGGAAATAAAACAAAAAAAAAGGACACATACAATACACAATTTAAAATATATTTAATGCTGCTACTTCGCTCTTTTGTGTATAGGTATAGGTACAGATACACACACGGATAAATGCTAACTTATCCTACTCGCCTGTCTAAACTGGGGTTTAAAAATAAATTTCTGAAACTTTATAATAGTAGGTACCCATTAACAGAATTTGAATAGTGTAAGTTTATTTTTCGTAAAAACAGCTATTCTTCTAGTAGTTCTTAATAAAGTTGATGAGTACTTTCTTTTAATTAAAAATCACAATTACACCTATCACCCTCTTACTAGGATCTTTGTTCTTATTTTAGGATTACTATTTCATTCCCCGAAGAGGAAAAAAAAATCCTAGTGGTAAATTATACAACAGGTTCGGAAATTCAAGGTCAAAGCGTTCGAAGAAAACGGTCGAAGAAGGTATAACTCATTTAGATTTCGATGATTCCCAGCTATTGGACGAAGTGGATGATTCGATAGCCTTAGCTTTAAAAACTGCGTTGAGTAGAGATAGCTCGGACTGGAGTTCAGTTTGTGATAAGTGGAATAGAACGTTTTCACTTCGTCAACGAGAGCTAATAACGGCATATAACCATTCAGATTTTTTTAAATCATGGCCAAAATTTACTGATGCGAGGGCCCCAGAACTGGTAATATTTTTGTTGAAGGTTTTTATTATATTATTAATGAATGCATTTTGTTGATCGATTTGAAGTAATTTAAAAAAAAATATTAAATAAAAATTAAAAATTTTATTGAAAGATTTTTTATCCACTTATAATTTCGTTTTATATTAATTTTTAGATTAAAATTGATTTTGAACTTTTGTATCCTGGAAAACAACACCTTTTACTGAGCAAATGGGAACAATTCAAAATTTTTATCAAAAGGTACTACGAAATAAACATCCACAACCCTAATTGCAGGAAGCAGTTGTATTTAATGAATTCTAATTTAAACTCGGCTGAAAAAAAAAATGGTTTGTTTTTTTTTTATTTATGTAAAACAAATGATATAAATAAACTTATTTATCAGTAGAATATTAAATGAAAAATAAAAATTGATGATAATTTAAATGAACATTTTTAAATGCTTTAGAAATTGTACGATATTTTTTCCTATGCAAATTATCTTTATGTATTATGCATAGTTCCTTGCTTACAAAGTAGCCCACGTCTATAATTGACCAGCTTTCATTATGAATAACTTTTCATATGGTATAACTATATTAAACAAATGTTAAAGGAAACAAATATTTTACAATTTCACAAACAATTCATGATTTTAGTTTTATTTTAACTTATTGTAAAACTTTAAACAGACAAAAAAGACTAATCAAAACTTCTCTATTTTCTTATAGATTCAGAAGATTTTGTACTGGCAAGTCTACTTAATTCCGTGCTTCCTCCAGTATCGAGATTCAAAGATAAAAGCGGAAGCAACAAACGAAAGGTCACCATTGCTGATGCGCAGGAGAGTTTTATTTTGAGAATCACTTCCATTGAATTCTATGAAGAAAAGATCGGCGAACTGGTAAACAAATATTATAACATAGGTTTAACAATTCAACCATTTATTATTTGTGTTGGCCAAGATGATTACAATCTTGACTCACATTATATTTATTTAGACAAAACATTGTATAAGTTTGACAGTTTTATAGAAGCCCTTGACTTGTGTTTCAAAACTTTCCAAGTCCTTTCCCTAGAATATCCGTTAGCTTGTCAGCCGTGTTGGTTGTTCATTCAAAAATATTTTTTCAACATTGAAAGCAAGTTTGACTTTAAATCCAGCAGTGTAACTTCACTACTTAACTTTCTAAGTACTCAAAATCATAATGTTTAACTTGTGTTTCAAAACTTTTCATTTTTTCTCCCGTTTGTCTTTAGTTTGCCATCTCGTTGGTGGTTCATGCATACATGTTTTTTAACATTAAATTGGTCATATATGTTTTTAAGCCTTTGTATATATTTCATTCAGTCACATATCCTTATCTTGTAAACCGTACCTATTGATTATGCAAATTATTGTTTAAATAAAATAAATACGTTTTCTTTCTAAACATTTCAAATCCTTTTCTTTATATCCTTGAGCTTTTCAGCATTAAAACCCTCATACGTCACCAAAAATGTTACCTTTTATAACTTAATAACTGTTATTGAAATGTTTTGACTGGCTAGGACTTCTCTACATAATTCAGTTTTTCCTCCTTTGTCAATATTCAAAAACAAGAGCGCAAGCTGCAAAACAAAATTCACCATCACTAGTGCCCAGGAGAGTTTTATTTTTAAAACAACTTTCATGGACAATATTAATAAACTAGTAAACAGCACTTTATTATTCGTATAAACCAATATGATTACAATCTTGAATAGTATTACATTTATTTAGACCAAACATGATATATTAGTTCCCCAGTTTTATAGAAGCTTTACTTTTGAGTTTCCAAGTCATTTCCCTAGAATATCCTTTACTTTGTTAACCTATTGATTCATGCAATACTACTCTTCAATAAAGTTGTTAACTTTCGAAGGTCTTTCTTTTATATTCTTTGATAAAATTAATAACTTCGATTCAAAATGTTTTCAGCTTGTCAGCCTGTTGGTTGTTCATGCATTATCTAGTAATTTAGAAAAAAAATTTAGGTAACTATTTTTCATTATTAATTCCATTATATCCTTAATGAAAATTGATAACTTCTGGAACATCTTATGACAAGCAAACTAAACAAACATTTTCTTAAAGTCAAGTGATTTCGTGGGAATTGTTAGAAAATATTATCTATTTCTCAAATGATTTCAGCCAGATAGTTGTTCATTCGATGAATCTAACTATAACAACAAAAATTGTTACTGGTGTTCGAAAACTTTTGAAGTTACTTCCTTTATATAATTTAGATTGGCAGCTGTTGTTTGCTTGCGCAGTAATAATTTTAAAAATTCTAAGCTTGTGTTCCAGAACTTTGAAATGAATTCCTTTATATCCTTAGACAGAAGATTTTGTTCTAGCAAAGTTTACTAAATTCAGTGCTTCCTCCAGTATCGAGATTCAGAGATAAAAGCGGAAGCACGAGTTTTATTTTGAGAATCGCTTCCATTGAATGCTATGAAGAAAAGATCGGCGGATCGATCTGAGCTTGTGTTTCAGAACTTTTAAATTAATTCCTTTATAGCTTTTTAACGTTTGAAGATGTTTCCTTTATATCCTTTAGATTTTCAGCCTGTTGGTTGTTTTCGCAGTAATAATTTTAAAAACTTTAAGCTTGTGTTTAAGAACTTTTAAATTAACTCTTTTATATCCTTTACCAAATGATTTTGTACTGGCAAGTCTACTAAATTCCGTGTTTCCTTCAGTATCGAGATTCAGAGATAATAGCGGAAGCAAGAGTTTTATTTTGAGATTATCTTCCATTGAATGCTTTGAAGAAAAGATCGGCGAATCGATCTGAGCTTGTGTTTCAGAACTTTTGAATTAATTGCTTTATAGCTTTTTAACGTGTGAAGATGTTTCCTTTATATCCTTTAGATTTTCAGCCTGTTGGTTGTTTTCGCAGTAATAATTTTAAAAATTCTAAGCTTGTGTTTAAGAACTTTTAAATTAATTCCTTTATATCCTTCACCAAATGATTTTGTACTGGCAAGTGTACTAAATTCCGTCCTTCCTCCAGTATCGAGATTCAGAGATAAAAGCGGAAGCAAGAGTGTTATTTTGAGAATCGCTTTCATTGAATGCTATGAAGAAAAGATCGGCGAATCGATCTGAGCTTGTGGTTCAGAACTTTTAAATTAATTGCTTTTTATCTTTTACAAAAAATGATAACTTCTGCCTTATGAAGCTAAGAACGCTTTATGGGCGTTTTTACACATCCTTTTTATTACCTGACTTTCAGCTTATCTTGCATCTCTATATGGAGCATCTTTGACTATGGGCGACTTGTGCATTTGAATTTTTGGAAGATAACTTTTCGTTTGGTAATGGCAAAAAGGTTCTGACTGTAGATATCCTTGAGTTCGCTTAACATTTGAAAGCTTTTTTATTCTTCTGTAATAAAATTGTTGCATTTTTCTTCAAGACTTGAAGTTATTTCCTTTGTATATAATAATACACACGAACTGCCTGCTTATATTGCCAAAAAAACAATTTGTATATCAAACATCTTACTATGGCTACCCTACTTAGTTTTGAAGATAAGCGAGCAAGTTACAAACAAAAGCTCACAATCGCTGGTGCTTAGGAGAATAACTTACATTTTTTGAAAAGATACATACAAATATTATAGCATAAGTTAAACGATTCCTGCCTTTATTATTTGTGTTGGCCAATATGATTAAAATCTTGAATCATATTATATTTATATATTCAACACATGCTATTAGCTGGATCAGGCCAAAATTTAAGGTTTTTTAGTACTCAAAAATAATAGTTAACTTGTGTTTCCAAACTTTTCAAGTTCTTTCCTTTATAATTTTATATCCTTTAGATGGTCACAGCTGTTGGTTGTTCATGCAACTTATATTTACATTAAATTGATTAGGTCTAAAAACTTTGTATGTAATTCATTTAGTTTTACCTCTTAGCTTTAAAACTGTGATGATTATTTACATCCAAATTTTAAATATTGTTTCACTTTTTCAAGTTTCAAATCCTTTCCTTTATATCCTATAATTTTGAATGCAATTATATTGGTTTCAATATTGAAAATATAACCATTGTAACATCACGGTCAAGATTTTTAACTACTCAAAACACCATCCGTTTATAAAAAAAAATTAAAACATGTATATTTGCTTTAAATGTTCCAAAAATTATTCAAGTTCAGATACCCTCATACGTCACCTGAAATATGACCATTTAATACAAAATAATGGCAGTTTTCAATGTAAACAAAATGATTGTCATCAAAACTTTTCTAATTATAGAAATTTTCGACGGCATTTAGAAAATTTGCATAAGATCCCACAAATATTAACACATCAGCATCAATCAAACCGAAATGTTACTACTTACCCTTCTCATGATTTGGAATTATTCTCAAGTCAACCGGCTGAAACCATTGAAATTCGTAAGAGCTATGCTATTGACGATATTATTGATGACTTACGAAGTAAAGCCTTAACTTTATCCTTGAAACTTTATGCAAGGACTTTCATGCCTCGGAAAGAGGTTCTTGAAATTCAAAAAATGATTGCAAGTTTTTTATGCTCTATAACTACTTCAATTAAACTTATTACTTCAGGTAAAATTCCTGACGAAATTATCAAAGAATTTGACACTTTATTATCCTTCTGCAGTGATCCTTATGAAGAAATGAAAACTGAACATAAAATGTTTAAACTTTTAAGTGTACAGAAAATATTTGAGGCACCAAAATCATTTGTTATAGAAAATAAAATATCTGAAAAAGTAGTTAAAGGAATTTCTTCTTTGGAAGCTAAATCTATTAATATTTATATGATGTCACTTCAATTTCAATTTAAATCACTTTTTCAAATACCAGGTGTTTTGAAACTTACATTAGAAAATCAAGAATTATATTTAAATCAAAATCAACTTAAAAATTTTATTAATGGTGAAGTCTTTAAACAAAAAATACAGATGTTTAAATCAAATAAAATAATACCATTTACTTTATATTTTGATGATTTTCAAATCAATAACCCCCTTGGAAGCCACACGTCTTCGATCTGTGCTTGCTATTATACATTTCCAACACTTCCTCAATATTTACAGTCTAAATTAGATTTCTTATTCCATGCTGCTTTTATTTCATCAAGTTATTTAAAAAAGTGTGGAAACGAAATAGCCTTCCATCACTTGATTGAAGAGTTACAGCATTTAGAAAATGGAATAGAGTTACAAACAAATGAAGGAAAATTCCGTGTGCATTTTGTTTTAGGATTAATTGTAGGGGACAATTTAGGTCTAAATAGCCTTTTCGGTTTTGTGCAGTCCTTTACAGCAAAACGATACTGTCGTGCTTGTACGAGGACCCGTTCTGAAATGAAAGCCGATAACAAAGAACATTTGCTGAACCTGCGAACAAAAGAGAAGTATGACAATGATCTTCTGGAAGATAACTTTTTAGAAACAGGAATCAAAAGCAATTGTATTTTTAATAATTTAGGCAGTTTTCACGTTTGTCAGAATTTTTATTTCGATTTAATGCATGACATCCTTGAAGGTGTTGTCGTTTATGATGTATGTAACATTTTAATGGGTTTAATTGAAGAAAAAGTGATTTCTCTAGAAATTTTGAATAGCAGAAAGCAACTTTTTCATTACGGGGAAACCGAAATAGGAAATCTTTCTTCTCCAATTGATATGAAAAGATTGAAAACCTTTAACTTAAAGATGACAGCTAGTGAAGTATTATGCTTTCTTAATTTTTTGCCACTAATGGTAGGTGATTTAGTTGATCCAAAAAACAAACACTGGGCATTATTGACAAAACTTGTTCAAATTTTTGATTCGTTATTTCAAACCCACTTTAGCGAGAGCGAATTAATAAAATTAGAAAAGTTGATTACTGAACATCATACACAATATGTTAGATTATATGGTCCAACCCTGAAACCAAAGCACCACTTTTTAGTCCATTACCCTACAGCGATTAAAAAGTGTGGTCCCTTAAAATATGTCTGGGTAATGCGGTTTGAAGCCAAACATAAGGAGGGTAAAGCTTATCTAAATAACATTACATCAAGATTAAATGCACCTCATTCACTTGCCATTAAGGCATCCCTACAATTTTCTTATTTTCTAACTAAATATAAGGAAGGCATTAGGCCCCCCTTTGACAAAAGTTCTTTTAAAAGTGAAGATTTGTTAAGTAAGAAATATTATTCCGAACTGGTCTCGTCTGACATCATTTTAGACAATATCAGATTTTCAAATTGCGTGACGTATGAGGGTATACAGTACAAAACTAATTATTACTTAGCTATTAATGATTCCTCCTATAAACTGTTTAAAATAATTGATTTGATTTCAGATAATTATAATTTGTCAATTCTTTGCTATGAAATTAAAATTAAAATGTTTAACAAACACTTTCAAGCATATGAAGTCGGAGAAAAAATTGGTAACTTAGTCTTAAAAAATATTAAGTTTTTCACAAGCCCTCCGCTCCACTTATATCAAATAAATAATGGAAAAACTTTCATCAGAAATAAATATTTATAAGTGTAAGCTAATTTTTAAAAACTCTCCGCTACACTTCCATCAAAATGGAAAAACTTTTATCAGAAAATTTATGTTTAAGAATCGTAAAATACGTTTTTCACAAGCACACTTATGTGAATTAAAAATCCCTTTTATAAGAAAGAAATTTTAATGTAACAATTGTAAAACGAAGTTAAGTACAAATCTAATAATAAAATAACTATCTTTTTTTCTAGAAAATCCTGGTTTGTTTTTTTATTTTGAAAAATTTCAGCAAAGGTGTTTTTCTTTTTCAGCAAAGGTTGTTTTTCTTATTTTATTTTCAGGAAAGGTTGTTTTTCTCTTTTTTAATTTTCAGCAAAGGTTCATTACCGGCTACTTTCTCGAAATGAAAGCTCAAAATTTACTCAGGTAATCTTATCAGGTAAAATAGAAACATAATGCATTTAATTGAGTGCTGCTTTCAATTAAATCAGAATCGCACTTTAAATATATATATTTTTACATTTCTTCAAACTAAATTTAATTATCTAATAATTGCATTGAAATTTATACGCAATTAAATGTATTATGTTTTTACTTTTATTTATAGATGGGTGACATTTAATTGCAAAAGGATTCCATTTGCATTCAATGTAGAGAAACATTTGATTGTATTGACATTTAAAAGTAACGTGAAATATATAAACTTTTCTATTTTATAGGATTCAATTCAAAGTGTGGCCTTAATTCATTTAATTCGGCTTCATATTTAATTTAAATTGTAGTCGTATTTCAATGAATTCGGCTTCATATTTAATTTAAATTGAAGTCGTATTTCATTTGATGCGGCTTCATATTTAATTTAAAGTGTAGTCGTATTTCATTGAATTCGGCTTCATATTTAATTTAAATTGAAGCCGTATTTCATTTGATTCGGCTTCATATTTAATTTAAAGTGTAGTCGTATTTCATTTAATTCGGCTACATATTTAGTTCAAAGTGTAGTCGTATTTCATTTAATTCGGCTTCATATTTAATTTAAATTGAAGTCGTATTTCATTTGATGCGGCTTCATATTTAATTTAAAGTGTAGTCGTATTTCATTGAATTCGGCTTCATATTTAATTTAAATTGAAGCCGTATTTCATTTGATTCGGCTTCATATTTAATTTAAAGTGTAGTCGTATTTCATTTAATTCGGCTACATATTTAGTTCAAAGTGTAGTCGTATTTCATTTAATTCGGCTACATATTTAATTCAAAGTGTAGTCGTATTTCATTTAATTCGGCTTCATATTTGATTTAAAGTGTAGTCGTATTTCATTTAATTCGGCTTCATATTTGATTTAAAGTGTAGTCGTATTTGATTTAATTCGGCTTCATATTTGACTTAAAGTGTAGTCGTATTTGATATAATTTGGCTTCATATTTGATTTAAAGTGCAGTCGTATTTAATTTAATTCGGCTTCATATTTCATTTAAAGTGTAGTCGTATTTGATTTAATTAGGCTTCATATTTGATTTAAAGTGTAGTCGTATTTAATTTAATTTGGCTTCATATTTGATTTAAAGTGTAGTCGTATTTGATTTAATTCGGCTTCATATTTGATTTGAAGTGTAGTCGTATTTGATTTAATTCGGCTTCATATTTGATTTAAAGTGTAGTCGTATTTGATTTAATTCGGCTTCATATTTGATTTAAAGTGTAGTCGTATTTGATTTAATTCGGCTTCATATTTGATTTAAAGTGCAGTCGTATTTCATTTAATTCGGCTTCATATTTGATTTAAAGTGTAGTCGTATTTCATTTAATTCGACTTCATATTTGATTTAAAGTGTATTCGCATTTGATTTTAAGTGTAGTCGTATTTGATTTAATTCGGCTTCATATTTGATTTAAAGTGTAGTCGTATTTGATTTAATTCGGCTTCATATTTGATTTAAAGTGTAGTCGTATTTCATTTAATTCGGCTTCATATTTGATTTAAAGTTTAGTCGTATTTCATTTAATTCGACTTCATATTTGATTTAAAGTGTATTAGCATTTGATTTTAAGTGTAGTCGTATTTGATTTAATTTGGCTTCATATTTGATATCATTAGGCGTCATATTTAATTTAAAGTTGCAGTATATTAAAAGTAAGTGTGAAACGTATTTAAATGTAATGTACTTCCACTTTATTTCTAAGTTGAATTCAATTGATAATAAGAGAAACCTTAGGCTAAAATCATATTGATTCCACTTTGATTCAAAGTTGAAACTGATTTGAATTAAATATGTTTTAGACTCACTGTTTTTAAAGTGAAACTACTTTAATTCAACGTTGTTCTACATTAGGCTATAATCATATTGATTTCACAATTGATTTAAAGTTGAAACTGATTTGAATTAAATATGTTTTAGACTCACTGTTTTCAAAGTGAAACTACTTTAATTCAACGTTGTTCTACATTAGGCTATAATCATATTGATTTCACAATTGATTTAAAGTTGAAACTGATTTGAATTAAATATGTTTTAAAAATTAATGGTTTTAAAGTGGAACTACATTGATTCGACGATTTTCTACTTTAGGCTATAATCATAACGAAAATTCTTTGATTCAAAGTGGTTTCTATTGATTTTACGTTGTTTTTTGGCTCAGTGTAAGGTAGGTTACATTTAAAATAAGTCATTCTTTTTGAATTTTGGTTAAAATCTAATTTTGTTTTGAAGAATTTTTAAGGAAAACCTGTAACAAAACTGATAGAGTCATTTACGAAATATGCTATGGAATAAGCCCTAAAATAAGATATCTGCCTACCTCAAAAATTCCGAATATTATGCTTTTTCTGTTATGTGATTTTTTTAGGAAAGTACCTGCAACGCAATTATATATTGCAATCACTTTGGAAATTAGGTACAGTAATGAAGTTTAATCCAAAACATTGTATCTGTTTTCTAGAGAATTTGAAAAAAAAAAACGCACACACATGCAAACTATTTATCTTCTAAAAGAAATACAAAATACGAAAGATATATTTTATTTTTTTTTTGTTCAGTTTACACATGCTCGTTCTCTTTTTAACAACTTCTATAGGAAGAGACGCACTCTGTTGGCAAGAATTAGGAAAGTTTTATTAGATTCACAAAGTGGGGTCTATTCCCATAAGAAGAGTGAATGTCTTTCTATATGTATAAAGAGGCTTCCATAACTAGGCCATTTAAGGCTTTTAAAACTCTTATAATAATCTAGAAGAACTCGTCAAGAGTACCTGTAGATCTTTTAAATATGTAAGTCCAGTGAGGCTTTCGGAGCATCTTATGAGAGGAAAAATGCTACTTGGGATGGTAGCTGTCCACACGAGATGAGATAAAACAAAAAATTGCGTTTTTCCAAATTCGAAGCAAATCAGCCCACCCCTTAAGGATCTAGCTTGGACTTGAATTATATGGACGTACGGATATACACAGACGGACAGACTGATGGACATTATGGCGAATTTTTTTAATTCTCCATTATCGCTATATGTATTCAGTTTTACTAAAACTTCTGATTTTTTTTTTTTTTGGCAAGAAACCAATACTTGTCCTATAGAGCAGGTAAAAAAATTAAAGAACCACCCATTTATACTCTTCAAGTAAAAGAAAACGATTAGTAAATTCTCAAGTCTTAATCTGATTGAAGATTAAGAGTTAAAGAAGTTTTTCGTTTTGGACCTGAAATACATAGTTTTATTTTTGTAATATCTTATGAAAACAAATTCAAGTGTTTAAAGAGTCTTAAGGCTCTCCCAAACCAACGCGAATATTTCAGAACGACGACGAAACTTTCGCCTGTCTTAATTTATTTACATGGAGATTAATGGGAGCACCCACACTGGCGCCATGCGAATCTTCGAACATTATTCAGTCGTCGCATATTCGCGCGAATGTTTCGCGTTGGTTTGGGACAGCCTTTAAAGCTAAGAAGTTTGTTCTGTAAACTCGAGCGGTAGGAAGTATCAAAAAATCTTCATCAGTGATAACAAGAATGGAAAATAATAAAGAGGTTTGATTTGAGCAGCGAGCGGCTTAAGCAGTTTTTAGCTGTCATTTTGGAAAACAATTTCTTCTCCTACGATTTTATCGGCTTATAAGCCACAAAGAAAGTTAGAAACATATATAGGTTGAAAGTGTTGGAACGTATAAATTGTCTGAAAACTCTGTGCGTCCAATTTTATTTACATAATTAATTTTTCGTGTCTAGTTGATTAAAGTTAATTAGAAAAAAAAGCCCAAAATTCGAAGAAAATACGACAAAGCTAAAAGAATAAGGTGGCGAGCTTATTTCTAAATGATTTTAAAGGAACCATAAATTTAGGCCATGTTTGAGGGTGGTAAAAGGGGGTAAAATTTGAAATAATATATCTCGTAAATTATGCGAGTTTTTTTTATGATAATGTAACGATACAACTGTAAGCTTATGTATGTAGCTTATATAAATATTTGTATGTTACAACTCTGAAATGTGAAAATCTAGAACCAGCGAAGAACCAAAAATAACTGTTGAACCGAACGAATTATAAAAACAAAACATTTTGGACTTTTACCATAATGTCTTTGAAAAATTGTAGAATTTTCACATTTCCTAGTTTTACAGTACTGTGACCCTTCTTTCGTATGACCAATCGATTTGAAATGAAAAAAAACTTGCGCAATCGTTGCAGTATCAGTTTTTACTTGCTGCAGGTTTCCACCAAACATTTTTCTGAATATTCAGATTTTGTTCATCAAAAATGAAGAATAATATTCGTGAAACCTTCAGTTATGTGAATGAATTCTGAATAAACACAAATATCCTACAAATGCTTACGGGAGAGTGGGAGAGATGCAAAGAGATTTGTTTTCTCCATGTGTCAAACAAAAGAAAAAATAACAACACTCAGTTTTCCTTCAATTTTCTTCACAAATGCGAGAGTGCACAAGGAAATCTAAAAAAAAATGTGTATGTAGGTATATAGAAGACTTATATACGTTCATTTAAATGAAGAATTTAAGGATTATAAATGAGCCACATAAATGATTCACATCGGTGTCTAATTGCTCAGGTACAAAAATTCAAATTGAATCTTAAATGAAATCTTTTTATGTCGATTTCTTCACTTTTGTGATTCATATATGATTCATTTTGGAATGAAAATGGTTGCTGGGATCTTACCTGGAAATAATTTTTTAAGCGGATAGATATAAAGGGTGTTCTTTTTGACGTGTGGTTTGCAAGAAGAAATCAAACGCATGTAATTTAATGTTATTGCCAAGAATTTAGCTTTATTATAAAGATAAGGGTTTGCCATTATGTTTCCAAGTCTTGCGAACAATTCTTTGAACAAAAAATAAAAATAAAATAATATATTCCAATTCAAAGGTTTTTAATAGTTTTTAAACAAATGTTTGTTAAGTAGGTACACAACTTACATATTAAATTTTTTTTGTTTACACTTTTTTTACAGCAGAAAAAGCCTTGACTTTTTTTTATTGTGACAAATCATCTCACCTGGATCTACGTCAATATCCGAATGAACAGATATCATAGCAAGTGCGTTAAGTCTTGCATTGCTCATATCGCTTCGAGACACTGTTTTAATAGTTTAAAAGTTCTTTCAAGACGCTATTGTCACTGTAAGTGTGCCCAAAACCGTTAGCAAGAAGTACTTGAATATAGCCCGTTTATTGTATATTTCGATTGAGACATTCATGTTTCCAGGATTTCATTTTGTATAGCTTAACTCAAATAGCCTTTGTTTTTAGAGCTGGTAATGACGTGTGATTCTTTAAATTGTTTTCCCCAGATTCAATTCTGAACTGCAGAAGAGCCCTTATGCCCGATTTCATAAAGGACTTTTAAATATTTAAAAGCCCATTTAGAGTTAAAATGGGATTTTTTGTTTTCACCAAGTGCTTTTAAATTTAAAATGCTTTTAAATGCCCATTTTCGTCTCAATAAATTTTAAAAGTGTTATTTGTGAAGTCTTATATGTCAGATGCCAGCCGACGAGTAAGAAAATTATAGATGATATTTTGCAGTCACTTTTTTGTTTAATTTTTTGCAAATATGAATTGTGAATAGGTCGAAACAAAATAATCTTTTAAGGCTCTCCCAAGCCAACGCGAATACTTCCGAACGACGACAGGACTTTCGCCTTTCTTATTTTATTAACATGGAGATAAATGAGAGCACCCATACATTGGCGCGATGTGAATTTTCAAACATTGGTAAGTCATCGCATATTCGTTCCGAATGTTTCGCGTTGGTTTCGGAAAGCCTTCATAATTTGGTTGTTTTTAGAATAATTGATTGTTCATCTGAGGATAAAGAGCAGCATCAGTCTGAATAATAGGTCTTATTACAGCTGTATTTGCAGTTAGAGCTTTTGCATTGGGTAGCAGCATCTTTTTGTTTTCCAGCAGCAACGTTTTCCAGTTTTCCAGGTTTCAATTATTCTGAGATCATATAATTTTTGTTATTTTTATTTTTGAATTGATATTAAAAATCTTAAGTTTTTACTAAATTTGTTTAGATGCAAACCATTTCGGGAGGGGCTTCAGCCCCTCAAGCCCCTTTCTCTTTGCAACTACGCAATTTTAAGCAATACAACGTAGTAACAAGTCTACAGGATTTTCATTGTATTGTAGGTATGTAGTTTTCACATAATCATACTTAAACACACAATGTTCTATTTTTTTTTTAGATGATTCATTTTGCGAACGTAGGTATATACCTAAGTTAGATTATTATTCTTCAAAAACAATTTTAATCCTCGTCGCTCCGTAAGAATGCACTTAAAATTCTTAATTCCATTAAAAAAAAAAACCCAAATCCCATAATAGCTTTGAACAAAATATAATACACAAATCCTTGTGAGTGTGAAACTATTACCTACTTAAACAATTTACAATTGCTTATAAGCCATGCCTTTGTCTATAAAAGTGGAAATCCTTAAAAGTCCTTTTAAAGCCTCACACAAAAAAGCGCCATACTTCACATCTTCATGGCCAACATTGTCGACCAAAAAACTCTGCATACCCTGAGGTGTGCTGTAAATGTACATACAATGTATATGTATATGTATATAAAATAATCTCCATTGGGACGGGACAGCAGTAAATAATCCTCTAACAGTTCGTTGTATACCTATAGGAAGTGTGTCCTTTTTCGCTGGACAGACCCAAATGCCAACACCATCGTCCCACGAATTCTAATCCAAATGAATTGCACCTATAGGATCCTGTTGGAAAATAACCAAAACCAACACGGAGAGAATACTCAGGTCCAGAAACAATGTATGTTGTTCATAGACTTGCATACTTGCCATATAGTTTCACTCTGTCTTTATAGGTAGGTACTTTTTAATCTTTCAAAAAAGGCTAGCAAACATTTTATGAGCAAACAGTCCTTCTTTCTTCCCTTGCATACCTAAAAGGCAGTAACAAAAAAAAAAACATTGCCATTCATACCTCCTTTTCCAGGACTTGAACGACCGGAATTCGCCTCATTTAAAAGTGACGTATGTATGTGAATGTTCAGCAGGGCAGAAAAATGACTCGGATAATATGGTCCTTCATGCAATAAATGTCCTTGATGGGAGACACGCACATGAGATATTATGAGAACTAGCTTCCGCTTGGTTAGAGTTACATGAAAATGCCATAAGGCACAGTGTAAAAGAGATTACTATACTATGGCAACGGCAATGTGCCTGCATGATGCCTACCTGTTGGTTACATAAAAACATGGTGCAACCTGCAACAAAGGAACTGAAATCGTAAGGATCGTAAAGCTATACCTATAGCTTCCTACATCTTTTTAAATGTTAAATAAAGTTTTTGTACATGATTCCTGAAGAATGCAAATCTCTTAAGCGTTTTCATTTAGAGGAGGAATCCATTAGCAAAAGTCATACAATCTAAAAATTATATTTGAAACATCTTAGAAAAAATAAAACTTAATTTGTATAAAGGAAAAATGTTTTAGAGAAGTCTTATAAGGTTTTTGGGGAAAAAAAATTAAAAATGTCCACCATTCCGTTAATATTTCATTCATTGTATATAAAGGGTGTGTTTTTAGAGGTTTAGAACTTTGAAATTTAATAAAACAAAGATTATTTTTTTAAATTGACATGAAATTTACTTTATTCAAAAGACAATCTTTTGGCTTTATAATTTAAATATGATTTCTGGCATATGACCTCCACGACTGGTTCGGAAGCTGTCTAACCCGGAGTTCCATTTTTCGATGACTTTTTCCAACATTTGTCCGTATATCGGCAATAACGCGGCGAATGTTGTCCTCCAACTGATGGTCAATCGTTTCGGGCTTTTCGGCGAAGACTAGCGATTTCACATATCCCCAAAGAAAATAGTCAAGCGGCGTTAAATCGCACGATCTTGGAGGCCAATTCACGGGTCCGTAACGTGGAAACTAAGCGGTTTCCAAACGCTTCCTTCAATAAATCAATTGTGGCACGAGCTGTGTGACATGTTGCGCCGTCTTGTTGAAACCACAGCTCCTGCTCATCATGGTTGCTCAATTGATGAATGAAAAAGTCAATAATCATGGCTCTATAGTGGTCACCATTGACTGAAACGTTCTGTCCAGCATCTTTTTTTAAGAAGTACGGAACAAATATTTCACCAAACCATAAAACAGACTCACACAAAACAGTCAGTTTTTATCTTTGTAACGGTGCCTCAACATACACTTGAAGATTATCATCACTCCAAATACGGCAGTTTTGTTAATGGACGTATCCATTCAACCAAAAGTGAGCTTCATCGCTAAACAAAATTCGCTTATGAAAAAATTGGGATCAACGGCAATTTTGTTTTAGGCCCATTTGGGCACAATTTGGAAGCGTTGTTCAGGCGTTAATCTATTCATGTTAAAATGCCAAACCAAACTTAAAATAAATCACTTGACAGTTGACAAAATGGCCTCCAGTTAAAATAGTGTTGCCAACTTTAAGTTCTATACCTCTAAGAAAAAACACCCTTTACATACCACAAGAGCAAGTTCGTGTGATCAAGTCGTGCATATTTTTTATTAATAGGGCTGTAAAGGGTTTATTATTTATATGTGTATATGCAGCCCTGAATTAAGGAATATACCCTGTAGCGAAACCCTGCTCATCAAAGTAAAATTGAAAACAATTTAATGAACTTCAGCATATAATGAACGCTTTAAACTCAAGTGAAACTGACATTTACAAATTAAACTACGAATTATCTTAATATGGGTAGCTTTACTTAATACAAACAGCGAATTTTAAGTAAATCAAAAAATGGACGCAAAACATTAACCTAAATTCCAATAACCAGCCAAAAAAATCAACGCCGCATTAGATGTTTAATAAACAACAAAATCAATATTAAACGCGAAATCCTTACATTGGACAATATGGACACCAAAAAAATCCGATAATCCTTCAACGATAACACCATTTTTACAAGCTTTTTCAAAATCATTATAAGTAGTGTAGAAAAATATCCTCAGCTACACTGGCAGATTTAAGGGATTACTTCTTATGCGACTAAAATATAAAATCAACAAACTATCTTCCATAGTGTCTCAAAAACAAAGGACATTATCACTTTTTCACTTCAGCTTCAACAAAAAAATAACATACAAACAAAAATCAACCTCATTGAAAGGCAAAATTATTATGACAAGATGAGCTGCTGCCTTAGCCTTTGTATATTATAAGAACGATATGGCTTTCTCCCGCAGGTTTTTTTTTTTTGTTGCTTTTGATTTGACCATTGAACTTATAAATTCATTGATTAAAATTTGTTCGAGGACGAAAAATTCAATTTCACTCAAGTCAAAAAATGAAAATCTTTATCGTAATTGCTTATGGAATCCGCATTGGCATCATGGAACCGTGAAGCGACACGACGACTGAAAATATTGATTTAAAAAATGTCCTGCTTTTATATACAGTTTTGACTGCTCTCACATCTGGAGACATCCTTATCATCATAGACCTGGTATTATAGAGAGTATATAGAGAGAATGGTATGAAGTTGAAGATATTCATTTCATATAGCTTTATCCTTAAGGACTGCAGTAAGTAAGCATATAAGGAGATTTACTTAAATAAGTATTTTTTTTTTCGTCTTGTATTTCTTCCAGTTACTGTTCACTTTTTATATCACTGCACTGATACTCCTCGATTTTATGATTATTAAGTTTATTCTACCATTCTCCGACTTAAGCTTATACCTTTCAACGAAGATCCAAAATCCGCCTCGGTTTAGTGAAATATTTGAAATTTTTTAAGCTGCAACCAGTAAGTGAACTAGACGGAACACCAAGCTATGAGATTATGCAATCTTTTTTCTCCTTTTTATTTTTGTGTAAATTTTGTTCCAAATTGAAAATCTGGTTGGAATTGGACATGATTCCGAATTACGATCAAAGGACATACGGCAGGTATTGATTTTGTTTTGTATCGATTTTCAAAATAAATAAAGGGTCCGCCATCTAACGTTTTTTTTTTCAACTAGTGCTGATTTCGTGAATGGTAACACTTAGCTCATGTCTGATTTGGCAGATAATTAGTTTTATCCTTCCGCTGAACGAATATGGTTGTGTAAACGCTTCGCTAAGTGGGCCTGCGATCGATTTTGCCAAAAAAATCATCTTTTCAGATGAAGCTCATTTTGATCTTGGCGGGTAGTAAACAAGCAAAATTGTCGCATTTGGGGCACAGAAAACCCGCACGCATACATTGAAAAGCCGATACACCCAAAACGAGTCACTGTTTGGTGCGGATTTTGGTCCAGAGGCATAATTGGGCCATTTTTCGAAAATGAGCAAGGAGTGGCCGTTACAGTCAATGGCGATCGTTATCGGACCATGTTGAACGAATTTTTGTTCACAAAAATTGAAGAGAAGGATATTAGCAACATTTGGTTTCAACAGGACGGCGCTACGTGCCACACAGCCGAAGCTACACTCGATGGCTTGCACCATTTTCAAAAAAAAAGAAGGTATTTGGCGGACCCTTTACTTAAAATTAACTCTTAAATAGCCATACTTATAGCTTTTAATTTGTATTTAACATATTGATAAGAGACATTTTTGAGTGAACTTTAACAACAATCGTTTACACATTGTTCACCTGTTTTTTTTCTTCTTTTGATTTTTTTTTTTTCAAAAAATTGATATTTATAGTGTGAAATGGGATAAATATAAAAAAGTGTTTAGAAAGTAATAAAGGTTCATTCATAACGTGGAGTGGGAAGTGGGTTAAAACCCAGAAAGTAGTATTCAATTACAAAAAGTAGATAGTTTAAATACTTATGTTCATATTTTCTTTTGTAATTTGTATGCGAAGCTTACTTTTGTTTACCCTTACGATGCCGGGCGAGTCAGCTAGTATTAAATAATATTCAATCCATATAAGCAGAAGATTCTCCCAAAGTTTGTTTTCCCGGAATATACTTGTCACCAAGTAAAACAGTTCGCTTTCTAAATAAAGTAACTGTTCTGAAATAACGGGTGATTTTTTAGCTGGTTTGGTTTTGGCAACACTGGTTTTGACAGCTGACGTGTGTTTAGTACCTTGTGTCACTGTCAAACAGCTTCAGTTTGGTTTGCAATTTAACCATGGATCGTCTTACAAATGAACAACGCTTGCAAATTATTGAATTTTACTATCAAAATTCGTGCTCGGTTCGAAATGTTCATCGCGCGCTGCTTGTGTTCAGCGATGAGGCTCATTTTTGGTTGAATGGGTACGTAAATAAGCAAAATTGCAGCATTTGGAGTGAAGATCAGCCAGAAGCATTGCAACAGCTACCAATGCATCCCGAAAAAGCCACTGTTTGGTGCGGTTTATGGGCCGGCGGCATTATTGGGCCTATTTCTTCAAAGATGATGCGAATCGCAGCGTTACTGTCAATGGTGAACGCTACTGAGCGATGATAGCAAACATTTTTCTGCCCGAAATGGAAGTTCTTGACTTGCATGATATGTGGTTTCAACAAGACGGTGCCACATGCCACACAGCACGCGAAACAATGGCGCAATTGCGAGGCGAGTTTGGTGAACAGTTAATTTCACGTTTCGGGCCGGTCAATTGGCCGCCTAGATCGTGCGTTTTGACACCATTAGATTATTTTTTGTGGGGGTATGTCAAGGCTAATGTCTATAGGGACAAGCCCGCTTCGATTGACGCACTGGAAGCCAACATCCATGCATTCATTCGTGAGATACCGGCCGATATGTGTGAAAGAGTATGCCAAAATTGGACTCAGCGGATGGGCTACCTGAGACGCAGCCGCGGTCAATATTTGCATGGAATTATCCTTAAACATTAAATTGCAAGGTTCAAACTATCGATTCAAATAAATATTTCATTCATTTTTTCGAATTTTTTGTGTTTTTTTTTTTAAAAAAGTTCTAAACCTCTTAAAAAATCACCCATTATTAGCCCGGTTCATTAACAGCAGCATCTTGATATAAATATGTCTAAAGTATTTATTTTAAAAAAGACAATACATCAACTGTATTCGACCAGACTATTACTATCTACATTTTCAATAACTTGTACTGCATATAAATAGGAGCAGTTGTTGTCTTGAATGGTTGGGGTGGCTTGGTGAAAAAGAACAGCACACAAGTATGTATACTATACTCACCTTTTATATTACTGTTATGGCACCATTTATGGCATTTTTTTGTGTGATGAGAAGAAGTTTACCATAATCAGTCTGAAGGGATGGTATTGTAGTTAAAGTATCTCTAGGCGCCGATAGATGGCCACAGACCAACAGTATTGTGATTTTTATATTTCTTGATTTCAAAGACAAATAATACATTATTGATAAGAGAGATCTATAGAGAGATAGGTAGATATTTTGTTTCCTCTTAGAAAGGCTTTACGATATTTGAAATAACGTAGCTTGGCCAGTCAGTTGATATTTAATTAAATATCTTATAAACTGAATATGGGCATTTATTACCAAGTTGTTGGATACAAATATTTGTTTGTATAAAAAAACATAAAATGTATAACACAAATAAATATTTAAATAAGTATAAAAATAGAGGAAAAAAGATAAATAAAATAAATAACTACTAAAGTTTTTTTTTACTTTTAAAGAGCAGTTCGTGTATACAGGGTGATTCGCATAAGGTGTGAGAAAAATCTAAAGAGGGTAGATTTGGTTTGGTAGGGTATATTCATCCCCGTTTAGCCAGGAGGGGCAATTTTCTAAAAAAAAATTAATTAAAAGAGAACAAAAATATTAAAAACAACGGTAACACTAACAATACCATGCTATAACTTTTTGTGAAGCCAGAAATCTCTTTTTTTTTATTTTGTTTTTTTTTTTTTTATCATGTCTCTTTAGGGATTAAAACGAAAAAAAAATTAACTTTCAAACTCAACATTTTGGAAAAAAAAAATTAAAAACATTTTGTTCAAACTAATTCTTTTCAAAATTTTTGTTATTAAGTAGTATTTTTGATTTTAATATTCAATGCTTGTAATATTAATTTTTAAAAACCAGATGCTAATATCTATTCTAGTTCTTTAGAAAATTGAAAATAACAGAAATAAAATTCCTTCAATTTGACTCCAAGCCGTTGCTTAAGATGTTCTAAAGAAGCTCTTTCCACTACGTAGGCAGTAAAGTAGACGTAGCTAGTTATTTTCAAAAATTACAAGTCATTTAAGCATCCAGTTTTCGGTTTTTACTCAAAATTTATAAGGGCATTGATTTTTGAAAACAAAATTGGTACTTAATTACGTAAAATTTTGAAAAACAAAAATAGTTTGAAGTTTGAAAATTATGTTTTTTTAAAAACTGTTCATTAAAATAACTTTAATTAAAAAATAAACTCAAGGACTAGATTTTTGACTTTACAAATAGGTATAGTAGAGCAATGCAAGTTTTAACATTGTTTTTTAATAATTTTTTTCTGTTTAGTAATTTTTTTTTTTTTAAATTGCACCTCCTGACTAAATGGGGTGCACACACCTAGAGCTGTGTAAATCGTTCATTTCAAATGATCGAATCGTTCAAGAATCGATTACCAAAATGATTCGATCATTTTAATCAATCGATCATTCGATCATTTTCATTCCATTCAATTCATTATTTCACACTGTTCCGATTCGATTTTTGATGTGTAAACATCTACGTCAGCGGTAGAGTGAAATAAAAACGTGGACTTTCCTCTGTGCGATGTTACGATGTACAAGGTTACGCAGCGCGTATTCTCGGAAATGATTTGACATTTTGACACTTGTCAAATTAAAAGTGTTCTAATGGACCTAGAGAACCTAGAGAACTGGTGTGACTTTAGGTAATTTCCACCTCCTTAATTGGCGTACTCCGTTTTTCGATCCGCCGTACCAAAAATTTTGACATATTTTGACACCTGTCAAAAAAGGACAATTTTTTTATTTCGGTCTCGATGAAATTCAATCTCCGAAGTTAACGAATACTGTACCAATTTTGATCGAATGCAATCTGACCCATATTTCTTTTCTCCGATTATAAAGGGTCCACCAAATAACTTTTTTTTTTGAAAATGGCGCAAAACATCGAGTGTAGCTTCGGCTGTGTGGCACGTAGCGCCGTCCTGTTGAAACCAAATGTTGCCAATATCCTCCTCTTCAATTTTTGGGAAAAAAAATTCGTTCAACATGGCCCGATAACGATCGCCATTGACTGTAACGGCCACTCCTTGCTCATTTTCGAAAAATGGCCCAATTATGCCTCTGGACCAAAATCCGCACCAAACAGTGACTCGTTTTGGATGTATCGGCTTTTCAATGTATGCGTGCGGGTTTTCTGTGCCCCAAATGCGACAATTTTGCTTGTTTACTACCCGCCAAGTTCAAAATGAACTTCATCTGAAAAGATGATTAGCCATCTTCTCTAAGTCGATCGCAGGCCCACTTAGCGAAGCGTATACACAACCATATTCGTTCAGCGGAAGGATAAAACTAATTATCTGTCAAATCAGACATGAGCTAAGTGTTACCTTTCACGAAATAAGCACTAGTTGAAAAAAAAAAACGTTAGATGGCGGACCCTTTATAAATTTATAATTCAACAGAGATTGATATCGAAAATCGATATTCATTAAAATGATTGAGATTGGCATAAAAAATCGAGAATCATCGAAATGATTGAGATTGGGATGGAAAATCGAGAATCATCGAAATGATTGAGATTGGGATGGAAAATCGAGAATCATCGAAATGATTGAGATTGGGATGGAAAATCGAGAATCATCGAAATGATTGAGATTGGGATGAGATCGAGAATCGAAATGATTGAAATTTGGATCGATTGAAACGAACATTTGTGATTTCAATCATCAATACTTTTCGATGATCGGATCAAAAAAATCGAATCGTTCCTGATTGACACAGCCCTACACAGACCCCCTTCCTATACAATTTTTTTCTTGTCTCGACCAAACCTACGCGCTCTAGCTTTTTGTCACACCTTATGGGAAGCACCCTGTATATTATATGTATGTACATTATTATATATGTATAGTATGTGCATATATGCATATTATTTATAATTAGTTTCTCGAAAACGACTCTAAGATTTTAATGAAGTTTTCTCTTATAAACGAAAGCAAAAATTTTAATATTAGATTTTGTACAATCCGCCCACTTTTTATATTCTGGTTCTTCGGAAATGGATCTTTTTCTTTGAAACGACTCAAACGCTTTGAATTAAATTTTCAGAGTTCGTTTTAATGAGCAAGCGAAATTAGTTGAAGTTAAATTCGTACAATTTCCAGCCCACTTTTTTTTTATTTCTTTGTATTTCAGAAACGGCTAAAACGGTTTGGATAAAATTTTCAGAGTTTGTTTTTATGAGTAAAAAAAAAACTGAAGTGGGTTAAGTGAAATCCTGCCAGTTTGTTCTTATCAGCGAAAGAAAAAATTAGAAAGTGGTTTAAGTTAAATTTGCCCACTGTCACCCCACTTTTCCTATTTCATATTTTCTCGGAAGCAACTCAACCAATTTATATTGCTACTAACCAATTAAAGATTAAGGAACTGCCACGCCCACTTGGCTTATTCTTGGTTTCTTGAGAAAGGATCTAGCGATTTGGATGCATTTCATATAGTGTGTTATGATTGACCAGAAACTGATTTAGGGGTGAGTATAGTTTTGGTAAAATCCATCTCAATCAAATCAATCATTTCTTTCCTCTTGCAAGTTGCAAGTCTTCAATTCTACTTATTAGGAGTAGCTATACCAAATAAATCATTCTTCTCAACCCAAGTATACTTCTTGGACAATTGTTTTACGGTCTGTTTATATGAATCATGGTGTTATATAACTTGATGAGAATTCACAGGGAGAGGTAGGTAACTGGTTTAAGGCATAGTTATTGTAAGGTTCTACCTAGGTTCGATAATAAAACTTATTTCTTTTAAATAATAACTTCCACTTATTTACTTTTCAAAATAAATACACAAATCTATTTTATTATACTCCAATCACAATAGTATGCAATTTAAAATTCACTTCTGGATACGCTTTTACTTCTTACTTTACGTTATCACATTCAAAATTTAACTGTGTCTACTCGCTCGAAAACATCTCCTTATATAGGGAAGTAAATAGTTCTAGTCTTCACTAGTATCCACTGGAATATTTGAGTATATCTCCTTCTAGAGGTTTCCTTTCCAGTCGCTGACAGATGGAACATTGGAATTGATACTCAGCTTAATCACAAACTGGCGCTGTGAACGGTTGAAGGTTTGATGTTTAGTTTTTTTCCGAGAGATGGCGCTGTTAGAGGATTTTCTCTTGTTTCAAATTCAAAGTAGTTGGGCAATTATTAAATCGTTACAGTATGTATGTCGTTCAATAACGAAGGTGTTCTTTATGAATCTGTATTGAAAGGCTAATTAGTAGGTACCAACATTTATTTTATTGAGAAATAAGATTTGATTTTTTGATAATCAATAATCATTATCATTAGTATTATATAAAGACGAAACAAATTCAGTTTGTCACGGGTTATCTCAGAAAGTATTTAACTGATTTTCTTGAAAATTGTTTTAATACAGTGAAAGCTCTACTTGCGGACAGCTCCAATAAACGGACTATTTCCTTAAACGGACTCATTTTCGTTAACAAACTTCTTTTTCGAATTTCTCATACAAATTCCTATATAAACGGACACTCTCATAAACGGACGAAGACACTTTTTCTTTCTCATTTTAGATAGAAAACCTCCCATACACGGACACATAATTATATTTATGCATTCATTTTTATGAACATTTTTTATAAACAGAAGGTCTCTCAGTATAGTTTCTGTTTTATTTTTAATAGGGAAATCCTTAGAAAATCTCCGATAACCGGACGCGAAGCTCTAATAACCGGACAGAGTGATGTTATGTAGTAAGCTTATTAGGGGATTTCACGAATAACTAATTTGGTGTAATTTTGCGAGTGTATATAGGGTTCCCTTTACTCATCGCGTTCCGCTATTGCACATGCCATTTCATTTCCTACTTCAATTAATTTTTGCAGTCATTTCATTTCGTGATGCCAAGGGAAGTAGCTTGCATGATTGCAACAACAAAAAAAATAAGATTCCTTCTCAGATTGAAATATTTTGAGTGATGTCATTTTTTTAAAATACAAATTTAATATGAAGTTAAAGAAAAATTTGGGCATCATGAGTCTCCGCTAATTAGAGCTTTCACTGTATTTGTTATTTTTATAAGAATGTATTAAACTATTTTTTGTTTGCTTAATTTGTTAATTGAATTAGATAGTTAATTTTTTGTAATTTGGTGTCCATTTTTTAGCTTTGATTGACCCATTTAATTATACTTTTTAATCTGTTAAATATTTCAGAAATGTTTTACGCAAATTTTAAGCCCTAAATTTGTTTCTTAATTACACACAAGTAGGTACAAGCTGAAAAATAAATGTACATGGTAATTTTAAAATTATCAGCTTTTAATATTTATGTCTACTGTAATTTGAGCTACTAATTGATGGTCAATATTCGTTTATTGTTTATATGTTTGTGTTCTTAAGGTGACATATATGTATGTAAGTACTACTTGTAGTAAACTATTTTGTTTGTAACTTTATTGCTTCTTTTGAATGTGCTTACAAAAATCACAATTTGTTCTCTTTCTTTCATTATTTATGAATTAAGGGACAAAAGACAAAAAAAATAAAAAAAAAAAACTATCACATTGCAATATAATATACACATTTTCTTCCAAAACACTAATAGAATATAAAACTACCATTATAATAGACTATAGCTGCAGCTCCATTAGGGTGTTTCGATGTTGTGGGCAAAATATGCTGCTTGGTTGGCTTGCTCACTAAATCGTTTCAGCATCGCCGTCATCGTGTCGTGCACATTATAAACACATCATATCCCAATATACCGTTTAGTGCATCCTTTCGTTTCAAAGGAGGTTTACATTATTATTTTTCAGCTTATATGTATATACCTACTATACTCGTATCATAAACGTTGTACTATGCAATGCACTGCACTGCACAGGCACACATATGTGTAGGTATAGCTTTTAAATGTCTTCCCAAACGATTTCTGATACCTTACAATATTCGACTTAAAAATGTACATACATATTTACCCACATGCATTTAAATTTTTGCCAGGATTTCAAAAACCATTCCGCAAGAAAAATATGAAAATAGAAAAACATAAAATATCACACTAAAGAATTTTATTTTTTTATTTTCTAAACTTAAAGCAGTAACCTAAGATTTTATTAATTTTTAACACTTTTCATCTAGAGTAAAGGGTCATTCATTTCGTGGTTTCAAGTTAGTAGCGATGGCATTTGACACCTGTCATTTGACACCTGTCCGGTCCTGGCCTCCTTCAACAAGTCTCTCCACCCATCCCGGTCTCGAGCCGCGGCCATTAAGCTGCCGTTTGGAGTATCATTATATTAGTTGAATGTTTGCCATTTATACGATAATGGATCGCTTAGCAATCGCTTAACAACGCGTTAAAATTATTAAAACTAACTACAAAAATGGTGATTCAAACGTAGCAACTTTTCGCGCATTACACGATGATTACGGTCCTCTTAAATCGACCGACTACGCAAGCAATCGGTAAAATTGTGAAGAAATTTGTAGAAAGTCGAAGCGTTACTGGCCTGTGCATCATCGTATTGCACGCTCAGTCGATAATATTGCTGCTGAAATTGAAAGTGTTGCTGATGATCCGAATTTATCGATTTCCCGGCGTTCGAAGCAATTGAACTTGTCGTAGCCTATTTTTTGGGCAGCGATTGAAGATCATGACTTGGACGATATGTGGTTCCAACAACACGGGGCAACACTTTACGACCATTTATGGCTTTATTGCGTGACAAGTTTCTGGTCACGTAATTTCACGATTTTGCGGCGTCAATTAGCCACCATCAAGATCATGCGATTTGACACCGTTTGTTTTTTTTCCGTGGGGCTACGCAAAAGTACGTGTTTACGCGAATAATCTCCGAACTCTAGACGCGTTAAAAACCAACATTACTCAAGTATGTATCAAGAGATACCGCGCGAAATGTGCGTAAAAGAGCAAATCTTCCCAAGGCGGCCATTTGAATATGATATTGTTTTTCACACTTAATGGAAAAGTCCAAACCTTATAATGAAATAAAATTTTCATCAAAAATGTATCGCTGTGTGTGTTATGTAGCTTTTTTTTTGAAACCGAAAAATGAATGACCCTTTACCTAATAATCTTCTTAAAGCAATTACATTAAATTTCATTTATTTTCAACACTTTTCATCTACAGTTTATAGATTAAATTAACTTAACTCTGCACTCTAATTGCGTTAGTAAATTAAATTGCAGATTAGTAAATATTGTTCCGAGAACCATAATATAGGTATAGCCCTTGAATTACTAGCAATAGTCAAACATGAGACAAGCTTGCTTTTGTATTTCCATACACATTTAACTGAAAGATCTCGCACTACAAAACTCTATCTGTATACAAAATTAAATAAAGTTATTCTCTGTTTTGTTAGCTTAGCCTCGTTTTTGGAAGTTTACACACCATTTTCATCCTACGGCTATATCCTATTTTTTACAAATGAAAAAAAAAAAAAAACAAATTATCTGCACGTAACACGTAACCATGCTGATAAAACTCAGACCCTTTCGCTCGAATAAATCTATTTCAACGCCAACATAATATTGGAATTTTCCGCCACAACCACTAAACAACGAATTTACCTCTCATCAAGGGTTCTAATTATTTGCGCGTACAGTTTTACCAGTTCCCACCTCCCTCTCTAGTACCCGATCCTTTTATTTTCAAATGTCCTGCAGCTAAAAACGAAATTCAACCAACTATACAACTCTTACTGCTTGTGGAGGTGCAGAGGAGATATACCGTTTGTTGTATCTATTATCAGGTATGCAAAACTGTACAACACACAAACAGTGAAACAGGTATAGGTCCTCCCTATAAAACAGCTGCTGGACAAAGTTCCATTTATTATAACTTTATGCGCCCCAGAAGTCATATTGGGGCAGGTTGCAACCTCTCTAGCTAGAAGCATAATGCGGGAGCAAAATATATGCATGTATGTACAGCCAACTACATTCGTTATTCAATTTGAATTCCAAACGAAATAAGTGTTTACGCGATAAGGATAGTGAAAATGTTCTCCTATAAAATATGACCAAACACCAAAAGGAGAGGAGAATTTAAATAGAACCATTACTCGACTCGACCCGACGACAAACGGTTGAAACTTTATCAGAACTAATGACTAACTGCACTGCAACTGTTTTAAAATACCTCGGAAGTCAGTTTGGGGCCACAAAAAAAAAAATATGCTTCAAGATAGTTTTCGGTTTTTAACAAAATTAGTTGGAGAAAACCTGAAGAAACCAGATTTATGGTTTAATACCGTTTTACATAAACTGATGGATGATTTTCCGGTTGCATAATATTTAAGCTTGCTAGTACTTCTATAACAGTCTTAATGGACGAAGACACATGACACCTAAAGGAAAGATTTAGAAATGTATAGTTAAGCTTACCACTTCCGAAATTTTGACGAAAATGTGAAGATGGATTTGTTTTGCGTATTGAATTACTCGATTCAAACCATAAGACTTCGGCCCAATAAGCCTTTCCTCTCCTTTCTCGTACTCGTTTGAATGACTGAACATAAGTCAGAGTCAGACATCTGTTCCGATAGCTAACCATTCCATTAAAAAATCGATTAAGCTTCCAGAACAGAGTTGCTAAGCATTTCAATAGCCCAATTTCAGAATTTTTTTTAAGCATACAATCGCTGCCTTAAATGTAGCCCATAAATTGGCCAAATACATCCTCAATTTAATTTTTTTTGTTTTTTTTTTTTCATATTTAACATAAACTATAAAAAGATTATACGAATGTTATATATATGAACTTTTTGACAAAAACCGAAAAAAAAGATTTATTAAAATTATTTTTGTCATTAAAGAAAAAACAAAAATTAATTTTATCAGCTAACCGTCATAGATGAGCTTAAGGAAGAAGAAGAAGAAGAAAGAAGAATTCGAACATCACCTATAGGGAATCACACAAAACTGCTCGAAAATTTTAAGCAATTTTAACCTTTAAGGCTCTAGCTCAAATAACAGTGGACTCGCCGACGCACAAACGCACGGACGGACGCGCAGACCGACGAACGGTACGACGAAATGGGTCGAGACATGAAAAAAAAATCGTACAGGACAGAGGGTCAATGGATTTAAGGTTGACTAATAGGAAACAATACGCACCATGTTCAAATCAGGAGAGTATGTGGGCCAGCATGTATTCACTAACAAGTTATCTTGCTTTACAATCACGAGGCTGCAATTTGTGGGGACACACATTCCCAATTGTGTGTAATAAAAAATCCATTCTTATTCATTAATTACCCCTGACCTTCGGCGTGATAGTCGAAAGCACTAACCATTTTACGCCGCTTGGTACTACAACTACTACAAACTAATCAATACTGTCAGATGGCAATTAAACCACTTCTTCAAGTCGCAGAGGCAAAACTGGTGAATCGGTGCTTATAGTTGATAAAGGGTTTTCCAATAAGAGGTGTTATTTTGAATAGCCCGCTTTTTCGGTAGCTGTCACTTTTGAAGCTGTCACTTTTTGACATTTGACAAGGAGAAACTACGCCATTAATAAAAATGGAACGACACACGCTTGAACAACGCATTGAAATTATTAAAATTCACTATAAAAATGGTGAAAATTTGGCAGAGACGGTTCGTAAAACTAAAACATTTTTGGGTAGTCGTGAAGCACCTTGTCGGACCGCAATACAGAAATTGGTGGACAAATTCGAGCTGTTGGGACAAGTTAGTGATGTGAAGAATAAAACTCGTGCACGTCGCTCAAGAACAACTGAGAATATTGCTGTTGTAGCCCAAAGTGTTGAAGAAACCCCAGGTTTGTCCATTCCTCGTCGTTCTTTGGAATTAGGCATTCAACAAACGTCATTACACCGTATTTTGCATAAAGACTTGGGTCTTAAGGCTTATAAAGTTCAGTTAACACAAGAACTCAAGCCGGCTGATCATCAACAACGTCGTGTCTTTGCTGATTGGGTCCTTGAAATGCATGAAAATGATCCGGAATTTCATCGAAAAATCATCTTGACTGATGAGGCCCATTTCCATTTCGGAGGCTACGTCAACAAGCAAAACTGTCGCATCTGGGGCTCGGAAAACCCAAGAGTTATTGTTGAAAAGCCTCTCCATCTTCAACGCGTGACTATTTGGTGCGGTTTATGGTCCGGCGGGGTCATTGGACCTTACTTTTTTGAAAATGAGGCTGGAGCAATAGTTACGGTCAATGGATTGCGCTATCGAGAGATGATTAATGATTTTTTATGGCCGGAATTGGATGGTGTTGATCTGGACAAGGTTAACTTTCAACAAGACGGCGCTACGTGCCACACAAGCAATGAAACCATCGATCTTTTACGGGAAAAGTTTCCGGACCGTGTTATCTCTCGAAGAGGTGATCACAATTGGCCACCGAGATCTTGTGATTTAACACCTTGCGACTTCTTCCTTTGGGGCCACGTGAAAGATAAGGTCTACACCAACAGCCCAGCGTCGATTCAAGACCTCAAAGATGGAATTCGTGAGGCTATCGAGGACATAGGGCAGCGGTTATGGAAAATTTCATGAAAAGGATATGGTCCTGTAAGCGTGGTCGTGGCGGCCATTTGGCTGATGTTGTGTTCCATTATTAAAGGCATACCTTCCTCTTTATAATGAAATAAACATCCGATCATTTATCTCAAAAAATGCCATTTTTCTTTGAATATCAAAATAACACCTCTTATTCGAAAACCATTTATATGTATAGTTCCAATGTTTATTTTTGGAGACGGTCGTCTTTACCATATAACAGTAAAATATTTACAAAAATCATTTCACTACTTTAAGCACGATCCAACAGTTAAATATTTTTATGAACATTTGTGTGTAGGTATAGATTTACTTTGAACTTTTCAAATGCTTAGAATAAATTCTCGAGACCCCACTCTGCACTTCTGGCAAAGAAAATGAAAATTTCCAAAATGAGCTAAGAGCGAAACAGATTCAAAGTCTTGTGTATGGGTGCGTGTGAGTGACTGTGTGCATCCGTATCGGTTGCGGTCATTGAATTGAAAGTGGTCTGGCCGACAGTGATTTTAAGTGAAAAAGAGAAATTCATTTGGGTCAGTGATGCTGAATGTAATGATATGTTAGATAACTACCTACTCCAGAATTCAGTAATGCTTGAAATGTTCTGTCTCTACACTTAGAAAAAAAAATAAATCAAAAAAAATCAGTGGCAAAACGAGCCTATTTGTGAATTGTGATATTAATATAATAAAATAAAATGCTCGTATGGGTAGTTTCGTACTCGCTCTTGTGGTTCAAGGTTATGAGTGGTTAAGAATTGATTGATTGGTTGACATTGGTTTATAAAAATATAATAATGACATATTTAGAGAAAGAGTATTAAAGATACAAAAATAAACTCAACCTGAGGCTGGATTTTTTGATTAAAATATTTTATAACAGGAATTTGGAGTTAGACGAAATGTTTTTTTCTTTAATAAATTTTAGTTTTTCTAAATGAGCTTCTGGAAATTACGCCAGAATTTTTTTTGGAAAAAGTAAAAAAAAAATTAATTCAAAGTTTTGAAAATATTTCCAGAATTTCATTTTTTCCTTACACTTATCTAGCGTTTTTCTCCATTTTCAGAAATGGATAAAATGGCCAAACAAAGCTGGTAGGTAAAAAAGCCAGAGAAAAATTTCTTACGTTTTTTCCTTCCTTTTTTTTTGTTGGAAAATGAGCCAGAAAACTTTTTTTTTATATCAACGGTACAGAGACTTGATTACTAAATTTTGCGTGCCTAAATTTGAAGGCATTAATGTTGGAGACACGCTTTTTCAACGGGATGGTGCCACATGCCACACAGATCGCGAAACTATTAATTTACTGAAAGAAATATATGACGCACGATAAATTTCACGAAATGGACTTGTTAATTGGCCACCTGATGCGTGGTGATGCGATTTGACGACATTAGATTATTTTGCCTGGGCATATATAAAGTAACCTGCCTGCACCGATAAACCAGAAACAATTGAGCACTTGGAAGCCAAGATTCGACGCGTTGTTGCCGAAATTTAGCCTGATTTACCGATGCAAAGAGTGTTTGCAAATTAAATCTCCAGAATGCGCCATGTACGCGCCAGCCGCGCGGCCACATGCCGAAATCATTATTAAAATTTAAGGCCACAAAAGTTTTTGTCAAAAAATCAGTTTATTTTATTGATAATAAACACAGTTTTCTGTGTTTTATTTTATTTTAAAATTCTCCGCCTTGAAAAAAAAACACACCTTTTATGTTCTCTTTGGTTGTAAGCACAATAGAAATCAGAGTATATTTGTATGATTTACTTATTTTAATTTTTAGAAAATTTCTTCATTATAATAAACTACATGTCCCGCCCGGATTCGCACGGGTAGACAAACCTAAGCTAACAGAAAATATATATAGATAAATATTTAAGCTATACTTTTTTTAATTCAATACTTCTTTTTGGGGTTCAGCCCACTTTACGTTATGAATGTTGAAATTCGTAAAAATATGATCATCTAAGTCCAACCTATTGGTATTACTTTCCCAACACAGAAACACATTTTTGTAATCAAGAACCACTTTTTTGTGTTTATCACATTTAACTCTATAAATATCAAATTTCTTAAATCGGAAATTTATTTATTTGCATCCCATTTCACCCCCGCAAATATTGAAAAATACCCTTAGAGCCATTTCCTAAGAAGACCTTTTTAAACAAAAGAAAAATGAATTTCTTAAATCGGAGAATTTTTATTTATACCCCATTGCACGCTACAAATAACAACATTTGAAAAAGAATATCCCTAAACCCATTTTACCCTACACATTGCAAATTAAAAAAAAAATATCCTTGAAGCATATGGTTATAAGAATAACCTTTTAAATGTAGGCATATAGTTTTTTTCAATCGGATACGTCTTTTTCATTTTACCCCATTTCACCCTACAAAGTGTTTGAAAAATACCCCTAGAGCCATTTCCTAAGAAGACCTTTTTAAACAAAAGAAAAAATGAATTTCCTAAATCGGAGAATTTTTTATTTTTACCCCATTGCACGCTACAAATAACAAAATTTGAAAAAGAATATCCCTAAACCCATTTCATAAAAATAACCTTTCAAACAAAAGAAGAATTTCTCAGATCGGGCATTTTTTTATTTTTAGCCCATTTTACCCTACACATTGCAAATTAAAAAAAAAATATCCTTGAAGCATATGGTTATAAGAATAACCTTTCAAATGTAGGCATAGAGTTTTTTTCAATCGGATACGTCTTTTTCATTTTACCCCATTGCACCCTACAAAGTGAATTTTTCCGATATTTGTATAGTTATTCTGTGTGAAGACAAATCCAACAAATCAAAGATCATTAAAATTGGTCCAGCCAATCTTGAGTTATATAAGTGTTGTAACTAAACCGACTTTTATTTATATTTTTTTTACTAGACATATTAAGATATTCTTTGAAAACTCATTGAAATTATAAGATTTACTCATATACATGAATATTGAATAAGTACCGACCACCTGGCGATTTTTGTACTCAAATAAACATTGTAATGCTTTTAAACGGAATATGTATGTAACAATAAATTCTATTCAAAAATCAAAAGAAACCTCTCACTTCGTTGCAACCGGTGTAAAACAACAAAAGAATCGGAATCCATTAAATAAAATTGGCAAAGCATTCTATAACCACCCCTAAGGGACAAATATATATATTTTTACCTTCAAATATTTTGGCAGAAAGCCAAACTTTAATCTGAGCAAACCCAAAATCAACTGACAGATGTAAAAGTAGGTAGTATAAAAGTTGTTTTTTTTTTTGTTCCTTTTTTTTTCTTGCAAGATAAGTGTTTGAAAGGAAATTCCATGTAGAGTTGAATGATTTGGAACAAATTCTTCACCGGGAATCCACCATTTTATGTAAATGAGATGAATCATGTTCATCAGATGTGACATGTGAGGTTTCTTTTGTCAAAATAAAGTAATAAATGGTTTGAATTTGGACTGATGGATGTAGGAGATTGCAATAAAATTCAAATCTTTATAAATATATGTATGTACATAGATGTATACCTACATATGTACTGACATAAATGAAAATTTTGTTTTTTAAAGTTGCTATACCTACTGTCTTAAGGAAAAAGGGCGCATCTCCATTTTAGTATAGTTTGAGATAAATGCATTTAAATGTTTCAGCTTTTCTCGCATTCAAAGTAAATAACTTTGAAAATAGTTAAAAACAATTTCTTTATAAAAAAAATTGTGTTATTTTTAATGAGCATAATTTTCAGTTATACTTTACTCAGAGTTAGAGTTACATATGTAGGTACTCAGATTACTTAGAAAAATTATAACTTTCGACTTGTTTGCTTAGAGAAAGTAGGCGCACTTAAGCAAACTGCTTGAAAATTGCAATGAAACATTTAAGCAATTTCCAGTTGGAAATATAACTCTCAAGCTTCGCCCATAAATATGGCACTATTTAACCGTTCCAAATATGCCATTTATTCAATTTTGACTTTTGGCATTCACGCCTTATTTTCTTAGGTTGGCATTCGCAATCTACATATTATATCTCTTCGATTTCAAAATTAAAGGACAACACACTAATTTTTACTTGCATCGCATAACTATATGGGATTTTACTCAAACTTATGAATTTAATATACATTTACATATGTATGTCAAATTAAAGAAGAAACACATGTTTGCTACGTTGTTATTTGCTACCTATAAGTTAAGAAGCAACTGAACCGACATCACTTTAATTTTAATGGCCGTAATATTCAGGCCGTTTAACATCGGTTTAAATTTTTAAACCGACTAATCGATAATTTTCACTCACTTAAATCGCCGTTAATCGAAATTTTAAACCGAATGATCGGTTTAACTATGATAAACCAACTCCAACTTAAACGAGTCATTTTTCGAGTCGTTTAAGTACGGTTTAAATGGTTTTAGCTAATATATTCAACATTTTATTGGTTTCTTCAGCCAGTGCAAAATATTCAGTCTGGCAGTAAGTAAGCGGAACGTCGCTGTCGGTGAAAGACAAGCCAGTCGTCGAAAGCTGCACCGTTCCAAAAAACACCATGACTGTTTCAACAAAACCGAATATTTTGTATTAGTTTTTTGAGAAAGGGCACCGCCACCGGTCTCCAAAACAGTAGCCATCAGATATTGATCGGCAAGTTTTTAGGTCTCTTTTTATGTTATAGCATCGTTATCGCAATTCGAGAATCAAAATCCATTCGTTGCTGATAGAGAGAGAGAACAAAAATACAGAGAAAAGACAAATACAAGAATATACAACTCACTGGTCACTGGTCACTGGTCACTGCCACGTTTGGTGTTGCATTGAAAATTTGAGCGATTTCCTCCCACCAGCGCAGCGTATGCGACCGTACGATGTTATATAGTATTGCCGTCTCTGGCCAACATAAGGTCACACAACAAATCAGTTTTAAATTGAGTAAGGCGTTTGGCCGTAGTTGAATTCTCTTTTTATTCTTTTGGTGGCACTTTCTGCTGTCCTTGCAAAACTTTAGATTTTTTTGTTAATTTTGATTCAACACTAAAACAGAACAAAGACTTCAATAAACTTGAAAAGATTAATAAATAAATCAGCAAACATGTGATCGAAATTCATACTCATACTTGCGATGCTATCCGACGTTTGGTTTAAATCACAAATTTAAACCGACGTAAACCGAATGTTATTTTTTGCTTAAACGGGGTGAATATTACCAATTTAAATGAGATTTTGTTCGTTTAAATTCCATCGGTTTATTTCAGTTAAATGTAGTCGGTTTAAGGCCTTTTGAACCGAGTTTTAGACGGCGCGGCGCGTGAATATTTTGGCGGTAAGAGTTTGTTTCTATTGACGGCCAAATTTATATATTTGAATTTTTTCCGCATTTAACGTCCCTTGAGCAACATTTTTCTTATCATAAAGTCTCTTAAAACGAAACATTAACTAATATTATAAGACTGCCTAGGCCTAATTTACACCCAGTTGAACGCCCACATTCCTTATATTCGAATTTCTCCGTATTCAACGTTATTAAAGCAAATATTTTGTAGCTAGCCCTCTTAAAACAAAAGCATGTAATATGTAATTTTTTAAACCATTTGAATGCCAACTTCCACGCTGCCAATCATATTTAACTAGTTGGCCCGCCCTGCTTTGCACGGGTAGACAAACCTAAGCTGCGCATACAAAATTACAAAAGAAAATATATATAGCTAGATAAATATTTAAGCTACTTTTTGTAATTGAATACTAAGTCTTAACCGACTTCACGTTGCGAATGGCTAAATTCGTAAAAATAATGATCAACTAAGTCAAACCTTTATTAATTTCCCAACACAAAAAGAATTTTTGTAATAAAAACTACTTTTTTGTGTCTATCGTATTTCACTCTATAAAATCAATTTTTTTAAAAAATAATCTCTCCAACAGAAACAGAATTTTTAAAACAGGATAAATTCCTTTTTTAGTTTGACCTCACTTCACCCTATAAATGTTAATTTTTGAAAAAAAAACTCGCTTACAACTTTCCATTTTTACCCCATTTCACCCGATAAGAACCAAATTTTTGAACCTTTCAAACACTAAGAGAATTTCTAAAATTGGACAATTTTTTTCATTTTTTTCCCCCTTTATGTCCACAAATTACAAAATTTGAAAAAAGAATATCCCTACATCCATTTCCTAAGAAATATTTCAAACAAAACAAAGAATTTATAAAATCGGACACTTTTAATTTGTACTCCATTTCACCCTACAAATAACAAAACCTAAACAAAATAAGCCTAAAGCCATTTCCTGAAAAAAAAACTTCTAAAAAAAAAAGAATTTTTAAATCGGACAATTATTATTTTTTACTGAAAACAAAATGTGTGACTACAGCGCCACCTTCGGAAATTTCTGAATTTTCTTTTTTGCTAAAGCTTTGCGTGGCAATTACGAACAAACCCGCAGAAAGAAGTATCTAATGTGATCAAGACGTTTTCATATTTTAAGCATCCGAGCAAACAAAAATCTCAGTATCCTAAGGACGTTGAAAAAATAATAAAATTCAAATACAAGAAAAGTAGGCGTGAGTTCATCAGTTATAAGTTTTCAGCTTTCTATAGGGACTTTGAAAACGGAAAGAACTCAAGTACCAGAAAAGTTGACGTTCTAAATGTTACTTAAACTACTTTTAAATATTTCTACCAGTAGTTGAAATAAACTTTGAAAATTTACTAGAAATCGGTTGAATAGTTTTCGATTCTATACAATAAAATTTACAGGCAAAGATTGAAAATATCTAGAACTTTGGTGTTTGCCATACCTACCTATGACATGCTAAAAAAAAATTTTATGTTAATTTAATTATTAAATATAGACAACATTTATTTTACCCGGAGGTCACACGAGACAGTACTGGCGAGCCAGTCGCAATACACTTAAATATTTTTACAATAATACACACAACCTTAAGCCACTGGCTTGCCTTTTTCAAAGCCAGTTTAGCAGCCAGTAGAGAAGCCAGCCAACATTCAACGTTTCTTTGATTCTAATTTCAGAAGTGATTCGATTTTGTTCAAAAAAAAATAAGTTAAAATAAATTTAGTTTGCAATTTGTATGCATTTTTAAAATAATGTTAAAATTCACTTTCATACGAAACTTTACACAATATATTTGACGTTTGCAAATATTTCGTTACAAATCACCAAAAATCTCTAAATTGCCGTTTTCAAAAAATAAAATCTCAAAGTTTTCGGATTTTTAGAGGTTTTTTTTTAATCCATTGACATCGTAGACATTCTTCAATTAAATTTGACAGTTTATTGCTTGACAAATAGGTAACAGTCTGTATTTTGACGTCTGTAGAATATTTCGTTACTAAAAAACACAAGAATGTTCTAAAATTTCTTTTTTCCGAAGCAAAAAAAAATAATTGAAAAGTTTTTTTTAGGTATATGAATTTTAGTTAAAGTATAATTACGTTGTTCCCTCTTTTGTTTCGTTATCCATCATTTCAATTATTAAAGTTTTTTAACCATTTTTGGGAATACCAAATATATTTTGATTTTTTTTTTTTAATCCTTTTTGTTTGAAAGATCAACCAAAATTAACTATAGTAGAGAAAAAGAACGACACACTTGCAAGCAACTTTCTTGGCAACTTGGCCGTCTACGTCACAGCCAGTACAGATATGAATTTGACATCAGGCAATGTATGAACCCAACTGGGCAGCCAGTACTGGCTCATGTGGCCTCGGGCTTAGTAAAGTGTTCAATATTTCGGAAAAAAATATACTTAGAAACAAAGAAGTTATTGACTTCCATTGACCGATGCACAGAATACGCACAGCCAAAATTTCCATGGATGTGATTTGTATATTGTATCTCGTTCGAAAATGTTTAAAAGGATTCTTCCTTTAACATTTAAGCCATAGACAAGTGACATTCTCTGAGACTTTTCGAAACAATTGCTCTTTGATTCCGTGAAATAGCGTCATAACGCATCAAGGATCCCATACGAAATTAGCCAGAAAACCGAAAAAAATAGGTCAAAATATCAAAGTTCAAACACACAAATTGTATCCAACGACATCTTTGTTTCCATTTCAAAGGAACTAGTAATTAATTTGCAATCCAGGGGCTACAATTCTTTATAATGCGTTTTTGTATACTTTATTGGAACACACACACAAATATAATATGTCCTATATTTCTCATCGGGCACAGTAGGTAGTCCTCATTAATATGGGTTTTTGTTTTTGTTTTTATTTTTGTTTTTTTTTAATATTTATATTTAAAACATCTAAATAATACAAACAAAAAAAGGACAAACTTATGGCACACTGTTTACACAAAAAGATGAAAAAGGATACGTAAAATAAGGCACTGCAGCAAACTGTGCAGAATGATGCTATTCGAGAGGGTTTTTGAATTGAGGTCGATGTGTAAATATTTGCAGGAGGTAATGGATGTTTACTCTTAGGTTTTCCCCTATGGCCTGACCAAAGCCAAATGACAGCTCAAGGATGCCTCGCTTTGGCAAAAAAGATGCTTATTTCCTTGAAAATTCTATTCAAACATGAACTCTTTCGATTGAACAGCATAACACCATAAGCCTTTTAAAATACACACAACCACAAAGGTACACACAGAGAGAGCACACCCATCATATACTAATACCCCTAAGAAATAGGGTTTGTTGTAGGCGTCCGTCATGGTTGTAGGGTTGACTTGACGGGTGTGCAGCTGATGGTATAGCTTTGGTGATTGGCAGAATATGGGTTTGAGAAAATATGACAGCATCATTCGGCATAAAAAAGGACTTTGAATCCCTTGGAATTGAAACCAATCTTGCTATTCATGGGAATATTCAAAAGATGTTGTTTTATGCTGACGTGACAAACTGATGGCACGCACCACAGCAGCATCATAAAGAAATTGTGTTTGTTTAGATTCCTTTGAAGGATTTTAGAAGTCTGTTGCCATAAGAAGAGTTAATATTCAATAAACATAATCAAAAAATGAATCAAAGGCAGTAGTAGTAGGTAGCTATGTATGTACATATGTACGTATAGCCACTGAATCATGTAATCTTCTATAATAGCTAAGAAATAGCTTGCGCTTTATCATTAAAGCTATGTATGCTTCTTTGAAGGGCTCAAACATTGATATTTTATCATTTTACTGTTGGTTTTTCGTATAACACGGAGAAACTTAAGCCCAACAAGGATGGTTTTTTATATTAACACTTTAGAATTTATATAGATTTTAAAATGGTCTCTGTTTATTATATTACCACTTTGATTTTGTAATTCAAAAATTCTAACTACGCATTAACCTTAATAATTTGTACCTAGTTAATTAAAAAAAAAAATCTAATTACTCTTTGTAATTTAAACAAATCTAATTACCCATTACCCTGTGCAATTTTTTTAACTGAAAAACTTCAATTACCAATTGCAATGAGTTCTGGATAATAAGATTTTTCAACTAAAAATTACACAGAGTAATGGATAATTCAAACTTTGTACACAATGTTATGGGTAATTTGTAATGGATTAACTAAAAACCATTATGCCACTATGTTTTAAAAATGATTTTGGGCAAGTGGCCGCCGCGGCTGGCTCGAATAAATTCCAGCCGAGAGGCCCAATTTTCGACAGCTCCAATTGTCATCATTGCCATCACGCGCAGATGGCGGATGGACTTATTCGGGTCGTCTTCGATACTCTGCTCCACAGTCCACAGCAGCAATAGCTCTAAGGCGTCTCTAAGGATGCGCATTATCCACTAGAGTAAACGTGGTGCGAAACCGATCCATAGTTGCTCGAATTTATGCGATTTTGCGATTACGTCGACCGAATATTTGACGCAGCACCCGATAAGTCGCGCGAACCGAACCATTATATTGGTAATAAATTTGCACGATTTGCAAACGTTATTCAAGAGTAAGTCTAATAATTATGAAGTGGCAAACCAAATTGAGCATAAATCAAGTAACAGCTGTCAAAAAGACCAACTTCGAAAAAAGAATTGCCAGATTGAAAACCACACGTCTAAAAACACACCCTTTATATACAAATTTTCAAACCAACGAACCAATTGGTTTTGAAAATTAATGTTATCTCTCCTTTGTTTTTGAGAGCACATTTTTGGACGCTTAACTACTTGCAATAATTTGTATATTGCTTAAGAACCCAGTTGCATGCTATCTTAAAACATTTTGCAATCTTCAGTTAAAGCATACACCCATTCTTTTCACTATAAATTCTTTAATTTTAGTTGACGACCTCGTGGAAATAGCTTTTTACACCATTAAGCCCCATTTACTGAAACGATACTTAAATATTAAATAAAGTTCAACATAAGAACCTATGTGACAGTTTCAGCTGAGTAGAACCAAACGCGTTTAAGTTGAACATAACATTTATAAAGGGTCATTCATTTTTCGGTTTCGAAAGTAAAGCTAAATAAAACACACACAGCGATACATTTTTGATGAATATTTTATTTCATTATAAAGTTTGGACATTGCCATTAAGTGTGAAAGACAATATCATTCAAATGGCCGCGTCGGGAAGATTCGTAGCATGCGATTCTTTTGAGGTAATTTTGAACCACTTTTTCGCACATTTCGGGCGGTATCTCGGCCAAAACTTGAGTAATTTTGGTTTTTTATGAGTCTAGATTTCGGGGATTATTCGCGTACATACGGTCTTTTGGGTAGCGTAGCAGAAAAAAATCTAACGGTGTCAAATCGCATGATCTTGGTGGCCAATTGACGTCGCCAAAACGTAAAATTACGCGACCAGGAAACTTCTCACGAAATAAAGCCATAATTGGTCGTGTTGTGTGGCTTGTTGCTCCGTGTTGTTGGAATCACATATTGTCAAAGTCATGATCTTCAATCATCGGCCAAAAAAAATCGATAATCATTCGACCAATTGCTGCGAACGCCGGGAAATCGATAAATTTGGATCGTCAGCGACTTCGACTGAGTGTGCATTACTATGATGCACAGACCTTACGACATCAGACGCTTCCACTCTCTTCAAATTTCTTCACAATTTTAACGATTGCTTGCGCCGTAGTCGGTCGATTATGACTACCATAATAACGGGTGATTTTTAAGCTGGTTTGGTTTTGGCAACACTGGTTTTGACAGCTGACGTGTGTTTAGTACCTTGTGTCACTGTCAAACAGGTTCAGTTTGGTTTGCAATTTAACCATGGATCGTCTTACAAATGAACAACGCTTGCAAATTATTGAATTTTACTATCAAAATTCATGCTCGGTTCGAAATGTTCATCGCGCGCTGCTTGTGTTCAGCGATGAGGCTCATTTTCGGTTGAATGGGTACGTAAATAAGCAAAATTGCCGCATTTGGAGTGAAGATCAGCCAGAAGCATTGCAACAGCTACCAATGCATCCCGAAAAAGCCACTGTTTGGTGCGGTTTATGGGCCGGCGGCATTATTGGGCCTATTTCTTCAAAGATGATGCGAATCGCAGCGTTACTGTCAATGGTGAACGCTACCGAGCGATGATAACAAACTTTTTTTTGCCCGAAATGGAAGTTCTTGACTTGCATGATATGTGGTTTCAACAAGACGGTGCCACATGCCACACAGCACGCGAAACAATGGCGCAATTGCGAGGCGAGTTTGGTGAACAGTTAATTTCACGTTTCGGGCCGGTCAATTGGCCGCCTAGATCGTGCGATTTGACACCATTAGATTATTTTTTGTGGGGGTATGTCAAGGCTAATGTCTATAGGGACAAGCCCGCTTCGATTGACGCACTGGAAGCCAACATCCATGCATTCATTCGTGAGATACCGGCCGATATGTGTGAAAGAGTATGCCAAAATTGGACTCAGCGGATGGGCTACCTGAGACGCAGCCGCGGTCAACATTTGCATGAAATTATCTTTAAACATTAAATTGCAAGGTTCAAACTATCGATTCAAATAAATATTTCATTCATTTTTTCGAATTTTTTGTGTTTTTTTTTTTTTTTAAAGTTAATAATAATAATGCGCGAAAAGTGGCTACGTATGAATCACCACTTTTGTATGGTAAGTTTTAATAATTTTAACGCGTTGTTCCATTGTTAAGCGATCCATTATCGTAAATGGCAAACATTCAAATAATATTATGACACTTCAAATGACAGCTGAGTTTAACAGGTGTCAAATTCTAGCGCTACCTACTTAAGTTTCTTATCAGCCAACGTCTCTGAGTGAATTTTTAGTTTTTATTAATCTCGTTATGAAAATTCTAGACTTTCTGTTATACTGGAAGGGAAAACAGCTGCTTTTCGTTCTGAAAAAAATTAATGAAATTAATTTTGAATATTTAAGGTAGCAGGTCGGTATAATTCAATGCAATGCTGAAATAATACTTCGATAGCGAATGAAAACAAACACTGTGCGCTATTTTACGTTGCCCAATTTACAATAATTCTCTTAAAGTTTCACAAGCAGGACTCTATCAAATAATTCTTAGACACAAGATGTTATAGTTGAAAATTGTACATTATATAGCTGGAAGCTAAAGGTGGGTGGTTGAATTGAGATGAATTGAGTCGTGAAACAGTAAAAAGCACAATAGAAAAGATTATTTTAGTTGACTAGCTATATATACGTATGAGAAGGGTAAAGCTGAGTGAATTTTGATTCTAGTGGGAAAACCTTAAGAGACATTAGGAAGTTAGGGTCGGTATCGATTTATGTAAATACTATACCTTCTTCCATATTTTAGAAAAGGTAGCATATTCAATCACGTCCAGATGTAATTTTGAAATATGAATACGATTCATTGGTAACCCTTTTATCAAAATGTGCAATTCAGCAATTTTAAGTGATGACGAGTTATAAGAACTGACAAGTGAATACAAAGGAATAATTGAGTATCAGTCCATAAATTACTATAAGACAACAATAATCATACCAAAATGAATAACAATAAAAATAATAGAAATAGAAATAGAAATATGTATATTGAAAACCATTTTTTTTTATGTTTGTCTTTATTTATAAAAACAAAAATGTTTAGAAACTCAATTCAAATGTCTAATCACTCGAAATTATGCCCTGGTGGAATATTTTCTTCTTCTTGGAATTTGAAAGCTCTTTTCAATGCCTAAACTACAATTCCAAATATAAGTTTATTATATACATATAACTGAAGTTCAGCATGCTTTAGTGGTTTGACGATCGATCAAACCTAACACGTTTGTCATCATATGTTTATTTTCAACGCTGTTGCTAATTGTTTTCAAGTTTATGCAATTTACACAGATTTTAGTAAAGCAAACTTTTGACTCTGTGAACCACATAATGCTCATTAAAATATTAAAAAAATTCTTGTTTCATTCCTCAATGTTAAATTGGATATCGTTAGTCTTTTCTAGTTGGAAGAAACCAACGTGTTGTAATCGCGATAATATAATAATTGAATCGATGAGAAGAAAAGGGAAACATTCCACAAATTTGCGAAATTGAACTAAAAAAGCAGAAGTGTAGATATTTACATAGCCCACCTAATGAGAAACCTAAATAGATATCATCATCATCATCATCATCGTCGGCTCGACAATCGGGGTCCGGTCCTGGCCTCCTTCAACAAGTCTCTCCACCCATCCCGGTCTCAAGCCGCCGCCATCCAGTTGCGCACCCCAAGGCTCCGGGCGTCCTGGTCTACGCCATCTCTCCAGCGCAAGCATGGTCTACCACGCTGTCGTCTACCATAGAATGTACCACAAAGAACTTTCCGAGCAGGTTCCTCTTCGCTCAAGCGAGCTAGGTGACCTGCCCACCGGAGTCTACAGAGCTTAATTTTTGTCACGATATCTGCTTCAAGGTAGATTGCGTACAATTCATGATTGTACCGTCTCCGGAATCGTCCTTCCTCACATATGGGGCCAACAATTCTCCTTAAGACTTTTCTCTCGAACGCGGCTAAGAGGTCGGAGTGCCCTTTGCTAAGCACCCAAGCCTCGGATCCATATGTGAGTACTGGCAGGACCATGGTCCTGTACAGCAGCAGTTTTGAAGTTATGGTGAGATTTCTGGATTTGAAGAGCTTTGACAGACTATACCTAGTAGGCTCTGTTGGATTTGAGAAGCCGCCCGCGTATTTCTTCTTCTATATTGTTATCGGCTGCTACTATTGACCCAAGGTATTTAAAGGATTGCACCACTTCAAATTCGTGCTCCTCTACCTTGATTGTTTGACCAACTGTTCCTCTCGCATTCAACGCCACCATGTACTTTGTTTTACCTTCACTAATGTGCAGCCCCAGATTTTGTGCCGCCTGCTCGATCTGGATGAAGGAATCATGTACAGCTTGCTCGGTTCTTCCGATGATGTCGATGTCGTCTGCGTAAGCCAGTATCTGACTGGACCTGTTGACGATGGTCCCTCTTGTTGCCGTGCCAGAGTCACGGATTGCTTTCTCCAACGCCAGGTTGAAGAGGAGGCAGGCCAAACCATCCCCTTGTCGGAGTCCATTAAAGATGTTGATTGGTTTGGATAGCAATCCGGCTATTTTTACTTGGCTTGTTACGTTGGTCATGGTCAACCTACATAGTCGTGTCAATTTATTTGGGATGCCGAATTCTCTCATGGCTTTGTAAAGTTCTACCCTGGCTATGCTGTCGTAGGCGGCCTTAAAGTCTATAAACAGGTGGTATGTTGGGATGTTAAATTCTAGACATTTTTCTGGGCTATAAAATGAGCAAATAAAATTTCCTTGAGCGGAAAAAAGAAAACATTCCAGGAATATTTTCTTTTCTTCACTCAAAATTTAAAACTTTCGGTTTAAACGTTCAAGTGTCGACGGTTAATATTTTTTGAATTTATTCAATATCATAGCAGAATATGCTTTTTATGAAAAATTTCTCAATAAATGGATGATTCTAAGTTTTTTTTTTCACGAGTGTCTCAGTAATTGAATACAAATTATAGTTAAAAATAATTATGTTGTTTTCAATTTTTTCAGAATGAGTGGAAAAAGAAAAACATTCCACCCCCTTTATCAGTAAATTCTGAGCTTATCTTGAAAGTTTTTTGTCCAATTTTTTCATATTGGTTAGTAAAACCAATGCTAGCTTTACGACAATAAACCGTTTTTTTTTCGATTTGCCAAGAATTGTCATCTGTGGAATGTTTTCCTTTTTCTTCTCACCGATTTAATTATCCAAGACCTATAAATTGTCTATGACGAGTCCCACAGGGTAGCTATCTTGGACCTTTGCTATTCGTTTTATAAAGGGTCCGCCATCTAACGTTTTTTTTGTCAAATATAGTGCTTATTTTGTGAATGGTAACACTTAGCTCATGTCTGATTTGACAGATAATTAGTTTTATCCTTCCGCTGAAAGAATATGGTTGTGTAAACGCTTCCCTAAGTGGGCCTGCGATCGACTTAGAGAAGATGCCGATTTTGCCAAAAAAATCATCTTTTCAGATGAAGCTCATTTTGATCTCGGTGGGTAGTAAACAAGACAAAATTGTCGCATTTGGGGCACAGAAAACCCGCACGCATACATTGAAAAGCCGATACACCCAAAACGAGTCACTGTTTGGTGCGGATTTTGGTCCAGAGGCATTATTGGGCCATTTTTCGAAAATGAGCAAGGAGTGGCCATTACAGTCAATGGCGATCGTTATCGGGCCATGTTGAACGAATTTTTGTTCACAAAAATTGAAGAGGAGGATATTGGCAACATTTGGTTTCAACAGGACGGCGCTACGTGCCACACAGCCGAAGCTACACTCAATGTTTTGCGCCATTTTCAAAAATTATTTGGCGGACCCTTTATATAGATGATATTGTTGATGATATTAATAAGAGCATTGAATATTAATAAAAAAAAAACTACTTAATAACATACAATTGTGAAAAAAAATTAGTTTCGATAAATTTTTTTTAAAAACTTAAAGAATAGATTTCGGCTTTAAAAATAAGTATAGCATGACATTGCTCGTTATGTTGTTGTTTTCTAAGATAGTATAGATTCACAAACAAAGATAGTTAAAAAAAAAAAAAAACAAATCACAAAAATAATCCTCCCTATAAAACGTATATGTCCGCGGTCCGGGTGTTCAGAACTTCATTAAGCGCACCGCTGAAGTCCAAACGAAAAAAATGTACATATGTATGTATGTAGTTGTTAGTTGCCGCAACTTGGTTTTAGTGAGAAATGATTTGTTGATTTAAAAATACGCTATAACGACTGGATCGGAGGAACTTGTTATTGTAAATGTTAAAAGTTCAATAATAACTGTGTGTTTTTTAAGGCATAAGTAAAAATACAACTAAAATATTTGACATGGTTTTAAAACTCTTTAACGTGGACCGCGGACTCAGCGTTAAAATATTGCAATGTATATAGTCTATTTAAACTCTTCCCATATTGCATTTCTATAATAATTGATTATCACAGAGTCACAATTAAGGTTAGGCTTACTCACGCAACCATGCTTCATAAGCCTACAACATTTGTCGTACTTCGAATGGTTTACTATAAAGCACCCACCCATCAGCCCCATCTCACTCTCTCAAATTCAGCCATTGAATTGGCTCAAAAGTAAATTAATACTTAACCAAACTGTTGGAAGTGGTCATTCGGGTTCGAACGCAGGATTTTAACCACAATTCGGGATCAAAATTAGTATCATACGTTAAGCCCCTACTCTGTCCCCGGAAAACGTATAACATCGAAAAAGACATAACACGTGGTAATGTATTTGACTATGCAACGCGCCAACTCATAATGCGGTTTATCGCGAAATTCAGGTCTAGAATTTCATTCGCTTAATTCCACCAAAAGTGTACGTGGCCACGTAATTAGGCAACGCTTTATAGATTGTGTATGACTGTTGTTCGGTAATGATTCCGTCCACCCTGTCAATGAATGCAACAACAAAAAAAAAAAAAACAGCTTCCCTCAACCAGGACACTCACTATGTCCTGCATGTGTACATATATACAAAATCACATATATGTATGTAGATGGACAGCTAAATTGGTGATTTTGCTTGTGGTGAATGAGTATATTCTACACCGACACGGGCGTTCGTTTGCTAGCATAGTGGCTATATCCGGTTTCAGAATCAAGAGATCAACATCGAATGGCAATTCGAATACCAATTAATTTAATGCAATTTTAATATTAATTTATGACAGAATAAATATTTAACAGCTCATAGAGTTTATTGTGTGAGAACGAGGGGCAAAACGGTAATCAAATAAAATGTTAAAAGCAGGTACACACTTAATGCAAAGCAAAATGAGTTGCATTTGGATTTTTTTTTTTTTAATTTTGTTGAATTATGTTGTATTTTTTAATTAATTAATAATGTTCGTTTGAATCCGGAGCGGAAATGTTAATGCGCCTGTTTGCGATTTTTCGCTTGAATTGCTTGTACAATAATTATATGAAACAAAGATCATGAATATACTTTAAAGAAAAAAATAATTTCAATAATATTTTTGTTTTTCCGAAAAAAAAAAAATTAAAATCTCTGGACTGTGTGAGTATTCGAAAGTAATTAATATTTAATATATTTTTAAATATTTGAATTTTCTAAAATTTCAAAACCATGGAAGAGTAGTTTTCAAATATTGAAAAGTGTAAGATAATGTGATTTCCAGGAAACTCAGAACTAGCATTTTATGGCTTCCTTTCCGGATGATAAACAAATAAGTTGCCCCTGCCTTAAATGCTTAATTTGTAATAGCAATCAATTTCAACCTAAACAATAAAGGAATCAAACAAAATGTATTTCAAAAATCCGAAATATTCGCAACAATTAGTTATACTACGCATTTTCCTCCTAAAATCATATTCTACGCTAAATCGTCTCAACTAACTGGATGGTTTTACAAAATTTACAATAGCATGTAGAGATTAATATAGTATGGCTACTTAATGAAATTCTACGCTCTGAGCATTTTACCGATTAGAGTCACAAATAGAGTATTTTTATTAATTCAAATTGAAAAGCCTGAGGGTTGCACGAACTGACAAAGCTGCTTTTATACCTATTTCAAACTGCTTAATTATTTATTTGTTTACGTCTATAAGTATTACTACTCTCTTAAACTGAGTACATACGTATTTAATAATATAAAATGAATCGTGGTGTGTTTTAAGCATCCGAGCTTAAAACTTCAAAACGGCTGGACCAAATTGGATACTATCTTCTGCGGGTTTGTTCGTAATTGCTACGCGATGCTTTAGAAAAAAAGAAAAATCGAAAAATTTTCAACAAGATGCGCAGTAGGCAGTTAGGAAATAGCTTTTGGGATTTTTGTGTTGAACTGTTGATCTTTGTAGGGTGAAATGGGGTCAATATAAAATAATTACCCGATTTAAGAACTTCGTTTTTTGTTTGAAAGGTTTTTCTTAGGAAATGGCTTTAGGGAAATTTTTTCAAATTTTGTTATATATAGGGCGGTGAAATGGGGTAAAATTAAAAAAATGTCCGATTCTAAGGAAATGGCTTAAGGGATATTCTGTAGGGTGAAATGGATGAAATATGCTCTTTAAAAAATTCTTTTGGTGTTTGAAAGATTGTTTTTAGTGGATTGCTTCAGGGATTTGTTTTGGAAAATTGGGATCTATAGGGTGAAATGGGATAAAAACACAAAAGTGGTTTTTGATTACAATAATTCTTTCTGTGTTGGGAAAGTAATAAATATTTAAATTTTCTTTTGGATAAAAATGAGATTTATTTATGGGTTTTCTTCCATTTATTTATTTTTATTTATCTATCAAAATCGTCTTGAAATACAGTTATATATTTATAAATTCAGTTTTTTTTTAAATTCAAGTAATTAGAAATTCTTGAAGTTCAACTTTTAAAAAGTAGAAATTGTCTTAATGTCTTAACAAAAAATTTTATAAGCCTATAAAGTTCAAACCTTATATTACTTAATCACATTGCTTGTTTTATTTTATACCTACACGACTTCTGAATACTTTTCTTACATTAACATACACTTAAGAAGAATTAAGATTTTCGTTTTGCAACTCCAGAAATCGAAATCAGAACATGCCCGCATACAAATGTTTCACATGTTTAGACCAGAATCACCACCAAACATATTACTCACAGTGTAATAGTATCATTAGTCCTTAAGCGTACCTTGGAGCAACTGTACGAAAATAAAACTTGAATATTATGCTAGCAGTGTGTCAAGCAAGGGTTCGCATTCACACCAGACCATACAAAAATAATGAATACTCGCAGTTAACCATCATCCCTACCACACTTCTAAAAAAAATTACAGTGTACAAAAAAGAGGACTGCATGCCTAGGAATCTACTTTTGGTCCAGATGAACGCGTGTACGTATATAGTAATAAGCAACCAACTTCATAAGGCCCCACAGGTACATGACCTGTAATCCACTTTATGGATTCTACTCACTTTTGGTTTTCATCTTACCACCTCATTTCCCTTTTCTATATGTTATAAAGGAATATGTTGTATATACGAATCAAGAAAAGAAGTTTAGGATAGGGACACACGTACGGCGTTTATTGCCGCCCACTTAAGTCCCCGGTGCTCAGCGCTAATGAATTTATTCATGGTGACACATCCTTTCGAATGTGAATTAGAGTAAGAAAAACTATATAAGCACAAGAGAGTCACCAACAGGGCTGTATTTACTAAAAGAACAGGGAGATTTATTATTTTTTCAAAAAATGGCTTTACAAAGACAAAAACAAACTCTACTATACATAGCAGAGAAGCTGAAATTGTTTTGGATATGAATTTTTTGTTTTTGCTACTTTTTAGAAAATCCTACTTTTTATTGTAGATAAATCGATGCTGCAAAGTGACATTTTCTTAGTTCCATAAAGTTGCAATCGCTTCACAGTGGTCCGTTTGTTGAATTTTTACGAAATAAATCAATTCCCACACCAATTCTTGACGAAAATGAATACAATTCGGCCCCTACACTTAACAATGACGTCATATTCAGACAAAATATCACAAAATTTTAAATCTAGTATTGTCAACTTTTAATGCTCAAAATTATCAATATTTTTTATAAAATCTAAAAAAAATTTGGTCTAAAAATCATTTTCAATATAAAACCTTGGGAACATTATGCGCAATATTTTGGAACTACTTTTCTAAATTTTTTAAGTTAGATTTATCTGCATTGAAATCATTTTTAAGCACATACACATTTAAGCACAAACCCAGCCATAGCAAACATTAATTTGACTAAATTCATCACTTTGACAACGATTTTCTATGAGTTTTGGAGTTTCATACCATATTTTGATCTGAACTCTAAAGCCCCCATTTTGAATACAAAAAAAAAAACAGGCAGTACCACTCAATTAAGAGTTTTCAAATTATTATGTGTATCAAATTGTTTTTGTCCCCAAAATTCAACAAACGGATCACTGTGCGCTCCTATGAAAATTAGAAACTATAATGATGTAGTATTTAGGTTAAATTTTTGAATTTGAAGGTGTGGCCGTTCCAGCTTGACGTCACGATATGAGCACCCCAAGTTTAAAAAGTAGTATTTTTAATGCGGGATTTTGACACCTTCGGGATTTCGCGCCTTTCTTTATAAAAGGTGTTTTTTTTAGCCGTGTGGTTTTCAAGAAGAAATAAAGTGCATAAAATCTAATGTTATGGGCAAGAATTTAGCTTTATTATAAGGATAAGGGTTTGCCATTATGTTTTAAAAATTATTTTGGGAAAGTGACCGCCACGGCTGGCTCAAATAAATTCCAGCCCAGAGGCCCAATCTTCGATAGCTTTTTGCAGCAATTGGGGCAGTATGTCAACAATAACGCGCCGAATATTCTCTTCCAAGGCATCAATCGTCTCGGCCTTATCTGCGTAGACAAGCGATTTCACATAACCCCACAAAAAATAGTTCAGCGGTGTGGTGGTGAGGCCAAGCCACAGGCCCACGACGCGAGATAATGCGCTCACCAAAAGTTTCCTTCAATAAATTGATTGTTTCGTTGGCTGCATGGCATGTAGCGCCGTCTTATTGGAACCAAAAGTCGTCCACATCAACATCCTCAAATTAAAGCATGAAAAAGTTATTAATCATTTCTCTATAGCGTTCCCCATTGCCTGTAATATTATGGCCGGCTGCGTTTTTGAAAAATATGGACCAATGATTCCCTCTGCCTATAGAGCACACCAAACAGTAACTTTTTGAAGATGTAACGGTGTCTCAACATACAATTGAGGATTATCATCACTCCAAATACGGCACTTTTGTTTATTGACGTATCCATTCAACCAAAAGTGGGCTTCATCACTAAATAAAATTCACTTATGAAAATTGGGATCAACGGCAATCTTGTTTTGGGCCCATTTGGGCACAATTTGGAAGCGTCAATCTATTTAGTATAAAATGGCAAACTAAATTGAGCATAAATCAAGTGACAGCTGTCAAAAAAACCAACTCCGAAAAAAGTATTGCCAGATGGAAAACCACACATCTAAGAAAAACACCCTTTAGATTCAAAATTTTTAAAGTTTCGAAGTATTTTGACTTGAGAAGGCAATGACTTTTGGTCCACATATATTCCGCAAATTCTTTAAAGGTCCTAGACAGGAAGGAGTTGAGGTGAAAAGCTGATTTCTACCATCTTAAAAAGAACAATTAAATAACATTATATATGTAAACTGGGGTTGACTTTAAGGAAACTATGCTGAATTTCAAATCAGAAATTGAGAGTAGCACATTTAGTATACGTTACTTGACAATTTGATGAGTTTTTATTTAAAAGTTGTGCAAATTGTAGTAATACTCAGCATACAACCTGAATACAGCCCTGGATATGGTTCTATAGTATACTGTACTGGTGTTTGTGGGAGTGTTGTCATGTCGACGCGAGCTCGACGATGATGACAACGAAAACGTTGCCGTGACAACACAACCACCACCACCTCAACGGCTTTAACAAAACAAGACGAATAGATTTTCTAAAATCTTTTCCACAGATTCATGGCAAAACTCGAAGGATGCACACAAATTAGAGGTAAAATAGAGGAGACATCCTTCTCAAGGATAAGGCTTTAATAAGCAAAAGCCTGAAAAATCTAAACATCTAGATATACCTACTTTATCCTATATACAGTATAGTGTACTAGTGATAGAAACAAGGTGCATTGGTGTATGCACTTGTGCTTATAAAGTTTGATGTACATATAGTAGAACGAGGAAAACACAACTATTCCAGGTGTAGACCAAGTACAAGCAAAACAACCATACCTATAGCTTCCACACAATCCCGGACCCAAACCTAACCCCGAATTAGTGCCAGAACCAAAGCACACCGATCCCGACAACAAACAGATACAAGTGCCTGACATCGTTAATCTGTGTACGAGAGTATACGGTATCCATTTTCTAACATAAAACTATGTTCTGAGGGTTTTTGAAAATGTCTCAACATTGCTGCCCAACCCAATATCCAACCTCTCGCCTCTCATCAACTGGAGCAGGCAATGGAGTTTTAAATCTAAAAAATCGCCAGCAAAATACCACAACAACCCACAGGTTTGCGTTTGATGCATCCACAAAGAGGTTTGTCGGTGCGCCCGCTGGCCGGTATAGAAGCAGAAGAAGTAGGTATATATAGAGGAGCATCAGCAGCACCAGCCCAGCAGCATCTGAATTTGTAAACTTTCACAAACGAACATGACATTGCACAAAATGAATTATGGATTTTAAATTTGCCAACAATTCTGGCTCTAACCAACAAAATGTGGACTTATCGGGCTGGTTTTGAGAGTGAAGGAGAAACTAAGAAACAACACATATCATTTTTAAATCGACATGTTAGATGTGTTACGGCTTTAACAGTCTTCAACGGTGTGGATAGATATTTTGTTGGAGAAAAAAAATCGTATCACTTATTGTCTTATTTCTTTAAACATTAACTCATACGCATTTTTATGAAAAGCACGTGAAAAATATTTGAAAAAATTCATCAACCCTTTTGGAAATATTAAATGATAGAAAGATTTTAAGGACATGGTTTACATTTTTATCCTAATCGGTTAAGCTATAGAGATAAAGCTTTGGAAAACGTTCCAATACCGTTGATAACTTATTCAATTTAACTTAAAGGTAGAAAAGAAGCAAAGAAATGTTTTGATTGAAGCCGTTGTCCGTTGAAGCCATTTGAAGCCATTTTCGAGAAATATTGGTATAAGCTTGTTTTAGAGTCGATAAGGTAGGAAAAGTTATTTTAATAGCTGAAAAAAGTTTCTATTTCTGTGATTTAACAAAAATTTCATTTCAGATGCATTGAAATTATTTTTTTTTAAATAAAATGCACGACTGGGTCGCTGGCATTTGTTCTTATATGCGGTCACGATGTGGTTCTATAATCTGAATTATGTGAACCTTTCTATGTGATTTTTAAGGAAATCAAATATTTATGGAAGTCTACATTTTAACTGCCAAAAACTAAGTTTAATTATGTGGGCATACAAAAATAAACGATATAACACCGTATAGCACATAATGTATATACATAGGATATATACCTATTATTTAAACTGGAGAATAGTTATAAATAAATAAAATTAGAAATAAATTAATTAAAATACAACTGAAACTGCGCGATGTACATCATCCGATTTATTTAAGAAATCCTTTTTTACCTAAAAAATTTTTAAATCGTAGAAGCTGTTTTAAAAATAATTAATTTGTTTATAATATAAAATTTTGTAAGATCCTTTTTAAGAAAAAAAAAAATTAGTACGCCAAGTTTTTTTTTATTATACATAATAAGGAGTTAAAAATTGACAATTCTTTAAATATGAAATATAGAATAGAAGTAGGTACATAAATAAATAAAATAGTATAATAATAAATTAAACTATATTAAAAAATATGCACGACTTTATCGCAAGAACTTTCTCTTGTGGTTAAATACTGTGTGTAACCCCACATTGAAGATGTATGATTTATATATTTAACGAGAAAATATTTAAAGAGTTAAATGTACTAAAAAATTCATTTTTAGTTTGATTTTTTTTCTTGTTTATAAAAATGTTTTTTTTTTTAAACTTTTAAATGCATTATTTTTTAAACTATGAAGAAGCATCAGATTGCAAAATTATAACAAAATCGGTCTAACCATGGCAAAGACATACGCGAATAACCCAAAAATAAGACAATTTTCTCAAAAAAAAACTGGAATATACCTAAATCCGTTATGTGAATTTTTTTAGAAAAACCTGAAATGCAGTTTTCTTACAATTGACTCAATTATTACAAATACAAAGTTTAATCAAAATCATTAGAACCGTTTTCGAGAAAATTTGAAGAAACCAAAAAATTTGTATGGCAGCTATTCGTTCTAGATGAGCTAAAACAAAAATTCAAATTTCCCCTCTAGCCAATTACAAATAAAATGCTCTGTATCAAATTTCATGCAAATCGGTCTACCCGTTTAGGCTATAGTTCAAATTACAGTGAACGCAACGACTCACAGACGCACAGATGCACAGACGCACAGACGCACAGATGCACAGACGCACAGACCGACGGACGGCATGACGAAACCCACTTTGCGGACTTCTCGATTATCGTAGTGTTAGTTTTGATCATAACATCTTTTTTTTTTTTTTTACACGAAACCAATACTTGCCCTAATAGAGCAAGTAGAAATTGAATAGTGGTAAAATGTAACATTTTATGTTGTTAAGTGGTATAAAGTACTAATTCTGACTCAAAATAAATTTTACAATGATGAAAATTTAGATATGATAAAAAACTGTCCTTTGCCATGATTAATAAAAATCGACTGCTTCGTTTTTGAAATATTGAGTTTAAGAAAAAAAAATCAAACTTTTTTTAAAAATCAAAAGACATTTTTTTTTTAAATTCTGGTACTTAATGCCATTTAAAACAGATAAATTATTATTTATAAATTGGTCAAAATCAATTGAAACAATTAAAAGTCATACTTTGGGAGGTGCCAGAAGTATTTTCTTTTTAATAAAAAGCGAATTTGAGAAAATTAAGATTTTCCTTTTTTGTCAAAAAAATGTGTACGCCTCCTATCTTTATTCCTGTTCCCAAAGAAATGCAAAAAAAAAAAAATGTGTCAGGGGAATGCCCTAAAAATTCTGTATTCTAACAGACAGAGAGCAACGTTTTTGTAAAACACACTTTTTTCGTCTTCCCAGTTTGATTAAAATCTTGCGCTTGATTTTTTTTACCAATCCATAACTTTCCATATAGCAGGTAGGCTATGTACATATATCACAAGTTAAAAATACCCTATATCGCCCTTGTCCTCATATGCTCCTATTTGGCAAAAGGATACTATTTCAATATTTTAGAGAGCTGCTGCCTCGAAAATTTTAAAAGCATTTTGATGGTTAATAGTTTAAGGAGAGAGCATTTTTAATCCTTCTCGAACGGGTCATTCCGCCTTCCGTGGCACTTGTATGTTAAGAGAAATAACACGAAAAAGGAAATATTAGTGTTTAAGAGCCGTTTGCTGATACGAAACTAAAATATTTATGCTCAACTTAAACGCTTATGTTCTACTTTTTCCTCAGCATAAACTGTAACATTAGCTCTTATGTTTAACTTAAATATTTAATTATTGTTTCAGAAAATGTGCCTAAGTGCTGAAAATTGAATTAAAATTTTCCTCAAACGATATAACATTTTTTTTAAATCTGCCAATAGAATAAGATCATTAAAAAATATAAGAATCCTTTGTGTTAAAAAAGTAAACAAAATAAATTGAAAATAAAAAAAAGACAATTTTATGCCAGATACCTACCATTGATAACAAAAGGTATAGAACATAAATTCAATAGTATTTTTCCTTAACTAACGGTATATTGGAGGTACAATCATTTGACGATTTATTAATGCGGAAACGCAGAAAGTTAGTAAAAATTAAAAGAACACGTATACGCCACAGTGAACATAATCTTCTTTTTTTTGCATATGTCGTTTTTGCTTGCATAGAAAACTATTTGTAAGTTTTTTTTTATATTTTAAAACTTGTATGCCTGCGCATGTTATAAACATTTGTCATTTATTTAAAATTCATTTGGGTTCCATATCTAAAATGACTTTACTAGAAAAAATAATAGCGTTTTGATGCCCCTATGCAGAACACGCTGTACATTGACGTTCGACTGTAATCAATCACTTAATCCCATTTCACAAAATTGAAGATATTATGTAGATTATAAACTAAATATTGCTGTGAGCAAAACATAATGACCTGAAAAATTTTCCTTTTTTTTAAATTAATGGATAAAAATGACTTTTTTTAACATCAAAACTGTCACTTTTGTAAGTAAAGAAAAAAATATAGCTTCACGCAATTTAAGGGGCAAGTATGAGCTTCGCGTAGGAAAAAAATCGAAATTTGTATTAAACCTAAAACTTATGGATTATATTGAGAATTCAAAAAAAAGTGTAAATTCATAAACGCATCACTGCAGTAATGATGCTCGATCCTTAAAGTCAAGCGTTCACATACGAAAACATTTAACATCACTTTAGACGCCAACTGTTCATTATTGCAAAGTTTCATAAACTGATGCGCAAACTTTAAGCAAAGAAGCATCGAGAAATATCTTGATAAGTTGTTGATGAGATCGTTACGAAATCCCGCAGTAGGTACGCTGAAAATACGACTGGAAGAATGTTGATGGTGATTTCGAATAAAATAATACAATTGGAAGAATTTTTCTGGACTCCTGGACCTTGACAAAGGTGGTTCTGGACCTGGACAGTGATGAAATGTTTTTTTTTTTGAAAATAAACAACTTTTTTCCTAAACTTTTTTTTTTGACAAAAAAATATGAGATTTAAAAAAAAATTAAAAAAAACTGGAAAAATTAAAAAAAACATCCTTTTTCCGAAACTTTTATTTTGACAAAAAAAATGAGATTTTCAAAAAAAATGAGATTTTTCAAAAAAAAATAAAAAAGAGTAAACAAAATTGAAAAAAAAAAAGTTTAATTTTAGTTGAAAACTGTTGACATTGATTGGAGCCTGCCAGGCGACTGAACAAACCCTAAGACCACCCGAAAAAGGTAGATAAAATCCATAGAACCCGCGCAGCGGGCCACCCAAAGTACCATTGCGCTAGAAAACTGTTGACGTAATCGCCTGCCTGACTGAACGGAGTTAAACGTGAGCGGCTTAGAGAACCGAAAAAGGGAGTTAAAAAAGCATTTTTTTTTAATTTATAAAACAAAGTTTGTGAAAAATGTTTAATTTCCAAAAAAAGAATTGTTCCTTTGTCCAAGTTCCAGGCCCACTTCCAGAACTTTTTTTTGAATTTGTAAAAAGTTTTTTCCAAAAACAACAAAATTTGTCCTTTGTCGAAGTTCCAGACCCGCCTCTACAACTTTTGTCCTGGTTCCAGATCCACCTACAGAACCTTATTTAAAAAAAAAAAATTGTCCTTTGTCTAGGTTCCAGACCCACCTCCAGAACTTTTTTTTTTTAATTTTTAAAAAATTTTGTTTCCAAAAATAAAAAAAATGTGTACTTTGTCCAAGTTTTTGTCCCGGTTCCAGATCCACCTCCAGAAGCTTTGTCCCAGATCCAGAACCTCCGTCCCAGTTCCAGACCCAAGGCCAGAACTTATTTCCCAGGTCTAGGGTCACAACCTATGTCCCAGTTTTTAATAATATTACTACCATATGATAATTAAACGCCATAAAATGTTTTTTAACGTAAAACAGATAAGCGATCAGCATCGCATCGGCAACAGCTGTAAAAGCATCAGCATCGCAAAAAAGCAGTGATGCCGGATCGCTACACAAACATTTGACGTTTGTGAATTTACTCAAAGTATTTCAAACATACAGTTCTTCGCTTAACCTCCAAATTATATCAAAAAAAATACAATTAGTATATTGAATCATTCAGTATGATTGTTTAGACAAAGTATACCATTCTAAGAGCAAGTACGTGCGGCTGAGTTGTGCATTAAATCTTCGAATAATTCAAAATAAAAGTTCTTTGCATCAAATTATTCCTACCTTAACTTCAGGAAAAAAAAGTACAGGAAGATATATAAAAAAAAATGTGGTTTTATGCATGAAACATTGAGAACTTACGAAGAATAATTACAAAGATTTTGTTGTCTCTGTTAAGAAGAGAAAAAATGAATAAAAGTAAAGGAGATTCTGGTAATTATTACACAAAAGACGAAATGAGTTGAGTTATTTGCTATTGCCATGAGGATAATTATTTCTTGTTAAAAAAAAGAACTTCCTAACGAGGCAAATAATGATGAGAACGTTGTGCTTTTAAACGCAATCTTCATCATGAATCACTGAATAAGTTTTGCTTTAAGTGTTGATTTAAATTTACGCGAGGAATTCCCGCCTGGAAAACAATCTATAGTTTTTAATGAGACCAGGCCCGGCAGGTAATATGGGAAGTGTGGGTAGTAAAACCCACTCGAGATTTTCGAGTGTTTAACTAAACCACTCGAAACTTCAATAGGTACTTTTCAGAAAAGCTTAGAAATTTTCAATCTCATTAAAGAAAAAAAAAGTAAATCAAAAAAAAAAAACGACCTACGGCAACACCGACGGTTTTACCTGGATGAATTCATTCCCTGTACTCTCTCTCTCGTGCTGGCTCTTTATAGTGTGCATCTTCTTTTTTCGTCTTTCTTTGTAGTCGTACAAGTGCAGTAGTCGTAGATGTAGAGAAATGATAACAAGTAAAAAATTTCGATTTTAAAATGCCCGCAGTTTATTCTCCTAAGAATTTCAATTTCCATTTTGCTTTTATCTATTCAAATAAAATGTTAAGTTCCTTTTTAGGGTTCCGTACTCAAAGGGTAAAACGGGACCCTATTACTAAGACTCCGCTGTTCCTCCATCCGTCTGTCCATCCTGGCTGTATTCCCCGTCAACGAAAAGCACCAAAACGTATCGATGAAAGTACATACACACCTCAGAAAATTACAAATTCAAAACACCAAAAGATTTGTACATACAGAAAACCATTTTTGAAATATTTGACCAAATTATTATCATCATCATATTATTGTGTCTTCAAACTCCTGGAACGGTTCGCGGTAGGGCAAAAATTAGATGTTGATGATGTAGTTAATTTCTACAAAGATGATTTTGATAAACAAAGACTTATTAGCGATAGGGACGTATTCCTACAGCTTTTGAAAAGACAGAATGAGCAAGCAAGAAATTTGAGAGAAATAATTGATTTTTTTACAAAAATACGCCTGAAGTCGAGGGGTTATTCCCTAGTTTGTACGGTTAATCCGGTTGCTAATCACAATCCCAGAGTCATCTCGCTCAAATGAACGAAGTTTCTTCCTTCTTCGTTGTTTAAAATCTTGCAGGATCGGCTCAACAGTATTGCTTTATTGCATGTTCATTCCGAGCGCACAGAAAATCTAAATTTGGATCAAATATTAAATAAATTTATTTTAAAACACCCCGAAGTGTGGTTTTCGCATTAAAAAAACTATTGTTTCATCAAAAGAATAATTAAAAAACTTATAATGACTTTTTTTTTATTAGTGAATTTAAGCTTTTACATCTTACACCAACTACCCACTAAGGCTGAAGCTGTTCTGCCGGGCTAGGAACTAGTAAAGGTTTCTATAGAAATTAGTTAGGCCCTCGCAAGTTATGTACCATGTTTTTAAGATTCCTCGTCTAAATTTTCCCTATAGTCAAAACATTCCAGGGTGTTGAATTGACTAAACTAGGTAAAAACTTGTCATTTTTCCATGTGGATTTTGTTCGATCGAATATTAATTTTAATTTAATTGCCTAAATATTATACAATTGATTTTAATCAAATCTGAAATTTTAATTTTAATCTAGGCTGGATTTGCAACTGTGTTTTTTTTTTCCAAAAACATCAAATATTCAGTTTTATTTTTAGTTTCGAATCTTTTTTGCCTGAGTAAGAGTTTGTTTACGGGGTCGAGCCAATATAGAATTTAAATACAAACCCCTCGAGACATTGAATAAAACGAAAATGAAACTTGTGCCCGACAGTGTATATTTTCTCTAAATTTCAGTTTTTTTTTCCATTTTGTCCTATGTAAACCTATGGAAAACCATTTTTTTTTTATATATTTACTGTTTTATTTTTTGTCCAAGAACCAACGAGCCTTTGTCATGCACATACTTTACACAAACAATATTTAAAAAAAAATTTTCTTCAGCAAGAATTAACATCATGCGCTCGACGGGACGTGTTTTCCGGCAAAGGCATTTCCCATAAACCAAATATCACGCTATGCCATTTGCATTGGTGTCATAAAACGACTTCCTTAATAAAGCTCATTAAGATCCTTGCTGCGTGCGATTTGAATCAGCATGTAGTTCTCAATGGCTTGAGCGATACTCTGGCAAATGTATATAACTGAATTGTGAATATTATCCAACAGTCCATATACGTACAGAATGAAAATTACAAGAAAAGAAAACACCAAAGGAAAATGCGATTACAAAAAAAAAAAAAAAAAGAAATCGCTGTAATGAAAAATTACAAACAATAAAAAATACATTTCCAGATGGCGCGACTCACAGAAGCTTTGAAAGAATCACAGGGGAGCATACCTATACCTACGACAAAAAAGAGGTTGATTCATGATCATGGTCCAGCAGCAACAGGAGGGCAGTGAAGGTGGAAGTATTTCATATATCCTTACTCCGGCAAAACCAAAACGTTGCCAGGATAATAGCAAGATAAGTTTTATTAGCAAAAATATAAACCAGTACTTAACAATAATATTCCTAACACAATCAGCCATTTTGTTTTTTTATCTTGCCTTCCAGTGACTGAATCGCGCGAGTCGTGTGTACTGGATGTGAAGTAATCTACCTTTTGAAAAACAGTATGTTTAAGTAAAATATTACGTTTTTAATGTTGGTTGCATTCACGTCTTTTAATTAATGTCTTTAAATAAAATGTTGATGCCTTGCCTATGGAAAACATTTTTGAGTTGAGTTAAATTAAGATAGTTAAAGAAAAAATACCACTTTAAGTTCAGGGAGATTTTTAGAGCCAGGACTAACTTTGATTTTAAACAAAACACATGAAATTCCATTTAGCAATTATGAATAATGTTTACCACTTGAGAGACATTCACTTTTTCAAAGCATTTGTGGCCGCATGTCCTCAATAACATGATTAATGTTGGCTTTCATCGCAACGACTGTTGTTTATTTGTCAGACCACAACATTTCTTGTACCACAATAATTTTGGAAATATGATATTTGGAATATTGAGTGAGTGAAAAACAGCATTAAAACAATACGATTTCTGATGAAACATTTTTTTATTTTCGCAAAAATTTATATTCTACAGGGTGTTTTTCTTAGACGTGTGGTCTTAAATCTGGCAATACTTTATCGAAGTTGGTCTTTTTGACAGCTGTCACTTGATTTATGCTCAGTTTGGCTTGCCATTTCATAACAAATAGCCGAACGACCATCAAGCGCGTCGCAAGTTCGGTTAATGGGCCCAAACCGAGATGGCCACCGATCCCGATTTTCACAAAAAAATTGTTTTCAGCGATGAAGCTCACTTTTGGTTGAGAGTACCTGCGTTAATAATCAAAATTGTCGTATTTGGAGTGATAATAATCTACAATCTACAATTATTGAGACGCCGTTACATTCTCAAAAAGTCAGTGTTTGGTGTGCTCTATGGGCAAAGGGAATCATTGGTCCATATTTCTTCAAAAATGAAGCCGGCCATAATGTGACAGTCAATCAGGAACGCTATATTTGTTCGAAATTATTTTTAAAACATAATGGCAAACCCTTATCTTTATAGTAAAGCTAAATTATTGGCCATAACATTAAATTATTTGCTTTTTATATCTTCTTGAAAACCACACGTTTAAAAAAAACACCCTTTATTTCGTGGAATATATTTTTAGTCAAACACTAAAAACAAGATGCTAAAATTTCTTCTAGATTTTGAGAAAACTGAAAATAAGAGAGATAAGATTAATGACTTATTAAGTAGTAAAGTTGATTTAATTACTGTCAGTTTTCTCAAAAATAGAAGATATTTAAGCTTAAGTTTGATTAAAAATTGACAATCAAAAACAGAAATACTCCTTAATAACGAACATTTTTGAACAAAACTAGTTTGAAAAAATTTGTTTTTTTTTTTTGAATTTAGAGTTTCAATTAATTAAGCTCCAGTTTTTCAGTCCGAGATTAAAGTTAAACCTGAGTTAACTCATCAAATTTGGTGAGTTAACTCAGGATTAACTGAACGGATGCTTTTGATGTTTTAATCACCGAATTTGATTAGTCGTTTCGCATGCATTGTCCACCGAAAAACTCCTTCCTCAAACAACTGTCGGTGAATTTACTTATAGAGTCAGCTAACTCTGGCTTAACTCACATCTGAAAAACTGGGCTCAAGATAATTTCATTTAAAAACAGAATTTACTTTGTGTATGTTATGCAGGTATGTGTATGCGTACCAATGTAATTTTTTGAATAAATCTATACAATTTAAAGCCAATTCAGAGCTGTCATCGCACATGTTGCACATATTGTTTGATGGGCAGACACCATTTCTGAGCAATTGGCCATACGTTTAAGCTCTCACAGTTCAAAGTTAAAAGTTTTTAATTGTACAATGTAAAGTCCCGAATGGAGCCCCCCGGCCAGAATTCGCTCTGCTAACGATAGAATGTTCCCCCCTCCTTCTATGTGGTACAAACATGTGATGAATTCTATTTTTGATACCCTGATCTAGGATGTATTATAAATTTCCAGCACAACCATTCACTATTCCTATGTTGGCTAAGTTGTTTCCGCACATCTCCGCAGCTTAGTTCTTCCATCTATCTCTCTCGCAATGGCCCAATGGCTTAATGTATCTTTTTGGGTGTCAAACAATTTGTGCTTCCCACCACCATCCATAAAGTGTGTGTACATCTTCTTCCTCCTACAAAGGATAGCTGACTGACTTTCTATTCTAACTCCGTAGTCCGTAGGTACACGGATGGATGGAGCTATTCTTGCCCCGTTCTTGGAAACCCACTTAAGGTCGTTACTTTATCGGGCATTGCATTGCAATGCTCTGGTTAAGGTTCATTCAAAAGGCCGAGAGCAACCATTTTACAATGGCTGATGATGAAGACAAAGGAGAAGAAAAAGAAGAAGAAGAAGAAAGAGTGAACGAGCACGAGAACAAGACAATCCTTGATAGTGGTGAAGACAATTCCATCCTTGGGCCATGTTCACCATTCATGTACGCAAAGATAACAAGGGATATTTATAGTTCTGTTCCTTCTTGCTGTTTCTCGTTGCCTGGTTATGAAATAGCCATTTTGGGGCAAGCTAAACTATGAATACCAAAAGCAAAAGCAAAAACTGAAACTCATAACATCTCTAACGAGAGACAGAGGCTTTTCTACATAAATTATTGGTGCAAACATTTTGAATTTAATTAATAATAAAGATAGAAAATATAATTTCGATAATAGATATTTATGTATGTGTGGGTGTGGGTGTGTATGTGGATGTAATGAATCTTTTCGGTCATTGTGGTGGTGATTCATCTTTTGGTGTGGTGATACAGCGCGGCATTGGTGGCGGCGGTGGGGAATCTCAGAACAATAAGACAATTTTGTAATTTAGTGGAATTGTGCGATGCGACTTGCATATTTTGTATCATGTTGCGGTTTTGGTGGGGGCTTGTGTAAAGTTAAGGGATCGGGGGGAGGATAGAAAGGATGACATAACTTCCTTTGGTATACTTGGAAATACAGCCATGTTATTAAATGGTATCCAGTGAGGATACAAAGTGCTATGATGTTTTGCTAAACTTTCCAGCTTGGTTAAATTGAGACTAATTTTGAGGTCATGGATATCTGTTTTTTTTGCCTTAGTAGTTTAAAACAACACCCGCATGAAGATACAATTTTTTTTAGTCTAAAATATATATAGAAATCATAGTGCTTTCAATGCAAACTAAGAAGTAGGTACTTAAAATTGTTTACTTATGCTTTCCCGAAATGTTTTATAAAAGGTTTACTTTTTAGGTAAAATTTTTTCTCTATCAAAACTTTTATTCTAAAATAAAAGTTTTAAAATTCCAACTTATAACTTGATGATATTAATGGTTAAAAATAACCCTTTTATGAAGCTAGGTTGAAAATAGGTAACTTTTCCACTCATTCCAGTCCCTTATTTTTTTAATAAAGTTTGTTTTATAACAGGCAATTTTATTAATTGCTTGAAAATAAACGAATCTTATTCCAAGTTTGCGATAGGTTTTAAAATAACTGTTTTTTTCTTTTAACAGATATGTGTGTAAGTAGTGATGTTTAGTGGTTGTAAATTAACCAAATGTTTTCCGGGCTTACGAAAGGTTTGTAAATAGCTCTTTTTTAACCAATTTAAAATTTTGAGAACCAGAGAATGCGGAAAATTTTGATTATCAGGTGCAGATATAATTCAAGACGATTTTTCTTTTATTGTATATCCCGATGGGTTGCGGAAATAATTTTTTTTTTTTCATTTTAAGCCAACCAACATTTCAATTTATTCTGACCACGACCTATCCACCAACACACAAACTCCAATCAGCTGCAAACGTCAAACCAAACTCATCTATTTCTCAATGTTTTTCTATACTTTGTGTTTGTGGCTTTTGGATATGCGTGAGCTTGGGGGCAATAAGGAATTGCTTAGGTAATTGTATAATGTTAAAGTTTGGTGTTATTACTATTTTATATTCTTAAGTATTCTATAAATTTTATGATCTCAAGTAAAGTTTTATTTTGATTATTTTTCTACTTATTCATAACCAATTTAAAACTATATGTTCAATTTGGGTTATTTTTTTACCTTTTCCGAAATATCTCACTATTAAAAATAGGTTATTATATAACCCCGTTTAGCTTGTTCTAGCATTTTTGCTCTAACTTTTCTGCAAGTCCACCGAAACCAACACCAAAGGGCTTCTTACAGATTCGCTCCAGCTGAGTATTTCTACCCCAATTTTAAAAGCTGTGAGGAAGTGGTATCCTTTAGCGAAGTTGGATAGTCGTTTAAATAATTAAAATTCATAAATTGTGCTATTTATAAAAGCATTTTACTATCAGTAGGGTTTCTGGAAATTGTAAGCAAATGTTTTAAAAAACGCCATCAAAATACGTTTAGAATGAACGTTTACAAAACGTTCGATAAAAACTGTGTATTGACGCTTCTTTTTTGTAACCAAAGACTATTTTCGGTGATAAAGTCTTCAGAATGAAGTGTGGACGTCATTAAAGCCAATTTCTAACCAAATAGTGAAATAACACGAACGGTACTGTTAAATAACCGTATTGTAACTTCAAATTGTTATTCCTCATTTTGGCAAATTATTTTGACTATGAAACTATTGAACAGGGTGCTTTTAAGTTGAAAGTACATTTTATCATAAATTATTAACTTGATTTAAAAAAAAATAAAAGAACAGACTTCTGGCTTTCCAAACAGGTACTTATAGGAATTTATTGTATGTGTTGTCGTTGTTTATTTACTAGTTTTCATTTAACATCATTTTCTTAGAAAATGGTCCTTCTCAGTTCTAAATGAAATTGTGAAAAAATAATCAAATCATTGCCACAAAAATTTTTAATTATGGTAGCAGATAAAGGTTTCTTGTTTATACACCTGTCAGACGAACATAGTTTATGTATCAAAACTTTTTGCAAAGTGTGCGAAGAATAATATTCGAAATTTTTTTTTTTTATTGAAAAAGTATTTCTAAAATTTCAATTTTTGTACTCAATCTTCCTTTGCCCAAAAGTTTGTACCCTACACACACGTCTTCCAAACTCACTTTGTCGTCGGCCATCAAATTTCTTAGATTCAATATTTTACGAGTAGATATGTTCTTTTTCATATCCCCATGCCATTTAACTTTCTCATTCAAACAAAATTTACCAATTTCCTTTTCAGCAAAAAGCAAGGACCTTTTATAAGTTTCTTCGACCAACTATATAAAGTTTAAAGGGCTTCCCTCCCGTCCTCAAACCATGCGAGAGTACATATGGTTGTTTTTGGATATATGAAATATTACTATACTCAAAGCAATTTCGCTTGTACACACTCATGTCCTCAAAAATCCTTGTTCTTATAACACATACATATACATAGGTACATTATTCCCATTCCCCATCATCGTGTCGGTCGGTCTTCGTCAAATTGCCATTGCCAGTAATCATCTTGAAGACGTGTAACGAACTATTTCTGCGTATTTCATTGAGTCATTGAGGTCTATGAGAGTAGCGTTTTCGAAATAACCAAGGACGACGAAGACCTTCGGCGGCAAGGACAAGAATGGAGAATTCAGATTATATGTCAAACGGATGACATGGTTGTTAATTCCCTTCGTTTTGGAAAGACACACAGCCACTTTGTGCGACGGAATGAGGAGGACATCTTTTTTAGTATATACATATATACATACATACTCGTTTATACTCTAGTAAAATCGCAAGATCAATGACGGATAGCATATGTGCGTGAATGGCAAGAAGGTTAAAAGGATTCTGCATTTTGGTAAGACATTGTGTATGTACAGAAAGGAGCGGACCTCTCTGTTCTTCGGTCGTGTCAAACTATTGATGGAGCATGGAGGATGTGGTGACTGGTGATGGTGAGTTGTAATAAAGTTATTAAGGAAATGCTTTAGCTACCTATATAGGTATTTATTATTATGGGACAAATGCTAAGGGAGGCATTTATTCTTTCTATAGTATTTATTATTTATGAATGTCATTTACTTTGGTTGGAGAGTTGAAAAAAACTTTATTTTATGATACAGCATTACCTCGTTAAATTAAAGTTTTTAGTTTTCAATTTACATTTTAAAATAAAGTTTAAGAGTTTTTGAGAAATTTTATTAACAATTGGAAGTCTTGGTCAAAGTCTGGAACAACCTGATAAATTCCATGAAGGACACTTTATCGGGTATCCGGCAAAAAAAAACATAAAGGGAACCACTGCGTTTGGTCAAAAAAAATGGGTTCAAAACTCCATACGTGTATGACAAACCCGTTGGGTCATACTGCCAGTCCTGCTTGATGGTGAGAAGATGTGTTTTGATGAAAGAAAAATACATATATGGATATTATTTGGTTCTGTGTGAAAACCAATGCGCATTGGGTATTCTTTTTTTCAAATCCTTTCCAACTATGTATATATTAATCCTAAGCGCTCGCACTATGTCTGTATTTCACCATTTTATGGGTATTCTTAACCCCTTGAGCATTGGGTGCACGTAAAATATAATACAACATATGCAGGACATTGAAGATGCATGATGTAATGATATCTTTAACGATAAAAGATTAAGAGTCAAAAGAACTAACAAATAAATTTTTTGTTCGATTTTTTATTTTTTTAATTTTTAAATGTCATATTGATTTAACTAGTGACCTAGCAAAATTTTAACAAAATTGGTTCATCCGTAAAAAACATATACATACGTGAATAATCCAAAAATAAAACAATTTTCTATAAAAAAAAACGTGGAATGCCTATTTCCCTTAAGTGCATTTCTTGCAAAAAACCTGAAACAGTTTTCTTACAATCACTTTGCTCATTGCAGATACGAAGTTTATTCTAAATCGTGAAAGCTGTTTTCGAGAAAATTTGAGAAAACCAAAACTATTGTTTGGTAAGCTATTCGTTCTAGATGAGCAAAAACTGAAATTTGAATTTCGTCTCTAGAAAATCACAGAAAAATGTTCAGCACAAAATTTGAAGCGAATTGGCCCACCCGTTTAGAAGCTAGATCAAATAGCAGGAACGGCATGATGTAACCCACTTTTTTGGACTTCTCCTCCCTTCCTCATTGATTACGACGACTTCACTAAACCTATAGAGCAAGTTAAAAGGAAAAACACATTTTGGAACCCAAAGCCTTTACGAGTACCTCAAATGGCGAAAAAGACAAAACAAAACAACCTGCAGGATTTATGATTTTTTTATTGAACATTTTATATATGTATGTTGTGTGTTTTTTTTAGACGTGTGGTTTTCAAGAAGAAATAAAACGCATATAATTTAATGTTATGGCCAAGAATTTAGCTTTATTATAAAGATAAGGGTTTGCCATTATGTTTTAAAAATGATTCCGGTCAAGTGGCCACCGCGGCAGGCTGCAATAAATTCCAGCCGAGAGGCCCAATTTACGATAACGCGCCGAATATTCTCTTCCAAGGCAAGGCGTCAATCGTCTCGGGCTTATTTGAGTGGACAAGCGATTTCACATAACCCTACAAAAAATAGTCCAGCGGTGTTCAATCGCACGATCTTGGAGGCCAAGCCACCGGCCCATGACGCGAGATAATGCGCTCACCAAAAGTTTCCTTCAATATATTGATTTTTTTCGTTGGCTGTATGGCATGTAGCGCCGTCTTGTTGGAACCAAAGGTCATCCACATTAACATCCTCAAATTCAGGTACGGAAAAGTCATTAATCATGGCTCTATAGCGTTCCCCATTGACTGTAACGTTATGGCCGGCTTCATTTTTGAAGAAATAAAGACCAATGATTCCCTCTGCCCATAGACCACACCAAACAGTGACTTTTTGAGGATGTATGGGTGTCTTAGCAATGGGTTGTGGATTATGATCCAAATACTACAATTTTGCTTATTAACGTACCCATTCAACCAAAAATGAGCTTGATCGAATATTGGACGCAGCGCACGAACCGAACCATTATTTTGATAGTAAATTTGCACGATTTGCAATCGTTGTTCAGGAATAAGTCTATTTATTATGAAATGGCAAACCAAACTGAGCATAAATCAAGTGACAGCTGTCAAAAACACTAACTCCGAAAAAAGTATTGCCAGATTGAAAACCACACGTCTAAAAAAAAAACACCCTTTACAATTTGAATGAACTTGTAACTATTAAGATTATGAAATATATGAGTAGGTTTCTTGGCACAACCTTTTACATCGGCTTAGATTTAAAAAAATATAAATATATATTGCACACACAACTTAAAATTAAAAGCCGGCCCGGTTGCCCAGCGTTGGTTTGGTTGTGGTATGGGGAAGGGTTGGCATTTAGCCGCAACAGTAGGCTGACCCTGTGTTAGCGTAGAAGGAAACTGCTGCTTCCTCGTTGTCCGTTAAGATATTGGCATCCAGGGTTTCCATCACGCTGAGGTACGTCGTTTTTCTGCCGTCTTCCTTCTCATTAGCAGATTTGGGTGTTCTGCACAAGCTTCTTTGCCAAATTTAGCAGATATTTGTCCAGCAGGATAATCCTTCCTTCTTTGTAGAGATTCTCGTTCCAGTTGTGTTTTCTACGCTGCCGGTCGAAGTGGAGTTCAGTGCAGATTCTTAGCACATAGTCCTCTCGAAAGTTTGGAGTTCCTTTATCACTGTCTTCGAGATCTTGATTCAGACTGGAAAGCAATAGCTGATACTGGCCTCAGGAGTTGCTTGTGCAAAAGTATCTTCGTCTGTTAGCTAAGTCGTGATCTTCTCCTCATCAAGGGGTGTAGTCGATGGAAGGCCCGGTTCGCTTTTCTTGTTGATCCCATGTGGGGTAGGCAAGTGAGTCATCAGTAAACTGCAAGTTTTCGCAGCCAGTTTGGACGGGTTGGTCTGATGTCATCAGGAAGGGCCAAGTTTTTATCCTTGTGCTACTCCGGCCTTGATACTCTTTACGTTTCCTAAATTGCTCGAAGAAGTTCCTGCTTGCTGGAAGAAAGAAAAGATAAAAGAATTTGTTGTCAGATGCTGTTTGTGTATAAGGGCTGACGCTATCGAATGCTTTCTCGATACGCAGAAAGCGTCTAACCGTAACACAAAGCAAACTGAAGGGACTAACAGTTGCTATACAAATACAAACTGAGATCAGCTTGAATCAAGAATTAAATGAAGTAGATAAGCTTCCAACGTCCATTTGTTTTTGTTGGAGCTTTGTACGTAGTCTTGTTGAATTTCCGTTAAAGACACAGTGTGAACTGTTAAGGTGACGAATGAAATTTATTTATTATGAGTGATGATGTCGAATATTGGTTAGCTGTACTTCTTTGCATTTGGTTGGTGTTTTGTCTGATGATAATGTAGGATGTTGGTATTAGGTTGCTGATTGATATTATGTTTATGATGCAGGGTGCTGATGGTATACTACCTACCTACTATTATGGTAAATAAATATTTTTTGGTTCGGCCGGGCGATGGCTGTTGTTGAAAGTGTAACTTCGTTAAACATTTTAGACGCAGAATATAAACATAACTATTTCAATAAAAAAGGTCGGACTGGCGGTAAACGCCGACCAAAGTTTGTCCGACCACTCGTTTTATAAAAAAGGAGTCTATAGGATTTTATTTGATCCCCATTTATTAAAATGTAAAAAATGCAACAGAAAATCGCTCAACACCACATTCTTAAATATGTGGTCCAAATTTATTTTAATAGCCTCGGGCAGCGATGAGATGAGTAATATCTTAAGTGATGGCCTCTCGACTAGGAATAATGTTCCTATGTCGTTTTTGAAAACATTTTGAGATACTATAGTTTTTCTTACAGCCATATTTTTGACTTGATTTAACACTATAGAAGTTTTGAGTCCAAAATTTTGCCCGGATGTATGAATTTAGAAGTTTATCCAAAGCTAGCTTAAAGTTTTTGAGTTTTAGGTGGGTTAATAACACCAATTTGAGCTTCTCCAAATATCTATAAAACTAGTTCTGCCATGACTGTTAATATTCTTAAAACTTTAATACAATTAAAATTATTAAAAAAGTAAACTTAAATTTAAAAATGTAATTGTCTATAAAAATAATGTTGTCGTTCGTTTGTAGAATATTGTGAGTATCACTCTGTAGGTACATACCTTTTTCTTAATTCAGATTGTCTCTTTTTTTGAATTTATGTTTTCTCATCAAAGGAAGTGAAACGAAATATTTTATTAATATCATTTTGTCTATATCATCAGGTAGAAATGTTTGCTATTTCAATACCTTAGCTTTGAGTTGTATTTTTAAACGAAAAATTCTAATACACTTAGAGATACCTACAGAGAGAGAGAGAGAGAGTTGAAAAGGCACTTGTGCAATTATTGCGCTAGAGGTGCAAATAGGTATCCTTCTCCGACCAAAAAAAAAAAAAAAAAAAAAAAAGTGCCTGACTGTCTGCATTTTGTAGAAAGAACACAAGAAAAAGTTTGTTCTTCCTTTTGATATCTCTCATTTTTCTTCTTTATGGACAAAATATTAAATTCTCATGGCCCAAGGGGGCAGCAGGAATAACCACATTGCTACTTCTACCTCTCTGTTTCCTCAACTTCCGTAGCCTCAGTAGTCATAGTTATATCGTCGTCGTCATCTTCGTCATCTTTACTCGTCCTGTGCACTTTACAGTTTCCACCAGTTGCAAAGTTAAATAGATGGAAGAACTTGCTTCCTTATTCTTCTTCTTCTTCTTCCAGTCATGGCTATAAAAATACTAAAATTAAAAAAAAAAAAAACGCAAACACAAACAAGGACACAATATCGAAGGATGAAGAACAGAATCTATAGGATGCGATATGGCTTCACAATGATATAGTTAAAGATGAAGCAAAATGAATAAAAAAGAAGAAGAAGACACAGGACGAACTAATTGAGGTTATTTCAGGGAAAATTCATTTTTAGGACTTTTTCAAAGTGAAAGAGGTTTTGGTTTGGTGGAAGAAAAACTTGTATACTTAGTTGGCCCTGTCGTCTGCCCACATAAAGTTTCCCAACTCATTTCTCGAATATCACTGCAAGGATGAAATCGGATTGAGGATACGTGAGTGATTACAGGCGCCCTACTTAGATTGGGTATGATTTTTTTGGGTTGAATATGGGAGGCGGCAATTAGCATTGTTGCGGATGAGTGTACACGGGAGCGTCTTCTTGGTTCGAGGAGTAGAAAACTTATAGATAAATGCGTTGAAAAATTGAGTCTTCTTAAGGGATTGTCTTTGCCTTCATCCTCATCTTCGTTATTATAAATTCTTATTATTCTTTTCTGGAAATATCTATCTCGTTCGTAATTCTTAAGTGCGAACAATTGGAATGTAGTTTCTACTTATTTTGACAGTGAAAAACTATTTTTACGATACTTTAATGCTTGTTGAATGGTATAATGGCATAAGGCTATTATAGGTTGGCTATTAAGAAGAGATTTAAGAAGCAATTTTTGTCATATTTTTTGACGAAATGGATCTTTTATTGATAATTAATATCAAAACAGTGATTTTAGCATTTAGAGAAATGTTAGAGTTTCAATATAATCACTTAAATTGATCATCCACACATTTGACAATTGACCATCTTCACGTTGGGGCAGTAGATAAACGTATGTAGATACTGTCCTATCTACGTGATGGGTAATATATTTACATACAAATGTGTACATATGTACATAAAAATCCTCTATAAGAAATTTGCTGTACAATTATATAGAAATTGTTTGAATACCTACATATATTTAAATGTTTAAAGTTCTAAGCCGCTTGAGATATAAGGAAAATTAAATATGATTGTATCTTTGTTATGTTTATTATTTGAATTGTTATGTAAACAAATTATTAAACTAAACTCTAAAACATTTTAAACAACTTTGACGTGATTGTCTGTAGTTGAAATAAAAAAAAAATAAAATAAAAAATATGAACGTGTGAACCGGTCGGGCGAGTTAGCTACGATTAGACTGTTAAAATAAATAGTCAACGTGTTGAACCCTTTCATACCACATTAACGCTTAAAACGTCACATAGGACTAACCTAGCCAGTCAATATTGTTCTAAGTTGTGTTGACGTTTAATCTGTGTCAACGTCTTGACGCTCTTTGACTATTGTTGGTCTTTGAAATAAGAAATAGACATTAAACTTTACTACTTCAAGAGTAAGCAACATTTTTAAGTCTCAAGGAACAACCTAAACAAATAGGTAACATTTTTTTTAGATAGGTCTATTTTTCTCCTTCTAAATTTCCACCTTGAAAAACTTTTGAAAAAGCAGAGTTTTGATGAAGAGCTTAATTTTGTGTGTAAAATATTTCCTTTAAAAACCTTGAGTTTTGCGAAATTTCTCAAAAGTAAATTCATTAATTATACATTATGCCAACAAAAAATGTACATAATTGAAACATTAGGTACATAATAGTTCAAGTTAAGGCTTCGCTTGAAGCTAGGTTAGACTAAACTAAGCTTCGCATGAAAATTACAAAAGAATGCAAATACATATATGTACATATGAATGGCTAAAATTTTTAAAATGGTATCCTCTAAGTCCAACACAGAAAGAATTTATCCACTGTTTTTTTTGTATCCTATTTTACTATAAATAGCATTTTTTTTTAAATAACTCTTCTGACACAAACAGAATTTTTAAAATCAAATAACTCTTTTTTGTGTTTACCAACTTCACCCTATACATAGAAAATTTAAAACAAAATTCTCTTAAGCCATCCCATAGAAATAACTTTTCAAACACAAAAAGAATTTTTGAAGGCGGATACCAGTTTTCCTTTTTACCCCATTTTACTAATTTTTGAAAAAAAAAAAAATATTCCTAAAGACATCCACTCAAAATCACCTTTCAAACAAAAAAGAATTTCTGAAATCAGACGTCTTTTTATGTTTACCCCATTTCACCCTACAAATAGCAAAATTTTAATAGTTGTTTCGCTATTTGGGACGGAGACGAATCTTACAAATCATATATCATTAAAATCAGTGCAGCCGTTCTTGAGTTAGAAACTTTTTTTTGATAAATGTATGTACCTGTTTCAATTTAAAAACATAAGATATTTTAGAGCGTTATGTTTTTTACGCATTTTGTGGAGAAAATTGACCGCCAAAAGCAAAAAACTAGGATGAGCAGAAAAACTGGAACTTGGCTAAAAACTGGATATCTTAAGACTGAAACAAGATATAAAATTTATTTAAACGCAATTACAAAGTTTGGTATTTCTTCTAAAAAATTAAGTTCTAAATGAAGTTTCTATCATTAGTATACTAACAGTGCAATTATCGTTAACATGGGTCAGGGTAGACCAAAGTAAGCGTTTTCTTGAATCCACGATAAATGATGTCAAAATTGGAGATAGGCCTTTAGTGTATAACGATTTTTTCTTAGAATGTACCCAAGAACCAAACCCTAAAATACTTCCAACCTGGTCCTTGGCACCCTCTGTAAGCTCATTTGAACTAGCTAGTTCATAAGAACTAGCATTTTCTGACCAAAGTATCTATAACCTAAAAAACCTTGTCGGAGCAAAGGTTTTTAAATGTTTGGTCTTAAGCTTTCGATTAGTGTTGACTTTTTAAAAACAGTGATGAGAAGTTAATCTTAAGCCTATACAACACTATACAAAATTTGTTCACATTTTATAAAGACATCAAATGGTAAACCTACTTCAGTTCAAACCCAGAAGAGTAATTACATATTGTGTAACCCAATCAATTTATTTGTCTCCCATTGAACCAACCAAATTTTAGTACCAAAATGGTTCAAGAACTAAATGGTAGCCTCCTCCTTGCTCCATTAAGGTTGCTCCGGATGCCATAATGAAGTGATTCATATCAGAAATATAGAGTTTTTCAGAAATATAGATTAGATACATATTTGATACTTCAAATGAATCGAAAACAATATCCATGATGGGTGTCAATGCAACGATTGATTACTGGACTCGTATACTCAAGGGCTTACCATCTCACCTTGGCAACGAGCATTTATTCTTATTCAAAATCACCATTAAACTATATTAAATTTGAACTGATACAGCTTGAATGAATGTCGTCAATGGTTTTCTGTTTTTGAAATCATCATTTATGTGGGATTTAGCTCAGCCTTGCCTATTGCTTTACCTTGGGCCGGTCGCCCTTGGCCTCGGTTTGGGCATCATCAGAAATATGTTTCATTTAACAAATTGAAACTCAACCCTAAATGAAGCGTCGTCGTAGGCATTCGTAGAAGAACAAAACGAGAAAATGCTGATAAAATCAATCAAATCCTTTGTAAAGGGGAAGTTAAATGAAAGCTTTCAGATTATTTTTCGAGCGAGTATTGCGTTACCCATGGATATCAACATCAGAGTTGTATATAGTTATTTGTGTGTGTATGTATATTTAGTTATAGTTGTTCCTTTGAACCTTCATCACAAAATACCAACCGATTCATACCTACAGAAGGAAGCCAAAAAGGGATATCTGTGCAAAGTATTCTTCATTTGAACCGGAAATCGAATTTTATCTCGAAGGAATGTCTTTATACTTCAACTGGGAAAATAAACTAAAATGCTTATTATCAAGCGTGCTTACTGTTAATATTGAAACAGAAGTGTCTGCTTTAATGCTGATGGTTGACCCTCAAGAGAACCATTTTTAACTGTGTGATTATATGGGGTTCTGTCATTTAATCCGGAGTTTTCTCATAAAGGAAATTCACCTATTTGTTCGATGAATAAAAATTGTGCATATATACTTACATTCACACATATACAGATACATACATAATAAAATTATATTTAGCTTTAGGAAATTTAAACAAAACTTCTGAAATTATTGATGAAAAAACATTTTAACATAGGGTTTGTTGGAAACAGGGTTTCATACCTATACAGTCAATGAGGTTTATTTTGGTTTAACTCATACCAGGTTTTGAAAACTATAGAACTAACGATGTTTTATGTATGTACCATTTGAATATGTGAATTCTTTCACTAAGATATTTATATGATTTAACTGAAAGCAAAAATTCAAGGTTTGACCAAGCGAATGTTTGTAGATTCCATACAATATCTAAAGTACGTAAAAAGTAAAATTGTGAAAAAAAAAAATAATATAAAAAATACTAGAACAACACAAATAACACCTCCTGAAACATTCCTTTGACGGCCACCAAAATTGTCTTACTGATCCAATATTACCTACATAACAGTTGAAAATGGGGGCAGCATTCTTCTATCCTCTGTGTCCTGTGATACAAGTTCAAACCATGTTGTGGTCTTTACAGATGTTTTTTTTCTCAACGCGTTGACCATCTACTTCAAAATGACATAGAATTCTGTCCCAAAGCTGATGCCAAGTCGTGTTATCGTCAACGCAGAACACTATGTCAACGCGTTGACTGCTATGCTGAAATTTGCGTCTACCTGCATTTAATGGTGATTGCGATATTTTCGTTCGTAAACCATGCTTCCTTTATCTAGTGAAATTTTAATCAGCTTATCGACCAAAAAATTCAATGTCATTAGGTTATTTCTAACGCCTTTTGGGCAGGGTTGCCAATTTTTTTTTCAGAAGTAGATTTTTAATTCAATGTTTTTGCAGTTGATTTATATATTTTCAAGAAATAAATTTGTATGTGTTAGTTAGGTCTTGAAATTTCTCCACAACTTCGTCGACTCTGTCATTAAAGTAACGCTTAGTTTTAAAAATCTAACAAAGAAACCTTAATCAACAGCAAATTGATCAACACATTGATTTGCAGCCAGTTTAAAAAAAAAAAGTTTCGAAATCCTTTGACCTTCATTGTTGCTTCGTAGATTTCAGAATTAAAAAAGAAAAAAAAATTTCAAAACTTTGCTATTAAGTCAGTTAAAAAGGGAGATATAGAAAATAGTGAATGCTTTCAATTTTTTCTCTGATGGAAAAGAAAATAAACAATAAATTATTTATGTTTTGATAAATTTTTGATAAATTACTTATGTATGTTTTTGTTTTTAAAGTTCAAAATAAAACAATAAATTATTTATGTTTTGAAGTTATATGTGTTGTTAAATTTAAAGTCAAACAATAAATAATTTATTTTGTAAAATTATGTGTTGTGGAACACTTGCTGTGACGTCACACAAAACAAAATATGGTGACTTTTCATCTCATATACAACATAAATTGTATGTTATACCATGGGCTTCGTCAAAACAACGACGTCGGGGCTAAGCAATTTCCATGTTAAATGCAACAACAGTTAAGCCCCGATGTTGTTTTTTTCTCCCGATTCCTCTGGGATTGCAAAAAAAAACACACCTGATAACAAGATTCGTCTTTTTGTTCCTTTCGTCTTTCGTCTTTTTAACAGGTACGTACATTCATGATTACATACAGCGGAAGAATTATATTCCTGTTTTTGACGTTCAAAAATTTAAAGTTCATTTATTTGAAAATAGACAGTTATATTCATACAAAATATTTTTAAATCACTTCCTGTTCAAATTTATACATATTTAATTATGAAAATTAATTTTAAAGCTTATTATTTCAAGTTTTTAAGGACCTCCCGCCTCTACTCTTTTGTCAAATTATAAACGTCAAAGTTCAACGGGAAAAAATTTTAAAATTTTCATACGTGCGTTTGTTACTTCATTCCTCTACATTTCTACACCCCTCACCAAAAGTGTCAAAAAGACGAAACGACCGAAAAAACTAATCGTGTAATCAGTCTCTATATCTGTCTTGTTCATTTCTAAACGTCAAACTCATGAATTTGGCTCTTATGACATTAAACTCCCATTTGTATTTTATTTTGGAGGCATATACACTCCACACATTTTCAAAGGTGGTTTGTCCATTTTTATTTATATTATTAACTAAGAATATATTCAGATACATTTGGCCTGATCCAGAGCCAGGGTGGGGGGCAAATCATGAACTTTGCCAAAAAAAAGACAAGTACATATTTGTTAAAATTCGAAGCAAAACTGAAAAAAATATGTAAGTTACGTTTTAATGCCAAAAAGAAGCTGTGAAGAAAATATACATATTTTTCAACACTATCGAAAATAAGGACATTTTCAGATACATTTGGCATGGTTCAGAGCCATGGGGGATGGGGTATAAATCATTCAGAGAAGACAAGTATTTGTTAAGATTCATAGTAAAAAATGAAAAATTTGGTAGTTGTGTAGTATTGTCCAGAGCTAGGGGGGGGGGGGGCAAGTTCCCCCTTTCCCCTACCTTTGGGCGCCTTTGAATATAAGTAAAAAACAAAGAGTCCTTCTATGTAGACGAACAACTGAGAGAGAGATTTTCGAAAAATTGTAATGTTAAGCTAATACTTTCTTTATTAAAATTCGAACCTCTTTTTTAACATAGTTATAAAAATAAAGCCACACTTTGATTTCAGATCACAAAAATTTATAATCAGCTGCATTTTGATTTTATTTTTAACTCAAGGTCTAAAAAGTACCAAAAATTTCCAAAAACAGGGAACCTTGCAGCCGTCTATATCTTTAAGGCAGTGTTCAGAATTTCAAGCGGAACATTTTTTATCTGTACACCTTATCTCTCCAAATAATAAGAATCGAAATAGTTTTGTTAAATGGGAAAATGGGTGGGAGTCAAATACGCCATTTTGTTAGTTTGCTTTATACGTTGAGGAACCATAAAATGCTAAGCAAATCCTGGTAGTTTGTGCGTGATGTACCCCACATGGGTTGATAAGTTTCACTATAGGCCTATAGGAACATATTAGTAAAATGTTGCTATGTACGTACATCCTATCAATTCCCCAATTTTCTTACAGTGCATATTATCCACAAACAGTGCAGATACTATCAAATGGCGTTTTTCATTTTTGGCTCTGAGAAAAGCTCTGAGCAGAGTCTGAGCGATAAACGCAGAGCTCTAAGCTGATTATGATCAGAGAACTCAGATTTAATTATAAAACACTCTTGAGCACTGAACTGTCATTTCATAGGTGTGTCTTTCAAATCACTAAAAAAAACTATTGCTCGGTCATTTTATTCTGAGTTAATTGATCAAGCTCTGAGCTAACTGCGATGGAAAAAAAGAAATACACGTTTTATGCTCTGATATGTCTGAGCTAAAAAAGAAAAACTCCAAATGTTAATCCCATGCATTTTTCTTATCTTTGATGTCCCACATCTTTTCCTTCTATCTATTTTTTAAATCAATTTTGATTAATAAAGATTCAAACTTGTGCTAAAGGAACTACAAAACACTTTGTATATTTTATTTCAAACGGTAACAATTATTGACAGTGCATTTTAACCCTTAAGGAAATAGGCAAAAGTAGGGATACCATCCTATATCAAAGTATAAAAATCGAAAAACTATTTTCTATTCAAATTTATTAAGAAGTTAACTTTGAGGTCAAACCCAAGTTCTTGTTTTGAGGATAGGTGTGTTTCATTCACTTCACACATTCAACTTTTCCAACCCCAATATCAATTTTCAGGTATATTTCAAGGTTAAATTAAGGTCATTTAGTTAAGCTAGGTCAACACACATGATGCTATCAGGCGCGGTGCAATACCTTTCATGTAGATAAAAGCTAAGGCTTTTTGTATTAATAGATGGGGTTATAAATATACCTTTTAGAAGTGTTCTATATTATTGAATTTTTCTGGAACCCTATTACGAAGAACAATATCGATTAGTCTAAGAGCCGACAGCAAACGTGTTTGTTGAGGTATATGGGTACTGATTTCAAATTCAATCGTCTGGAAAGATTATTTTGTCGCCGGGGGTAGGGAAGGTGGGTTGAAAACGGCAACTTTCCAGATTTGTGTCTCTCAGGTATAACCACTTTCTTGTATATGTATATAAACTAACTACTCAATGATCAAGAATTTTGGGGTCCCAGACGTTTTAAGTGTCGCCATACCCAGCCAGACGCCATCTAATAGGGGCAAAAAGTCAGCTTTTTGCTTAGGAGCTAGGAGGTATAACCAAAAAAATTATATGTCAAAAAATCAAAAAAAATGTATATATACAAATATTGGGGTCCCAAACGATTTAAATGTAGCCACACTCATCCCGGCACCCCCTAAGAGGGGCAAAAAGTCAACTTTTTGTTTAAGAGGTAAAACCAAATAAATTATCAGCCATATTGTGAATTTCACCTGAAAAATATTTTACCTTAAAATTTTTTGTTCGCCCGGAATTTCAAAAGCTATTGTGAGTTTCGCCCGAACGAAGTTTTGTTCGTCTACAAAAGAGAAGTGAGAATAATATTACATTTCCGCCCAAAATGAATGTTCACAATAAGGGTGAATTTTTCGATCATGAAATTTTGGGGGAAACTTACAATAGGCGAAAAGTGAAATGTCAAATTTTCCGGCTGGAATGTTATTCGGGGGAAACTGACAATGAGGCTGTATAGTTCAAAAAATCAATGATGCCATGGTGATGCCATGTGGGTATGTAGGTACTTATTGAATAACTTACAACAAAAAAAACAATTAATTTCCATATTATGAGGTATTGTTATTTAATTTGGTCCTTACAATTTATTTGGACTAGTTTTTGAATACAACATCAATCAAATGGCCGCCTCTCTATTGACCAAAGCAAAATGTGCCCCCTTTGCTGAGTTTTCCACCACATCTTTGAGCATCTCGGGCGGTATAGCGATGATTTCGGCACTAATGTTTGCCTTGGGCTTGTCAATAGTCTGAGGTTTACTGGTATAGACTTTGGATTTTCAAATAACAGCACAAAAAAAAATTCAGAGGGGTCAAATCTGACGAGCTTTTGACAGGCTATGCAGGTTATATAGCGTTGCGTGGACAGCTTTATGTCTTGATGTTCTTATTGTTGTTGTTGAAGCGTAAGCCCTTCAATAACATTTTAACATCAGCTTCCCGGTGACCACGCACAATGTAAGTTTTTGCGAAACGCGTTCGAAGTGAGTACAAAATTGCACTCTGAAATAATTTTACTATATGCAAAATGATTCGAAAATATTCTTACGATAATCAGAACTTAATTCAGGCATTGTGAAGCGCAGGTCCTAAGTCACTTAATTAAAAAAAAAAAAACATAGCTGTAAAAGGCATCTTACTCATGTAATTTGTATTTTTCTTATTTTGGCAGTTAAAACCTGTCAATTTGACCTCTTAATACCCTCTATAGGGCAATTGTTTTCTAAAATACAGACCGAAAACGAAAAATTCAACAAGGTGCTCAAACAACAACTTGGGATGATTTCGGATTGTTTTAAAAAAAATATCCACCCACAAATTTTGTCTGGATCAAATCCTAATTGCACTGGAATGGCAATAAAGACAAATACAAAAAAAAAAAAAATTCTTTCCCTTCCTTCTATTCCTTTCAACTAGTGTGGCTGTGGAGCAGTTCAAGTTGGCATCTAAAAAGACCTTATTACAGTTAAAAGAAATTAAGGTAAGAGGCAGCTTTTCATGACTAAAGATACCCTTGAAGGATTTCTCAACTCCTCGGAAGAGGTGCGGCATGACAGGTCTTATATTTATTCTCGTTTCACTGCTTCATGCATTTTACCACTTTATGGGCCACAATGCATGAGTATACTCCTCGTTAAGCCAGAGTTAGTCAATCCAACAAATAAATTAAACACGAGTTTCGAAATTCCACAGTAAAGAAGTCAACGTATAGAATTTTATTGAGTTAAATCGGGATCAAAATTGACTGTAAAATATGTTTCAGGAGTGAACTCGGATTCAACACCGATACTATATGGTGATCTCGCACTGAAATACTGGGCCTAAGTGGTATATATTGTTATATCAGAGTCCAGTTTTGCAGCTGAGAATCGAAACTTTGACCTTTTCGATTTCAAAAAAAACATCCTCATCCATTAAATTGACGAACAAAATATCCAGTCTATTAAACATCTTCGCCAGAGGTCAATTTTAAAATCTACATTAAAGGGATTTCAGTAAAGCCTTAGAATTTTCAGGCATACCCTTCGAATATTTTCATATGGATATAGCATCTAATATATTGACTTTAATCAGCCACTCATGACTTTTTTTCTTTTTTTAATCAGAGTTTATCTTCCTTCCCACCTTTTGCACACAAAAAAAAAGAAGAAAATAACAAAATCACACCCAACAACCTGCGAGAAGATTCAATCAGTTGGGTGTGATTGTTGGCACTAAAGTCTAGGTTTTCGACATTCCCGTAAAATTATCTACCGACACCTTTGAACACCATCATTCACATAAAAAAGCTAAAGCTTTTCGAATAACACATTAAAAACCTGGGATTCCTCAAATTTATAAAAGCGAGAGAATTTTCCATTTTCTCTCGTATCTACCTATATTGCTCCGCAAAAACAAAAAAAAAACAGGTTAACATTATTCGATTTTAGTAGAGCACCCGTCTGCGCAATGGACTCCCTAAGAGAATCACGATATCCTTTCGAAATAGTTCTGTGGAACGTAAGTGCATATAATGCTCGCATTCAGCAAAAGCTTTCGAAATAGACTTTATGGCTAGGCCAAGTACCAGGCAGCATCCCTTTCCAAAAAGAAAAACTCCACACATAATAAAGTGGGACAATCTTTTGCTCCAACGAAGCGCCACCATGACTATTCTAAAACCAGCTCCACCAACCGAAGGATATAGTTCGAAATTTCTGAGAGAGATGCTTTTTTGTAGATTTGTTTTTTTTTTTTTTTTGTTAGCTCGATAGATAGATACCAACGAGAGATTGCTGGGCATCAGCGATGCTGCTACCAAAAATTTCGCTAAAAGTTGTCAGTTAAGCTCCGACATCCGGTATAATCGGAGTCAACGGTATTATTTCTTTCGAACAACAAAAAAATCTCTTATCGTCCTTGCGTTTTTATGGTCGTCCTCTAGCAAAAAAAAAACCGTGCGGTATCCATTTTTATTTAAAACTCGCAAAACAAACACGAAAAACTTACACTTTGTTGATGTCCTTGAATTCAATAAATTCATGTAAAACTGACGTGTGTACAAATTCCTCAGGGGGGACTGATAACGTTTAAAATCTATACTGCGTTTCAAGTGCGGTTAAATTTAATTCGGACTGAAAAAGATAAATGCTGCCAAGTGTAAGAGTTGACAAGTGCGAGTATATAAAAGTCGACTCTTTGCTGTCCTTGAAAATATAAAAAGTTTCAAGTCGTGTTGAAAAGAAAAAAAAAAGTCCTTAATAAGACAGCATCGCATCTAGGTGGGTCATGTCTTATCACAAGTGATTTATATGTTGTTGGTTCATATAACAGTGATGTACATATATTATGCAAAACCAGGTCATGTGTGTGACAACATTAAGGAAGTAAATTAATTATTTTAAAGAAAAAAAAAAATCAACAAAATTCCACCATAGTGCACATAAGTCTCACTTTGAAGTGACAAAAAAATGGATATTTTTTAAACACCTACTATAATCCTTCGCCAGTTTATAGATTTATAACGGAAATAAAAAAAAAATATTGAAAAGGACTTTTCTAAACAATTTCACTAAATCCCGTGATGCAAATTGAAAAAATCGCAGAAAAAAATGCAAACAAAAAAATAATAATTTAAAACGAGAAATATTCATTCTCTTTCCTGATTTAATCCTTTTCGTTACTGTCTATGTCGGTCGGTGCGGTTCCGGTGCATCCTTTTCTGTGCGGTGCGAAAAAACACGAGCATTAAAAAAAAAACCCTTTCGTGGGTTATGGCTGTTTGCATGATTGAGTCATCGTCCACAACTACGGAGATAAAGTGAAAATCAGTGAAAAGTGAAAAATAAGGTAATGATTATATGAATTGAGTGTCCTTGGAGAAGAAAAAAAAAAAAAACGAGAGTGCCACAGATTATCGTGAAAAATAGAAAAAAAAAATATTATTTTATCATTATTCCGTTAGGAAGGAATATCTTATTAGTGGAGCGCGTTGGAATGATAAACAGGATCTGTATTTTTTTGTCTGTCGAGGTGGTGGTTGCGAATTGTCTGTGTTTTTTTGTTGGTGGAAGAAACCTGAGAGTATTTATATGCAACAGGTTGTAATTTGTGAATCGTTAAAATTAATTTAATTCCTTTTGATTAAAGAGAAAGAAGATAAATGGCGGTGATTAGTGCACAAGGATTTTTATGAATGGTGAGTTATAACAAATAAAAATACTACTATACTTGATACCACCGGTTTTTCACAGATATGACTGTATGTAGGTACCTAGGTTTTGCTTTAACGATGGTCGGTTTGAAGAAAGTGTTATTATTCGGATATGTGGAAAACGGTTTAGGCTAACTAAGTGCTAGTCTAAAGTAGCACCATTCACAAGGGAGGTATATTTGTGGAGAAAAAATTGAAGAACATTCTTCAAACACTTAGGGCCAGTTTAGTTTCACAGTCAGAAAAGTGGCACGTAAGTGGTCAACAGAAAGATTAAGGCGCAATACCACACCGAACACACTTATTTGAATAAGTGGCAATTAAGTCTCCAATGTTGATAACTTAAGTTCCAGTTACGCTGGCTATGAAACTTAGCCTTGAGTACTTAAATGATGGGAAACTAAAGTGTCAACTGTGAAATTGGACCTTAGAGTCATTGGCTGATATGAAACTTAAATATTTAAGTTCAACTTACACGCTTATGGTCACATAAGTTCTAAGGTTGAACTAAAATATTTAAATTTTGTTTCAACAAATGGACCTAAAGCATACAACAGCATTATATTAATGAACAGCCAATCCCCCATTTTTCCCCTTTGATTTTTTTTAAAACGAATTATTTCAGTTCCTGTTTGTAAGAGAGAAAAACGTTTGTTCAAAAAAGTTGGTGCGCAGGATGAAAAAGGCCTGCATAGCTTTCAAAATTCGGTTTATTTATATTTTGACATTAAAAAATATAAAAACCATCGACCTTGATATTTAAATAAAATATTTTGAAGCCCGAATTTCTTAAAATTATTTCGATTACACTGTAATTTGAGCTAGAGTCTACTTGGGTGTTCCGATTTGCTTAAAATTTCGTACAGAAAGCTTTTTTCATATTATTTTCTTAGAGGAAGAAAAATGGAATTTTTGTTTTAGCTCATCTAGAACGGGTAGCTGCCCTACAACAACTATTTCGTTTTTTTTTTCAAATTTTCTAGAAAAATGTTTCCTCGATTTTGGCACCTGGTACAAAAAAATTAATTGTATGAACACTGCCTTTCAGATTTTTGGTAAAAAATTGACATAACTGAAATAGACATTCTAAGTTTTTTGAGAAAATATGGCCTTACTTTTGGGTTATTCGCGTACATTTTTTTTTTTGCAATCTGGTGCTTCTTAAAAAATCAAATACCTTTTATTGCATTTTAAAGTCTTGGAAAAAAATTTGAAACAGAAGAAAGTCAAATAAAGTTTCCAATATTTTTATAAATATTTTTTTTGAGTTTTTTTTTAAATTTTCTCTTTACACTACAGGCCTGGCAAGTAACACAAAACTACAAGTCTATGAGTCAAAATCCACTTGTAGGTTTATCTTAGTATTACAAGTTTACAAGTGTAAATTATTTCAGTAGGTAACACAACAAATGCATCGCAATGAACTGGGAAACGTTTAAAAAAAAATGTATTTCACTTTTATTTATTTTATTAAATAAGATGATACAGAAGGTAATGCAATCTTACAAAACAAACTAAATTATTGAATTTTTCTAGACATTCACGAAACTATTATACAAGCTAAATTACATTCACTTAAATTGGGATCACATACAAAAATTGACAGTCTTTTTTTTTGGTTAAAAATGTGGACAAATCTTGATAAACAAAATTATTCACATTTTAATTGATTATCGATTCATTATATTCAATCAATTGTTCTGCATCCTACAAGTCTTAATTCACCTGTATTAGATTTCATCAACTATTCCAGAAGTCAGAGTTATTGATATTGAGAAATAAGGGTTATACGTAATTTCCCACTTGTAGCATTCGTTTATTACACTTGTAGAACTTCCAGTCCACTAGTAGCTTATTGTGTTTCAGAAATTTATTACACTTGTAGAAATTCACTTGTAATACAAGTACTTGTAGCATTGTGTTACAGGCCTCAGGTATCATCATATTGTTGAACCACTTACATCTTCAACATGTGATTAGGCTGTGACATTAAAGTTTTTGACCACAAGAGAAGAGCAAGTTCGTTGTACAGTTGTGTTAATTTTTTTAGTTGAAATTAGGAAAAATTGTGTATTCGTACAAAAAACCGAACTCTAGATTTTAATAAACCTGACATTTGCTATGAAAAAAATGCAATTATGTTTATCTGTTGGTACTTCGATCTAGATCCTAAGCCACTGAAGTGATTTTCGTTAGTAAATTTTGAACAAGTTTCACCTGTCAAAAAATATGTCACCAAACCTACTTTGATGTTCCTCAGGGAAGTCATTACGAACCTATTCTTTTTTATTATGAAAAATTCGTAAAACAAATGATTTTCATAGTATTTAATCTTCATCATATAGCAGAGTATTCAAAATGGGTTGATAAATACAACTTTTGTTTCAAGAATCAACTTCAAAAAATTTGCACCTTTGGTAAACATATTTTTAGTCCGGGCCAGAAACCGCCTCCAAGCAAAGAGCTAATATAAAAATATTATTTTCTAGAGTGAGATAACAAAAAAAACTTCCTTAAATTTACTTTTCTTCTTAGCAAATATTTAGTTATATTACTATCAATATCGATTATGCTCAGTAACCATGAAAACAAGATAAGGTAATAAGGGTGGGCTCATCAATTTAATAGCATTTAAGTAGACAGTTGCCGGAGTCGTAATGGTTAGTGTCAGAGAGCTGGGTTCGATTCCCAAAACAAAAACTTGAGGAAGTGACAAATCCTATGAATAAGTGCCTCTTACCTTAGAAATTCGGATTTGGCAGAAAATTGTGGGTCCCATCGATTCCTATAAACAAACATGCACACAGGATTGGTTCAGATTTGTAAGTCACTAGGCCTTGGCTCTCCATAAGAGCTGTCGCACCACCAAATTCATTTTTTTTTATTCATCAATTTAATTATTTTAAATATGTTTTTTTTTTGCAAGAAACTGGGCATTGTTAATGGCAAGATAATACACAAATGTTTATTTTTTTACTAGGCAAGCTATAACTTCCAGCTTAAACTGCACAACAACATTTAGAAGCTCCAGTGGTTTTGAATTTCTTATTAATTAATTTATGTATGACAACCTGTTGAATCTACAAAGTCCTCGATTTTCGTAAAACAGTATGGTCAACAAAAATGTGAGTTCTTGGTCTGGGCACGATATTTTTTCTTTACGCTATCTTAATTCAAGCATTTTGTAACAATATTTATTTATTTATTTCATCAATGGATTTAATTTGTTGATTACAAAAAAAAAAAACTTTTTACTTATAAAATAACAATTACAATATTTTGGTTCATCTTAAGAGTTAAATAGATTTTGAACAATATTTTTAAATATACATATCTCTCCTCATTGAGAGGATGAGTTATAGGGTTATTTAGAACCGTAATTTGTCCTATGCGTAGGAACATTGAAAAGATCGCTTCTGTTTCTTAGATTTCTTTGGGGAACATACCAAGAAATAAGCGCAAGTAGCTCTAGAGATTTAATATTGTTACATAAAATATCTTTTATAAAAATAACACATTGTGTTTGTCTATGGCTTTCTAGAGTTTTTAAGTCTATTAGCGCACATCTTGAAAAATAATCAGACATTCTATCGGACCATCTCATATTTCTCAATGCAAAACGCGTGAACCTTCTTTGAAGTCTTTCTATTATGATAGCAGCATTCTCATAAAATGGTGACCAAACGACAGAGCAATATTCTAATACGGGCAGTACTACTGACTGAAAAATCGCCTTCAATGTATACATGTCCTTAAAAACAGCTGAAGTTCGTTTGAGGAATCCTAACATAGAATTCGCTTTCGATACTATAAAATCGATATGAGGCAAGAAAGTTAATTTGGAGTCAAATATAACTAGAAGATCTTTCACTTCATTGAATTTTGAAATTGGTTCATCACCAAACTTAAAGACAAAAACCTCGGGCGATAATGTTCTGTAAGCACTAAAAATATTACATATTGATGTATTGAGCTTAAGGTGGTTGCAAATATTATACTGAAATACATCGGCCAATTAACAATTCCACAAGTCGTCAACTTGGCTGATGTATTTCAGTAGTATATAGAATTAAAACCCTTCAATTAATTAATTAAAAACCTTCATATAAAAACAAAGCCTGGCCCTGGGCAAGAATTTCCAGCTTAATGATTAAGAATTTTAATCTTCTGCTGCTACTAAAATTCCACTCACGCAAATACGTCGTCCCAGAAATATGAACACAAAGAAAACAAAACACATCAATGCCAAATCTTATGACAGATTTTATGTCATTAAAAATAGTTTAATTTGATAAACAAAACTACTTAACAAAACCCTTATCCTATAGTAAAACATTGCTGTCTCACCTCCTAGCTATGCTCTTGTCTAATTTTGAGCATAGCCCCCAAACCAAAATCCACCCGACTCACCTTTTTTCTCCCCTTTGTAACCATTTTTCCATTTTACCAGCAACTTAATTCACCATTCTAATAAATTGTATGAATTATGATTAAAATTTAACAAATTTTATTTAAAAGTATCAGTCAAAATATGAAATTAAAATATATCAATTTATGACAAGTTAATCAAATTTAAATTAAAATCATGAAAAAGAATAAATGACAAGAATGAAAGAAAAAGTGAAACTTGAATAATTGATACCAATTTTGTTTGTATCTTTTTATGCAACAAACATTATGACAACAAATATAAAAAAAAAAAAACAAAATGACGATGCAAATTGAATACAAAAATGTACGTTAGATTAATGTTAAAACTATGTGTTATTTTAAAATATGTATGAATATGTAATTTAAAGAGAAACAAATAAGTAGGAGTGCAAGAGGACACGTTTAATAAAGTGATAAGTCTTATCACTATAGTTTTAAATCGAAGAGAACACAAATTTACTCACTGTACTCACTGATGCGGTTTCGATGATCCAAAACGATGCGCGCACATTGAAATAAACTCGATGAGTCATTCCTTTTTTAAATTTAAGTTCTTTAAAAGTTCGTTTTGACACTCACTTTCACACACACAAATTAAAAACTACTTAGTTAATTTATCAAAAAAGAAATTTAATTAACAAAAAAAATTGAACATAAGAAAACAAAACTATTGAACCACTATTCAGATACTAGTCTCATCAGGGTGTTATTGATTATATTGATCACGAAAAGAATATTTAACTGCACAATTCGGGTCGTAAAAAATTATTATACACAATCAAAAATGCAATCACTGAAGTTGCTGGAATTTTTTTTTGCAAGGAGCGATTTGCTCACGGACGACGGGTTTAATAATGAGTTTTCATTTTCTGCAATCGGTATAACTTTTTTGGCAGAAAAAATGGTCTAATTGTGAATGACTCGAATGGCGATTAATACGAATTCGATGTGTCGTTTCGTCATTTAAGACATGTATGACTTTTTATGACTGATGCCAAGTTTGTCCTTTGTGCTTCTTATTCCAATTATTTTGGGATCACCTAAACGAATTTTCAGCCAAAGAATTTTTATTAAAAATCATTTAAAAGTATTTATAACATCTTTTCGTCTTTCTTATGAAAAATTTAAGATGAAATTCAATTTATATCGGTTCTCTGGGGACACAAAATTGCTTGAAAATTTTTTTTTTCAAATGAAATGAACAATCTCGATTTTCTTTCAGAATATAAAGGGTCCGCCATCTGACGTTTTTTTTTCAACTAGTGCTTATTTCATGAATGGTTACACTTAGCTCATGTCTGATTTGACAGATAATTAGTTTTATCCTTCCGCTGAACGAATATGGTTGTGTATACGCTTCCCTAAGTGGGCCTGCGATCGACTTAGAGAAGATGCCCATTTTGCCAAAAAATTATCTTTTCAGATGAAGCTCATTTTGATCTGGGCGGGTAGTAAACAAGCAAAATTGTCGCATTTGGGGTACAGAAAACCCGCACGCATACATTGAAAAGCCGATACACCCAAAACGAGTCACTGTTTGGTGCGGATTTTGGACCAGAGGCATAATTAGGCCATTTTTCGAAAATGAGCAAGGAGTGGCCGTTACAGTCAATGGCGATCGTTATCGGGCCATGTTGAACAAATTTTTGTTCACAAAAATTGAAGAGGAGGATATTGGCAACATTTGGTTTCAACAGGACGGCGCTACGTGCCACACAGCCGAAGCTACACTCGATGTTTTTGCGCCATTTTCAAAAAAAAAAGTTATTTGGCGGACCATTTATATATTTTATTTCTACATTCAAAAAAAAAAAAAAAAATAAAAACAAAATCAATTTTATTGCCGATTATGTTTTTATTTTTCGTAAAGCAAACCTTTTTTTTTTGTAAACAGTGGAATTTTTTATTTAAATTCATGACAATATATGTTAATTAAAATAAAAAATCTGTGGTAATAAAATAAAAAGTAAATAAAACCTTGCTATTTGGTATTCCATGCTTTGACAAAATTGTGCGGTGCCAATTATTAGGTTTGATTATTTCATTGCTTATTTTAGAATAAAATCTCAAACATAATATTAGGTAAACGATTTTAGTTTAATTAATAAGTTGAAATTTTCAAACTCATTCTTTGAACGCATACAAATCTATCTCTCTTGCGCATTCAAATGCGAGTTTAGTGAGATAAATACCTAACTTCACAATATATTATGTACAGTTTATACGAAGACATACTTATTTTTTTTTAAATATTTAAACATAAAATTTTCTAGTTTCAATATCTGCAATGCAGATTAATTAATTACAGTTTGCCATTAAAACCATTTGAAAATAATATAACACCATATTTCCTGTTTAAAAATTTCCTCTAATTATTAATCCAGATATCTATAGTTGTTGTTGATCAAATTTTAAATAAAATATCAATTTTTGTGCATTAAAAAAAATAAATTATCAACCACTAGGACAAATTTAATCTTATATTAAAATTAGCCTTTTTACTGATTTTTAATTTCAATGGTGTATTGTATTGTATACCTGCCTTTTATAATCTGAATAATATTTTGTGTTTTTAATTCAAATAATACGCGTGATAAAAAAAAAAACTTGATTTTGTAATTTAATAATTTTGACAATTTTGTGCGGTTAACTACCACAAACCAATTTTATTCGTTAAATATCCCATCAACCACCTCGTTTAGAGAAAACGTTTTTAATTATTTAATGAAAAGCAAATTAACGTCCATATACGTTGTATCTATGGGTGGGATATTCAGATTCACGGATATTATATGTATGTTGATGTTCTTTCCCCAAATGGGAGTTTAATTCATATTATACAAAAGGCGTTGGTGGCGAGGGCGATAGGGCGTCGCACGGTTGGGAATATTATTGTGTTTTATTTGGCACACACGCATACGTTCACAACCGCAGAACTGTTTATGGATTTTGAAATCCTAATTGGATTTCCCAAAGGTGTATACGTGTTACGTGTGACACATTGGGACAACACACTTTACACAACATATTCGGGTAAGAGCCAGAGTCCGAGTTCAATCTCCCCCGAACAAATCAAAGATATATGATGCGGTGCAACAACATATCCCATGACGGGGTGCGATGAAGGGTAAGACCAAGCATGGACCAAATTGAATATCATCATAATCACATACATATGTACGCAGATACATATTATTGCATTATAAATTAGTATTGTTGTTGTTGTTAGTTCACACAATATATTTATGTGGTATTATTGTACATTTTGTATTTATTTTACCATCCAGCTTCGAACTTCATTTCCGTTAAAAAAATGTTCCTATTTTCTATGTAGATGAATATTTTGATCAATATGAAAATTGGCAAAAGTGTAAAAGTATCATTATACACTTTATATAGGGTCATACATTTCTATGTTTTGAAAGTGAAGCTAAATAAAACACACACAACAATACATTTTTGATGAATATTTTATTTCATTATAAAGTTTGAACTTTGACATTAAGTGTGAAAAACAATATCATTCAAATAGCCGCCTCGGAAAGATTTGCAAAGGTAGTTTCTAACCACTTTTTTCACAAATTTCGGGCGGTATCTCGGCCATAACTAGAGTAATGTTGTTTTTTAATGCGTCTAAGAGTTCGGGAATTATTCGCGTAAACACGGTCTTTTGCGTAGCGTAATAGAAAAAAATCTAACGGTGTCAAATCGCATGATCTTGGTGGTCAATTGACGTCGCCAAAACGTTAAATTACGCGATCAAGAACCTTCTTACGCAATAAAGATATAATTGGCCGTGTTGTGTGGCTTTTTGCCCCGTCTTGTTATAACCATATATCGTCCAAGCATGATCTTCAATCGCCGGGCTATGCTATGCGAACGCCGGAAAATCGATAAATTTGGATTATCAGCAACACTTGCACTTGCAGCAGCAATATTTTCGACTGAGCGTGCATTACGATAATGCGACATCAGTAACGCTTCCACTCTTTTCAAATTTCTTCACAATTTTACCGATTGCTTGCGCCGTAGTCAGTCGATTGTGACGACCATATTCATCGCGTAATGCGTGAAAAGTGCGGCTACGTTTGAATCACCACTTTTGTATAGTAAGTTTTAATAATTTTAACACGTTGTTCAACTAATATTATGACACTTCAAATGACAGCTGAGTTTGACAGGTGTCAAATGCCAGCGCTAACAACTTGAAACCACGAAATGAATGACCCTTTACTTTATAACCCAATTTTTATAACCACCAATATAAATATTAGCAATCGTTGTGGTAGGTCGAATCGAATCCAACCACGATATGTGTGCTATGAATGGTAATCTAGCCACAGTTTTTTTCCTGTAATTCTTGGAATTATTTTTACCTTACTCAACTATGTGTTATGAACCTTTTTCAATTTAAATCGTTAAAAATCTCCATGATTTAATCACAATGGGTCGGGGGGGTGGTGGTATTGTGAGTTAACATTTTGACTTGCTCTATAGGGAAAGTACTGGATTCGTGTCAAACAAATTTCGAGGAAATAATCAATCTGAAACTGATGATGGAAAAGTTCAAAAAAGTGGTCCTCACCATACCGTCCATCGCATCGGTATATGTGTTGTTGGCGTCTGTATACGTCCACTGTACGCGTGGAGCTTGACGGTTGATATGGATCCAAGTGGTCCAATTTTCAATGACTCTTTCGCATAGATCGGACTGAATTTGAGCGATCATCTAGGTAATGTTTACTTTGGTCGATTTGAAATCACAAGAAAAACTGTAACGGGGTAAAATTGCACGATCTTGGTGGCCAATTCGTTTCACCTCTGCGAGAGAAGCTCCTCCCTCAAATCTTTCATAATGAATTTCCATTGTTGCTTTTGCTGTGTGGCACGCGCAGCGCCGTATTGTTGGACCCACTTGTCGTTCACATCCATATCATTCAATTTGGGCTAAAATAAATTGTTTACCATCCATCGGTAGCGTTCTCCGTTGATGGTGATGGTGCTGACAAAGCAATCGTGAGTTTTGGAAGAAATCCGGACTCTCACCAACATCGGCAATGTTTTCGATAGATCTTGGGTTTCATTGACGCAAGAACGACTCAAATATGGTTGGTATGGCCACCAAACTTTGGATAATTGACTTGGATGGACAACCATGTAAACCGTTAAATGGGTGCAACGCACGTATAGTTTTGATATTAAATTTATATTATTTTTTTAAGAAAAAACTGAAACGCAGTTTTTTTTTTATAATTGACTTGGTTATATCAGGTACGTAATTTAATCAAAATCGTTTTAGCCATTTCCGAGAAAATTTGAAAAAAAATATAAAATATTTGTATGGCAGCTACCCGTTCTAGATGAGCTAAAACAAAAAATTCAAATTCACCTTCTGGGGAATTACACAAAAATGCTTTGTACCAAATTTGAAACACATCGGTCAAGCCGTTTAGGCTATAGCCCAAATTACAGTGGACACACAGACGCACCGACACACAGATACACACAAACCGACCGACGCGACGGGATGACGAAACCCACTTTTTTGGACTTCTCGATTATTGCAATGTTAGTTTTGATTACAACCACAAACATTTTATTTTTCACGAAGCCAATACTTGCCCTACAGTAGAGCAAAGTAAAAAGAAAACAAAGAAAACATATTGTATTTTACCTATTGTCTATTGCTGCAGAAAATTGTCGGTTCCTTTAGTTCGTATCAACGGTATAAACACACACACAAAACTGGTTCTGGTTCTGACATTATATATTAATTATGTCTGGACTTAAATTGTATGCAAGTCTTGATGATATTGCCCCATTTTTTTTTTAAAGAAAACTACCGACACGTTAGCACTTCCTCTTTTGGAACTTTTTAAACAATCCCTAGCATGTGGAGTTTTTCCACAAATTTGGCGGGAATCATACTTGACTCCTATCTTCTGATTTGAAGAATCACAGGGGAATTACAATATTATCGGTTATTGCAAAAGTTTTTGAAAAGCTTGTTTCCGATAAATTGTATGTCGGGCTGAGGTCGGCGATAATTGAGCATCCGAGGCATATTATTAGAGTGGATTTTTTCGTATCTTTCAGGTAGAAAACAGTTTGTAAGATTTTGTGGTAATGTTATGTCGGGTATTCCCCAAGGCAGGCACCTCGGTCCTGTTTTCTTTTTGATATTCATTAATGACTTGACTAATCTGTTTGATTATTGCCGGTTTCTGTTATTTGCAGACGATATTAAGTTATTTTATGTAGTTAATGCTATAGTGAAATGGTGCAATATAAATGCAATGTCACTAAGTGTCGCTAAATGTAATGTTATTTCTTTTGCTAGAAAGAAAGATTTTTGTCTCGTTGACAGCAATGTTGACGAAAACAAGTTGCTAAGAAGTGATGTCATAAAAGACCTTCGCATACTTGTTGACTCTCATCTTACTTTCAAACCTCAAATTGACAAAGTTTGCAAAAGAATGTCAGGATTTGTGAGGCGCAGGTCATAAGAATCCAACAACCCCTACATTACCAAAGCAATATATTGTTCGTAAGTTCGTTCTCTCTTAGAGTATTGCAGTATTGTTTGGTCACTTTTATTTGATGTTGACGTTAAGAAACTTGAATCCGTACAAAACCAATTTCTCTTATTTGCACTGAAAGACTTAAATTAGAATCGTGAGAATTTTCAATTACCACCGTACGAAAATCGTTTGAAACCAATTTATTTGTTAAGTCTGGCCAACCGTAGGACACTTTCTAAAGCCCTTTTTGTTTTTGATATATTGAATGGAAATATAAATTCAACTGCTTTATGCCCAAAAATGTGTTTAAATGTAAATGTTCGCTGTCTTAGACGCACAAAATTTTTAAAAGAAGTAATACACAATATTAATATCAAACAAAAAATATTGTCGTGAATGATAGCTGAAGTTTCTTCATGAATATTTTGAATTTCTTTATTGTACTATTTTGCATGTATTTTATTATTATTTGTTATAAAATCATATAAAGTTAATTCATTTATTTATTATCAAAATTTTGTAAATCCATTTTCTTAGGTTATAATTTTATCTGAAATTCAACTCAAATGTGATAAATCAAAAAGCAAGTTTCTTAATTTAATGATTTCTATAGAAAATCAATTAAATTGTAATACAATTTCTCATTTAAAATCTTTCAAAGTTAAATAAATAAGGTAAATGCAAATACAGAGAGCTTGTTTTCAATTTAAGGATTTGGATTTTATTGCTTATGTTTATTTCCATCCGTAAACATTGCTTTATCATAATTAATTTTGTTTCGCAATTAATCTTTCCAACGGAAAGTTTCCTTAAATAAAGTTTATCTTAAAATCTTTTTTTTATAATCAAAAATTATTTAATCAAAATTGTTTTCATATTTGTTGTTGTGTCCTATTTATTATTTTCCCATTTATTATGTTCGTGAACCTATTTAGCAACAAAAATAAAACAAACTTTACTTTAGTTAAATCATCTCCCTGCTACTGTAGGTAGGAATAATTATTCAAAAATATACCTTCGTATTTCTTGCAAAACTTTGATCCTTCTTTCCTTTGCCCACAGATAACTCTTTTTTTTTTTTTAATATACGTTTTGTTAAGCTTTTTCTCTCGCGATGGGATAGCTGTATTTAAAATAAACTTTTTGGGGTATAGGTAAATATAGTTTATTGAGAATAAGCTAGTTAAGATGTTCAAGGCGGGTAGGTACCTAAAGATACAAGTTTATTTTATATTTTATAGATTTTGAATTATAGACGTTATACTTATTAGTTTTCTTTGTTAACGTATACCAACTAGACTGTATTAAGAGTCTTGTATCATATTATTTGAGGTTTAAAACAAAAAGTTTACGAAAGAAAATCGATTCAGAATCTTAATCTTAAAAAAAAGTTGGGGATGTAATGTTACTATAATTAATATTGATCGATATTTAATTTGATGGTGTCGCGGATATTGAAAGAATAAGTTTGTTGGCGCCACGACATATACAAACCGTCTCTCCATACAGACTAATTTTCTTTAAATATCCTTAGAATATCAAAATCTCAGTTTGTTTTCTGTTAACATTCCTCAGATACTTTTTTTTGATTGTTATAGAGCAATAATTATTGAAGGGAACTTGTAATTCATATGTATATATATAAGTTTTCTAAAAACTACGTTTTTATAAATAAATACTTAGTGTGAATACGGGAATATATAAACCTATTTATGTATTATATGAGTACAGAAGAAGAAATTCAGATAAAACAAAGAGAAAAGTGAAAAAAAATGATATACAAAAAATAAAACTAATGAATTTAAATTAATTTAGTTAACAAAAAATTAAAAATTAGCACTTCAAATAATCATAAAGAGCAGCTTTGAAATTTGTACAGTTGTTGATTCTCCTCAAATAGGCAGGTAATGAGTTCCACAGACCAATGGCGTGCACGAAAAATTGTCGCTTAGACACATTGTGCTTATGTGTTGGGACAATAAGTACTCTGCTCCTTTGCGATTGAGGAAAGACGATTTTTTTCAAATAAATAGTCTGGCGTCCCTGGTTTGCAAAAGATTGAATAAAAATATTAACACCTAACTATCCAAATTGCTCTGAAAAGACATGCCATAGAAACCATCTGCGTAATGGGAGACGTGATCATATCGTCGAAGACAATATACGAAACGAATGACTCTATTGAAGGCAACTCGGAGTATTCTTTAGCTTTCGCTAAGAAGATTAAACTTCCATACGTTAAAATTGGATGAACTAGAAGTTTTACAAGGGTTACTTTAACTCTTATTGGGAGACAGCCACCAAAAAGGTATAAAACCCGTTGTGCACGGTAAGTTTTGCCAATGGCAAATGATACGTGGTCTCCCCAGCTTAAAGTTTTATTGAACGTTACACCTAAATTTTTAACCACATCTACAAACGGAAGCGATGAAGAACCAAGCTTAATAGTCAGAGAACATGAAGTATCAATTGTGGTTTTTTATATGACAATTGCTTGACATTTTTTAGGGTTGAAGCATTACAATTTCTTCCCCCCCTTAGCTACGCACTAGTTTCCATACCTAAATTCCCTGTTTCCATACGTAAATTCCCTTACTATCCGAAAAGTACCCATTGTACTCTAAAAACCTACCTTCCTATACATAACCCCTACCTAAGCTACGCGCCTGCTCCTGATAATAAAATAAGAATACTTACCTGACCGGCAGCATGCCCCTATAGCATGTGCACTCCACCAATAACGATCGACAACTGATTAGCAAGATAACAAATAGCCTAATCAATGTAGACATAGAAACTCACCACACTGACCACCTACATACAGCAACTAAGTGTGGTAGGTTTGATAAAAGGAGAAAGAACTCCACTGAAGACAGCACCTGGACAACGATCAACAACCTCGATGGTGAATGTCTGCTCTTGAAAATTAACAAGATCCCTCATCCCTTTTGCCACTCACCTTCCCGCGATCAACAGCCTGAATGGTGAAATTTCTCCTGCCGATATGGAGCAAGACCTATTACCCTCTTACCGCTGCCCTTACATAGGCCATGGAGGTAATAGAGATTCAGCACAGAAGATGATGTTCCAGAACACCGACGGTGAGCAATTCAAATTAATGCAATACAAACCTCTTTCCGCTCGCCTGTTATATTTACCATGGCAAAGAACACCATACCCGTCCCTTTGTTCTTGATATATGCAAACAGTATTGCATGCAGGCCAATAGATGATGACGTCGTAAATAACAAATTACAACATGGAATTTTACATTTCATCGCCTTACGGCTCACATTCTGTTTGGCCGTCGAATAGGATAAGAGACGGTCATACAATCGACAAAATCATAGTGTGTCAGTAGCTTTCATAGCAGTCGAAATAAGACCAGCCAGCACGACTCAAGACTTCCCCCCACCAGTGGTAAGGGGTCTTTCAACCGAACAGTCAAACCGAGATCTTACCGGATTTGTCCGCGATATTTACCAGTAGTAACTGAGATCTTACCGGATTTGTCCGCGATATTTACCAGTAGTAACTGAGATTTTCACCAGTAGTAACTGAGATTCTTACCGGATTTGTCCGCGATATTTACCAGTATTAACTGAGATCTTACCAGATTTGTCCGTGATATTTACCAGTAGTAACTGAGATTTTCACCAGTAGTAACTGAGATTCTTACCGGATTTGTCCGCGGTATTTACCAGTATTAACTGAGATCTTACCGGATTTGTCCGCGATATTTACCAGCAGTAACTGAGATTTTCACCAGTAGTAACTGAGATTCTTACCGGATTTGTCCGCGATATTTACCAGCTTAACTGTGGTATTCGCTGGTATTAATCCAAGCCGAAACCAACAGTATCAGGAGAGCGGACCGCCGGAAAACTAACCCAGACGCAGGAGCGTGACCAGAAACCGAGCCAGGAGTATAAGGAGTATAGAACCAACATTAGAATATATTTAAATATTTAAGTTATTAAAGTTTTATGTTAAGCGAGTTTGGATTTTAATAAAAGGAAATAAAGACTTAACTCTAAGGTTTGTACTACTTTGGAAAGAACCCAGGCAAACCGACGAGCAAAAGCTCAGCCTCAGACAAAAGGTACATCACAAGTCGTAAAAGATTTTTTTTCAGCTCACTGAAAACTCTTTTTGAATCCAGATTAATGCTATAGATAGCGTACTAGACCATGCCTAGTGGATAACTGATGTATAATTGTACGTCGTCCGCGTACATCAATATCAAACAATATTTGAGAGTCGCTAATAAATAATGAAAACAGTAGTGGGCCAAGGATTGATCCTTGAGGAACACCGGCATTCGTTAAAAGGAAATCTGAAATCTGAGAATTGCTAAATACTGCTTGAGTTCTCCCTGACAGATAATTCTGAATTAAAGTCACGGCAGTTCTATCAAAGTGGAAGTTATTACTTAATCTATCCAATAAAATGCGATGCGGGATGGAATCAAAAGCCTTTGAAAAATCAAGCATTACAAGAGTAGATAGGCATGATCCTTGTCAATTGACTGACAAAGGTCATCAAGCAGCTTTAAGAGAGCTGTAGTGCAGCTATGTTGTAACCTGAAGCCGGCTTGAGTCGAAGAAAGCAAATTGTTAGCTAACAAATAATAAGAAATCTGTGAACTCACGATTTTTTCAAAGATCATTGAAGTTAAAGGTAAAATGGTAATCGGGCAATATTCTTTGACTGAGGAATTAGATTGTGGGATAATTTTGGAAGCTTTCCACATTATGGGATAAGCGGAAGTGGTTAAAATTGAATTAAAAATATATGTAAGACTTGTCATACTATCAAGCGGCGAAGGTCTGTGCATCTAACCGGATGAACGGATTTGCTTAAAATTTGGTACAGACCATACTTATATTTTTTTTTAATTTATCAATTCTCTTTGTTCAATGATTTCATCAGTGACGGTAATCTCTCATACAAGGATTTGGTTATTTTTTTTCAATATTTTTTTAACTATACCGAGTAGATGCAATATTCAAAACATTTTGAATTGAGCGTGTTTCCAGTTTCTCCAAAAAATCCACTTACTTCCAATAGGGACTTTCGAACTATTACAATTGATAGCGGCCATATTGTTGACATCTGTCAAAATGGCTGTCATTTATTTAGTCAGGCGGATATAGCGTTCAGCAACACGTGCAAGTGATAAATTTGTTTTATCAAAATGGGTGTTCTGTTTGGGCAACGTTACCCGCTCCCATTTACGGTCATTTTCAGCGATGAAGTCCATTTCTGGATGAATGGGTTGGTTAACAAACAAAATGTTCAAATTTGGGACGATATCAATCCACATGAGATCCCAGAGCGTCCAATGCATCCCGAAAAAGTCTGCCTGATTTATGCGCCAGACTCATGGAAAATTAAGTATTTTGGATGCGTCCCACCCAAAGAAATCACGGTGGACATTTGAACGAGGTTATATTCCATACACATTGGCATCGATAGGCCTTTCAAACGAATACAAAATTTCGAAGATATCTCACACAAACTTTGTTTTATTTAAATTTAAAGATGGGAAGCGAAATAAGTATAACCTTTTAAACTCATCATTCTCACTCGTTCCTAATTACAAACGTCGTTTCAAAGAAATTAAAAAATTTTTTTAAACATCTTTAGTACTTAATTAAATGTATGTAAATTATATATGGTTATGTTGGGGTGTATGTATCTACATATATAATATACTTTATATGTATATTATATATTATAGATAGATGATACCTGCTCCATGTTTTTATTCCAAAAAGCCATTAACAGCCGGAAGATCTTAAAAGCCCATAAAATATTACTTAAGCTCATGCTCGAAAACGGAAGAAAAATAATGAATCAAACGATTTTTATCAAACTCAAAAAAGTATTTTTTTTCTTATTATCAAATTGCCTGGCAGCTCCTCTTAACATTTCCAATTATACTTTTTTTAATTTATAAAAAAAAACTTCTTCCAGGAACTTATCATCCCAATGTATGAAGGTAGAAGAAATGTCTGTATCACCCTTCACAGCAACTTCTTTCAAATTGCTCCTTTTTTTTGGAAATTCAAAAGAGCTCCTGGTCCATATATGTGTATATATTGAATTAAATATCTTATGGGTGCCTTGCTCAATTCTCATGTAGGTAGATGTATGCGTATCTGTATAGTAGGTGGCATATGTATATAATGTATCCTTTTTTCCTGCTTGATAAAATGAATAATTGTGTAACTACATACCTACGTCTATATCTACACTCTTATTTTTCATTACTTGTGATTTCTGAGCGATCACAACACAAAGTTTGATATTAAAAAGGAAGCATGGCTCCAAAAATGAGAAAATGTTTTTGTCAGCTCTCCCACATACTCGTACACAATAGCAAAATGAAAGGCTGCACAATACTACATCCCCAATCAAAGGACTGAAGAAACGCTTCAAAAAAAAAAAGAAGATGGAAAAAAAGTTTGATTATAACGGTGGGACTATAAATTTTCATTTTGGAATAAATTACATCAAAGATGACATGACACGATAAGGGTTTATATCTCCACCATATGTGTGTGTATCGATAATGCTTGCACAAATATTTGGATAACATTGTGGTATCCCGGCCTGACACAATATCCCAAGTTTCAGCTTTCTGCATCCATAAATAGGGGTGGGGATATCGATAGATATTTTTCTTCTGCTCGTATCCGTATGTAGCATTCCTCGCTTCCTCGCATCGTAGCCGTCGTCGTCACAACAAAAGGACAAAGTTCGTGTTTTGTGTAACATTACAGAATATTTTTTGTTGTTGTTGTTGTTGTTATTGTTATTGTGTGCTATTTCCTTCTTTTTATGCTAGGCGAATTTCGCTCTCAGCATCAACCGCACTCTTGTAAACAGGATTTTACTATGTGAGAACAAGAAGTGAATAATGTATTACGATGTTGATGCTTGGGTGGGAGTTGGTTGGTGGGCGCGAGAGCAGGTTTTAATATGAAAAACCCATCTGAGATGGGCTGGGGATACAAAATAACAACAAAAACAATGAAGCAACTCAACAATAATGACAACAGCCCCGCAGGATCATCGGGTTTTCGTATGCTCAACTTAAGGTTAATTTGTTTATACGTATACATTCATTGAGCTTTCTTTTTCAACGTAGGCTTGTGCCGGTGGAATAATATAAAAATAATTTAAATGTATTTCATTGCAATGAAAACGTCTAAAATATATCAAAAAAATCTCGACTAAATGGCTCGGCTCGCGAATGAATAAACACAAATCTTTTTAGCCCTTAAGTAACTTGTGACATAACCTTGATGCTTTAACTCTGTTCACATTATGCTAAGACAAAACAACCATATGTTTTAATTAATTAAAATGAACTCTTCATTCAATCATTCACGAACCAAAGGCTTTTGCTATAAATTTGATTGTCTGAATTGTCTTTGGATGAGCTGGTCCTGAGTTGCGACAGTTAAAGATAGGCTGGCATGAGCTGCATTAACTTGACACCACTACAAAGATTTAGTGTAGTGTAGTGTAGATGTAGTGTTAAGAAGTCATTTTTGGGTAAAGTATGCTGTATGCTGTTATAGATACCTTCGAGTTTGTTGATAAGTAAGAGGAACTAGAACTCCTCCTTTCACCTTTCACGGTACTTCTCACCGACCATATTTTTCAAAAAAAAAAAAAACTGGAATGAATATTTCCGTTATGTGAATTTTTGGCGAATAATTTGAAAAGCTGTATTCTTACAGTCAAAACCCTCCCGCCCCAGATTTTCATTTTTCAAAACTTGATGGTCTGAAAAATGCAAAAGCATGGCAATCCTCAAAGACCATTTGGCAGCATCTTCAATGGACTAAAAGACCTTTCTAATGAAGGAACAACAAAATCGACTTGCTTTCAAATGCATTTGTGCTACTACACAAACAACATTCATTACATGCCTCGTGTTAAAAGCAAAATATTCAGATTACCTTGAACTAGTTGGGAATATTCTGCAATCAAAAAAGTTAGACAACTTTTTTCACAAAATCATTAATATCACTGAAAGCTAAATGGGACCCAAAATGGAACCTTGAGAAAACTCCAGAATTAATAATCACTGGATCAGAGATACTATGAACAGTAATAACTTTATCATTTCTATTTCTGAAATAGTTACTAAGAAGTCAAATAGCTGAAGATGAGAAATTGAATACGTTTTTAAGCTTATTTTTGTAAAATAGAGTGATATAGCTATCAAATGCTTTGGAAAAATCTAAGACCACCATTTTACCAAACTTATCAGTGTCTAGAGCTTCGCGAAATTTAAAGGTTACTTTTAGTTTTAAAACTGCTGATTGATAACTACGTTTACTTCGAAAACCCGATTGCCACTGGGAGAGCTTGTTTTGTAAACTAAAATAACATAAAATTTGATCATTTAAAATATTTTCGATTAGTTGAATTTTGGAACAGATTGCTCTTATTTTCTTGTTCAGATTTCTCGATTGTAGCGCTTTAACGTAGATTCCCAGATGAAAACCTACCAGCATATTTTCTATTTCTCTTGCATTCAGAGAATATACTGACAAAAGATATCTGGCCAACGCTTGACATTAAGCGCTCTAAGGTTCAGTTTTTTCAGTGCGCGATTAAAGTTAAACCCGAGTTAACTCATCAAATTTGCCAAGTTAACTCAGGATTATCTAAACAGATGCTTTTGATGTTTTATCCACGGAGATTGTTTAGTCGTTCTGCAAACATTGACTCCGATGCAGGTGTCATCACCGGCCACTGTTTAATTGGTATACAAATCACAAGACTTGGCGTCTACTCAAACGATTTCTGCAAAAGCTGTATGGAAGAAGACGAAGAGGAAACGATTCCTCACCTACTGTGTACATGTCCTGCTGCCTATCTCAAAAAAACGTAGAATGCACTCAGGAAAACACTAGAATTATCCCCTACAAGAAGCAGAAGTGTTTTTTTCCATGTCACTTCATATTGCCCTAGCGTTACTTGGTACTACCATTTCGATTGAAAGGACCTTTAGTAACTTAAAAAAAAAGTAAAAACTTGGCTTTGTTCAACCATGATCGAAAAAATAATCTGATTGATTTAATAGCCGTTTTTTTAGTATCAGAGATGATACATACAGATCATCAAAATACATGCATTACAACAACAAAACGAGATATTGCTCTGTGCTTTCTATCAGGATCACGTTTCATGAACCAAAAATTCAGTTTTCACTCTTGCGGGTAGATGGCTTCTCACGGTAAAGTAGTGTGAATTTAAGTGTTAAGAAAAAAGACAAAGAATAAATGAAAAAAATAATAAAAGAAGTATTGGAAAGATTTGCTGAAGATCAGGGATCGTACTTCAATCGATGTAGATTTACTTCGGTTTTGTAGATTTACTTCGCTTTTTCAAAATCTAGTTCTATTTTTTTTTTTCAATTGAAAAAATCCACAATCAATATATGAAAAGGCATCACTTAATTCATAGTTTTGGTAAGAGACAGCACTATTATTTCTAATAATCTCAAAATGTCAAAATCAAGATTCACACTTAATTTAATATAGTAAATATTTAAACCCAAAATAAATTCAAAAAGGTGATTGAACTTCAATTTTAAAACTGGTCGAGGAATTACCTTTTTCAAAAGAGCTTTGATATCTTAAATGATAAATGGAGGTGATTTCAGATTCACGATACAAGTGAAAAAGATCAAAGTGATTTGCCTAAGTTTTGGTATTCTATAGTGGAAACTACAAATAATATGAAAGAACTTGTGTTCAAAAATTTGTCAGATTTATGTTGAGCAGCGCCGCAGCTGAGTGGAAGTTTTCGGAAATAAATTTATTAAAAAACAAGTTTACAAATCGTTTGAGTAAAAACTGTGTTTTTTTTTTAAATTTTGGTTTTACTTCGCTTTTTTTTCCACATTTGCTTCGAAATTTTGAATCCGGAGTCTGAACCCTGCTGAAGATCCATGCTGTTTGGTGTTAATTTAGATGGACGTCTTAATATAAAAGCAAATTCATTAATGAAACTTTTAAACTTAAAAATTACATTTCAACTAAACTGAAGCCCTAGATTTAAACTATCAAATTAGGTACGTTTGTATACAAAGTAAAAAGTATTACCTATTTTAAAAAATCTAAGAGCCGTTTGCTGATATGAAACTTAAGTATTTATGTTCAACTTAGACGTTTATAATCTACTTTTTCCCAAGCGTAAACTATCACATAAAGGACTTACTTTGAACTTAAATATTTAAGTTTTATTTCAGAAAATGAGCCTAAGTCACATACGGAACTTCCTCAACTTATTTATTTATTTTTATTAATTTGTTCATTCTGAACATTGTTTTTTTTTAAGTTTTATAATAACAACAAATTGTATATGAAAAAAAGTCACCTAAATTGTTTCTTGAATAAGTTTGCCCCCTCTATTAACAATCCTACGTTCGCCCTTGCCTATAAAGCAAGCAAAAAATTGGCCCACACCGCTGGCTGTGGATTAACTGGTTTCACCAAGTTTTAAGGAAATACAATTTAGTCCAGAAGTCAATATACAATCACTGTATAAAATTTCAAAGGTAAAGGAGAAAGAAGTAGAAAATTCAAAGGCCTAGTTATTTAGTGTGAGATTAAAGTTCAAACCGAGTTAATTCAAATTCAAATTCTTTTGCTGTTTTATCCTCCATTGTAAAGGGTTTTCCAATAAGAGGTGTTATTTTGATATTCAAAGAAAATGGCATTTTTTGAGATAAATGATCGGATGTTTATTTCATTATGAAGAAGAAGGTATGCCGTTAATAATAGAACACAACATCAGCCAAATGGCCGCCACGACCACGCTTACAGGACCATATCTTTTTCATGAAATTTTCCATAACCAAATCGCAAAGTGGCTGCCCTATGTCCTCGATAGCCTCACGAATTCCATCTTTGAGGTCTTGAATCGACGCTGGGCTGTTGGCGTAGACCTAATCTTTCACGTGGCCCCAAAGGAAGAAGTCGCACGGTGTTAAATCACAAGATCTCGGTGGCCAATTGTGATCACCTCTTCGAGAGATAACACGGTGCGGAAACTTTTCCCGTAAAAGATCGATGGTTTCATTGCTTTTGTGGCACGTAGCGCCGTGTTGTTGAAAGTAAACGTTGTCCAGATCAATACCATCCAATTCCGGCCATAAAAAATCATTAATCATCTCTCGATAGCGCAATCCATTGACCGTAACTGTTGCTCCAGCCTCATTTTCGAAAAAGTAAGGTCGAATGACCCCGCCGGACCATAAACCGCACCAAACAGTCACGCGTTGAGGATGGAGAGGCTTTTCAACAATAACTCTTGGGTTTTCCGAGCCCCAGATGCGACAGTTTTGCTTGTTGACGTAGCCTCCGAGGTGGAAATGGGCCTCATCAGTCAAGATGATTTTTCGATGAAATTTCGGATCATTTTCATGCATTTCAAGGACCCAATCAGCAAAGACACGACGTTGTTGATGATCAGCCGGCTTGAGTTCTTGTGTTAACTGAACTTTATAAGCCTTAAGACCCAAGTCTTTATGCAAAATACGGTGTAATGACGTTTGTTGAATGCCTAATTCCAAAGAACGACGAGGAATGGACAAACCTGGGTTTTCTTCAACACTTTGGGCTACAACAGCAATATTCTCAGTTGTTCTTGAGCGACGTGCACGGGTTTTATTCTTCACATCACTAACTTGTCCCAACAGCTCGAATTTGTCCACCAATTTCTGTATTGCGGTCCGACAAGGTGCTTCACGACGACCCAAAAATGTTTTAGTTTTACGAACCGTCTCTGCCAAATTTTCACCATTTTTATAGTGAATTTTAATAATTTCAATGCGTTGTTGAAGCGTGTATCGTTCCATTTTTATTAATGGCGTAGTTTCTACTTGTCAAATGTTAAAAAATGACAGCTTCGAAAGTGACAGCTACCGAAATAGCGGGTTATTCAAAATAACACCTCTTATTGGAAAACCCTAGTTGTAGGTTTTTCCGCGTAGATCCTTACCTATCTGCTTCTTGTATTAACCGTAGATAAATTCATTTGCAGAGTTAACTTAGGTACTCTAGTTTAACTCACTGAACCACCGAAAAACTAAGCCGAAGTATCTAAAGTCATATTCCAGTAAATAATGTCCATTGACCATTGCGCACGTTTATAATTTTTTTTTACTAACGATTAAATACAGAGGTTCTATTTTTTAGCGATATTGAGGGAATGTTGGGAGTTTAACTTCTATTTCACCCTTTCATCTTAATATTCAGAACAGCCAAGCCCGTGTGCGTGGGTATTTCCTTTTAAATTCTTCAATATTTTCCTAATTATCGCATGGAGTGTCAAGTGCTAGCTGAATATAAGGAAGAAATAAACTAACGTCTTACATCTTCAGTGCTAAGCCACATTACTCGTAGAACTTCAAAGACTCTGAAAACCGTCCAAATTATGGAATGTTCAAAAACCTTTATTTATAATTATTCATAATTTTCAAATAACAAAGAAAATAATATGACATTCGATGACACCTTCTTGAATAAAACAAAACTTTCAAAGTAAAATCACAAGAATAAGTCAAAATTGGCTTTTTTGTCAAAACTATAGCGTCTCTTATATGTGTTAGACGAAAGTGAAAAGGGTTTAGATGAAAAATAAATATAAGATAAACAATCGCAACAAAACTGTCACTACTTTTTTTTTTTTTTTTTGATAAAATTTTGAGAAAAGTGTTAAAACAAAGAACAAAAAATTCTGCCCTACTTACTATAAACCATCCCTTTTGTTTATCTAACAACAACAGGAAGACCATAAGACCAACCCGACCATATACGAGTATACGTGTATTTTGTGTTTGATATGAAGTTGACCCATTTTACACGCAAGACTAGGGCTCAGTTGCCGTTAACAAAACGTCCATTTAGGAATCTCTTCAAAAAACGACAGCACAGAGCACAGCACACAGAAGCCTTTTTGGAGTGTATGCTTACAAAATATAGGTGACAAGTTATATAAATAAAACCCAATTGGGGTCAGGCAGGCTGGTGTCTTTTGGAGGAGATCGGAATACATGTCAGGGATATGGTGTCACAGTGACAAAGTGTTGAGAGGCTTTTGTGTCCAGTTCTGTGATAGCATAGGCAAGTCTTTGTAAGTAATGCAAGAGCTAATATTTATGCACAAGAGTTTCACATGATGATGATGATGATGATGATGGGGGCAGGACAGGGCAAGGTAAGGCAAGGCAAGGCAAGGCTGTTGCTGTAATATTATGTGACTGATGAGCTTTGTTTAAAAATCGTCGATCCAAATTGGTTGAGTATATTGACAGAAATTGCAGTTTAAGGATATAGCAATTGGAAAACAGCTCTCTGCCTCTGCTTGTGAGTTCAAAGGGTTTTTGTTCAAAATGACTAATAGAAAAATCCGTTGTTGAAGTGGTGTAGGTATTGTAATCATTTTGACTTGACCATTATAGGACAGGTGTTATTGTCGTGTAAAAATGCATGTATATTCAACATTTTAATCAAAACTCATACAACTATGCAGAGATCTCCAAGTAAAATGCACTGGATTATAGTTTTGTAAAGCGCAATTTTGTGTGTTGACGCACCCATTCATCCAGAAATGGGCCTCGTCCCTGAAGAAGACCGTAAATGGGCAAAGCGCGCGGAACGTTGCCCGAAAAGAACACCCATTTTGATAAAACAATTTTATCATTTGCACGTGTTATTGAATGCTATATCCGTCCATGGTGATTTGGCAAAACAGGCAGAATAAATGACAACCAATTTGACAGATGCAGCTACAACAATGGCCGCTATCAACCGTTAAAGTTCGGAAGTCTCTATTGGAAGACCCTTTACATAAATATGTCAATATTTAAAGCTTGTTTAATAATTCCCATTACAACTTAGCAGAAGAACAGATTGTCTGGATATTGAGTTGATGAAATAGCCTTTTGCATGTTAAAACCATACCTATGTGTATAGTATACAACACAAATAAAGGAATATTATCTTCTTGAAGGCATTTCCTTTCCCAAAACTACTTTGAAAAAAAAGGTCGGCAATAGTCTCCTTATGCCTTGCTTTATTATTTCCTTCGCCTTTTTTGCCATATTCCCCGGTGTAATTTTCTCAAGGAAAAAAAAAAAACAGAAAACGTATAATAAAACTTTATCACGTCATTGGCGCCCCCCAAAATCATTTTCCAACATCTCCTCTCGCAAAAACAATATTTCTCAGGAATTAACTTTTGGTAAAAAAAAGTAATTTGCGTAATAGAAAAACAGCAATAGAATAAAAAGAAAAACACTTGTGTTTTATGTTTGTTTTTTTTTTTTCCAGAGAAATATTGGGTCTTTTTTTTCTATTTTCTTCGGGCAGTTTTTCGTTTTAATATTTTAAGTCTTCGAGATTTGCTTAGGCCATTAATTCTATCATCAAGTAAAAAAAGTGATTGGAATGTTTTTTCCGCCAATTCGAGTGTTTCACAATAAAAATCAATAAAAACAAAAAACAAAAAAAAAAAACTATACAAATCGGGAAAAAAACGTTAGACTTACAATGTTGCAAGTTTCAATTTATCTATTTCTCTCATCCTAAATTGATATCCTTTTGTGAAATTGCCCAAAGATATAAAAGCAATCAAGCTTTTCTCAAGCATATCGTTCGCACTTTAACAAACATAAACAATTTTATTCCTCTATCCCTTTTATCTAACCACAGCATTGCCAACCAGGGTTGTTATAAGATTTTCTTTCTTTCGCTTAGTTTAAAAATGTTTTTTTTAAATATTCTACTAACACTTGTTATTTTTTTGTAAGCTCTTGATGGGTGTGCAGCTGCAGCTTAAGAATATGAGGTTTGTCAGGAAGGAGTTAATTTCGCAACAATTTAATACAAAATATGGCGCACGACTGGGTTGCAAGTATTTTCTCTTATGTTCGATCACGCGGTTGTTTTAAAGCTCAAGTATGAGTATAAAGCTTTTCATCTGATTTTAAATGAAATAAACCAGAAATGTAAGCCTATATTTAATGGAAGTGACTCTAGACATGCCAATTATAACAGTTTTGGTTTATAAAAGTACTGTTTATGCGGCCCCGCAGGGCCAGGGCCCTCCGACTCTTAATGGCGAAAAATTGTTATAACTGCTATAAAATGGCAGGTCTCTAGTCTCGTCCATATTTAATACCATAAACCCCACATATGTCAGTACATTAAAGTGCACAATACAATACCATATCGCATAATTTAGGCCCAGGTTTACAGTCAGATAAAGTGGCACTTAACTGTCCAACCTGGCACTTAATTCTGCTATGTTGGTAACTTATAGGTGCCACTTATTCAAGCTATGAAAATGAGTCTAAAGTCGAAATATGGAAAATTAAAGTCCCACTTACTCCGATAATTGTGCACTGTGAAACATGACCCTTAATTTAAATTGGTTTAGCCATTAATGGGAAAATCGAAAAAGAAAAATATGATCCATGGGAGATACTTTTTACAACAATTTATGGTAAATTAAGTGTAAGTACTCTATATACATGCCAATTTATAATAGTTTTCTCTATAAAAATGGACAAGACTATATAAATTCCTTTTTATAACAGTTATAAGCAGTACGATTTACTTCTATTTTTAATCGCAAAAAAACTGTTATAACTATTATAAATTGGCATAGTTCTCTAGTCTCGTTTAAAATTAATTGGTACATTAAGACTTTCAAACAATTATACCTCAAAATATACCTTTCTTATAACAACTCTGTTGCAACTGATGAAAAAGAAAATAAACAGCTCCAACAAAAAGAATGAAAAGAAGAATTTCAAAAAGCGAGGGTGAGTCTTATAAAAGTTTAGGAGTAGACAAAAAAAATGTATCACAAAAAGACTGCAGGCAGTTTGAAATGCTGAGTCTTCAGAGCAGAGTGTGTGAGAGACTAACACGTATAGAGACAACATTTATTACATCCCTAAGGGAAATCTGTGCACTTTTATAATAGACCAGCAACAATATACAACTTAATAAATAGAAAAGATAAATACAAAATAAAAAAAAAACAAACATACACTCACTTACTCTATCATCGTCGTCGTTGTCATCATAAAGATATTTCAATAAAATCAAAAGAAGTATCAAATAAAACATCACTGTTCCACAAAAACACACATAATTAACCGCACTTTCCTTAATTTCTATAATATTTGGATTGCAGACATATTTGGATATTTTAATGAAATTTAAGATTATCTATCATCGTAGCAGTCTTAGGGTTTGTTTCACAATTTCTGATTAAAGTTCTACAACCCAAAAATGTTAAAAAAAAACAAAAAAAAATTGAATTTTGATTTTTTCATAAATTTAATTCGTATATTCAATAAAGAATTAATAGACGTTGTGAATACTTAAAGCTAATTTATAACTTAATTTTTAAAATTGTGAAAAAATAAGTTTTCAATTTTTTGTTTTTTACTATTTTTGAGTTTGAAAGTAATTTTTTCGAAAACTATTAATAAAAATAAGTTGATTTAAAAATAATATAATTCTGGCTTTCAAAAAAGGTTAAAAAATTTTTAATACGCGTTGCCATTTTTTTAAATAATTTGTTTATTTTTGCAAATACCATTTTCGCGCTCGATTTCAATTTAGCTGCCATACAATGAAATAAAGAACTCTCCATAAGCTTTCATATGACAATATAGTTTCATCACTGTTGAGCAATATTGAAAAAGAACCTAAAATGCTCATGGTCCTTTGCTTCATCTGCCCATTAAAATACTTAGAACTTCGATTATATAAGTTAGCCCTCTTAGGCCTTAGGGTATTATGAAATTGAAGTGAGGTTTGTAATTGACTAACAAGATTCTTAGAAAGTAGATATCGTCATATTGTCAGTCTATTTATACCTCGGACTACATTCTAAACCAAGGGGCGGATTAGTTGCACCAAATTTGGTAAAGAGCATTTATAAATTTGTATCTACAATTGAATTTAAATAAGATGTCTTACTTCTTTTAGAACGTAAGGGATGGTCAGTTTGTTCTTTGAAAATTATTTCTACTTCACACCCCAAATTGACCTTTCTTTGGGAAAATTTTTTGTCCACTACACTTTACGCAAATTTCAATACCATATTCTAAACTTTTGTATTGTTTTCGACAGCACTGGTGGAACAATGGAGTGCAGCGGAATTTAATATATGAAGATAGAATATTAGGCACTAAGAGAATTATTATACTTTCGTATTTTGGTCCGTTGACTTAATATTTACATATTTTAGCAAAAACTTAAATATTTGATAAACTATTTGAGCTACGAAATCGAGGTATTCAAGAGTATTAAAAAAGTTACAAATTTTGGTGCCCATTATGCTTTTAAAATATTATTTTTTTTCCGCTAACCTCAAACTCATTTTAGCGGAAACTTCAATTACTAAGATATACATACTACGCGAGCTACAAATTCAGATATCAATATTTTATGATTCCACCAAAACGCTCCCCCTCAAAAAAAGGGTAAAAAAAACTACGTGTAATGAGTTAAACAAAATTGCATGTGTTGACAAAATGTATCAAAAACCAACTGAATATTCGGAACCATGCAGTTGCCTTGTGTCTTGTCAAATACCATGACAATTCACAATTTTTGCTTTGGATTCGCTAACTTAGAAATACAGTACAACACGGATATAAGAAAACCCTGAAAATCCAACAAATTTACCAATAATATCCGAGTTGTTTTTATATACGTACAAATAAAGTCGAAAGAGTATTCAGAGGTGCTTTAATAATGCTAATGGCCGATTTTATAAAGCCTTTTTAACTGTTTAACAGGCTTTTAAATCTTTAAAATGACGTTTCTTCCATACAAAATACGTCATTTAAGAATTTGAAAGCCTGTTAAACATTTGTGAAACCGAACATAAGTCTTTTAGTTAGTTAAAATCTTCATATTCATACATAAATATTACTCAGTATTTCTATAGACTTATCAAGTAAATTCGTTTCCTCAATGAATCAATTCGTTAACTTTTTGAATGAATAAACTCGTTGACTAAACTAATAAATAATTATAAGTCAACAAATACGTTTAATATAAAACAAGTACGTTTTATAATTAGGCAATGGGTTAAAGGTTTACTTATGAAATAATTTCATTGACTTAACAAATATTCGTGATTAAATTAACCAGTTTTATTTTCGTATCATTGACTCTATTTTGTTGGCCTGTTTAGTTTTCTTTTACTTGCTTTATAGGCCAAGTATGGGTTTTGTGTAAAAAAAAATCCATGCGTCCACGTTCGTGCATCCACTGTAAGCTAGAGCCTAAGCGATTGAGCCGATTTACTTCAAATTCAGTACAGAGCACTTCTATTTTTGAAAATACGAGTTTTTGCTTGAGCTCACATAGAAAAAGCAGCTGCCGGTACAACAATTTCAGCTGTTTTCCAATTTCCTCAAAAACTACTCTAACAATTTTGATTAAACTTCGTTATTGTCGTCAAAGTAGGCTTTTGGCTTTAAAATTATAGAACGGAAATAGACATTTAACGTTTTTTTTTGAGAAAATTGTGTCTTTTTTGGGTTATTTAAATTTATATTTTTGATCGTTACATCAATTTTGTTATAATTTTTTTGCTGAATTTTGAAAAACATCCAATTTTGTAGTGCTTTTTACGTTTTTTTTTTTTTGCTAAAGATATCATAACATCCTGCATCTTCAACGTATGGCTAACATTACAAATGTTGATCCAGTCGTGAATATTTTTTTAAAACAAAAACTTGCTCTTAACGTCTAATGAAATCTTTAAGGCGTGCAATCACCTTGGTTCTTAAATCTTTTTGGAAAAATTCGATGGATCACAAATACCAGGTTTTAGTTAAATTTCATGAATATAATTTGGCCAATCTTTGTCCATTCTACTTATTAGTAAAAGTAGCTTTTATAAGATAAAATTCAACTATCATATCAGTCAAACTGGGCTTTGATTCAATGACCTTCAAACCGATATCAGCATCAATATGGCTTTACTAAGCCATATAACAAGATTCCAAAGAGGAAGCTTCAAATTAAAAAAAAAGGTATTAAAAACAGGCCAACAAAAATACAGACACAAATCTGACTTGATATCTTATTGGAAAAAGCAAAAGGTTATCAAACTTTTAAATTAATTTTTATTTAATTTTTTTTTAGAAAGTTCTATATTTTGCAAACAATTTCAATGCAATACAAAAAGAACATAAAATATTTTTCAAGACATTTCACTTCTTCAGACTTGAGGCTGAGGAAGGTGTCATCCCTCCATCAATTTATATATCTGGGAAGTATGAAGAAGACACATTTTCATTTCAATTCCACAACAAGAAAGTTCTTTTGTTCTTTCGGGTTTCTCTTCTTTTCTCAGTTAAATGATGATGATAATCTCTTTTGAACTTTCTGGTGACACTATAGAATAGAAACACACTATGTATGTACAAATACATGTTGGTAGGTGTAGGTATGTATTTATGTACTTAATCCGCCCATCCTGAAGTTTAGGTATGTTTGATCCTTTTTTCCTCTGTGTGTATAGTGTAGTGTACCCAGAATGCTATACTTATACAGCTATCGATATTTAAAGTATCTTTCTCGAGTCCTTATCGTGATCTCTCGTTCAGTTGCGTCGCTGCAAAGACAAGTGGTTCAATTAAACCGAGGAAAGGCAAAGTGAATGATGCTGTCTGAAACTTTGGAAAGATCTCAACAAGGATAAGCCAGGACAAGAACGAATTCCAAGAAACTACCATCAACGCCAACGCCAACAATGCCGCTGTTGCCCTCATCACCGCCACCGTCAACATCACCGACACAAGAGTGTGCACTATAAGGACATCGAAATATTAAAAGACAATGGAGAGTGAAGAAATCTTCTCTGTAAGACCAAATCCTGCAAGGATATTTATAAACTTATCACTGTGAGATGAATTGCAATCTTTAAGTGACATCAAGTGAAGTTGAAATTTTCTTTGTGTCTTGAAAAACGATTTATGAAAAAAGGCCCGCATTATAAAGATATATTAAAACCTACGTGCATAGTAGTAGGTATACAAAAATAAAGCCCAATGCACTTGGAGTATAATAATAATTAAAGCTTCGTCATCATGCGAATGCTTACAGAGACATTGTGGCGTGTGATGAGAAATTGATTTTTAATTTTATTGGCTTCCATCCAGTTTCACTAAAAAGGACTCATCCCATAGACAACCCAGCAGCAAAGGACTCTGCACTTGTAAATTATTATGCTAAAGGAAGTGAACAAAAAATAAGTATCCATTAGCAAACATACTTCTGCGCTCTCACCGTAATAAAGAATATGTTTTTTTACTTGCTTTTGGAAGGATTCATTGCGATGGAGATGGATCCATGCCAAGAACTTGGTTCTGTTATGTCAATGAACCACATACATACCATCACACCAAAATGTTGATGACACAGTTTCAGAGATGGGAAGGTTTATTTTTTATTTTATTTTTAAAAATATCCTGCTGGTAATTAACATGATAAAAGATTCATAAACATATCCATAACTACATAGATATATTTTTAGTTTTTCAGAATGTGGGATAGACCATGTATATTTCATGGATGATAAAGATGATGTCCTGAATGTTATAGTTGAAATTTAATTGAAATGTTTTATAGTTTTGATTGGCTATGGTGTTTTATTTTTATCTGGAATTCGGTAGTTCATAGAAAGTTATGTGTATCGAAAAAGTCAACACAACCAACCAAGTTAAAAGTTTTTTAGTGTAATATAGAAATTTCGTGAAAATATGGATAGCAGAAGATTTAATTTAAAAATAACAAAATACTATAAATTATGATATAGTTCGAAAAGTTGTCGACCGGAAGCAAATTTATATAGATATCGCTGGTATAAGACTATAAAATGTTTAAATACAATTCAAGGAAAAACACCTAAAAGGAACTCTGAAAATTTTCAGACTAAGTTTTTGTAGCATCAGTGAGGTTAAGCACAATTTGGTCATATCTGTGAAATCGTTAGAATTAAAACTCGATTTAAGCGTAGTTTTTTTTTTTATGTTTTGAAAGGGTTTACCTCAGCAGAGATACAAAAATGAGGCAAAAACTTTAAGCAGGTAAAAATTGTAGGAAATGTTATATTTTTGGGATGATTTTAAGTTGTGTCCATCATAGTCTGGGCTGTAAGGTTTTGTTTTTGGAATATTTTATAAGAAGTTTTTCCTTGTTGTGTTTGCTAGCTTACTATGTACGAAGTCTAAATCTAAATTAACTATAAATCCTTTAAATTTCAGACGCTTGTTAATAGTTTATAATATTGTAAAATCTTTAACAAGAGCTGATAAAAAGTTAAAAGTAATTCAAAATTTTATTTTTTTTTTTGTTAGAAATAAGTGTATTTCACAATTATATGTTTTTCTCAAAAAAAAGTGGAACGACTATCTCTGTTATGTAATTTGTTTGCTACAGATCTAAAATGCAATTTTCTTACAAATACTTTGGTCATTGCAGTTACGAAGTTTAATCAAAATCAATGTTATTATTTGTTGTACTATTCATACTAGAATGTCAATTTATTAGACTTGACCATTCTTTAGTCCGTCAATTTCATTGAATTTTTGAACAACAACTTGAAGGTGCTAGTGGGTTCGAATTCTATGGTATGTGCATGTAGAATAAAAATAGCTATATCTCCAGAAGAACAAAAATAAAACGAATTATGAATTAATTCGTAAACAATTTGTGGTAGCACGTTTAAGTTGTTGTTGTTGTTGTTCGAAAATTCAATCTAATCAAAATCGATATAGCCTTTTTCCATACAATTTTAAAAAGAAACAAAACTGTTGTATAGGAGCTACTCGTTCTAGATGAGCTAAGACAAAAATTCGAATTTCATCTCTAGGGAATCAGACAAAAATGCACTGTACCAAATTCGAAGAAAATTGGCCTATCCACTTATGTAGGCTCTAGCTCAAATTATATTGGAGGAACGGACACTCAGACCGATGGACGGTATGACGAAACCCATTTTTTCGAACTTCTAGATTATCGTAATCTTAGTTTTGATTACAACCTCAACATATTTTTTTTTTATACAAAACCAATACTTGCCCCATAGATACGCTGACCATTTTTTCAGAGGCAAAAGAAAGGAAAATCTTTCATTAACGTACAAAAATTTGAGAACGAATTATATTTATTAAAAAGTTTTTCATTGCACATTTTAAAGTCAGATTATTTATCAGTTTTTAAAAAAATACATAAGAAATATTTAGTACTAGCTGGCCCGCCCGGCTTCGCATGGGTAGACAAACGTATGCTTCGCATAAAAATAAGGAAAGAAAAAATAAGTAAATAAAAATAAATGTTTAAACTACTTTTTGTAATGGAATACTATACTTTCTGGGTTGTAACCCACTTCACGTTATGAATGGCTAAATTTTTAGAAATATGATCCTCTAAGTACGACAGAGAAAGAGTTTTTGTATTCGAAAACTACTGATATATTTTTTATCCTATTTCACTCTATAAAAAATTTTTTTTTAAAATTACCTTTCTAACACAAACAGAATTTTTTAAATAGGATATCTCTTACATAATAAATAATAATTTTCGGAGTACCCACGTAGTTTATAATAATTTACGCGGGTAATCCGAAAATTATTATTAATTATGTATATGAACAACAGTGAAAGCCTTAAAAGTTATAAAATATCTCTTATTTGTGTTTTCCCCACTTCAACATATAATTATCAATTTTTTGAGAAAAAAAAGTCTTTAAAGCCAGCCACTAAAAATGACCTTTTACAGACGAAAATAATTTTTAAAATCGAATACCAATTTTTCTTTTTACCCCATTTCACCCTATAAATATAAAATTATTGAAAATAAATATCCCTAGAGCCACTTCCTAAGAAAAACCTTTCAAACAAAAAAGAATTTCTTAAATCGGACTTTTTTTTATTTTTACCCCATTTCACACTACGAATTGCTAAATTTTAATAGTTTTTCTACTATTCGGGAAGGAGACAAATCTAACAAATTGAATATCGTTAAAATCGGTTCAGACGTTCTTGAGTTTTTAATGGTGTAACTAAAGCGACTTTTTTTATATATTCGGATTTTCTAAAAAAAAATGTTTGTCTTTGTAAAATTTCTTTAAAATATAAAACAAAAAAACTGGTAAGTCTCTTTTAAGTATTCAATAATTTACGACTAAAAACGTAATTTCAAAAAACAATTTTGAAAAATGTTTGTACGCAATATTATTGAGATTTAAGTGGACCTTCTATATAAAAAATTTTGTCGACATCGGTTCAGTCGAGAACATTCAAAATAAAAATCGGTTAAGTGGCAGATACCGTTAATAACAGTTATTGGTTTTTTTTTAGTTTTACTGAAATAAGTACAGTCGTTTGTATCGAAATCTTTACAGTCGTTTCTGACATAAATAACTGCTTTCATAACGTTAGTGTGGCATCTGCCACTATTTTTGTTGAATACAAAAAATTTCCTCAGCGGAATCACTAAGAAACCTCAAGTTACAGGAAATGGCTTCAGTGGTTTAGATTGTAGGTCAGGGTACACACAAATATACAGACAAACAGACAGAATTTTGGGACCTACTTTGTTTGTGTTCTCTATCAGCGTAATGTCAGGTTTGATCAAAACCCCAAGAAAAAAAAAAATACAACCCAAGAAAAAAATACACATACGCCCGAGTGTACGCTGAAATGTAAATATAAAACAAATATCCGTGGGCGTCGTCGTAAGGAATCAGGTAAGCCGATATATACATATATACTTCGATGTAATTACATTTATCTATAGAATATTATTAATAAAAAAGTTATTTATATTTAACGGGAATTACCCTTGTGTTATATTTTTTAAATAACTCAGAAAATATTTAAATTGACATAAATAAGATTTTGTGAATGATTTTAAACAAAAAAACTGATGAACTTTTCAAATATTCGAATTACCTGGTCACAACCGCCACTGATTTTCAGATTTCCCAAAAAAACACTTCAACCCTCAGTTTATTTGATTTTCCCTTTCAAAAGATCCCACGTTAAATTTATTACTAAAAGAATTGACTACAATCCTAAGCATCAGACATCAGTAAATATGTATGTATGTGGTTAAAATATATTTTTGTAGATACATATACTTCTCACTAATAACCTTTGCGGTGCAATTACAAATAAACCCGTAGAAGGAAGTACCCAATTTGGTGCAGTCGTTCTCAAGTTTTAAGCATCCGAACCCACCACGATTCGTTTTTATATAAGATATATACATATTTCTTTGTTAAAAAAAAAATGAAATTCCATTCTGTATTCTACACAAAATTCGAATTCACAACAATTTCCTGCAGGAAATATTCAATTTAGTTCCAAGTGCACTCGACATTATTTTATATTTGAAGCAAGAAACTTGACGGTCAATACTGTGAAATTACACGTTTATAAAAAATTCCAGCAAAGCTGATGGCTTCTAGTTACTTCAAGTGAGAAGAGATGGTCCTTCATGGGGCAAAAAGGGACACCATGATGACGCCCTTCTTCACTCTTCTGCCAAACAATTGAACTCCAATTGGAATGACTACAAAAAATGTACATAAGTCCTCTTGCCATCAGGCAAAGAAATTGTGTGCCGGCAAAAAGCGCTTCGTTTGAAAATTGCTTCGTATTTTGTCTATTTTGCGGATTGGTGTGTGTCATCCGAAAAAAAAGAAGAGAAGAAAAGTGGAATTGTGTCTATAATGTCAAATGCTTACTCTGGTTTCTAAAACATCAGAAACTAGGACATGGCTGGGCTGGCTATGCTATATATGGTCTCCAACTGTGTGTCTGATGTTTATAACTTAGCCATTAGATTCTTCGGAGCAGCAGATCACATTTACGTTAAGTCCTGGGAAAACAGGAACACAGTAAAAAAAAACACTCTGCCTCAATCAAATACATGAGTGTCTGTTGCGGACAAGGCCACAATACAGACACCACACGAAAGGTGTGGGAAATGAATGTGGCTTAGATGTTCCATAGGATGGTGTAGAATATGCGACAGTTTTAACACATCAGTTTGTTTCGATTTCCTTTGTCTTTTCCACAGACAGCGTACCTTATACCCCCTGTCAGTTGCTTTTTTCGATTAACACCTACATGCCATTCGTGCATTAAAGAAGTTTTCAGTGAAATGAGGTTGGTTGAAAAACTACTACAGGCAGCATCTGACGGTCAGTACTCACCAACATCAACCCACGAAAAGGTTTTGTTATTTATGTCTTGCGTATGAGTTTCGTCATGCTGTCGGTCGGTCTGTGCGTCGCGTCGGTGCGTCTGTGTGTCTGTGCGTCCACTGTAATTTGAGCTAGAGCCTTAACGGGTGTAGCGATTTGCTTCAAATTTTTTACAGAGTATTTCAGAGCATTTTTAAAATGATTAACTAGAGGGGAAATTCGAATTTTTGTTTTAGCTCATCCAGAACGGGCACTAACGATTTTGATTAAATTTAGTACCTGCAATAAGCAATTATAAAAAAAAAACTGTGCTTCAGGTTTTTCTTAAAAAATCCACATAGCGGAATTAGGTATTCCACGCTTTTTTGAGAAAATGGTCTTATTTTTGGGTTATTCGCATATATCCTTGCTAAGGTTAGACCAATTTCGTTATAATTTTGCAATCTGATGCTTCTCAATAGTTTAAACAATAATGCATTTAAAAATTTTGAAAAAAAAAAAAAAAATTAAACAAAAAATCAATTTTTTAGTACTTTTGACTGTTTTAATATTTTCTCGTTAAATATATAAAGGGTGTTTTTTTAGACGTGTGGTTTTCAAGAAAATATAAAACGTATATAACTTAATAATATGTCCAAGAATTTAGCTTTATTATAAAGATAAGAGTTTGCCATTATGTTTTAAAAATGATTTTAAATAAATTCCAGCCGAGAGCCCCAACTTTCGACAGCTCCAATTGTTGCGCACGATGGTTGATGGACTCATTCGGGTCTTCTTCGATACTCTGCTTCACAGCAGCAATAGCGTCTTCGGTGCGCACTGTACGGCATCTCTGAGGATGCGCATTATCCACTAGAGTAAACGTGGTGCGAAACCGATACATGGCTGCTCGAAATTATGCGATTTTCCGATTATGTTGACCGAATATTTGACGCAGCCGGCGATGCGTCACGCGAACCGAACCATTATTTTTGTAATAAATAAGCGCGATTTGCAAACGTTTATCATTAATTATGAAATGGCAAACCAAACAGACCATAAATCAAGTGACAGCTGTCAAAAAAACCAACTCCGAAAAAAGTATTGCCAGATTGAAAACCACACGTCTAAAAAAAACACCCTTTACATCATGCATCTTCAATGTGTGATTGATTACACACAGTATTTAACCACAAGAGCAAGTTCGTTCGATTCAGTCGTGTCATTTTTTATATTTAATTTTCAATTTTAAAAAAATACAACATTGATTATTGCAAAGTACATGGTTTTACTTCGTAGTTATAATAAAAATAAAAAAATTTTTTATTTATAAAATAAAAATATTTTTATCTAAGCAAAAGATTTTTTTAGGAATAAAATCAAACTAAACAAAACAAAACTTAACCCATTTATTTATGATTCACAACTTTTTAAAAACGTAGGTATAGCTTCCTTCGAGAGCACATTAACATCCAAGATACAGATATGTTTACATGTACACGTAGTTTCAATCCAATTTCGCCTACATATTGTTGCTTAAACTTACACTCTTAGTGATAGGGCTTTATCTACCACAAATCTTTTGTAGGCTAACATTATTTTTCACCCTCGTTTATTTCCATCAATTTATCGTGTAGCAAGCGATTTTCAACAAAGATAAAAAGGAAATTATCAAATTGCTGCTGAGGCACCCTCATTATTCGTTACAAGCCAAAGGTTAAAATTAACATATTTCTACAGAATAAAAGCCACACAAATACAAAATATGTTCCTTTCAATTCAATTTCCCTTTTTCTCCTCAAAAAATAAAAATACAAAAAAATAAATAAATAAATCCCTACATCAATTGAAAAGGAAAAGCAACTAAAGCTAAGCATCTAGCTTTGTATTTTTGTTTATTTCGACAACCACACTTTTTCGAAAAAATAAAAAAATAGTGAGGTTTTGCCTAAAATTAAACCCATCAAGCATCACAACCCTTTTTAATATCTACATATGTCTGGGCTAGGCATCCGTATCCGGACACATATGTAAATTCCTATCTGCGTTATATAGGGTCCTGACAAATGGGTTGGTTATAGCCAAGTAGGGTGGTCTTTTCTGCCTTGGCTTGGCATACACGAATAGAATTGGGTAATATGTTGGTAGTGGTGGCGGCGGCAGCGGCAGCGGCGGTGTCCTACTCTTCATGCCATACTGACCGAGGTACACGCACCTACACACCTAAAATCATCATACTCATGAATACTTTAGTTGAAATATTCAACCGACATCTGTCAGATACACTTAAAATTAAAGCAAAAACATTTTATAGCCATAGTAGATGTGCGTACGTATATACGAATTTTCCGCTCCATCTAAGATTTTCAAGTTGACATTTTTATGACAGATTAGGGTCACATGGCAAAATATTCGTCTACGGCCGAAAAGTAGCTCTACTTGTGATGCAAAAAAGGTTCTTTCGGGCCACGCACAAGGGATTAATTATAGTCTGTATGCTCTCTATGGGGTAGGTACACAATATTCAAATAAATAATCATCATTATTTTGTGGTACAACGTTGGAAATTATTATATCAAAAGGACTATATAGAATTTTTGGATCTAGTCCATGCTATGAACCAAATATGCACGTTCTGTACATCGTACCTATGTATTTTTTTTTTTGTATAAAAGAGAGAGAGAGATTTTTGAAAAGCCCAGAATCAAATCCCTATTTATGGCGCCAAGATCATCTTGAGGAAATTATATCTTACCTAGAGAATAATATTTTACCTACAGATAGAGATATAGTTTTTTGTATATGCTTTCAACCCACATCCTGATGGCATGGCCTAGCCTTTACATGTTAGGAATAATAAAATTGTGGTGTCTTTGTCAGAGAGTTTAAAGACTTTGGGGGTAAATTGGATTTATGGTAAAGGGTCAAGAACTGAGATTTATTCTTCGAACTTAAATCAGTTTGTTTATTAAGGGAACCTTTCATATACATAGGTGTATAAGATAATGGATTTCGAAGGTAAAAGTGATGATATTGTTTTAAATTGAATTTTGCCTTATACATCTTATACATCAAAGAGAAAGCCATCAACCAATTTACGTTTATCTAAATGAAAGATTGGACATTTTTAATAAAGTGAACAAGAAGATACCTGGTACACCCAAGAATTAATCTTTGTACATTGCTCTCTATATTGCAGGTCCTTTGTTGAATAATAACATTTTATTTCACATATACACCTACCAGATTACTTAACGTTTATCAAAAATTTAATACATATACAGGGTCTTTCATTGAGCGCTTCCTTTCTTTAAATTTAAATAAAACAATCTTCGAAATTTTTTATTCGTTTGATAGGCCTATTGATGATATTATGTATGAAATATATCATCGTTCAAATGTTCGCAGCGGCTTCTCTGGGTGGCGTGCATCCGAAATGTCCAAATTTCCATGACTCTGACGGATAAATCAGGCTGAATATGACCGATGGCATGGGTTATGTTGGCTTTGAGGGCCGTTATGGTCTCTGGGTTATTTGCATACACCTGCGACTTCAGAAAACCCCACGAGAAAAATTCTAAAGTGGTCAAATCGCACGATCTCGTTGTCCAGTTCACATCGCCTCTACGTGAGATTGCCATGCCCTCGAATCGCTCGTGCAGAATTTCTAATGAGGCGTTAGCTGTGTGGCACTTAGCGCCCTCCTGTTGAAATCACATGTTGTTGGTTTCCGTATCATCCATAATTCAGGCTAAAAAAAGTTAGTAATCATCGACCTATAACTCTCGCCGTTGACGGTGATGGCCTGGCCAACATCGTTCTGAAAGAAATATGGACCGATGCATTGGACAGTCTTGAATGTCATGTGGATTGATATCGTCCCTAATTCCACAATTTGTATGTTGAGGTACCCATCATTCATCCAGAAATGGGCCTCATCGCTGGAGATTACCGTGGTACGTTGCCCGAACAGAACACCCATTTTGATAAAACAACTTTATCATTTGAGCGTGTTGTTGAAATCTATGTATATCCATCCATGGTGATTTGGCAAAAGAGACCGAATAAATGACAGTCAATTTGACAGATGCAGCTTCAACAATATGGCCGCTATCAACTGTCAAAATAAGGCAGTCACTATATTGGAAGACCCTTTAATTAAAAATGCATCATTGAAAAATCAATGCTTCATAATTATTAATCAAATACTAACAAAACTGTAGAACTCAACAATTTAATCTCAATTAAGTATACTACTATAGTAGTAAGTCTAGTGACGATTTAAAGCAGCTCAATTTGTGTCTTATTTTAGAGGTATAAAACTTTGAAATGGAATAAAACAGAGATGATTTTTTTTAAATTGGCATAAAACTTACTTTATTCAAAAGCTAATCTTCTGGAATTATAATTTAAATATGATTTCTGGCATATGACCGCCACGGCTGGCTCGGACGAAGTCTAATCTGGAGGTCCAATTTTCTATGAATTTTTCCAACATTTGTGGCCGTATATCGGCAATAACGAGGCGAATGTTGTCCTCCAAGTGGTCAATCATTTCGAGTTTATCGGCGTAGGCTATCGATTTCACATATCCCCACAGAAAATAGTCAAGCGGCGCTAAATCTAATGATCTTGTAGGCCAATTCACGGGTCCGTAACGTGAAACTGTGCGGTTACCAAGCGTTTCCTTCAATTAATCAACTGTAGCACGATTTGTGTGGCATGTTGCGCCGTCTTGTTGAAACCACACAGCTCCTGCACATCATGGTTGTTCAATTTATGAACGAAAAAGTCAGTAGTCATGGCTCTATATCATTCAACATTGACTGTAACGTTCTGGCCAGCATCGTTTTTAAAGAAGTACAGACCAATTATTCCACCAAACCACAAAGCACACCAAACAGTCACTTTTTGTGGATTTAACGGTGTCTCAACATACACTTGACGATTATCATCACTCCAAATATGGCAGTTTTGTTTATCGACGTACCCATTCAACCACAAGTGAGCTTCATCGATAAACAAAATTCGATTATGAAAATTATGGGATCAACGGTAATCTTGTTTTGGGCCCATTTGGGCACAAAGCGTTGTTGAGGCGTCAGTCTATTCATGTTAAAATGGCAAACCATACTGAAAATAAATCATTTGATAGCTGACAAAATGGCCGCCAGTTAAAATAGTGTTGCCAACTTAAAGTTCCATATCTCTAAAAAAAAACACCCGTTATTAACAGCTCAATCGGAAGAATTAATCATATTATGTGATATAAGAACCACTCACAACCGCAATTTTTCACTCAGATTAAATTAAGTCCTATACTAAGTATGCAGAAAGTGACCCTTTATTTACTAACAATTTGGGTATGGTTCCTGGACGTGTTATTGCATATTTCGCGATGAAAAGTTAGAGCCTTAATACTTTTTTTCTTAATACAAAACGTTTACCACTTGTGTGAAAAATTTTCAATTTAATTAAAATGTTCAAGTCAAAAATACAATTTTTAACTCTATTAAGTATTGGCACTTGAAATATCTGCGCCATCAAAAAAATTCGAAGTCCACAGATTGGAGGGCTATCACGATGCAATTTTTTGGCCAAGAAACAGATTTTCCAATTAATCATTATTTCAAAACAAACAAAAAAGTAGGTCAGTTGTATCAGTTGAACGGCGGCGGCGTCCAACGTCGACTATTCAAAATCACGAATGCACAAAAATGCGCGCTCGTAAAATTTTAATGACTACTAAAATCTTCCACATACGCCATCATAGTAATCCACAGCAGTCATTTGAAAGGAGAATTATAACTATATAACCATAATTCCATAAGCCAAAGCTTCACTCAATCACACAAAAGGGCACATATGACACCAAAATAAATAGGTAGATGATTTAGAATGCAAATGCCCGGCCACCAGGATTTATTGTCCGTGCCCATGTAATTTATTACAATTTATTTATTTCTCTGTTATCTCGGCTTGGCCACAAGGGCATTTTAACCCAGAGACACACTATACTAATAGCACTAACCAAATGCCCCACACTCGAAACAGGCAAAATAAAAAATAAAGGGGGCTTACGTCCACTTGAACATTTTAACATCGTCCATTGGGCACGGATGCACAACATAACTGTAACGCCATCAGGACACACTCTATTTTCTCCAACTGAAATAAATTTTCTTCAGTGGATTTCAGCTTTACAACTGAAGCATGTTCCCTATCAGTCCCCACTGGGTGGATTATGTACGATATTTATATATTTTTTTTTAATGCATAGGTAGAACAAAATATCAACTCTCAGATACACAAATTTTTAATATTTTCCTCAAAACGGATTTTAATTTTTTTTTTTGAAAAGGATTTGGCCCAACAGAGAGAGTGGGGTCAAAGCCAAAGAGTGATGAAGTCCCCACACAAGTCCTCAATTTGTTTGGCTTTATTTTGCACTAGATAAAAAGATATCTCAGTCCCAGAAAAAATAAAAAAAAAAAAAATGTTGAACACAGAAAAAATAAAACAAAAAAGTAAAAAATGAGAACTCCAAATTACTACGATATTTCATTTTCTTTGATTTCAAAATGGGTTTTTCTGTACAATAAAGCCCAAGAGTTACAAAAAAAAAACAAAAACAACAACAATAACAACAAAAATATGGGTCGTATATTTATTCATTTGGAAAATTATGCAGGATAACGTTGAAGATAAATTTCGTCCCGAGGATGATGGTGGAAAATGGAAAAGTTGTTAAGCAATTAATTGAGGCTCGAAAGGAAAAAAGGGATGATCATCAAAAAAAAAAAAAAAAAAATTAAAACATATGGATTTGTGTTCAAGGATTATGTTTTATTTATTTTGTATTTTTTTTTTTTTTGTCAAAAGAATAATTAAATACAGAAAATCGTAGAGATTCAATTGAGTGAAATTCTTTTTAATTTGATCCACTATTCTGTGTTTTTTTATTCGAAATGTTAAAATGATTGATCCTTCCTACTTAATCCTATGCCTGGTTATGGGTAGAATATTCCCATATGGGTGGGGTCAGCTATATGAATAAGAGACTTAGGTGCAAGTTATAGACTAAGAGAGCCCACAGAAATTATTTGGGTGTGAAAGTTAAACAAAAACTAAGCATATGAGATAAAGTTATATAGCCCAGAAAAATCAAATTTGGGGATAATTTTATATGAACCGAATCTCGTCCTTACTATTCTCTAGAACCTAGATTATTATACCTACACTAAAAAAAAAAATGGTTCATAAAATTAATAAACGGCGTTTATACACTTTTTATTCATTGAATCAATCAATACATTCCCGAATTTAATCTACCATTCATTAAAAGTAAAAGTTCGATTTAATAAACGTTGATTAGTCTCGTTTATTAAAATCAATATTAACGTTTTTATGAACGATATATTGATTTTATTAACCTGTTCACTGTCCCAATTAATATGTTCGTTAAAACAATGAATGCCGTTAATTTAAATCAATAAACGTTTATTATTTTGTATGAACAGCCATTTATAAAATGTTTTTTTTTTTTTAATTTTTAATTAACTATTCCTTGATTCTATTAATCTTTTCGTTAAAACAATAAATAAACTACCTACAATCAATAAACGTTTATTATTTTTTACGAACAGCCATTCATTTAATCTTTTTCATATTTTTAATTATACTGTTCATTGCGCCAATGAACTTGTTCCTTATAACTATGAATACCACTTATTAAAATCAATAAACGTTTGAAGTTCTCGAAAGTGAGAACTGGAATGTATCATTTAGGTAAGAAGTTTGTCGCGTTCTGATGATGTTAAAGAGCGTGACGAGTGTTGGAAGTCTGAGCAAGTTTTCAAAGGAGATCCCATAGATACTTTTGGAGAACTGAGATATGTGATCATAGCGTCTAAGACCAAAGATGTAGCGTGCGATGTTATTAAATATGGCATTCATCTTCCTTTGCCCAATACTATTAAACTTACATAAAATTTCACAGCCGTATGTTAGAATGGGTACAACAAGTGTTTTCGATGGAATTTTTCTAGTATCCAAAGGGCTTTCCCAACAATTTGATTGATATGGTCACTCCAGCTTAAGATTGTATATTAAAGCAAATACCAAGATTTTTGGCTGTATCCAAAAGTTCTATTTTCGAGTCACCAAGGAGAATATCTGGAAAACCAGACACATCTATGGACCTCTTAGAGATAACGAGGCAATTGCTTCTTTTAAAACAAGACCACATTTGACTCACCATAAAGTCCTCATTAATTGAATCATAACAATACTCAACTATGCCAACAAATCAACTTTTATGAGCTGAAGGTCATTAGCAAACAGGTGTTCATCGCAGTGGCGTAAAAGTCTTGGTACTTCAATCAAATTAATGGAGAAAAGTGATGGACCTAAAATTGAACCCTGTAGAACTCCACTGGATATTGGCAATAAATTAGAAATTTTATGTCCCAGAACAACAGCTTGTCATCTCCCAGAAAGATAAGAAGAAACAAGTCTTACTGCATCCGTGGAAAATTTGTAAATTCTTAATAGTTTTTGACGTAAGATGTTGTGGTTTATAGTGTCAAACACCTTGGAGTAATCTGGAAGCATAAAAAACGAAACTTTTTTAGTATCTATAACCTCCAAGAGTGCCGTTGTACTACTGTAGTCTGGGCAAAGCCGGATTGTTTTGAGGCTAGAAGTTGAAATAGAAATAGATAGGCTAGAAGATGAAAATAAAAATCCTCAAGTTATGTTATTTAAGTAGCAGATTCTGTGTTAATCTATGAAGCAAAAACTTGGTAGCGTATATTTGTAGCAGGAGAAAAGTATATTAAAAAAAAACCAAGTGATATTGCAACGTTTGTATGGGAGAATTCCATAAGCTACAATTTTTGTTCAAGTTTTTTGATGTGTAAACATATTTATCTATGCCGGCGGCGGTAGAGTGAACTAAAAACCTGGACTTTCCTCTGTTCAACGTTACGAGGTCACACTTTACGATGTAGCACGTTAGGTTACGAAAATCTACATAGCATAATATTGGATACGTTCAGTGACAAAAGTCTGAAGATCCCTTTCAATCAAACAATTCCGTGCACATAGTCCACAACGTATGGACGACTTCTCATACGGTTCGACATATGTATCCTTAAAACTGTGCTTGGACTAACATTGATATTTACACATATTAACGTGAGTCCCGGCACTCAGACAGTTTTTGATTTCCTTTTTTGACTACTTTGTCTGACCTGATTTTAATTGAAAAAAACATTTGTCCGATATCGGAACGCAAACCTAAAATACAGCACTACAAAGCACGCTAGGAAAGCCACGCTATCAGCTGATTGTTATGTTTATCAATTGAATTGAACCAACTTACGGCCAATTTCTTCACAGAGTCCTAATGCTAGTACCGGTACTAGTTCTAAAATTAGTACTCAAGCAGGTATCAACTCCTTTCTTCACACAAGTTCTTGGTCCAAAGTCCTGTCAATTTGGTACCGAGTATTAGTTAGGACTTGGTACTAGCTGACTCCTAAAAATCAGCTAGTACCTGGCGCCGAATTACCGCATCAGTTATCGAGTAATACGTGACTGAATTATGTGAGTTTGGCATTACCGCTCACGTTACGGAGTCATCATCCCCATAGGTTTTACTCGTTCATTCGATCACTGATGGCGCTCACTCGATCAGTCACTGATGCGGTAATTTGGCCCCTGGTTATTATACCAGTTATTAGTACTTAAATCGGTACCAAAGGATTTATTCACATAAGTACTAAGCCCTGGTACTTCTATTAAGGACTCGGTATTAGCAAGGACTTTCATATTGACAGTCTAGTGGCACTATTTCATTAATTCATCAAAGAATTCGTTGATCAATATTGATGATAGTTTCTTGGTTGGTTTTTTTAAATTGCTACAATAAATCCGTTTTGTATTGATTTGGTGGATTTTTCTTTTTTTGAAGGTAGACCTTTTATGTAATGGTCTTATATGGTAGGAAATAAATTTAAATTTTGGTGGTGGCAATTTAAGATATTTGTTTGCAAGCAGACTTCGTACTGCCCCAAACTTACTTAAATACATTTTACTCGTTAGACCACATAACGAATTATAATTTGATTTCTAATTCCAGTTGCACAGTGGAGAATAAGCGTTCCTTTTGTATGTATAAGTAGGATGATATAATGGTATAAGATATGTTGTCCATCATGGACGTTAATGTTTCCGTAAAAGCACATATTTCACATGGCTTATGGACATTATATCGATTAAAACGTCTCTTTGGGTAGTTTCTGAAACGGGACCAATGAATTACATGAACTGAACTTGAAATGTACACAACAAAGGATAATTCTCCAAGCCTTTCACACACATACGTACACAGAAAAATAAAAAAAATAAAAAAAAAATTAACACGCAGTGTTTTATTTAAGCAAAAACCTAGATAAAGCTGATTCAGAACAGAGCACCTCACGCACCACTGATCACTCTCGTATCTACAGAGCGGTAGGATTGCATTGCCATTCTGCACCTTCCCACTCCCTTTATAGCAACGACTACGCGATGGTCGTTTTTCTATGAACTGCGTAAATTGAAGATCAGAAAATTGTTCAAGTCCACATTGGAGTGACAAATTTGATAGTTGATGTTGCTATCAGGAGAGACAGTTATCATATACAATGGCTATTGTGTCTGTCCTTTTTTTGTTAAAATAAACATAAACCATTCGAAAATAAATTAAAATATAAAATATTTGAAATTTCAAAATAGTTTCAAAATCAGAATTAGACCACTTTTAGACGTATTAACTCCTAGTATCACTTGGTGTATTTAGATCCGGTATAAGTGATAAGAAGAACTGCTCAGGTCTACCCTGGTCTATCTAGACTGCGTACTAGATAGTCTTAGTACTTCTGTGAAGAAATTGGGCGTCACATTTTTACAAGCTCTTTCATTCAATTTGTTTCTTTTCACCGTACTGTGTCAATAATTTCTTTGAGAAAAACCATACATTTTCGATTCAAATTCATGTCCTATGTAGTTTTGAAGCACCTTAAGAATTTAATTTAAATTATTTGGGTAAAAAAACAAGAACCCTGATGGTTCTATATTACAACGGACTTTTGAATTCTCGATTTTTTCCAAGCGAAACAAATTTTCAAAATTAATGGTCTTAAGTGTTTACCCCAGTGACAGTGGAATACAGAATATCCTACGTTATTTGACTGCCGATTGCAACCCTAGTTCTGAGAGGTTAAGGTTGGGTCATGTTTTGTAATGGAATTTGATTTCCTTTTCTTTTTTAAGAAAACCTTTCACGTTCAAGGTTTCTCGTAGTCAGCTAAATAGATAGGTACGTGCCTTCCAAAAAGAAGCAAACAACAATTTTTTGTCTTAATTCAATGCAAATTGCAAAACCAACATCCTATATCTCCTCCTGATGCTGGCACTTACTTTCTTTTTCTTATCAATAGATACAATACCATTTTGTTGTTTGTTATTTTCCATATCATTATTATTTGTCATCATCTGATCTCATTTCATGTCTACATCTCCCAATGGTTTTTTTTTTGGAATATGTCTGTCATTTTCAAAATGAATTATGAAATATTTTTTTTTTATGCGTGATGTGTGTGTTATTTTCTTGTATCTAAAAGTAATTTGCCATAGGGATATAAAAGAACATGACAACTCAGAGCCTTTCTCATGGGACCTTTAGATATTCGCATCATATACCTATGTATGTGTATAAACTTTACCTTTTTAACCTTCCAACAAACTAACGCATAAACCAAAAAATATACGTTTATTTGCTTCCATCATATATGTATGTGACTTTTGACATATGACAGAAAGGTGAATGCTTAATGGTCTCTCTTTGAATAATGTTGCGACACTGAACTTTTAAAGGTTTCAAATCGAATTCAGTGCGTATCGTCTATCGTAAATATATGTATGTGCCAGAAGGAAGGAAACGGGAGTAAATATCTTCAAAATGGGAATTTATATTCCTGAATAATAATAATAGTGATAGAAATTCAAACACACTATCCCAAAGCCAGATGACAAGGATGACACAGCAACAAAAAAATATACAAAAAAAAAGTAACACATAAAATGTATCTCCAAAGTATCTGAAAATGTATCTGCAGTTGACTGAGACTGAGACTGAGGAGAGCAGACCCCAGACCTTAGCTTTAGCTTTAGCACTCATCCACTTTTGAGTACTATCTAGTTGTAGAAAAGCAACAGCAAAAATCCTTTTAAGCTACAAAATATCAGTTGTGAATAATGCATGATGCTCTTTAAAGTCCTCACAGGATCTTTTTCGCTTTTCGAAAAAGCAAAAAACGATGAAGCTGAATAAAAATGTTTTGAAGAAAAAAAAACTCTAAAAACAACCCTTTCTATATAAGTATATTCATAACTACTATACATTTTAAATGTTTTCACATAAATGCAGGAATTTACATATATACATATTCGTTCGAGGTGGTGCCATGTCGCTTGTATAGTAGCTTGGTCGAAGCCACACACATGATCTTAAGCAAGTCAACAGGACGTAATGCAACTGAAACAAAAACCATAATAAATAATAAAAGCAAAGAAAATATTTACAAAGAATATGGCTATGAAGCTACAAAGATGATGACGATGACGACGAAAATACAAAATTTATTTTATGGGGTTTTAAAGAGTCTCAAGGATCCGCAGATACTGAATTTACAAAAACGTCTAAATCATGTGTGTTTTTTTGTGAAATTGTACATAAAAATATGAAAACGTTTGTTGGTTCCTTCTGCAGATAATAAAAGAATGCACATGTGTACTTGTACACATAAATGCGGATGACATCTGCCTAAAAATTTAACATTATATCTCTGCGAACTGCTGCTGTGCCAGCAGTATAAAAGATAGTTAAAAAAATGTCAGTGGTGTCTTCTTAGCTTTTCTGCAAACGTATTTTAGTTTTTTTTTTTCTTATTTTTTTTTATGTTGAAGGAATTTTTATACCATCTTGCTGAATAAAGCGGGAAATTGCTTATGCGTTCAGAACCGAATCATCGGATGTCAGGAACAGAACTCAATCGCAGGAGGAAAAGTTGTCTTTTCTCGTGGTTTTAAAAAATAGAACTTAAACGGAAAGAAAAGCTAAACAAGTGCAGATTTTTCAATTTCAAATTAGTTTGCTTCTATTTTTTAGTGTATCTATGTATATAGCTTACCTTAGTTCAGTATTGTTTGATTGTTCTTTATAGCAGGCTTCTTTCTGTTTTTACGATATGTCGACTTAGGGTGTCAGTGAGATGTTGTCTTGTAACTGGGGAAAAAAGTGACGCCAAAGCACGTAAGGTTATAGAGGGTGAGCACAATGCAAGGAATGTAAAATAAGGCAGATAATGGAAAAGAACACATGACTCCTCAAAAGATTGCATTCAATTGATTGCTGTAAGACAAAGGGGGGGAAACAAAAGATTGCATTCTTTTCAATGTCAAATGAATGGATATTTCACAATTTGTCTCGAGGTCTCAAAGTGAAGTCAATTTAATATTTCATTATATAATCATATGTTAACTCCCAGATGAGTGCAGTGTCTTTTAGGCTGAGATTTACGCTTTTGAAAAAGCGGCAGAAATGATACAGAAGAAAAAACTGAGCTAACATTTTTCGTGGACAGCCAAGCTGCTATCAAAGCAATAGTTAGTGATGAGACTACAAGATAAAAGACAGTAGCAAAATTCCGAGGCATACGGAAAAATATTTGTAACACCAACCAAGCCCATCTTGAGTACGCCTCACAAGTTTGGACTCCTTCCAGCTTCTGCAGGTTCAAACTTTATACCAAAGGCCTGTTAATAATGATTTAGTATTTCTTCACCAACCAACCGTCTTTTAAGTCTGTATTGGCATTATCTATACCGTGAAGGATCTCACCACCTGCGAAGATTCGAAATTTTAGCCTATGATTGTAGGTTGCAGTTTGCTCTAAGCTCACTACAACAAAGAATCTGAAGTGTTAAAAACAAAAAGTCAAACTCTGCAGATGAACTGACAAGGAAAAGGTCAGTATCAAATAGAGTCAGTAGTAGCCAATTAGATATGGGCCCAGACGACCCGATTGGAGTGATAAAAAGGAAGATATACCTAATAACGAAAGAGCAAATCAATTACTCTATGGATGTCCTGGAACGACTGCGTTATCTCTAGAAGTTTATGGATTAATAAAAAAAAAAAATTCTCAGTATATTTTATCACTGAGTAAAATGAATATATTGAAACCTTGATACTTGTACTAACGGGACATTATGCCATTGGCAACTAGATTGGATGTATCCGTACCCAATTTCTGTGGAAGGAATAGAAACCTCCAAAAAAATCACCTCCTTTACCTTGGAAACATCTTTTTTGGAAAACTGGACAATCTAGCGCAGGTCTCAATGGCAAACATAAAAAAATATGCAGATACCACCAAATAAACCAGTTTTTGTCAGCCATTAGTTAAGGACCATCTCTGTGCTTGCTTTTAAAGAGACTACAATGGACCAATAGGCCCCCATGTACGACACAGAGCCTCTGAGCTGTGCACGCCTCTCCTAACCTAACCCTAACCTAATAATTGCATTCACAAAAGATTGTATTCTTTTCCAACCCTGAAATCAATCTCTTTATTAGACTTTCCCGTTAACAATATTATCACATCATTTAATCAAATAAGTACCTCTTCATTGCATGGTCATTATGTTTTAAAAATGATTTAGGGCAAGTGGTCGCCGCGGATGGCTCTTCCAGCCTAGAGGCCCAATTTTCGACCACTTTTTTGCAGAAATTGGGTCCGTATGTCAGCAGTAACGCGATGAATATTCATTTCCAAGGCGTCAATGGTCTCGAACTTATCTCCGTAGACAAGCAACTTCACATAACCCCACAAATCCAGTCCAGCGGTGTTAAATCGCACGATCTTGGAGGCCCCGCCACAAGCCCATGACTCGAGATAATGCGCTTACCATAAAATTTTCCTTCAATAAATTGATTGTTTCGTTTGCTGTATGGCATGAAGCGCTGTCTTGTTATAAAAGAAGGTCGTCCACATTAACATCTTCCAATTCAGGTACGAAAAAGTCATTAATCATGGCTCTATGGCGTTCCCCATTGACTGTAACATTATAGCTGGCTTCTTTTTTGAAGAAATATGGACCAATGATTCCCTTTACCCCATAGAGCACAACAAACACAACTTGTTTTGGGCCCATTTGGGCACAATTTGGAAGCGTTGTTCAGGAGTATGTCTAATCACTATAAAATAGCAAACCAAACTGAGCATAAATCAAGTGACAACTGTCAAAAAGACCAATTCTGAAAAAAGTATTGCCAGATTGAAAACCAGACGTCTAAAAAAAAACACCCTTTATATTTAGTTTGTGCAGTACCGCTCTAGTATACACACAAGTGCATATTCAAGGTGTCATATAGGTATCTCTAGTATACTCTAGGTTAACCGACTTAAGAAATGTATTAAAAAAAATACTTATAGATAATAATAATTACATTTACTTTTAAAAGCTTAGTGCAAGCTGAAATAAAACATTTTTTATGTCAGTTGTTAACCTTGAGCATACAATTACCGATACAAGATTATGCCCTCTAGTGGATTAGTGACATTCCAGCAAAATGAAAATAATTTTGAAAAACATTTGCGGTTGTCGTGGCATTGCAATCCAATTAAAATTATATATGATGCAGTCTCCATCCTCTATTTACACACCTTTACTTTACTGTCACTTCTCGCACTAAGTTTAGCCATACAAATGCTGAAAAGTATACCATATCCCTGGGCTCTCATCTATTTTAATTAAATTTTAAACTTGTCATTTAATTTTTGAGCCTTCTTTCCTTCCGCCTCCATTAGAGTTATCCACATTTACTACGAGTACTTTATCTAATGAAACACCCTTGAATACAGTGGTGTTTTCATTTCACAAAAAGGGACAGAGGTTACTCGTTTATAAATAAATATCAAAAAAGCTTATATTCACTTTCATTCGCTCACTGACATGACATGTCCTTAATAAACGTCATGATGTATCTGACCTCGTTCAACCAAAAATTGTAGGCGATTGATGTCATTAAACAACATACAAGAGGTTTTATAGAACACTACTAGCAACACTTTATAGGCTGCAGCTAACGGGTGATTTTTAAGCTGGTTTGGTTTTGGCAACACTGGTTTTGACAGCTGACGTGTGTTTAGTACCTTGTGTCACTGTCAAACAGCTTCAGTTTGGTTTGCAATTTAACCATGGATTGTCTTACAAATGAACAACGCTTGCAAATTATTGAATTTTACTATCAAAATTCGTGCTCGGTTCGAAATGTTCATCGCGTGCTGCTTGTGTTCAGCGATGAGGCTCATTTTCGGTTGAATGGGTACGTAAATAAGCAAAATTGCCGCATTTGGAGTGAAGATCAGCCAGAAGCATTGCAACAGCTACCAATGCATCCCGAAAAAGCCACTGTTTGGTGCGGTTTATGGGCCGGCGGCATTATTGGGCCTATTTCTTCAAAGATGATGCGAATCGCAGCGTTACTATCAATGGTGAACGCTACCGAGCGATGATAACAAACTTTTTTTTGCCCGAAATGGAAGTTCTTGACTTGCATGATATGTGGTTTCAACAAGACGGTGCCACATGCCACACAGCACGCGAAACAATGGCGCAATTGCGAGGCGAGTTTGGTGAACAGTTAATTTCACGTTTCGGGCCGGTCAATTGGCCGCCTAGATCGTGCGATTTGACACCATTAGATTATTTTTTATGGGGGTATGTCAAGGCTAATGTCTATAGGGACAAGCCCGCTTCGATTGACGCACTGGAAGCCAACATCCATGCATTCATTCGTGAGATACCGGCCGATATGTGTGAAAGAGTATGCCAAAATTGGACTCAGCGGATGGGCTACCTGAGACGCAGCCGCGGTCAACATTTGCATGAAATTATCTTTAAACATTAAATTGCAAGGTTCAAACTATCGATTCAAATAAATATTTCATTCATTTTTTCGAATTTATTATGTTTTTTTTTTAAAAAAAGTTCTAAACCTTTTAAAAAATCACCCGTTATATAGACACACACCCACCTTGCAACAAAGTCCTTCAGTTAAACCTCTAAATGTGTAGGCACTCGTTTAGGTACCTATAAACCCGCATCATCATAGTCATCATAATCAATGGTTGGTGGGTTGGTTATTAAAAAGCTTTGAGGCTAGAATACCTTATACCCATAGCTGATTTTGATAAATTATAAAAACCGTGTACAGTTTTGAAAACTGCATATTAATCAAGTTAATTTAATTTCAATAGTCGTTGAATAATAATAATTAGTTCTGACTCACATATATATGTACTTTTCCATTCAGACCGTATGCTTCATTAATTACGTTAAGTGGATAATTTTGATATAAATGCTTGGCATGAGTGTTTAGGAATAAGCGGCTCTAAATTTTAATGGTGCATGTTCAAGCTTATGGATATGCCGAGAGTACCGAGAGTACCTGCATGGATTTGATAATTTTATTTGGAATTCATGATTACGCTTGAAAGTGCTTGATAATGAATTTAGAGAGACTATATATACAAAATTGAAATAAAGGGTGATTTTTAAGAGGCGCATAACTTTGAGTTAAAATAAAACACAGACAAATTTGGTTTGAGGCCATGGAACTGTTTTTATTAGATGGATAATTTTATGGCATATTAACCTTTAATCTATGGTTTGTTCCTAACCGCTAATCTCTGAAAGTTCTTAACCGATTGCTTTGAAATTTTGGCACACCTTTGCATTAAAATACGCGCGTGCTTATACATACTTTTTTTTGAAAAAAAAATAGCGGGATGTATTTGCCATAAAAACAACACCCGCTATACTCGGGTTTTTCAACAGGGACGCTACAAAAGTAGAGCAACAGGGACAGCAAACGACGCCATATTTCTTGCCGTTTTTTTGACATTTCTCTTGAGTAAGATTTGCGATTTCATGATGGAAAGATATACGAGCCAACAACGAGTCGAAATTATTGAAATTTACTACCGAAATTCGGAGTCAGTGGCCTCAACGTTAAGAGTGCTACGTCCAATTTATGGTCGTCATAATCGTCCTAGCAGATCAACAATTGAGCGTCTAGCAGAAAAATTTGAATCCACAGGCACAGTACAAAATGTTCCCGTGCCAGTCAGACAAAGAAGTGCCTGTAGTGTCGAGAATATTGCTGCCGCTGAGGCTTCAGTTGCAGAAAGCCCAAATGTGTCTCTCACACGTCGTTCTCAAGCGTTGGGCATCTCTGTGATGTCGTTGTGGCGAATTTTACGAAAAGATCTTGGCCTACATCCTTACAAGATTAAATTGACGCAAGAACTAAAGCCGCTTGACTACCAGAAGCGTCGTATGTTCGTGAATTGGGCTGAGCAACAACTTGAAAATGATTCGGATTTTCATCGAAAAAAAGCGAACCTTATCGGTTTTTTTTTTGAGACTTTTGTTGATTTTATGCATAACAGAAAATAAACAACAAAAATCTCAAAAAAAAGCCAATAAGCTTCGCTTAAAGAGCTTATTACTTGAGTTCTATTAATCGGATCGTCAACATAAAAGTCTTTACACTTATTAAAAATGACAGTGCATCAATTGTCATTTAAAAAAAATGAATTTAAGTGATTATTCCGCTGAAAAAAAAATTGTAAACATCGCCATTTTCAAACCTTCGAACCCACCACCGGCGCCAAAAAAAACCTGCCAGACTTATCTTGACGATCGGATTAATAGAATTCAAGATAAATGCTTTTAAGCGAACTTTTTTGGGGACTTGTGTTGTTGATTTTTTGCTATGCATAAGAGGACTTCGCTCAAACTTTATGTGTGAACCTTCATGGCATTGGATCTTTAAACAGAAGTATGAAGTGAGGAATAATTTCATATTTGCATTCAAAATATTTAAGATCTCCGAAAGTTCTTCATCGATTTCTTTAGAATTTTGAATCGACGCAACGTTGCATCCGCATACGCTCGTGTTTTTTTAAAGGTTTTGAAAACAGCACCATCTGTTGAAATTTTATGTCCAACGAAAAGCACGCTATACTGAGATCTCAGAAAATTCAATGAAAAGCTGAACAGGATTCCTTAATATAATTTCACAGTGTTGCTGTCAAAATACTTCAAGTACTTACTTAATCTCTTTCTGACGTATGTAGCAAAATATCTGAAATATCATTTTTGAATTTTGATTTAGTTATTTCGTGACATTCGTGAGCGGAAACATTGCTCTGAAATTTAATTGAGACAAAAAAGGTATGTATGTTTTTTGCCAACGGAAAATTAAATTGCCTCAACTTGGAATTTGCAAAACGTCAGTTTACAGTTTGAACTATTTTCTTTAAAAACAAATTTAATTCAAAAAATGTAAATGATGGATTCTATAGAGTTTTCCATTGGTAAAATAAATCAGATTATTTTGATTTGGATCTGTCGAAATGCCGATTTTGGCCATTTTTACAGTTCCATGTACTAACACCATAACAATTTTCAGCAGTCAGTGTCCAAAGCGTTTTTGATTTGGTTAATTTATTTTGGTTGTGAAAATTGTGTACAAAATATGCGGAAAATAATCGTTCATAATGAAGGAAAGTCTTTTAAAATGAATCGGTACCTTCATCAAGCTCATTGGTCTCTTCTAAAATGTATCAAGGGATGAAGTTTTTTTTTTGAAATATTGACACAGAATCGTATTCCATTCACAATGCAAAAAAATCAATTTTTAGATTGAAATCTGAATTTACCAATGGAATTCTTCGAATTTTTCCTTGAAATTTCAGCCTGATAGTTGTGACTAGGCCCGATCCTTTACTTTTTGCATCGAAACTCACAGAAAGAAGAGCAACAAATAAAGTCACCGTATTCCGAATTATCTAATCTGAATAGCTTCTTCTTTTACTCTCAAAATGAAATTTTGCTGAACTGTGAATTTCTGTAATTTTTTTTTTAAATTGCTTGAACAGAAAATCACAGATATGGGAAATTTTTAAGTCTCTCGAAAGGACTCTTTTCAGTCAACCCATGCGTTGAGGCTGAAATGAAATGGATGGAAATGAAATTATACCAAATCGCAATTAAATATTGACTACAAAGTTTTAAAAATAAATTCTTAAATCAAACAAAACAAAGTATTGCTAAACTTAAATTTACGACCAGCGAAGCGGGCGGATTACTGCTAGTGTTGAATATAATTTCGGGCATGTGGCCGGCGCGGCGCAGCATATAAAGTAATCTAGAGGTTCAATTTTTACCTAGTGTTCAATTATTTTATTTTATTTATTTCTTTATTTATTTTATCGGCCAGGGCAGCGTAAACGTGTAGATATGTGACTTTACAGAAAATAATCTTTAATGACGTCAAACATCAAATCGCACGAACGAGATGGCCAGTTAAAAATTCCATGTCGTGAAATTATTCGTTCGTCGAATGTTTTTTTTCAGTAAATTGATTGTATTGCGGATTGTGTAGCATATGTGGTGCCTTCCTACAGCGGAAACTACATGTGAGAAAAATGAGGCACCAAGAAAATTAGTAATCATGTCCCAGTACCGCTCTCCCTTAACTTGTAACGTTCTAAGCATAATCACCTTTGAACTTTAAAAACACCAAACATTTTTAAATGTAATAGTATTCCGACAGTAGCTTGTTGATTATCATTGCTCCAAATGCCGACACAGCCGTAACCCAAAGTACACAAATATCTAAGGTAATAAATATTGCGCAGGTTGTCAGTTAGAAATTAAACATGGCGACTAGATTGCCCCCAAAAATGCACATGGCATTACTAGAAACAAAAACAAATATTAGCATTTTGACAAGTGATGAGACACTGGATCCGCCATCTTCACAGATGCGAAGAACTGAACAAAAATGAAAACGCTTATGATATTACCTTTAATATGTGTACTGTACTGTACTTTATCACTGAACAAAACAAAATTTTCAAGTGAAATGCGAGTTGCTCAAATTGAACAATGTTTTTGTTTTTCTTAATAAATTTGAACAATTTACAAACATTGTTTCGGCGGAGCGGTGTGAGTCTGTTAATGATGAACTGTCAAACCAAAATTTACTTCAATATATCCGAGAAGTGTCAAACTGGCTGTTACAGAAAACAATGCTACTAATTTAAAGTTCGACACATCTAAAAAAAAATACCCTGGACCCATGTTCTGTAACACAGGCGATAACTTGTCGCATCGTTAAAAAATCAAGCGATTCATTCCACACTTAACGCGTCTGGAAAAAAATTGTGTTTCTGTAACTCAATGCGATAAGTTGAATTTTCGATTTGTGCTGATTGGAAAATCCATTGGAAGGCGATAAAAAAGAAAAACAAAAGTGAAAATTGCAATCTAATTGTTTATCTTTATATTTTGTTAAAAAAGTTAAGAGGGAAGTGCTTGATAATATATAGATAGATTATATAGATATTGTACACTGCTTTTTTTTTGAGGAAGCTAAAAAAGAATAAAATGTGTATATCGAAAACTACCGCCACCGCCTGCGGTAGGCTTCGAGATGAAATGAATCCATTTGAAATGCCAGAGGAACGATTAAAGGAGATATTCCGACTCAGCCGAGCTCGAAATGCAGCGCAGATTTTTTTTCCCAAAAATCAGTTTTCAAAGATTTGTCTTAATAAAATATTTACTCAGATAAATAAAATATTAAATAAAATAAAATAAAATAAAATAAAATAAAATAAAATAAAATAAAATAAAATTAAATAAAATTAAATAAAATAAAATAAAATAAAATAAAATAAAATAAAATAAAATAAAATAAAATAAAATAAAATAAAATAAAATAAAATAAAATAAAATAAAATAAAATAAAATTAAATTAAATAAAATAAAATAAAACAGTACCTATACATTTCTGTCGGCTTAGACAAAAAACTAATTTATAAAGAATCAACTGAGTCTGTAATTAACTCAATGATTTTAATATCTAAAGGGTGTTTTTTTTAAGACGTGTTGTTTTCAATCCGGCAATACTTTTAGGTCTTTTTGACAGCTGTCACTTGATTTATTCTCAGTTTAGTTTACCATTTAATAATTAATAGACTTACTCCTGAACAACGTTTGCAAATCGTGCAAATTTATTACCAATATAATGGATGGAGCGGTTCGCGCCACGCATCGCGCGCTGCGTCCAATATTCTGGTGACATAATCGCAAAATCGTATAAATACGAGCGACCATGGATCGGTTTCGCACAACGTTTACTCTAGTGGATAATGTGCATCCCCAGAGACGCCGTACAGTGCGCACCGAAGACGCTATTGCTGCTGATGTGGAGCAGAGTATCGAAGAAGACCCGAATGGGTCCATTCGCCATCGCGCGCAACAATTGGAGCTGTTGAAAATTGGGCCTCTCGGCTGGAATTTATTCGAGTCAGCCGCGGTGGCCATTTGCCCGAAGTCATTTTTAAACCATAATGGCAAACCCTTATCTTTATAGTAAAGCTAAATTCTTGGCATAACATTAAATTATATGCATTTTATTTCTTCCTGAAAACCACACGTCTAAAAAAAACACCTTTTATTAAGGCTTATGTCTTAAGCCTGTATTTTCTATCTAGTCTAATGAAATGTAAAAAAAATAAGGGCCTGTTTCACAATGTCTGAGTAAAAGTTCTGAATTTTCTCCACGAGCAGTGGCGCTATCACATTATTTTTGTATTTAAATAAATCAGTTGGTACATTAAATCTTTTATTCTTAACTGTTGTCATTTAATTAAAAATCCAATGCCTTAAATCTTGAAAGCCAAAAAGTTATTCTAGGTCCAGCCTAGTCTCGAAATCTAATTTTTTTCTTTTGTGAATTTTGTTAACATTTCATAACGTTGATTGATGCACAAACATAAGTGACAAGAAAAAAGTTTGGATCAAGCTGAAATCCAAGCCTCCTGCAAATGAACATACAAAATAACAAACGGTTCTTGTCGGGATTTCCATGCAGATTAATTTCTTTATTTTTTCTATCAACGAAACATTTTATCCAATTACATGATCTCGACGGAGCTTCTTTATTATTTTTTCGTTTCACGGCAAATTATTTACCCTGTTTGCGGCTAAACAAATTAAAAGAGAATGTAAATAATTCAGAAATTAATCAAATGGAAGAACATTTCCAACTTCGTGATGAATTACAATCCGGAAGTTGTATATAACACATACAGAAGGATATTGTCTTACGAATAACAATAAGAAACGCGCTCTCTCCATGGAGCCTATTTCATTTCTAGAACCACCTACCTTACCATACCAGAAAGTATAGAGCTTATATTGAGGTAAGGCCAAGTGGGTTGTGTTGAGTACACAGAGATATACAAATATGTTTCAAATTCCGCACTAAAAGTGTGTGCGTGAGTCAAGCGGGTCCACCCCTCCGCATTACATTATCGTTGAACAAGCTGTTGAATGATGGAAGACTTGTTGTTGTGTGTATTTTATACGCACGAATGGCGCTGGTTTCCGTTATTTGTAGTAAAGTGTTGCTTTATATAAATCTACTCGAATATTTCCTTTGCAAACACTTGTGTCCTAAGGGGGTACCCAACACAAAACACAGCCTAACCTACTACTATACTTATTCTATCCACCTCCCTATACAGAATGTATTGTGTCGGTGTCGGTTTTGTTGATGATGGGATGCTTGTGACATTAGAACTAAACAATATTGTGAATTGGTGTTGCTATACATACTTCCATTGAAATTGAAGAAACTTTCTAACATGATTAATGAATGTCTTATACCCTTTTTATTTAGATTAACACATGCTTTTAGCAGAAACATGTATGGTAGGTATGAGTTGAGTAGAAACGATTGTGTGACGACACAGACCATGTCCTTTTTATGTTGAAAATGTCCTGTATAGATATGAAATGATGCCAATCCCGATGCCGACACGACAAACACCTTAACAATTTATTCGTTATTTATTTCAAATAATAAATCACAGCTTTGGGACTACCACAAGAATATAAATTACGGATTTATGTTTGGTTATGAACGAATGACCTGATTTCTCACTTTATATTTAGTATCTAGTGTAGATATTCGAAAGAGAGAGATCCAGATCACAAACGAGTAAATCAAAATTCAGTGGTATTAGTGTTGGTGTTTGGACAGATTAAGACTAGAAGATGAATATGGATGTTATTTCTTAAAGGCAAACAACATTTAAGACTTAACCAATAATTGAATCTTAGCAGGCTAAAGTCAACTACAAAATATTCTAAAGCATAATGCACAAGTACGAATAACAACGTACCAAATATTTGCGGAAGAAATAAAAACATTTTTTTTTTAATTTTTGTTGATCAGTACGAAATTCTGGAATTTTTCGAAATTCTAACGAAAAAAATTGCCCAATTGTTTTAAAGAAAACATATAAGGTTAAAAATGTACGTAAAAAGAACCCGCGTGCACGAGTTGTTACCTGCCTTGAAGTAGTTTTTCAAAATTTGCCCATCACCATTTGAATAAACATGAAGATTTTGTTTGACATTCAGCACTTTCAAGCACACAGAAATAGTTGAGACTAGGCTCAGTAAATATAACAATAGCTGAACTAAGAATATTGAATGTATTTTCTATTGAATTTGATACAAATAACTACCAAGGCCCAGTGACTAACATCTCTCAACCAGTCTTGGGTACGTGTTATCGGTGGTAATAGGAGGACCTCCAATATTCTGCTGAATCCGAATGGCTAGAAAGTTAGAGCCATTTTTTTCATTACAAGATAAACCTACTGTTGCAGGATCGCAAGAGGCAATAATGCTTAATTGGTAAAAGTTATTTCCTTAAAACACCCTATACTATTGTTTGAGTGCAAATTATAAAGGAAAGGAACAATAAGCTTTCATGGACCTCGAAAACTCATGGTTGTATCGCACTTCAAAGTACAGTGACATATCTCATTGTGGACAGCTCCCTTACAAACCAAAAATATTGTCACAGTCACTGTGCAGTTTTAGCTCGTGGAAACTATTTTATCAAAAATATAAATTTTCGTTCTCTTTATTAGAGAACGCAACCACTTTTAAATAAAGCAAGTATTTTGAATTTAAAATTAAATATTTATTCGAAGCGTCAGATCCCTTACCGTGGGTCGGGGGAAATCTTCAGCTTATACGTAGAACTCTTAATTGCGAACTGAAACGTGAATGGCCAGAGAAACCCTTTTCATATCAATTAACTGTCTACTCAGCAAATCTATATTTGACTGGAGACTATACTGGCCTTTGTTCTATAATTTGCTGACACCAGAAATCAGAAGTGAATTTTATTTGAGTATTAACTCCTTCACAAGTTGCTGAGGGCGAAATGTGTTTATATTGTAATGTTCTACCTAGGTTCGATAATAAAACTTATTTCCTTTAAATAATAACTTCCACGTATTTACTATTCAGAATAAACACACTTTATTTCAGTTCAAATCGTTTTTATTATTCTTCAATCTCAATAGTATGCAATCTAAAATTCACTTCCGGATACACTTTTACTTCTTACTTTACGTTATCACATTCAAAATTAAACTGTCTACTCGCTCGAAAACCTCTCCTTATATAGGGAAGTAAATAGTTCTAGTCTTCACTAGTATCCACTGGAATATTCGAGAATATCTCCTTCTGGAAGTTTCCTTTCCAGTCGCTGACAGATAGAACATTGGAATTGATACTCAGCTGAATCACAAGATGGCACTGTGAACGGTTGAAGGTTTGATGTTTAGTTTTCCCGAGAGATGGCGCTGCAAACGGTTAGAGGATTTTCTCTTGTTTCAAATTCAAAGTAGTTGGGTAATTATTAAATCGTTACAATATGTATAGTTCTACTGATTTCTTTTGATCGCATTACATTTGGTTTGATTATACAGGGTGTTATACTTTTTTATAATTGAATGTGAGGGTGTTCTAGGAATGTAACCGTGCGCCTTAGGGAGATTTCGCTGTAGGTATACTAAATGAAAGGTCAAGTCTTAAAAGAAATGGGCACTACAAAAGCTTTCAAACAAGTGATTTCTGGATTCTTTTGCCATAAAATGGCCACTTCCAGTTTCATTGTTAACCGAGTATGGGTACCTGTCTATCCAACAGAATTTTTTTAATAAATATGAGGTATCAAATGAAAGCTAAGATTGCTTTCTTTACGAAGCCATCAGTGGTCAGGAAGACTTTTGTTGGTTGTAGGTATGTCCATAGAAAAAATGTATCGATGGTTTATTCGATGTATTGTATCGAAACGTTATATCGATGTTTAACGATATATCGAATAAAAACATCGATGTTTTCCGATATGTCGAATGAGAACATCCATGCATTAGTATTATATGAGTTGAATAATATGTTAAAAATGTTGAATAGGGAAAAGGGAACACAAAAATGAGATATAATCCAAGCTAATAAATTTGAGTTTTATTAAAATAAAAACTTAAAATTAATTATTCATACGGGTGATTTTTAAGCTGGTTTGGTTTTGGCAACACTGGTTTTGACAGCTGACGTGTGTTTAGTACCTTGTGTCACTGTCAAACAGCTTCAGTTTGGTTTGCAATTTAACCATGGATCGTCTTACAAATGAACAACGCTTGCAAATTATTGAATTTTACTATCAAAATTCGTGCTCGGTTCGAAATGTTCATCGCGCGCTGCTTGTGTTCAGCGATGAGGCTCATTTTCGGTTGAATGGGTACGTAAATAAGCAAAATTGCCGCATTTGGAGTGAAGATCAGCCAGAAGCATTGCAACAGCTACCAATGCATCCCGAAAAAGCCACTGTTTGGTGCGGTTTATGGGCCGGCGGCATTATTGGGCCTATTTCTTCAAAGATGATGCGAATCGCAGCGTTACTGTCAATGGTGAACGCTACCGAGCGATGATAACAAACTTTTTTTTGCCCGAAATGGAAGTTCTTGACTTGCATGATATGTGGTTTCAACAAGACGGTGCCACATGCCACACAGCACGCGAAACAATGGCGCAATTGCGAGGCGAGTTTGGTGAACAGTTAATTTCACGTTTCGGGCCGGTCAATTGGCCGCCTAGGTCGTGCGATTTGACACCATTAGATTATTTTTTGTGGGAGTATGTCAAGGCTAATGTCTATAGGGACAAGCCCGCTTCGATTGACGCACTGGAAGCCAACATCCATGCATTCATTCGTGAGATACCGGCCGATATGTGTGAAAGAGTATGCCAAAATTGGACTCAGCGGATGGGCTACCTGAGACGCAGCCGCGGTCAACATTTGCATAAAATTATCTTTAAACATTAAATTGCAAGGTTCAAACTATCGATTCAAATAAATATTTCATTCATTTTTTCGAATTTTTTGTGTTTTTTTTTTTTTAAAAGTTCTAAACCTCTTAAAAAATCACCCGTTATGTAGAAACAAAGAAATTACTCTTATTTTTATATTAGATAACCCAATTCTTCCTTTCCAAGCTTTGTATAAATAGTATATTATTGACCCGCTTTGCTTGGATTCTGTTACGTTGCTGATTCAACACTTGTGATGCTTTTGAAAAAAGTCTTTCTGATGTGACTGACAATTAAATATTTATATGCCATTTTGTAAAGTTTTGGAAACGGTTCTTTTATTTTGGTCCATATTTAACACATAAGGTGACAATAAATTATGTTGTATTTCACATACAATTCATCGTGTTTGTTTTCTATAGTGTTTTTTCAACCAACTAATACTTTTAATTGCAGTATAAAGAGATCGAGTTGGATTTCCAAGTAAGCGTTTACAAGATTTCGACTCAACTTTACTTTGCGAGCGCAATCGAATGAAAAGAAACTCATTTCAACTTGTACCTACACAAAATAGTTGATAAGACGTAGTTCAAACTTTTATTCGATACATCGAATGAAATATATCGATTTATCGTTAAATATCGAATGTATTCGATATATCGGTTTTTCGATATATCGAATAAGAAAACATCGATGTTTTCGATATATCGATATAAAATGTGCAACCCTGGTTGGTTGTTAAATACAAACAAAAGCTGCATTTAGAAACTGTTGGAAATGCTGCTTGAATAGATCTATACATTTTTTTCCTTTTTTGAAGAGCTTGCGTTCCAGTCTTAAGACTAGTGGCTAGTTTTTTGTTTTTTTTTTTTATTAAATATCGAGTGTTGTTCGAGACACTTTGATCTCCATGCAAGCTTAAACCACACATACCACACCATACAAGATCGGACTTCGATATAGAGTTGAAACATATTGAACACGATGAATTCATTTCACTGATATTGAAAGAATAATTAATATGCGTTTGTCCTAGTCAAAGATCAGACTGCGACACTTCTTACTACACATAGGATCTCCTTTTCTTGCCTCGCTACTCAAATCTTGACCTGCGGTATTTTTGCATGCGCATCAAATTTAAACGATTTGTGGTAAAGACATTCTGTCACGATACTAGTCTGTTGGCGTCTATTGAAGCTGAATAGGTACATAGTAAATAGTTTAATTCTTGTCCAGGGGGCATACAAACGAACCATCTTTTTTCCTGTTTGTTTTTCGTCCCTCAACTATTCGATTGGCTGACAAAAAAAACCCTTCCATCTTAGCTTCTGAATACACATATCAACTCTTAAACATAAACCATATATATTGGAAAAATTAATAATATTATAGAAATATGTAATACAAATATTTTAATATAAATAACAATAATATTGTCATTGTTAAAACTAATGTAAGCTTTTAGGTCATTAATATTAATCACGTCAAGAGAATAAAAGTCACATCAGTAGGTTTCTACCATAACAATCGGGCTGTCACGTCACGCAAAAAAAAAAAAATTAATATTATGCCCATATCTTAAAAGAAAGGACAAGAAAGAGATAATCACGTTGGAAACAATCAAAGGAACACAAAAAACAAAAATCAACGCGAAAAATGTATACAATTTCATTGTATGAACATATAAAAAGAAGGATATTTTTATAAGGCTACAGCAAAACTGTCAGAAATTTTGATAAATGTTCTCAAAGGATGTGTGTGTGGTGTGGTGTGGTGTGGTGTGGGTCGCAGAGGGAAAGGGGGGTAGGAAATCTGTACAATGGTTGATGGAAATCCTTAAGCTAAAGGCGACACAATACATTACACACATATAAAACCTTACGACAACCTCGTGGGTGTAACACCAATAATAATGTAAGCGGTGTAAATCTTTTATTTTTCAAATACTATAATTCTATTTTTGTCTCTGATGTGATCTTGGTGTTTTCTTGTGTTGATTATGTTTTTATACTTGCGGTAAGTTACATAATGGAGGCTATCGTGAATAAAATTTCCCTGGGAATGTTTCTCTACATCGACATTTGAAACGCTAACACTTTTGTACTATACACTTTGTAATCTCGAATTTGGCTCATTAAAATGATAGCCAAAGTCCCCTGTAAAATTAATTCCCGATACCATTAAATTCCGATGGAATCTTTAGACAATTATTCAAATTCTAAATTTTCGAAGGAAGGAAATATTTCCAGGGATGTTATATATAATATTTCCTGCAGCTTTAACCTCTGAAGCGATGATTTTCTTAAAATGATGAATTTAAGTTTTTTGTGAATCCCTTTAATGCATTTATTAGTACCCAAGCAACACATAAACTCTTGAAGTGTTCTCCAAACAAATTGATCACCTCTTAACAAACTGTTAGTTCAATCTTCTTAATTCCACTACACTTTATGATCTGTTACTTTGCTCTAGAAAAGTGTTGTTTGTTTTAACTATTACAAAAACGTCTTTTAAACATCTTGAATATCTTCATGGCAAATGTGTTTATATTGACTCTCTGTAGATCCTCTTTACAACCTTTTTAAAAGGAGTATGTTTAAATTGCGCAAGAGTATATTTCTTATTACTCTTTCAAATACATTTCGAAGATATTTTGCGGATGTTATTACTAAAATGTCTTTATGAAGGCTTAAAATTTTGTCTTTAAGTAGAATTAATTTTCTCTTTTGTTTGAAAGAAAAAAAGTTTTTGTGTCATCTGACATTTGCGAATTGCGCTTTTCTTATTTTCTTATTTATTGTACATATGTAGGTACTATTAATTTGAAAATTGAAAAAGAGTTTAGGGAGCTGCAAGAGACTTAAGACCAAAAATTGCTCATCAATTATTTTAGTACGCGAATGAACATAGTAATAGATAATTGCTTATAGTTTTTTTTTCTTTAACTCTTTGTTGACACTCAGTTGACACTTTCATTGTCTCTCTCTTCTTTCAATTTGATTCGTTTGATATCTTATCATGAAGTCGTTAAGAGCTTTCTGGCTCTAGAAAAATGTGATTATAACACAGATGTTTTGACGACATCTTAAGAAACTCTTTAAACGGTAGTTAGTTTATACAAAGTTACACATATTTTTTGTAAAGGGTGACATAGTTAAACGTATATTTTTAATACAGTTTTTGTATGTTTTATTATTTTAATCAAATTTATTATTTATTTCAATAGAAATTTTCAATGTGCAATTGTACAAAGGTAGATATATTATGTAGGTAGTGAAATTTTCTTAAAAACTGCGGTGTTTGGACAGATTTGGATCGAAAAAATATTGTTTATACCATTGAATAACCCCCGTCTGTCTGTCCAAACCAGGGTAATAGGGAACTAAGCTAATTTTTCAACCATCTGTTACTGTCATAAAACTGACGATGAAAATATGGCAAAGCGAAAATATAAGGCAATATTTTTTTTTTGTTTAAATAACTGCTACATTTTTATTTTTAATGTGAAATTTTAATCATGCAACGTCAAAACTTTTTAAGGCTTCAATGTTAAGCAAACGCTCATTTTATTAATATGAGAATAATTTATCCAAAACCCATTAAAAGAAAAACAAGACATTTAGTACCTACATTTCATGAGGCACCCTGTAGGAAGGAATATTTTAATACATGGCCAACAAAATACGTTCGCCATATTTATTTCGTTCAATTGCGAAAAAAATATTTATTAAATACATAATATTCAATAAAGTACAGTTACATGTATTATGCCTACACTTTTATTTGTTTAGTAACACTGTGGCAGATAATAATTCATAAAAATATGTTTTTTCTTTTGTTGTCAGTGAATTTTGTATTATTTTTCTTGATTTTAACTTGTAAATACTTTTTTATTTCAAGGAGCGTTTATTCTATGTGGGGTAGAGTATGCGATTTTTAAGTAAATCTTTTCTTGCAGTACAAAATACACATCGTTAAAGAGTTTATAAAATTAATTGTAAATCTAACCCTACATGAACATAAAGAATTTGTCATGGCTTTACTTTTTACTTTAAAATCATTCTATTTCATTTAAATTGTTATAAAATTGTATTTGTGTAAAAGAGAAAGAAATTATTCCTTATATTATTTTCTCCCTCCAAGTTTACACTTTTGACTACAAAAAAAAAATCTTCAAAACCTCTTGAGAGCATCTTTAAAGATGCGTCAAAAAAATGATCTCTATAAACTCTTACAAATACTTTATTTAGAACTCTTCGCTCCATACAATAGGCTCCTCCCGTTTAGGCTTTTTTGGGTCTTAACGACCTCTTCAAGATTGTGTAAAGAGTTGAAAGATCTTCGAAAATAGCTTTTAGAGACATCTTGAAGACTCAATTGTGTTGCTTGGGTAAGCTATTCTTGGTTAATAAGAGGACTTTCCAAATTTTAAACAAGCTAGCATTGTACTATCGTTTTTACATTTTACTAAAGCTATGATCACCAAACGACTATTTTATCTTTTTAGTATCATACATCAACCATTAGTTACTAATGTATGAACTGTCACGATTTAAGGGGTTAAACACTGGAGTTTATTAAAACAAAAGGTTCAGTATGATACTAGTTAAAAATTGTTTAAAACTGAGAACATTTTAGTCCGCTAGGGCGACCCTGGTCGTTCTAAGATTCATCGAAAGTTGCTAAATTATAAGTGATAAGTTGTTGGTGCAAAAATACCCTGGTGTATCTAATATTGGATAATGAAGAAGTGTCACTAAGAGATTTGTTGGCTGTTGTTCTTCTATATTCTTCTCGACTGACTGCCTGAATCGGTGGGCAGCTCTATGTGTTACATGACTAGGAAATATTTTATTACGATATGGCTTTTAAGAGCCATATTCATTATTTAGAGAACTCTTTTGATTTTTTTTTATATTTTTGAGACTTTTTTATGTAAGTTAAAATAAATTTCTTGATAATTTTTTCTTTTTCTTGTTTTTCAGGAAACTTAATTGCTGCTAAATTATAAATAAGGTAAGTTTCTATTTTAAATTAAAAAAAATTTAATAAAACGCTTTAAAATGTCAACTTAAAATAATTCCCATACACAGAGTGTTTTTCATAAGATGCGACATATTTAAGGAAACTTATTTCTGTTATTTTCAATTTTTTTTTTCAAAAACTAGACAACATTTAAGCATTTGATTTTTAATATTTGACTAAAAATTAATAATAGAATTCAATATAGAAAATACAATTTAGAATTTATTTTTTTCAAAATTTTGTGTTTGAAAACTAATTTTTCAAAAAACTATTAACTACAACAATATTTTTAGAAACAAAATTAAAGAATGTATTTCTGGCATTAAAAAAAGGTGGCTTTAGCATGACCCTGTTAGTTTTTCTGTTATTTTTTAATGATTTTTTTATTTCAAGTCCAATTTTTTTTTTTAAATTGACCCTCCCCTCTAAACAGCGGGAAAGAGACCTTCCATCTCACACGATTTTTTAATTATTTCGGCTTACCCTATCCCCTCTAGCCTTCTGTCTTATCTTATTCTAAGCACTATTTATAAAATTGTAATTTAACAGTATTTTTTTGGGTCAGTTTGTTAAAGTGAACATCAGTGGGGCAAACGTGTACTCTGCTTCATTATTTGTCTGTTTTTAACTTTAAATTTAATGGGATAGAGCAAATCAATTTTCCTTTAGTCAAAACAAAGCTTCGCATAAAGCTTATAGTACAGGTAAGATAAGATCTTTAAAACAGAACCAAATTCCTACTCTCATCAAACTTGGTAACAAAAGTTAATTTATCATGGCAAAATTGTTGGGCATAATCTATATACTTATGGATGAGCACTTTAAAGTATTTTTAATTTCCATATACATACATACATATATGCATGTTATGGATTCGTAAAAAATCTAACTCGAGATTTTGATCAAACTTGACATTACGATGATAGGGAAGACGAAAAAAGTGGGTCTCGCAAAGATGTCCGTCTTTCTGCTTGTTGGTCTGTCGGTCTGTTCAACTACAGCCCAAACGGATGGGTCAATTTTCCTTAAACTAGGACCAAAAATAACGTTACCTATTATGCAAAATTTTTTGATCAAAAAGGAACATCTTATTTTTCTCAAAATTGGCTCTACAGATTTGTTTTTAAATGCTATAAATTTTAATAGGTATAAACTACCTTTCTTTAAAAAAAGGTTCCAAAAATGGTTGTTAATGGCACCACCCAAATAACCATATTTTTGATTTTCGCTTTCGTCGAAAAGGGTTTAAATGATTTAAATCAATTTTTTTATGAAGATTGATTGATACATTTTAAATAATATTGTGTACCAAAATTAAAAACAAATATTTTTGAATTTTTAAATACAGTTCGAAATTATAAGTAGGTATTTGAAAATTCAACATTTCGAAAACGTGCCAGATTTGTTTGTGAAATTAAGTTTTTAACTCCACATTAATAAATACGTAAAATTGGCGTACCTACCATTTTTTTTTCTTAGAAATGTTTACAAAATTTTATGTATTAAAAACTTACTTAATTTTAAAACCAATCCAACGATTTTAAAAACAGTTTCCCTAGAAATTAAGATTTATTACAGAAATCAGAGTGTGTAAATCACGTTGGGCTCAAAACACTATGGAAAATATTTTAAACAATTTATTTCTAATTTTGCTAACCTAAAACAATTTTCCAGTTTAAACTTTAAATAACATAATTTTCAAAAACACATTTATGTGCAATACGGTGCTATATTTTTGTATACTCACCTAATACTGCTTTCAACCAAATTATGTTTTTGGTAAAAGGATACAATATATTCTCCCGTTTCTCATTTAATTCAGGCTTTAGAACCCCAGTGTGATCGCACATAATAAGAGCAAGTTCGTGCGACCCAGTCGTGCTATTGTTTAGTGTTTAATCAAATGAGATCAAAAAAGTTAAATTTTGAAATATGTTTTCTTAATTGTTTTAAATGAAAATTGTTTAATAAATCGTCGTCCTAGTGTATGGCGTATACGTACTATTTTCAATGAAATAATAATGACTTCGATTGAAATTTTTCGTTAGAAGTTCTTGGGTAGTTTTACGGACTTATGTTGAAATTTAAACAAAAACCTTGCTGGATTCACTAAGTATCTTGTTCATAAAATAAACTTACCCACCAAATTATAGCCGTGTTTTCTTGCAAGCCCGGAGGGATTTGGTTGAAAAAAATGACATCGCGGATAAGCGACGCCATTACATAACCAAAATGGAGTTTCCATACAAACTATCGATACCAAGTATGTAATTCGCGCCGGTAACACAGTTTTTCTCCGTTCTTAATTTAATCCCCGAGAATTCTCCACTCTTAGCTAAGCTTAAAAGGGAATCAGTGTTTTCGTTGCATTCAACATGTAATTGCAGGACAAAATGTCGTTTTTTCGACCAATTTCCTTGGGGTTTGCAAACAAAAAACACGGCTTATATTTAATAATTTCAATAAAACACTTTTTTTTAATCTGAAATTTCTTACTTTCTTTATATTTAAATGCCTACAAAATTATTTTCCTCTAAATCAATCCCATACGGCGGCCGTTCCCGAATATTTCTTCAGCGGAATTTGCTCCTGATTAGGTTGATTATTTCTTTTGACCATTTTCCCACACTTCGTTTGCTTAAAAATTCAAAAGCATTGTTTAAAAACATCGAACAGAATTTTTAACTTTTTTGTTTGTCCCAAAAGAACAAAACATTTGCTGAATGTTTAATCTCGCTTCAGGACATTTTTGGGATTATTCCTCAAATTCACTTTAGGTTATCCCATATTTATTATTCAAAAAAGCCGATTGTTTTGCGCCCACCGAAATTCAAATAAACAAAGTGCACACAAAAGCCAGTGTTTACTTATTTGCATTTGCTGGGCTTTGATTGTGATAGCGCGCGTATAATTGAATTGGTTTTCAAGAGTCAAAAGCAAGAAGCCATGTATAGAGGGTAAATATACTACTATACGTATACAGTTACATATATAGGAGTGATATTCGTAGCCACATACCAAAGAAAGTCCTTCAACAATCACAACAATCCCATTTCACTCGAAATACGACAGACCATAGAATACCAAGCCTTGCCGACAAAGCCACGAAGGGAGTGAGTGCAAAAAAAGAGAGAGGGAGTGAGAAAGCCTTCGTCTACTTCTGCTTCTGCTTCTACTGCTGCTGATGCTGATGCTGATGCTGATGCTGATGCTGCTTTGAAATGAATTTTTTTGTGCTGATTTAAATTTAATTTAATTTAATCCTTTAGAATCCTTTATAATATATTCCTCATTCTTACATATAGCCAGATGGAATAGAGGATTTGATGACAATACGCTATTCTTTGACGTTATACTTTGGAATACGATATTGACTGCCACAGCCAGGTTGAGCTTCTATAGAAAATGAGGTTAGAATTTGCAGTCAACTTTCTTCTCCATTCTTTATTTTTTTTTCAATTTAGTTTCCCTTTTAACTGGGTCTTTGCCTTCCTCTGAACGCATCACGACCAACCGAACGACAAAGATATGGGCTAATAGGAGCTCCAGCATAGTTTCAGAGTAAACCCATCCTATTTAGCATATGTGGCTCATCCAGGACGGGTATCAGCCTTTGGTTAGACCTTAACCTCTCCCATTAGGAGGGAGAGAGAGAGTGCATTATTCTTATTATTTCGTATCTAGGATAAGTGAACTATTACGCCGGATACCCTTTAACTGTACTTGAGCTAGTGAGGGTGCATTTTTATGGGGTGGTTGGTCAGGTTTCTACTGCTTTTTCGCATAGCAAAGAATTGTATTGTTTATTTTTAGTGTGTGTGTATGTGTGTTTGTGTGTGTAATAAAGGGTATGGGGTTCGCATTTAAAATGGCATATAATGCATGCATCTGGGGAACAGAACCATATTGTGCATATAATATATATTTCAAACTGTTTTTTTTTTTCTTCTTGCTCTGAACCCGTTCTATAGAGTTGGTATAGGTACGGATTTCTTATTGTTATAATAATGGCTTGGCGAACAAGTGGTGCTGCGAACAACTAAAGTCCCCCCTTGCATCCGTTACCCGGGAAATTTGTTTCACTCTCAAGTTGTCCTTACTTTAATGTGTCCCACATGTTGTTATATGTCGTTGTCGTTCGTATAGGTACTATAAGATGAAGTTTCGTTAAGTTTTTTTTTTTGTAATTTCAGATAAAATATAAAACAGAGCCATGCCACACCCGTCCGTGTGTCCTATCGAAGATGGAGAATGTAAAGAGTGCGGGTGTGGAGAAAACAGGAAGAATCTATGGAATTAATTGTGTCACCGGCAATAACTTTAGTTTCTTTGCAACTGCGTTTCGAGGTTGGTTTATGCAATAAGTAGATACATTCGGTATGAGGTTAATGTAATGCAAAAAGGGAACATATATGTATGAACCTATACCCACCTCACCTACATACGAAAAAAGATGTTTCTTCTACGATAAAGTATATAAATTCTATAGATATGTGTTAGTAGGTGAGTGTGTGTGTGTGAGGTGAGTGCTACTTAAGAAGGATGAATAGGAATTGAAAGTTTTTTTTGTAAAGAGAAATAAATGTGTGTAATAGGTAAATATATCAGAGGTGTTCAGTTACTTTAGATCCTTTAACGTACCTATATCTGTATTAACGGGTCATTCATTCACAGTTACTTTTTCAAAAATAAAAAATTATAGAAAATTTCAATTTTATCGGCCAATGGTTCAGCAAATATGCATATCTAAATAAAGGGTGTTTTTTTAGACGTGTGGTTTTCAATCCGGCAATACTTTTTTCGAAGTTGGTCTTCTTGACAGTTGTCCTTGTCACTTGATTTATGCTCAGTTTGATTTGCCATTTTATAATGAATGGACTTACTCCTGAACAACAAATCGTGCAAATTTATTACAAAAATAATGGTTCGGTTCGCGTGACGCATCGCACGCTGCGTCCAACATTCGGTCGACATAATCGTCAAATTGCATAAATTCGAGCAACCATGGATCGGTTTCGCACCACGTTTACTTTAGTGGATAATGTGCATCCCCAGAGACGCAGTACAGCGCGCACCGAAGACGCTATTGCTGCTGTGGAGTAGCAAGTATCGAAGAAGACCCGAATGAGTCCATCCGCCATCGGGCACAACAATTGAAGCTGTCGAAAATTAGGCCTCTCGGCTGGAATTCATTCGAGCCAGCCACGGCTGGCCATTTGCCATTTGCCCGAAGTCATTTTTAAAACATAATGGCAAACTCTTATATTTAGAATAAAGCTAAATGCTTGGCCATAACATTAAATTTTATGCGTTTTATTTCTTCTTTAAAACTACACGTCTAAAAAAAACACCCGCTCTTTTGGGAGTTATGCAGATGGCAGAGTCTTTTACCCCTATTGTTTGTCAATAAACACCATTAAGCCAATAAATGTTTGAAATATTATTGGAAATCCTGGCATTATGGCAGTGGTGTATCTATAACAACTCAAAAAGTTTCACTTAAGAAACCTGCAATTATAAGTCGTATGTATTAAGTCAAAATTAACAAGCTTTCAAATTGTATATAGTTGTGTCTTCCATATTTCGTATCACAGAAACAAAATATAGCTTTCAATTACATGAATCGAGCTTATGTCCATAATCCAGCCGAAGTGATTGTCAACATAAAGTTTATAAAAAAAAAAAAAACATAAAATAAAAAGTAAATTTTCTAAAGTCCTTGTCAAAATATTTCACGTTCCGGTAGATTTTTGTTTAATGCCATATACTGAACGCATTTATCCAATGTCATGGTAACATGTTTATAAAAAGATATGCAAAAAGTTAAATATCTACATTTGCACATGCTTCGTGACTCTAACAAGCTTCCACTATCATGACTATTATAAAGACAACGTCAACCGACAGACTAGGCGACGGCACGTATCATGGAATTTCAGACAATATATCTCATCGTCACATAACTTACGTAAGACCTTGCCTGCTCCTATAGCTCCTCCTCCACACAGCACACATCATATTATTATGTTCACATAATACAACCAAAAACCTCTTGGATCCTCTTTTCCGTTGTTATCAACTTAAAAACAAAAAAAAAAAAAAAATTATGCAAATTCCTCTGGTAATAAATGGCCAAGAATGCATTCAGTGACGCGTATGACTCTTTTACTATTTTATCCTTTGGAAAATGTGGTCATTTATTCTGATGTTATCCTCGTTCAGAATATTCATCCATCATCATTTTATATTCTTCATGTAGGTTTTGCATATGTATGTATGTATGTATGTATTTGTATAACTGAACTTCCTCGTTCGCAGCGTCGCGTCGCGCTGTCATTAACATCCATGCGATGATCATCATTTTGTTCGTGAGCATCCTTGATAGTTGGAAAATGTAAGTGCAATCTGCGAAGTCACTGTCGCCAACCAACGCATTTTTAGAACTTAAGACGAAAAGATATGCATCTCATTATAGAAGGTTTCCTTGCCAATTTTAAAAAATATACAAAAAGTCCACCACGATTTTTGTCCTTTCACAAGGGAAAAAAGAAATGTGAATTTTTCCAGGTGGTGAAATGTTTTAAAAGTTTTTGCGGTCCTTATGAACACGCTTAACGATTAAAAATAAAACAATATTAATTTTTTTCCAATTCATATAATGTAACGGATGTTTTTTTTTTAGAGGTATATAACTTTAAGGTGGCAACATTATTTTAACTAGCGGCCATTTTGTCAGCTGTCAAGTGATTTATTATTAGTTTAGTTTATTATGAATAGACTGACGCCGAAACAACGCTTCCAAATTGTGCCCATTTTCATAAGCGAATTTTGTTTAGCGATAAACCTCACTTTTGGTTTAATGGATACGTCAATAAACAAAACTGACGTATTTGGAATGATGATAATCCTCAAGTGTATGTTGAGACACCGTTACATCCACGAAAAACTGATTGGTGTGCTTTATGGTTTGGTGGAATAATTGGTCCGTACTTCTTTAAAAATGATGCTGGCCAGAACGTTACAGTCAATAGTGACCGCTATAGAGCCATGATTACTGACTTTTTCGTTCATCAACTGAACAACCATGATGTGCAGGAGCTATGGTTTCAACAAGACGACAGGCGCAACATGTCACACAGCTCGTGCTACAATTGATTTATTAAAGGAAACGTTTCGTAATTGCATAATTTCACGTTACGGACCCGTGAATTGGCCTCAAAGATCGTGTGATTAAACGCCGCACGCAATGATCTACCCGGAAAAGTTCTTCAATGATAAGTAGAGCAGATTAAGAGTTAAAATAAGTCTATTAGGTTTTTGATCCGTGCCGTCGGTATTTTCCATGAATGTAAAGTCCTCCTGAGTGAACATAATATACAGCTGGAAGGGATAAAACTTGAAAGATTTGAATTGGGGGATTATTATTTTGTCAATGTTCCGTGGAAATAAATTCACAATGTACTGTGAAGAGGCCCCAAGTCTTAAGGCGAATACTTTGCTTACGGCCAATTGTTTGCTTTATAAAGGGTTTTCCAATAAGAGGTGTTATTTTGATATTCAAAGAAAAATGGAATTTTTTGAGATAAATGATCATATGTTTATTTCATTATAAAGAAGAAGGTATGCCGTTAATAATGGAACACAACATCAGCCAAATGGCCGCCACGACCACGCTTACACGACCATATCCTTTTCATGAAATTTTCCATAACCAAATCGCAAAGTGGCTGCCCTATGTCCTCGATAGCCTCACGAATTACATCTTTGAGGTCTTGAATCGACGCTGGGCTGTTGGCGTAGACCTTATCTTTCACGTGGCCCCAAAGGAAGAAGTCGCAAGGTTTTAAATCAGAAGATCTCGGTGGCCAATTGTGATCACCTCTTCGAGAGATAACACGGTCCGTAAAAGATCGATGGTTTCATTGCTTGTGTGGCACGTAGCGCCGTCTTGTTGAAAGTAAACGTTGTCCAGATTAATACCATCCAATTCCGGCCATAAAAAATCATTAATCATCTCTCGATAGCGCAATCCATTGACCGTAACTGTTGCTACAGCCTCATTTTCGAAAAAGTAAGGTCCAATGACCCCGCCGGACCATAAACCGCACCAAACAGTCACGCGTTGAGGATGGAGAGGCTTTTCAACAATAACTCTTGGGTTTTCCGAGCCCCAGATGCGACAGTTTTGCTTGTTGACGTATAGCCTCCGAAATGGAAATGGGCCTCATCAGTCAAGATGATTTTTCGATGAAATTCCGGATCATTTTCATGCATTTCAAGGACCCAATCAGCAAAGACACGACGTTGTTGATGATCAGCCGGCTTGAGTTCTTGTGTTAACTGAACTTTATAAGCCTTAAGACCCAAGTCTTTATGCAAAATACGGTGTAATGACGTTTGTGGAATGCCTAATTCCAAAGAACGACGAGGAATGGACAAACCTGGGTTTTCTTCAACACTTTGGGCTACAACAGCAATATTCTCAGTTGTTCTTGAGCGACGTGCACGGGTTTTTTTCTTCACATCACTAACTTGTCCCAACAGCTCGAATTTGTCCACCAATTTCTGTATTGCGGTCCGACAAGGTGCTTCACGACGACCCAAAAATGTTTTAGTTTTACGAACCGTCTCTGCCAAATTTTCACCGTTTTTATAGTGAATTTTAATAATTTCAATGCGTTGTTGAAGCGTGTATCGTTCCATTTTTATTAATGGCGAAGTTTCTACTTGTCAAATGTCAAAAAATGACATCTTCAAAAGTGACAGCTACCGAAATAGCGGGCTATTCAAAATAACACCTCTTATTGGAAAACCCTTTACAAGGTGATTTGCCTAAAATGCATCGAAACGATAGAACATGTATAGGTTGGGTTGATTCAAGACAAAAAAAAGTTTGGGAGTGGGAATTTTCAAAAACTAAAAAAAAAAAAACAATATTTAAAAACCACAGAAGAACTAACAACATTGCTATATAACTTTTTCAAAAGGAAAACGTATTTTTTTTAATTTAGTTAATAGTTGTTTTTGAAAAACTAAACAAAAAAAATTTCAAACCGGCTATTTTCGTTTTTTTAAATTCAATTTTCAAATTGATTAATAGTCAAACCTTGAAAACTAAATACTTCAAAATCCATGTGCTGAAGTTTTTTTTAGAAAATTTGAAATAGATAACGAAAAATTTTGTGTAAGCATTTAGTAACGTTAACCCGTTATTTTTTATAAAAAAAAAAACACAGTAGATTGCTTCTAAAAGTCTTAAACATTAAAAAACAAATGTCCTTATGTCTTTTCACCAAAGCTTCCCCCCATTTGGTTCCTTTTTGAAAAAATTGATTAATACTATATCGCGGGGTGACAGATGAACCAGAATGTTCAGTGGAGCGAATTGATTCGAGGGAAGTGCTCCACTTGTATTTGGACAAGCTGATTGTTGGACTTTACTAAATTTATCGCGATTTACAACTTTATCCAAACCTCTGTTAACCATATCTTGCCACACCGTGAGTATTTGTATAACTACCTATTGAAAGGTATATCCAATGAGTAATGCAGGGTAATGGAGACACATATGTATCAGCAATGGCTTTTTTGCATGAAAAAATGCCATTGTGGCCTATTTTTATTTTTCTGTTAGATTAGGTTCAAACTAAACTTCAAATGATATGAGACAGTGGGATACCTCTCTTTGATAGAAGGAGAGTTTATATGTACGTAATTTATTTATTGATTTATTTTTTAGAGGAGATTTTTTTTTTTTGGGGGAGTGTGACACCGAGTCCACATCGATCTGGCCCAGCATATAATGCTAGGATGCTTTCCTAATACTTCTTAAGCAACATCGTCTGCATAGGCAATAAATATCTAGATCTTCACTCCTCGACATGATTACTATCAGTATCTAGTACGAAGTTTCAAAGCAAGCATTGAGTTGCAGAAGCATTACATTTTGAACGGGTTTTTATTCCGCACTGGATCTAAAGATCAGGATTGTTGAGCTAATCACCTAAGTTCCCATCCATAGTAGAAGGATGGATCTCAAGCGCTCCAGGAATTTAATAACTCTAAGCAGGGCTGAACCAACCATGTGTGCAAGATGTGTAAATGCACAGGGCGCGAAATTCTGGGGGCGCATTACCAGGAACAAGTAAATCTAATCTGATCTTGCTCAAACAAATATGTACTGTCATTTGCATTTTAACCACAAAACTTGTTCAAATAATCCCTGTGCTAAGTTATTTCTTGCACACTAACTAACATCAATTTCATTGTTGCATTCAATAAAGAGAATTTAGCTTAAAATAGCGTAAAATTAAAGAGCACACTAGAACTATAGATTGAAAGTCTACCTCCTGGGTAATGTGGAAGAGTCTTATGTATGTGTATCAGTGGATGCAATTATAAAAAGGGACGCTTTCTACAAATTTGCATAGGGCGCAAGTTTGGCTGGGGCCGGCCCTGACTTTAAACAGACTGCACATCGGCTCCGTAATATGTGTCATTACCAGACACGCAACGAGGCTCGGAGTATTTTCAAATGATTTTTGCAGGAGCTGTATGAATGAAGAAGAATAAGAATCGATTCCTCATTTCCTCTGTACTTGTCTTGCTCTATCTCAACGAACGTAAACAACGATCCTAGTGATCTGGCAAATATTGACATAAGTAATCTCTCACGCTTCGTAAGGAGCTCTAAGTGTTTCAACGAATAGGGAGTCTTGTGGTATATCACAATGGAACAACTATGGTCCAAGTGTGTCAAGCTTTCCTGCTTGGCAGCCACCTTTACCTAACCTTACCCAACCTAACAAGGATATAAATCTAGAAACGAACATGAAACGTAAGGCTGAGGGTATTGTTGTCAACAAAACAAATTTTATGAATTAGAAGTTTAAAATAAGAAATAATTAATGATTATAAAAAAAAGAGTCGAAGTCAAATTAGATCCCTGAGGCATACCAGCATTTATTTTATGATTATATGACTTATTGAAACTATTCAATACAATTTTCGATTGAGTGATCATTCCTTTCGTGGTTTCAAGTTCTTAGCGCTGGAATTTGACACCTGTCAAACTCAGCTGTCAATTGAAGTGTCATAATATTAGTTGAATGTTTGCCATTTACGATAATGGATCGCTTAACAATCGAACAACGCGTTAAAATTATTAAAACTTACTACAAAAGTGGTGATCCAAACGTAGCCACGTAGTGATGATTATGGCCGTCATAATCGACTGACTACGCAAGCAATCGGTAAAATTGTGAAGAGAGTGGAAGCGTTACTGAAACTGATGTCGTAAGGCCTGTGCATCATCGTAATGCACGCTCAGTCCAAAATATTGCTGCTGCAAGTGCAAGTGCTGCTGATTATCCGAATTTATCGATTTCCCGGCGTTCGCAGCGATTGCTCGAATGATAACCGATTTTTTCTTCGACGGTGATTGCAGATCATGACTTGGGTTATATGTGGTTCCACCTAGACGGGGCAACAAGCCACACAACACGAGCAATCATGCCTTTATTGCGTGAGAAGTTTCCTGGTCGCGTAATTTCACGTTTTACCGACGTCAATTGACCACCAAGATCATGCGATTTGACAACTTTAGATTTTTGTCTGTAGCACTACGCAAAAGACCGTGTCTACGGGAATAATCCCCGAACTCTAGACGCATTAAAAATCAACATAAGGTACTCAAGTTATCGCCGAGATATATCCTGAAATGCGCGAAATAGTGGTTAAAAATGACCTCAAAAGAATAGCATGCTGCGAATCTTCCCAAGGCGGCCATTTGAATGATATTGTTTTTCACACTTAATGGCAAAGTCCAAACTTTATAATGAAATTGAATGTTCGTCAAAAATATATCGCTGTGTGTGTTTTATTTAGCTTTAGGTACTTTCGAAACCGAAAAATAAATGACCCTTTATTATGAATTTGATTTTGCTAAAATAAATTAAATATTTCCGATACATTCTTGGGTATCTCTGTTCTTTTTTAAATAATAAAAATATTCATTATTTTGTAATAGTTAAGCTTTTGGTCACTAACAAGTAGGTACATTTTGGCGTAATTCCCCTAAAACTGTTTAGAAAAGTTCTTAAATATTCCAAGAATTCTGACTGTATCCTGCCACCCACTTGCAAGACGAAGACCATTGAAAGGACAATGGTGACGACAACGGCAATGACTAACTTGAATATAATTTGCATCTTATTTCCTTTGAATGCATTTTAGAAAATATTCTTCTTCATATCCCGTTGCTGTATTGTCTCAGGACCGCGTTCATATACATACATACCTATACCTTATACCATCTTTAATCAAGTTAAATTATGCAAATTTCTTTTCAAGCTAAATGCAGAAAAAAAGGAAGGATGTGCACACAAATTCTTAGTTCTTTTTAGCAATGCAATGCGATCAGCTGATGTAATTCCTTGCAATTTAAATCGTTTTTTTTTTTTGCTTTTACACCACAATTTCCATCACCATTGAAGAGCTAAGTGTTAGAGAAGCTTTTGTTCACCTTAAGTCGGAGATGATGTGTCAACAGAGAGCTATCTTACATGCAAACACTATTCGTTATAAAATGTAGGTATACCTTGGTAGCTGTGACAAGACGTCTTTATGCAATATTCAGGAAGTCTTATGAATTTTTGATTTGAGGAAAAGTGTGTTTTATATATAAACGATATGACGAAGTGAATTGGTTTCACCAGTTAGTGTACGAATCTCCTTATGAAAACATACTTAAATACGCTCGAAAAGTAGTAGTACAGGGTGTTCTCTGCAAAGTGCTTATAAAATTGTACCTTCATTGGGAAATAAATATTCTTAAAATACTTCGAAACTCTCTCGGTAGCTTGCACAGCAATAACTTTCTATACAATACATTTACTTGAACACATTATTGACCCCTTTTGGTATCTTCTTTACATAAATCCTTGCAATTTATGTCCACAAAAACCTTCGTCTTGCATTCATTTAGTGTATCTGATGGAGCTTTATTTGTGTTTCTTTGAACTTTTCCTTAATTTTGGATTCTTCTACTGTTTTACCCCATATTTTGTTGGTCACACTTACTATTTAATACAACAAGTAAAATAATTGGGGATGAAAAAACAAGGAATAGAATTTAATACACAAAAACAAAAATATTCCCTTCAAATTATGAATGTCGGTTAAGGGAATTTCATTTTAGCTTAGGGGCTTTATTTTCCACTTCCGGGAAATCTAAGGCGAAGACAATAGTTTCATATAAATCTGAATATTTTTGAAACGTTTCACAGGAAATTGTGTACTAGGTCGGTATATTAACAATTTTTTTTTTAAATTACTCAAACTAATTTAACAGTTTATAATATTTCAAAAATCAATTTTAAAAACTTTTTTAATTGCAATTTCCCCTTTATTGATTGACCTCAAACTCTTAATATTGATTGAAGGAAATACGTTTAAGTGTTTTTTAGGGTGTATCCTGTAGATTGGAAACCCACTTTTTTGTATTATACAAGGAAATACATGTAACTAATATATTGTTTTTCTTTACGTTAATTGTTTTGAAAATTTTTACATGTTACTTTAGAGTCAGAATCGGTTAAAATCCTAGGATGCACCTGTAAGCCCAGGAGCTGTAAAAATTAGTATTCCATTCTGGACTTTTATTTAAGGAAATATTAGGAGTTTCGTGTGCCAGTGTTGTCGAAAAAAAAAATTAAAGAAGCCTTTACTCCTTCTTTTGTGAGGAATACAGCCAGAGGAGCTTCTCGAATTAAAAATTACAAATAATAAAATAAAGGACTGGGTCGCACGAAGTTGCTCTTTTTTGAAACCACACTGCGGTTCTAATGTCTGAATCTTATGTGAACCTATTTATCTGATTTTAAAGGAAATAAAATTAATTATGGGAGCCTATATTTTATCCATATGCCAAAAACATAGCTTAGTTGAAGGTTATTTTATGTGAGTATGCAAAGTTGGACAATATACATATGTAGCAACGTGTTTATTTAATTATTTATAAGCTTAATACAAGCAGAATTTAAAACTAAACATAATATTTCTTAAATCTAAACTTAAACATATAAAGGTAGAAATTTTCAGTATGGGAGAGTTAGAATAAGTAAAAAAGGACTAAGAGAAGGATGTTGGGGTTGAAGGTATTTATGTTGTTGGCTTTGCGCAGCATTCGAGTCAAAGGTTCGTTGAGGCCATAATCGGTACGGTGGTAGGCAGTGAGGAAGAAAGGAACAGATCTTAACTGACGGGTGTTTAGATTCAGACAGATCTTTTGGAGAAGAGTAGGGCAATCAATGACCTCATTTATTAATTGGTGAACAAAAACGATGTCAGCAGTATCACGGCGTAATTTGAGCGGTTGAAGGTTTAGAAATTTAAGACGGTCTGCATAAGAAGGCAGGTTATAGGGATCATCCCAGCCAAGACCCCGCAAAGCGAAGCGTAAAAATCTGCTCTGGACGGCTTCGATACGATCTATGTGAACTTGATGATATGGTGACCAGAATGGTGAGGCATATTCTGGGAGAGGTCTAACAAAAGTCATATAAAGGGATTTGGTTACATATGGACAAGAAAATTGTTTTGACCAGCGTTTTACGAACCCGAGTGTTGAGTTGGCTTTGCTTATAATGCTGTTTTAGTGGGAGCGAAAATTGAGTTGAGTGTCACAAATGACTCCCAAGTCGCGAATGGAGGTTACAATAAGAACAAGTACTCCATTAATCGAGTATTGTCTTTGGGACAGGGGAGGGCGCTTTCGAGTGAAGGTTATGGTTTGACATTTCTTAATGTTTAGCTCAAGAAAGTTCTTTTGGCACCAAGTAAAAAAGCTATTTAAGTCTGTTTGCAGCATAAGTGCGTCGTCAGGGGTAAAAATTTGTTTCGATATTCTCATATCGTCAGCGTAAATTTTTAAATCAGATTGAGGTAAAATCAGCTCAACGTCATTTATAGTCAAAACAAAAATAAGTGGTCCCAAATGGATTCCCTGGGGTACTCCAGAAAATGAAGAGCACTCGATACTGATGGTCAACTAGGTATTACTGAATCCAAGAGGTGAACAAAAGAGGAAAACCAAGCTTTTTAAGTTTAAAAAGAATGATATAGTGGGAAATTTTGTCAAATGCCTTACTAAAATCTGTTGCTATGGCATCAACTTATTTACCTTCTTCTAAGGCAGACAGTGTTTTGGAAACGAATTCAGATAGGTTAGTTGTTGTGGATCGACCTTTTAAGAACCCGTGCTGCTAAGAGGTACAAATTGCTTTACAGTGAACAAACAGCGACTCGTACACTATACTTTCAAAAAATGTAGGTATACAAGAGAATTTGGCAATGGGTCTGTAGTTGGAAATATCATTTTTGCAACCTTTTTTGTGGACAGGGTTAGTGAAAGAATTTTTCCACATCTTAGGAAAAATACTACTGACAATGGAGAGGTGAAAGAGTTTTGTAAGAGGCTGTGCTAATTTTCCAATACATTTTTTAAGAACGATTGCTGGGAGACCATCTGGACCAGGGGAAAAATCATCTTTCAGTTGAGTAATTTTACTCACCACTGAAGATAGGATATTGCACAGTTGAACATAATGCATTGCATGGAATTTACAATTATAGTTTACACTTAAAAACAATTTTAAATCAACAAAATTGAAACTTGAACCCAACGCGATGTACACTACCTCTGTTTTTATATCTTTGTTTATGAAAAACAAATTTAATACATATACCTACATTTATATACACATACAAATTTTGTAAATATTTTTTAAGAATAAATTTGGTACACCAATTTATAGCCGATTTTTCAATCATCAGTTATAAGTCAGTTAACTGTCAGAGGAATAAAGTAATTAGACTTTTAAACGGTCAGATAACAACATTGAATTTTTCAATCAAAAATAAACACTCAGTTAATTATTCTACAGAATAATAACAGATGATGTCAAATAAAATAAATATTTATTTTCGTGTTTGTTTTATACTATTACTAAACATTGGTATTTGAATTATATTATAAAAAAAGAAAGTGTTTTTTTTTTAACATTTGTTATAGAGAATAAAACAAATATTAAAAAAAGAGAGGTAAACTTTTCATTGCCTGAAGCGCACTTCTTGGTATTGTTATTCTAATAACGAAAATAGTAGATGCCTGCAACGCACTGCTTAGTCTTGATACTCTGATGACACAAACAGCTGTAGATGGATCAACACATACGCAAAATCACCGACTAAAAAATAGAAAACGCTAGTTTTGGATAATATCTAAGAGCTATAAGCAGTTGGATAGTGGGGAGACACACTAATTTCTATGGTACAAAACGTGGTTGAAAATAAAAATAATACCCAATAAATGCAGACTGCAGCGTATTGATATACTTTAGGTTATCACACCTGTCAGTTTTGTGTTCAATTTCGTCTACTATTACGGCTAAGAGGTATTCCACCGTTAGTTTTTTTCAACCTGAATCTTCTTCGAAAATCCCATCCTGAAAAATGATATGCAGCCCTATTACGATTGTCAATTATCAATTGATAGTTGATAAATATTGAAAATCGATATTTGACAACCCAATTGATAAAGGTTTTGATCATTGAGAATGGTGCAGGCCGTCGTGAATTGCAAGATAATTAATAATTATCACGCAACAGTTGTTCAGTTTTTTAATAAATTAAGTTTTAATGTACGAAATTTCAATATTTATCAACTGTTAATTGATAATTGACAATCGCAATAGGGCTGATGGTCTTTTTCTAATTACCTACCACCTTTTTCTTGAAATTGAATCAAATAAACCATTTGCATTTTCTCCCTCAACTATAAGATCGTCGATAACTTCAAAGAAGTCCCTTTTTTATACATATGAAATTCAAAAACATAATTAATTTATTCCTAATAGAATAACTCCTTATCCCGCTCGAAAAGGAGCAGATAAATTTATTCTGCTAGTAAAAGATTTATTCCTAGGAATTAGTTGCATCTGATTGTTGAACTAAAAATTGATTTTTCGTTTGATTTTTTTTTTGTTTATAAAATAATGTTTTCAAAAATTTTTAAATGCATTATTGTTTAAATTATAGAGAAGCATCAGACTGCAAAATTATAACAAAATCGATTAACCCATGGCAAAGATATACGCGAATAACCCAAAAATAAGACCATTTTCTCAAAAAACGTTGAATACCTAATTCCGTGATGTGAATTTTTTGAGAAAAATATGAAATGCAGTTTTCTTAAAATTGATTTCGTTATTACATGAACGAAGTTTAAGTAAAATCGTTAGAGTCGTTTTCGAGAAAATTTGAAGAAACCAAAATGTTTGTATGGCAGCTAACCGTTTTAGATGAGCTAAAACGAAAATTCGATTCGATTCGAAATCAGATAAAAAAGCTCTGTACCAAATTTCATGCAAATTGGTCCACCCGTTTAGGCTCTAGCTCAAATTACAGTGGACGCACCAACGCACGCACAGACGTACAGACGCACAGACCGACGGACACGGCATGACGAAACGCACTTTTTCGGACTTCTCGATTATCGTATTATTTTTTTTTTATTTTTTTTACTCGAAACCAATACTTACCCTATAGAGCAAGTAAAAAAACAAAATCGTTGTAATGGGTGATTTTTTAAGAGGTTTAGAACTTTTTTTAAAAAAAAAACACAAAAAATTCGAAAAAATGAATGAAATATTTATTTGAATAGATAGTTTGAACCTTGCAATTTAATGTTTAAAGATAATTTCATGCAAATGTTGACCGCGGCTGCGTCTCAGGTAGCCCATCCGCTGAGTCCAATTTTGGCATACTCTTTCACACATATCGGCCGGTATCTCACGAATGAATGCATGGATGTTGGCTTCCAGTGCGTCAATCGAAGCGGGCTTGTCCCTATAGACATTAGCCTTGACATACCCCCACAAAAAATAATCTAATGGTGTCAAATCGCACGATCTAGGCGGCCAATTGACCGGCCCGAAACGTGAAATTAACTGTTCACCAAACTCGCCTCGCAATTGCGCCATTGTTTCGCGTGCTGTGTGGCATGTGGCACCGTCTTGTTGAAACCACATATCATGCAAGTCAAGAACTTCCATTTCGGGCAGAAAAAAGTTTGTTATCATCGCTCGGTAGCGTTCACCATTGACAGTAACGCTGCGATTCGCATCATCTTTGAAGAAATATGGCCCAATAATGCCGCCGGCCCATAAACCGCACCAAACAGTGGCTTTTTCGGGATGCATTGGTAGCTGTTGCAATGCTTCTGGCTGATCTTCACTCCAAATGCGGCAATTTTGCTTATTTACGTACCCATTCAACCAAAAATGAGCCTCATCGCTGAACACAATTTTTCGATAAAAAAGCTGATCCTCGGCCAGCTTTCCAAGAGCCCATTCACCAAAAATTCGGCGTTGTGGTAGGTCGGCTGGCTTTAGTTCTTGCACCAGCTGTATCTTAAAAGGATTTACGCCCAAATCCTTCCGCAAAATTTTCCACGTAGTGCTGTAACAAAGGCCTAACTGCTGGGAACGGCGCCGAATCGACATTTCGCGGTCTTCTGTCACAGTAGCTGATACGGCCGCAATATTTTCTTTACTACGCACAGTACGTAAACGTGTTGGTGGTTTAATGTCCAACAAAGTAAATTTGGTGCGAAATTCGGTCACAATCTTCCGAATAGACTGCTCAGAAGGTCGAGAATGCCGATCATAAAATGGAAGCAGCGCGCGATGAACATTTCGAACCGAGCACGAATTTTGATAGTAAAATTCAATAATTTGCAAGCGTTGTTCATTTGTAAGACGATCCATGGTTAAATTGCAAACCAAACTGAAGCTGTTTGACAGTGACACAAGGTACTAAACACACGTCAGCTGTCAAAACCAGTGTTGCCAAAACCAAACCAGCTAAAAAATCACCATAAGAGTTACCCGTTCTAGGTGAACTTAAATACAAATTCGAATTTTCCATCTAGGGAATCACATAATAAAAATGCTCTGTACTAAATTTGAAGCAAATCGGATCACCCGTTTAAGTTCTGGCCCAAATTACAATGGACGCACGGACGCACAGAGGCACAGGCCGACGCATGGTATACGGGTTGGGTTTTATATGGGTTTGCCCTGTGGGTTTCCAAGTTTCTATAATTCTATTGATTTTTCATGAAAACATTCGAATTTCTAGTAAAAAAATCTCATTTCAAGAATTTTGTGTACTGCTTTCGGCGAACATTGCGAAACGAATTGTGAATTTTCCGGTTAATTAGAAGCTTTAAAAAAACTTATTTTCCAGATTTCATTTAAATATGTAAATTAAAGGTTTCTAGCTATAGCAAATGGTAGCAGCTATAGCAATTGGGTAAAACAAAATTTGTGGTAAACTTAATTTTGAATAGATCTAACTATACCTTGGAACCACAGACTTATACTTTCAAGGTGAATAATCGAGCTTGTTTGCTCTCAGCTTCGTGATAACGGTGTGGTGGTCATATAACCTTTAGCTCCACAAACATTTGGTTGATATCGAAATTAAAGAATCTATGGAAATTTTATGATATCTCAAAAAACAAAAACCAGATCTTGAAAAACTTCAACTTTTTATAGATACGCTATTTATGAAGTTTTCCTTAACAGGAAACCCCCTGTAACCAGATCAGTGTGGGGAAGAGAAACTATAAGGATGTGAATGTTCAGAAGACATGTTTCAAATAAATAGTTGGTAGAGGTACCTATATAGTTACATCGAAGCTAAATCACCACCATACAATTTACTATTAGAAATTGGGAAATAGCTAGGTATTTGCTTTTTCTTGTTACTTCAATCTACGATGAACAAATAATGCTATGCAGTTCGCATGAACGCATCAGGCACTTTGGCAAAGAGTACGTGCCTACTATTTTCTTTGATATTTGCTGTTGTTGTTGATTGTTGTTGATGATGTTGGGCTGGTGATGATAGACATGTGGTTGAGAAAATATGTATATAGTATCTTTAATCCTTCAATAGCTTTCAAGGGGGTAAATAATAAACAATGCAAAAGGCAATTAACTCATTATGCGATACGGAATTGCAAAACAAAAGAACTTACATGGATATGTATATTTGCACAGTTAGAACCCACCTCTATAATCTGACGGTTTTACAATTTTCCAGAATGAAATGGAGTGCTATAGAGCAATCAGCGAGACGATTTTTTACATATTTCTATTTAATTTTTTTTTGTTCTTCTTAAGTAATGACTCGCTTTTCAATGGGGGAGGAGAGTGGTGTATGTGTGTGTGAGGATTGTTTTAGGAAATTCCCTTTATTTAACTTTTTAAACAAATTAAAATTGTTTTGTGGGAAATTAGGTTGCACGTAGTTAGACGATGAATAATATATGTAGATACTAATTTGATGAGATTGCTTTCTTGGCCAGATAGAAAGAAAGAGAGAGATGATAGTATGGGTATTATACAATCCGCAAATAGGTTTCCAGCTTCCGGGACATTTTTTGATTGAATCAAAAATTCTGCTTATGTGAAACTTTTGTTATCATATACATAATAAAACATGGAATAACGAATTTCTTTTCTTTTTTTTCCGATGCCACAATGCCTTTTAAATGGGAAATTATTTATAAGGGTCTTTCAATAAGGGGGGTAGATGTTGAAATGGAATAAAACAAGGTGTGTGCGAAGCATTAACAAAATTCTTTTTTTGTTTGAAAGGGTCATGTATGGAATAAGGAATATAACATCGTTCAAAGGCCCAACTCGGTTTCTTACGCTGGCACTGATGTGAGTGGTCCAATTTCCAATGACTCTTCCTCATAGATCCGGCAGAATTTGAGCGATAGCCTGTCTTATGTTCACTTTAAGAGCATTGGTAGATTATGGTTTATTCGCATAGACCTGCGACTTCAGGAAACCGCACAAGAAAAAGTCTATAGCAGGGTCGAATCGCATATGAGACCATGAGAAGCAGAGTGGCCTAACTTGTTTTTAAAAAGACGAAAACGTATATGTTTATTGTATCAAAAATCTTCTTATTTTGAAACAATAATATCTTTAGATTGATGAAGCATATTACTGCTTCAAAAAAGATTGTTTTGGTAACTTTAAATACAAGTTTTCGGCATTTTGAAAAGAAGTGCAAAAATCAGTTAGGGCACTATGGTTCTCACTGCCTCATGTAACCTTGGTGGGCAATTCAGGTAACCTCTGCGAGAGATAGGTAAATCTTACCCTTAAATCGTTCATGCAGAATGTCAATCGTGGCGTCTGCTTTGTGAAACGTAGCACTGTCCAGCTGGAACCACATGTCGTCTAGGTCCATATGGTTCAATTTGTGCCACAAGAAACTGCTTATCATCGTTCTTTAGCGCTCGCCATTGACGGCGACCGCCTCACCAACGTCGTTTTCGAAATAAATATTACAGACCAATGACTCCGTGCCGCCGGCCGGTCCAAAATCTACACCAAACGGTAACTTTTTGAGGATGCATTGCCACCTGGGTTGGTGTTGTCCCAATTCAGCAATTTTGCTTTTTAACATAGCCATTCATCCAAAAATGCGTATTGTAGCTAAAGATTGGGGTTCTCTTCCAAACTCCCCGAAGCCCAGTCAGCGAATAATAGGCGTTTTTTATGGGTCTTTTGGCACAACCTGGAACAATTTTTAAAATTTTTTATTTCTGAAAATGGAGGCCAGACCAAATATAATAGAATATTTTTATTTAAAGTGTTTTTTCGGCTTAAAATCTTCAATTTTCAATATTTTTGGATGAATCTTCGGAACAATTGGGTTTGAGCAATTTTGAACATGGAACAACTTTTGGATTTTTGACTTTGAATAAGGCCATGAGGGGAGCTAAAGGATTTGTCGATTTTTGTTTTTAATCCGATTTTAGAGTGATTATATAAATGTAGGGAAGGGACACCGTATTTTCTTAACACATGTTTTTATCATCAAGAAATATGAGTCAAACGTTTTTTTTTTGTTAAACAAAATATTGAGAGCCGGTTTTTTCGTTTTTCAAAAAAATATTCTAAAGGCCTTATCCTTAAAAATAGGTCTTTGACAACTTTAGTTTTTTTGGAACAGTGTTCAGAACAGTTTTCAAACCTAAAAACAATTGAAAAGTTCGATTGCCGAAAAAGGGGGGGCTAGAATTTTTCGAATTTTGACCATAAGTCTTGAAATCTTGATCATAGAGGTCCAAAAACTTGGAACAACAATCAGTCGATTTTTGTAAAAAGGGGGGCTAGTTCAAAAATGGTTGTTTGGGTCTAAGGCCCCCATTTTTGAATATACATATTTCAAAAAAAAAAAAATGGAACAATGTGGAACAAATCGGGAACAATCTGGAACAGCTTTCAAAAATAACAAATTCAAAAAAGGGGGACAAACTTCACACACTTTTTATACCTACTTATAATCAATTAATTGTTTGTTTATTAAATATGTACATAATTCATGCAAAGTAGAGCTGTGTCAATCGTGATTGATTCGGTCTTTGTGACCCGTTCACCAAAAAGAACGATTGATTGCAATCACAGTAAACCGAAACAATCAATCCCAGTATCAATCATTTCAGTTTTCAAATAAACGAGGTGACGCGAAGTATGTTTCATTCATTACAATCGTTCTCAATCAATTCACGCAAAAAAAGAAAAACACACAAAAAAAAAACAAGCGCATCAAAAGGTAAAGAAACTTATCTAAAGAATGAAATAAAAAACCACCACAGATACATATAATTATTTGTTCTCAGTTTAATTCCGTTTATTTGTGTTTGTAGTTTCTTGTGTTTCTTTCCCATATGGTTCGGGCAGTGTTCAGTGTCTGTTTTGTACGTTGTACCTATCATTTGATTGAGAATGACTTAAAAGAACGAAACGTATATCGTTCATGTGAACGATTGAAATTTGGATACATTGGTATACGGCACGGGTCACAATCACAAAGACCGAATCAATCTGATTGCCAATGTGAACGATGCGATCTTTGTGCTTTAAAAAGTGCGTTATCAATAAAGGTATTATTTTTTTTATTTGTAAGGTAGGTTTTTTATCTACATATATCTTTGAATCGCAACCAAAAAAAGGAATGAACGTTTGAAAAGAAGTTCCCATTTTATTGGCAACAAAAATGAAACTGAAACCAAAATGATTGAAAAAATGAACGATTGAAAAGAACGAATCATTGAACTGAACGACAAATGAACGATTGAATCTTTTAAAATGAACGATTAACACACCTCTAATGCAAAGTCACTGTAAAATTGTTACTTCCTGCATACCACTTCCATAAAACCACTAGCTTAGAAATTCATAATGTTCACTAAAAATCCAAATCAATTTGTAGCCATTATTTTTTTTTAATTTCAAATTTATAAATGTATGCCTTAAAATGGTGAAAATTAATAAACAAAAAGTTTGGTGGTGTCGCTAAGATTAAACGTAAAAATGTCATTTGACTGATGACTGATAGCTAATCAGTTACTTGACAGTTCCCTATAAAATGTTTACCCTCAACGTGTGTAAGAGAGTATATAACTTCAAAAGCTAATTCCTCTCAAAATATAAGATAGACAATAAATTGAACATAAGAACTATACCTACATAATAACTTCTTACTCGTTCATAGTTTTTCCAATCCTATTAACATTCAAAACTCGTGTTTAGGGAAACAAAGGGTTCCCTCGCTATTCTTCTCTGAAGGCAACACATAATTTTTCCTGGAACGACAAACAAAAGACAAAAAAACTCGAAAGTTAGTAGTAAAATATCAAGCTACAAACCGAGAAAAAGTGTAACAAACTCGCAGGGAATTGCGTACGAATATGTTTTACGAACAAAAAGAATATAATTTACCCGTCTCCCATCCCCCCCTCATAAGCCATACGTCTACAAAAACGACCAAAGGTAAACTTATATTACTTGGCAACAGTTTTTTGCATAAGCAACACTCATTTCACAATTTGCATTTATGTATGTAATATTATTATTCAGGTATTTTATTGGCATGCAGGTGAGTCCTTGTAAGCTTGGAGCTTCAATTTACTTCGCATTTAAAAAATTTCATTTAATAATTTGAAAGCTCTGTAGGGTTTTGGTGGGTATTGTAGTTTTTTTTCAGTGAAATGCAAAGATGACAGTTGGCTTATAGAAAAAAAAAAAACAATTTATTAACTCTAAATTTACCGAACGAAGGTTTGTTGGTAAAATTCGTAATATAAAGTTTTTGCATCCATCGAAATACATCTTGAACGAAATTCCACCAGTGACATATTTCACACCACCCAATCCCTTCTTCATTCTGCACCCTCATCACTAAGAATAAGTTTTACCATTAATCAAACCTGTAGCTATGGGGAGGGGGGGCAGGGCACAGTCCTCTGGAGTGTGTTTTATTTGCTCGTTAGGGTAACACAATTAAAGTGTTCAAATTAGCAGATGCTCCTGAGTAAGTACTCCAAGTATAATCATGCTTACACATGTAAGCTTGCATTTTTTACGTTTTCTTCCTATATAATTTTATCAATACCTACATCAATAACACACATTAAAATTACAACAACTTTAAATCATTCATTCGTCCTTAGCTCATTTCATTAGTGTTTCTTCTTTTGCACTTAAAAAAAATTTAAATGTTAGTTATCTTCTGATTTTTGTAAAAAATGTCCTCCCCAATATCTTTCTGACTACGGCTCTGTCATTAATAGATAGTTAGTTGTTGAGAAACCACATTTTAATGTTTCTTTTTCCTTTTTTGGATGAACACCCACCACATAATGAATAGGTTAAAAAAAAAAAACATGAAGGACACGAAAATATGAAGAATAGAGAAAATGATGGAAGGAAACAAAGCATCCTCCTACAAAACAGAGCGAACAAATCAACAAAAAGGAAGGAAAACAGCATAACAAAAAAAAAGCATGACAACAAGGAACAAACATGATGGCGGAGATCAGTCATGCAGAAGGGAAGGTCTAGGGGACTGAGAAACTGAAACTGAAACTGAGCCACTTCCAGCTCGCTGTTTTCGATTTTGCTCCAGATACCAGGATACGGATGATTCCGACGGAATAAAAACACTCACAGGATTCAAGGCATACATTACTGCGATTTATCAGGGACACCAGAGCAACAGAATATAAGAGAAAAGCCAACAAAATAAAAGAAGTAACAAAAAAAAAACGTAAAAACTGGGACATGGAAGAGTGTGTGTCGACTGTCGACTGTCGAGTGTCGACTGTCGAGTTGAAGCTCGCTTTCCTGTATGTTATCGTTTTTATGTGTTCACTTTTAATTCGCAGAGACTTTGTGAAGTTGAAAATTTAAGTGTTGCCAGAGAATAAAAGTGTTTAAAGTGTGGTCATAAAGGGATTTGCATAAAATTACCAAACCCTGTTGGCATAATTCTTTTGGTTAGCTTGGCTGGCTGTGGCTGGGTTTTCCTTCTGTCGTTTTTCCTCAAAAGCAAAACATTTTTGCTCTCACTCTCCATCTCCATGTCCCTCTCGCTCTCTATATAGCTATCTATCTCTTTGGGTTTATTGTATATGGTGCGGTGAAGTGTGATATGAGTTGAGTATAGACTGAGAGGAAGAAGGCAATTTGAACTTTAATGGCAGTCTTTAAAATGATTGATTTGAAAATTATTTTGTACCAGGCAATTAGCGGGGTGAATAAATTTATGTCTTAATGCCTCAGTGTCATGGACACTCGGGCAATACAAACAATTAACGGGTTTTAGAGTGTACATAACACCTTTGGTTGAATATATGCTGACGGCGACGGGTATTATAGAGGGTAATTATTGTGTTCTTTAAAAGGATTTTAAAGTTTTAGAGGCAGATTGTGTTTGGGAAATTTGATGAAGGCATTTACCTTCATCTTTAACACGCAGTACAGGAAAGTTCCTAAAATAACAATGTTTTCAAATTGTCTTTTATCTGTTCGTAGATGTTTTTTTTTCCGCACGAGTAAAATCTTCGAAGGTTTGTGGTTTGTGGTTTTATTTTTTTTTTTTATTTTTCTTGTTTTACACGTTCTTTAAGAAACTCATTGCATTATTTATTCTAGAACACAAAATTTCGACATATTGATATCGCCATTTGTTGCGAGGCAAGAGGATTTGAGTAGTGTCATTAGAGAGGTATAGGATAGAACAAAAGAATAGGGAGGAAATTCGGAAAGGAAGAGGATGGAATATGGAAAGGAATGTCAAATTCCGAGGGACCTGCAACAAAAACATAAATCATGCCAGAGAAAATAATCGAAAGGATATCGGACTCACTATCACCACACCAAGGCGCTGCTAGTGACGATGCAGCGTGGCCTTAACCCTCCCAACCTGGAAATCTGCCGCCATGTGAGCTACATAACTTTGAAATGGAAAAAAACATATGTGATTTTTTTAAATTGACATGCAATTTACTTTATTCAAAAGATAATCTTCTGGCATGATAATTTTAAAATGATTTCTGGCGTATGACCGTCACGGCTGGCTCGGACGTAGGCTAATCTGGAGGTCCAATTTTCGATGCCTTTTCGTACCATCTTGGATGCCAATTGACCTGTCCGTAACGTGAAACTATGCGGTTACCAAACGTTTACTTCAATAAATCAATTGTGGAACGAGCTGTGTGACATGTTGCGCCATCTTGTTGAAACCACAGCTGCTGCGCATCATGGTTATTCAATTGATGAACGAAAAAGTCAGTAATCATGGCTCTATAGCGGTCACCATTGACTGTAACGTTCTGGCAAGCATCGTTTTTTAAAGAAGTACGGACCAATTATTCCACCAAACCATAAAGCACACCAAACAGTCAGGTTTTGTGGATGTAACGGGGTCTCTACATACACTTGAAGATTATCATCACTCCAAATACGGCAGTTTTGTTTATTGACGTAGCCATTCAACCAAAAATGATCTTCATCGCTAAAAAAAATGTTCTTGTGAAAATCGGAATCAACAGCAATATCGTTTCAAGTCCATTCACCGAATGTACGCCGCACAGTGGTGCGAGAGCGGAAAAAAGTCTTTTGAAAAAGTCATGTCTATCGTTTTAAACTTTATGTTTAAGTACTCTTAGATAACCCGAGCGTATGATTTAAAAGTATTTTTTAACATATATATTGTATGTTCTGATTTACAAGCCCTCAAAGTTGAAAAATAATTTTACTCAAATCGCGAACCGTATTTTCAACAAATTTTGAGATGTTTTTTCCGAAGTTCCTGTGATTAAATTCTCTAGCTTCTTAAATAATTTAATTGGTCTATTTTCGATTATCTAAAAATAAAAAAAAAATATTGATTATTTATAAAAGATACCTTCTATAAGTAGCCTGAAGCTTTAGTACTAAGAAAAAATGCTTTTTTTTAAACTTTTTGATTTAAGAAAAACAGCTCCAAAAGATACCAAGAAAGTAAGTATGCCACCATATGCTCCATACTTTCATGTTAAATCAGCTGCAGATACGTGCAGATGTGGAAGTTATGCTCAAAAATGTTTCACTTAATCGGATTTCAAAAAACTCCTTAATTGTCAGAATGAACTGGTTAATCCCATTATTTTAAGAAAAAATGTCAAACTTTATTTTAAAAATAAAACAAAATTAATACATTGTCCCAGGTCTGAGAATTTTGATTTTTGCGAAACCATTTATTTCTGCCTGGAAAATTTTTCAACTTTCAACTCAATTTTCTTGAAAACAACACACGAAAAATAATAAAGTTTTATGATATTTTGAATTATATGATAGAGCTTAATACAAAATAAAGAAAAGGATTAGGGATAATCCTTTATTTTTTTTTAATCTTTCGCTAAAAGTAGGGCAGGTAAAATAAAAAAAAGTGTTTTTTTTTAAGTTTTATTGCTTTGTTTTTGTTGTGTATGCTCAGAAGAAGAAAATTCAGCAGGAGTTTCGTGAAAAACTGGGCATCATTGTCGATCTTGTAAGACAAGGTACGGGGACAAGTAATGACGTCAACACCTCCAGAAGATTTTTTGCAAATCCAACCATGACTTCAGAAATCACTGGAGTTAGTGAATCCCTAATTCGGCGGTTTGCTGTTATCCTTGAAGTAATAACGTCGAATGAAAAATTAGACTTAAAAAAATATGCAGCTTACACGTGGGAAACTGCTGAACTGTTTGTTGAGAAATATAAATGGTACAATATGCCAGCAACCGTACATAAGGTTTTGATCCATGGAGAAGAAATAATTAAAATCTGTGCATTTCCTGTTGGATAGCTCTCCGAGGAAGCCCAAGAATGCCGAAATAAGGATTATAAAGCCTACCGCAGGTTTCATTTGAGAAAATGCAGCCGAATTGCGACGAATGAAGATGTGATGCATCATACACTCATATCCTCAGATCCAATAATAACAGGTTTAAGGCCACAGGCAAAAAAGAAAATACTTCCAATCAGCGCAGACGCTAAAAACCTCATTTTAGCATTATAAAATTAATACTTCATAATTGTTTTTTATTTGTTTTTTTGTATGTATTTATCTATTTAATTTTATAACATACATAGTTAATAATAATATTTTATTCAAAATAAAAAAATTAAGATTTTACTAAAAAAAACTTTTATTTAAATATAACATCAAAACCCTCAAATTTTATAAAAATGTCAATAACTTTTTTTCTAATAATTTTTTCTAGACCAAATTTTGACCAAGCATGTATAAGATTAATCTTGACATGTGTGTCAAATTTCATTAAAATTCGTAAAATAGTTCAGATTTTACAGACTTTTTTCCGCTCTCCCATACAAACATCAAAACACTCAAATTTTAGAAAAAAAGTCAATAACTTTTTTACTAATAATTTTTTCTTAGCAAAATTTTGAAAAAATGTGTATAAGACTAATTTAAAAATGCGAATAAAATTTCATCTTAATCCGATAAACAGTTCAGATGTTACAGATTTTTTTTCCGCTCTCCCATACAAACATCAAAACCCTCAAATTTTAGAAAAATGTCAATAACTTTGTTTCTAATTATTTTTTTTCAACCAAATTTTGACCAAATATGGACAAGACTAATCTAAACACGTTTGCCAAATTTCATTTAAATCCGTTGAACCGTTCAGATAAAACAGACTTTTTTCCGCTCTCCCATACAAACCGAACCACTGTGCGCCGCCGCGCTGCCCGTGCCCGGTGATCGTCGTGGATTCATGATGATTTGCCAAGCTAAACTAAAAATGAATCACTTGACAGCTGACAAAATGGCCGCCAGTCAAATAGTGTTCTATAACTTAAAAAAAAACACCTTTAACACATCTTTAACGCGGAATAATTGTTTCGAAAATTTTTTGGGTACTGCTTAATTTTGCGCCGGGTGGCATTTTTTGCACCACCTTGTAGAAAAACTAGTATATGGTTTTAGTCTAACCTTTCTTCTCTTTTCTTTTTTTAACCCAATTGTCTGATTACAAATTGTCAGAGTCATTTTTATTCAGTCAAGTCAGTAGTCTTTTCAATTTTATCATGATGACATACACACTTCAACAATGTTAGCAAATTTTAGAAATTTGGTTCTTAAATCATTGTTCTGTGCGCCAATCTTATGGAGCTGTTCCATCAACAAAAATTATATTCAGAAATGAGGCTCAGTTTTGGCTCAGTGGGTATGTCAATAAGCAAAATTGTTGCATTTTGAGCAAAGATAATTCACATTTGATTTATCAACACGCCTTTCTATACCGAAAAAGGGTGAGTTTGGTCTTATCTGTGGGCTGGTGGACCATGTTTTTTTTAAATGCTCAATAGAGCGACAGTTAGCCACTTGGTGGAAATTTAATGTTCTGAACATTTCAACAAAAAGTCAAAAAGAAACACTTGTTTATTCCATAGTACAAATTAGTTTTATTTCACAAAAGGCCGACGCGTTTCGTCCTCTAGGGACATCTTCAGGACACTAACATTAACATCAACAAACAAAAAAAAACAAATAGAGAAAAAATACAGTATATACGTGTTTGTAGTGGATAAAATTGAGCTAATAATTATTTAGCAATGGGCTGTTATTAGTCAAGTCCACAGATTAGCCATATGAAGATGAGAATGTTTCGTACGTTTCACCCTCCAAAACCCATTTGTTTACATTGTTGTATTTGTAATTTTTTCCCTTGTCGATGAATAGATGTGAATTGCAATAACAAATTAACCAGGTGTGTGAAGATCCCTACTGTCTATGTGTGAGATTTTTATACACACATTCTCATTTTTTATCTGATAACTGCCACTTCAAGCTTGTAGGCAAATTAAAATGGCTGACGGGGATTCTCATCTTCATGTGGCTAATCTGTGGTCAAGTCTATTTGGCAGTTAAGCAAGTTAAAACATATATCAAATTTGTCAAATACTCGACCCGAAGGGCAGAATAGCATGGTCAATAGAACAGTCATGTCTAGTGTTTTTTAGGTACTGGGAGAGCCCAGAAGAAGGATCTTGATGGGTTGAGGCTTTTAGAAGTTCAATAACTCTTTTAATTAGAGGTTTCGAAGTTCTTCCGATGTAGATTCCATCACACTCTTTACAAGCTACTTTGCAAATTCCACTCTTCTTTACTTTTTCAATATTTGGCTTAACTTTTGAGTGTGTGGTTGTTGTGGTTCTATTTTGCAAAAAAGGATTTTTAGATGCAAATAATCTTTGTACAGAGTGTTTTTTTTTTTAAACGTGTGGTTTTCAATCTGGCAATACTTTTTTCGGAGTTGGTCTTTTTGGCATTTGTCACTTGAATTATGCTAAGTTCGGTTTGACATTTTATAACAAATAGACTAATTCCTGAACAACGTTTGCAAATCGTGCAAAATGGGCTCGAAACCAGATCATTGTTGATCCCGATTTTCACGAGTAAATTTTTTTCAGCGATGAAGCTCATTTTCGGTTGAAGGGCTACGTCAATAAGCGAAACTACAGCATTTGGAGTGTAGATAATCCTCAAGCCATTGTTGAGACGCGCCGTTACATCCTCATAAAGTCACTGTTTGGTGTGCTCTATGGGTAGAGGGAATCATTAGTCCATATTTCTTCAAAAATGAAGCCGGCCGTAATTTAACAGTCAATGTGGAAGGCTATAGAGCCATGATTAATGACTTTTTCGTGCCTGAATTGGAGGATGTTGATGTGGACGACCTTTGGTTCCAACAAGACAGCGCTACATGCCATACAGCCAACGAAACAATCAATTTATTGAAGGAAACTTTTATGGTGAGCGCATTATCTCGCGTCGTAGGCCTGTGACGTGGCCTCCAAGATGACTATTTTTTGTGGGGTTATGTGAAATCGCTTGTCTACGCAGATAAGCCCAAGACAATTGACGCCTTGGAAAAGAATATTCATCGCGTTACTGCTGACATACGGCCCCAATTTCTGCAAAGAGTGGTCGGAAATTGGAACTCTCGGCTGGAATTTATTCGAGCCATCCGCGGCGACCACTTGCCCTAAATCATTTTTAAAACATAATACCAAATTCTTATCTTTATTATAAAGCTAAATTTTTGGCCATTACATTTAATTATATGCATTTTATTACTTCTTGAAAACCACATGTCTAAAAAAAGCACCTTTTACAAAAATGTCCACGAAAAATTCAGCAGCAAAAGGAGAAAGTGAAGAGCCCATAGCAAGTCCTGAAGTTTTGTTGCACAACTTCCCATCGAATTCAAAATTACTCTGTTCCAAACAGACTTAAGTGAGTTTATCAAGTTGGCAGCACTTTTCTTCGTCAAGAACATTTTCGGAAATACGTCGTTTAAGTCATTGTTTCAGTTTCAGTGTTGGTAGTGATTGAAATAATTGTCTTACTTCAAAAGAGATTATAGCTTCGCGGTTGGTGGTAGAACTAAATTTTAAACTGCATCAATGAACTCAAGCAAATTCTTCCAACCATATTTTGGTTTAAATTTATGAAGCTTCTGTGGTTGTGATGGAGCATTAAAGGCAGAAGAAACCGGTCGAAGAGGAACAACATTTTTGTGGATTTTGGATAACCCATATAAGATATAGGATAGGAGTCGATGAATTTCTACAGCGAAAAGATGTTTTTCTCACGGATCAATCATCAGGGTGCATGAATTAGTAACATCGTAAACATTTTTATTGTACATATTTCATAGTGGGTCTTCATAAATGCAGTTTACAGGAAATGACATATTGCAGATATGATGTTCATCTTCATAATCGTACTCTTTCACTTATTCGTTTTATGACAAACATATACAATACACCTATCCCGCTCTACTTTTTTTAACTTTGCAGATGCAAATACTGTACTGATGCATGTAAATCCATCATTATTCGTGTTGTAGGGAATGGTGTGGTGGGTAAATACTGTACTGGTCAGAGAAGCATTCTTTATTATTAATAACTCAGTTTCAAGGAATATCTTTAGAAAAACATTATCTAGTATCCTTGCCTTGACTGAAAAATCAGTATCTACTCCTAGTTAATTGAAATTCGAAATTGCCCTAAAACAAGAACATCTCAATTTTGTTTCATCATCAAATACCTACATATATAAATGTGTTACCTAAATTGAGTCTTTTTTTCTGCTGCTTATATCTGGAGTTAATAAGATCATTTTCATCATTTTATTTTCATTCTTTTTTTTTTTGTCATGCAAAAGCAATAAAATTTCTGATATGGCCAGTCATCATAAGGATGGAAGGATTCAATCCCATAAAGTCCCTTATTCAATCATGCCGCATCGTTTTCCCATTTGATATTCGTTTTTGCAGATGAATACCGTTGAAATCAATAAGGCCAGACCAAAATACATTTTCTCATCGAATGTCAATCTCATCAGAGCCAATCTATCACAATCTACACATATATCTTTTCATAATAAAATCTAAATCCCTATGTAGGGTATAGGTATATCAAATGCACATGTCACATTTTGCAGAGACATTCGTTTGGGAAATCATATCGCACGTAAACGTTTGTACACACTACTGGGCAGATAATTTTGGAAAACAATTTCGGCAAGCAGTTCTTCACTTTTGTGAGAAGGAAGATGTTATAACTTTAGCGGTGTATGTTTATTGTATACGTAAAGGGTGATTTTCATAAAATGCTACAAAAGGTAAGGGCGTGGAGTGTGTGAAGTTAGCCACCCTTTTTTCGAATTCGTTATTTTTGAAAAATGTTTCAGGTTGTTCCGGATTTGTTCCGCATTGTTAAAATTTTTTTTGAAAAATAGTCAAAAACGGGGGTTTTAGACCCAAAAAACGGTTTTTGACTTTGACCCCCCTTTTTTCGAAAATCAAATTTTTGGAAATTGTTCTAGATTGTTGTGAATATTGTTCCAAGTTTTTGGACCTCTATAGTAAAAATTTCAAAAGTTATGGCCAAAGTTCGAAAAAATTCTAGACCTTTTTTCGAAAATCGAACTTTTTAATTTTTTTTTAGTTTTAAAAAACTGTTCTGAACATTGTTCCAAGAAATTAAAGCTGTCAAAGGCCTATTTTTTTAAAGATAAGGCCTTCAAACCCTTTTTTTCAAAAACGAGGAAATTGGCTCTCCAATTTTTTTTTTTTTTGTTTAATACATTTGATTGATCATAACTACATATGTTAAGAAAATATTGTGTCCCAAAATTTATGAAATCACCCTATAATCGAATTTTAAAAAAACCAAAGACAACTCCTTTAAATGAAAATATTCTATTATGCTTGCTCTGGCCCCCCTTTTCAGAAATAAAAAATTCAAAAAATTGTTCCAGGTTGTGCTAGGGCTCTTCTAAATTGTTTCAGAATTTCGTTTCATAATATGTATTGATTTTTAAACTCTCAAAGGGCAAGTTTTGGATTCGTCATCTCTGTATGTCGGTGTCTGTACCTCGATCTAAGGCCTAAGCAATTTTAGCGATTTTCTTGGAATTTCAAACTCAAGATTTTTTATGATTTCCTAGAGGGGAAATTGAATTTTGTTTAGTGCCAAAAGTAACGGTATTTTTTATACAACCGTTTTTTTTATTATTATTTTTGACTTCCTCGGTAACGGCTTCACTGATTTCTATCTAAATTTTTATAAATTCAGTCCTTTTAAATTAAAATAATATTGGTGCAAAATTTGAGACAATTTTGTAACGTGTTAAAGCATTTTTAGTATGATACTAAGTTAAATAGATGATTTTCCAAATTTTAAATAAGTCAACAACGTACTATCTTTTTAAAGTTTTACTAAAGTTAAATTCACCAAATAGCTATTTTTTTTTCTTTTTAGGATCAAATACTAACTCCATTGTGTCATTTTGACAATACGAAATGTGAAAAAGGTATGTTTGCTTACTTTTTTGCACGAAATGTCACTGTTTTAAGTGTGTTTAGCTGGAGTTTATTAAGAAAACAGGCTTAGTATGACACTAGTTAAAAATTGTTTAAAACTAAAAACATTTTGATTAAGAACTTAAAATTTAGTAAATTGTTAACTAGCATCACGCTAACATCAGGTTGTTTAAAATCTTGCAACGTTGAGTATAGAAACTTTCATAAAAATAATTTTTCGATTTAAAATAAAAATTATAATATATCTTTTTTTTTGAAAAATCAATATTTTGAAAATGGTTTCATGAATTTTTTTGAAATAAAATTTTTAGGTGTATATAACTAAGTACCTAAAAATAACACTAAACATTTTTTTTTTCTAAAAATTTGAATAAATTTTATAAGTAAAAAAAATGTTTTTTAACAAAATCGCTCCAAGGGTTTTTGAATTTTCTTTCCATAAATTCATATTTTTTTTCTGAAATTCAAACGGATTTCTTCATTTTGGAAAAATATTGTTAAGAGTTATCTTAGCAATTTAAAGAACGAGTTTCATATACTTCTTTTCCATTTTCTCACATGAAAGTGTAGCTATAGTAATAAAATATTAAAACAAAAATGAGTTTAAATGGTTAATATACGTTCTTTGAAATTCCAAGCAACTTAATCCACAAGAGCAAGTCGTGCATTTAATTTATTTATTGAGCTTATTGTTTAAATTTATTTGTGTTCTTAAATATCTAAACATTTTTTCACCGCACTGTAATGTATATGGACACCAATTTTAAATTTGTGTTAGTACGTATGTGATGCTATACCTTTCTTATATGAGTTAATAATATGAAATTTAGAAAAGGTATATTTCTATACACGCAGAACAGATAAAAAGGCAACACAACAAAATATATTAAAGCTACATCCATATTACCTACATATAGGTTAGTATACCTATATGTACATAAACTAAACATATATGGAAAAGGATCAAAGCTATTTCTCTTCCTCATCCAATATTATTATGGTCCTTCTAACCTTCTTCTAAGACGTCACCATTCTATATAAATTTTCGAGATGAACGAATAATGAAAGACAACAAAATTCATGAATTCTCTTTTTTGTCTTTGAGTGTGGGTGCGATGATGGTCTCTTATGTTATTTGTAAGATCCTTTCAAAAGGAAAAATAAGTTACCTTACATGAATACAGTATACTCGTACCATTCATACCAAATGGGGCTTTTTGTTGTTTGAATAAGATACACCAGACGAACACCAGTAGAGATACTCGTAGATGTGTGGTGTTAATGCTCTATATATTATTTTGTTTGTTTATTGTGTACCTAATATTTTTATTTTCTCCTTTGATCTAAGGAATTTTTTTTCTATTTTTATTTTTGCAATCGGGTAAGCTTTCATGTTCATAAAGAAATAACCCTTGGTATTAGGAAGCACAAATAAACAGAGTCGAACTCTGTTTTGTTATGGCCCTTTGGCAAAAAGAACATACATAAGGGGTTATTTTGCTACTTCCACTTATTTTTTATTTGTAAAGGGTGTGTGTAGTTTTCAATCTGGGCAGTACTTTTTTCGGTGTTGATCTTTTTGACAGCTGTCACTTGATTTATGCTCAGTTTAGTTTGCCATTTCATAATAAATAGACTTACTCCTGAACAACGTTTACAAATCGTGCAAATTTATTACCAACATAATAGTTCGGTTCGCGCGACGCGCGCCGACGCATCGCGCGCTGCGTTCAACATTCGATAAAGCTAATTTTTGGTTGAATGGGTACGTTCATAAGCTAAATTGTTGTATTTGGAGTTATCATAGTCAACAAGCGATTGTTGAGACGCCGCCGCCGCGTCGTTACATCCTCAAAAATTCACTGTTTGGTGTGCTCTATGGGCACAGGGAATCGTTGGTCCATATTTCTTCAAAAATGAAGCCGGCCATAATGTTACACTCAATGGGGAACGCTATAGAGCCATTATTAATGACTTTTTCGTGCCTGAATTGGAGAATGTTGATGTGGACGACCTTTGGTTTCAACAAGACGGCCGGCGCTACATGCCATACAGCCAACGAAACAATCAATTTATTGAAGGAAACTTTTGGTGAGCGCATTATCTCACGTCGTGGGCCTGTGACGTGGCCTCCAAGATAGTGCGATTAACACCGCTGGACTATTATTTTTTTGTGAGGTTATGTGAAGTCGCATGTCTGCGCATATAAGCCCGAGACGATTGACGCCTTGCAAGAGAATATTCGGCGCGTTATTACTGATATACGGCCCCAATTGCTGCAAAAAGTGGTCGAAAATTGGGCCTCTCGAGCCAGCCGTGGCGGCCACTTTCCCGAAATCATTTGTAAAACATAATGGCAAACCCTTATCTTTATAATAAAGCTAAATTCTTTGCCATAACATTAAATTATATGTGTTTTATTCTTTCTTGAAAACCACATGTCTAAAAAAAACACCCTTTACATGTACACATTTATATGGGGGTATGGGTGTTTTAGTATCATAAAAGACCTCACGACAGCGAACCAAAGCTTGGTGACTTACAAATTTCAAGCATTGCAGTATCTGGTCTGTGTTTTTAGTGGGCAGGAAGAAAGGGGATCTCAAATAATTGTCTCCCGATTCCAATCAGCTTAGATGAGAGGTAATTCATCATAAGAAGAGATACTCTTGGGGGATGTGGAACTTCCTCTCAAGAGGTAGTTTTTAAGGTAGAACAGGCTGGTATTCGATCCTCAGACATCCGGCGCCGTGACATTACAGACCAAAGTTACTAATCATTACGCCACGGTGTTGTACAACACTATAGCTTCCTAAATGCTTTCCTTAACTTTACCTTTCCCACCCGGTGTCAACTACCTTCTTGAAATTTAATACACCACTCCAGCTCCATCATTGCGCACTTCAACTTATGAATACCGTAAGCCAATCCAATAACCAAGACATTGTTTACAATTTTCAACTTTAAAATAACTCTATTTGTATTGTTTCGAAAATCCATTGCTCTGTATCGCTTTCTCTCTTTGATTTATTTGACAAAATTCACAAATTGTGAATATAATAATGCAAACGAAATGGAAAATAGTTTCAAAATACCTTACCGCAATGCAATTTGTATATCATCAAGGACATAACAAAGGACGACATACCTAACTAGATAGTATAGTGGCAGGAATACAGGTGCGTTGTACACATAAGAAGTTCAAACCCCAACTATAAGAGTTGGTATAGATACATACATAGGTATACATGCTATAAACCACTAGAGAAACTTAAGTCACTCCAGCGGAGAAGACCCGACAACGAACCCATTTTTACAAAAGAATACCACAGAATTGAGGAAGCTCCCCAGCACACAGCACACACACACACACACACCCAAAGAAGAGGAAGTGGCTGTCTCAATTTCTATTGAATCATTCAGCCAACATCCTTGTGAGTGCGAGATGGAGCGTAAGGAACATGTTCAAGTCCTCTGCTTCTCCTATAGTATACATTTCTGCCACAAGGCAGCTACTGCCATATATCTGTCTGAAGCTTTGGTTTTCTTTATTTCGTTCCTTCCAGTTGCCCTTCGAAGAGACGAAGCAGGATCACAGGACTTATAACTAGAAGCAGCATAGAAAAAATGTTTATCAAACTACATTTCGATATATGTATATACAATATCCTGCACAAACGGCGTTAGATAGATGTTTTATGTAGGTGCAATCGACCACCGACAACAACTGTGTTGAAAGATAAATAAATTTCACAGAGATTTACAGGATATGTTGGATTCAATGATCGAATAAGCAATCAAGAATCATATACATATGTATATTGACCACAAAGTGCAGAATACGAGTATCTATGAAATCCTAGCAAAAATACTGTGGAAACTATGTACAAATATGTATTTTGAGAAATCAAAATCTAAAACGATGATTTCTGCTTTTGAAACCTTTCGAACCACAGAGCAACGAGTTGTGAGTTGTGATGGTCTCATATGGTTTTATGGTTAAAGGAATTATGGGATATAAATTCAAAATAATTGAATAATAAAAAAAACGAGTATTTCATGTGGGTAGAATCGAGTGCTGATATTAATTATAGAATAATTAATAAAATGTGCACGGCTGGATCGCACGACCTGGCTCTTGTGTTTAAGAACAACTTAACATTGAAGGTGCTCGTGAGTCGTTCAATAATATAATGATACCTTTATAGTGAAAACATGTTAAAATATCACAGCTACTAACAAAATGTAATTTTAGTTTAGTTTTATTTATTTCAAAAAATATTTTCAAATGCAATATTGTTTGAACTACAGGGTGTCCGCCGGGAAGGTATACTACTTTGTTTGTTTATAATTTCTGATTAAATGAACGAGAATGCATTTTATATTGATAAATGTTTTATTTAATTTCGGCAATTATGTATGGAATACAATATCAGGAAAATGTCCGCCTCTGTTAGTCTCACAAATGCGAGCCCTTTTGAGCACATTTTTCATTACATTCTCACACATTTCACGAGGTATTTCATTAATTTCATTACGAATATTTTGTTTGAGTTGCTCAAGCGTTTCTGGTTTGTTTGCATAAACCTTGATTTTAAGATATCCCCACAAAAAAAAGTCCGGAGCAGTCAAATCAGGCGACCGTGGAGGCCAATCAACATCACCATTTCTTGAAATAACTTGTTGTGGAAAGAGGTCTCGCAGTAATTCCATTGTAATCGTCTTGTTGATACCACATGTTAATCAAGCCCAAAGCATTCAGTTTTGGCTTTAAAATGTTTTCAATCATATCACGATATCGCTCCCCATTCACAGTTACTGTTACGCCGTTACGCAGACTGTAACTTTTAGTGGATGCAAAGGTGACTGATGAATAATTTGAGGGTTTTCCATTGCCCAGAACCGACTATTCTGTTTATTCACATATCCATTCAAATGAAAATGTGCCTCGTCACTCATTATGATTTTTTAATGAAAATCGAGGTTGTCATAAGCTAGCTGTAACATCCTATTGGCATATGTACGGCGGCGTAAATGGTATTGTGGAAGAAGCTCTTGTGTCAACTGAATCTTAAATGGAAACAAATGCAAATCCTTGTGCAAAATTGTGGCCAAAATTTGTTCTTTGAAAACCAAGCTCCTGAGCACGGCGTCGAATTGAGGTTGATGGATTGTTTTGGACACTTCCTTGAGCAGCAGTAATGTTTTCAGTCGATCTTGCTGTACGTTGCGGTCCATGCTTGGGCCTATCACCTACAGACCACCCTCTTTCTTCGAAATCATTCACTACACAATAAATAGTGCGTTTTGTTGGCACGTTGTTTCTCCCAAAAATTTCACGTAACATTCTCATCGTCACAGTAATCGGTGATTGATTTTGATAAAATGTTTTAACGATTAAAACACGTTGGTTTATCGAATATTTTTCCATGATAAATTTGCCACGTGTCAACTTCAGGACTGCAAAATATGAACTGTCAAGACTCATGTTTACCAAAATGGCGGCAAAGCAAAGTGGTATACCTTCCCGGCGGACACCCTGTATTAAGATATACCAGTCTGCAAAATTATAAAGAGTATTTCTTTTAGACGTGTGGTTTTCAATCAGGCAACACTTTTTTTCGGAGTTGGTCTTTTTAACAGCTGTCACTTGATTAATGCTCAATTTGGTTTGCCATTTTATAATTAATAGATTTACTCCTGAACAACATTTGCAAATCACGCAAATTTCAATATTCGGTCGACATAATCGCCCAGCGGAGTCGCTAATTCGAGCAACCATGTATCAGTTTCGCACCACGTTTACTCTAGTGGATAATGCGGATCCTCATTGATGCCGTACAGTACGCACCGAACACGCTATTGCTGTGGAGCAGAGTATCGCAGAAGACCCGAATGAGTCCAACCGCATCGCGCGCAACAATTGGAGCTGTCGAAAATTGGGCCTCTCGGCTGTAATTTATTCGAGCAAGCCACTTGCCCGAAATCATTTTTAAAACATAATGGCAAATCCTTATATTTATAATAAAGCTAAATTCTTTAAAGTATATGCGTTTTATTTCTTATTGAAAACCACACGTCTAAAAAAAACACCCTTTATAAACCCTTTGCTGGATATAATTTTGTTTGATACAAAAGAAAACCAAAGAGCTTGGATTTTTTCATTTTATTTTTCCTGCGAAATAAAAGGAAAGCAATCATTTCCATTTGCACTTCCATTTTCAATTCCAATTCCATTAACTTTAAATAATAATTAAATGTCAGCAAAAGCGCAATATGATAAAAACCCTCCTGATATATAAATAAATCAGTAGTATCATTAAAATCGTGTCCTTAAAAATTATTTTTAAAAATTATCTACATTATTTCAACTAGGTATGTATGTCGTATGTATCTTTGCATCCTCCTTAAGTGGCCATCATATTGATTCATTGTAACAGTACTTTCATTTGGTATTCATATTCATATTAAAAAAGTTCGGCATTCGAATTGGATTCAAGTGCTGGGTGCTTCTGCGATGGCTGTTCTGGATGGTTGGTAGGTATCATTGCATCTGCTGGCATCGGGGTTTTAATTAATATTCGTTTAAGTGCAGACATCATCGGTAGATGTTGTATTCAGTTGGTAGTTTAATATGCGACAACAGATGCACTGCATAATATGCCATTACCAAGCTGAATTCCAACTGATGCGACTGCAAAAGAATGAGGACAAGGCCATTATATGCATATTTCCTTCTTCCTTTATTTAAAACAAAAACGTTAAAGTCTGTTGAAATGATATAGGTATGTCGCTGCACCATTTTTTAAAGAACGCTATTCTTTGCTCATCTCATGTTCATCAATTCCATCCATAAATGAGGATTATTCGAACTCAACCATTAGAAAATCGAAAATCTTTTGAATAACATTCTATTATCAGCTCATCAGGTATAGATGATTTGCACTATCGAAGTCATTCATCGTCTTTGTATACAGTTTTATCTCAAGGACCATGATGGCGGTGCGGTGGCGGCCATTGGGATTTTCGCTTTTAATCCCAATTCCCAATCGAATGTCTTTTCATTATCATCCTGTTTTTATTTTTTTTGCTTGCCTTCTCTTGAAGAAGATAATATATAGTTATTGTTGTTGTTCGTGATTGTTTTTTTTTTTTCCCCCCAAAAGGACAAAAGCAACTTTTATTTCCGAAGACATATGAGTGAAATCTTTATCTTTGCTTGGAGATCTAGGGACTTTCTCTCTCAAAATGATGAACAGTAATAACAAAAAAAAAAAAGAAAAAACCTCTAGCGCTATCTTTCAAACTGAAAGACCCAGAACGGAAGAATAACTTCTACACACACACTCACATATATTCATACTGACACACCAACACATCCCAAAATTTTAGGTTAGGTATAGATTCGTCCTCTTTCAATGGCCATAATAACATTTTGTATTTGGCTACTCCTTTGGGTATGAGAGTGTGGAAAATAAATTGCGGTAAATTCATTCGAGCATTATGAAATGATAGGAAATTATATTCCGTATATGAAATATTGTATATACCGCCCTCTAACAATTACAAGAAAAAAAAGCAGAAAGGCTTCAAATTGGAGCGTTTTGTGTGTGGTGTATTTTACCAGTTAAATATATTTAAGTTTCGTTAAATGTGATATAACTTTCCAGTCATTATCGGTTCGTAAACTAATACAATTTATGGATGGGTCGCAGGAGTTTGTTTTTCCGACAGAATTTCTTTAAAATCCAATTTCAGTATAAGGTTAATAACGGGTGCTTTTTCAGCTGGTTTGGTTTTGGCAACACTGGTTTTGACAGCTGACGTGTGTTTAGTACCTTGTGTCACTGTCAAACAGCTTCAGTTTGGTTTGCAATTTAACCATGGATCGTCTTACAAATGAACAACGCTTGCAAATTATTGAATTTTACTATCAAAATTCGTGCTCGGTTCGAAATGTTCATCGCGCGCTGCTTGTGTTCAGCGATGAGGCTCATTTTCGGTTGAATGGGTACGTAAATAAGCAAAATTGCCGCATTTGGAGTGAAGATCAGCCAGAAGCATTGCAACAGCTACCAATGCATCCCGAAAAAGCCACTGTTTGGTGCGGTTTATGGGCCGGCGGCATTATTGGGCCTATTTCTTCAAAGATGATGCGAATCGCAGCGTTACTGTCAATGGTGAACGCTACCGAGCGATGATAACAAACTTTTTTTTGCCCAAAATGGAAGTTCTTGACTTGCATGATATGTGGTTTCAACAAGACGGTGCCACATGCCACACAGCACGCGAAACAATGGCGCAATTACGAGGCGAGTTTGGTGAACAGTTAATTTCACGTTTCGGGCCGGTCAATTGGCCGCCTAGATCGTGCGATTTGACACCATTAGATTATTTTTTGTGGGGGTATGTCAAGGCTAATGTCTATAGGGACAAGCCCGCTTCGATTGACGCACTGGAAGCCAACATCCATGCATTCATTCGTGAGATACAGGCCGATATGTGTGAAAGAGTATGCCAAAATTGGACTCAGCGGATGGGCTACCTGAGACGCAGCCGCGGTCAACATTTGCATGAAATTATCTTTAAACATTAAATTGCAAGGTTCAAACTATCGATTCAAATAAATATTTCATTCATTTCTTCGAATTTTTTGTGTTTTTTTTTTTTTTAAAGTTCTAAACCTCTTAAAAAATCACCCATTATATATATGTACAACAGGATTTAATTAAAGATTAATTCAAAAGTAAATGGTTATTCAGCTTTTGGTAACAATGACATTCGTATACATTTGTTTTTTGTTTACTTTAAATCTGAAATGAAGTGGAAACAACAGCAAATGAATCTTTGATAATTTATTGAAATATTTGCGCCTCCGTTGCGCCCTACATGTGGGATATTTAAAAAAAAAAAAAGACAAAAGTATGCCATCTAATTATTACTATTTCTGACCTAATTCGCAAAATATGGTCCACTAGTTTCAAAAATTGATCAGCCCCAGCCATAGAAAATTTTAAGTCAGTGGTTAAAGTTTTTCAATGTCATCAGCGATTTTAACCCCTCATTTGTGGGATATTGGAAATATAAGAACATATATACCATCTGAAAGAACCATTTTTTATTAATTACTGACCTTTTAGACGGTATCTTTTTTTGAGAATATTCAACATATGGAGTGCTAAGATCCCGGAGCCAATGTGGTCTGTATTATTAAGGGTGTTTTTTTAAGACGTGTGGTTTTCAAGAAGAAATAAAACGCATATAATTAAATGTTATGGCAAAGAATTTAGCTTTAATCAAGAGATAAAGATTTGCCATTATGTTTTAAAAATGATTTCGGACAAGTGGCCGCAGCGGCTGGCTCGAATAAATTCCAGCCGAGAGGCCCAATTTTCGACCACTTTTTGCAGCAATTGGGGCCGTATGTTAGCAATAACGCGCCGAATATTCTGTTCCAAGGCGTCAATCGTCTTGGGCTTATCTGCGTAGACAAGTGACAGGTGATTCATTTAGATGTGTTTTTTTGTCAATAGATTTTTTTTTACAACTCATTTTGCCATGCTATTCTTATTCAGTATTGTTTGACAAATCATCATGATAAGCCTCACACCTCAACAACTTCTCCAAATTATTTAGTAGTAGGTATTATGAAAATCAGCGTTCTGAAAAAATATTTTTTCGTGAGCTTCGAGCAACATTATGGTGTGCATCATCGACCTTCCGAGTCCGTTACTGCTTTTAACATCCGAAAATTCGAGTCTCAGTGTTCGTTATTGGATAATACGTGACGAATAGACCACATCCAGCCCGTGGTGAAAAGAACATTGCGATCGTTGCGGCGAGTGTGGCCGAATACCGTGAGAAATCGATTTGACCCCGATTTCAACATTTATGAAATTGAACTTATCGTATTCGACTTTTTGCTGTCAGAAATTGAAGCTCGTGATGTCGGCAACATTAAGTCCAAGCAAGATGTGGCTACGGCAAACCCAGCGCGCGAAACAATGGATATATTGAGAAACAACTTTGATGGACAGCTAGTTTCGCGTTTGAGAGCTGTAAACTGGCCACGTATAGATCGTGTGATATCACACCTTTAGAATTTTTTCTTTGGAGTTATGTGAAATCAAAAGTCTTCGCCGATAAGCCAACTACTTTCAGGATTTGGAAGCCAACACGCGTAATTCGTCAAATACCGGTCGACATGCTGGAAGCAGTGAGCCAAAATTGGACCATCAGAATGGACCATGTACGGTGTAAGCGCGAGCAATATTTCTTTCACCCCATAATAAAGAGTCTACCATCCAAATTAGTTTTATTTAAAATTAAAATAAAGGTCTTAATGAATCACCCTTTACATAGATATAAAGGGTTTTTCAACAGGGACGCTACAAAAGTAGAGCAACAGGGACAGCAAACGACGCCTTATTTCTTGGAGCCGATATACGAGCCAACAACGAGTCGAAATTATTAAAATTTACTACCGAAATTCGGAGTCAGTGGCCTAAACGTTGAGAGCGCTACGTCCAATTCATGGTCGTCATAATCGTCCTAGCAGATCAACAATTGAGCGTCTAGTGGAAAAATTTGAATCCACAGGCACAGTACAAAATGTTCCCTTGCCAGTGAGATAAAGAAGTGCCCGTAGTATCGAGAATATTGCTGCCGCTGAGGCTTCAGTTGTAAAAAGCCCAAATGTGTCTCTCACACGTCGTTCTCAAGCGTTGGGCATCTCTGTGACGTCGTTGTGGCGAATTTTGCGAAAAGATCTTGGCCTACATCCTAACAAGATTAAATTGACGCAAGAACTGAAGCCGCTTGATCACCAGAAGCGTCGTATGTTCGTGAATTGGGCTGAGCAACAACTTGAAAATGATTCGGATTTTCATCGAAAAATCATCTTCAGCGATGAGGCTCATTTCTGTCTGAATGGCTTCGTCAATAAACAAAATATGCGGTATTGGTCAGGCAGTAATCCACAAGTAGGTACTCCATGAGTCATAATTGCATCCCGAAAAAATTACGGTTTGCTGTGGTTTATGGGCCGGTGGCGTCATTGGGCCGTACTTCTTCCGTGATTATCAAGACCGGCACGTTACTGTGAATGGGTAACGTTCAATGATAACAGAATATTTTTGGCCCCAATTGGATGATATGGACATGTGGTTCCAACAGGACGGCGGCGCCACAAGCCACACAGCGAATGTCACAATCAATTTATTGGAAACCAAGTTTGGTGTTATCTCACGAAATGGTCCAGTAGCTTGGCCGCCTCGGTCGTACGATTTGACGCCGTTACACTATTTCCTGTGGGGCTACGTCAAGTCTATGGCCTGTGCCAACAAGCCAGCGACGATTGATGAACTTCGTAAGAATATCGAACGTGAAATTGCAGCAGTATCGGCCGATTTATGATTGAAAACCGTCGAAACTTGGGTTCAGCGTCTGGACTTCTGCAACCGTGCCCGTGGTGGCCATGCAAAAGAAATCGAGTTCCATACATAATGGCATCAAACGTACTCTCACAGAAATATAGAATTTTATTTATGTATATATAAAACAGTTTTTGTTTTATTTAAGAAAACTTTTGTAGCGCTCTTATTGAAAAACCCAATAGTTATTAAATAAAATGAAAACAAATGCCTATTTTTTCTGCTAGAAAAGTTCTACCTGTGGTGTATTTTATATCATTTATCACGCAAACTGTACCAGCCTCCTAATAACTCCAATTAACCAACAGAAATCGTTAATCAAGCGTTGAAATATCAATGTTTTCATCATTTTGTCAAAGATTTCCTTATTTCTGATGGAAACGTGTCAAAATTTCGTAAATAACAAAAATATATTTTTTCCTACACGAGAAGGTACCTATATGTATTTTTTCCTAGTATGTGGTGTAAACACTTCCTAAATCTTAAAAGTTTTCTATGAACCCATGTATCTACCTAACTATAAATATTCATACATTTTTAGCTCCAAAGTATAGGTACCAAGATGCATTCCGTCAAAATATTATGTTTACATAATATTAATGCAAGGAACTTCTTCTTTTCATTTATTTATGTTTTTAGCAATTAAAATTTTATAAATTCTTGCCACGTTGGCAGATGTGCTGTGGTAGTGTGGTTGGTGCTGATTTGGCAATCCCTAAAGTCTGCAATCAATGAACTTCATCAGGACTGAGAACATACACAGATACACATGGGACAAAGTGAGAAGCCACGATAAACTTTTAACAAATTTTAACAAATTTGAATATCAAAATACATTATAACAATTGTTCGCCGCAAAAGACACAAGCGAAATTAGCACCAAAAAAAACTCAAAATGCACCCCGTTTCCATATACAGTCGATGGCGCTGGCGATGGCAGCTTTCACACCCCTCTTCCAATAAAGGCAAAAAGTTTCTAGCAGATAGTAGTACAAATGCTCAAAAGTGTTTTCCTCACAAAAACAACAACAAAAAACAGTAAATCTTCAAAAAAAAAAAAAAAAAAATAGAAACATAGAAACATATCCCTTGAAGAATTTGGGAAACTCCAAAGTCTCCCGCTCTCTCCATCTACACCTTAATGAATTCGCATAATCAGGAAATAAATTGCTGACGTCGTCTTTGTCAGGACGCAAAGAACGATGACGATGTCGTGTGGTGGTGTGGTGGTGTGTTTTTATGTTTGCCAAAACAAACATCCGTGAACACTGAATAACAGTGAACAGTACCAATAAATAAACTTGAATTAAGACAGAAAGGAGCAGTTAAGAAATACAACTTTCAACAAGATACTTTCGTCGTCTCTGTGGTGCAAAGAAAGGCGGAGAAGACCCCAGAAGAAAGCTCAACTCATCAATCAGGCAGGCGGGCAGGAAATAACTCCATCTTTGTGTTTTATGTTTGCTTGCCTTTGAAGTACTCGTTTTTTTTTTTATATCCCTAATATTTTCATGAGGGTATATAATTCTGTATGTATGTATATGTATGTACAAATTTTTGGCACACTTTGTAACACTAAGTAAGGAATTTATTGTGGCATTTATAACTTCAAGTAGGTGCCTACATAGGTATGCATATATATTTTGTACATAGGAAGATGCATATACATGGTATAGGGATAATAAAATGTACCTACATACAGTTTTTACTTCCGTTTTGTCGCCCTTTTTATGATTTTGAAGTTTTGCAGTTTTTTTTTTTTTAAATCCATGAAAATAAATCAGTCTAACAGCACTTAAACCATATGCAAGGGTAAACACGACAGTAAAATGTCAGAATCAAAAATTATTTTTCATCGCACTTAAGACAGAGAAAAATATGAATAAAAAAAGAAATCAATATTTTCGTATATTTTAAGTTTTTATAAAAAAAGAAAATATCCTTTTCATTTAAAAATCCCATTTGTGGATGGGTTTTTTTTTTAAGTTTAGGAATTTCAATTAAAAATTGGAAAGAACTACCTGAATACTTTAGTTTTATAGATGTTTTGGAAATCGAAGTATCAGGTACCTACTTTAAAACTTTTCGTAACAGGTATAGGTACTCTTTATGAATAAAATATGTTCCCTACTCTAAATGTAGTGTAATTGTGGTGGAGCAAAACCCTAAAGAAGTAAGATTGAAATGGATTGGGAGAAATGAATTAGAAGACGTAGATTTTGTTTACCCAAGGGGAACTAAGATTAAAGTCAAAACATTTGACGCAGCATACGAGAAATTGGTTCGTTGGAGCCACAAACAGGGTGGGTGAGCATATGGAAGAGACGATAATTTCTAAGATTTATGGGGTTAGTGTTGAAAACATAGGGTTTGTAAAGAGATTTGTGCAGTCAACGGAACTTAAAAGGAGTCGATGAATGAAGAGAATGTCGGTTATTTCTCTTTGTTATGCTAGCGACTTCAAGGAAATTAGTTGAAAGCGGTCTGAATAGGGAGATGTACAGCGTTGCCCCCCTACTACAGTTGTAGTGTTTTTGCAACATTTTTTCGCTAAAAAAAGACACTACGTGCAATCGTTAAATATTCGTAAAACACTACAATTCAAAATTTTAGATATTAAAAATCAAGTAGATATTTAAATTGACATCAACTTTTTGTAAACCAGATATGATTTCAGTTGACTTAGACTTTAGAAGTGAAATAATTTCGGATTTAGTTTCGAAGAATTTCGGTCAACACAATATATTGAAAACAATATCTCCTAATAAGTAAAATCCCAACTTTGTAAATACCATGTAAAACTGTGTTAACAACTTCATGAAAGATTTGACCTTAAAAGTGACGACAAGATTAGATACTTCATTGTGCTAGACCCTTTTAAAATCGCCAAAGGTGAAATTCCGACTATAATGCCTTTACTTAAAAATTTCCGATTTTATTGCGAGCAAAAGAAGGTTGCCTTAAATGATGAATTTTAGTTCCTATTTGGTTTTAAAGAACTCTTAGACGAATTTTATCATGAAGACTTTGTGCACTTCTGGCTAAGTTTAAAGAAAGCAAACAATTTTGAAGGAAAGCCAGCTTTCGAAAATGTATGCAGTTACATGCTAACCGTATGTAGTCTGCCTCATAGCAGTGCAACTGCAGAAAAGAGTTTTTCGAGCTTAAATTTAATAAAGGATAATCTGAGAAATCATTACATATTTCAACTGTGGATGCAATAATGCAGTAGAAGGAATTATTAAGGGATGTTAAAGCGGGTTTGACCCAGCTTACATACATAACATACGCTCAAATTGTTTCTTACCATAATGCAACACATTATAGAAATACTAATATGGAAAAATAAAGAATCAATACGAACTTGCAATACTTTTCAAGATAATTTATTTTTCTATTATAAATATTTACTAGGTATTCATTTTCTTTAAAACTCTTGACTAAATAGTACCTATTATTATTTAACTTTTTTTTTCTTAATTATTTATTTTTGTTGTTGAAACTCTTGAAATAAAATTTTAAATTATCGTTATGTTCTTTTATTTTAAGAATTGGAAATGTCGTTTTCAAGAAAACAAGGCTTCGTACGCTACATTTTCCACCAGTTAGGGGGCAACACTGGAGATGTAGGGATTAAGACAGATCACGTAGAGCAAATCGTTCAGTGCTATCGATTATGGAGACGTGCATATATGTCGTATTAAGGAAGGGATTGGATCACGTAGGGGTTGGTGAATTGTTTGGACCAGTGTTGTACAAACTACAAAGCTTAGTGTGGCTTTAAATGTGAATATGTGTCAGGATATTAAGCTCTCAGTCACATAATATGCCAATTCGCAATGTGACTCCACGGTAAATGGAATTTAATTGAGGAATACAATTTATTGACAATTGGAAGTGTTAGGTAGCACTTTTTGAAAATGTCAGACTGACAAAATATCGAGATTAAAGTTGCAAAAGAGTGGAGTAGAAATATTATGTCGTAGAAATAGTTTCGCAAAACTATCGTGAGATATTGGAATGTTTGTTGTCCATTTCAATATTAATATTTAATATTTAATATAAAGAATAAAAATAAGAGGTTCTAAGGGGCTTTGTTGTGGGACCCCAGAGGAAGCTAGAATAGATCAATAAAACTTCTAGATTTTTGCAGTGTTTTCCAAGCGGAAGTGCTTTCAATTTACGAGGCAGCAAAAAGTCTTGCCACTTTTGAATTTGTAAATAGAAACATCGACATCTTCATCGATAGCCAGGTGGCAATTAAATCCATTGCTTCAGTTGTCACAAAGTCTAAACTAGTAGACTGTTGCCCTAACTAGTTAAAGTTACTCAGTGTATCAAATACAGTTACCCTGCGATGGGTCCCAGGACATCGTAACATATATGGAAACAAAATGGCCAAAATAGGATCTCCTCTTGATCGGAGCCAAACTGAATTCTCCGTTTCTATGCCACTTGCAAAAGAAAAATGCAGAAATTTTGCATGTTTCCTCGATGCCGCAAACAATAGATGGTCAGCACTTGATACTTGTGGGGTCTCGAGGAATCTATGGCCGAACATCACAAAGGAAAAAACAGACTTCCCTCTCGAACTAAGCAGACCTCAATTATCCCTTTTGGTTGGAATCCTAACGGGTCACAATTCATTGGGAACCCACATGCGCAGAATGGGCATCAGATCATCTGACCTATGCAGAGGGTTTCATGATGAAGTGGCGGAAGAGGGCTCTTATCATTTCCTTTGTGAATGCCCCAGCTAAGTAAGAACCAGTAAATGCTTAGTAAATGCGTACACAAATTAAAGTTTGTATTGTCAACAGTAATTTGGAATGAGTTTTTATGCAAAATAAATATCCTTTCGAAAATGTTTCTATCAAAATCAATGGACTTTTTAACCTGTTCTAAGGAATCTTTATTTGAAACACTGTGGCGGGATTTCATTGTGCCCGATTTGATGAGGCTATGTTGCCCCCCTTATCAATTTGAACAATCTCTTGAAACATCCGATCCAAAATTGAAATTTTAATCTGATTTCTTGTTTTACGTTATCAATGTTACGCTATCTTCTGTCAATAAACGCTTTGCACATCAGTATTAAGTTCTCAGTCAAAAATTTTGAATTTCTGTGCGTTATTTCCAAAAGGAAAGAAAGTCTTTTTAGACTCCGAACAACTTCAAGCAATATTAACAGCAACAATTTGAAACAAATCGTATGAGTTCCATTTTTCAACATTTCCAAATCAATTTTATCGATGCGAGAGGTACAGAACGTAGGCATTGGATTAAGTAAGCATTTCTAATTGCCCTCTTTCATATATGACAAACATATCAACTTGTCATTAAATTTCGTTCCACGAAAAATTATTCCATCTGTCTTGTTCTATCAAAGCTTTTTTGAAATACCTAATAAATCACTTTGCTTAAATCAGTATATACCTAGTTGTCAAAGTCACTCATCAATTACATCATTGCCACGCTCTGGCTGTCATCGCACTTCGTTTGGTTTTGTTCGATTCGAATATTGTATTTGAAGTTTTGTATAAAGAGAGATACTTATACCAATTATTTTCGAGTCAAGTGCAATGGAGTAAACCATCAGAAATGAAAGCAAAAACAAAACAATTAATTTTGCAGAACAGTAGTGGTGGTGTATGTGTATTGTGTAAGTAGCTACTGTTACATTTGTCATTGACAAATGCGCCCGAAAGGAATGTTTAGTTTAATTTGTTTGTATTTTGTTGAGAGAGTATAGGTATCTACAATGCGATGTGCCTGTCAGGGTTCAGGGAGCATCAGAGACTCAATTAAGAGTGAAAATAGAAAATAAAATAAAGTCTGATGACGATAAGGATTTTACTGGAGTTCAATTTTTTTGTATCATTTTCTGTCCCAAGAAAATTTTTTGTGGAGAAAATTTTGAGACAAGAATCTTTTTTTAAAAGAAGATTCTGCACGACTTCTTAAAATTCACAACTCTTACATGTAGATACTACTATATAAACTAAGAGCTGACAGCAAATTTTGGGTGTGGGAATACGACCAAAAATTGAGTAGGGGGAAGTGGGGTACATTCGTACAGGGGGCACATTTGGACAACCCCATTAACTCGCTAACAATGATTTTGGCAGCACTGAAAAACAAGATTGTTGACTTTTGTTTCGTTCAGTTATCGTGTATTCTCTGAATTTGCCGTTAGTTTCCATTTGTTTGTATCAAAAAGTAAGTTTTATGCATAGTAACAAAATTTTGAATATCTTTTATGTTTTTAATGCGCTGTTTAATTTTTTTTGTTTTCTTAATACATAGGTCTCTTTGGTAACGTGTAATTTTTCACAATTTTTCGCAATTTTGCTGTTAAACCCCATACAAAAAACCCAAGTTTGCGAAACTTATTGAAAATTTCATGCAACCAAACATAGGCATAATATGTTTGTTCCTGTTGCGTTACTTGATGATATAATTTTCTTGAAAAGCAACATAAAATGTGATTTTTTGTAAAAAAAAAAGGGGTGGGGTACATTTAGACACACGGAGTGGGACAGTTTCGGACATGTAGGACAGGTACAAGAATACTGCAATGACGTCACTTACCAGGAAAAATATAATTGAGGATTTGAGGAATTTCAACAACATTTTACTTCCCACATGTGGAAGACATTCGTAATGTTGATCTGAGAGATAAGGTGGCTAGTTTATCTCAGTCTTTCACGAGCCAGTTCCTCCAGAACTTTGTCTCTTTATTGCTTCGCCTACAATTTTAACAATCTCATCGTGAATACAAAATTTTTAAACTAAGACATTTTTTATTCAAAAATAAATCTAATAAAATATCTACCAAAAGTGTTATTAAAATCAATAAATATAATGAAAGTACCCAACCTCTTGAACAGTCGTGGCATTTTTGTAAAAGTCCTAAAAACACTTTTTTAAAGTACATATCATAATGTTTCATAACACATTAATGAGGATAATTGAATGCAAGCTAATATCTTATTTTTTTAAATTCATATTTATATTTAAGTTGATTTTTTGAAAAATAAAAAGTGTCCGAATGTCCCCCACTCTCCCCTACGAGGGTTTGTAGGTGTTTGCATCGTGGTATCGAAAACCGTGTAGAATGTAATGCTTCTAAAACTCAATGCTGTCTCCTGTCGTTAAAGCGGAACCCACCCCCAATGCTGCTATCTATGAGTGGAACTTGCCTAGAATAAACCTTTCAGCACTCGGTATATGTGGGTCACAGACCACCTCTTGTAGAACGACCACATATTTGACATCGCTAAAAACGCTGCTAAGTGTTTAGGTCTTCTCCGTCAATGCAAAAAATGTTTCTCCCCCTCTGATCTGGCTGTGATCTACAAAGCTTTTATTCGTCCAAGGCTTGAGTACAACTCCCATATTTGGGCAGGTGCTCCAAAAACCCACTTGAGCCTGTTGGATAGAATACAAAAGAAAGCTCTTAGAACGATAGGTGAAAGAACTATAAAGGAAAACATTTACATCTCTTGAGCACCGTCGCAATGTTTCATGTCTATCATTATTTTACCGCTATTTCTATAAACAGTGTTCTAGTGAAATACCCAGTTGCATTCCTCCCCTTAAACAATTCAACCTTAATACTCGCGCTTCTAGGAATGCTCATCAGTTTACCCTTGAGTCCAACTTCGGACGTACTGTTAAATACAGAGATTCTTTCCTTAGTCGCACTACACGAATGTGGAATGCTCTACCCAGCCCGGATTTCCCCTCCCATTGTGATCTTCAGACATTCAAAACCAATGTGCATCCGTATCTCCTTTTCAATCCCCTCCAATCTACCTAATCGCTCGTGCTGTGTATATTCATTTTAAGGGTATAGTCACAACCCCTTTAGTGCGCGCTAAATTAAAAAAAAAAAAAACCTTCAATACAACAAACAATTTATACTAAAGAAAGAGGTTAATTTCCGTTTATAACGGGTGATTTTTAAGCTGGTTTGGTTTTGGCAACACTGGTTTTGACAGCTGACGTGTGTTTAGTACCTTGTGTCACTGTCAAACAGCTTCAGTTTGGTTTGCAATTTAACCATGGATCGTCTTACAAATGAACAACGCTTGCAAATTATTGAATTTTACTATCAAAATTCGTGCTCGGTTCGAAATGTTCATCGCGCGCTGCTTGTGTTCAGCGATGAGGCTCATTTTTGGTTGAATGGGTACGTAAATAAGCAAAATTGTAGCATTTGGAGTGAAGATCAGCCAGAAGCATTGCAACAGCTACCAATGCATCCCGAAAAAGCCACTGTTTGGTGCGGTTTATGGGCCGGCGGCATTATTGGGCCTATTTCTTCAAAAATGATGCGAATCGCAGCGTTACTGTCAATGGTGAACGCTACCGAGCGATGATAACAAACTTTTTTTTTGCCCGAAATGGAAGTTCTTGACTTGCATGATATGTGGTTTCAACAAGACGGTGCCACATGCCACACAGCACGCGAAACAATGGCGCAATTGCGAGGCGAGTTTGGTGAACAGTTAATTTCACGTTTCGGGCCGGTCAATTGGCCGCCTAGATCGTGCGATTTGACACCATTAGATTATTTTTTGTGGGGGTATGTCAAGGCTAATGTCTATAGGGACAAGCCCGCTTCGATTGACGCACTGGAAGCCAACATCCATGCATTCATTCGTGAGATACCGGCCGATATGTGTGAAAGAGTATGCCAAATTGGACTCAGCGGATGGGCTACCTGAGACGCAGCCGCGGTCAACATTTGCATGAAATTATCTTTAAACATTAAATTGCAAGGTTCAAACTATCGATTCAAATAAATATTTCATTCATTTTTTCGAATTTTTTTTTTTTTTTTTTTAAAAAAAGTTCTAAGCCTCTTAAAAAATCACCCATTATTATCTGTCTAAGATCAGGAGCTTTAAAATAAACACATAATTTTTTGATATAAATCAAATGCTCGTTTACATTCCAAAAAAAACATACCACTAATCTGCTCTCACAACCTCACTTTTACATCCCTTCTCTCTCTCAACCTATAAACATATAACAACAACTTACGTCAAATGCAATTACCTCCAGTTGCACGTAATCTATTTAACGTTAGCACTCAGTTCAGACTGTTCGTTAAAAGGAAATTCCTTTCCCAACTCATTAGAAATGCAACACTTTCTCCCTAAAACCACATAATTCTAACTTTTGTGCATCCTCTAAACTAATCCACCGTCACGCTAACAATTTACTTCATTTAACAAAAAAAATCAAAAAAAAAAAAATGGAAACCGGAAACTCCATAGCCCAGGTGTTTTTGAGAAATTCATAGCACGCCGACATTATGGTAAACTATTTTATACAGAGCATAGTTTAGTTGGCTGTTTGTGGGTGTGTGTGTTTTTTTTTTTTAAGTTTTCCATTCACCTTTCCACCTATTCAACACTATCAATATGCTTCCAATGGATCGAACGTGCCATTTTACTAAGTCGTTCTTTCTGGTTCACTATATCTATATGCAGCAGTGCGGCAGTGGGATGTTGTAATAAGGGCATGGCAACCTTACCAATTTTAGAAGCTCACACGAAAAGGACTAATGGTAACTGTCGGTTTTGAATCCCCCTGACTATATCATCGAAAAATCATTAAAAAAAAAAAAAAACAAAAAAAAAATCCAACCCCGAACACTGTGGGTGTTTTTATTTTTTTTTTTTTTTTATTTTTGGTCGTGCGGGCATAGATTATACGATCACCATCCCTTCACATTATAGTGACTAGAAACGGAAAGTTATCCCTTCAACGGACTCTCACTCTTGTAATATTTTGACACAAAGTTAAAACAAAATGGATTTGTGAAAGCTTTGAAAAGTTTATGTTTGCAAAACAAATCTCAAGAAAGACACTAAATGGAACTTTTTTAAAGTCTTAAGAAACGAAATCCATCAGACTGGAAGAAGATGATAGTTCTTATTTTTTTCTTAACTCTTACAATCCCTGCGGGATAAACCAGATTAATACTATGTATAAATATATTTGTTATGTTTGTATGTAGTTTTTTTGTCTGTTAAAATTTTTTTCTTAAAGCAAAATTTTAGTTGTTTAAAATAAAGAAATTAAAAAAATTAATAATCAATCATTCAAGAAGGATAGTTAGATTTGTTTCATTTTCAACCAGCTGATACCTGGCTTGTCAATCAAACACATTATTTTTTTGTATTGGAAAGAGGCAAGGGTTCAAGGTGATTTTATTAATTAAGATAAAATGGGATCGTATTTTTTTTTTGAATACCTTCTTACAGTGCTGTGCAAACAAATGTCGAAAAAAAAAATAATTTATTTCCACAAAATGGCAACACACTATGCTTTTTATCGATGGAATAACTGTCAGTAGTGGAATTTGTCTGTTTAGTTAATGAGACCTATTTAACTGACACTATCAAATATTAATGAAAAAGTTGTAAACCACCAATTAGTTGAATATTTTGAAAAAAACAATATAAGCTCAACACAGTCAGGTTTTCGAAAAAAAAATCATTAACGAACACAGCAATCAAAAACATGATATCAGACCTACAAGAAAATATAGGCTGTGTCAATGTTGTAAGTGCACTCTTCATAGACCTCTCAAAAGCGTTCGACACAGTCGACCACTCTATTCTATTGCGTAAGTTCTTAGGTATAGGAGGAACTTCTTAAAAATGGTTTAAATCATATTTACACCACAGGTTATATCAGGTTGCTTCAATGGGAAGCAACAAGTCGAGATGGGTGTGCCACAAGGAAGTATTCTAGGCCCAACACTCTTCTCAACTTCTCAGAGTGGGTCTCCTATTTTGTTTGTAGATAACATAAGTCTAATGTACGCCGTAAAACCAGCCACACAAACCTTGAAACCTTGAAAGACGATTTGAATAAGATTGAATCGTGGATAAATGCCCAAAAACTATGTATAAACGCCCAGAAATCTTTATACATATATTGTATTCAGCAAACCATATCAAAAACTCAACAAAACTTATCGAGAGATGGATGTAAAACAAGTCGATCAGTTCAAATATCTTGGACTTTGGATGGACTCTAACCCAAACTGGAAATACTACATTATAAAACTTGCAATTGCAATTAAAAATGGACGAGAAAAGAGAAAGGACGAGACTAGAGATCTGCCAATTTATAACACTTGTAACTATTTATCGCCATTAAAAGTGGGTGTTCACTTCATGTGACTCTGTGTACCGGAAGTATGCTCACCGGCAAAGGATCCTGGCCCTGCGGGGCCGCATCAACATTGCTTTTATAATCAAATCTGTTATAAATTAGCATGTTTAAAGTCACTTCCATAAAAAATACAGAAAAGTTACTAAACAAACATGCTATTTTGTTTTTCATCACGTTTCATGTTGATGGTCAATTCAGAAATATGAAATGAGAGATATGTGATAACTCAATCCAAATGATTTGCTGGTCTGCAAAGTTGAAATACATCAGAAAGGGACTTTATTCAATTCAATCTACTTGCTCACTTGTTAGACACACTGTTAACCAACCAAATAAAACTTACAGATATGGAAAAAAGTAATTGATGTTTGAAACTTCCATCCCTGTTAATACGATTAAAGCAGAGCAAATACCAGCTCATCACGACTGCAAACTAAAACAAAACTTAATTCAACTAAGTTCTATAATATCCTAAAGTTTTTACGTTTTTATTTTTATTTTTATTGCATACTCATCGTATATACAGTATACACCCCTGTCCAATCCATCGTCCCTCGCACTCAACCGGCTACATCAACTATGAACCTCAAAAAAGCAAACAAGCTAAAGCATCATGAGTCGAGTGTGTCAGTGTATTTGTGTGTCTATATATCTATGAACATTCATATTATATTATATTTGCCACAAAAGCAAAAACTAAAAGAAGCTAAAGTTCAAAAGTTTTCACATCAATTATTTAGTACATTCCCCAGATTCGTTCTAGGTATATAGGGTTTACGGTTAGTTCGACCTTACGATAGACGGACATGGGACAACTTATACACTCTGGAACGGGGACAACGACAAACGTGTGTAGGAGAACTTTTTTGCCACTATGATTTGAGTTATAATGTGCAATTTAGTTCATATTGGCCGTTGGTTTTACCTCCGACTTCCGGCGGCTTCCAACATTTTCTGTAACGTTCGTTTCATGAATTATTCCTCTAAGCTTTTTCGTTTTACCCACATAGAGTCCTAACAAGGACAATCTCTTGCTCTCTCTCTCTGTCTTTCTTTATCTTTTTTCTATTTAGACCCTTGAGGTGAACATCAACTTTCATTTCAACCACAGGTGTATGTTAATACAGAAGTTTCTCTTTTCCCCTAGCAGCCGCCCTTTGAACTCTCGTATACCCACACTTTGAACCCGGATAATGCACATTGACTTGCACCAGATGCTACCGATTACCCATTTGTATTTCTAGACTTGGAAAGTCAGAAATGGGGAATGTGCTTTGATAGAGAGAGCATATTATATCAGAAGAAGTTCAAAAAAGTTCATTGACCAGATAAGCTTTATTTGATACAACCTTTGAGTCTTTGAATCCCCAAGAGATATCCTTCAATTTGTGTGTTTAGTTTTAAATTTCTATAATTGAAAGGAGCTTGATAGTAATATTTAAAACGAACCAAAAAGCTGTGATCCTCTTAGTTTGATGCAAATATATGTCCAAAATAAGACAGAGTTAAATTACGTTTGGTTCGAAATGGAATTGAGACATGATAAATAGTTGGATTTTGAAACGGAAACGAGGCAGGATTAAAGAAAGCGTTATGGTTGTAAATATAAGGAGATAAAATCAAAAATACACTCAACTTGAAGTCACAAAAAGTCAGATACAAAAAGTATTTGGTCTTTTTCCAAACGAGAATCTTCAATTGAGAGAGTTGCCTTATGTTTGTAAATATTAAAAACAGTAGATGCGGTTTCCTTTTGGAGCTTCTAATTTGAGTTCTTATGATTTAAAGATTGATGTAGGTGGACTTATTAATCTAAAATTCGTAAAAATCAATAGTATATTTATCTGTATGAAAAAATAGTTTGTAAATATTTATAATCTTAAAAAAATGTAGAAGACACACGTCTATTGGTTCAACAGAAGAGTTCTGGAATATAAATTTTTATAAATATATTGTAATGTTCTACCTAGATTCGATAATAAAACTTATTTCCTTTAAATAATAACTTCCACGTATTTACTATTCAGAATAAACACACTTTATTTCAGTTCAAATCGTTTTTTATTATTCTTCAATCTCAATAGTACTCAATTTAAAATTCACTTCCGGATACACTTTTCCTTCTTACTTTACGTTATCACATTCAAAATTAAACTGTGTCTACTCGCTCGAAAACCTCTCCTTATATAGGGAAGTAAATAGTTCTAGTCTTCACTAGTATTCACTGGAATATTCGAGAATATCTCCTTCTGGAAGTTTCCTTTCCAGTCGCTGACAGATGTAACATTGGAATTGATACTCAGCTGAATCACAAGATGGCACTGTGAACGGTTGAAGGTTTGATGTTTAGTTTTCCCGAGAGATGGCGCTGCAAACAGTTAGAGGATTTTCTTTTTGTTTCAAATTCAAAGTAGTTGGGTAATTATTAAATCGTTACAATATTTTATTTATTACAAATTTCCGTTTTTCACATTGCACACTTGAATAGTAACATTTTTTTAATTTTAATTTAGTACCATAAAATTTTCATAACAAAGCACATAACTTGATGGATAATAAAATGCTGTAGACTGTGAAAATGCTGCATATAACATGCTCAACAAAAAATACAAACAATGAGTCTAAATTGTTGTTGTTAATGAAAATTTAATTGTTTATGCGTAGTGGGTATGCAAGGATACATACATATGAGAATTTGATAGGGATATGTGTGTGCTTGTGTATCACTGTCACACTGATAGTAAACTCTACATGCGTTTGTTACTTTTGTTAATGCAAAATGGTCTTTGAAAGAATAAAGGGAGGATGTGTAGAATGAAAAAAAAAATCAAGTGCATATCTTACCCTGTTGGTGAGAATATTTTAATTTTTTTTGATTCGCTTATTGTTAAGATAGCCAGAAGCTTCTATATATTAAATTAAAGGCACGGATAGTGCTTTTTTGAGTAAGATGAAGATAATAATTTCCTGTCACGTGAATAAAAATTCGTTTTTTTTCAGATTTTCTCAAAAAACGACTGAGGATTTTGATAAAGCTTCATACTTGTAATAAGCAAAAATCATTCTTAAAAAAACGCGTATGAGTTTTTCGGCGAAAAATTCAAATAAAGCAAATAGACCTTCTACGTTTCTGGGAAACGTGTCTTATTTAGGTTTGTAGGTAAAATGACGGTTCTATGAACACCTGTTCCCGAAGAACCCAATTAGAGCTGTTATGCGCCGTTTTGATAATTTAGGGTTGTATTCACGTAAATCATTGTTTTTGTTTAAATCGTTTTTAATAATTCAAACAATATCATTTCTAAGAAAGAAAAAAAAAACATTACCGATATTTTCGTAGCGACAGAAATGTATTTTACATATTTATATATTTTAGTATTTATCAATTTTAACTTTCTCTTTTTTTATTTTCAGGTAATCCTACTTTAAAATTGCACGAGGCTTAGTACATAGTTCATAAGAATCTCTTTTCTTAGCAATTAACCATTGTTCAAGAATATAGTCTTATATGAACAAAAAAAGGTAAAAACTTTTTTGGAAGAAGATAAAGCTTACTAGTCATAGACTCTACTAATAGCTTAGGCCAGAGCGTTTGAGCATAAGCTTTGTTTGTTGTGAAAAAAAGATTACGCTAAACAGCTTTATCTATAAAATTCCAGCTTAAGCTTCACACTCACATAATTTGTCTAAGGTTGCTTTAGCTTTGGTTTTGGATTTTGTTGTACAAACTTGTTTTACTTGATTTATTTCACAAGTATTGGTTTCTATTTCTATCCCGTTGAAAATTAAATTGAAGATCGTCACGTAATAAGTCATTCAAATATTTTACCAGATTATTTAGATTATTTATTGCGAACGGCATACTTGTTGCATCATTCATTTTGTATTGCAGACACGGAAATCTCTACTTCACTCAATCAAAACACTTCTATTATAACGCTATTTCGGTACATTAAGGGCCATTTTATTCACTATTGCTCAACTTGAGGCAAACTCTCAAGTTGGCCAACTTAAGAGTTGACTTCAACTCGAGAGTTGAAACGCAAGTTGAAATTTCTTTTTATTCACTAATTATTTTCTCGCGTTGAAGATCTAAAGTTGGCCAACTTCCAGTTTGAAAAAATATCCCTGGGATATTTGTGAAATATAAAACAAAATCTGTCATTTTCAAATTTAATTTGAATGTGTCAATCATATATGTGTGCTATTTTGTGTTAAATTGTGTTAATTTGTGTTAAATTGCCAACAAATAATTCGAAAATAATGTCTGAAAAAAACAACAAACTCCCCAAAGTAATTTATTCGCTTGATGAGGAAGATTGGTTAGTGAAAAATGCTTTGGTATACCGTGAAGTCATCGAAAATAAAAAAACCGATGGTGTTACGAAACGCGACAAGGATAAAGCGTGGGAGAAAATTACGAATGCTTTCAATGTAGCACTACTATTCCAGGTAGTTGCAGTTTGAATCATTGTGAATTAAATATCTAAACTTGATTCATTAATTTTTACAAAAAAAGAACTATGAAGTCGTTGTGTGAAAAATATACAAAAATAAAAAAAAAATTAAAAAATCGTGTATTTTATCATGCTCTCGACCCAAAAAAAAATGGTGGTGGTCCTCCAAAAAAAGAACTTCCTCCCTTGAGCGAACCAATGCAGGAGTTATTTTCCATTCTAATGCCTTCAATCCTTAATCAAATTAAGTAAAGTCATAGAGTTGTCGGCTTTGAAAGACGAAAACGATAAATAAAGTCACGGTCGTCCCAATTTTCAATCAAAAACACAAAGGCTCGTCAGTTCCATCATCTTCACTTTAACTGCTCAAAGAAGATGCCGGCCAATTTTCCCAAAAATAATTATTTCGGAACATAATATTTTTTGTAAATTTTTTTTATTGCGATAGTTGAAGCGAGCTTACACTTTTGAAACACAAATAATAAATACAAAATTAAAAACAACTTTCTTACGTAGAATCTCAAGTTTGCTCGGCCAACTTCTACTTTTTCCAGGAGTTGAGAAATCTTAAGTTGATCAACTCTAGAGTTGAAAATCGAAAGTTGAAAACTTAAACTTTGAGTGAATAAAAACAAATTCACAAGTTGAAAAAAAAAAAAAATCCTCAAGTTGTGTTCAACTTTGAGTTAATAAAATCGGCCTAAGTTTCTTTGAGTTTTTGTTCTGCATCTATTTGAAGATTTTTATAAGGAGTTTGAAGAAAAGGTGTAATTTCTGCGATTTCTCGTTCATTTATGAATAAACACTCATTAGTCGTGAATTGAGCCTGGTAATTGGGCACCAATGCACTAGTAAATTCCTTAGAGGTTTGCAAATAGCAATATGGATGCAAGCAATATATGTAGCTTCAAAAGGTCTAGGAAGCGAATATTTTTCCGATCATTTTGCCTATTTTGTTCCGATTTTCATGCGAATCCTCGGAAATCGAATATAAATCTGATTCTTTTCCATAATCTTGTCAACCACAGACTTGTATACTGTATAGTATGGTATGTTCAACTCCAAAATCTAACTGAAATCCAAATTCACTTATAGATATGTCAAAAATATCTGAATCTTTTGGAAATCGGAAGAAATGATAAAAGTAACCATCACTTATTTTGGCCATTTCTCACTATAAGTTTAGAGAATACTTAAAATCAGAATAATTGTCAAAGCTTTCTATAGCAGGGGTGAAAGAATCATAATATTTGATATAATTCTAGTTTAAGCTTATTTTTGTGTTGCACAAATTAAAGCTTAAACTTTGAAAACAATTTAAAGCTACATATATCTAGCTTTGGCTATTTTAAAATATCTATTACTCGAAGACATCTTTTACTTCCTTAGCTTTTGCTTATTTTTTTGTTCAAGCAAAACCTAGTTTTTACTTAAAAATCTAAATCTTTGCTCTATCTTCTCAAGATAATCATCATAAGTATATCTCTTGAATGTTTTTCAATTAACCCTATCAAATGTTGTGTTATTTGTTTTGCGAAAATTAAGTGTTTGCCCTATGACATACAAAAAAGAAAATCAAATTTTTCTTAAAATCGTAGTTATTCGAAACCTACTCAAGGTAATCACATAGAACCTCGTTTCTATTTTTTAGATTCTCTATTCAAATAAAAAGAAAAGTGTGTAGTAAAATAAGCCACTTCTAAGTCATTCGCCTATTTTCATGTTTGTATATGCGAGTTGTTTACATTTAAGCTTTAACAAATTTCTGTCTATGACAAAAAAAAAATATTTGAGTGCCGGGACTCACGGTTAAATATGTGTAAACATCAACGTATGTCCAAGTGCCTAATTTTTGTTACTGAACGTCATCAAAAGAAACATATTGAATAATTAACACTACATTACCTATCTGTAGGCAGTATGTTTAAAAGCTTAGTGTTGGCAACGAAATACCCAGTGGGGAAACCGCTGTAACGAAATTTCCAAGCACTAAAAGGCTGGTGGTGAAGTGTCCAACGAACGGTGAAGGTTCAGTACTGAAAGGTCCTGCTTCGTAGTTCACTCTCAACTTTAAGATGACTTCACATTACACATGGTTATTGTTTATGGTAATCACTCTCTGAGCATCGACAAACAACAACTGTCAGCGGAGAGCACTAAAATCGTGGTTTCAATTAAATGACACCGTACCCAAATTCAAAAGGAACTTAATGATTTCACTGACAGGGGCCGAATTAAAATATGCAGTTAGAACTGTCAACGAACGTGCAACCCTTATGAAACATAATCTTTCCATCGAGTAAAACTTACAAAAAGTTCAGTCTTAATTTTATACTGAAAGAACCTCAAATGAATGTCACTATGAGATAGCCGGCGAATTATATATCTCGAGTTTTTAGAATATTTAGTTGCAGTTGTTGTCAGTGGATATAACTAAAATCGCAGTTTCAATCGATTGACAACCTCAATGGAATTGGACGCTGTGATTTTTAATGAATGTTAACTTTGTGCAAGTACAAAAGTAGCCGATAACTCTGCAATTTGTTCAACCTCAGCTATTTTGTTTATCACAGCCTACAAATTGCAAGAAAAAATTGCATCGTTTAAAAGCAGTATAATGTAATTTAAGTTCAGATTTGTATTACTGAACGCACCCGATATCCTACCATACCTACAGTCAATTGTCAATCCCTACAGCTGACTATTATTATTTTTGTTTTGATTTTGTTTTCTTTTTAATTAACTACTAGTGTCGCGTCCATTTTGTTCGGGGAATAATTAAAAATTAAAGAAAAAAATATAAAAATATAAGTGTTAAGATGATAAGACCGTCGGTCGCTCCAAAAACAATTTGCTTTCGTCGTTGGCAAAAACAATATAAATGAGTGGTCGCGATAAAGTATAATCTAATTGTCGGTCGCGTTAAAATCAATTTGTTTTGGTCGGGGCAAATCAGATTTCGTAAAGTAACGTGCTACAACGTAAAGTGCACGACGTAACGTTGCACACGAACGTTCACGTTTTTTTTCACTCTACCGCCAGCATAGATGTTTACACATAAAAAAAAACACCCCCAAACTTCAATAGCACCACCAAATGTTATTCCACAAATTACTCAGCCCACAAAACATATCATCTTAATGTTATATAGGTTAACAATAGACAAATAAAGAAATCCAATATCACGCAAAACAGCACGAACATTTTATTTACTCAGAAAATCATCATCATATAAGGATGTGTAATTTATATGAAAATATTTTCCAGCATCCAGGAAAAAGCAGATACATTTTTGATGCCTCTACAAACAATTACCTTAAGGGTCTTTTTGTGCTACTTGAAATATGTTAAAAAATAATGGTAACATTTTTATTTGGGTTTCAGAGTCTTGAAGAATGTTTTATTCTTCTTCTTGGGACACAAAATGACTCAAATAGGTTGTGCTTGTATTTAACATTTCCACACTTAGCAAACACTTAGAAGCGAATAAAACTACGTCCGCTTAATCATTTACAATGTTTTTTACGCCCGAATAACTATAACTTTTTGCAACGCCATATACTATTCTGCATACATATATACTTCAGTCCCAACAGGCCACACATCAACAATGAATTTCACTCAATTTAAGCTTCTCAAAGTCACTATCGACTTTATTTGCGGAAGTAGGCAACCATACTATTTCCGGAAATTTGAAAAAAAAAAAAAAATGGCTTCGAAGTAACTATCCGTTTGTGTATAATATTAAAGCAGCTACTGAAACGTCATGGCGATGGCGGGAGGGCAAAGCTCGGTTGTGCGTTGTTCTCATTGAAAAGGACACATCAGAGAGACAGTAACTTTGTTTCCTAACTGACGAATCTACTACTATATCAGAGGGATTCAACTAAATTGCTTTGGTTTTTTTGAATCTGTCAGTCTGTCTGCCATCGAACAATGTTCCCGTCGTCGTCGGTCGTCTCTAATGGCCGGGGTATTAGGGAAAACTTTTTTCAATTGGATTTTATTTATTCCACATTGAAATACTTTTCAATGGAATTCCGCTCCTCTCCTCGCATTGGGATGAGATTTTTTTTGTCTAAATAGAGAAAAAAAAATACATCAAAACCAACAAAAACAACAAATAACAACCGTAACACTAACTAAATTGTTATGGCTTTGTTTTTGTCATCCACTCAAGGCTCAAAAGCATAAAACGACTCGACGTGGTTCCTCCTCTCGCTATGTTGGAGCGCACATTTTATTAGCTACCCCCCGCGGCAGTTTTTGCCAGTCAATTGATTTGCAGAATTCATATTGTCTTCATGCCACTGCCACAGCCATATACATAGAAACGAGCAAACAGTAGGAGGCTTGTGGGAGTGGTGATATTAATAATTGTGTTTGTATTTTTTTTTTTTTTTGTTTATAAAAAAAACAAAAGGGACAGAAATTTAATTGTCTTAGCACTTAGCTTTTAAATAAATTTTAGAAAAAAAAAATAATAATATTTGAATAGACAAAGGACTCGTTCCGCACATTTTAAGGGTAAATAAACCTTGGTTTCAATATTGTTTAAAATTATTTACCTTTGATGTAGATTTCTTGTATAAAAAATGTACATATACCTACAATTTCGGAATATTATTTATGAAGGTATGGGTGTATATCATTTTCTGTTTGAAATTTTCTAGAAGAAAATATAAGCTATGTTGTATAAGACACAATGTCACTCGTTTTAGGGATAAAGTAAATAATGTTTGCGGAAACGTGGCATTTTTAAAGTCTTCCTACTCCTTAGGGTTTGAGTAATGAATTGTTTTTCTTTTGACAATGGATCACGAGCGTTGAAGTTAAAAGGTCTTAAGGAAGATATGAGTTGAGTATGTATGTGTATTATAAATTAAATACACACGATCATAAATTTTGTGAAAATGCGCGTCAAATAAAATATTTATACATAGACGATAGATTAAAAGCCGAAAGCGAATCATGGAGGATATTAGAAGTTATCAAATGAATTCGTCTTTTTTTGCATTTTTCAAACCTTTGAAATTTGCTTGCTTGGGGTTCTAGAGGCCCTCAACGCCATTTTGATTTGTATCTACAAATTTCTTGGAAAGAAATTGATTTGAAATTTATAAGTCTTAATCTCAAAACGTTTAACTTAAAAAAAATTCACTAACATAATATTCAACTTGTCACATTATTGAGTTCTCCTAATCTGATTTTCGAAAAATAGGTCTTAAAAGTTAGGGAAATGAAATCAAACAATTACTGAAGAGCGACAGGTTCTGTCAAACTGGAGCCTATAGTGACTTTCACATCTTACTATTCGTTTCTGCGTATTGTTCATCGACAGAAATGGAAGGGACTTACAAATTGGGCAGATAATGATAAAAACTTCTTCACGACAAAAGTTGCTCTTTGAGGATTTTTCGATTCCTCCCAAGCGGCAAAAGTCATCAAAAAACATTATTTTGTTGTTAAGTGAAACAGATTTTGTACTTGATCCTAGACCTCCAGCTCGGAAGTATAAAAAGCTGAAAAACGTAGTAAATTTTGTAAAGGTAAATTTATTTATTCTGACAATTGTAACTAAATTAAGTTATGTGGCCTTTAAAACTAATACTGCTGGATCAAACACCGACGACGGGGTTGGTGGACGTGTGTACTCAGGCAGACTAAACTTAGGTCTTTCATTTCATCTTGCTAATCACTATAGCGTATCATATGATATCAACAACTGATATCCCTATCATCTCAGACAGCAAAGTTGCTATTAAATCTCTGGACTCAGTCTCAACTAACTCTATAACAGCCCTTAATTGTCGATCATCTCTCGTTAAGATGGCCCAGCAATTCAACCTTTGCTGGATGCCTGGCCATAGGAACATTCCAGGAAATTTTAAAACTTATGAACTCGCTAAAAAGGGAACTATACAATACCTTTCTTAACAAATAGGACAGATATTGGTATACCCATCGTTATATGTAAGCTTATACTAAAACAAGATGAAGAGGAAAAAAAAACCTTAAGTGGGACAACATCACCGCTTGCTTGGTGACAAAACAGCGCTTTAGGTGTTTGATATCCTTAAGCGGATTGCTTGTAATAGGTGTCATAACCACATACTGACACGCGACTGAGCATCTACTCAAATGACTTCTGCAGAAGCTGTATTGATGAAGAGGAAGAGGAAACAATTCTTCACCTAGAGTGTCGACACTCTGTCAAAAGCCACTTCTACCTAACCTAATGTAACCTTTAAAATTAAAATAAAATGTCTTTAACATTAAAAAAAAAAAACAATCCATACCTATGTCAATTTTAATATTTTATAATGCACATTTAAAAATTAATTAATTTAGATATGTAGGTACTAATTTAAAAAATAAAATGAAGAATTAATTTTTTAATCCAAACGAATATATTTTTTTGAAAATGTATCTGGTAAAATTTTGATCGAAATCGGTTAAGGAATAACCGAGAAAGTCGAAAATAAGAAACCATTAATAGCAAATTGCTTGGTAAATTCTAAATGGGGATCATACCACCATAGTTAGAGCCCTTTATTACGACATATAATGCAACCCTTGCGATAATCATTGTATTGCACCTACCGTTCTTTCTGGAGCTGAAAAAATGAAACATAAAAATGGTAATGCAATGTCTTCGAATTCAAATCATGATAAATTTTGCATGGCGGACTTTGTACGAATTAAAAAATAATATCTAGAAAATTGAGCTTTTCGTGGAAGACACGGAAATGTGAACCTACATATTCAGATTTCAAATAAAAAGTAGCTGGAGTACAACAACGATGTATTCTAGGTCCAATTTTGTACCTTTATTTGTATGCGATATAGATCAAACAGAAGACACTATCGTTGTTAAGGACACCGAATTACTATACGACGCTACAATTAAATCTGAAAACATTCTTTTTAATCTTATATAAAACAAAGTCGTTTTAGTTACAATTACAACACTAAGAACCGCTGGACCGATTTTAATAACCTTTAATTTGTTGGATTCATCTCCGCCCCAAATAGCAGAATAACTATAAAAATATTTGAAAAATTCACTTTTTTAAGGGAAATGGGGTAAAATGAAAAAGACGTATCCGATTAAAAAACTCAAGTTGCGTTTGAAAGGTTATTCTTAAGAAATGGCTTCACGTATAATTTTTTTCTTAAATTGCAATTTGTAGGATGAAATGGGGTAAAAATGAAAAATAAAAAGTCCGATTATAGAGAGTATTTTTGTGTTTGAAAGGTTAATTTTAGGAATATTTTTCTCAAAAATTATTTATAGGGTGAAAGGGAGTAAAAACGAAAAGTGGAAAAGTAATAAAGTTTTGACTCAGATGATCATATTTTTACGAATTTCGCCATTCATAACGTGAATTGGGTCAAAACTCAGTATGTAAAGGGTCCGCCAAATAACTTCTTTTTTTTTGGAAATGGCGCAAAACATCGAGTGTAGCTTTGGCTGTGTGGCACGTAGCGCCGTCCTCTTGAAACCAAATGTTGCCAATATCCTCCTCTGCAATTTTTGTGAACAAAAATTAGTTCAACATGGCCCGATAATTATCGCCATTGACTGTAACGGCCACTCCTTGCTCATTTTCGAAAAATGGCCCAATTATGCCTCTGGACCAAAATCCGCACCAAACAGTGACTCGTTTTGGGTGTATCGGCTTTTCAATGTATGCGTGCGGGTTTTCTGTGCCCCAAATGCGACAATTTTGCTTGTTAACTACCCGCCAAGATCAAAATGAGCTTCATCTGAAAAGATGATTTTTTTGGCAAAATCGGCATCTTCTCTAAGTCGATCGCAGGCCCACTAAGCGAAGCGTATACACAACCATATTCTTTCAGCGGAAGGATAAAACTAATTATCTGTCAAATCAGACATGAGCTAAGTGTTACCATTCACAAAATAAGCACTAGTTGAAAAAAAAACATTAGATGGCGGACCCTTTATATAGAGATCAGAAATAATTGTTAATCATTATTTTCAGTTAGTCTTTCTCTGAGAGATATTACATTCCATTAACAAGATTTTGATATCGGCTTGAGATTTATTAAAAAAAAAACTATATAGGCTATCGGTTGAGTGTTATTTTTTATTTTTAAATTAATCTCCTCTCATTGGTTGAGATTTTTACGATAAATAAATGGGAAAGGTCAACCATTAACCTTTTTCCAAAATGGTTAATGCAAAGGAAAATGTCGAAAATGTCTTTTTTTTCAATTTATATCACAAAATCAATCAATTTTTAAGGACAAGTATTCACCAATGACTAAAAAGCCTAATGAACTGCAATTTCCATATGTGCTCATGGTCATACTAACCGGTATTCTGATTGATACAGTCTTCAGCGATAATTCTTTCAGCGATAAATCTCAGTAGTTGACCGAACCATAAGAAAAATTAAAATAACGGTTTTTTCTCAGACCTTGTCTTTTTTAAGGTTAAGGTTATTGAGTGACTTTTATTGAAAAATAACAACAAATACGAGTTATTAAGGAACCTTGCAAGAGATTGAGATTTATTTCTGATCTCTGGTCTTAACTCCATGCCCGCACTCATGAGCCAGTTTTGGCATATTAAATTTTTATCCACCCTTCTATTAAATTATTAGAAAGTCTTTATCATTTTTCGAATCATTAAAACTTTAAAAAAAAAACCATCTCTATACAAAAGTCCCTAAAAAAGGCGTGTCTTCTTCCCCCTCTAACTATCGACCAATTGCACTTACGTCCTTTCTTTCCAAGGTCATGGAAACGCTGATTAATCATCAGCTTAAGAAATATCTTGAAGAACTTTCGTAGCAATAGGTCCACTGGTGATCTGATGGTATATCTCACCGAACAGTGGCACAAATCTTTACATCGTTTTGGCGAGAGTAAGATTATTGCACTTGATATTTCAAAAGCATTTGATAGAGTTTGGCATCAACTCTCTTATCGAAAATGAGTGCATTTGGTATTGATGAATCTCTTCTTCGTTGGATTAGAAATTACCTTTCGGACCGATCAATACAAGTTGTTTCAAGTTTCCCGTTTTGTCTCCGACCCTCTTCCTAATATTCATAAATGACCTGTTATCTGAAACTTCTAATCTATTAAACTGTTTTGCTGACGACAGTCCTCTCAGCTTTTCATATTCGTTTCTAGATTCATATCCATGTTCTTCAGATGTGGAACTTCAACGGCAGCGTATGATAAGCTCATTAAATTCTGATCTCGACAGCATTGTCCAATGGGGAATCAGAAACCGTGTAGAATTAATTGCTTCTAAAACTCAATGATCTCTCCTGTCGTTAAAGCGGAACCCACCCCCAATGCTGCTATCTATGAGTGGCACTTGCATAGAGGAAACCGAACAGCTTTCAATACTCGGTATGTGTGCCACAGACCACTTTTTGTGGAACTACCACACATTTGACATCCCCAAAAACGCTGCTAAGTGTTTAGGTTTTCTCCGTCGATGCAAGAAATCTCCCCCTCTGATCTGGCTGTGATCTACAAAGCCTTTATTCGTCCAAAACTTGAGTAGGACTCCCTTATTTGGGCAGATGCTCCAAAAACCCACTTGAGCCTATTGGATAGAATACAAAAGAGAGCTCTAAAAATGATAGGTGAAAGAACTATAACGGAAACATTTACATCTCTTGAGCACCGTCGCAATGTTTCATGTCTGTCATTATTTTACCGCTATTCCTATAAACAGTGCTCTAGTGAAAGAGCCAGTTGCATTCCTCCCCTAAAACAATTCAACCGTAATACTCGTACTTCTAGGAATGCGCATCAGTTTATCCTTGAGCCCAACTTCGGACGTACTGTTAAGTACAGAGATTCTTTCCTTAGTCGCACTACACGAATGTGGAATGCTCTACCCAGCCCAGTTTTCCCCTCCCATTGTGATCTTCAGACATTTAAAACCAATGTGCATCCGTATCTCCTTTTAAAGGCCCTCAAATCTACCTAATCGCTCGTGCTGTGTATATTCATTTTAAGGGTAGTCACAACCCCTTAAGTGCGCGCTAAATATAATAAAAAAAAAGGTCTGCCACAAGACAACATTATTTGGGTTACAAAATGACCTGTCCTTGAGAATTGTTGTTTTTCTTAATTCGGTTGATAATTTTATTTGTCTGTCAAGATTCAAATACCAGAATAAAAAAAAGTAATTAAAATTCCCAAGGATTTGTCCTAGAATATTTTATAAATATTTTAATAAATTCCAAGTACCCGACAAAAGTCAGATTAAAAAAAAAACCATCGCCAGACTCAAATCTTTATAATTCAATTTCAAAGTTCACAAAAGTTGAACAACGATACAAAAATATTTGATACAAACAAAAATGTTTATAATTTATGGGAATCCCAGAACCTACCCGTCAGTTTTTTTTCTTCAGGACAAATAAAAAAATTAAAACACAAACAAAACTGACATTAGAACATCATTTGCAATTTAAAATGAAAATACCACAAACAAAAAAAAAAAAACAATAAAGTCAAAGTTACCTTTTTTGAATTAATGTATGCCTTGAAAAAAATAAAACTCAAATTATTGTGATTGTGATAAGAAAAAACCAAGAACAAAACCGAAGAAAACATAGAAATGCCAAATAATAAAATCAGATAAATTAGGTTTTTGTTTTAAAAATAAATGTTCTCAACTTTGCATCAGATTTTTATCAAAACTGAGATATGGCATGGGGTCAAGTTAGTCCTGGGAAAAGTTTTGCCACCACCATAGGAATCGAACCCACGCTCAGTCTTAGAAGTCGTCATTTACTCTATAGAATATTCTCGTTTTCTCGTTTTCTAAACTATTACATGGTGCTCCTGATAGGAATTATGAGAGTTGTTTCAAAGGTTAGACCAAAAAAAAAACTTAATATGGGTTATTTGTATTTCCTGTACAGTAAAGGTTGAATCACCACACATAAATATCAATACATACTTAAAAATAAATGCAAAATTAAAAAGGGGTTTTTGTGTGATCACACACTAGCAGAAAAGGCTGCAAAAGCTTTCGCCCCCATACAGGGCCGGACCAACCATACGTGCAAGATGTGCAAATGCACAGGGCGCAAAATTCTGGGGGCGCATTGCCAGGAGCAAGAAAATCTTATCTGATCTTGCACAAACAAATATTTACGGCCATTTGCATTTTAACCACCAAACTTGTTCAAATAATCCAAAAATAAAATCCACCACAACTGTGCTAAGTTATTTCTTCCACACTAACTAACTTCACTTTCATTGTTGGAGAATTTAACTCAAAATATCGTAAAATAAAAGATCCCACTAGACCTACGCATTTAAAGTCTACCTCCTGGGTAATGTGGAAAAGTCTAATGCATGTGTAAACGTTGGCTTTATTCAAAACAACCGTAGTGTAAGTATGCAAATATAAAAAAGGGGCACATTCTACAAATCTTGCACAGGGAGCAGGTTTGGCTGGGGCCGGCCCTGCCCCCACATAAATCCTGATGTCTATGAATAAAACACCAATCAGTTGATTAAGCTATCACCAATCCAGGCTATAAGAACTTGGTAGTAGCTCACTTAAGTAATTGTTGTTTTATTCAAAACTTTAAAATGCAGGATCCAAAACGGACTAGTTTGCTTGAAGGGGATCTTCAGATATTTATCACTAAACGTCCCCAATATCCTTCTATGCTGAGTTTTGTAACGTAATGTGCTACACCGTAAAGTATGACCTCCTAACGTCGCACAGAAGAAAAGTCCACTTTCTTATTTCACTCTACCGTGCGCCGCCATAAAAAATGCTTACACATCAAAAAACAAAATAATAATTATATAGTGCAGTTACCCGTTTAAACGAAAACTCGAATTTTTAAACAGATGAACAGAATGACGTACCGTATGGCAAATATGACTTTTTGGGCTTCTTCATGTTAAGTTTGGATTACATGAAACCAATATCTGTTCTAAAGGGCATGTAAGAGTAAGAGCAGACAAAGAATGAACGGCAGGGATCTGCAATCTAAAATTTAAAATACATATAACGGTTAAAACTGAAGAAATCCTGATTATTGGTTCAATATAAAAATCAATCGTTGATCGGGCTGAGCCCCTAAGAACGAATATGCCCACAAGACTAATAGCTTTTGTAGTTTTTGGCCAGACTTCTTTGAACTTTAAGAGCGCATAAATGAATTGAACAATTAATTTTATTAATTAATTAACCTTGGCTAAAATTTATCTTTTCACCTTTGTGCAGAGGTAGCCTGATTTGGAATCATTAGTTGAATATAGTTGTATGTATATTTGTATGGTGTGTTATGAAGCATTGAAATAAATAGAAATGTTGTACAGCATGTATGTTCGCCTTATTAAATTATAACTGAAATTGGTCCAACCAATTAAAAAATATAATTCACCTCTGAGTCGAACAGACTTGCTAATCCAATAAAACTGAATTGAATTGAATTGAATTGAATTGAATTGAATCGAATTGAATTGAATTGAATTGAATTTAATTGAATTGAATTGAATTGAATTGAATTTTATGTGGGTACAAAAAGCAAACTATGACAGTGGGCTGTCGTCAACTTGAACCTACGAAAACTTGAACATTCCAATAACTAGAACAAATTATTTTTCCCTTTATGCATTCTATGACTTCAACAGACCATTTTTAAGACTCGATACCTTGAATTTTTCCTTTTAGTACTCTATAAGATGAACAAATAAATTTTTTGCAAACTCTGTAACAGGAGCAAAGTTTAATGTTTCAATTTCGTGCAAGGTACCTAGGATGTTAATACAAAATGCAAACAGTTTTTTTAAAGGGGAGTCCCAGGAAATTTATTTAGTATTCCTTTGTAAGGCTTTATTCTTCAGAATCTCCAACAGCAAATGCAGTTTCTTCTGGGACCAAAAAAGAATTTTCGGTCTTATCTCTTTTGTCTTTAGGAATTTTTTTGGAACTCCAGGGTCTTACCACCCCATATGTAGGATATTCGAAAAAGTATAAAACCTAAAAGGTCAGTAATTTGTCAAAAAAGGTCTACTATATTTGGAAAAAAAAAAATTGATACCATTTAAAACATCACTAAATCCTCATAAAAAATCAACTAGCTACAACAACAAAGCCTATGGCTGACCAATTCCTGAAACAAGTTCACCTTTTAGGAGAATTAAGTGACCTTTCAAATGGCATATTTCTTTCGCGAATATCCCACATATGGGGTGCTAAGATCCCATATCTTTTATCCCATGAGTAGATGATGACCTCTATTGAAGACTATATTTGACTGTGGTCATGGTATCACAACGATGCACTCCAGCACTAATTTTGTAACTGAGCTAGTTTTCTCCTCCTGGCTCTGGCATTTCTACTCCCCTCATCGCTTATGAAAACGATTCCAAAAACTACCTGAAAAATTTTACCCAAAAACCATCATGAAATATCTCCAACCGTCTCTGATAAAGTCCATTTTTCTGCACCATACAGCTAAAGCAGGACTATCAGGATTATTTATTGTTTTACTGCTCACTTGACGCCTTCTCAACCCAAAGAAGCAACAATCGGAGCGAGTTTCTATTCAATCTTCAATCCTTATAGATTACCGTCTAAGTTTAATAGCAGAACTTCGGTATGGAAAATCCCTAATCATACTGAAGTGTCAACAGAGTTATTATAAATATAAATATAATAACTCTGTTGACACTTCAGTATATGACACAGTTTTTGTTTAAAAGGTCAATCAATCTATACCTTCTCCTTGATGGATTTTCTTTATTAAATTAACATACCAGCTTATATCTATTTCCATGGCTGAATATTTAATTAAAATATTTTGTATATTTATTTGTGTTATAAAAATGAACCACAATTAATCAACCAGTTCCACACTACGCAAATAATACACAATTATACATAGATTCTGTCATTATCATAACAAATAATGTAAATTATTCAAACAAAAAACCGAAAAACACTTCAACAGAAAAATTTTTTTTTTCAAATTGTCCTTTTCTAAGGACGAAAGCGACATTTTACCCAACAAAATTCCAACATAATCGGTAAAATTTATTCCAGCAAATCTAATCAAGTAGACTTGTTTAATGAACTACACTAACGGCTAAGTGTGTTTTATTCAGTTGGAAAAAAAAGGATCTATGTATTTTTTTTTTTTTTGTGTTTCCTGATGGTGAACTATGTACAAAAGTATAAGCAAAACATAAAACTCTTCCCATTTTGGCAAATCCAAATGCTATTCAATACATCCATTAACTTTATGCTTATTTTTTTTTTTTTTTTTTTTTTTTTGTATGAAAACAGAGTGACAAACAAAGGCCAGGCCCCCATAACGAATAAAATAGGATGAAAATACCGAACTTCCTATAAAAAGAGGCAACACCAGCAACAACAACAACAAAAAAAAACGCTTCACTTGGCCCAAAGAAAATAAATACCTACGTTCTACATTCCTTTGCTATTTTGTTTGATTTGAATTGCTGGCAAGTTTCCGAATTTATTTAATACCATCACGTTTTTTTTTTTGATAAAAATGTAGGAACCTAACGATCTTTCAAGGACATAACTTATTAAAAAAAGCGAAAGAAAAAATATTTCTATCACACAAAAACCACAACACATATAGATTGATGGCTAATATAGAGAAGAGGTTCTATAAATAACAAAAAAAAAAAAATTGATAAACATACTTGTCGAAATATAGCTTAATGTCGGATACGAATCAGAGAAGTTTTTATTCTCAGCCAGATTTGGTGGACCAAGTTCTAACAGGGTCAGTCAGTCCAGGCAGTCAGAGTGAACATGTGAACCGACAGAATTAACTTCACCAAAGCAATAAATCAAAGTTAATCTAACCGATGAAGCAATTCTATTTATTCAATAAAAGATAAACTTTTATACCAAGCTAATGTCACCCGAAAGCAATGTGTGTGTGTGTGTGTGTATTGACCTTGTAACATGTCAAAGTCTACTAACTACAAAATAACATAGCCTGGACAGAGAAGAGGGGAACTGATATGGTCATTCAAGTTCATCTAATTTGTTTGATTATGTGTAGTAGAAAAAGATTCAAAGATTTTGGCCAGACAACATTAAAAACATTACGAAAGCAATGAAATCGAGGGTTAAATAAGGAGGCGGATATGGTAGCTCTTAGTGGAGGGGCAGCCGATGTCAGGAAAAACCTATTGACTTTATTCAATGTCGTTCTTTTAACTTTAGATTTTATATGAAATTATAAAATTGAAGCTCTAGAAAGCCCGTGGCATAATGGTTAGTCCGTGTAGAGGACTAACATTCGCCTAGAAATATGTTTTTCTCACAGGCACATACTGCCTCTTGCAAGGAAATGGCAAATCCTTCAAAAGTGTAGCAACGATTAGACGGTCAACGCAAATGTGCAATGCGTTGACTCTCTGCCGTCATAATGACGTAAAATACACACGACTTAGAAACTTTGGCACAGTATTTTACGTCATTCTGACGTGAGAGAGTCAACGCGTTGACCATTTGTGCTTACCGTCTAATCATGGCTTATCTCCGTTCGAATTCGGCAAAAAATTATAGGTCCCGTCATGCAAACTAACAAAACACAGACAGGAATGATTCAGAGTTGTAAGCTACATAACTATCTGGTTCCCCGCACGAGATGTCGTGCGCCATATATTTATTTATTTTTTAAGTAAAACTTCTTTTCCGGCGGCTTTGGGGATGAAAATTTCCGACACTGTATCTGTCGACACTGTATCTGTCAAAGACCGACACTTTATCTGTCAAAGACCAATACTTGATCTGTCAAAGACCAGCATTGCCATACACGAGGAATCCTAAGTCCGCTGACAAATCTAAAACAGCATTGCCTGGAATTTAGAAAAATCCTTAGTCCTCGAAGACAATGGATACGATAAGAAAACGAGACGTGAGTGTAACGAGATCTCGTCGTTCCTGTTAAATTAGTTTCAAACTATTTCTTTACTAGTATCCACTGGAATATTCGAGTATATTTCCTTCTAGTAGTTTCCATTGCAGTCGCTGACAGATGGAACACTGGAATTGATACTCAGCTGAATCACAAGATGGCGCTGTAAACGGTTGAAGGTTTGATGTTTATCTTTTCCAAGAGATGGCGCTGCAAACAGTTAGAGGATTTTCTTTTGTTTCAAATTCAAAGTAGTTGGGTAATTATTAAATCGTTACAATACTTTAAATTAATAGATTAAGGGCCAGTTTCACAATGAGAAAAGTGACACTTAAGTGGGCAATGTGAATGATTATGGCACAATATCACAGTGCACGCTCACCTGGATAAGTGGCACTTAAGTCTCCGACGTTGGTGACTTAAGTTCCACTTACGCTGGCTATGAAACTTAGCCTTAATTCCTAATATGGGAAACTTGAGTGCCACTTATTCCGATAAGTGTCGACTGCGAAACTGGCCCTAAGTAATTGTATATCAGTTAGCTTCAATATTATTTTATTAAATCTTGTCGTGAAAAGTTTCGTGCCATTGAATTGGGAAATAGCTTATAATAATTGCGAAATTCTAACAGTGAATCATGTCACGCCCTTGTCTCGTTTTCTTGCACATTGTGAAATCATTCAATGCTTAAATATTGTCCAGATTTCGGAGATTTTACTGAGGTAAACCGGTGAGTTGAAATTGCTAAACCACAGATCAATTATTGAACCAATGTTGAATCTCACTTTACTCGCCAAAATCGACGAACTTAAATTCCTGAACCACGGATTAAGTTTTGAACGACGACGGCGACGTTTGTAAAATTGGCCCTTAGGGTTATTTCGAAAAAAACGTGGTTCAAATTTTGATCCGTGGTTCAGCAATTTTAAGTTAACGATTTTGTTGGATTAACAGAAGTTCAACGATAGTTCAAGATTAAATTATGTGAAAATAAAGTCAATTACCTACATGTTAAATTTCCCTAGAAAATATATGCGCAGTACAAATCTATTCCGAGAGAATCTTTTACTTCTTCCAATATTAAAATTCTATTTTCAATTTTTTCTAAATTTTAGGACCAAAACTAACAGTAGCTGTCGTACAAATTTTTTTGGCCAAAAAGGAAAAACGTATTTTTCTCAAAACCGGCTTCACAGATTTTTTTTTTTTTTAAATCAATAAATTAAAATAGTTATAAGTTGCGGTTAAATAAAATAAATAGTTCAGAAAAATGGTTATTAATGACACCTCCCAAAGAACAATTTTTTTGATGTTCGCTTTTCTCAAAAACGGTTTGACAGATTTTGATGAATTTTTTTATGAAGAAGAACTAAAACATTTGAAATGAGATTGTGTACCGAAATTTTCAAAAAAATATTATTTGAATTTTCAAAAAAAAATTTGAAATTTTTTTTTTTTGAAAACTCGACATTTCAAAAACTACTAGGTCGATTTTTATTAAACCTGGCAAAAAGTATTTTTTAACATTATATAAAATATTTTAGACAAAAATTATTCATATAATTAGAAACAACGGTACCTCCCATACAAATGCTTAAAAACCGTTACGGAAAACCTTTTTATTCTCAAAAACGTTTCCTTCGATTTTGAAAAAAAAAAATTTGTGTAGCATAATTAGTAAGGACTAGCAATAAGATTTTCAAATTTTACGCTGAGCAATTAATGACAGCACCTCTCATAGAACGTTTTATTTTTTATTTTCGACTATCTCATTATCTGATTTACCGATTAAACCTATTTTTTAAATAGAAGCTTCTAATAAGTTGAAATAATGTTGCATATCAAAATTTTCAAAAAAATAATTTCCGGATTTTTAAAACAAAATTCAAAATTATATTTTGAAAATTCAATATTTCGAAAACGGGTGGTAGTTTTTTTTTTCTTAAAAATGTTAACCAAATTTTTTAAATTTAAAATTAATTACTTTTAAAACCGCTCCTATGATTTTTATATTTTTTTTCTCATAAATTAAAATTTATAAATATAACATAAATCAGACGGAGTACATCGAGTTCGATTGAAAACAGTTCCAGAAGTATTTTAATCAATTTATTTCTAATTTTGTTGATTTAAAACAATTTTCCAGTTTAAATATTATGGGGCATATTCATAGTCACTTTTAAACTCCAGTTTATCTTAGACCTGGGTTTATCCTATCTAAATAACATTGAATAAACCCCAGTCTAAGATAAACTGGAGTTTAAAAGTTACTATGAACATGCCCCTATATGTTTAAGTAATATATGAACAACTGGGGCCATATTGTTAATTTTTGTACACTCACATAATACTACCTGCAAGTTAACTTAGTTTTGGCAAATGGAAAAATATACACTCTTATAGCTAATTTATTTCAGACTATAGAACCACAATGTGATGGCACATAAGAGCAAGTTCGTGCGACCCAGTAGTGCATATTTTTTAATAAAAAACTAAAAATAAAATAGTTTTTTATTTAGTTTCCATGTCTACAGATTCCGATTGATTAAGCTTCACTTGAACAGAACATATTCTACTAAAAATAAATCCCTAAGCGACTATTTTTTCTCGTGACCCTTGTTTATGTGACCTCTGCGATAACACTGGTGATGATGATTTTAGTGAAAGAAACATGTGTGGTAATATACTATTTCTTTATGATCAATATATTAATATCAAACTCCCCAAAAATCATTGTAAATCAAAAATCTTCAAATAGTACCAATTTTTCTGAATATTTCCGCAACATCGAATATAAATAAAAAACGAGTTCTTATATAAAATGTTGGGAATGGATTAGGAAGAACTGAAAAACTTTTGAGGTTATTAATTCGCTGGTGTTAAGTAATATTTAATGAACCAAAATTTTCATTTACAAATTTATCTTCTAACACAAGACATTAATCTTATGAACCCTTATACTATGTTTAGAAAAAAAAAAAAATCGTTTACCCATTATCTCCCCTATTTTAACATTTTCTGCGGGCTAAAGAAACGCCCTCACCATTCCGTTTATCACTTTCGTCTTCGAAGAATTCAACATCCTTCATAACTAATGACCCACATATATAGGTATATCTCTCCATTCCACCCAATTCGCATTTGAGAAAATTAAGAAATCATAAACCGTCTTGTTTATTGCTGACCAGCATTAAAGGACTTTCATCCAACCACAAATAAAAACAAACGAAAAAAACACCCCAAGCTGACTCAATCCCTATGCGCGCTTCCTTCCGCCTTAAACCCATTTTTATTACACCCAAACGTTGATTTATCATTTATACCTACAATTGAAGCACGCACAGCACACAAAACTCCTTTGAGTCCCTCACCTAGAAGCGAAAATAAAATAAATCCCCGTGAAATGACCATAACCTCCAGAGTACCTACTACTTCGTACAAAGGACTCAAAAAATAAATCAAATGTAAATGGTATAGAGCTGAAGTATGCGCATTGTGTTGTGTTGTGTTGTATTGTGTTGTGTTAGATGCATAAACAAGTGCTAAAAAAAAGTTTACACGATCTCACCCAATAATGATTTTGAATAGTCCAATAACCAAGATATATGGCCCTGCTTTAATACCCCAATAGTCATGACCATGGCCCCCGAAACTGAAAACGAAACAAAATAACCTAAAAATAGTCAATAAAAAAAAATGTAAACCGGAGTGCTATGTTATTTGCAGGAATGTTTAACGAAGACGCTGGGAGTATACCCTACCCATACCCACCCCATCATTAAGGGATGAAATAATGCAAAGTATAGAAGAAGCTTCAGGATGTGTGTAGGGATATTTCGAAGAAATATGCTTGGACAATCAGAATACATTTAGACTTTTCGAACAAAAGGGTTATCAGTTCATAAAAATCGTAAGGTCAGATTGAGGGCGAATGATTAAGGACATTCGGGAGCAGTGTTTTCAACGTAATTCTCGTGTTGCCTCCGCCCTCTTCACAAAAGAGACATTCCACTATATGCCACAAGTTGTTCGCAGAAGCACCCCAATAAACCCAATTTCTATATTTGAAAGGCTATTCCTAAGAAGAGCCTTAAGAAAGGGACGAACTTCCTTAGATTTGTGGGCCTCGGCTCGCCTACTTACTAAAAACCACCTCTACCCACCGGCATTGTTAGAAGCATTAATTTATGAACTGAACCCTGGTTCAAAAGGATAATTGCTTGCACAAAACATAAACCACTGGAAATCTACCAAAGACCCTAACCCAAAACCATAGCAATAAAATTTTACGATTTTTAGATATACCTTCACCTAGGATATAAATGTATAAAGTAGGATTCCCTCCCCCTGTCTCTAACTGAATTAGCTTAATGTCGTTGCTCGTTGGTATGTGTTTGTATGTGGTTGAGTTTGAGTGTAGAAATGGAAATGGACACAATTGGAGTTTGAGTTGAGAATCAGAATCAGAATCAGAACGGCAGAGGCGATTCCTTTGGGGATGCATAAACCTCGGTTGTAACGAAGAATAGAATGTCCTCTCTTCCCTTCTCTCTATCTCTTTCTCTGTCTTTCTCGAGTGGACAAGATAAAGATTGCCTTCTCTTCAGAATTCAGGAATTTCTTATTCGATAATCGAAATCCAGATACAAAAATATTGGATACACGATAAGGGATGCCATCACACAGTTAACGATTTGTATCTCTGGATTCTCGATTATATTATAGTCCAAGGAGATTACGGAGCTGGTATCAATACACTTCTTTCTACATTCATATATACATATACACTTAATTATTTTATTGGAAAAGTTTTTGGCATCTTTAGTTCTATGGCATTGGCATAACTACCTAAATTATTGCCAAAGACAGTTTTATTGGTATACCTATGTCAGCACTCAGCAGGCGTTTTTGTTTAGAATGGGGCTCCTAAAGATTCACTTTTGTGGTCCATTGAATTGACAACATGAATAGATAATTGAGTTTTAATTTATGATTTTGGTCGGGATGGATTTTCTATGTTTGGCTGGCAGATGATGAGTGGCTGGAACTGATGAGTGGGAGTATTTTCCGGAGGAGTTGGTTGTGTTTGTATATTAATATTGGTTTCGATGAAAATATAAATTTTTAAATTGATTTTAAAAGCATCCGGAATTTTGAATATCAACAAGGGGATGGGGAGGAAGACTTCTAAATCAGTTCAAAGCATATAAGGGCTACTTCATTCTCTAGTTTACATGGGAAGGACATTTTCAATGAAATACTAAAAAACTTATACATACCTAAAAATATATTTTAAACACAAGTAGCAATATCTTTTGTAAAAATTATTAATTTGTAAACAAAATTTTGATATATATTCAACCAGAAATAAGGTCCCAAACTTTTATTTGATAATGAAGAATAGCACAAGATATTCAAGTGTGTCGACTCTGGCCACTATACTGCTCAAAAATTAACTATGGATGGATCAACATTATCTCCAGGGGTCAGGGATCTTAACACAATATTTGTGGGATACTCCCAAAAAAATTATGCTATCCAAAAGGTCAACTAGTTTCAAAAAATTTCTGAGCCAAAGACAATTTTGAATAATTAATGATTTAAGTTTTTCAATGACTCGATTTGTGCACCTCATTTATGGGATATTTGCAAAAAAAAAAGGATAAAATCAGAAAGGTCCGCATAAAATGGCAATCAGTGTCAGTCATAGGTTTTTTTTAAATAAATTTTTAAGAGTTTTTCAAGGTCACAATCTTATTTCAAGTTTTTAGAAAACTGTCCCTCCCGGCTATTCCGAATCATTCTGTATTTCGCTAGTAAAAAAACAACATTTTGAAAAATGTCATTATGATCAGCCAAAGAGTCTTATATGTAAAGGGTGTTTTTTTATTTTAACTGGCGGCCATTTTGTCAGCTGTTAAGTGATATATTTTAAATTTGGTTTGGCATTTCAACATGACAATAGACTGACGCCTGAACAACGCTTCCAAATTGTGCCTATAAATGGGCCCAAAACAAGATTATAAAGGATCCGCCATCTAACGTTTTTTTTTTTGTCAACTAGTGCTTATTTCGTGAATGGTAACGTTTAGCTCATGTCTGATTTGACAGATAATTAGTATTATCCTTCCGCTGAACGAATATGGTTGTGTATACGCTTCGCTAAGTGGGCCTGCGATCGACTTAGAGAAGATGCCGATTTTGCCAAAAAAATCATCTTTTCAGATGAAGCTCATTTTGATATTGGCGGGTAGTAAACAAGCAAAATTGTCGCATTTGGGGCACAGAAAACCCGCACGCATACATTGAAAAGCCGATACACCCTAAACGAGTCACTGTTTGGTGCGGATTTTGGTCCAGAGGCATAATTGGGCCATTTTTCGAAAATGAGCAAGGAGTGGCCGTTACGGTCAATGGCGATCGTTACCGGGCCATGTTGAACGAATTTTCGTTCACAAAAATTGAAGAGGAGGATATTGGCAACATTTGGTTTCAACAGGACGGCGGTACGTTTTTCAAAAAAAAAAAGTTATTTGGCGGACCCTTTAGTTGATCCCAATTTCCATAAGCGAATTTTGCTTAGCGATAAAGCTCATTTTTGGTTGAGTGGCTACGTCAATTACCAAAACTGCCGTATTTGAAGTGATGATAATCCTCAAGTGTATGTTGAGACACCGTTACATCCACAAAAACTGACTGTTTGGTGTGCTTTATGGTTTGGTGGAATAATTGGTACGTACTTCTTTAAAAACGATGCTGACCAGAACGTTACAGTCAATGGTGACCGCTATAGAGGCATGATTTCTGACTTTTTCGTCCATCAATTGAACAAACATGATGTGCTGGTGCTGGAGCTGTGGTTTCAACAAGACGGAGCAACATGTTACATATAGCTCGTGCCACAATTGATTTATTGAAGGAAACGTTTGGTAACCGCATAGTTTCACGTTACGGACCCCTGAATTGGCCTCCAAGTCGTGCGATTTAACGCCGCTTTACTTTTTTCTGTGGGGATATGTGAAGTCGCTAGTCTACGCCGATAAGTCCGAAACAATTGACCACTTGGAGGACAATATTCGCCCCGTTATTGCCGATATACGGCCACAAATGTTGGAAAAAATCATCGAAAATTGGACCTCCAGATTAGACTACGTCCGAGCCGGTCGTGGCTGTCATATTCCAGAAATCATATTTAAATTATAATGCCAGAAAATTATCTTTTGAATAAATTAAATTTCATGTCAATTAAAAAAAAAATCATCTTTGTTTTATTCCATTTCAAAGTTCTATACCTCTAAAAAAAAAACACACCCTTTATATCACATGAGTTGTCAGATTTCCAAGGTTAAAAATAAGGTTACATAAAAGTCATGTCATGTCATGCCTATCACCTACATACCACCCTCTTTCTTCGAAATTATTCACTACACAATAAATAGTGCGTTTTGTTAGCACGTTGTTTCTCCCAAAAATTTCACGTAACTTTCTCATCGTCACAGTAATCGATGATTGATTTTGATAAAATGTTTTAACGATTAAAACACGTTGGTTTATCGAATATTTTTCCCTAATAAATTTGCCACGACTTCACGACTGCCAAATATGAACTGTCAAGGCTCATGTTGATCAAAATGGCGGCAAAACAAAGTAATATACCCTCCCGGCGGACACTCTGTATATTTATGGAGTATGTTGTATGTGTTAGGGCGGTACAAATAGGTTGTCGGTTGCTGTTAGTTACATATAAAACATTTTTTATTCCAAACTACAGAAATAATGTCTAGACTGAATGTTAGAGAAAATAACTTCTCGCAGTCACAATTTAAATTTTTCTAAGAAACGCTTGGTTTTATATGAATAAAATTTGAATAAAATCTATATTTTCTGTAAAGTGTTCTCAACATTATCTTTATTTCAGGAGATATTCAAGAGGAGGCATTCTTATGTAATGTAAGTATTATTAGAACATGTATGTATAGGTATTAGGTATAAGTACCGTCATGTGGCTAACTTACAAGGGCTAGAGGACAGTGAACATCTTAAGTTTAAAGTTCCATATATGTGTCCTCGTCGAAATATGGACCAAGTAAAGGTTTAACTTCTAACTTACGATATATTTTGTCTGCTCTTAATTAGGATAAAAAAGCAAACATTCGAATTGATATTATTTATACCAGTTCTTTAGATTTCAAGGACACATTTTCGTCATGTCAACTTATTGGGATTCATTTTATATTTTTTTTTTTCGGAATATAAGCTAAGCAATTTCAATATTAAATTTCAAGGGCAGTCTCAAATTGAATTCATTCATCAGTGTAGGAGGTATACCTTTGGGTATATTTTTAGGTATAGGTATACATAGATACAAAGACTTTGTAATTGATTTTGAATATTTTCTAGAGCACACTTATGATCCTTGAAGTGCTACAAAAGGAAAAACTAGAAGAGTCCTGAATGTTCTAATGAATATGCTCCCAATTTTTGAATTTCATAATATCTATCTCAAAGTGGGCGTATTTCTTTTTGTTTAACCTTCCTTGAAGCCTATCTTTCACTTTAAATTGAAAGCAATTCCATGCTGTTACGGTTCTATGAGTTTTTCAATTTTTTTTATTAATTAAAAAAAAAAAATATTTTTTAATTATTGTAAATCAAAAGTTTAACTCAAGCATCGTTAAAATAATTTTCAGAGTTCAGCTCTAATCGAAGATACATGCATGGAAAGTTTTTTTGTTTTAAATTTCCCCTCCATATCAACTTCACTTCGAAAATGTGTCCTTTCAATAAAATTACCCCACATCCTCGAACAGCACGCGTATGTAACGCACGAATGCATCACTGTCGCACAATCATCCCACATCAATTTATAACGTTACATGGTGTTTCAAGTTGAGGATACAAACCCCTTAGTATCTGATTAACCTCATTTGTAGGAAACCACGCACTTTTTGACTGGTTGAACTATGAACTATAGCTACCTATATATGTAAGTGTAGCATTTGTGTCCTTTCAAAGTGTCAACGCAGCGCAAGGAATATATTCTACGGGCATAGATACACTTGACAAGATTTACTGGTCAATAAGTTGTATAGTATACTGTAACTGTCGTATCGTCCCCATCAGCATCATCATCATCACCTACTGGTAAGCCCAGGCATCATCATAATAATTGGTCTCTTGCCACCATGTGTGAAATTGGTGCGAAATTTATAAATGCCTCCCAATCCCAACTAAATCTCGCCTGATTGCCTTACTTGGTAATGACATATTGATAATGTAGGTCGCCCATATGCGCCACTCTGTCGTCCTCCTTGTTTTATTTAAAAAAAAAAAAAAAAAAAAAAACAAAAAGATGTTAGTTCCTCTTTTCGTGTCAATGCGCCGAGCTGCAAAGTATTCGTTCAAGGACATTCACATTAATACTTATTTTATATGCTGGGAAACGCTTCTTTTGTTTTCCCTAAGCTCGGCGATGTTTTGCTCAGAGGATGATGGTGATGATAATATGCTCCGGCTCACTCATTCGTGCTTTTTATGTATTTTTTGTTCTATTTAGTTCTTTGAATTCAGGGCTGCATTGCCAAACTGTCTCGGATGCTATCCCATGACAATGAAAAGCAGTGACGTTATACATATAAGTTTTGTCTTATTTTACTTATTTAACATGGGGATAAGGGAAGTTGTGGTTGTAAGGGTAGAGAGATTTACAAAAGACTGTTCGTGTCAAGACCTCAGAAAAACTTGAAAATAGAAATCGAGAATTTTTGTTTTTAAGGACTATAAAATTCGTAAGTCTTGTGTTTGACAAACGGAAAACCATATACATATGTATTTAAGACATTGCACACTTTCAAGGAATTGAATACCTTTTAAGGAATTGGTTTGAAAGGGCCGACATTTTTCAAACCCTTCTTCTTTTTAAAACAAATCACAATCTTTTAAAACCAATAATTATAAATACTATAACAACACCGTTCTATCTCTTGACGGGTAAACCTATTTTGTTTTATTTTTTTTTTTTTTTTTCAACTTTAATAGAATCTAGAGCACAATGTTCGAGACTGAATTTACTCTGAAACAGAAGGAGGATTCATTTGTTATTCATATGATTCGCATTCGTTGTGCCACAATTAAAATTCCACATACCACATACGTATACCTACACACACATATGCATACACTATACGAGTATAGGTATCTCTGTATTGTTTGCGTTAGCATGGAAATTTGGGCTTTAGAACTCAACCTAATGATACTACAATTAAGGTGGATTTCAATTAGGATATAGTAGGTGAGGCATGTAATGCGTTTTGTGTAGTAAACATTTGCATAAATATATAGTAGGTAAATGTATATATGTATCTTGTTGGTAGTGCTGTACGAGTATGTATAGGTGCATTTGTTTAGTTTTTGTTTCTCTCTTTACTTCAAAAGGATGATCCTACTCCATGTCAATCTCTCTCCCTCTAGCATCACCCTCCTACTGGCATCAAGCCATAACAGATCTAAATGACATTGGGGCTTCCGCCCACCATATGACGGCTGATTGAATAATGTTTAATTGAAAAACATTGCCACGCCGAATGGGAGGAATATTATATACCAACGATGATAGTGAAAGTTTGCAAGGCCGCAAAATTACAAAGGCAGATTGAGCTTATGAGTAAAGTAATCGAGATGCATGCATAAACATTCGATTTGTATGCGTGAGCGTGATCAATGTTCAAATTAGTTTCGTAGGAGAGTGCTTTAATTTTTGTGGTCTATGGTCTATAGTATATATAAAGCATCAATGAATAATTATTACATATTATAAAGGGTGTTTTTTTTAGACGTGTGGTTTTCAATCTGGCAATACTTTTTTGCGGAGTTTGTCTTTTTTGACAGCTGTCACTTGATTTATGCTCAGTTTGGTTTGCCATTTCGTAATTAATAGATTTATTCCTGAACAACGTTTGCAAATCGTGTTAATTTATTACCAAAATAATGGTTCGGTTCACGCGCTGCGTCCAATATTCGGTCGACATAATCGCAAAATCGAATAAACTCGAGCAAACATGGATCGGTTTCGCACCACGTTTAATCTAGTGGATAATGCGCATCCTCAGAGACTCCGTACATTGTGCACTGCTATTGCTGCTGTGGAGCAGAGTATCGAAGAAGACCCGAAAGGGTCCATCAGCCATCGCGCGCAACAATTGAAGCTGTTGAAAATTGGGCCTCTCGCCTGGAATTTATTCGAGCCAGCCGCGGCAGCCACTTGCCCGAAATCATTTTTAAAACATAATGCCAAAACCTTATCTTTATAATAAAGTTAAATTCTTGGCCATAACATTAAATTATATGTGTTTTATTTCTTCTTGAAAACCACATCACGTCTAAAAAAAACACCCTTTATATTATTTCTTATGGGGAGGCCTATTTAGCAAATTTTTAATTCTATTAATGAACAGACATACACCATCTTTCCGGCAAGTCGAATCCAAAAGCATTTGAAATCGTTTCTTTTGTAGGTTGATTGTATCCACTGCAGATGGTTTGGTTAAAAATTGGAATTAAACTAGAAGGAATTAATTCAGAATATTGAAAATTTGGACCGGTCCATTGAACACAGCGCTTTTAGTCTCGAAACCTATAGCTACTTTGGGAAATCTGGCTCTATAGTCGCCGTGTATCGGGCCTTTCAATTTCGTGGTCTGCAGTTCACCGCCTCGGTCGACTTCAATGACATGAATTTTGGACCACAGAGGACTGCCTCAAGTCCAAATAACATTGAAAGAGTTCATACTGGGATGGAACAATCTCCTAGGTGCTCTTTCTGGAAACAAGCAGGACACTTTAGCACACAACGTTAACCTACAAGGCGCCCTCACAAAAAGATACCTACACTACATGCTTCTTCCCACCACCATCTGGCAAGCTTAAGATCCGGCAATTCCCCCTCCAAATAGCCGGAGTATATCATTAAATGAAGGACAGACTCACATTAGGATTGCTACACGTCTGAAAGAAGTCTGAAAGTCCGCCATATGTGAGCATGTACTAAATAGATCCTCAAGATTTACACCGCACTGGATCCATTATTCGAACAAACTATAAGGTTCTAGCTATAACGAGCCTCATAACATCCCCCCTGGTTCAGGAAGCGATTGAAATCAAACGGCACCCGTACGTCAATCGGCATGACAGTTTCATTCAAGCTGTCACATTTCACGTGGGATGCCATAATAAACTCCTCACGATCGACCCAATTACCGCTTTCTACCAACAGGCAAACGTTGAGCACGGTTTGCTCCCAACTTCCGAATCAACAACAACAATAGCAAGAGATAGAACCTTCATCACTCATAAAATCTCTTTGGCAGTTTCTCGGTGACCACGCTCAACGTAATTCGTAGCGAGACCTGCGGGGTGAATACTTAACTGGCTAATCCGAAAACTTAGAAAATGTCAAACAAGTGTTGATCAATTTTCGAGATTTTCCATTCATGTGCACCTTTACAAAATGGGAGTCATCCAAAAACTACTGCCCGTGATTATGAAAGCAGGCAACTGTTCCTAGTTTTAAATGTCCCGCCCGTTCTCCTGACTTCAGGCCGTGCGATTTCATTCCTGTGGGGCTATCTGAAATCCAAATGAAATGCTTGAAAGGGTCCTTGAAAAATTCGAAAAAAATGCTTTCACATAATACGGCAGATAAAATCTTGTAGGCGATGTGAAGGAGGCGTATGCCTCTGTAATTGGCGCAGTTCAAAAAGTACGCTTTCTTGAGAATCGAGCAAACAATGCCCATTCATGGGGCATGGTTTCCTCTAACCCTACTTTGCAGATGAGCTGGTAGTTTCTCTTAACTAAGTTAACACCTGTCGATGCGATTGCCACATGGGTCGTCTTGTAACATTGGAAGGTTCCTTTTACCTCTTGGTATAACTTCCTAAGCGACTTCCTGGTATGACATCCCTGTGTTTCCTCAATCTTAAGAGGCTGCTCTCGTCCTTCTATATATAGTGCCAATGTGATCACCGGAACTCATCGTCAACACCCATCGTTTCGTTGTTTTAATCCAGCAAAACCCAGCATCAGGACGGAGACACCTTAAAAATTTATTGGAGAATAGATACTAGAATGGAAAGGGATCTAACGATTTCTTCCGTCTAACGTTAAACTTTCCCACAGTATTTCGCTATATTTTCCCAAGTCCGAATACTCACAACCGCACACCTTATCTACAAGAAGTTAACGGTCCGAACCAATTTTTGCCCTTCGGAACATTCGGACATGCATAATATTGGAGGATTGTCTTGCATCGATCGCAATGTGGTCATGTGCCCATGGGTCAAAGTCATTTACCCTGTATAAGGTATCGGAAGTTTTAAATTCCCATTCGGCTTAAATTGTCAATTATGTATTTATTTAACAAAATGCTAAGCTTTTTGACCTAAAGGGTGTTTTTTTTAGACGTGTGGTTTTCAAAAAGAAATGTTATGGTCAAGTATTTAACTTCATTATAAAGATAAGGGATTGCCATTATGTTTTAAAAATGACTTCGGACAAGTGACCGCCGCGGCTGGCTCGAATAAATTCCAGTCGAGAGGCCCATTTTTCGACAACTCCAATTGTTGAGCGAGATGGCGGATGGATTCATTCGGGTCTTCTGCGATACTCTACTCCACAGCAGCAATAGCGTCTTCGGTGCGCACTGTACGGCGTTGCCGAAGACGCGCATTGTCTACTAGAGTAAACGTGGTGCAAAACCGATCCATGGTTGCTCGAATTTATGTGATTTTGCGATTATGTCGACCGAATATTGGACACAGCGCGCTATGCGTCACGCGAACTGCACCAATATATTGGTAATACATTTGCACGATTTGCAAACGTTGTTCAGGAATAAATCTATTAATTATAAAACAGAAAACCAAACAGCTGTCAAAAGACAAACTCCAAAAAAAAGTATTGCCAGATTGAAAACCACACGTCTAAAAAAACACCCTTCATAAGTGCAGGTACGTACCACTCAGGTGGAGCATTAATAGGAACATATAAATGTTTCAAGAAATTGTTTTTGATTAAATATTTTACTGTTCCCATATTAAAGGGTTCACTCATGTAAAGTTTTTATTGTTTTCCCTTTGTGAAACATTTTATATGGGCATACATACATATGTACACAAAACAAATAAAAAAAACTAAACATTTTGCAAGGCAATAAAATCTTTTTTTTTTACAACTTTTTTCCATTAATTGACAGGAAATATATCTTTTTACGACAACATGGAATATTACCTAAATGTAATGCACATCTGATAACAATTCCACAAGGACATCTCCTCTCCACTCATAGATATAACCATATCCTATGGGGATCCTCTGGGCTCGAAGCGGCAAATAGCATATTGTTATGGTCTTCAGATTAATTCTAACATGCTTCGTCGTCGTCATGTTTAAAACAAAAAAAGTTTTTTTCTCATCAAACATGGATTTTTGTAGCATTCTGATAGTCGAGTAGGTATCTAATTTCATATTTTCTTTTTATGAAATATGACATAAATGAAGTATCCTTAGATATATATACGTTTTCGCATAACAACTGAATAAATAACCGTTGTTTGGCTATTTTCAATACAATAAATGTTTCGTTGCAGAGCAATAAAACCAAATAAATGACCTTAAGAGCGAAAGTATACAAAGTGAGAAGGTGTTACCACCTGCAATAACACACAACACACGACGACGACCGACGGTCCTTGGAGATCCTTTGCCTATATAGATTTGGTCCTTTTTTTTCTTTGTCTTGTTTATTTTATCTCTTTGTCAGTTATTTCTACCTCCGATGCCTCTATATTATTATTTTTTTTGACGGCGATAAATTGTCCTTTGTGGATGTTTGCTTGGGAGCAGCGCTAGAGCGCGTATAATTTTTTTTTTTTTGTTTTTATTTCGTCCTTAAGCCCATCCCAAACATTTATGTACGTTTACGTTGCTATAACACTTGTAAAAGAAATTCGACCCATGGGACACATTGGTTGGACAAGTGATATTGTTTGTCATTTTTACCTTCACAATAAAGTGCAATAATTCAGGTTTCACGACAAACTTACTCCAATTTCATTCCAGGGAAAGAGTTTGAATTTTTTGTTTGACAGGAAGAAGGACAAAACTTTACTTTTTTTTACATTTTAAGTTAGTTTATTTTATATTTCATCTTCTTGAACGAAGGATTACTCCTTAGAGGATAAGATTTTAGCTATTCTCTTAAAAATGTTAAGAGATTGCAAAAAATATAAACAATTTTTGTTTCTTTTTTTTTAAAGAAGACTTAAGCTTATAGTTTATAGCAGCCGTTTCCGTTAGAGTTGGATTGAAGGAGAAATATTTTATGATTAATGCTCACTAGGGCCGAAAATGAGTTAAAGTGTATCTTTTATGGTTGAGGTTTGGGACTTGGTTTTGTATATCATCCAACTTATCATAAACTTTTAAATTAAGGATGAGGATACGCCTATCGGAATAAGGACCAAACTAAAGTAAGTAGATAAGGCATGTTTTGTTGAGAAAACTATACATGCAATTCAACTTCACATGATGCAAAAGTAACAACAAGTAACAGCATATCGCTCCTTCAATAACTACGTGTGTATATGGTTCAATGTGGAATATTTCAAAAAAAAGCTCAACAAAACCCGCCTATTATTTTTGTCTTGAAAATTAAGTTTTATGAAGGGCTATCCAATATCCACGAGTTCAGGTGGTTGCAAGTCTTGTCCCGTTTTCATTAAAATCAAAAAAATTAATTATCATCTCTCGTATCGTAGCGGTAAAACAAGTACGTAAAGGGTGTTTTTTTTTTAGACTTGTGGTTTTCAATCTGGTAATACTTTTTTCGGAGTTGGTCTTTTTGATAGTTGTCACTTGATTTATGCTCAGTTTGGTTTGCCATTTCATAATTAATAGATTTATTCCTGAACAATGTTTGCAAAATAATGGTTCGGTATGAGCGATGCATCGCGCGCTGCGTCTAATATTCGGTCGAAATAATCGCTAAATCGCATAAATTACAGCAACCATGGATCGGTTTCGCACCATGTTTACTCTAGTGGATAATGCGCATAATCAGAGACGCGGTAAAGTGCGCACCGAAGACGTTATTGCTGCTGTGGAGCAGAGTATCGTAGAAGACCAGAATGAGTCCATCCGCCATCACGCGCAACAATTGTAGCTGTCGAAAGTTGGGCCTCTCGGCTGGAATTTATTCGAACCAGCCCGAAATCATTTTTTAAAACATAATGGCAAACCCTTATATTTATAATAAAGCTAAATTCTTGGCCATAACGTTGAAAGTTCAATACATCTATTTTTTTTTTAAATCACCTTTAAAAATAACATTCATATATCTATGCTGCCTATATGAAACACTCCAAGCCTTGACTATTAAATAATTCAACAGAGTCAACAAACAAGTAAAACATATATCCAACTTTGAACGTGCAATTACCAAACTCCACATTGTTCAGAATCAAAACTAAATTAAAATTATATTATTCTTCATTGTAAAGGGTTTTCCCATAAGAGGTGTTATTTTGATATTCAAAGAAAAATAACATTTTTTAAGATAAATGATCGAATGTTTATTTCATTATAAAGAGGAAAGTATGCCGTTAATAATGGAACACAACATCAGCCAAATGGCCGCCACGACCACGCTTACAGGACCATATCCTTTTCATGAAATTTTCCATAACCAAATCGCAAAGTGGCTGCCCTATGTCCTCGATAGCCTCACGAATTCCATCTTTGAGGTCTTGAATCGACGCTGGGCTGTTGACGTAGACTTTATCTTTCACGTGGCCCCAAATGAAGAAGTCGCAAGGTGTTAAATCACAAGATCTCGGTGGCCAATTGTGATCACCTCTTCGAGAGATAACACGGTCCGGAAACTTTTCCCGTAAAAGATCGATGGTTTCATTGCTTGTGTGGCACGTAGCGCCGTCTTGTTGTTGTCCAGATCAATACCATCCAATTCCGGCCATAAAAAATCATTAATCATCTCTCGATAGCGCAATCCATTGACCGTAACTGTTGCTCCAGCCTCATTTTCGAAAAAGTAAGGTCCAATGACCCCGCCGGACCATAAACCGCACCAAACAGTCACGCGTTGAGGATGGAGAGGCTTTTCAACAATAACTCTTGGGTTTTCCGAGCCCCAGATGCGACAGTTTTGCTTGTTGACGTAGCCTCCGAGGTGGAAATGGGCCTCATCAGTCAAGATGATTTTTCGATGAAATTCCGGATCATTTTCATGCATTTCAAGGACCTAATCAGCAAAGACACGACGTTGTTGATGATCAGCCGGCTTGAGTTCTTGTGTTAACTGAACTTTATAAGCCTTAAGACCCAAGTCTTTATGCAAAATACGGTGTAATGACGTTTGTGGAATGCCTAATTCCAACGACGAGGAATGGACAAACCTGGGTTTTCTTCAACACTTTGGGCTACAACAGAAATATTCTCAGTTGTTCTTGAGCGACGTGCACGGGTTTTATTCTTCACATCACTAACTTGTCCCAACAGCTCGAATTTGTCCACCAATTTCTGTATTGCGGTCCGACAAGGTGCTTCACGACGACCCAAAAATGTTTTAGTTTTACGAACCGTCTCTGCCAAATTTTCACCATTTTTATAGTGAATTTTAATAATTTCAATGCGTTGTTGAAGCGTGTATCGTTCCATTTTTATTAATGGCGTAGTTTCTACTTGTCAAATGTCAAAAAATGACAGCTTCAAAAGTGACAGCTACCGAAATAGCGGGCTATTCAAAATAACACCTCTTATTGGAAAATCCTTTATTTCAGCAAAATATTGAGCATTTTGAATTAAAAAAAAAAAAAGCAAACAAAACTCAAAGGTGGAGACTTATTTTTTTGACTGATCAATGTCTTGGTAATTTCAAACACACCTACCCACTATTTATTTTTCACTTAAAAAGGCCGCATTAGCATTATGACCTGCTGAATTTATTTTTAATTGCCTCAAGCTCTTTTATATTATACAAGGAATGTCACAAGACTTTTAAAATGTTTTCAACAAAAAAAAAAAAATATATACACCTACTTCCCTACCTAACTGAACTGTGCCGTACCCTTAGATTTAAAAAAAGAAAAACAAGAAATAACTGTGGTCATACTTTTTTTGTACTTCTTCTCTTACCTTAACGGAAGCTGAAAATATCAGAGTAAGTAAAAAGTTTTCACAAAGTAATTACGAACAGAATAATATAGGATGTACCTTTAGCGTTTTCTAAACGCTTGCTCGCTGGGCAAAAAAAAAAGTTAATAATATTCCAAGAGCTCTCAAAATGAACATCAACAGTTTTCTTCTTGTTAATACATCTTTGTGGTTTCTGAACAAGAGCGGATTTTCTAAATAGGGAATTTAAATCTGGCCTTAGAAAATATTAATTTTATTTAAGAGGATTATTATTTTTAAATTTTGTATGCTTTGGGAAGCGGAACGTAATTTACTGTACTGGAGATATGTAAATTCTGTCTCTAAGCAGGAGGGATTTTTTTTTTTAAATGGCTGGAAATGGAAAATTATTCTTTAAAGACAGTGGCAACTTCTCTAGTAAGCAATATAAACAGTTTAATCCAGAAAATCATTCTTTTGCTGTTTCCAAGAACAGTTCATGAAATACGTAAATTTTCAAAACTAAAATTTCAAACAAATTTTGGAAAAGTTCTATGTAGGTACTTACTGTTTTCAAAATTTAATTTCATAGGCTAGGTACTGATTTAGTTAATATGCTCTTAAACATTTTAAGTCCCTTTTCAAAGTTCTATTTTTTGAGAAAAATTTAAATTAGAAAAACTACTTTTTTTTCTTAAAAATAAATAAATTTCTAATGTTTTTTTTTGCTTAAAATTCATAAATAAAATATTATTTTTCATCAAACCTAATTTTTATTTAAATTTTTTAAATAGCGACCTGACAAAAAATTCTAATTACTAAATACTGGTATGAACTTTTCAAGAATTGCAAGTTTTTTTTTAAAGTTTCTTAAAAAGTATAAAACTTACCAAACCTAGCTTTTAGAACGAAAGTTAAATTTTTATTTTGACTATTTGCGCTTTCAAAATTTTTTTTTGACTACATTTACAAAAATTGTTCAAAATGATCCCCTTCTGCACATATATAAAGACACAAATTGCATGTGCACCCCCACAATAGTTGCAATACGACCCCGCCAGTTCACTGTTGCTACTTATTGGCTTTGCGTTCACTTTTTCCCTAAGGCTGCCCCTGTAAAAAAAGTCTAACGGATTTATGAAGGAAATAAAAGAAGAGATTTTTGACTTAACAAATTGGTTAAGCATAATGGCCCTTGTAAGAGTAACCGTTATTTTTAATAATTTTTTTTCTGTTTGAAGTCAGTTTTTTTTAGAAAATTGCTCCTCCCAGATACACGGAGTAAAAGACCCCCCTCCCATACGAGGTTTTGTCAATCCTTTTTTTTTTAACTTTGTACTTAGCGTTTTTGGGACATTCCCCAAACACGATTTTTTTTCATTTTTTTAGGACCGAAAATAACGGTACCTATGTAGGTACCTGTCATACAAAATTTTTGGGTAAAGAAAATCTTATTTTTCTCTAAATTTGCTCAACAGATTAAAAAAAAAATTCAATAGATTTAAAAAGGTATAAACTTACTTCAATTAAAAAAAATGGTCCAGAAAAATGGTTATCAATGGCCGGCCCCTCCAAAAGTACCATTTTCTTTTATTTTCACTTTTCTCGAAAACAATTCAACTTTCATCAATTTTTGTGTGAAAAATAATTTTCATATATTTTTTAATAATGTTATGTACCAAAATTTTGAAATTTTTTTTGGGATTCTTAAAAAATGTTTGAAATTTTTTTTTTGTGAAAACTTAAATTTTTTTAAAAACGACTTGTTGGATATTTATTAAACTTTCAGAAGATTTAAAAAAAAAAATATTCTTATAATCAAAAATCACCTATACAAATGCTTAAAAACCGTTAAGGAGATTTTCCTGCTCAAAAACGACATCTACGATTTTAGTAAAAATTGTTCTGTGAGTCAAAATAAAAATGATCTACTATTTAAAATTATAAAATTTAACATTTAACATTTCAAAAATATTAACAGTAGCTCTCATAGAATGGATTTTTTTTTATTTTTTTCCGATTAAATGATTAAAATTATTTATTTTATACAGAAGCTTGAATAAGTTTAAAAAATATTGCATCCAAAAATTTAAAAAACAATAGTTTTTGGAAATTTAAAAAAAAAAATTTTTGTTGAAAAATTCATTATTTTGAAAACCAGTTAATGGCTTTTTTAAATTACGGTAATTCTTGAAATACCAATCAATTTTAAACACAAGAGCAAGTTCGTGTGATGTTTCGTTGTGCATTTTAGTTTTTCTTTTTTATTTTCAAAATTGCTTAAAAGTATTTCTTAACTCTTTCATCAACAATTTTGTTAAAAGCTTATTTAAATACATATTTTGTGTTTTGCCACTCGTTATTGCAAAAGTAAAGGATTTGGAGAATTTTTTTCTTAGCTGTTTTTCATGATCATTTCGCAATTTCTGGTCTTGCAATTTGACTGTAGAATATTTAACTATTTTGCTAATTTTCATTCGCCATATTATTGTTTTGCAAAACCATGATTTCGCATATTAAACATCGCAATTTTTAACACGCATTTCTTATATTGTATCATGTATCTTTATTCCTTTTCTTATTATTAATTCGCACTTCATTCTTCAGAATTATATTTCCTTTCTCATATTACCTACTGCAAATTAATAACCATGAGATAAATTCTGTTATATGTTCCCGAAAATAAACATTAATATGAACGTACTTTTACTTGGATACATAAAGCATTTGCAAACGAACAAGGACATGCTCAAATAGCACTAGACAACTTCAACTTATGTTTTATACAACTTTATTTAGAACGCACACAAAAAATGGCATTACCATGATTCCAATTACTTAGCATAATGGTCAAGACCTTGGGCCACTCTTACAGATGTTTTTCTTCAAATAGGATTGAAATATTCGTTTAACTTCTAATCCAAATCGATAGACGCTACGAGTATACATAGAAATAAAAATTAAAAACATCGATAGCTCAACTAACCACCCAATCTTTAGTGTAGGTTAATGCTGCCCAATTGTATTTTTCATATTTTTTTTTTTAACAAAAAAGCACTTAAAATGTATTTCGAAAATGAAGTATTTAAAAAATATTAAATGAAACTCACAAAGAAAATGTTTGAATATTTTTTTCAAAATTAACAAAGGTACAAGGCGTTGCAGTATCAAATCCAACACATATTTCAACGCTCAAGAGAGTTAAGGAAAATAATGAAAAAATATGCTTTTGGGCGTTGAAGTAATTATGCCATTATTCGAGGACCAAAAACAACAGACAGGTAGAATCGAAACATTATTAACAGCTTGTTGTCGGTTTTTAATGTTTTTTTTTCTCTGTTATCTGTATCTTCCTTAAACGAAGCCTTGGGACTAGAGACAAAAAGAACCCACTTCAAACGTTTATTTTCAATATGCAAATCTAGCAAAATACTACACAAGCAATATGATTAATATTTCTAGTGCGTTTAAGGACTTGCAAATTACCGTAGTAAAAAAAAAAAAATCAAAGAAGGATAAATTGCGAAAAATCCTTGAGAGCCCACAAATTGATCAGCAGCAGCAGCATTCCTTCGATTAGAGCTATATACGAATAGAACTGAAAATAAAAAAAAAAAATACATTCAATTCTTCTTCAAACTCAAAGCAAAGACCAAATGAACGAAAACGAAACACAAAAAGGACTCCAGGCAAATTCAATATTTTTATGAATGCCAAGTTGGAATGGGAAATGGGAAATGAAAAGGGCTCTCGCAAAAGAAACCATGACGAAGGAAAAAATTATTGGCGTCGGTAATAAATTTTATTTCCATAAAAAGATGAATTTAGGGATTTCATGAGCGGGAACTAAGGACTTTGCAAAGTGAAAGGCAAAAAGAAAACAGGACCAAAAATTGGCTTTGGTGTTGAGATTTTTTTGCGAGCCCCAACTTTCCAGGAGATATGTACAAGTAGGTAGGGTAGGTACATATATATTTTCCGGAATTCTTTTGTTTTGTGTGAAAGAGCGAATCCCTTTCGTCCCCTCGTCCTTTGGCGTTTGCCTGCGTTTGGCTTATGAAGAAATTGAATTATGCAATGTTAAACGTTGGTGGAGTGTGGTGTTGTAGGTGCGGGGAATAGATTTTGGTTTAGGGCAAGTGAGAGGTAGCATCAACGGAGCATACTGGTCAGAGAATAAAAAAAAATTAACGAGTAAGGATGGTTTATTTATTTTTTTATTACTATTTATACCGAAAAAGGATATCGCTTTAGTTTGTTGATTCACTTAAGGCCGTCTCTTGCTGTGATACTTGGCTCAGCTCAGCCCGGCTCGCTGTTATGATGGTCTCTCTACTTTTTTGTTCTCCGTGGCCATATTCCTTTTTATTTTTTATTTTTTTGTATTTTTCCTCTATCCTTGGCAGGATCCTTTTTCAATTTAGCGAATATTCTTCTTGATTTTTTTTTTTTTTTAATTCTTGCGAAGGATAAAAATGATGAGCAATTCATCTCTTTTTTGTTGATGTTTTTGTTCGCAAATATTTTTTTTAAATGTTGAAAAATATACAAAGTGGTGCAAAGTAGATTTTTATAAAGGCAAAAATGATGGAAGAAGCTAATTTTTTGTTGTATAACCATTTTTATTAAAATCTAAAAGAATCTTTATTAGGTATATGCAGATGTTGAAGGGATTTTTTTTTTATTTTAAAATTTATGTATCGCGTTTATCACACAGTGACTGTTAAACGGTTGTTAAGGGAATTACTTCTTGGACGTGATTTTTTTTTTTTTTTGTTAGGTAGTAGAAAAATATTTGTTAAGAAAAGAACAACTTGGCTATTATGTTCGAGTTTAATGAATGAATGTTAAAGAACCAGGTAGAAAAACGGTAATTTGCGTAACTCAGAATACTCATAATAATATGCTTGCAATTTAATTTTGATGAAAACTGGTATTTCTAAGCAATTGTTCTTTTAAGTGGTTTTGCAGTGCTGGTTTCGTGGTTTCGGGCAACTCTAGGTCCTGCATTTATTATGAATAACCCTTGTCTCCTGGAAACATAGATAAAAGGAGCAAAATGTGGGGAACAGTGCAGAGGATACGCCCATGGTTATAACAAGAAAATGCAAAGTCCATCATGTTAAAACTCAATTAATTCAACTATACTTCTGAAATCGTTTTGACTCCAAGAAAGTGTCCGCCATCTTATTTCTTAGGAAATGGCTGATGTATAGCCTGCACGAGATTCAAATCCACAAGGTCACCTAGCATACTGGATTTATACTTTCTGGGTAGTTCAGTTTAAGCTTTCAACTCAAGACGAAAGCTTTTTCTATGTAAAAATTTGTACTCAATTTTGAAGTAACGAATTCCATAATAATCCAAGTAAAGGTATACCCTTTAAGGAACTCTGCAACAATTTATGTATTTTTAATTCAGTCTGGACTATTGTGGAGATTTTGCCTCTGGACTTGTGACCCTATCCCAAAACCTATGTAGATATGTCTTGGGATAACTATAGTCTTGAATGAAACAACATCAACTTGAGTGTGCCCTCAGTAACAAGAGTTATGGCTATATTGAGTGACCTGTGACCTGTGCCTACGTTCTGTAACTCTCGCATGGATAGAATCAGTCGAGAAACGATGAAAATTGAAACAAATCGTATGACTTTTATTCCATTTTTCATCATTTCTCGACAAATTTTATCCATGCGAAAGTTACAGAACGTAGGCACTGGTCTAGTTCCTTATTTTTTTAATTTTAATTGCTACAATGAGATTCAAACACAGACGAAGCTCTTCAAAAAGTTTAACTATACACTGTTATGCTTTTTTCCTATATAGTAGGATTCAGGGTCAGACCGAAGAAACGGTTTTTTTGAAGAGTTCAGAACTCCAACTATTCGTCAACTTTATTTGACTTTAGAGTCTTACAATCTGATTTTATTTGAAATTATCTAACAGGGTATTTCATATAATTTTACAATAGGTTTGCCTAAATAACTCACACGGTACTGTTATATGCATCAGGGATAGAGTCCCCGTCACTAGCCGAAACTAAAGGCACAAATAACTTAAATGGGGCAGAGTCCCCGGCCCAGGTCAAAACCGAAGGCGCAAATACTTCAGTGGGATAGAGTCCCCGGTCCTGGTCGAAACCAAAGGCGCAAGCACTTCAGTGGGATAGAGTCCCCGGGCCCAGTCGAAACTGAAGGCACAAAATAATTTCACAGCCCGAAAGACAAAAACTTCGAAACTACTATCTAGTGCACCACGCACTTAGCAGTGCGTTTCTTATTCTTGGTACTTCTCCTTTCGTACTCGAGAATGGTACGTACATCACTGATAAATGCAGAAGACTAATTTCCTCCATAAAAATTGCACCTTCACTTATTATCTCTATGGGCAAGAGTAAGTGTGAACTATAAGGGTGCAGAAAAACTCGTCCAACATTTCATCATATAATATGTCCGTATATCTGGCTTATGATGATGAACTATGTATCCGGTGACTGCCGGTCGTTTTTATTTGAATTTGAAAATCTAATAATTAATAGTTGAAGTGACAGTTGGGTCGTTGGTTGAGGGCGAAGTATGGTGGTAGGTAGAATGATAGTTTGTAGATGGAGGAAAAATATGTAACTTCGTTACAACACATCACGCTATCAAAATATATATGTCTTTTCTCCATTAACTTGGACATTTAAAATAAGTCAATGTTAAACATCCACCCCTACGTAAAAAGTCTTGCTGTAAGAATATCCTTGCAAAAATGATGATTAAAAAAAATCAGCTCCCCTATTTCAACTTTCGTCCTTAATGATATTTTTTTTCTAATAACTAAGCACTTGAGTTGTTGTTGATTCTGAGAAACGCAAGGGTAGGTACCTTGAAATCTGCGCATATGTTTGACTTTCATTAGTTCAAAAAGAGCCTTTATGCATCTTCTCTCTATTTATAAGACCTTTAGACACGCATATTCTAGAACTCAAGTACATTATGTAGGTAGGTATACATCTATGTGTATACAATTTGACATTTTTACCTTGAAAGAAAAAATATTTTTTTGAAGCAAGTTACATATGTATGTAAACGTTTTAAATATTAATATTAAAGTTGATATATATAAACTTAGAGGACATCAAATGTATGCAACCCGTCATGCTTATTTAAAAGAATAAAAGACGTGGAACGGGATTAAAAGGTTTTAAATTATTAAAATCTGTATGGTCATTTTTAAAAGCTTGAGCATATGTAAATAGTTCAAGCCAATAATTATGGCCTAGATTTTAGGAATGAGTTCACTCTCAGTTAAACCACAGTTTGCTTGCCCTACATATACAAGGTGGCGCAAAATTAATCTTCCAATTTTGTTTTTGAATTACTTATTTACTAAATAAAAAAAATGATTTCAGGTGATGGAGATCTTTATTTGGACCTTTACAATTTTTTCTGTTAAGTGGAAAAGATGATATCCGTCAAGTGCATGGCTGCCACCAGTGTTGATACGATACACATTTTTTGTGCCCGTTTTATCGCATTCTCCATGACTTTCCGCAAGATTTTCGGTGATAACTGTTCGCATTCCTGTCGAATATTCTCCGTAAGGGCTGCGTTTTTCTGAATCTTGTTGGCATTAGCCTGCGACTTCAAGTAGCGCCAAAGAAAAAAGACTGGGATAGTTAAATCGGGCGTTCTTGCTGGCCATGCCAAATCGCCAAAACGTTTATCATGGCCCTGTAACGTTCGCCAGTAACAGTGACCGTATTGCCGATGGCGTCCTCATAAATATACGGCACAATCACTCCTCCCGCGTGAACGCCGCACCACTTTTTGAGCTTTGAGTGGATGTAATGGCTCTTCGTGCATCACACTCGGATTTTCAGTTCCCCAGAAACCAAGATTTTGCTTACTAACGTAACCGCTCAAGTGGAAATTCACCTCGTCGCTCAATATTATATTTTCGACAATCAATCGTCCTCTTTGTTGTTGAGATTGAGGATGGCTTGACAGTGGAATATAGCGCTCCACACACGGCTTTTCTCTTTGTATTCTGCAGCTGTCAAGTTCAAAAATGTCAAATATGATTGACGTACGACGCCATTTGCAAAAATTATAACACCTTCCGATATTAGGGTGATTAATTTTGCTCCAACTTGTACATTAATTAATTATTTTTTTTCTTTGAATTTAACTAGTAATTATCTCTGAACATAAAATTTTATCAAAAATTGAAAGTATCAGATTTTTAGAAAAAAAAAAATGGAACCTAAAAAAAAATATTCGAAGGTTTTTATTTAACTTACCAACATTTCAAAAATTTGAATATTTTTGTACAGGACAATGGAGATTCGGAATTTTGGAGTTTTGGCAAACAGGTTCAAGGGTTTAAAGTTTGAAAAATCTGCTCATTTCTGGCTTATATACATACCTATACTATCAGTTCAAAACCGTGGGCTTACCAAACAGCCTTGATAAATAATATGTTTTAGATTTTTTGCTGCCTCGCCACATTGGAATTTATGCCTTTAAATTTTATATTTCCCCAAAGTGAATGTCACATTCTTTATCAAAGGCAGACGCAGGTTCATCAACATGCTTGTCTAACTTAATAAACGAGAAATAAAAAAAAAAAAAAAAAACAGAACCTCGCAGTTACAACATTTAATAAATGGCAAAGGGTATAACATAAGCGTTCTTCAGGAAGAATGTCAGATTGCTGATTCTGCAAGAACTTCATTTCATCAATACCAAACCACCATTGTTAACAAAAAAAAAAAAAATGAAACGAATAAACGAAGAAAGGTTCTTTTTGGAGAATGAGCTAGGTACAAGGACTCTCTTGTGTTCTATATGGAATGGAAGCAACACAGAGCCTTCTGGGTTTATGCTATTACTCTTAACGCCCCCTATATGTTTTTCGTTTTTCTCTGCTCTGTAGAATAATTCATTACATGAATTGAGTTCATCATTGGAGGGTTGGGTGATTTGAGGAGGAGTACACTTACACATACAAACATACATATATAAAATAGGGACTAGAAAAGCTGAGCTAAGGGCTGAGGGCTGACTGACAAACATATAGGGCTTGAAATTTTTATGTTGTATAGTTGTAGAGATATTTGTAACCTGATTTCATCTTCATGAGAAAGTATGTTAGTAATGTCGCCCGCATGTTAGTAGGAATCATGTTTCATGTACCAGCAACAGCACAAGCAAAAGGACACCAGCAAAGATGAAGAAAAAGCACTCGATTACACAAGGATCAGATTCAGATTCACATGAGCATTGTGCTGTTCTACATTCCACCATCATGCAAGCAAGGTATACATATTTATATGAAAAAGGATATCGGTTTTTTCGCCTTAAAGTTGTGCAGTGTTGGATTAACATATAAGCACAATTATCAAGTGCTTGGGGCTCTATAATTCTATGTGTCGCCAGAGGTCGCAGTAGTCAGGACTTCATTATGGAAGAGGGCTTTGATTATGTAGACGTTTTGTCGATCGCACTATCTTTATTCAAATTTGGTGAGGATAAATATCTCGTGAAGAATCGCTTTTTCTGTAAGCATGTAGGAGAGAGTGGGGCACCTTGGGACATTTTTTTACAAAAATTATTCTCGAACGCACATACATCACAATATCCAATTTATTTTTTAACGACGTTATGTTCTTTGGTATTTTACCTTGAAAATGGATGTCCTATCGTACCCTAATTTTTATTTAATATTTATAATATTTTCCATTTAGTAAACTGATATATAACTGTCCAAATTTGACATTTTTAATTTTCAATCCCTAAATGTATTTAGCCATGTCCAAATATGCACCTTGTCTACTGTCTTAAAGTGTCCCAGAGGCGTAGAAACTAAAAATTTATTATTTTTTTTAAACAATGTTACACTAAAATTATTGTTTAACAACATCACAAAACAATATATGTAATATCCAATTACCAACTTTTTCCGCGTTGATTTAGGCTAGTTGATAAGTACTTACGTATTATATCGAACAAAATGCAACACGTGCCGTGAAACAGACTTTAATTAATTTTTTTTTTAATTGGTTTCATCCCAAATGTCATTAGGTATGTAATTTAGTAAGAGTTGCCACTGTTAGATTGTGCTTTAGTATTTAAAAGTATTTGTTTTGATACTCTTTGGACGTTGTCTTAAATTGTCCTTGTCCTTCTTCTTAACTGCCCGCTTCTCCCCTACATTGTCGATGCCATAACAGAAAAAAGAACCATCGCTCTCACAAAATGCCATCCCTACTATTTCAACATTTTGCATTGTGTTTGAAAGTTTAATCAAAGAGAAAGTCTTTACGGCTTAATATTTATCAAAAGATAGGTTGACCTCCATAATGGCCAATCATGCCTAAAAACAATACATACCTACGTGTCTACCACGAAGTCTCGAATTACGAAAAACAAAATCGAATGTAAAGGATGTTTTTTTTTAGACGTTTTCAAGAAGAAATAAAACGCATATAATTATAAAGATAAGGGTTTGGCATTACGTTTTAAAAATGATTTCGGCCAAGTGCCCGCCGCGGCTGGCTCGAATAAATTCCAGCCGAGAGGCTGTTTCGACAGTTCCAATTGTTGCGCGCGATGGCGGATGGACTCATTCGGGTCTTCTTCGATACTCGCTACTCGACAGCAGCAACAGCGTCTTCGGTGCGCACTGTACGGCGGCCGGCGTCTCTGAGGATGCACATTATCCACCTAGAGTAAACGTGGTGCGAAACCGATCCATATGGTTGCTCGAATTTATGCTAATTTGCGATTATGTCGACCGAATATTAAACGCAGCTTGCTATGCGTCTCGCGAACCGAACCATTATTTTGGTAATAAATTTGCACGATTTTCAAACGTTTTTCACGAGTAAGTATATTAATTATGAAATGGCTAACCACACTGAGCATAATTCAAGTGACAACTGTCAAAAAGACCAACTCCGGAAAAAGTATTGCCAGATTGAAAACCACACGTCTTAAAAAACACCCTTTATCTTACAGAATTATAAGCCTTGTTGTTGTAAGTGTACTTTAAAGTAAGCAGAATACGTTTTATCAGCAAAGCACGATGTATCACACGATAAGTTATTTTAATCCTACAATCAAAATTTGCTTATAATACTCGAGACTTCAGAGCCTGGAGGCTGCACAAGCCCTAATCCGCCAATTCCAATGTATAGTTGGAATGTGTGTTAACCCCACCATATGATTTTTATAAACGATGTTTGTTAGTTTGCTTTGCTTTAAGCAATGTTGCACACCAAATGCTTGGCATTATAATGACAGAAAGATTTTTTCTTCTTATATCCTTTTGTTTTTTTTTCAGATTTTTTTTTTTTTTTTTTTTTTGCTGAGTATCCTTGTAATAATTTTTGGGACACATATATTTCCTCTTGCTCTGCTTAATACCCTTTTTTCTCAAACTTACCATCGTATATGTGCCATTTGTATGATATTTTATGTTACAAATGGCCCTTTGGAAATTTTGTGTTCAGAAATGTTATTTTTGTTTTTGTAATCAGTCAATGTATCGAGAATGAAGAGGTTTTAAAGTCAAAACGGAAAACCCAAAGGGGGCCATTTTTGAATGGATATATGTAGATACATATGTGAATTAAGGGAATGTCGTATTACTTTCTCTTCATGCTTATGAGCTAATAAGGACAAGGCTGCCGGCGGCGGCGGTGGCGGCTCTGGAGATAAGGAAGAAGTGAACCTTTAGTTTTGTGTATACTGAACTGTTACTGTAGGTAGATACTCTACTCATGTTCTTGTTCATATATATAAAATGAAGAGAAAATAAACTCATTTTTAAAAGCCTTTCTCCTTACAAATATATATAGAGAAGGAGGTACCTAATTTGTGAAACATGATTGTGCAAGGACGATGTCACATTTATATGTACTGTACATACATGTGTACGAAATACAGAATATTAAAAAGACTTGAAATGAAGTAACGAACCTTCGAATCAGAGAAGAAAAGATTTTTATTTCCTATATCTACGTAGGTAGCATGTTGTATATGTTTATATTATGTAAAGAAATGCGTATTATATGGAAAAAGTTTAATTTGAAATAAAAATTGTAAGGCTTCATAATGAATGAATGCGTAGGTATAACACAAATTATACCTAATTTTAATGCGAAATAATTGTTTTTGAGTATGATTTTAAATTGTGAAGTTATGTGAGTTTATTGATGTGTGGTATAATTGCGAATCGTAAAATGCTTCAACCATGTATGGTTGAGAAAAATGCTTTGCATGAGAGAGTCTTATATACCAGGCACTCCTAATTAATAGATGCTTTAGGCCAGGCATGCCAGATTGGGCGATGTTTCCCGTTTTTTCGGGATTTTTCCACCCTAGGGAAAAGGGAAACCCAACCCGGAAAACGGTAAAATTAGTCAGCTCAAAAATGTTCAGGCTTTTTACAACGTTCAAAATCCAGCCTCATCATAATAAATTCAATAGAAAAGCACTGAATAAACACAACCCTTAGTCTTGCCATGCACTTCCAAATGAATTTTTACTCTGGAAACCTCTGTTTATTTATATTTACAAAATATTTCGACTCTATTTGCTAAAAAAAATATACATACTTACTTACTTAATGGGCTCCCGACCCGTGAACCTGGCTGAGAGACGGCAGCTTTCCATCCTCCTCGAACCTGCTTCCATTCATCCAGACCAAGTGCTCTTGCATCCCCGATTCTGATAGCTTGGTCTTTAAACCGTAGGTTCGGTCTACCTTGTCGCCTTGAACCTGGGATGCGAAGATTCTCTTGGCTGGAGCATTATTGTCCATTCTCGCGATGTGTCCGAGCCAATGGAGTCGGGTTGTTTTAGCTTTTTGGACTACATCCACATCTTGGTATACAGCTCATAGAGTTTGCGGTTGAATCTTCTTCTCCATTCTCCATCTCCACTCTCGCACTCATCAAATATCCAAATATCCTCCCAAAAATGTTCCTTTCAAAAGAACCAAGTATCAGCTCTCCCTTTCTGCTTATTGTCCAGCACTCGGCAACATAAAGCAGGACTGGCAGTATAGGGGTTCTGTACACTATTTCACTACACCGAAGATGCAGCGGTTTCCTATGGTATAATTCTTCGTCGAATCTCCATTAAGGTGTCATTTGTGGAGTTAATCTTTACTCCAAAGTAGACTCCTTAACTACCTCGAACTCCTTAACTACCTCGAAATGACTGCTATCAATAGTGACGTATTGTCCAAGGCGGTGGACAGATGCTTGTTTGTATATTGATAGCAGATACCTGGTGTTGTTCTCATTTACTTCGCAAGACCAACAAGTTTTGCCTGTTCTTCAATCGCCGTAAAGGACTCTATTACGGCACGTTGGGAGCGGTCGATGATGTCAATATCGTCCGCATACCTATGTTGTTGGATAGATCTGCTCTACGCACTATCTTTTCCAGAACGAGATTGAAGAATTCACATGATAGCGCATCTTCTTGTAACGGGTGGGCCATCAAGTGGTTTCTTTTTATTCATAGGTTATTTTGACACTGACAGCTGTTTCCCGCTCGAAATCTTGACAGAAAGTGAGTATCATACCTCCGCAGAACGAACTGAGTCACTTTACGCTTGAACAACGTAAGGAAATATTTAAAACTTATTTTAAGTTAAAAAAAAAAACGCATTTCCGGAAAAAAAAACTATGCGAGCTTCAAAAAATAATTTTAACTTTATCATTTTTTTAAGATTTTGGAAGCCCACCTTTGAGCTAACTTAAAACTTGAACATCAAAAATATCATTAAAGATAGTGAATTGAATTTAACAAAAATTTGCTCATTGTCAATGTCCTCTCGATAGCCAACTGATGATGAGTCCAAGGGAGATTCCTGGGATGACACGCACATTTTTTTTTTTGAACTAATGGCCTTTGAAAATGATGTTTTGACACGAAACCAATACTCGGCCTAAAGGTCATTATTTACAATCCCCGCACTCAAAAGTCACATGGATCCATTTATAATGTAAAAATTAATTTTCCCAAGAGGTAAGTTTAGGTATAGGTATAATCTCTAACATGTTGGAATTTCATTAAACATTACCGTATCTCATCATCTCTGCCTTCGTAGTTGTCGTTGTCGCCGTCCTTGTCACTACCGTGCGCCAGTGTGTTCCCGTCAAGTGCTTTATTCCGTCATTTTCTCAGTTGGAAAATAATGGGCACTCCTGTGCGACAGAATGTATCTAATTTATGGATTTTCTTCCATGGGATGTAGGTATGCGAAGCTATTTTTTTTTTTGTGTTGCTCTAGATATGCTTCATCGTATAGTATAAAAGAACGATGGCGGCAACATAGTCCCCGAACCTACATAGAAACATACATACATTTATTACTTTCTTGACAACAAGAGCAACAAAATAAGGATAATAGAATTTGTGTTGTCTTTGATAATGTCGACCATGCCATAGTGTTAGTGTACTTAACGTTGCCAAACACATCTTGTATAAGGCTTAATGTTTCCGTAAAAGTACGAGATGTTGTTCATCGGAGGAAATCGAGAGTGGTAAAAACTTTCAAGGATATAATGTGCCCACCAAAGTGTCGTGATAAGCGTTCCATAGTTGCACAAGGGGGAGCAATATAATTTTAGAATTTAAATTAAGAATGATGGTAACTTTTCATGCAGTAATATATGCATACCTTATTTCTAGTTAGTCAGCAGACGGGTAGGTATATGTTATGTTAAAGATAGAACCAAAGGTTATGGACAATTATTTGGAATAAAATCTGAAATCCTTATTTTGCAATCGTCAACTTCAAGCCCAAATATATTGACTTTCCCATTAACGATTTTGAAAATATTTTACTCATTTGTTTTCATTTGATACCACACTCTGGGCGAGAAATGGGCAATTCCCTTTATGGATGAGACAAGAGAAAATCAAATTTTTGCAATTACAACAGTTTTCTCTTTTTTCTCGAAAACAGCTTACACGATTGTAAGAAAATGTGTTTCAGGTTTTTGGAAACAAAATTCACATAACGGAAGTAATCATTCCACGTTTTTTTGAGAAAATATGGTTTTAGTTTTGGAATATTCACGTTTTTATCTTTTAGATATGGTAAAACTGATTTTGTTATAATTTTGCAATCTGGGGATTATTTATAGTTTAAACAATATTGCATTTTAAAAAGACAATCAGATATAAAATTCATCTTTTATTACTTCTGACTTTTTCAATATTTTCTGAATAGAGATATCATAACATCATGCATTTTCAATGTGGGACTACATTAGTTTTTGTTAACCACAAGATCAAGTTCATGCGATCCAGTCGTGCATATTTTTTGTATCGAAATCTACTTTTTGTAATCGAATACTACTTTCTGGGTTTTAACCCACTTCTTTATGAATGACTTAATTCATATGGTTTGAGTCCAACCTTTATTACTTTCCCAACATGGAAATATTTTTTGTAATCAAAAACCACTTTTTTATGTTTATCCCATTTCACTACATAAATATCAATTTTTTTTGAATATTCTTTCAAACAGAAACAATTTTTTTTTTAAATTAAAGGAATATCCCTTTTTAGTTTTTACTAGACTATTTGAAAAAAAAAATTCCTACAGCTATCTCCTAGAAAAAACCTTTGATATAAACACATTTTTTTACCCGATTTCACCCTACATATCAAAGTTTTGAATAAAAAAAAATAACCCTAAAGCCATCTACTAACAATGACATTTCAAACACCAAAAGATATTCCCCTTTAGCCATTTCCTAAAAAAAAAATCTTTCAAACAAAAGAGGAATTTTTTAAATATGAAATTTTTATTTTTACCCCATTTCACCCTAGAAATAGCAACATTAAGAACAAATATATCCTTCAAGCCATTTCCTCAGAATAACCTTTTAAAAGTAGGTAGATATTTTTTCAATCGCATACATTTTTTTCATTTTAACCCATTTCACCTACAAAGTAAATTTTTTCCCATATTTTAATAGTTATTCCGCTATTCGGGGCGGATATGATTCCAATAAATTAGGGATCAATAAAATCGGTCCAGCTGTTCTTGAGTTATTAATGGTGTTACTATAGACCGACTTTGTTTTATAAAGGGTCCGCCAAATAACTTCTTTTTTTTTTGAAAATGGTGCAAAACATCGATTGTAGTTTCGGCTGTGTGGCACGTTGCGCCGTCCTGTTGAAACCAAATGTTGCCAATATCCTCCTTTTCAATGTATGCGTGTGGGTTTTCTGTGCCCCAAATGCGAAAATTTTGCTTGTTTACTACCCGCCAAGATCGAAATGAGCTTAATCTGAAAAGATAATTTTTTTGGCAAAATCGGCATCTTCTCTAAGTCGATCGAAGGCCCACTTAGCGAAGCGTATACACAACCATATTCGTTCAGCGGAAGGATAAAACTAATTATCTGTCAAATCAGACATGAGCAAAGTGTTACCATTCACGAAATAAGCACTAGTTAAAAAAAAAAAAACGTTAGATGGCGGACCCTTTATATGTATTAAGATTAACTGTAGCTGTTTTTCTAAAAAAAAATATCTTTAAACATATTTTATTGTCTCAAATAAATTTTGTCAAATACATACCCTATTTTATTACCCTTTACCTTTTTTCTTTGCAGTTTACATAAAGAGGTCACTATAAAAGGATCAATCATACCTTTCAATTAGAGCATATTATATGGTAAGTTGTTTACAAGTCACAAATCCACTGCTTCATCTTTTTCTTTAAAGACCTCATTTGTAAAGACCTCATATACCCCATTTACATGAGGTGTTGAAGCGGGCTTGAAGCTCGCTCAGACACTTTGTAAACCTGCATTGAGTTGAAATGAGGTTGAACCGACTCGACTCCACTTCAGGAGCGGAGTCGAGTCGAAATTCGTGCTAAAAAACTTGGACTGATGAGTTTGTTTGGCATTAGGTATGTACCATTTTACGTGTGTGTAATTTTTCTTGGCTCCAGTCTAGTCTAGTGGAGTCTTGAGTTTCTATTTCTTTGTTGACTTTATTGTCGGCTTTGAAAAATTAGAAAAACATACAAATATATTTATAAATTAATAAATAAAATGGCATCTCAACACCATTTCAACTCAACTCCAAATCGAGCTCTCAATTCTAGGAACGAAATACCTGGGTCGAAAATCCGACCCTAATCTAACTCGAGCTCTCGATCCTGCATATAAACGGGGTAATAGTTACGAAAAATAAGATAATCCCTGTGGAAGAACTATGAAAGGGTGGATTTTGGTATAAAAGTTGTTTATGACTTATGAGATTTAACAAATCCTACAACAAAGCTGACGCCCAATTGAGTGGTAATTTTACTACTCTTACCTTTATTTTTTGTTTTATTAAATGTGCAATTTCTTGTATTATATTGTCAATTAATTTAATAATCTATTTTCATATAGCATTAATATTTCGTTTAGCAAAGTTTATTATGAAAAAGAAAATGGGGCATATTCATAGTCACTTTTAAACTCCAGTTTATCTTAGACTGGAGTTTATTCAATGTTAATTAGATAGGATAAACCCAGGTCTAAGATAAACTTCAGTTTAAAAGTGACTATGAATATGCCCCAATGTATTTATAATTCTTGAATTTCTTATAAAAGATAGTGCTTATTGAATTTTATAATTTAATGTAAAGTTAAAGAAACTTGTGTTTACAATACAAATTACAATAACAATACAATTTATACGTACAAATTTGCAAACTTTTTTTTTGCTTAGATCAAACTTTCCGGAAAGTGATTTATCATAGATAGTTGGTAACTCTATTCGGTTCTTGTTTTGACGTTTAAAAAGTGACAGGAGCGTTCCAAACATTGTTGGTAGTTTTCTTCTCCCAGAGAGAATTTCACTTCAATTTCTCAAAATTTGACAGATTGTCTATTTCTGTCCAATAAAGTGTGGAACAAACTTATTATGTTAAAAATTTTTTACAGTTGCACATTGCAACGCTTATTTTCTCATGTCAATCGTCACAGCTGGATCAGTTTTTCCTGAATTCTAATTGAGCACATTGTTCCTTACAATGAGTGGGGCTTTTAGTGAATGCAGGGTTATTCATTGGTCTTTTCAGTGTGCAGACTTGGGCCGAAGTCAATATCTGAAAGGTACTTGCCGATAAAAATGTTGCTAAACGGCTTATGACGCCCACCGAGATATTCATCAAAAATTATTGTTGCGGACATTTGACTCCCTATAATCAGCCCTCGAACAGCGAGGAATACTTTTTTTTAGCTTTTTTGAGAACCACATAATATCAGTGTTACAAAATCCACTCTTCCCCAATCTTAAAGCAATTTTAATTTATTTTATTTTATTTTATTTTTCTTGAACCACTAAAAAATAATTTTACTTTCAATTTTCAATCAACAGATACAATATTGCCCGACTCCTTCATCCAAATCGAGGTCACAAACAAACGAAGAAACGATTACAAATTGTATCGCCAAGTGCTGGGGTACTCTTATGTCCTCATATACCGTTGCGGAAAACGTTAAATATACATCACAATCACCTGGTCCCATTGATCCAGGCCAACAAAATAATCAATCAAAATCCATACACAAACGAAACAGCTTCTGCAATTGACACACAATGATGTTGACGATGATGACGATGATGCCTACGCTGATGAGTTCAAACGCAGTAAATTGCGTTCATACCAGGTGGCCACATTCACACCATTGTCATCCACACTAACAGCTTCATCCTCTTTTGATCCTGGGACTGCCTCTGCCGTCACAAAAAATTATGAAAAACTGCTCGTGAGAACAATAACATTTCAACATTTGAACCATAAAATCATCTCCCTCACCACCAGTCGCCACATAAATAAGGGAAAGTTCTTCCCTCACCGACACCGGTTTCCAGGATGGAACAAACGAACACACATATAATGGGACTTGTATAATCCTGACGCACACTCAAACGCGTTCTTATGACATCGCACTGGTCTGAGTGATATTATGAGAGTGGCTGCCAAAGCTGGAGGAATATAATTCGGATTAGTGTCAAACGGAATCAGTGAATAGCGTATCAAGTGGGATCCTCGGAGGGTTGGCGTTCCTTTTGTCAATTCCGTATACCTATAATTCAATCGAAAAATAAGTCGAGCTTTAAGTGGTGGAAGATGTAGGCTTTTGGCTTTTGCAAATGAAGCAATCAAATGCAAAGTAAGCTGAGTCCCTTAGCAATCGTAGGCCTCCATCATACCCGCACGTGGGTCTTGATATTATCTCCATTTGTGTCGTCTTCACGAGATAAATAATTCATGAGATCGTCCACAGTTTGCTTTTGCTCTTAATTGACAAACAAATCTGATACGTACTACCTCAAGACTGCTATCCAAAGGGAGTTAAGGTACGATACAAAATGACAGAGATAACTCGGACCGCTGCTGAAGCCCGTATCCAGGCGATAACTCGAGACACATACCGGTCTAGCTGCAACTCAACACCCGAGGTGTATGCACCGACGGCTAATGGCAACTACCGGAATCCACCGTTGCAGGTCCTTAACGGACACTCGAACAGCTGCAGCACGGGAAGCAGCAGCCTGACGAACCGGGAGGCTTTCGAAGAGCGCGAGATGTATTACGTGTCACCGACAAAGCGAAAAAGCAGTCGAGGTGAAAATCGCTCCGAGAACCTTCATCACGTACGTCGGTCATCGATGACCTGGAACCCACTCAGCCTGGTAACGGCGACGATACAAAAGAAGCGCCCAGACGAGGCACGTTCCCCCACCACAGATAGTGGCGGTGGAATTTTATGTCATCCCTCATACGGCACAATACGTTCCGAAACAGCGATGGACAATTTCGAAAACTCCAGCCATTATTCAGATTCTGCGATGCAGCTGCTACGGTCGGGCAGTTGTAGTGGGGTCGGTGGTGTCATTGGCAATAACAATCTAATCACGGCAGCGAGCAGTAGCAGCAGCAGCATGCACACGTTGCTGCCATCAGCCACAGCGGCACGTACCCCCAATAACGTGACATTCTCGAATTGCACCGAGGAGCGGCCGTTTTACTCGAACCGCGGCTCATTGCGACGCAGCAAGGGACGCAGCAACCAGTCGCTGTGTAGTTGTGATGCTGGTGCGGAGACGGAAATCAATCCGGATCCCATCCGGCCGCTGTATCAGTATAGCCTCGAACGACGCAGCAAAGGACACACATACACGTGCGAGCAAAACGCACAGATACTTATGAGAATCGAACGTGAGCGCAATAGAAAATTATCACTGAAGGACTCTATCGCGGCAAAGGATGCATTTGCGGCTAATGCCAGCAGCAAGAGTTGTGTGAGTTCATCTCTTGATTCTCAGGTAAGATGGATTTTTATTTGCTTTCAGTATGTCACAGAAACAAAATTATTGGTTAGGGATGGATGTGGAGAAGCCCATGGGTAGTTTGAAAAATTACAGAGGGCCACTTGTATTTTGTCTTCATTAGAGGAATATCCTCTTGCCCCTATGGATACCATTTGCCACCGCCACGAAAGGAGTCGCATTGCCATTGAGCACATTTTCTTTACTAAGGGACCTCTGAATTTCAATCTACCATTGGCACTGCTATAAATCAATTGGAGTTAGGAATCCTAAAATGAGAGATGCATTTGTATCAATTTATTATCATATAGCATCTATAAACATTTGTTTGGTAGTTTGTTCGTTAATGCGAGTGAATATACATGACGTATTAGATTTAAAATTATAGAACTTGAAAATAAATTAAGCTCAACAACTATTTTTAGTTTAAAAATTCAAGTTATGAAAAATAGAGAAAAAAAAATAGGCCAAAACATGAAAACACTGATTTTGGGTACTTTTGGTTCTATCCCCAAATTTTATAAGCCCTTATAAAAAAAAAAACGAAACAGCGCCCTATTTCATAAACATATTGACAATTGCGACAGGAAACTCAGTTACGGTCAGGTGTTGACAATGAAAAGACAAAAGTTGAGCTAAATTACTAAATTATATTTTTTCACGTGAAAGTGATTATTCTCTAGATGCTAAGGCCCAACTTTTTAGCCCATTACAATGGCTTGGAACACAGTACCATGTAGTTGCTGATAGGCAGGATGTTTCAAAAAATTCAATTCATCGGTGTGTCACAAGTGTAGTCATGGTAGTACACCATACCTCTTGGGAGAAGAAATTCGCTGGCCAATTGAAAATATGAATTTACTACATGTTTCAGGAGTTTTGCAAACTTTGCATGTGTTGCTGGAATATTAGACGGTTCTTTAATAAGAATTGATGCACTGACTGAAAATGAATCAGCATTTGTGGATAGAAATGGTGATTCATTCAATTAATGCCATATTTGTGTGTGTTCCGAACTTGGAGTTTTTTATGTTTCTGACCGCTGGCTAAGGTCCGTTCACGATGCCAGGGTTCTCAGACACAGTTTATTAGCAATGACAATGACAGCATTGTCAAGACAAATGTGTCAGTATATGACAGTGACAAAATTGTTATTATGACAAATTTGTCATAATATTTTTCTGACATATTTGTCACCTGTCAATATTTTATGAAATAAAAATTTGTCAGACAAGTGTGACAAATTTGTAGAATTGTCACCTGTCAATTTTTATGAAATAAGGCACTGCTGACAAGAAATGTTCAAAATGGTAAGTTGAACATTTTTTCTCCATCCTTTTTTCTCTTCGGCCAATAGGAATAGATTTTGTTGATGCGCCAATTGGGTATTTTATGGCTTAGAAACAAAAAAAAATCCTATTTGATTTTTATTAAAAATATATATTAAATATTTTATTAATTTAAAAATTTTGTTACTATACTGTTTAGGGATTAAGGTTGAATTAGATTTTTTGTTTGTACTTAAGGCTGTGACTGCAAAAATTTCAATTTTGACCTGAAGGCTACAGTAGCGGAACAAAGTATTTGTTTTTTTTTTAATTTTTCACAAAACAAGGACGTAACCTTTTTGATTTTCACCGTTTGACTAAAAATTAGTTACAGTATTGCAAATTTAAAGACAATTTATTACTAACAAACAGTAAATAAATACAGCTCGTGGAGAGCCAGGGCCTAGTGGCTAGTGACCATTCCTGTGAGCGAGTTGTTTGTTTTCAGGAATGTAGAGAGGACCTATACAATTTTCTGCCGAATCCAAATCCAAACGGCTAAGGTGATAGGCCTTATTTATGCCAAGAGATACTCTTGGAGGATTTTTTTTCTTCCTCGCAAGATTCAGTAGCCTATTTTTGCTTAAGGTGGGGAATCGAACCCAAACCTCCGGCATGACTGTCCAATTTAGTACTTAATCAAGTATACAAATTTAAACTTTTTTTGGCAAATTCATGAGTTTGAAAATACTTGTAATTGACTAGGTATTCCCTATTTGGTCTATGGAAGTGATGGTCAGCCTTTTCTTGTTCTACCTAAACCACAGGATACTCAGGGAGAGCAACAATTGCAAAGAGGGTTGTCCAATCGGCCAAGTGCTGCTTGGACCTAACTCGACCGTGGGGTGGGGTTTTGCACCCGTCACTTGACTGCCGTTTACTTTTATTTCATTTCAATATTACGTCAAGAATCGAAATCGTATTCATATACAAAAATCAAACTAAGATTGCCACCAAATTTAATTTGGGAAACCAGAGATGTTGTTGATTTCCGAGTGTTACCCTCCCTCGATTCATTACTCTTGGAGTGAACCCTGCTCCACTCAAATAGAACGCGACAACCCATTGACAGAAATACACTACATTTCGCTCATTTTGCCGCGTACGAACCTCATCTTCCTTTTTATATTTTCCCTAAGCACTATTTTGAAAACCTACCCTGCTTACTTGTTGACATAGCTAACAAAGAAAAGCAATACAAGAAAATCGCATTGCACAACTCAATAATAAGCAGTGACTTCGTTTAATAGATAAGATTAGATTTCCTCCAACGAAGTGGTGCGCCCTAGATCCTTGGTTGGCCCTGGGGCTTTCGAGTTATATTCTTCTGGTCTCTTTACTTGAGGGTAAACTTGTCAAATTGAACGGCTGCTAACAGAGCTTTGAATGCAATCTTTACATTATTTCATCATCAGGAAGAGCATATAAAGGGTTTTCCAATAAGAGGTGTTATTTTGATATTCAAAGAAAAATGGCATTTTTTGAGATAAATGATCAGATGTTTATTTCAATATAAAGAGGAAGGTATGCCGTTAATAATGGAACACAACATCAGCCAAATGGCCGCCACGACCACGCTTACAGGTTTCATTGCTTGTGTGGCACGTAGCGCCGTCTTGTTGAAAGTAAACGTTGTCCATATCAATACCATCCAATTTCGGCCATAAAAAATCATTAATCATCTCTCGATAGCGCAATCCATTGACCATAACTGTTGCTCCAGCCTCATTTTCGAAAAAGTAAGGTCCAATGACCCCGCCGGACCATAAACCGCACCAAACAGTCACGCGTTGAGGATGGAGAGGCTTTTCAACAATAACTCTTGGGTTTTCCGAGCCCCAGATGCGACAGTTTTGCTTGTTGACGTAGCCTCCGAGGTGGAAATGCGCCTCATCAGTCAAGATGATTTTTCGATGAAATTCCGGATCATTTTCATGCATTTCAAGGACCCAATCAGCAAAGACACGACGTTGTTGATGATCAGCCGGCTTAAGTTCTTGTGTTAACTGAACTTTATAAGCCTTAAGACCCAAGTCTTTATGCAAAATACGCTGTAATGACGTTTGTGGAATGCCTAATTCCAAAGAACGACGAGGAATGGACAAACCTGGGTTTTCTTCAACATTTTGGGCTACAACAGCAATATTCTCAGTTGTTCTTGAGCGACGTGCACGGGTTTTATTCTTCACATCACTAACTTGTCCCAACAGTTCGAATTTGTCCACCAATTTCTGTATTGCGGTCCGACAAGGTGCTTCACGACGACCCAAAAATGTTTTAGTTTTACGAACCGTGTCTGCCAAATTTTCACCATTTTTATAGTGAATTTTAATAATTTCAATGCGTTGTTGAAGCGTGTATCGTTCCATTTTTATTAATGGCGTAGTTTCTACTTGTCAAATGTCAAAAAATGACAGCTTCAAAAGTGACAGCTACCGAAATAGCGGGCTATTCAAAATAACACCTCTTATTGGAAAACCCTTTATGTAGAATTTATTGATATATTATAGGTCGTGGGTGTCTCGGAGTCTGTGAAGGTCATTTAAGAATGTACCATCGTGATTACTGGTCGGTTGTGGCTATTCGCCCTAGTTCTTGATAAAAGACAAATTTCTTCGACTAGTTTCGGTCGGTGTGTAGCGACAGTTTGATGGAAGATAAAAGAAAAATTCCAGATCATAGACTGGATCTCTAAATTATGAGGACCTTACCTTAATTTATTCACGTTATCCAGACTGTGTAACTTGTATTGTGTTTTATCAGAAAAATCCAAATGGATTCTGTGATATACAGTGACTATACCAGACCAATGCCGAGGTACAGACATTTTTTGCTCTCAACAAAACCGAGAAAAGGCTTAAAAAAGCTCGTCTTGATGTCCCTCAAGTTAGCAGGGCAAAGTAGGCAGAACAATATTTTTTTACCTTTTTAAGTAACTAACACCAGAATTTAATGCTTCTTTTGGTAAAAACTATGATTTCAAGTACAGCTGATAATAATTCTTTCTCTAACAACAGTGTTTGCACAAGATTGATTCCATCTATATCTATGCGGTCAACTTACTTACGCACATATAACGGGTGATTTTTTAGCTGGTTTGGTTTTGGCAACACTGGTTTTGACAGCTGACGTGTGTTTAGTACCTTGTGTCACTGTCAAACAGCTTCAGTTTGGTTTGCAATTTAACCATGAATCGTCTTACAAATGAACAACGCTTGCAAATTATTGAATTTTACTATCAAAATTCGTGCTCGGTTCGAAATGTTCATCGCGCGCTGCTTGTGTTCAGCGATGAGGCTCATTTTTGGTTGAATGGGTACGTAAATAAGCAAAATTGCCGCATTTGGAGTGAAGATCAGCCAGAAGCATTGCAACAGCTACCAATGCATCCCGAAAAAGCCACTGTTTGGTGCGGTTTATGGGCCGGCGGCATTATTGGGTCTATTTCTTCAAAGATGATGCGAATCGCAGCGTTACTGTCAATGGTGAACGCTACCGAGCGATGATAACAAATTTTTTTTTGCCCGAAATGGAAGTTCTTGACTTGCATGATATGTGGTTTCAACAAGACGGTGCCACATGCCACACAGCACGCGAAACAATGGCGCAATTGCGAGGCGAGTTTGGTGAACAGTTAATTTCACGTTTCGGGCCGGTTAATTGGCCGCCTAGATCGTGCGATTTGACACCATTAGATTATTTTTTTGTATGGGTATGTCAAGGCTAATGTCTATAGGGACAAGCCCGCTTCGATTGACGCATTGGAAGCCAACATCCATGCATTCATTCGTGAGATACCGGCCGATATGTGTGAAAGAGTATGCCAAAATTGGACTCAGCGGATGGGCTACCTGAGACGCAGCCGCGGTCAACATTTGCATGAAATTATCTTTAAACATTAAATTGCAAGGTTCAAACTATCGATTCAAATAAATATTTCATTCATTTTTTCGAATTTTTTGTGTTTTTTTTTTTTTTTAAAGTTCTAAACCTCTTAAAAAATCACCCATTACAAGTCAAGAGTACATCATTCAGCTCTTTTGCCACAAACACATGAAATGTCCTTATTTGCTTAGAGACGTAATTTACTCATGGACGCATTTTCATGTGTAATTCAAGTATTTTTTTAACCATCTGTTCCATGACCCCTACAAAATCGTAAGCCCTGCTCCCTTTAAATTTTAATTAGCCAAGTCGTTGGCTCTGAAGCACATCACGCACAAAAATAATAAATCATGAGAAACAGGCATTTTGACTGGCACCCACCAAAAAAAAACAAAATGAAAAATTATAAAATTTAGCCGAAACAATTGGTTGGCCTTCCATCATTTTTTTTTTTTTTTTTTCAATGAGCTGTAAAGAAAAATGACCTTAAGACAAAGCACTCGGTAATTAGTCCAACAAAATGGCGGGTAAAACCAACACAAGACAATACACAATGCACAATAAAAGTGTGCATATAACAAAAACAAAAAGCAATTATACCGTTGTTTCATATCCGGCTGATCTTTTGCTTCGTCCTTCCTGCTTTCTGGGCCTCATTCACTCTTGACGTGACCCACAGCAGCATCCGCTATTAACGTATTCACTTGATTAAAGTGGACCGAACTCAAATGAGGAAAACTGGAGCACAACAACAAGGACAATTACACGCACAATAATCCTACTAAATAGAACAGTGTTGTTCTTCTTCCTTTTTCATTCGTTTTTTTTTCACATTTCTTTTATTTTACTATTGTGTTAGTGACGTGGACTCTCTGGCAATCTGATGATGGGATGTGGGAGAATGACGTGACCTGTCAAGATTTTAATTTTCCTCTAACTTTTCCTGCGTCAGTCGTCGAGTCGAGTGTGAGACATCAGGCATAACTCGAAAGTAAAAAGGATACCTATACCTATACATATGAAAAAAAATATCCACAGCCATCACACACGTTTAGTTCGTAACCTCTTTTATGAACAATTAGTGAAATTAAAAATTCTATTTTTTATATCATTGTCCATATACAAAAACCATGACATCTTCATGGTGTGTACATACAAATAGGCGTTTGCATAACCGTGGATGACACAAAGATTGAACGACCAAGCTTTTTTTATGCCAGAAGCTATAGTTGTTAATGTTTTATGACCGGAGAAGTGGCCTTTTGGGAATGTAGAACGCCTAGTTGGCTCCTTGTTGTGTAGATGGCTTAGAATTTGGAGATAATAATGAATTTTTTTACGCAAATCTTTCAGATGTTGACTATTAAGTATATGAAGAACTTCGTGCACAGGAGCTAAACATTAAAAATATGGCAACACAAGTCTTGAATTGGTAATTTTTTTTTTTGATGCTATGTTTTTTTTCACTATATCTTCTCTGCCTCTGATGCCACAGGGGTTGGGGATATTATTAAAATTAAACAGTTAAAAAAATGGCACTACCTGCTCCTTAACACACGTTTAAGCGTAGCGTATATAACCTAAAAAAAAAACTATCAGTACCATAGAGCTGTGTAAATCGTTCATTTCAAATGATCGAATCGTTCAAGAATCGATTACCAAAATGATTCGATCATTTTAATCAATCGATCATTCGATCATTTTCATTCCACTCAATTCATTATTTCACACTATTCCGATTCGATTTTTGATGTGTAAACATCTATGTCGGCGGTAGAGTGAAATAAAAACGTGGACTTTCCTCTGTGCGACGTTACGATGTACAAGGTTACGCAGCGCGTATTCTCGGAAATGATTTGACATTTTGACACTTGCCAAATTAAAAGTGTTCTAATGGACCTAGAGAACCTAGAGACCTGGTGTGACTTTAGGTAATTTCCACCTCCTTAATTGGCGTACTCCGTTTTTCGATCCGCCGTACCAAAAATTTTGACATATTTTGACACCTGTCAAACTAAGACAATTTTTTTATTTCGGTCTCGATGAAATTTAATCTCCGAAGTTAACGAATACTGTACCAATTTTGATCGAATCCAATCTGACCCATATTTCTTTTCTCCGATTATATATAATGGGTGATTTTTTAAGAGGCTTAGAACTTTTTTAAAAAAAAAAACACAAAAACTTCGAAAAAATGAATGAAATATTTATTTGAATCGATAGTTTGAACCTTGCAATTTAATGTTTAAAGATAATTTCATGCAAATGTTGACCGCGGCTGCGTCTCAAGTAGCCCATCCGCTGAGTCCAATTTTGGCATACTCTTTCACACATATCGGCCGGTATCTCACGAATGAATGCATGGATGTTGGCTTCCAGTGCGTCAATCGAAGCGGGCTTGTCCCTATAGACATTAGCTTTGACATACCCCCACAAAAAATAATCTAATGGTGTCAAATCGCACGATCTAGGCGGCCAATTGACCGGCCCGAAACGTGAAATTAACTGTTCACCAAACTCGCCTCGCAATTGCGCCATTGTTTCGCGTGCTGTGTGGCATGTGGCACCGTCTTGTTGAAACCACATATCATGCAAGTCAAGAACTTCCATTTCGGGCAAAAAAAAGTTTGTTATCATCGTTCGGTAGCGTTCACCATTGACAGTAACGCTGCGATTCGCATCATCTTTGAAGAAATATGGCCCAATAATGCCGCCGGCCCATAAACCGCACCAAACAGTGGCTTTTTCGGGATGCATTGGTAGCTGTTGCAATGCTTCTGGCTGATCTTCACTCCAAATGCGGCAATTTTGCTTATTTACGTACCCATTCAACCAAAAATGAGCCTCATCGCTGAACACAAGCAGCGCGCGATGAACATTTCGAACCGAGCACGAATTTTGATAGTAAAATTCATTAATTTGCAAGCGTTGTTCATTTGTAAGACGATCCATGGTTAAATTGCAAACCAAACTGAAGCTGTTTGACAGTGGCACAAGGTACTAAACACACGTCAGCTGTCAAAACCAGTGTTGCCAAAACCAAACCAGCTAAAAAATCACCCGTTATTTATAATTCAACAGTGATTGAAATCGAAAATCGAGATTCATTAAAATGATTGAGATTGGGATGGAAAATCGAGAATCATCGAAATGATTGAGATTGGGATTGAAAATCGAGAATCATCGAAATGATTGAGATTGGGATGGTAAATCGAGAATCATCGAAATGATTGAGATTGGGATGAGATGAGAATCGAAATGATTGAGATTTGGATCGTTTGAAACGAAAATTTGTGATTTCAATCATCAATACTTTTCGATGATCGGATCAAAAAAATCGAATCGTTCCTGATTGACACAGCCCTACAGTACCATGCGGTGACATAAGGCGAAGTGAAAAGTCCAAATATGTGTATCTGTTTGGTCTGATGACACTTTATAAGAACACGTGAGGAAAGGCCAATTTTGGCCGATTGCGGTTTATTGATGTGAAAATATCTGTGCCTGCGCGGCGGTAGATTAAAAAAGAAACGTGGACTTTCCTCTGTGCAACGTTACGAGGTCACACTTTACGATGTAACACGTTACGTTACAAAAATATGCATAGTAAGATATTGGGTACCTTCAGTGACAAAAATCTGAAGATCCACTTCAAACAAACTAGTCTGTTTTGGATCCGTGCACGTAGTCAACAACGGATGGACGACGTCGCATACGGATCCAAATATAGATCCTCCAAACTGCCCATGGACAGCCGTTGATTTTTACACATATGTATAAACCGTGAGTCCCGGCACTCACACAATTTTGTTTGCATAGACCTGTGACTTAAGGAAACCCCACAAGAAAAATTCCAGAGCGGTCAAACCGCAAGACGCTGGTTCATGCAGAATATCAATCGTGGCGTCCGTTGTGTTGCACTTAGCGCCGTCCTGCTGGAACCACATTTCGTCTGAGTCCATATGGTTCAATTTGGGTCATAAGAAATTGGTTATCATCGTTCTGTAGAGCTCGCCCTTTTGACGTTGACCGCCTCAACAACGTGGAGTCGTTTTCGAAAAAGTAGGTACGGACCAATGTCACCGCCGGAACAAAATCCACAACGAACGGAAACTTTTTGAGGATGCATTGTCACCTGATGAACCTCGTGTAGGTTGGTGTCGTCCGTTATATGGAAATTTTGCTCGTTAACACAAGCATTCATCTAAAAATGGAGCTCTTAGCTAAAGATGATTTTCGGCCCTCATCCAAACGCTCCGAAGTCCAGTCAGCGAACAAACGGCGCGCGTTGATATAGTCATGAACTTTGAGCCCCTGGGTCACTTAGGTCTTGTACGAGTGTAGGCTCAAAATTCGACAGGTTGAAGTCTACGAAAGGCCGAGTTCTTGTGCATAGCGAGGAATCGACTGCCTCGGGTTTTGATGCTGTACAATTTCACGGACCGCGGCGATGTTCTCGGCATGATCTTGTGTTCCTTTGACCTTCGAATATTGGTTGATTGATTACTGAACCGGTAGTCTCAAATTTGGCCACCAAACCTTGAAGAGTGCACTGTGGAATTCCACCACGTCTACAGTAATATTGGCACAACGTGCCCAACGTTTGCACTAACGAACACTCATTTTGATAATAAAAGTTTTATTATTTGGACGTGGATATTTGGCATCAGTAACTATGAATAATAAACAACAGATTTGACAGATGTCACCTAAGCAATATGGTTGCCACAGGCCGCCAAAATCTATCCTTGCCAATTGAAAATCCCTCTAGTTAGGTAGTTGAAAACTTTATTTAATTGTAATAATTGTAATTTTTTCATAAATTTAATAAGGTTTGGTCACTAATTATATGAATTTTTATAATGAATTTTTTTTAGTTCAGTGTAGTTGACGTTTGATGGTACACAATTTCCCAACCAATTTTTCCGTTCAATATGTCTAAAACTTCATTCATTTCCATTCCAAATGCAAACAAAGGAGAGATCCCAAGGTATGTGCAGTAGCTTTCAAGGCGGTTCATCATGCTCTGCAATCCTTGGACAGTTTCAGAAAAAAGGACTATATCGTCGTCAATGATAAGGCCCGGATTGTGCATGTTTCTAAACTGTATTCCTCCTCCAAATGCTTCTAAGATATGATTAGTAAAAAGAATAAAAAGTAAAGTGCTTAGGACACATCCCTGTTTCACTCCCATATGTGTTGTAAATTCATCAAAAGGAAATTCACCATCCAACACGTACGCTTTCAATAAAGTAACAATTTTACTTAAGATTACTTAAGATATTTAAAAAAGATATAAACCTTAAGTTCGATGTTATAATCATAGAATCGTTCGATTTGAAGGCTTCTTGTACATAATGGAACTTTTATCCATTGAAACGCGTAGATCGGCAAGTACAAGTCCTTTCTCACACTACATACACAAATTTCCACCACTTTCGATGTCGAACTGTCCACTTGCCAGTATTATAAAGCTCCTACCTATTTCCGTTTATTCTACTAATAAATGTTGACGTTTAAAGGTTTTCTTTTGGAAATCTAAAGTTTGGCCTCATTGTGCACGGAATGATATACTTATTAACGCTTATTAACTTTTCTCCACTAAAACACGAAGATTGGCAAGTAGAAGTCTTTCCTCACACTAAATAGACAAATTTCCACCAATTTCGAAGTCGAACTGTTGATTCTTTTAATAAAAGTTGCCACTTAAAGATTTTCTTTTGGAAACCTTAAGTTTTGCCTCACTGTGCACGTAAACGCTTATGATCTTTTTCCACTATCGTAACTTTTATATTGATAAAACCATTGAATTATTCTTAAGCACATCTTTTGTATTGAATTATTAAAAATGCAAAAACCCGAAACAGTTTTCGATAAGGACTTTTTTAATTTTACCATTTATCTGATAAGTCCATTAAAATGAAGGTTCTCAAAAAAACTGGGACGAAGGGTTTAACTGTATAATAATAACATAAATCTAAAAAATGCACATTTAGGACCATTAAATAATTTAAGTAACGAGGTCTTTTGCTGTAGGATTTTTCGATTTCGTTAAATCATTAACTTTTAAATTGAAAAGAAAAAAATCCTACTTCAAGAATAAAAGCCTATAATTTCCTTTCCATAAATCACATGCTGAGTTTATTTCAGTTCTTTTTTGCTTTTTTTTTTACAAAAATTGTTACATTTTAATCTACCTACCGAAATTTTTTGTGCTGAGAAATGTCAGAAATATATTTTAATTATATCATTACCAATAATAATTGACAAACTTTTTTTTACAAGCCTCACCCTGCAGGCGGCTATCTAACAATCGCTCAACCCAAAACCAACTTATACATAAAAGATGTTAGGGCTGTTTTTTTTTTTAATGGAAGGAATATTAAGTTGATGCTGAGTATAATTTATGGATTCACTTAGAATTCAAATGCGTGGTACTTAACCTTTTTATCTGTAACAACCCTTTGCTTAGACAACAATATTTCTTGTCAAATGTCATAATTTCCCATTTTGCAAATGTTTTAAAAAAAAAAAAAAAAAAACATAAAAAAATCATCCCTGTGGGGAAATAAAAAAGTTGGTATAAGTATACATGCAAAGGGTGCCAAATATAAAATTTAAATTGTCATCAGATAAAAACACTTGATAGACTTCTGTCGCAAGATTTATTTTCAAGCAAGAAAAACACCAACCCGATTTGCATTTGTTAAATTCGAAGGAGCAAGACGAAAAACAAAACCAAAAAAAAGAGGAACCTCAATCCGAAATCTCTAATTGAAAATGAGGTCAGTCAAATAAGCCCCGACAAAAGAAAAAATTAGGTTTCAACAAAAAATAAAGGTTTAAAAGTATATAAAACTTGTTGAAGAAGTTTTAAAAAGGAAGAAGAAGAAAGAAAGAAAAAAAAACAAGAACAAAGAAAATCACTTTCACTACGCAAAACAAATAATAGTCCTCCTATTCAAGTCAAATTCAATTTAAGTGACAAGGGTAGGTTAGGTACACCGTGGTACAGTACCGGATTTGAAAAAAAGTTAATCCAAGGGGCCTCAATAATAAAATTAATAAATTGGTAGTGCGAAAGCTCATGGAGGACCAGGGCCTAGTGACTTACTCACAACTCTCAACCTCCTAAGTATCTATATTTTGCCATGAAAAAAGTCTCTCTCATTTTAGCTTAGTTCAGATTTGATAGAAAATTTTAGGTCCAGAATGTAAAATTTTGTGCAGTCATTTTCACTTAACTGCTATAGTTTATTGCCCGCTTCGCCGCACTTAAGTGAACTTTTAAGTAAGAATATTGAAAATTACTGCTGACTGATATTTTAACTTAAAGTCATATAAGACTTATAAATTATATGTGTGCGAAAAGATGACATTTGAAAGAGATCCGTATTATCTAGAACGACGAAAAAGTGTATGCATTCTTCTGGAATCTATTGGGATTTTAAAAAAAAAAATCACATCTGGCATCACTGTCCCATATCGAAATTTCGACTTTCGAGATTTTCGTTATTCTAGTTTATGTACGTACATTATAGAATTGTCCTTATTTTGAACTTTTTTGAAATCATATTCTCTCTGAAGTTCAAATGGTTCGATATAAAGTTTCAAGTCTCTATACCTATTAACCCTCTGGATTTTCATTACCATTTCGCTTTTTGAATTTTTTTTACGTTTGTTTTGCTGTTTTTTTTTTTTTATTAATATGACCCTTCATGAATATTTCACCGGGCCTCAAGAAAACAAAGGCCACAAAACTCATTCTGCAGCAGAGCCTGAAGAACATTAATCTGTTAAAATATCAAAACCATACAAATATTCAACTACATTCGCGGAATTCTCTGCACAAAATTTAATTTGTTGAATTATCAAAATTTTCTTTCAGGGTGAAGATTTGTTCAGTAAACAGGGTGATTCGCATAAAATGTGACAAAAAGCTAGAGCTTGAGAGTGAGACAAGAAAAAATCATATGTTGGTTTATAACCCCCCCCCCCCCCTCCGTTTAGAAGGGTGGGAATTTTGTTTTTAAATTAACTTTAAACAGAAAAATTATTAAAAAGCAACGGTAACTCTTACAATGCCATCTTCCTATTTTATTTTTTTTAAATAAAGTTTTTTATGTGAAAAGTTTTTGAAAAATCAATTTTCAAACTCAAAATTAAATAAAAAATTTTAACTAACTTTTCTTCGAAATTTTACGTAATTAGGACCAATTTTTGTTTTCAAAATTCAATGCTCTCATAAATTTTTAAACAAAAACAGAAAACCGGATACTTAAATGTCTTGTAGTTTTTGAGAAAATTGAAAATAACTAAATCTACTTTACTACTTACGTAGTGGAAATAGGATCTTCCAGAACAACTTAAGCCACAGATTGCATTCAAATTTCCAGAATTTTATTTCTGTTAATTTCAATTTTCTAAAGAACTAGAAGAGATTTTAACATCTGGTTCTTAGTGATTGACTAACAATTAATAAGAGCATTCAATGTTAAAAACAAAAGTACTACTTAGTAACGTAAAATTTTTAACAACATTACGTTGAACTAATTTAAAAATTTAGTTTTTTTAATTTTGAGACTTATAATTAATTTTTCAAAAAATATTTATTAAAAAAAAAACATTATTTGGAAATAAAATAAAAAAAAGACATTTCTGGCTTTACCAAAAAGTACAGCATGATATTGTAAGTGTAACCTTTGTATTTTTAATAATTTCTTTTTTCTGTTTTAAGTCATTTTTTTTTTAGAAAATTGCCCCTCCTGTACTAGGTACTTTAGAACTGTCTTACCTAGGCAAAACGTTATAGATTAAAGAAAGTAAAAACATAAAATGTTAGAAGTTCGAACATGCGTTCAAATTTGTATTGAGAACATTATGGCGCTAGATGCATGAGTGCTTCGAACATTTTTTTTTTTTTTGACCAACAGAATTCGTTGCTCATAAGCGAAATAACGGACAGTCTAATGTTTATCCTCTTTTCATCAATTTTCTTACCGTTAAATCAAATAGATATAATGGGTGATTTTTTAAGAGGTTTAGAACTTTAAAAAAAAAAACACAAAAACTTCGAAAAAATGAATAAAATATTTATTTGAATCGATAGTTTGAACCTTGCAATTTAATGTTTAAAGATAATTTCATGCAAATGTTGACCGCGGCTGCGTCTCAGGTAGCCCATCCGCTGAGTCCAATTTTGGCATACTCTTTCACACATATCGGCCGGTATCTCACGAATGAATGCATGGATGTTGGCTTCCAGTGCGTCAATCGAAGCGGGCTTGTCCCTATAGACATTAGCCTTGACATACCCCCACAAAAAATAATCTAATGGTGTCAAATCGCACGATCTAGGCGGCCAATTGACCGGCCCGAAACGTGAAATTAACTGTTCACCAAACTCGCCTCGCAATTGCGCCATTGTTTCGCGTGCTGTGTGGCATGTGGCACCGTCTTGTTGAAACCACATATCATGCAAGTCAAGAACTTCCATTTCGGGCAAAAAAAAGTTTGTTATCATCGCTCGGTAGCGTTCACCATTGACAGTAACGCTGCGATTCGCATCATCTTTGAAGAAATAGGCCCAATAATGCCGCCGGCCCATAAACCGCACCAAACAGTGGCTTTTTCGGGATGCATTGGTAGCTGTTGCAATGCTTCTGGCTGATCTTCACTCCAAATGCGGCAATTTTGCTTATTTACGTACCCATTCAACCGAAAATGAGCCTCATCGCTGAACACAAGCAGCGCGCGATGAACATTTCGAAACGAGCACGAATTTTGATAGTAAAATTCAATAATTTGCAAGCGTTGTTCATTTGTAAGACGATCCATGGTTAAATTGCAAACCAAACTGAAGCTGTTTGACAGTGACACAAGGTACTAAACACACGTCAGCTGTCAAAACCAGTGTTGCCAAAACCAAACCAGCTTAAAAATCACCCTATATTTTCCCGTACCATTATAAATCTATGAAAGATACTGGAAACCAAAATGCTTTTAATTCCTGCAACACAAAAAATACAGAAAATTTGTTGCAATTAAGCGGAGTTTTCTTAACGAACTTCAGAAGTACGCAACTTTATTTCCCCTTAAAACGATGTAATTTGAAATACTCGAACAAGAAATAATTGTGACAGTTGAAAGGATTGGAACGATGAGAATGGAATGAAACTTAAAATGTCATTTTTTAGGTGTGTTCAAATTTCAAAAATTTATGGATGCCTTCAGTGTTTCACTTAAGCGGAGTTGTTTCAGAACAAAATAATTATTAGAAAGAAAGAAAAAATTTTCAATTTAAGGGAGTTTTGATATAAGTGGAGTGCAGTTATCCGTACTAATTTGTGTGAAAAATCCCTGAAAAAAAAACTGTGATACATTTCTTGTTGCGTATAACCTAGTTAGATTTAAGCGGAGTGCATATAAGTGGAGGCCACTGTATATAGATACTAATGACGTTTTGTGAAACAACACGATTTTGATTTAATAATTGCACCACAAGGAGTGCTAAAAGTCTTCAGTTTACCCTAAAGCTCAACTTTAGGACGTATATTTAAGTACAGAGATAATGTCTTAAGCCGTACTACACGAATGTGGATTTCGTTAACCTCTATTTATCCTTCCCATTTCAATATCGTTCTCCATCTTCTCACTGATTGGTTAACGCTCTGACTGTGTTAAAATATTAAATTTCAAGGGTAAGCTTTCTTGAGTACGTTTTAATTAAAAAAAAAAAAAAAAAACAAAAGCTCCTGTTGAAAATATTTCTTCTAGTACAAAATTGGAATCTTAATTGGAATGTCTGTTTCGTATATTGTCTAATATCTCAAAATTATTGATGATGACGATGAGTCATGTACCTCTATGTATCTTTGCAACTATGTATGTAGCTAGTTCCTATAGCATCCTGAATTTCGAAACTCCGCACTCTAAAACTCCCTCTTGAATTTTATTTAACAGCATTATCATAGTCCAGCCCTGATAATGATGACATGCGTCTTCGTCGGGAACATGGGTTCGTTGAGGGTTTCTTTTGTAGTATTTCCTTATCCCCAAACCTATCTAGAATACCTACTCACCTTTTATCCAGTCAGCGTAATTCCTTGGGGCGAAATTGAAAATTATTTTCCCTTCACAAAGGTCACATGATTGTGTTGTCCTCCGTTTTCATTTTCTTCTGTTTTTTTTTTTTGCTTTAACTTTGCGTTTCCTTTTCGGTTAGGTTACGAATTGCTACATTCTTAGTCATCCTTTATGATTGAGCGCTTGGTTAAAGAAAGGACCATAGGCATTTTGGCAAACAAAAAAAGAGATCCAAACTTATATTTTGCGGGAATGGGATGCACATAGCATCACATTCAATTGGAATAGAAGTCCTCTTTTTTTAAGCGCGAGAATATTAATTGAAAAAGGGTTCAAAACTTGACACGGGTATAGGTACATATAACTATACCTACCTTACTCCTTTTATCTTCAAATTCGTTTCCTTAAATATTGGAACCTGAAAACAGAGAAAGTGCGTATAGGTCTGTTCCTCGCAATACTTTCGTAAATCGATAGTTTTATTGATCAATTTTCAATTCATCCAGCTTAAATTGAAAATGTTGATTAGTACCTTCTAAAAATAGTTACCTTAATACAAATTTGATTAAATTAAAATTGTTTTATTTGAGGATTAAAGAAGCATATCTATATTTACTAAAGGAGGAGAAGAAGGTAGTACCTAATACATTTTATCTATATTATTATAAAGGGTCCGCCATCTAACGTTTTTTTTTTTTCAACTAGTGCTTATTTCGTGAATGGTAACACTTAGCTCATGTCTGATAATTAGATTTATCCTTCCGCTGAACGAATATGGTTGTGTATAAGCTTCGCTTAGTGGGCCTGCGATCGACTTAGAGAAGATGCCGATTTTGCCAAAAAAATCATCTTTTCAGATGAAGCTCATTTTGATCTTGGCGGGTAGTAAACAAGTAAAATTGTCGCATTTGGGGCACATAAAACCCGCACGCATACATTGAAAAGCCGATACACCCAAAAGGAGTCACTGTTTGGTGCGGATTTTCGTCCAGAGGCATAATTGGGCCATTTTTCGAAAATGAGCAAGGAGTGGCCGTTACAGTCAATGGCGATCGTTATCGGGCCATGTTCAACGAATTTTTGTTCACAAAAATTGAAGAGGAGGATATTGGCTACATTTGGTTTCAACAGGACAGCGCAACGTGCCACACAGCCGAAGCTACACTCGATGTTTTGCGCCATTTTCAAAAAAAAAAAAAGGTTATTTGGGGGACCCTTTATATATAAAAATGGACCATGCTGTGTTCGGAAAAAAAAAATTTGAAAACGACTGGATCAAATTGAATACTTCCTTCTGTGGGTTTGTTCGTAATTGCGAAGTTTTAGGAAAACATAAAAGTCCGAAAATGCTCAACAGGTGGCGCTGTAGGCAATTATTTCGTTTTTCTGTTCAATTCAATTACCGTTTAACAGGTGGCGCTGTAGGCTGTTAGGAAATGATTATTCTTTTTCAACTTTTGTTATTTAAAGGCTAAAATGGGGTAAAAATAAAAACAAAACTATCCGATTTAAGAAACTCTTTTGGCTTTTGAAACATTGTTTTTTTAGGGGACGGAAGTAGGATTTTTTTGTCATAAAATTGGCATTTATCGGGTGAAGTGGGGTAAAAATGAAAAGTGACATCTGGTTTCAAATTTGTTTTTTGTGTTTAAAAGGTTATTTAAAAAAATTGATATTTATAGAATGAAATGGGATAAAACAAAAAAGTGGTATTTGATTAGAAAAATTCTTTCTGTGTTGGGGAAATTAATAAAGGTTGGACTTAGAGGATCATGTTTTTACATATTTAGTTAAAACCCATATTGTTGTATTCGATTACAAAAATTAGCTTAAATATTTATTTATATTTTCTTTTGTAATTTTTATGTGAAGCTTAGGTTTGTCAACCCATGCGAAGCCGAGCGGGCCAGCTAGTATGCTTATATGTTTCAGAATAATTTTTCCTATTTCGTGACCCTTTTTTAATTTATATAATAATCCTAAGCGGGCTTTAGATCTTTCTTGATTTATTTTTTGATTGTTATCAAATAGACGACGTTTCGTACGTGCTTACGTACTTCTTCAGGTCTCTAGAGAAACTTTAAATTAAAATTTATTTTTCGTTAAATATGTAATGCTTACATTTAATTTATCCTAAAAATATATATACAAAACTAAAAGAGATGTTGTGTTGTACTTTCTTTGTTTCTAATAGCCTTTATTATTGAAATTATTATTTTTATCTTAAATTTGAAAATCTTGAAAAAGACGTTTCAAATTTGTAAAATTCAAATAATAATTAATTATTTAAAAAAATTTTATTTTGAAAACCCATTCAAAACTTTATTTTCAAAATACATTTATTCAAAAACAAGTTATATCTACACAAAATAATACTGAAATTTATTTTACTATCTTTTTATAAATTGACCATAGATATTACTAAGTCCTTCACAGTCTGAACGTCTATTAACTGTAGAAATTTTACAAACAGAAAAACATTATAACAAAAGAATGTTAATAGAAATGTTACACATTTTAAATACTGAAAATACAGTTAATAGACGTTCAGACTGTGGAGGACTTAGTAATATCTATGGTCAATTTATAAAAAGATAGTAAAATAAATTTCAGTATTATTTTGTGTAGATATAACTTGTTTTTGAATAAATGTATTTTGAAAATAAAGTTTTGAATGGGTTTTCAAAATAAAATTTTTTTAAATAATTAATTATTATTTGAATTTTACAAATTTGAAACGTCTTTTTCAAGATTTTCAAATTTAAGATAAAAATAATAATTTCAATAATAAAGGCTATTAGAAACAAAGAAAGTACAACACAACATCTCTTTAAGTTTTTATATATATTTTTAGGATAAATTAAATGTAAGTATTATATATTTAACGAAAAATAAATTTTAATTTAAAGTTTCTCTAGAGACCTGAAGAAGTACGTAAGCACGTACGAAACGTCGTCTATTTGATAACAATCAAAAAATAAATCAAGAAAGACCTAAAGCCCGCTTAGGATTATTATATATATGTTTCAGATATTCAGTCTTAGATGGTGGGGGGTAGCATTTTCCAGTTAAAAGTGGTACGTTATAGTTTTGGCTACATCAGGCAACTAGGAACAGGTATTGAGCTTTTCCTCTTTTGAATACCAAAAACACATGAGGTAAAGGTTTGATTTTAATTGACTGACATATCAATTGGCCATAGTCTTAAAGTCTTTTGTATTTCAAAATTGATTCCCCATCAATACCTGCACAAAGGAAAGAAACTTCCATTCAACCAGTGCACCCCATAAACAATATCAATCCCTAAAACGTAAAGCTTGCAAAGATGCCTTCAACTTAACTATATACCTTTGAAAAGACTCTTATAGGCCTTAAATATGGAAAGCCATAAAACTAGTAAGCCATTAAACTCTATAATAGCAGGTTTGCTTTAATCAACTTTACCCATAGGTCCATATATGTATATACCAACCTACACATACATATATTTTTAACCAACGTCTTATTATTATAATTCCATGAAAGCTTATAGCTTACACCTGATGGTTTTTATTTATATAGTGATACAGTTTAGATATATATGAGAACATTTGTCTCGAAATAATTATAGGTATAGGTAATGAAAGAGGTAAAATGAAATACAGCCTCTTCTAAGGTATATCTATAAGGTTTATGTGTGAAACCAATAAAATTAAAAGGGATGTTTTAAAATTGAATTGTTTGTATCCGTTAAGATAAGGAAAATGTTCCATGAAGTGTGAAATGAGCAAATAAAATCTAATGGAAAATCTCTGTTATACTCGTAGGTGCGTAGGTAAAGAGGTATAGGGACGGAAATATATACACTTATTTAATGTAATCGAACTTATAGAAGAGATATTAAAAGCTATTTCCTTTATAATACACTCGTACCTTTATACTTTAGAAGTATAGATAGTACCTATAATAATGAAAGGGCATATCTTTTTGTTGTTGTTGTTGTTGTAAGGATCATATCATTGTCTCTATTTTCATTCACTTGAGTGTGTTATGCCTTAAGTAGAAAACTAAATCATCTATTTTGGAATATTTCCCTTTTGCATCTATGTGATGATGGAAAAAGTTTTGACTTTAAACACATCACTCACGCAAAATCAGTCATGTAGAAATAGAGATATGCCTTGAGAGGGTTTTATTTTTGTAAGTTAGGGAATTACACCTATACACAAAAGGATACACGTTGCGTTGCCGCTGATGGGAATTCCACGCTTCATATCAAAGGATGATTTAAAGTATTCCATGATTTTTGGGGGGATTTTTTGAAAAAAAAGGGTGACGTATTATATGGCACTTTCTTTCATGAAGCCTTCAAAACAAGTCCTTAAGTATATAGGTACTTAAGCTACAAATCCTATCTCTTCAAAATTCTTCACTTGAAATTTGAGAGATTCTACGATAGGTCATTATGTACCCATGGTTTCTCCATATCCAATCTTTAAGATTTTTTTTTGTTAAATTCAAATCATTCAAGAATGTTTTTTTATTTATTTTGAATTTTATTTATCTTTCAGACCGATTCCCAATCGGATGTCGACCTGATACCACCACCACCACCTCCTGCCTTGGCAAATCGAAAACCACCCACCAGCCTCTTCCATCACACTGATTTGTTACCTGATTGTGGTACGGTGGGCAGTGGGATTGGCAATAGCTTCGAAGTGTCCTCAATTCTGGACGATTGTGCGTCGACAATGATGAAGTGTGCGAACGTGGGCTCGAATTTGGCCTTTAGTATAGGACAATCGGTGAAGCCGGATGTTTGTCATGTAAACACGACCGAGGATAGAACGGAACGCGGTGGTGGCAACACTACTCGAATGGGTCCCCCAACAACATCGTCAGGCAGTGCGAATATTTGTCCATGCATCAGGGATGATTTCTCCCTTGGCAATAGCTCCATCATGCTTAACAAGATGAAGAAATCTGATGAAGAGGAAACGTTGTGTGCATTCCATGCCTACAATCAGCTTCAGCAGCAGAAGCAATATCATCATCAACAGCAGCAACAGGAGCAGCTTGAATTCGAGGTGGAGGAGAAGTTCAATAACCGCAGCAGCCTCAGTTTAGGTAAATACAATACAATCGGACCAAGCAGCGAGTATGCAAAGCAATTAGCCTCCTATGCAACTTTCGCCCATCACCAAAAACATCCGCATAGCTATTCGACCACAGAAAGCCTCAAACGCAATCAGCACCAACGTAATCTGGAACGTTTGCGTTGCTTATCACAATCGTTGTCGAATTTTTCTACCAGCGGCGGCACCACAGATTCTCTGCGCCATCTCCACACATCCCACCATCACCTGCACTCACATCCATATCATCAGCAGCAAAACCACCAGCAACAGCAGCAAAATTCTCGACATGGTGGGGATGTTTATCAACATCATGAAGGATACAAAATGCATTGGCATTCAAACTGTACCAATAAGGACAGGTCTAATGGTGGTGCAGGTGGTGGTGGTGGTGGCATTGGCGGTGCCTTTGTGGATTTAACTACAATGCCAACTACCCTGAGCCGACATCCTTACACACAATTGCAAACACCTTCGAATGCATTCAGCAGCTGTAGCTTCGGTGGATCGAATATTATAAATAGCTCGTTCACGACGCTGGCTAGCGGCTCGAGTAGTGGCCTTAAGGAGAAACTGCAGCACGAGCAGATGGAACAACACATGCAACACAAGCAACTGCAAAAACAATTGCACTCGTCTAGTTCGACAACGAGTATAATGCCATGGAAGCACCGACAGTGCCCTAGTCGGGGATCGTCCAGCTCGGGGACGAATTCATTTCGTAAGTTCATTATTTTTATGACAATTCACTTTTGACCATCAGTCTTTGCCTTCATTATACGACCGATAAATATTTATTGCTGTCATAATTCATGTAATTATTTCATAGAAAAGGTTGAAGAACCGTTGCCTATTGTCTCATACTGTCAAATTTCATGTGTGTATAAGTTGTTAGCTATTCAGCATGAATGAAGTGGAACTACAACTTGTTGCCGAATCCAAACGACTGCCTTGCATGAGGTAGTACCTCTGAAAACAAGTATTGTGTAGGTCGAATAGCTTAGGATTTGATCCCAACCCTTCGGAGTGATAGTCTAATGCATTTACCATTACAACAAGGTGTGGCTTCTAGCAACTATGGCAAATTGGAGCTGCATCCTGGTAGAATTGGAACGGCTCGTCGTTTAGTGAAACAATTCCTCCGTCCAGTACTGCCAAAACAACTTCAAAGATATCCTGGCCCAGGTATTGTCTCTCTTCGCTTTTGGGATAGTTGTCACCTGTTGGTTTAGATGGTTGCTTAGGTTGCTCGTCTGCAGCAATGTTCATAAATTTGTTCAGGGGAGTGTTTGCTGATTAATCGTAGAATCTTTGTTTGCTTCGATGCTTCTGTAGTTTTCGGCCAAAATGAAGTCCTGTACATATACATATCCGGATGAATTTCCTCTTGAACACACCAAGCCTTTTCATGCTGGTTTTGGAAATGGTTAGCCAAGCTGGAAAGCTGTATGTGATGATGGGTCTGAGAAGTTTCTTTTAGATAAGGAGTTTTGTCTTCTGGCGGAGAAGGAAAATTTGCTCTTTTAAGGTTGAGATGTAATTATCTCCTTGAAGTTTATACCCAAATAAGTATACATGACAGCTTGGCCAGTTTTCACGTCCTACGGGTCTTCTGAAGAAAGTCAACTAGGTTTTGCTGAATTGACTTTGATGCCCCATATCTTCCGATATATTCTCAAGGGCGTCTCACGTGATCTTCAACTCTTAGGGTCAGGATGGTCAGGTATAATGATTTGACAATTGTCAATAAGTCGACAAAATAGAACAAATTTATTGCACTGTTGGGTGATTGAGGTTGATTTGAGGTGTAGATGTTTAAGAGCCATGTCCCTAGCTTTGATCCTTGAGCAGCTCTTGTGGTTTTGGTTGTCGTTTGGCTATTTTCATTCGGAGAAGGGTCAGAAACCAAGAATATTGAAAATAATTTGAATTAGTGTAGGTACCTGAAAAAATTGAAAAGGATAGTATCTGTTTTAGCTGTCTAGATGATGCCAAGCGCTTTATCTATATAAAAGACGCATCCAACAGCAACCTGGTGGTTATTGAAGGTTTGCTATTGTACCCTCAATAACCACCCCGTTCTGGATCCTTTGGAACGGATGAGACCTAGAACGGTTCTCCCGAAATCCAAGCTGCATATTGCGGATGATGTTGTTTGTGTTGCAGAAAGTCTTAATCTCTTAAGAATAAGTCTTTCCAGGGATAATTTGATGCTGGTCAGCAGAGGGAAATAGGGTGACGTCCAAAAACATTAATTCTATTACCTTTTTTCAGGTAAGGATCAATTTTTGCTGTCTTCCATTTCTTCGGGAAATAGCAAATACTGTAGCAGTTATTGAACAAAATTGCAGAGAATAGCACCATGGCTTGGGGAATCTTCTTTTATGATGTAGTTTTGAAGTGATCATGTCTGGCCGGAATGATCTCTGAGGTCATTCACTTTAGATAAATTCAGCCAATTCATCGATGTTGATAAGTTTTCGTGCTAAATTTTTGTAGCAATCTTTTCCGATAATCTTGTTGATTTTCTTGAATGCATTTGGTTCAGGTTCGATGGTTTGATGGGGCTGGTTGTCATGATATGTTAGATTGTCCCTATGGCTTCCCTAAACCTCATCGACAGAACCGTTTCGATATCCAAGTGTCTGTAATGTAGTCTATCGTTCACCGTTTGTGGTTCTATTGCGAGAATCGGTTGGCTCAGTTTGATTTGAAGATGCTCAAAGCAGAAGTCCAGCCAGTATATGGTTTTCTTCGGAATAATTGATTTGGGTTCGAGACTGCTTTAGTTCTATAGTACTCTCGCGTGAATTCTCACCAAAAAACAGCTCCCTCAGTTAACTGTGGGTTAATTTACTTCTAGAGTTTACTTACTCTGGTTTAACTCACGACTGAAAAACTGTACTGTAGACTATCTTCAGTTTTTTTGAATTCCGAATAATTTTGCTCGTACCGTACTTTAATGATTCGGTTGTTAACAAAGGATTTCAACATTTCGCAGAACTGCCTGGGAAGATTCCTATGGAATCTACACTTGAGTCTATAGCTGCTTGCTTTTCACCAAGTCCCTTTTCCACTCTTCTTGCACTATCGTGAAATGTTTATTTCTAGATCCAAACTGATAGTTGGGATATGTCTTATTTCTTCTATTATTTTTTCCCTTTTCCTGAGCAGTTTTTCAAAAAAAGTTGCCATAATTCGCAGGTATAAGCAATTTTGGTCAGCAAGATGTAACTTCTGTTGGTATAGCTTACCTTACTTAGATATAACAATTACTTCTGCAATTTTCCAATGATGTGGAACATATCAGAGCTTTAGGCACGCATTTAGTAAATATTGAGAACTTGATTTGGCACATGCCTCATATTTCTTTTAGCGTGACGAAGGGAATTTCCAATTCGTCGAGTCTATCAAGAAAGTGTTTTTTGCCCCTGCATTTGCTGGGAATGACTTAAAACATTTAAAAGATGTTCCACAAAGAGACAAGTCAGCCTTCTGTTTCGGATTTTTGATCCATTTTCCATATTATATTTTTGTAGGCAGATTTTGTATCTGTGGTCTTTTGAACCGTTTAGCTGTTTTCCATGTAACGAGTATTTGGAAGAAGCTTTCGTCTTCAAACTTTCAGAAATCTTCTTAGTTAAACATTTTCATTATTAGGCGGTTAACTATTGACTTATGGTCCAGGCAGTCTCGTAGTTTGCCATTTTTTCGAGCCCTTCTTTTTTCTTATATCAGCTTCTATAGTTTCTCTCTTGTTTAAAATAGTTAGGGTACTTTCTTCTGCCAGTTTCGTAATGGTTAGTGCGTAGTATTGTAATTCCGGAAGACTGGGTTCGGTTCCCAGCCTCGTCCACCTAAATAAATAAAAATAAACTGTTATTGGGTCTTGGAAAGTAGTGACAAATCCTACAAGTGTATATCTCTTGTCATTAATAAGTGCCTCTCACTTAACCCGGTCGTATGTGGCAGACAATTGTAGGTTCCCTTCAAACAATACGTACACAAAAATTGTGAGGCCTTTGATTTCCAAGAGCTGTTGCCCCACAAAGTTTATTCTACTTCCTTTCTTCCGCAGCCTGTAGTCCATTAGCAATAAATTGTTCTAGTAGACCTTAGGTTAATTATAACTTTCAAGCTTTTCTCTGAATTCATACCAGCTTATTCTTTCAATCCCGAGCTGAGGATTACTTGTTTCTCTTATTTCTACTCGACTCAGTGCCAAAATAACTGAAGTATAATCTGACGATAAATCGTAATTACCTTCGACACTTATGCATGTTTATGATTACGTTTCATACGCACATCAATGTATAGGATGAAAGAATACTTTTAAACGTTTGGCAAATTCCATCCTGGGTTTTGACGTAATTTGCAAAATGGTCCATCAGCAAAATATAAGCGATGCCTGTGAAATGACAAAATTAAACGTCGGGTGCAGTTGTCACTTTTTTTTGGTTAATATACGGGAAAGTTTTAGTCCATTTACACGATGAGGTTTTAATTGGTGAGGCATAACGAACGAATACAAATAACAAAATGTTGTTGACTACCTATACCAGTCTCCTATTGAGTTGATTCTATAATTTTCTGTTCCCATCTATGCCATTTTATTACCAAGAAAATCAACAAATTTGTATGATGCATTGAACATGAAACAAGTCAATTCTCTATATACCCCACAGGTATCTTTCATTAAAAAAAAAAAAAAAAAATTATAATAAAACTCCCATTCCGATACAATATTGTATGGCTGTCATTTTACGACCTTCTTCACTTTTAAATGCCTTAATGATGTAGGTATAGAGGCATAAGGTATACCTACTCCTTGTCAAGTCACTTCATGCTTCCCTGTGTATATCAACATCAACCATATTGTCAAATTGCGTAGTCGGTCGTGTCGGTCGTTTCAACATTGCCATTAACCATCACCGTTGCGTTGGTTTCGAAATCCCAATAACGTTTTGTTAAAAACCACTGAACGAAAAATGCCATGCTGTCATTTAGACATTTACCTGATAAATCTTATAGCTATAGATACAGTAAGTATACACAAAACACCACACCAACATAACATTATAACCTTCCTTACACCTTGGTAGGCTTTCATTCTACCTAAGAAATTTCTCAAGCAAAAAAATCAACTCACCGCATATAACAATGTTTTCTTAGTAACCTTTTTCGGCAACAAAAAAAAAAACAACACACTTTAAAAAAAAAAATGTGATCAAATGGTTTTGGTATACCCTTCTCCATTTGTATAAAGATTGCCAGTCGCTATGTTGTTTAGTATTCAATAAAGCGGAACTTCCTCTCACGTCATTTGGTTTTTCCCAACTTGAACCAAGACCTCCATTTTAACGCTGCTGATGGCTTCCTTTAAACGTTCATAATTTCCTAAAACCATCATCATCGCTTGGACGGTGCGATGAGATGGTGGTCATTTTTATATTAAAGAAATAATGAAATAAAAATCCACCTGCTCCCATCATCAGCTTCAGCATTTCGCCTGAATCAACCATTTTGTTTTTATATATTTTTCTGCTTTGTTTATTATACACAGGATTCGATGCTGCAAAGCACTGGCTAGCTGTTAGTTCGATACTTTTAATAATTGGTGCTGCAAGTGTTGCCGTGCCTTTGGCCTTACGCGTAGCTGCAAGTGAGTACCGACCATTAAACTTTTATTACAGTGTGTTACATACATACACACATATATAACGGTGATAACTTTAAATTGTGTTTTTCCTTTTTTAATTTATTTTGTTCGTGTATGTATGGTGCTGCCCTCTTGTGTCGTCCTCTTGTGTATGTGCTGACAGGTGCTCCATTCGAAGAGCGTTTACGAGTGGCTATTCAACTCCTGGATCAAGTGCCTTTAATCGATGGGCATAACGACCTACCGTGGAATATTCGCAAGTTCCTGCATAACAAGCTTAACGATTTCAAGTAAGTCTGCTATATACGATAGGGTGAGGAAATGTGATGGGGATTTGGAAGTGTGGAAGGATTTCCTCCTCCTTAACTCATTTTTTCTTGTTTCCTTTTGTGAGTCCTTTTTTTTTCCTGATATTTTTTTTTTTTGTTTTACTTTCTCGTTTGTTTTTTCCATTTAAAGCCGCCATTTTCTATTCCACTTTCAATTAAGTTTTATTTGAATTGTTTGTTTTTGTGTCAGTACAGTAGTGATGGTGGTAGGGCAGCGTCGCAAAAGCAATGGTAACTGCCGGCGGCCGCCATTTGGTGGGCATGGCAGTGCGGTGGGTTGCTTTCCGTTTGCTTTGTGTCATTTGATTTCTCATTATGTTGGTTGTTTTACATTTTCTTTCATGAAGTTAAATATTTCTTCTTCTTTTTTTTTTGTTGTCCTTACACAGTTTCGACGAGGATCTTAGAAATGTCATGCCATGGGCTAGAAGCCAATGGAGTCATACAGACCTTCAGAGACTGAAGAAAGGTCGTATATCTGCTCAGGTAAGATTTGAAGTCAATTACCTTTATTTTCTAAATAAAGGGACCTTCCGTGTTTTTTTGATATAATTTTTGTTTTGTTTTGTGGGTTGTTCAATTTCGAATCAGAAAATTAAAATATACAAATTTTACCCAAAAAAAAAAAATATCCTTAGCTCGGTCATATACAAGACAAACATAGTTTCATTGGGGATCTTTTGGCCTCTTTCCTTACATTTTTTTACGCAATTATACAGTTTATTTTTAACATAATTTAAACAAAATTTTACAAGAAATTCGGCCTAAAATTCGACAATTTTATATTGTGCGTTATTGAATTGGCTTAATAAAATTGCGTATTCTTTGTTCTTAGGTCCTTTTACCTCTAGAAGTTTCGTTGGAATCATGTTGTATATGAAAATTAAAAATTAGGTAAGAAAAGAAAAAGTTGAAATGTCAAAGGAATTATGTATTTCAAGGCATGATGCTTCCGACAGACATCAATTTGTAAAGAAAATTTATGGAGATACATATTTATGTACCTACTTTTCTTTCTTTGTTTTGTTTTGAAAAGCATTATTATAATTTAAAATAATTGGTAGAGTTGAAAACAAATTGAAATGGGTTCCGGGTTCCGGCGTGTTCCGCCTTCAACGTATAGGTACGAGAACAAAACAGCGAATTTTAGAATACAAAAGAACCTTTTGAATTTAAGGGTAGGTACGTACCTAACTTTATTGACAACAACATTATATGTTATTTTTATCAAAGTTCTTAACTATTTCGTGACCTTTATTTCTCTAATTTTGTTAATTATTAAAGCGGGCTATAGGTCAGTAAAAGATGTTTGTTTAGTGCAACGTTTTGAACGTGTTTACGTCCTTCGTCAGGCCTTATTTTAATATCCAATTATAAAAATAAACAATAATACTATTTAATTAGTTCACCAGAAACAGTGAAACGTCAAACAAATTAACTTACAAAAATTATTATTGGGTATTTTTTACTTGCGAATATAGGTATCTACTATATGGCAAGTTATGTATTCGTACAAAAAATCGAACTCGAGATTTTGATCAAACTTGGCATTACGATGATATAGGGAATTAAAAAGGGTGGAAAAACGTTCGTCGGTATTAAAAATCAAAATTCAGAAAATTGATCTAATCTCAAAGATAACTCAAGTTGTCTTTATTTCAACTGAAAGAATAAAATTAACAAAAACTAAAATATAAAAAATATTTTTTTTTTGAAACTTTTTAAAGTTAGGTTTTTTAGTGATGACCACTTTCTTCGATTTAAATGATACAGATGACTTCTGGGCACTTAATGAAAATATTTTCTCTTATGCTTTGGGAAACAAGAGGGAAAACAAGAAAAGAAAAGATTTGTGGGACAAAAGGGGAATTTTCAAACTGTGAAAAGAATTCTCTTAAAAATCTCCCCCAGCGCTGCCCTGGGTGATTAACATTTAACAATTAAAAATTAAATTTAAAAAAGCCTCCATAAATGACGGCACCATTAACCAGTACTCTTAAATACTGGGTGTGCTTTCATCTGCGGCAGAAACACAATAACGTGTTAAGAGCTGTTCGCGTACATTGCGACTCTCAACGCAATGGATTTTAGTCCGCCTTGCGCTGGCTCAACCATTAAATGGCAGACAGCCGCATTTTTTGCAAAGTAAATTTCAGAAAGAGGACATATTTTTATTTTTTTATTCTCAAAAACTCTCTTCTGTAAAAAGCTTTGAAAACGCAATCGAGTGTTTACATATCGGGCCAGAAATGAGCCTCATTGCTGATGATGATTTTTCGATGAAAATCCGAATCATTTTCAAGTTGTTGCTCAGCCCAATTCACGAACATACGACGCTTCTGGTGCTCAAGCGGCTTCAGTTCTTGCGTCAATTTAATCTTGTAAGGATGTAGGCCAAGATTTTTCGCAAAATTCGCCACAACGACGTCACAGAGATGCCCAACGCTTGAGAACGACGTGTGTGAGACACATTTCGGCTTTCTGCAACTGAAGCCTCAGCCGCAGCAATATTCTCGACGTTACGGGCACTTCTTTGTCTCACTGGCACGGAAACATTTTGTACTGTGCCTGTGGATTCACATTTTTCCACTAGACGCTCAATTGTTGATCTGCTAGGACGATTATGACGACCATAAATTGGACGTAGCGCTCTTAACGTTGAGGCCACTGACTCAGAATTGCGGTAGTAAATTTTGATAATTTCGGCTCGTTGTTGGCTCGTATGTGATTTCCATCATGAAATGGCAAACCCTATTAAAGAGAAATGTCAAAAGAGCGGCAAGAAATATGGCGTCGTTTGCTGTCACTGTTGCTCTACTTTTGTAGCGTCCCTGTTGAAGAACTCTATGTATTCAAAGACCAAACATTAACAGAAACATATAGTAAAGTGAAAAGGAAACGGAATTTAGTATGTAATTCCTCCAAGCCACTGTAAACTTTAACCGTCCTATAACTACCATTAAGGAATGTATATATATGTATATGAACGAAAATGAACCGACAAAGTCATATATGGCTTATTAATTGGTCATTACAAGACAGCCTTATAAATAACATACTGAAATTGTGCCATATCATATAGTATATCATGACATTAGCGTAAATGCCTTTTCAACAGTTTAGCTCATACAGACAGAATATACATGAGTGTTTATTATGCAGGCAACCTACTTAAGTTTAACCCTTAAGTGCTTAAGAGCTTCTGAAACAACTATAATTTAAATTTTGTGGTATTTGTTCCGCGGATTTGCACCAAGATTATTGAGAATTATGGCAGAATCAAAAAGCTAATAATATTGTTTATTTTCTGCATACATTCACCTCATTATTTAGAGTAAAGAAATAGACATATAGATAGGGAATTAACAGAAATAAGAGTTGAATCAAACTAATGAATTTAAATTTATCAAAATTTTGATATGTTTTTTTTTTTACACTGCCGTGGTAAGAACGGTCCTTACGTATGGCTCTATTGTCTGGTGGCCCGCACTTAGCAAAGCGTATAACATTAACAAACTCAAGAAGGTTCAAAGAACAGCTAGCGTTGGCAACACAGGGGCCCTACGCTCCTGCCCGACGGATGCCTTAGGCGTCTTTCTGCACCTCTTACCTCTTGATTTACATATTAAATATTTAGTATCCTGCATCGCGTTAAGACTTGAGGAGTCAAATTGTTGGATTGCTTAGCCATATGGTCACAGCAATATCACTAGTTTGATTCCTAACGATATGCTTTCATTGCAGACTGACTACTGCACTCCTGGTCTGGATCTTAGAAAGGTTCTTAAGGTCAAATTTCCATCCAGAAAAGATTGGAAGGATAATGTCGTGACGAGAGACTTCGACACTACTATTTTCACTGATGGTTCCAAGATGGAGTGTGGTGTTGGTTCAGGAATTTTTTCCGAATCCTTGAACATCTCTAGGTCCTTTTGGCTACCTGACTTCGCAAGCGTATTTCAAGCTGAATTACTAGCTATCAGGGAAGCATGCAAGATACTCAAACAAGATCCCAACCAAAACCGGAACACTGCTATCCTGACAGACAGTCAAGCAGCTGTGAAAGCAATTGATTCGGCTATAACATCATCTAAATTGGTCCAGCAATGCCGAGATGAACTACTTAGCCTTAATGTTAACCTCAGGGTCACTTTTATCTGGGTTCCAGGTCATTGTGGCATTGAGGGAAATGAGCGGGCTGACGAACTGGCCAGGCAAGGATCAGCCCTTCATAGCTCACTTGCGGAAAGAGTTAATATTCCGCTTGGAGTTATGAAGGGCAATTTATTCTCAATTTTTCTTATTGAATCCAATCGCAGGTGGGAAAGTTTAACAAACTGAGTCATATCCAGAAACATATGGCCCATCTATAATAAATCTCGAACAACTGATCTGATTTTTAGGCCCAGGCGAGACATAGCCAGGGTTGTTGCGACATGTTCTGGCCACTGGCCTATCGGAGAACATGCGGCGAAGCTGGGCATTCCGTACAATACTTTCTGTCGCAGTTGTGGGGACCATCAGGAGAAGGAAACAGTGGCCCACTTCCTCTGTAAATGCCCTGCTCTGGCCAGATCGAGAGCGAAATCTTTTGGAAATGCTTTTCTTGAAGATCTACACGAACTTTCTGAGATAAAGATCAAAGATTTGATTGCTTTTCTCAACGCGACAAAATGGATCTAGGTCAAGCTTCGACCTTAATTCCTTTACCTCACCCTTCTCTCTTCTCCCTTAGACAGCGCGTAAGCCGAATAAGGGCGTTTTTAAGGACCCGTAAGAGGGTATATGTGCAAACCCCTCCAAAAATATTTAAAAAAAAAAGAAAAAAGAAAGGGAAAACTAAAAAAAAAAAAAAATAAATAAAACCGCTTTTCACCCAACAGGTCAATACGAGTTATGGTGTCAAAACGGCGCACTCTAGCGCTAATTGGGTCACGGAGCGAGTTTGCTCTGGGCCGCCATCTCTACCTACCTACCTACCTTGATATGTTTTTAACACTCGGCTTGCTATAGCTGTATCTTTTTAACTTCGTGGTTTCGTTAAGAATTTCCTTTATTCTTAAATAATATCAACAATAGTTTGGAATTTTTGTAGCTGTGATATTTCGCGACTTTAACAATCCAATATTTTGGATTCACTTTTGGGCTCAATCTGGACTTTTTGCGTATATGACTGTCAAGCCGGAATTTTTTGGACAATTTAATGTCAATTTGACACCTATTTTGAAAAATATTCGATTTTGGACACTTTTAAAATAAACAAACAATTTATTCGGAAATTGTATCAATCAATCAAAATAAATAAAAGAAGTATCTATTTCTCTATCGTTGTTACCGTTAACACAATTTTTGTCCTTGTGTTTGAAAGTGCAAATTTGAATCGTTTGCACACTAAGAAAATTGACAAAAAAATTAGTTAATAATGTGATCCCAATTAACTAAGCTTTTTTTTTTTAATTCTCATTAAAATTTGAATCTAAAGTTGCGTTTGAATTTAAATTTGAATGGGACACTTTTTTTCCTCTCGGACATCTTTTTTGACACTTTATAAAAATGTTCAGAGGCAACACTGGCCGGAGGTATTCGTTTGATTCTCAGACTCGTCTACTTAAATAAATTAAATAAATGACTCCTAATTCTTACAAGGAAGTGTAAAATCCACCAAGAGTATCTCTTATAATGAATAAGTGCCTGTCACCTTAGGCTGAACACATACTGGAGCTGCGAGCAGAGCGGTCGCTGATGCGAGAGTTGAGCAGAGTGATGAAAACAAACAAATTTTTCAATAACTCTCATTATAATGAGGCATCTAGCAGCGAGACGCTCTGTTCAACTCTCGCCTCACCGCTCTGCTCGCAGCTCCAGTATGTGTCTGTTCAGCCTTAGCCGTTCAGATTCGGTAGAAAATTGTAGATTTCTCCACTCATTTTCCTACATAAATGTGCTTAGCAGATGCAGTATCGATTCGTATTCCAATCAATTATTTCTTTTGTTTAACACAAAACAAAAGCTCTTCTCATCACCATTAAATCTCAAACATCCAAACTCATCCCTATCGGATTTTATGAATAGACAAATGAAAGGCGGACCTACTTTTCTTTAATGAAACAAGTCTTTAACAGCAATGTATGTACGTAGGTATACTGTTCCAAAACAAGGTCGTTTGTTTGGAAAAGTGAAACTCAAAAAGCAACAGAAAGCATTATTTTTGCAATACAAAGAAGTGAAAGGATCAAGATGATTGTTTTTAATTCCTACATTTCCCATGCTTGAACGAAAGAAGATATATGCATAACAAATGAAAGAGATCAGGTTCAGGTTATGACAACAACTACAATTGTACTTTGCCTTGAGCTAATTTTACCCCATCTAGTATCTTCTTCATTATAAAGAAGGAAAAAAAAAATAAACTATGAGGACACCCAAAGAACTTTAAAAGGATTATTTTTGTATTATTATGTGGTGGGTACCTCAGTATTTATAAGTGTAATTTTATTTCAATTGAACAGACAAGCGAATTTCAGTGAATTTGAAAATATTAAAGTATCAAAGGACTAAAAAATTGTCAAGAACTATTATAGTTGTCTCCAATTTAACAGAACTTTAAGACCAATGGCTGGAGAAATGTATATGCAGTTATGAACATCCCAACTTTGGTCCCATTACTTATGAAAGGGGTGAAGTATTTTACCTAAGACACTTCTTCCTTTATACAGGTGATGGCATTCAAAGATTTTCCCTACAGTGTCAGTCAGGCTTAACTATACTTAGGCCCAGTTTTCACTGGTGAGTTAAACCAAAGTTAGCTAACTCTAAATTTAAATTAACCCACAGTGAACTGAGGAGAATGCATGCGGAATGCATGTAGAACGACTAAACAAACTCTGTGAATAAAACATCAAAAGCATCTGTGCAGTTAATCTTGAGTTAACTTACCAAATTTGATGAGTTAACTCGGGTTTAACTTTAATCTCGCACTGAAAACTAGACCTTAGTGAACACAATCGCATAACCGGAACTCGTGTCTATATATGGAGTGGTTTATCCAGCTCCTCAAAGGATCTGGTGCTCAAAAAGGTGGTGGTCATACCATCTGGGTGACTTGCCGGCCACGTTAATTTATTTATACATAGTTGCGATACAAAAACAAGTCTCGGATACAAACGGATTAACTGATGACGGACCAAGCAAACGAAACATCAACAACGAACTTGGAATCTGTACGTGGAATGTAAGATCGGTTAAATTCTACGTGCAGCTGCGACATCAGTGTGCTCAACCATTCACATATCCATCGTATTTCTCGGTCCCAAAAATCATACCAAGGAATTCAAAAACTTTTTTACCACCAGATGCACTTCGGACCAGTAACAATCAAGAAATTTATCTTTTCGCTCTGGAGAATGCAACAACAGTCAATGAGCGAAAATATGATTTGTTTCGTATACTTGCGATCTAATCGTTCACGCGAGCATGATCAACGAACAATTCGTAAGAGCCACTCCGCCCATCGGGCAAATCTCGGTCCCGAAACTTTCGGACCGAGGAATAGACAGTTCTATAAACCCACCAGCTGCAAATCAGAGAAACACCAAAAAGTGAAGAAGTAACGACAAAGAACATCATCATCAAATACCAGAGTTTCAATATATTTTGGTCCCAAATAGAAGTAACTCGCCGCGACGCGACGGCGCGCGCGACCCCAGAAAATAATCATTTATCAGCAATCACCAGCTGCTGCATTTCGGACCAACAAAACGAGCAACAACAAAAACATGAATAGCAGCAGTTTGTTGGATATCCAGAAGAGCGAATAGTCAGTCAAGAAGGGAGAACATTCAGTCATTCGATCGATATTTGCGAGCGAAATAGATGCGTCTTTTAACACTAGATAATGCCAAACTTTAAAGAAAAGACTTAATTGGTGGCACAATCGAAAAGGAAAAGCCTTGCACGACACCATTTCCAACAACAGATTCAGGCTAATTGACTCTTTGCTGTAGGGCGAGTCACTTTGGTAGCTAGTGCGCAGTTCACACTTCTTAAAATCAACAAGGGGACTTGGAACTCTCCAGATCAATCAACCGTTGTCAGCCAGATTGAACGAATTGCGATTGAACCAAGACACTCCTCCGGTATAATAGATATCCGAAAGTTTCGAGGGGACAACATCGATTGGACCATTAGCACGTTGTAGTTAAGGTACGGTAACGGCTGCAATCGCTAGAGATCATTAAGTCCTTTTTCATTCTAGTTTCTAAAATTTTTTTTTGAGAATTCATGGAAACAGTGGAAACAGTCCCTATCCTCAAGAATGGAGACCTTCTGATTCAGAAGAGAGATGAGCAAAAAATCACGACCTGTGATTTTTGACCTGTGAGTCAAAAATCATAATCACTACCTGTGAGCGACTCTTTAATAAACCTGTGAGTGCCCTTAATATGATTGAAAATCACAACTGTAGTAAAATCACAACAAAAAGAAACGAGTCACAAATCACGACAATCGCACAATGAACTTTATCAACTGTGAACAAAATCACGACGAGAGAAAAGTCAACAATGACTAAATGAATCAGAACGAGAACTGCAGTCGTGATTTAGTTATTATTTTAGCAACTGAACGAAATCACAATACAGAAAAACAAAATCTGAGGACTCATGATGAAAATATGAAGAACAGATTAATTCTTTTATTTTTAGTTTAGGAGAACTGAATTGTGAACTGAAGTCCTAGTTTGGTTGTGATTTTGTACACAAGGACAAGGAAAAGTGAAACTAAAATTTTGACATTGCAAATTTTAGGGGTTTCCACTGGAGCTAGAGAGCTGGGCGAGACACTAAGGTAATTTCCGCCTCCTTAATCGATTGGCGTACTCCGTTTTTCGATCCGCCGTGATAAAATTTTGACAGTGCAAAATTTCGAATTTCCACAAGGAAAAGTAAATCTAAAATTTTAACATGACGTGAGATTTTTTTTTTGGCCTCAAAGAAATTCCAAACTTGAAAATCACAATCACAGGTTAAACTTACAGTGATTCAGAAATCACAGTCACAGTTATACCTGTGATTGGAAAATCACAGTTTAGCTCATCTCTACTTCTGAACGGCGCCAGCTACAGAGGTATCAGGCTACAAGAAATTTTCTATCTTATTTGGTATGCGCCTGAAGCCGTTCGTAAATAATTTGAGAGGATGATTTTCTGGGTGATTTTTGATTTGAATCTTTGCTTCACCCCGAAGGACAGCTGCTTTAATTAATAATTACTGTCATAATCATAACCTATATGGATCAGAAGGGACACCATGTAAAAAAAACTCTTCTCAGATGAGTTGTCATCTATAGTATAAGGGCCTTAATTTCGTTCATGATTGGGTTGAGCCAAAAAAAAAATAGTTCAAGAGTTTGGGGTCCATTTTGCTGCGGTGATTTTAAAATAAGGTTCACTTCAAAAGTATAAAAACCAATAGCAACACAAATGGCAACTAAATAAAAAGGACATCATATTATCATCGGCCAACACGTCCGTAAATAGTAACCCAAGTTGCTCTTAACTTTTTTTCATAATTTCTCATAGGAAAACAAACCAGCAAGTTGTGACCTTGTTTACATATATTGGTACATACATACATAGAGCTGGTATGACATACATATGTACATCATAGTTAGCTTAATATTGTTGTGCTTTATTTAATGTTTCCTGTTTCGTGACCTTTTTTATATAACCTGAAGCCCAATAAGGACGAGTTCAAATTTTGTTGCCCTATTTATTTATTCACAAGATGCCTTCATGTAAATTTAAGCAAAATCGAAAACAAACCCCAAAAGAGAAACACTACAGAGATGAATTTAAATTGCTCTCTGGTGCTTCTAATTAGAAATTATTGTATGATGTATACGATAGTGTATATAGAGGGGGAAATAACCTGGCTAATAGGAGACCGTAAAACGCAATGGTCTATATACGTAAATATAAGCATCACCAAATCGGAGGAATATAAAATTCATTGAAAGGATACCAAAAGCTGAGTCCCAATTGGCATCCATTGAATGGGTAATAAATTCTTAATGTTGGTGCTATAGCTGAGACCTGAGACGGAGGGCTGAGCGCTGAGGCCACATCTGGTAACTGTTACTGTGATATATACTCTTCTCTCTTGACCATATTGTGCTTCCAAAGGCGATTGATATCATGATGCCCCTTGCTGTTGTAGATGTGGATATCCGATTTAATGCCGGCCGTCTTCTTCGTTCCGGCTCTGGCCTCGCGTTAGCAGGTTTAATTTAGATTACTTGCTTTTATTTGGAATTATTTAGGAAATTTAAGGGAAATGTCTGCCTGCTTTGCGCAGCGTTAATAGATTTAATTGAATCTAATTGTGGTTGATGAAGATGAAGGGAAGCCAAGGCAGGAGTTCAGAAGGTTTCTGCACTTGTAGACTTTCAATTGTTTTTTGATGAAAATTGGATGGCGAAGCAGGCTTTCAAAAACGTTTTTATTTTACGTATACATATATCTCAATTACGTCTTTTGTATGAATTTTGGTGCTTTTTTAAAATCATACACAATTACAGCTTGACATTTTAGCTTTATTTATTGACCTCAATATTGATAATTTGACAATTAAAACCGAAGTTATAGGTTTTTAAGTATATCGACTGTTTTTCGATTTAGCACAAAACGAACCGGATTTTCTCCACTAAAGCTCGTCGGTTGACGATGAACAAAAAACAACTACCCTATATAATTCTGCTATTGATTTGATAGATTTCTGTGGTAATCGAATGCCCAAGAAATGATATTTTGTGATGCTTGCCAAATCTACACTTGTCTCTGTTCACGGTGATTCCACTTTGTTCGAGAAGTATATAAAAACCTCGAAAGTATAGGTATACTGTAATCATGAAAAGACACCCAACACAAATGTCTTTGACAGAGCTAGACGATAGACATCTTAGAGGTAGTTAGGAACTTTGTCCACCTAGGCTCCGCTATCAACATAGACAACGATACCAACGCTGTGATCCAACGAAGAATAACTCTTGCCAATAGCTGCTTCTTCGGGCTAAGAAGGTAATTGAGAAGCAAAGCCCTCTCTTGAACAACTTAAGTGTCCCCGCATAAGATGCTTATCATCCCGGTCTTGCTATATGGTGCATAGACTAGACATGCACCTTATCGAAAGTAGTTGAGAACGCTTAGGGATGTTTTGAGAGGAAGGTTCTCCGTGTGGATTTTTGGTCCCGTCTGCCTAAACGGGGAGAGGAGGAGAAGGTACAGCAAAGAAATATACAGGCTGTGCAACGACACCAACCTAACCGAAAAAAATGACTGAGGTGGCTGTGTCATTTAGAGCGAATGAACACCAAAGCCCAGCCCGAAAAGTCTTTGATTCCGACCCTGAGGGACGTTGCAGTAGAGGAAGACCGCGACTCAGGTGTCTCACGCAAGTGGAAGAGAAACTCACTTCGCGTGCAAAAATGGAGGCAGCTGGCTAGGGACCGAGCTGGCTTTAAAGAGCTTGTTGGTTAAGGCACAAGTCAACTCTGGACCGTAGCGCCCCTTCAGTTAGTAAGCATAAATACCTCCTCCAAACGTTTTGTTACATCTTCTATCGCCACAAAGACCTTGCTACGCACGGTCAAGATCAAGGCGAGTAAAAATTGACGTACTTGGGTTTATGAGTTAAAAATCCAGGAGGCGTTAAATCAATTTATTTTGTTGATTTGAAAAATTTGTTAAGTCTAAACTGTAAGTTCTATGAATGATTTTAATGCGCAACTCGGTGCCATATTGTTCATTTTTTTGTACGTTGCCCGAACGGAACACTGATTTTGATAAAACAATTTTATCATTTGCACGTGTTGTTGAACGCTATATCCGTCCATAGTAATTTCGCAAAACAAACTGAATAAATGACAGCCAATTTGACAGATGTCACTTCAACAATATGGTGGCTATCAACTGTCAAAGTTTGGAAGACCTTTTATTTATTTATTTAGCTTAATACAAGCGAAATTATTGTTCTTAAAACTATAAACTTAATTCTATGGTGGGTTTTTCGTTGGTTTTTTTTTTTTTTATTGTTTATTTATTTTATTTGATTTGGGCCCGAAGGCCCACCCACCAGTTTTTTAAAGAAAAACTTAAAAATAAATCTTAAACTAATAAGTGAGGAAAAGACAGGGGGTAGAGAGAGCTTCATCGTGAGGAAGCATGGATATGGAATTGATTTTTTTAGGAGTTGTAGAGAGAGTTTCTGAGAGAGGATATACTGGTGTGAAAATCAAGGGTGTACTGTGAAGTATTTGCCAAACGCAACATTCTTGAAATCGGTTCAAAGAAGCCGCTGGTGAGGTGGGCGGAGGAGTGGAGCGGATCTGAGTGTATGGATCGTGTATGGATCGTGGATTAGTATGGATCGGTATGATTTCCAACAGAATAGGTGAATCGATTGTCCCCATTAAGAGTTGGTGCACGAAGGTTAAATCAGCGACTTCTCGACGTTTTTTAAGAGTTGCAAGTTTATCAATTTTAATCGATCTTCATAGTGGGTCGAGATGATATTATCGAACCACGGAAGGGCGCAGAGGGCAAACCGAAGAAATCTACGTTGCACAGCTTCAATTCTTCGGGAGTGAGAGATCTGATATAACGACCAAACTTGGCTAACGTATTCAAGGAGGTAATGTAAAGGGACTTCGTGACGTAAGGGATCGAGAATTCTTTAGACCAACGTTTTATGAAGCCGAGACAGGAATTGGCTTTGTTAATTATTTGATCGAAATGAGAGCGAAAGTTAAGCTAACTGTTACAAATAATCCCAAGGTCTTGAATGAAACAAACAATGGTATTGGCTTCATTACAAAAGTAGTAAGTTCTGGAGGGTGAGGGTAACAGTTTACGGGAGAAGGTTATAGACATTGAAATTAAGCAACGTTGAGTTCTAAAAAATTCTTATCGCACCAAGTTTGGAATAAGTTTAGGTCGTTTTGGAGTAAGCGTATGTCAGCGGGGGTAGAAATGACCTTAGTGATTTTCATATCATCTGCGTACTACCTTCAACTACTACACAATGTCTTAGTCAGGTGTCATAAAGGCTCCCATTATATTTGTTTCCTTTAAAATCAGACAAATAGGATTGAAATTCAAAGTTTAGAACCACAGTGTGATACGATCCGATAGTGCATTTTATTTAAAATCTCCATTGGAACAATCTCATATGAATTCCTGACTTTTAAAAAAAAAAATTAAAAATAAAATTTTTGATGTTGCTGTTGTTTTTCAGTAATTTTTGGTATTTTAAGACATTTTTTTAGAAAATTTCTCCTTTATCATTTTATTCTTGTCATCAAGCTACCTTTTCTATTGCACCTTTTGCGAATCACCCTGCGCATAAGAAACTTCCTTTCTCAAACCACCTCTGATTGTATTTTGGTACGCACAAAAAAATAAAAGATACAATCCATAGGTACCAACTTGGCAGTTTTATTATTACAAATTTACATTCTACACGATGCTATTAAAATCTTTTATTAAAATAATAAATGTCACCCTCATTCTCTATAGTGATGGTGATGGTGATGGCACGTGAAAATGAACGCTCATTAATTTCAAAGGAGACATTCTAATAAATGTTTCAGAACACCATACCAGTAGATGGTAATTTTCCATAGATAAACTTGGAAACGCTGCTGCCGACCGTGTTCATTTAAGTGTTAAACAACTAAGCCTATCAAAGAGATATTAATATTATAAATTTCATTAAGAGTCATAATGCTCGCCATAGGGCAAGTCTCGCGTTGCATGCCCTCCTGAGTCTTTCCAACACGCGTAGATTCTATATATCTACGACTTGATGATGAACATCACCCCAACTCTTGCCATGATTTTAATTACACTTCATCTGTCAAGCTTTTAGGAGGAATGTCGTTAAATATAAATATATACCATGACTTACACCCACTCACCCACAGCATCAGCCAGCAGCAATATAGCCTTTTGGAGTAGTGATCACTCTCTTCTTTCAATATAATCATCAATCTCAAAAGTTTTTGATCCGCTGTGTTTGCTGGGTCCAGTTTCATACCAACCAACTATACTATAGGCCATGCGACATCAACTATATATACCCCTCGTGATCATCGCAACCTCATCAACAGAAGGTATCAACTTTTACCTGGCCTCTTTAACTTTTGTAATTTAAATTATTCTTGAGAATTGTTGATTGGGTTTTCTGATTCCGCCTGTCCCTTAACTTTGTCAATCTTTTAGCAAAGTTAATTATTGCTTCCGTACTCATCCTCCGCAAAAAACCATCAACGGCCGGCCGGCCGGCGGCGCGGGGAGCAGCAATGGTGAATGACGGTGTGCGAGAGGAAAACCAAATAGAATGGTCTTCTATATGCTATGGCAATATAGCTGATGGCTGTTGTTTTTACGCGCGCTTCTGATGGACAGCTAACAGGAGTCTTACTTTTAAGTTGGTTGTTGGTAGTGCAGTTTGGCAGGTAATTTGACACCGCCGCCCTCCCTCTCTCTCTGTCTCTATCTCTCTCTCTCTGTCTCTATGTTAAAAAGCCTTTCACAGTTTGACAAGTTAATTTATTTATGGCCTCTTGTTTCATCTCTGCTAATTGTGTGTTTCCCTTTTTGTTTTTTTTTTGTTTCTCTCCAAGTTGGTTACAAGAAGTTTGCACAGAGCTATTGTTTTAAAAGGATTTTAAATGCTCCTTAATTTTTTATATTACCTAAGGTTGAAATGTTTGACAATTTTTATTTATATTTCACCAAGAAATGGTTGTAATAGAAGATACAACTTTCAAAAATAGTTAAAATGCCAGTGATGGACTTGTGTATAGTATAGGGGTATTTACAGTTTATAGCAATTAAATATAATTGCTTCCAAATTGATTTTTTTTAATGAGTTTGTTATTTGTAGAAGTTTGGCAAAGTAAACATTTTACACTAAATTTCATTCAAAAAAATGTAATTTTGGGAGAGGAAATCCCGGGGATCTGCCCTTTCTTTTAGATCCGAACTTTCATACGACATATGTACAAGATGTTTTCATAAGATGAGAAAAAAGGCGTAGGTTGTGTCGAGACAAGAATAAAATTGTGTGGGAGCAGGGGACTGTATTTTCCCCTGTTTGGACGGGATGGGTAATTGCAATAAGAAAAATCAAATAAAAAACAATGGCAACACTTACAATATCATGTTTTATCTTCTTTGAAAGCCAAAAATTTATTTATTGGTACTGTTTTAAAAATAATTAATTTATGTGAAAAATTCAAATTCAAAAAATTCATTTTCAAACTCAAAATTATAAAAAAAAAATGCATTTTTTTTTAATTTGTTTAAACTAATTTGTTTTTCAAAATTTTACGTCACTAAGGCCCGGTTTTGTTTAAAGAATCAAAAAGTCCACAATAGCTCTTTTCTTCTGTAGAAAAGTCATTGGAAATAAATGGGGTATTTAACCTCGTATTACTCACTGGCTATACGCACTTCGGTATAATAAGACCGATTCTAACTTATGGTGTAGCAGTATGGCTCTAGATATAGCAACAAATCGCGAAAAACTTAGTAAGGTCCAACGAACAGCCTGTCTGTGCACAAGTGGAGCACTTCGCTCTACTCCATCCGCTGCATTGGACACTATATTTTATCTATTACCCCTCGACATATTCAGTAAACAAACGGCCGCAAGCACAGCCACTCGTCTTGCATCCCATCCAGGTCTACTTGGGAGGATGAGACATTCTTAGTAGACGATTCGGTTCATTTTTATACTGATGGATCAAAAACCGATGATGAGGTTGGTGGAGGAGTGTGATTAGGTAGACTAAACTTAGGTTTCTTATTGTAGCTTGTTCAAGGCAGTACTCGTAGCGATTAAAGAAGTTTTATCTTGGTTTCAAAAATACGTGATACCAACAACTGATATCCGTATCTTCTCAGGTAGCCAAGCTGCCATTAAATCTCTGGACTATCGATTACCTCTCGTTGAGATGGCGCAGCAGTTCAACATTCACCTTGGCTGGGTGCGGACCCATAGGGACATTCCAGGAAACTTTAAGTCCGATGAACTCACTAAAGAGGGAACTAAAGGGTCCGCCAAATAACTTCTTTTTTTTTTTGAAAATGGCGCAAAACATCGAGTGTAGCTTCGGCTGTGTGGCACGTTGCGCCGTCCTGTTGAAACCAAATGTTGCCAATATCCTCCTCTTCAATTTTTGTGAACAAAAATTCGTTCAACATGGCCCGATAACGATCGCCATTGATTGTAACGGCCACTCCTTGCTCATTTTCGAAAAATGGCCCAATTATGCCTCTGGACCAAAATCCGCACCAAAAACAGTGAATCGTTTTGGGTCTATCGGCTTTTCAATGTGTGCGTGCGGGTTTTCTCTGCCCCAAATGCGAAAATTTTGCTTGTTTACTACACGCCAAGATCAAAATGAGCTTCATCTGAAAAGATGGTTTTTTTTGGCAAAATCGGCATCTTCTCTAAGTCGATCGCAGGCCCACTTAGCGAAGCGTATACACAACCATATTCGTTCAGCGGAAGGATAAAACTAATTATCTGTCAAATCAGACATGAGCTAAGTGTTACCATTCACGAAATAAGCACTAGTTGAAAAAAAAAAAACCTTAGATGGCGGACCCTTTAGAAGACTTACCCCTAAGGTAATTAATTGACTTTGTTGAATTTTTGATTGAAAATGGCTATTAACAGCTACGACAATGTTTTTTTTTTCGTGTGAGTAATTTGTGTTCAATATTATTGATGAATAAGATAATTACGTCCAATTGAAAATTCAGTTAAAAAAAAGCATGTCCCTATATAACCCAAAGCTTCCCCAGAAATTTCAATAAATTTAAATCGGAATGCCTTTGCATTGCATACGAAATATTATTTCCATTTCGATACTCTGGATTTGGTCTATTTTTTTTGCATTCTGTTTGTACGCGTACACTTCTTTATTTCCAGAATTCAAATGCAGTACACTATACCTTCATACTGCCACCCAGTTTGTTGTTTGTCTGTTCCGAAAACAGTTTAAACAATGTTAAGCAATACAAACAAAATGTATTAACTCACTCAGTCGGATCCTCTCTGTTCGAGGAATTAATTGAAAGTAATTGAAAGTGCGAACACAAATATAATGTGTCGTCTCCTGTATTTGGCATTTTTAATGAAACAATGACCACTGCCAAGGCCCACACGTATACATTCCATGCATACTTTACACTTCCTCTACCGGTTTTAGAGCTCTCTAAATTAAAACAACAACAAAAACACAAAAAACAAGCAACCCCCACATACAATTCCCTGATGAATAAATAGCGGGCAATGGATTCAGAAAACTGTGGAGGGCAAGGAATTTTTTTCAATTATTTTCATTTTGAACAATCCTCGAAATTCGATTACATTTTTGGTGTGCAAAAGTGAAACTGCTGAAAACCCATGTACACATGTATATATTGTATACATATATATAGGTAGAGGCATATACTCATCCGGATCTGGATAAATAAGTGTTGGAAACGTGTACAAACTGTCAACGCAGATTACTCACCTACAAACAATTTTATTTACAAGAGCATGATAAGCGGATTCCGGGCAATTCTTTTGGAATTATTTCAGGAATTGACTGGAAGTCGAGCTTAATCCGAACAAGTAAAAATATATACCTACAGGAAGATGGAAGAGAAGTAATTTTGCAAATTATTTTGGCGTAGAGGCAAACGGATAATACATTTTATTTACTATTATAACTGTATCTCGCCCAATTATGATGGCTATTTTCATTTTGATCTTGTTAAGTGTTGACTAAAATTTTAAATCGGAATTTAATGTAAGCTTTTGTATCGATATTTTTCTAACTGCATTGAAATCTAAGAACAAAATTGAGACAAAAAATTTTCCTTGCCAGAAGGGTCTTTAGCAAGAAATCCCCAAAATTCAATATTCTGGACCTGAATTCTGTATCTTCTTAGAAAATCGAAGAAGCGAAGTCGTCCCTATACGTTGTTGACTACGTGCACACGGTGCACGGATCCAAAACGGACTAGTTTACTTGATCTTCAGATTTGGGGATCTTCAGATTTCTGTCACTGACCGTACCCAATATCCTACTATGCTGACTTCCGTAACGTAATGCGCTCCACCGTAAATTGTAACCTCGTAAAGTCGCACAGAGGAAATTCCACGTTTTTATGTCACTCTACCGCCGCCATGGATGTATACACATCAAAATTAAAAAAAAAAAAAAAACTCATCGAATAGATGAAGGTCAAACAGGAACTTTGGAACTGGGAAATAATTCGTCTAACTTCATAAAAAAATTATACTAACTAATCAGAATTATAAAAAAAAAAACTCCGAGACGAAGACTCGAAGAATCCAGAGACTAATTAAAAATATCCCAAGGTCCAACAATACTTGTCCTTTAGCTGTTGGAAGTATAAGTAACCTTAATTCCAATACAGTTGTCACCGGATCAGATGTCATGCCGCGCGAAAGGAGAGTAACGATTGGAGTCGAAATGAAAAATTTAAAGGGTAAAATTTAATAATGTTAAATGGTAGATCGTACTAATTTTTACACACAGAAATAATTTTATTTAAATCTTGATAATTGTTTTTAAGCAAATTAAGATTTTTTATTTTGGTTATAAGAACAATTTTTAATTTAAATCTTCTAGAAAGATAATGTTAAAAAAAAAAATTGCGTGAGTGCCGGGACTCACGGTTAATATGTGTAAACATCAAGGTGCGCGGATCCAAAATGGACTTGTTTTTGCTTGAAGGGGATCTAAAGATTTTTTTTCACTGAACGCAGTAACGCACCCATCCTAGTATGCAGATCGTAACGTTGCACACCGTAACTTTGCACACCGTAACGTTGCACACCGTAACGTTGCACACCGTAACGTTGCACACGAACGTTCACGTTTTTTGATGTGTAAACATCTATGCTGACGGTAGAGTGAAAAAAAAAACGTGAACGTTCATATGCAACGTTACGTCGTGCAACGTTACGGTGTGCAACGTTTCGATCTGCATACTAGGATGGGTGCGTTACTGCGTTCAGTGAAAAAAATCTTAAGATCTCCATCAAGCAAAAACAAGTCCGTTTTTTATCCGCGCACGTTGATGTTTACACATATTAACCGTGAGTCCCGGCACTCACACAATTTTTTTTCACTCTATACCGCCAGCATAGATGTTTACACATCAATTAAAATCGACCGAGGCGTTTTTGAAATATTGAATTTTTAAAAACAAATTTTCAAGTTTTAGCTTCACTTCAAATGTATCAAACATTCGTCAGCAAAATAAAATTTTCATTTTTGGCCAAAAAATGTTGTACGGCAGGTACCCCGTTATTTTCGGTCATACAAAAATGAACAAAAATCGTATCGGGAGAATGCCCAAAAAACGATAAATACCAAGTTTACATGATATAACCGAAAAAGGCATTCCACGTTTTTTTTTTGAGAAAATGGTCTTATTTTTGTTGATAATTCACGTATACATATATCTTTTTGATGGTTAGACCAATTTTGTTTAAATATTGCTATCTGGTAGGATACAACCCTGCTCTACATTAACTCAAAATTAACCAATTTTAAGTTGGATGTTTATTGATTGAATTTGTACATTTACAATATACATTGCAAAGATGCACTTAAAAAACTTGAGCTTTGAAGATATTTGTCAACGAAATATTTTTTACTGAAGTTTTTTCTTCAAATCTCATAATTGCATTTTCAAAGTATTTTTCATGTATATACGCTGGCAATGGGTCCCTGACATTTTGTCAAATTATGACAGTTTTATTTTTGTTGTCAAAAAAAAAACCTAAACGAACTTTAAAATCAATAAACAAAATGTTCGCAGAATTTAAAAATAACTGTAGTGCAAAAACTTTTACCACAGTTTCAAATGAAAGTCATGATTTTTTTTTTTTTTGTAAGATTGTATTTGTGCATTGAAAGATGAAACAAAATCTCGCAGCTGCAAGAAACATTCAGAGAGAAATAAAAACACGACAAACAAAAAATAAAAAAAAAAAAACATGCGAAAACGAAAAACTTTTTTAGTTTTGAAAAGTTTCTATGCCTCCCACGGTTTTTTTCCCATCTGACATGCGGAACAAGGAACAACATTTTCACGGGCTCGGATTTTGATAAAGTAGCACCCTGATGTAAATACAAAAAAAAAACTTCTCTTGTACATATACTTCTTAAAATTAAATTTGTAATTTTTATCTCTGAGGAATGTTTTAAAGTTTTGGTAAAAATAGTGACGAATTCATTCGAATTCAATGTAATAAAGGGTGTGTTTTCGGAGGTGTAGAACTTTGAAATGGAATAAAACAAAGATGATTTTTTTAATTTACATTATAATTTAAATATGATTTCTGGTATATGACCGCCACGGCTGGCTCGGACGTAGTCCAATCTGGAGGTCCAATTTTTGATGACTTTTTCCAACATTTGTGGCCGTATATCGGCAACAACTCGGCGAATGTTGTCCTCCAACAATAGTAGTAGTAGTTTCGGGCTTATCGGCGTAGACTAGCGACTTCAAATATCCCCACAGAAAATAGTCAAGCGGCGTAAAATCGCACGATCTTGGAGGCCAACTTACAGGTCCAAAACGCAAAATTATGCCTTCACCAAACACTTCCTTCAACAAATCAATTGTTGCACGCGCTGTGTGACATGTTGTGCCGTTTTGTTAAAGCTCCCCCACATTTAGGCGATTCAATTCAGGAATGAAAAATTCATTAATCATGGCTCTATAACGGTCTCCATTAAATGTAACCCTCTGGCCAGCATCGTTTTTAAAAAAGTAAGGACCGATAATCCCACCAGCCCATAAAGCACACCAAACTGTCAGTTTTTCTGTATGTAACGGCGGCGTCTCAAGAATGGCTTGAAGATTATCTATACTCCAAATGCGGCAGTTTTGCTTATTGACGTAGCCATTCAACCAATCAACAACGATCTCGTTTCGAGTCCATTTTGGACAATTTGCATGCGTTGTTCATGCGTCAGTCTGTTCATGTTGAAATGCCAAACCAAACTAAAAATAAATCACTTGACAGCTGACAAAATGGCCGCCAGTTAAAACAGTGCTGCCAACCTAAAGTTCTACACCTCTTAAAAAACACCCGTTATAAGTAGTTTTATAAATTTTCTTGGCATAATTTATCATGTATGTTTGTAAGTCTATAGGGGCTAAAGGTATCAGATGAAAATAAAAAAAGCCATATAATTGTATCAAGAATTGTGGGAAGAGACAATTCAATTAGTCCAGGAAAATTAGAATTTCACCTAAAAAGAGAGCTCTTTTTGTGTTAATTCCTCGAAAAAAATATCAGATTTTCGGAAGATATGTCAAGGCGAAAATTGTAGCTTTTAAAATTTAACTCAAGAAACATTGTAACCCTTTTCCAGAAGCGCAATAGATTTTGAGAAAAACGTGCACAAAGCACAATGGTCTTATACCATAGAGTGCTGGATTCCAGATAGCCCACAAAAGCTTAAAATTCTGAACTAAAACGTATAGTTGTCTTTTTGCTGGCCCCCACAAATGTGCGCCCTAGAAAACTACCCTATTGGCTGAACTCTTAAAGCAATCCAGGAATATTAGAATGTATTCGAGAAGAAAAACCTATTTAAAAAAAAAATATGTTACTAAACGAAAAGCAATAAGTATACGAAGTATGCGCCTCTCTTCTTGCTTTAGAAAAATAAAAATGGTGTATAATGTCATTCCATCCAAGTAAAAATGCCATCATGTGTCCTTGGTCCTTGGTGCTTCGCATAAAAATCATTTTTTTTTTTTTTTTGAGTTATTTATTTAACCTCTTCTGTTAGCTGTGCTCAATTGTCAACTCGTAACATAGCATTTGTGAAAATAATGTATCTTAGAATTTCCAAATAAAAACGCAGCAGCAGAATGTATCTACCCAAGTAGAAAGCCACTGCCATCAGTAAAAAAAAAAAAAAAAAACAGAATAATATTGTGTAACTTAGAAAAATATACAAGAAAAGAGATACCGGAAGCTTCGCCTTGTTTTGTTTATCTATAGATACATATAGTTTTCTTTAAAAATAAAAATATATATTTTACTCCGCTTTGTGTTGTGATTTTATTCAAAAAGAAGTGCCCGACATTCATGCGGAATTGCTCGAAAAAATAACCAAAATTTTCTCAACCAACCAACGTGGTTCGGTAGTTCATTTGTTATGTTGTCTTCCTGAATAAAATATCTATACATTACATTGCTCACGGAATCGTTATAACTTTTAGGTTGATGAACAACAAAAGGTAGCTTGTGATTCAATAGAAGGGAATTATCATAGCATACCGGAAGCAATGGCATTATGTATTTTCAAAATAACGCAAGAGATTGTTAGACATTTTCATATAAAATCTTAAAACGGAATATTATATTATACGCATTATTATAAAGGGTCTTCCAATACGGACTTACGAACTTTGACAGTTGATAGTGGCCATATTGCTGAAGTGACATCTGTCAAATTAGCTGTCATTTATTCAGTCTGTTTTTACCAAATCACCATGGACTGATATAGCATTCAACAACACATACAAAAAGGGACTTCCGAACTTTGACAGTTCATAGCGGCCATATTGCTGAAGCTACATCTGTCAAATCAGCTGTCATTTATTCGGTCTGTTTTGCCAAATGACCATGGACAGATATAGCGCTCAACAACACGTGCAAATGACAAAATTGTTTTATAAAAATGGGTATTCTGTTCGGGCAACGTTCTACGCGCTTCGCCCATTTACGGTCATCTGCAACGATGAGGCCCATTTCTGGATGAATGGGTACGTCAACAAACAAAATTGTCGAATTTGGTACGATAACAATCCACATGAGATCCAACAGCGTCCAATTCACTGGTTGGTGTGGATTTTGGGATGGTTGGGTCATTGGTTTATATTCCTTTAAGAACGACGTTGGCCAGGCCATCACTGTCAAAACGCTGAGCGCTATAGGTCAATGATTACGAACTTGTTTTGGCTTGAATTGGATAATATGGATACCAAAGACATGTGGTTTTAACAGGACGGCACTACGTACCAATCAGCTCACACCACTTTAAAAATTCTGCACGATTCTGGAGGTGATGTGAACTGGCCACTTAGGTTGTGCGATTTGACCCCGATAGACTTTTTCTTGTGCTGTTTTCTGAAGTCGCAGGTCAATGCGAATAAGCCACAAACCACAGCTACCCTCAAAGCCAACATAACCCATGCCATCGGTCAAATTCATCCTGATTTATACGCCAGAGTCATGGAAAATTGGACATTTTGGATGTGTGCCACCCAGAGAAGCCGCGGTGGCCATTTGAACATACATCCATCGGCCTTTCAAACGAATCCAAAGAATTCGATGATATCCCACACACATTTTTTTATTTTAATTTAAAGATAGAACGCTCAATGAAACACCCTGTTTATAGTTACCGAACACAAAACATTAAATCTTATGATGATAAAGTTCCTGACGAACGTATACACTTACGTATAGATACACAAAAGGAATATAATATAGCAAGCATCTCCTTCGACATGTCTAAGGCATATTTGAATGCACTTAACTGGAAATGTTGAAGTTGAATTCAAAGGAACGCATGAGCTTATATGTTCATTGTAGGTAGAGGTAGATATATACATATGAACATAAGAATACCTTAATAAGAAAGTCTCTTTCATCACAAAATTGTCTATAGAGGAAGTCATCAGTCATTTAATCAGGGCTTAGGAGAGAAGGAGTGAAGCTTGTTGATTGCTAAAATATCTAAAATTTTGTTTGATATAATTTTTGATTGATGCTGAGAGAAAAAATTAAATTCACGAACTTGCGGAAGTAATTCAAGTCTATAAAGTGGATGCACAAATTTAAGAAGTATGCTTTTTGTTTAATCAATACAAATGATATAATTAAGGGGAAAATGTTGGTGTACAATATCACATCCCAACAACCGGTGCCGAACCTGGCCTATAGGCAAAACAGGCAATTGCCTAGGGCAGCACTCGATCAGGGCGGCAAAATAAGTACAATAATAATTTAACTTATTCCGTATACTTTTTCTTTCTTCTTTGTTGTCCATTCTATAAAGGATTATTACAGATGCTTTAATTGAAATTCCAATTTTTAATTTTTTAAAGCAACTAAACTTGGTAAACTTGTGCACAAATTCAAGTTCGTATTGTCAACGAGTTTTTATGCAAAATAAATATCCTTTAGAAAATTCTTCAATCAAAATCAATGAAATTTTTTAACTGTTTGGAGCATTTAGATAAATTGCAATAGTACTTTCAGATAAATCGTTCTATGGAATCTTTGTTTGAAAAATTATGCAAGAACGCCCAAAACAGCCGCCGTTTTCAATCTGAAAAATCTCTTGAAACAATCGATCCAAAATTGAAATTTAAAGCTTGTTTTTTTTTTTGTAATTAATGTTACGCTATCTTCTCTCGATGAGCGCTTTGTGGAGTATCAATTTCTCAGCCAATATTTGGAATTTATTTTCAATATTTCAAAGAAGAAGGAAAAATACTGCGAACAACCCTTAACAAGGGCCAAGCAAGGGTTACTATTGTCATTCTCTAGGCCCTCGCCAGTTATGAACCTTTTTGACTCGGCAGGAATGACAGTGTTTACAATGAGGTAAAAGGAGAAAATAAGCGCTTAAGTAGAACATAAGCGTTAAGGTAGAACATAAATATTTAAGTTACGTTTCAGCAAACAGGTCAAAATGTCATTTATAAACAACTTTTAGTTGTAATTCTACAACGTAGCGATTCATATGAGTAGAGTTTAAATAAACGAAACATTTGTATATATTAATATACAAAATTATTATATGATTCCACTCACCGATTCAATGTGTTAATTTAAAAATGTGCACAATAAATCAACAATGGCATTTAGTTTGTCATTACAGCATCATGACACAAAGTCCTACTTCTATTAATTTTTATAAAATTATTTTATTAGTGAGTTACTTGCAAGCGCCTCACGAGTATTTTATATAGTAGACAGGGGTCTGTAATTTTTTTCTCTTCTGGATTTCCTTACCCAAAACTTGCCAGCGCCTTGCCTAAACTTGGCAAAATGTTGGCATTTTTCCACGAGGGACTTGACGCAATATTAACAGGAACAATTGATAACAAAGTTCAAAAGGATATTAAAGCTAAAGATCTATTGAATGAAATTAATATATTTAAACGAACTTCTTCTGCTGTTAATTTCAAACTTTTATCAATTTTAAACTATTTAGCTTGACATTTCTTACTTGAATTGTATCCAAATTTATTAACGGCATTAAGGTACTACTAACGTTTCCTGTAAGTGTTGCATCAGGTGAAGCTAGCTGCTCGAAACTTAAGCTTATAAAAACCTATCTTCGCTCAACAATGACCCAAGAGCGATTAACCGGCCTTGAAACTATTTCAATTGAAAAAGACATGCTTAATCGCATTGAAGAAGAAGAACTCGCTATAAAATGTGCATAAATGAAATCGCGCAGAGCCAATTCGGTGGCCAATTCACGTCACCTCCACGTGAGATGACCATGCCCTCGAATCACTCGTGCAGAGTTTGCAATGTGGCGTGAGCTGTGTGGCATGTAGCGCAATCCTGTTGAAACCACATGTCGTTGGTGTCCATATCATCCAATTCAGGCCAAAAGCAATTTGTAGTCATCGACCTATAGCCCTCGCCTTTGACGGTGATGGCCTGACCAACGTCGTCGTTCTCAAAGAAATATGGACCGTTGATGCATTGGACGCTGTTGGATCTCACAGTACACAAATCTAAGGTAATATATTGCGCAGGTTGTCAGTCAGAAATTAAACATGGCGGATCGAGTGTCTACGAAAACTGCACATGGCATTACTAGAAACAACAACAAATATACGCATTTTGCCAAGTAAAGAGACACTGGATCCGCCATTGTCAGAGATGCGCAGAACTGAACAAAAATTTAAACGCTAATGATATTACCTTTAATATATGTACCGTGGTTGGATCTCATGTGGATTGGTATCGTCCCAATTTCGACAATTTGGTTTGTTGACGTACCCAATCATCCAGAAATGGGCCTCATCGCTGAAGATGACCGTAAATGTGCGAAGCGCGCGGAACGTTGCCCGAACAGAATACCCATTTTTATAAAACAATTTTATCATTTGCACGTGTTGTTGAACGCTATAGCAGTCCATGGTGATTTGGCAGAACATACCGAATAAATGACAGCCAATTTGAAGGATGTAGCTTCAACAATATAGCTGCTGTCAACTATAAAAGTTCATAAGTCCCTATATTCTAAGACCCTTTCTATGTAGGAGCAAAAAATTCTTTAAAAATCTTAAACATATTTAACCTATAATAGCACGCAGTCGATATTTTTTCGACAAATTGTAGGTACTGTTTGAAACTGGCGACAAAATTCACGATTGGGAACACCAAGTATTGGATTCACTAATCGGTGAAATGTTGTCAATACAACATCATTTACCCTCAAAAGGGCTTTCGGCAACCCTTTATTTAAAAAAAAAATCAGAAATCTGGTGCTATTGCGTGTTGTGTGCTAAAGATGTACCAGTAACTTGAGTCTTGAGTGACATACAATTACTGTTTAAGTACCTAGAAATAGCTAACACCAAAGCACACCGACTTCAAGTTTGGCTATTCTTCTATCAAGTTTTAGATTTACCACAAATAGCATAAGTACGAATAATGCCAAACTTTTGTCAGAGTTATTGTTGATATCAAAATCTCCATCATTCAAAATCCACAACGAAATACATCTTCTCCGTACCCCGTACAGTTACAAAAAAAAAAAAAATTAAAGTGCACTCGAACCAAGTAAGTTTTCACCCCTGAAATTGATTTCGAAATTGCATTCAAAGTCGAGTACGCACCATGAATATTCAAATTACATTTTACGAGCTCTCAACACCTCAGCGCAGAGTTATTCAATAGATTCCACTTTCATTTTTACAGGAATATATACACACCTGTGAATTTGAGGCAAGGACATGCCATGCCAGAAGAATGGATACAGGAAAAAAAATAAATTCCCTTTCCCTTACCATCGCCATACAGTTTCATACCTTTCGGTAGCGATAAGCTCCGCAACTATGATCGCAGTTTTCCTCCAAGGATTTAAAGTTATATTTTTTTTTTTTGCGTTGTTGTTGTATGAAGTCCCTTCTTTATTCTGCAAAAATTTCATTGCGTGTATTTTACTTTCAATGCGGAAAGTAAAGTAATGCAATTCTCTCTGCTGCAATCGAATAAAGGATGACTTAGTTCTTAAACATAGTAGGTACCTATAGGTTTGGCATCTTCGAATTATGTAAATTTTATACAATTTCGAGACTTGAAGTTGGAGTTCCGCATTATTTGGTTGAAAATGTGTTACATTTTTTGGGACACATAGATTGCAGAAAAGTTCAGTTTGAAATTTTTAAAAGTTTACGCGGTTATACCTTATTTGAACCTTTATGTAAAGGGTGTTTTTCTTAGAGGTAAAGAACTTTAAGTTGGCAACACTTTTTTAACTGGCGGCCATTTTGTCATCTGTTTGGTTTGGCATTTCAACATGAATAGACTGATGCCTGAACAACGCTTCCAAAATGTCCCCAAATGGGCCCAACACAAGATTGCCGTTGATCCCGATTTTTATAAGCAAATTTTGTGTTTAGTGATGAAGCTCACTTTTGGTTGAATGGATACGTCAATAAACAAAACTGCCGTATTTGGAGTGATGATAATCCTCAAGTGTGTGTTGAGACACCTGTTATATCTTTTTGTAACAATTAATTAAACACACGACACCTTTCGTATACAAAATCGGACTCGTCTTTAATTGTCATTCCGTCGATCGTGAACCCCAATTCAAGCAGTGGAAATCGTCGATACGTTTGAAGACTCAGCATAATGTGTCAATGCACTTCGATTGACCCAAAACAACATCCGTAAGATGATACCAGGTGGGCAACCGATGAGCATAAACACATTGAAGTGCATTGAGTTCAACGCCACGACGATTTCCTTTGATAAACACGTGAGGAAGTACAACATCCCTCCCCACCTGGGAAGAACTCGCGATCAGCCGGATGACAATCAAAAATATCGAACAATATTTATTTTCAATTTGTCTTAAAAATAAGTAACAATTTTTTAAATATTCAACCAATGTTTTTTGTTTATAAAATGGTATGAACATTTTAACAATTTATTTTAGCATTAACGAGACATATTTTTTTTGTTTTAGTTGAAAGTATTTACTTGATATCTTAAAATTAACATTTATTAAATTCCAATTTTTTTTTTTTTTTAAATTTACATTATATAAATTTGTTTTATTAAAAATTTTTAATTTTTTTTTTTTTTGTGTTATTATTTTTCAAAATTATTTACTTGATATCTTATAATTAACATTTATTAAATTCCATTTTTTTTTTTTTAAATTGACATTATATAATTTTGTTTTATTAAAAATTTTAATTTTTTTTTTTTTTTTGTGTTATTATTTTTCAAAATTATTTACTTGATATCTTAAAATTAACATTTATTAAATTCCAATTTTTTTTTTTTTTTTTTTAAATTTACATTATATAAATTTGTTTTATTAAAAATTTTTAATTTTTTTTTTTTTGTGTTATTATTTTTCAAAATTATTTACTTGATATCTTATAATTAACATTTATTAAATTCCATTTTTTTTTTTTTTAAATTGACATTATATAATTTTGTTTTATTAAAAATTTTAATTTTTTTTTTTTTAATTTATTTAAATAAAGTTGGATGTTTTATCCAAAACATTAATTTCTACTTGATTAATTAAAATTTTACAACAAATGTATTGAAATGAGATTTTTGTCTCCCTTTAAATAACAGTTATGTTTTGTTATTTTATACAATCTTTAGCTCCCAGCAAGTATTTGAATAAGATACAAATTACTTATTTCTTAAACTCGTGCAAATGTTACAACTCTCGCCGATTTCCTGGTTGAAGCTTGACGAACTGGTAAGGCATCCATTTCGACGGCATCTATTTGGACAGCATCAGATTTTTCAGGAACAACATTCGTTATATTTGTTGTGATGTGGTTTGGGTTGCTGGCGGCGCTTTTACTAACATTTCTGGAATGGTACCATTTAAACAACACTAGTGCTGTTACAAGCACACTGATGGACACGAATGAGTATCGATGGATATCAATTTCCAATCGTTGATTGACCACACTTTTTCTGTTTTCGATCTGGTCCGCTTCCAGTTTCAGTTCGTCCAACGACTTCCTCCCTTCTGCCAAGCTCGCGATCATATCGCTATGACTGCCTAATGACAACAATGGTCGCTTTGAAGGGGTTCTGACTGTCAGATTACCATATTTTGTCCGTAACACTTCAATTAGGTCGGAGTGGTTCACTCTCGGTTGATGGATTTTGAAGTTGGAACTCCACGCCTGCTCGTACGGTATTCGCAATTCTTTCGTACTTATTTCGCAAGGATTTAAAATGTAAAGAATTCCAAATCCTTTAAGCTCCGGAGCATATAGTTCTCCATTACAATTGAAGTTAAGAACAAGTGGTTCTTTCATATTGTAGAGCCACTGATTTCTTGCTGACATCTTCGTGATAACCCCCTTGGTAGATGGTGACACGACGTAGTTGCAGCTGGTCTGTGACGTAGCAGAGTGTTGTAAAAGTTCTACTAGGCATTCGGAGCTTCCACTGGTGTGTATGGGTTTGTTGTGCCTGCATACCTTTATCGTTATTGATGAATTGTACATTACATCGGAACATTGCATCAAATCTTTATGGGACATGCTCACAAATAAAGCATGATCATCTGCTTCTGCAATGTATTCGGTTTTTATGTCTAAAACCAAGTCCCAATGTTGATCGAGTTTTGTACGTACTGCATACATTTTGTACAAAGAGAATATGGTGGGTTCCGGTAGAGGCACGGTGATCTTCAGAACGATTGACTCTCCTTGGGAAAAGGTCAACAGCTGGACTGCATGGAATAAAGCGCTTGGATTAAGGATAACTCCTTCATATCTTGAATTTTTCAACACTGATGTGATATTGTTTGCGTCCAAAATGAAGGGATGAAGCTTATTTTGGTACAAGTCATTAAAGATGGATAATTCAATTGTTTGGCGGTATTGAACTTCAAGTAATTTCGAGGTTACTAATGAGATCAACTCGTTTATCTCCATTTTGAGTTTCATTGCAGTAAATTCCTTGATTGTTGCCGTTGCGAAATTTTCCAGATCCATTGTTATATTGTCGAGCCTTGTCCCAATTTTTTCCAACTCCGATGTTAAGACTTTAATTGGTTTACTGAGTCTATCAAAGTTGGAGCTTGCCACAGTTATTTGTTTTTTAATAACGTTGAACGTTTCATTCTCATTGCTATCCAAAACATTAAGCCGATTGTAAATCATCCTGGAATCTTCATTGTCCATGGTTCCGAAAGCCCAATTCAAAAAATGTCCAACGGATTCTATGGCCCTTTTGTTCCTTCGGTTGGAAACCATATGCTTTAGACGTATGTTGTTTTGCCGAAGATTCGCTATGATGACTTCTAACTCGTTTGTTCTCAGGTTGCAATTTATTTGAAATGTTGATTCCAACGGTTCGCACAACTGCTTGATCTTGTCGTCGCACTTGTCGACGAAGCTTAACACTTCAGAGAAGTCCATCGGTGTCATTTTCGTAAAGATGGTCCATTTATTGTGGTAAAATACCGCATTCCCAATGCCTTCAAATAGTGCCGGAGTTATTGGTAGGTCTTCGATGATGTACGGAGGTGATGACATCGTTTCAGTAAATACATTTATCAGGAGTAAAGTACAAGTTAGTTTAGTAAACATTTTAACTTTTTTTTTTTTTTTTTATATAACAATATTTTAGCTGGGAGTTTTTTTTCTCTTTTTTTTTTTTGTTTTGTTATTAACTATAGTTCTAAATTTTAAAATTTAACAAAAATAAATTTTTGAACCTCTATGTTATAAAAAAAAATGATATTAACTAAGGTATGTTACTTTAAAATAAAAAAAAAAAAAAAAAAAATAGGAAAATAACGTTTTTCTAATTTTTTTTAATTTTTAAATTTACAAAATTAAAAAAAAAACTTTAAAAATCAATGAAAATTATTGATATTTTTATTCTAAACGCCTTATCTGTAAGTAGAAGGAGAGAAAATTATTAACATAAAACAAAAATTGATTATTACAAAAATTGATTATTTAAAATGTTTCAATTGGTTGTTGTGAACTCTCTTTCTTTTTCTGCCTACTAGAATGTTTGTATTTACTTTGCCATCCGCAGATATTACCTCATACGGACCCAACCAAATCGGTGAGAACTTATTCTTTTTAGTAGGGTTCCTTAGCATTACACTTTCTCCAGGAGTAAATACAGTAGGATTAGCTTGTCGATCGTAATGCTTTTTGGATTTTAATTTTGAAATATCCAAGTTTTTCCTAGCCAGTTCATGCGACTTTTGCAATTGGTACTTTAACTGATGTGGATAACTGTCAGTGTTGTAAAAAGGGGCAGGATTTCGTTTCAAATTAGTTGGCATTTCAAATTCTACTCCATATAAGCATTTTGATGGCGTCAGTTTGGTGGATGTGTGAACGGTATTGTTGTGAACGTGCATTGCCTGCCTTAACCATTGGTCCCAACCCCTGTCGTCGTTATCAACAAAACACCTTAGATATTCCGCTAAGGGTCTGTGACTACGTTCTAGTGAGCCATTAGCTTGCGGATGGTAAGCGGTAATGTGTATTTTCTTTACTCCCAGAAGCTTACACGTTTCAGAAAAAAGCTTTGAAGTAAAGTTTGTTCCATTGTCTGTGACAAGTATTTTAGGGATGTGGAACCTTGTTACAATCTCTTCGTAAAAAGCTCTTGCAACTGTGGATGCTTCGGCATCCGGGATCGCCACACATGCCATGTACTTGGTCAGATCATCTTGGAACGTCAAAATATATCTATTACCGGAATGCGTAAGTGGGAGGGGACCTACCATGTCCATATATAATTTTTCAAAAGGGAAACATGGAGTGTCTGTTAACTCCATAGGCATTTTTGTCAACTTACTGGACTTGTTCTTTTGGCATTTTTCACAATTACGGATATATTTTGCAATGTCTTTTTGCATATTTTTCCACCTAAACTGACGACGAATGCGCGCATAGGTCTTTGACATTCCCTGATGTCCTCCAAGAACGGAGTTGTGGAAATCGCGAAGAACTGTTTGTATGTCTTCTGGATTTTCTAGAACCTGAAATTCATTTCTACTTGATTGCTTGTTGTTATCTTGCTCAGTACCTTTTTTTTTATCTTTTTCAGTATTCAAATTTTGCTTATTTTTTTGAGTCTTACTTCTTGTCTGTACAATTTTAATATTATCATTTTCTTTATAAATCCTACTTAACGCATCTGCATTACAATTGGTTTTGCCAGGCTTATAAATGATTTTATAATCGTATTCAGACAACTGGTGATGGAACCGAACAAGTCTTGTGGTTGGGTCCTTTACATTGAATACTCCTATGAGAGGGCGGTGGTCTGTGAAGACTGAAAACGGTCGACCTAGAAGATATGTTCGGAAGTGCTTGCATGCCCAAACTATGGCAAGTAATTCCTTTTCTATTGTCGAGTAATTTTTTTCAGATTTATTTAGAGAACGGCTAGCATAAGCGATAGGCTTGTCCTCACCCACATTGCCTTGGGATAAAACAGCTCCCAAAGCTTCGTTGCTGGCATCAGTTGTCAAAATAAATTGTTTTGTAAAGTCTGGATAAATTAGTATAGGTGGTGAAGAAATCGCTTCCTTGAGGAGCTTAAATGATTTCTCACAATCTGGGGACCATTCGAAATTATTTTCTTTTCTCAATAGCTTTGTTATTGGGGCAGCTATTTTAGAAAATTGTGGAATAAATTTCCTATAATAATTTGTAAGTCCCAAAAATGATTGCACCTGTTTTATACTTCTAGGTACTGGAAAATCTGAAACACATTGGGTTTTAGCTGGGTCAGGCGAAGCTCCAGCTTCAGAGCATATATGTCCTAAATATGATACTTCACGACGTAAGAAATTACATTTGTCGGTATTTAATTTGAGATTATACTGCCTAAGTTTAGCCAAAACCTTTGAAAGCTTTTCGTTGTGTTGCTCCAGATTTTTACCATAAACAACTATATCATCCAAATATACAAAACAATCAATTCCATGCAACCCAGTCAGGATGTGATTCATTATCCTTTGAAAAGTAGCTGGAGCACCGGTTAGACCGAAGGGCATTCTATTGAATTCGTAATGCCCTGTGCAGGTACTAAACGCAGTTTTCGCTCTATCGGCTGGATCGATCAACACCTGATGGTAGCCGCTTGCCAAATCCAATGTAGTGAAAAATTGGCAGTGTCCCAACTGATCAAGAATTTCTTCGATTCTTGGTAGGGGAAATGCGTCTTTAATTGTTACTTCATTCAGTTTTCTAAAGTCTACAACCACCCTCCACCGTTTTTGACCTTCAACCGATTTTTTGGGTACAATAAGCAAGGGCGAATTCCAAGGAGATTTGCTTTCCGAAATTATGTTTTGATCGAGCATCTCTTTCACTTGCTTTTCAATTTCTTTTTTATGGATCTCTGGCGTTCTATATTGCTTTGTATTAATCGGTGCTTGGTCAGATTTGGTGGGAATGCAATGTGACAATACGGGTGTGTAACTTAAATTATCACCTTCTAATAGAAAGATATCAGAAAACTGAATACATAACTCCTCTACCGATTTTTTTTCCTCCTTGGTTAAGTTTTCGTCTAGTTTAATAGAGCTTAGAAGGGTGTTTATCCGTTCATTACTGGATCCCTTATGAAAACTTGTTAATATTTTCCCTCCCGAATTATTGGTTTCTAGAATTTTATAATTTTTGAAATTTGAATGGGTAGGTATAAAATTTGTGTCCATGAAATAGTCCTCTGTTGTGCAGTTTAAAACAGGGACATGAACGTAACCGTTATTTGCCTTCACAATTGTGTTTCCCAAATAAATTCCATTATCAATTTCCTGCGAATGTATCAGCAGTTCATTTGATTTTGAATTTGGGATTTGTATCTTCACAAATGTTCGTGTCCGAGCTCCAATTTTGCATCTCACAACGTTTATTGAAGACGTAGCTACATGACTCGATGGCAAACATTTCAGAGGTAGAACAGTAAAAACTTCTCCCTTCCCATTTACAAAAGTAATTGTTTTGGAAACCGCATCGATGACTGTGTGATTCCAGAGGATATCACGGCCTAGTATACCATCAGCTGGTATGTCATCTAGTCCATCGACAACATTCCATTTTGTCCAAAACTTTCCTGGGAAAAGCAAATTGGTTTTAATTGTTCCCATTGTAATTCCTACTCCACCAAAGATGCCACCCAGTTGCTTATTTTCGCGGATATTTATATTGCTGTCATTTTTTATGGAACTTCTTTTTAGTAAGCTCGAATCTGCCCCTGTGTCGACCAGAAGAAGTACCTTTTCGGACTTGGCCAATGACATAGGGAGCTCGACGAACACGTCATGCTTACGAAGATTCCTAAATGCATACAATGCTTTATTTTTATTCTCCAACTTAGCATACTGAGTCTTCAAAACTTTAAAAACAAAGCTCTTAAAATTATCTGCCAAAAAGATAAACAAATTATTCAGCTTCGAACAGCACTTGCTCAAAACGAAACAAATATTTACAATAAGTAACCAGAGATCAAACTGACCTAGGTTTACTTTTGCCCCAGATACTGGTGGCCTTGATATTTGCTTCGTTTTTCGAACCGACTCATAAGTAAAGAAATTAGACTCTTTCGAGTCAACATTTTGTTTTCTTTTTCCTTTTTGTCGATGAAGCTCGTTTAATGAGTGCGCTAATGGTTTATTTTTTTGAAGTTGCTTGTTTTTAATTTTTGTTTTTGGTGTTTTTGCTGAGTATTTATTTGGTGATGTTTTTGTGGAGGGCAATTTTTTTAGGGCACAGTTTATTGATTTAAACTGGCCCTCGGGCCGTTTCCCGATTGCTCCTTGAGATAGTTCCTTTTCGAGAAACAATCGTCCTCCACATGCCCCACCCTAGAACACCACTTGCATTTGATTCTGGGCTTTTGACCTGTTGTCCGAGTAACTCGTATTTGAGCGCGGGGACAACTATTTTGACTATGCCCATAGTCCTCGCAAGTGTCGCAGTATGGTGTTTTTTTTCGAATACGACAGTCAACATATGTGTGGTTTTGCTTGCCACAGAATCCACATGTTGTAATTGAATTTGCGGACCTATTTGGCTGTCTATTGCTGGAGTGGGGGGAGTCTTGAATATGAGGTGTGAAATGCTGTGTAGGTATTTGATTATTATTAGGCTGATATATTGGAGGGGAATAATTTTGAAAATGTGCTTGCAATGGCACACTAGGAATTGTTTGTTGAGGAAATGTTGCGTATGTGAGAGTAGGTGTTGTTAATAGAGCTGTTTTTTGTGCCATTTCAGCAAGCTTATCGATCTCAGTTTCTGAAGTCGTAAGCATGTACTGACGTAAACAAGGATCAAGAAGACCCCTCTTAAACGCCACTACAGCTGAGCTCATCAACTCTCTCCTCAGACCCTCGGATTCCGTGGAGGAATATCTGGAATTGATGATATCTTTTGCCTTGGTCTGTAAACACAAAAGACGCCTTGCAAATGATTGAATGTCCTCTGTAGAAAGTTGATGGGACTGTTTCATTTCCATCAGTACAGAGTCTAATGTAGTCATTGGCAAGTAGGCATTCTTTATCACCATTTCCAGTTCTTTCAGTGTCTTCGGAGTGTTGTTTCGAATAAGTTCAAATGCGTCACCTGTTAGTCTCGTTGTTAGCAAAGAAACGTAAAGATCTTCATTAGTTTCTTGTATGCACTTGAAACCGAGTTGACATGCATTTAAAAACTCATACACCCTCGTAGACAGTTCAGGCGTCCGTAAGCCCGAGAACTGAGGCACTACACGGGCAACAACTTTTGAAATACCCTCGTACGGCATGACTTGTTTTTTAATCTCAATACCTAGAGGAAAAGTTACTTTTTTTGGTACTTCAACTACCTGCACCAGTTCTTGATCTAGATTAAGGTTAATCTTTTCAACAATTGGGGTTTGCACTCCCTTGCTAACCAATCTTTTAGAAACTGGTGTTGTTATAGTTGAAGACGCTGAAAATAAGGGCAGTAGGTTTTTAGAACAGTCAGAAATCCCAAGATTTTTACTTCTATCTCTGAGTTCTTTTTGCGCTGACAAGCTTTTGCTTAACTCACTTGTCAGTTGTTCTATTTCCTGGTCAGCTTCTTCTGTAGCTTGCTGGAGACGCTTTTGAGACTCTTTGCGCAATTGTTCACTTTTTTCAAGCGACTTTTTCAGATGTTCTATTTCTCTTGTGTGGTTTTCACTTAAATTTTTGACGGCTTTTGTGTACTCCGTCAGAATAGCGTCTAATGACTCAAGACGTGTAAACTTACCCCACTGAGAGCTAAACTGGAAACTGACTAGGCTATAAACCTCAGGATTTAAAATTTGCTTAAGCTCTGAAAGAAGTGATTCATTCAATTGCTTAATTTGCCGTTGTTGTTCTTTTTTATCTTTTTTCAGAATTTCTGATTCCTCTATTAGGTCGTGTAGCTGTTCCTCAACTTGTCTTTTGGCCATAAAAATTCCAGATAATAAAAAATAAATGGAAAATCGATTTTTACAGACAATTTTCAAAAGTGAAAATAGTTAAATTGTATCAATTTTGTTGAAGGAGAAAAGAAAAGAAAAAATAAATCACTCAATTTATACCAATATAAAAGTAAGTTATTCAATTCAATTGTTTTTTTTTTTTGTTTTTAAATAGCACTGAACAGAGAAATGTTTTCTTTATTTTAGAAGTATCGCAGTATCTTTTAAAAGTTTTTTTTTTTTGTTGTTGTTTAAAACTAGCACTAAACAGAAATTTTTTTTTTCTTTTTGAAGTTGGTTCGCGAACCGGCTGCGCCAATGTTATATCTTTTTGTAACAATTAATTAAACACACGACACCTTTCGTATACAAAATCGGACTCGTCTTTAATTGTCATTCCGTCGATCGTGAACCCCAATTCAAGCAGTGGAAATCGTCGATACGTTTGAAGACTCAGCATAATGTGTCAATGCACTTCGATTGACCCAAAACAACATCCGTAAGATGATACCAGGTGGGCAACCGATGAGCATAAACACATTGAAGTGCATTGAGTTCAACGCCACGACGATTTCCTTTGATAAACACGTGAGGAAGTACAACACACCGTTACATCCACAAAAACTGACTGTTTGGCGTGCTTTATGGTTTGGTGGAATGATTGGTTCGTACCTACAAAAAACGATGCTGGCCAGAAAGTTACAGTCAACGGTGACCGGTATAGAGCCATTAATCCCTCAAACTGCACAGATTTTTGTTTTGTTTTAACGACTGCTAAACGTCAAAGTAAGTCCGAAGTGTTCACATTAGTTTGTGCCTGAACAAAACTAGTTTGATTCACGTCAAAAAAAATCAGATGAGTCAGTCCAATGTGAACACCGTCAAAGAGAAGGAAAACTGTCAAAATTTCGGAAAGGGTTTTCGCACTACTTTGACCAAACGTCACAATTATTCTCGAATAGAGTTGCCGTAGATCAGTAATAAATCTTGATGAACATTTTCAAGAATCAAAACTCAAGAAAGTAAATGTACACAAAAAATAAACATATTAAATTATATTGTTTAAATTGGTAAATTGTTTTAAATCAACAAAATTAAAAAGGAATTGATTAAAATACTTTGAATCTGTTTAAACCCAACACGTAAACACCATCTGATTTATTATATAAATTTTAATTTATGAGAACAAAATTTTGAAAATCGTAGGAGCGGTTAATGTTGAGTTAAAAATTGAACTTCACAAAAAAATCTGCTACCCATTTTCGAAATATCGAATTTTCAAACAATAATTTTGATTTTTTTTAATCCAAACATCATGTTTTAGATTTTTTATTTATATTTGTTACAAGCTTCTGTATAAAAAATCTAGCTTTTTTCGGTTGATATTGATATACATATTGAGATAGTCGAAAATCAAAGAAACCGTTCTATGAGAGGTACTGTTAATAAACGTAAAATATAAAATTTAAAAAATTTAAATGGTAGATCGTACTAATTTCAACACACAAAAATTTTATCAAAATTGTAGGAGTCGTTTTTGAGAAAAAAAAAAATTTTTTTAACGGTTTTTAAACATTTGTATGGGAAGCACCGTTATTTTTGGTAATTAGAATAAATTTAAAAAAAAATCTTCTAGATAAAGTTAAAACACTGCTTTTTACCAAGATTAATAAAAATCGACAGAGTCGTCTTTGAAATATTGAGTTTTCAAAAAAAAAATTTCAAACTTTTTTTAAAAATTAAAAAAAGTATTGTTTTAAAAATTTTAATACATAATATTATTAAGAATGTGTCAATAATTTTTCATAAAAAAGTTGATCAGAATCAGTTGAACCGTTTTCGAGAAAAGCGAAAATAAACAAAATGGTTCTGTGGGAGGTACCATTAATATCCATTTTTCGGACCCATTTTTTTTTATTATAACAACTTATAACTATTTAAATTTATTAAGTTCTTAAAAAAAAATCTGTAGCGCTGAATTTGAGAAAAATAAGTTTTTCCTTTTCGGCCAAGAAATTTTGTATGGCAGCTACTGTTAGTTTTGGTCCTAAAAAAAAGAGAAAAAACGGGTTAGGGGAATGTCCAAAAAACGCAAAGTACCAAGTTTGAAGAAAATCGACAAATCCGTTTAGGCTGTAGTCGAAAAGGCAGATAGACAAACGGACGTTTTAGCGAGACCCACTTTTTTCGTCTTCGCTATCATCGTAATGTCAAGTTTGATCAAAATCTCAAGTTCGAGTTTTTGTACGAATTCATAACTTGCCATATATAGTACCTATATTTGCTAGTAAAAAAATATTTTGTTACTTAAAAGATTAATAAAATTATAAAAAAAAATCCCCCATTTACCAAAACTAAAGCCAAAATAAAAATAACACAAGGGCAACCATGTTATTTGAATGGAACAGACAAATGCTGTCATCTGACATACATCAACCTGGCATTTGACAATCAGCGAGAAATAGCCAGAAGACATTTCTCGGACTAAGGCCCAATTCACATAGAACTGGCTTGAGGTTTTGGTGTGGTTCTGGCGTGATGCATACATATTCCACGTTGTGGAATTTACATGTTCTCTTATAGGATAATACACACACAGATGACGAGGTGAGGGTATGGTGTCACCTGCCATCGCCACGCCATATTGAAAACCTCAGTGGCCTACGTAAACGTCAAGCCACAATGAAATATCTCATTCATAGGCTCATAGACGCATTCATCAAGCAATAATAGTGAAAATTTATGAGCGCTAATGAAAGTTATGAGTGGTCACGACCACTGTAGGGGAGCACTCTCATCAAATCTATCGACTTTTCACGTCAAAGTTTTTTTTAATAATTCAGTTTTTCGTTTATTGTCGCTTCTGTGTGAATAAAGGTCATCGCGCCCACTCCACGCCCGTAGCTGACTATAACCACCCCAGCATCATAAGCCACTTCTGTGTGAATTGCGCCTAAAACTGGTAAGGAGGGGAAATGGTTAACTCTCATTTGAGCGCTCTCTTTAGCAAGAAGTAGCACAATTTTTGGTGTGTGGAACGGCTTCGGACTAAAAATGACTAAATCTGGCGGTCTGAAACTGTTTGAAAATAGGTGCGGAACACAGCTAATGTTGAATGGCCTGTGTCATGAGTGATAGTGAGTGGATTATTCGCCAAATTTGGCGTTTCAGAGACGGATATCTTCTTAAAACGTAGATGCACACATCTCATAGATCTGTTAACTAATACAATCATAGTTTTCATAAACAAGAGCACATACAAGGTGGCACAAAAGTTGTCACCCGATGTTCTTTAAACGGAATTTTGTTTATGAGTGAAACTTTTGATCCACTTTTTATGTGCGACACACGTATTCCTGTTTTCAAGATTCGAAATGAATTATAAAGCTAAAATATGTTTATTAATAAGAAAAGTTTTCAAGCGTACAAGTCCCCTATTCTTGTGCCAAATAACACGTGTGTTAAAGAGCAGATAGTTTTTTTTATTAATTAGGCTGTAATACTTTAAATTACTACAAATTACTAAAAACTTGTTTACTTTCGAATAAGTCAAAACTTATCCTTTTCACTATAGTAAAACTATCAATGGCAACCCTTTCATAATCTGCGGGCTTGAAACACTGCAACAATATACCTCTTCGCGTGTCATTCAACATTTGTAGTGCATTGAAAAAAAAAATCAGCAAACAAAAGGCATAAGCCCCTAAAGGTAAGGAATTTTTGAAACCTCATGGTGCATTTACGAGTATTCACTTATAGTTTTGTATACACTCGAGATTTTGGTGGTGACCAAATAAACTTTAGCAGCAAAAAAGTGAGTATAGAATGTTTTAAGTTCTTGTTTTGTTTCTCGAAGTCATCAATATTCCTACCTATAGTGAAAAATAAACAAAAAAAACGGCGAAAAAAACTACAATGACCTCAAAGCTAAAAGAAAAACTATTTTTTGTAGTTAAAAGTAAAACTCGAACATTTTTTTACTTCATATTTTATTATTTGATTTACACGAGGAGTTAAGGAGTGAAGTTGTGGATACCGGTATACCTACTGCACGTTGAAAGGACAAAGTTTTTTATTTGTACAAATGCATACTGAACGCTTGTGTATGGGGACTTTAAGGACTTTTGAGATTTTTAAATTGGATATAAACAAAATTTACCGCAATATACTAACTTTTAGTATCAACTTATTGGTTTAAAGAGCTTTTAGAAATAAAGAAAGATGAATGTTCTTTTTTTTTGGATATGTTTTTATTTTGTATTTGTTGAAAATTGAAAATAAATATTTGTTGGATTTATAAAAAATATTGAAACGAAAATATAAATAGATAGTATTTGAGCTTCCGAAACTATGACAGATGCGGAATAGTTTTGCTATATGAGGACAAAAACCTTGTTGTATTTCTGTTGATAAATTTATGAATATTTTCATATAAGCTTTTGAAAGTTCGCTAATAAAATACATTGTCATTAATTTTTTGGTTTCAAGTTGGTAGGGCTGGCATTTGACACCTGTCGAACTGACACCTGTCATTTGAAGTGTCATAATATTAGTTGAATGTTTGCTATTTACGATAATGGATCGCTTAACAATCGGACAAAGCGTTAAAATTATTAAAACTTACTACAAAAGTTGTGATTCAAACATAGCCATACTTTTCGTGGATTACGCGATGATTATGGTCGTCATAATCGACCTACTACGGCGCAAGCAATCGGTAAAATTGTGAAGAAATTTGAAGCATTACTAATGTCGTAAGGCCTGTACATCATCGTAATGCAGGCTCAGTCGAAAATATTTCTGCTGCAAGTGAAAGTGTTGCTGATAATCCGAATTTATCGATTTCATGGCGTTCGCAGTAATTGTGGTTCCAACAAGACGGGGCAACAAGCCACACAACACGACCAATTATGGCTTTATTGCGTGAGAAGCTTCCTGGTCGCGTTATAGCATGCTGCGAATCTTCCCGAGGCGCCCATTTGAATAATATTATTTTTCACACTTAATGGCAAAGTCCAAACTTATAAATTGGGGTTTTTCTTTTTTATCTCTGAGCTGAGGCTGAGCGATCAGATTAGAGCTCTGAGCAGATTATGATCAGAGTCCTCAGATTTAATTATGAAGCACACTTGAGCACTGAGCTGTCATTTCATAGGGAATCCATTTTTTATTCTTAATTATGTGTGAAGTTGGCTTCGCTCAGCGTTTCGCTCGATTTGCTCGTTCATTTTACTCTGTGCTAATTGAGCAAGCTCTGAGCTTACTCCGATGGAAAAAAGAAACGAACTTTGTATGCTCTGATATGTCTGAGCTTAAAAAAAATACATAGACTGTTTTTTTTTTGACAGTTCCGTGAAATACAATTTTCATCAAAAATGTATGGCGGTATGTGTTTTATTAAGCTTTTCTTTAGAAACCGAAAAATTAATGACCCTGTACAAGTAGCTACCTAGGTACCTATGTAGTATGTTCATGTATTGTATATGTATTCGTGATTTAACTCTAGTTTAATTTATGTCAATACTTTGCTAATTTTGACTTAACTCAGAGCTAACTCCCAGCTTATTAACATACAAATAAATTGTATGTAGTGCTTAACTTCTTACTTGGAGGTGGTGTTTTGAGCCAAACTTTAGGCCAATCTACATATTCTGGTCCACACTTTCAATTGTCAATTCTTCGTTTTGGTTTCCGTTAGCATTTTGGTGTTGCATTGGAAAAAATTGCATAAGTACGCATAAGCGCACTAGGCTTTACCGCGAAAAACTTTAAGTCCAGTTTTATTGTTTTTTTTCTTATTAACTTTTTTATGATATTAATTTTAAGTTTTAGGGCAAAGAACAATAAATATTTATGAGAATGGTTTTAAAAATTAAAATCCACAGATGATGGCACCCAATTACCAGTATTATCAAATACCGGCAGATTAGGGTGCGTCCATCTGTGTAGAAAGCACAATAAAGTCATTTGGGATCTGTTCGCGCACATTGCGACAATCAGCGCACCAGATCTAGTCTGCGCTGCGCTGGGTCGATCATTAAGCTGCATACAGCTCCAATATGCTCCAACAATCGTATTGTTAATGCCTGATTAAATGGGTGGTTTTACGGAAAGACGTATCATTGAGACAGGTAGATTTTATGTGCGTAAAAAAGAGAAGAGTACATTCCAGCCAAAATCCACCGATGTTCCAGTTTCAAGTAAAATTTTCGGATTGACCATGAATTGCTTTTTATTGTGTGAGTGAGATATATATGGTTTTTAAGGGCGTGAGATGGGGAAGGGTAGATTGAAATGAAAGGATTTTTCTTCATCGTATAGTCACGCCCACGCGTGCATAGTAAAACGAACTTCAGTGAAAAGACACATGTAATCAGGCACTTAGGTTTGATTAAACTTCAAAATTCGATTTTTCACCCGATACCAATAATATATCCTCTAAAGCAAGTTAAAGTGAATTTATTCAACCATTTACAGCTTCATCATATCTGTACTGCAGCACATTCTTGTTTTATGATCAATATACAAAACTATTGATTGACTCTTTTTTGTATAAAAGTTTTCGTTTTGGCCAAAAAAATGGATATATTGTGAACATGAAATTGATTTCGACGATAATTTATACATGTAAATCAATGCACTGCTAATTAATATGTCACATTGTTTCCAAAATTGCATCCTCAAAAGCGATCATACCTATATAATGAGGAACATTGTTATTATTAAGGCCCGCAACCACAGAATCATCGTTAAGATACTTTCAGCCATCCGTCCGCCATTTTCCCATTTTCGTTGAAACTTTTTAATGCTTCGGTTCGTATCCGGCAGGCAGAGCAGTGGCGATGACGTGGTTGTCGTTGCGGGTGGTGTGTGATAAATTAAATTTGTTACCTACGCGTTTAATGTGTGGCGAGTTGTGGGACGAATGGACATAATACATATTACCTATAAGGATGGAATACAAGAACTGAGCAATTTATGTTTTTTTTTTACAAAAGCACTTTTTAAGTGTCGTTACTTAATGAGCGGTGTCCCATTCTGAAGAGAATTATTTTATAAATTTATTTCTGAAAAGAAACTGCTCAATGAAATGGCATGGTTGAGTTGAGTTTGAGTTTCGAATTAACAGATGGGGATAATTTTGTTTTGTGTGGATGAAAAAGCAAAAGGATAAGTAATATGTGTGTACCGAAATGAAAACATTTTTGTTAATGCAACGATTATTTATTTCCGGAATTAAAAAATAAAAAAAAATCGGGAGAAGCAATTTAGATAGCGATTTTTATGAAATTTCGGCTTGGGCTTGAAGGAGAGAAAATTGATTTTATTTGTTTTTTTTTTGTCCAAGTTAATTCATTATGCTTTTACTGTTATAATGAAGTACATATATTATATGTTTGTAACTATGTTCATTGTTCTACTAAGTATAAATTAATATTTGTAAAGGGTCATTAATTTTTGGGTTTCTAAAGTAAAGCTAAATAAAACACACACAGCGATCAATTTACATTTTTGATGAAAATTTTATTTCATTATAAAGTTTGGACTTTGCCATTAAGTGTGAAAATCAATATCATTCAAATGGCCGCCTCTGGAAGATTCGCAGCATCCGAGTCTTTTGAGGTAATTTTTAACAACTTTTTCATACATTTCTGGCGGTATTTCGGTCATAACTTGAGAAATGTTGGTTTTTATTGCGTCTAGAGTTCGGGAATTATTTGTGTAAACACGGTCTTTTGCTTAGCCCCACGGACAAAAATCTATTGGGGTCAAATTGGATGATCTTGGTGGCCAATTGACGTCGCCAAAAAGTGAAATTATACGCGACCCAGGAAACTTCTCACACCATAATTGGTCGTGTTGTGTGGCTTGTTGCCCCGTCTTGTTGGAACCGCATATCGTCGAAGCCAAAAAAATCGGTTACGACACGTTCAATTGCTGCGAACGCCGCGAAATCCATACATTCGGATTATCAGCAACACTTTCACTTACAGCAGCAATATTTTCGACTGAGCGTGCATTATGATGATGCACAGGTCTTACGACATTAGTAATGCTTCCACTCTCTTCAAATTTCTTCACAATTTTACCGATTGCTTGCGCCGTAGTCGGTCGATTATGACGACCATAATCTTCGCGCAATCCGCGAAAAGTATGGCTATGTTTGAATCACCACTTTTGTAGTAAGTTTTAATAATTTTAACGCGTTGTCCGATTGTTAAGCGATCCATTATCGTAAATGGCAAACATTCAACTAATATAATGACACTTCAAATGACAGGTGTCAGTTCGACAGGTGTCAAATGCCAGCGCTACCAACTTGAAACCACGAAATGAATGACATTGTATTTCAGATGGGGTCTTTCTCTTCTCCGTAGTCCATAAAGTGTAGATTCGAAGACTCGTCGGTCGGGCTACATGTGTCTCAGCTATCCAGTCCTTTTTTTACACTGGATAATTATTTTTATTTAATTGAATGTGTATCTTTTTTATTTCATTAAGTTGAATATACGTCAAAGAGATTTTACACCATCATAATCAAAGCACGAGGATCCTAGTTAAGAATCTTCTATTTTATTAAGTAAAATCAATTTTGTTAAATCCTGTATTTATCTAACTTTGTAATGTAAATCCATTTAAACTCTATAAAGTATGGTACAAAAGTATATTCATTGGTTTGAAATTGGACACCTACATTGAGTGCATTAAGCTTTGATATTCATAGCTCCATTCGTTTCGTTTTTTTTTTTTTTTTGTATCCTCTAATTCCTTTACTTTGTTTTGTACATATTTATTTTTCTATTTACAGTTCTGGGCAGCTTATGTACCTTGCGAAGCACAACATCGAGACGCTGTTCAACTGACGCTCGAACAAATCGACGTAATTAAACGACTGACTGAACGCTATTCGCCACAGCTGACGACATGCACATCAGCGGCGGGTAAGTGTATACAGATGGGTCTATCATCGGTCACACTATAAACAACACTCACATATAGCACACTCCAAAGACTTGATATAGCTTAATTCATTGTTGATTTATTGCACCACTGCAAAGGATATCCCTTAGAATATATAGAATAGAACAACAAAATCCCTTTAAAAAAAAAACACTCTCTCTCTCTCCTGGGAACTGCTTGTCGGCTATGGAGACTATTGGTCCTTACTCAACTGTGCACAGGATATGAGTTTATCCTCTGGCAGGATAGATAGTTCTATGCTTTCCATCCTATAAGGTTTCTCTGCTGTATATGCAACAAGCTTGCATAGAAAAAAAAACATTACTTGAAGCTTATGGATTGTAGAAAGGATTAAAAAGGACGAATTTGTTTCGCGAGGAAAATAACATTATTTTCAACAGAGAATAGTTTTTTTTTATTTTGGGGGGAAATTCCTCGGTAGCTTTTGCTCATTATTGGCAATATATGGTAGAAATTGCATTTGAGTTGACAGGAAGGTTAACAAGAAATGACACAACGGATAAATAGAACTTAAATTGGGGCAAATTTTGAATGGTTCACTGTATCGGTAGGAGCTGTGTGTTGTTGGTATAGAGGACCCCTTCCCTTTTAATTAATTTGCATTCTATAATTTATTTAATATACTCGGTGATAAATTGGGCAAAAGATCGATGTTTATCCACTCTAAATGACGCTAATCTATTGGGTCTTTCCTTTTTTTAAGCCAAGTCAATGTCGCTGTGCAGTACATCAGTGTATACCTATATGTAAAGGGTGTTTTTTTTTTTAAGGAAGTGACTCTAGACATGCCAATTATAACAGTTTTGGTTTATAAAAGTACTGTTTATGCCGCCCCGCAGGGCCAGGGGGTGGTGTTACCCTCTGCCATTTATTAAGCCCTAATTTTTGAATTAATAAAAGATCCACCAATCAGTTTTAAAATAGAGATATTTCTTCCTTATGGGGGGTCTTAGGTATATTTCGACGACATTGAATCGTTGTTTATACATTTAAGAACACAAAATAATGGCTTCTGAAAGTGCTTAGAATAATACTTAATTTCTTATACACACAATAATTATTGACATAATACGGCCCTGAATTGTTTTGTATCTAATTTTGCCCTTTTTTAAATAAATATCCAACAAAGAAAGTTCCCAAAAATGTGTACACTCACGAGCAAAATCATTGAATCACCCTGTTACTTTATGCAAAGACAATATTAAGTGCGTTCGGGTACTAGTCCAAAACTACCAATTTCTAACATTTTTAGTCCAATTTATTTTTTTTTTATATGAACTTTGACAGAACTTTGGACTAAAACTGGCAGGTTTGGAAAGTGAAGGAACAGAGGTAATTGCTCTCGATGTTATTGACATACATGAATGGTTATAGTTTTGTTAAAAAGCTTGAACCATTAGCTTTAAATAAAGGCTAAAAACATAACAATCACATCAGGATTTTAAGAGGTAATCGTCATAAATGAAACACGTAAGGAAAAACAAATTGATATTGAAACAGGGGTATAGTTGGATAATGAAACATCTAAAACAAAATCAAGCGTAATTTATTGTTTCAGTACTTTGTATTACCCCCACCTCTAATTATAGCTTCTAAGCGATCTTTCATTGATCTGATGCGTTTTTTTTTTACTGTTTCTTGTGGTATTCTTCCCCATTCATCTTCCCAGTGCCGCTTTAAATTAATTAATTATTTCAGGAGCTGGATTTCTGGGTTTCAACCTTCGCTTAAGCTTGTCCCAAAAATGCTTGATAGGGTTTAAGTCTGGACTTAGCAACGGCCCGTAAGTCACGGTTTCTGCAAAACAGCAGCATTGTGCAAATCGCTTGCCAGGTCGTTTGCATGCTCTGCCTCTAAAATCGCTTCCATGCAAACACATTTGCACTCATCCCAGAACATAACTCGCCTCTATTACTCAACTTCCCAATCGTAATGCGCGTGAGTAAATCGTAGTCTCAAGCATGCCGGTGATTTGAAGGTTTTTTTCGGTCCCATGGCAGGAGGTTTCGCGGTAAGGTCTGCTTTTCTAAGTTGTCTCCTAACTGTCCATTTACTAGCGGTTATTCCTCGTACATGTCTGAGCTGTTATTAGACGGCAACGCCAGTAAAAAGACGATTTCGGAGAGAAGTCATGACTAGGAATCTGACAATTCTGTCAGTGCTACTTCCAGATCCTGGCCTTCGCACGAACTCTCCAATTTCCTTGAACCATATATAGATCTCTGATATACCAGATTTGGAATAGCACGTTGGCTCATTCCTTGTAGCAGTAGTGTGACAACTTGAGTAACTTCTACACTCTACAGGCGTGGTGATATCCATTTGTTTCCAAGGTAAGGAGTCTTAATGAATCCAGATATCTAACAATTCACTTTTAACAACATACCGTTAGACAAAATCCAATAATGGGAGCCTATATTACGAATCAAAGGCAAAGCTTCCTAATCTTGCCTATACTTTAATTAGTATAATTTGTTAAACTCGTAATTATGACGGATAACACGAAAACTATACAATGGATTTTCATGTGCTTACTATAAATTCAAAGTTTTAAGTTCTAGCTTAAAACGAGACAATAAACATTTAAAAAGGCGAAATGTTGTGATTCTTATACAGGCCTAATTTTCTACCACTAACAACCGCCTTCATATACGTATAACATAGGTCCACAATTTTTACATTCTTATTCGGACATTAAAGTCGGTTCGAACCTTGTTACGAATCTCCACACAGACAAAACCAGAGCCTCATTAACTCATTCACAAAATTCTACGAAATAAAAGATACATTTTCGGATAGGGCCTGCTGTGTATATACATAGGATAGTAAAATATTTGTTCATGTAATTCATTTAATGGACACAATGGACCTATTTCAATCCTCACTTAAGGCTCTTAATTAAAATAATTCAACAAGAGAATGATATCTAACTTTTGGGACAATGTAGTGAATAAAAGTCTACCATAAAACAGAATCAGTAAAAAGTTCTCACCTACAAAAGTCCAACACATCAGAGGAAGCACATGAGATAATCATTTCACATCCCAAAACAATACTTGCCTCCTCCTCAAATCATATGGCTTCTGAATCTATTATATTCAAATGAACAATCATCGGTCGTTGACTACATTGGCAACATGTATAACAAATTTAACCTCGACCCGATGCACGTTGCACTACCCCACGTTTTGTAAAACTTTTTTTTTTTTGTATAAACAAAAACCCTGCTCCTTGGTCCGCTGTGTAAACGACCTATAACATTTACACAGATACGACAATGGGTAATCTCAGGACATTCAATGCAACTTTGACTACGTTTACATTGTAACCCAGTTTTCTCATTGTCATATCCTCGTCGTCGCAGATATTAACCCCGTCGACATTGTGTGCTGGCGCTGGGTAGGGTTATAAGAGTGTGTGTGTGGGGGGGGGGGGGTAAGAAATACTAGAACGAATGGATGGTATAGGGACCAGGGATATCTCTAGCACTGCCTGGCAACAAATGGATTGAAACTTTTGTCGCATTTTTATTATTCAAACACTTATGCGATGAAGTAGTGTCACCTCGGGCTAAGGATGGAGGGTTACCCAAACAGCCAACCAAGCAACCAACCAACCCAGTAGCCCAAGAAATCCGAAGAGAGACAATAAAGTCTACATAAGTACGTCATAATGGAACGGAAAACTGTAAGACTTTTCCTGTTCAAAAGTGGTTACCCTTTTCCGTGAAAATCTCATCTTTCTTTTTCCTATACACATATTATAATGTGCGAATATATAGATATATGTATATAATATGTATGTATATTTATGTTTGTGTTCACTCTGGCTGTATTTGAATCGAATGTAGTTTCTAAACGATTTTTTCTAGATGGAAATTTCACCAACGAAATAGTTAATAATGGGTGTTTTTTTAGAGGTATAGAACTTTAAGTTGGCAACACTATTTTAACTGTTGGCCATTTTGGCAGCTGTCAAGTGATTTATTTTTAGTTTGGTTTGGCATTTAACAAAACTGCCGTATTTGGAGTGATGATAATCCTCAAGTGTATGTTGAGACACCGTTACATCCACAAAAATTGACTGTTTGGTGTGCTTTATGGTTTTGTGGAATAATTGGTCCGTACTTCTTTAAAAACGATGCTGGCCAGAACGTTACAGTCAATGGTGACCGCTATAGAGCCATGATTACTGACTTTTTCGTTCATCAATTGAACAACCATGATTTTCAGGACCTGTGGTTTCAACAAGACGGCTCGTGCCATAATTGATTTATTGAAGGAAACATTTGGTAACCAAATAATTTCACGTTACGGACCCGTGAATTGGCCTTCAAGATCGTGCTATTTAACCCCGCTTGACTATCTTATGTGATGTTGGGATTTTCTGGTCTATTGGATTGTTTGAGGTACCAGCATTCTGAATGGAACTAAAAATTGTTTTCAATAAGGGTGGGTTTATGTTGAAATGGAACATTGTGGCGTCCGCTGTGTGGCATGTAGCGCCGCTCTATTGGAAACACATGTCGTTCACATCCCTATTATCCCATTGGAGCCAGCAAAAATTGGTTATAATTGATCGGTCATCGGTATTGCTATCCGTTGATGCTGATGGCAATGACATCGTCGTTTTTGAAGAACTACGGACTCTCAAAGATAGCGACGATATTTTCGGTTGATCTTGCGTTTCGTTAACGCAAGTGCGTTGCCTGTTTGTTCACTGAATCGGTCGACTCAAATTTAGCTACCAAACTTTGGATAATCAACTTGGAAGGACATAACTATGTCACCATAAAATGGACGCAATGCACGTATCGTTTCCCCAAAAGATTTTGATATTAAAGTTTTAATAAACAATAGATTTGATACTTTGACAGATGTCACCAAAACAACATGGCCGCCAATAGCCGCCGAAAACAACCGTCGCCAATTGAAAAGCATACATTCCACCCAAATTCAATTATGTATAGTCGGGTAATCAGTCGTTTTGGTGATGTTGCTTGGCCGCCACGGAAACGGAACTGCAATTTGACGCCACAGTGGTCCAAATTACTTTTTTGGCTGCGTTGCAAATTTTAGAACTCTAAAGCGGGTTTAAATACCATAAATTTTTTCTTTTCTGCTTGAAGGAAATTTTCAAAGCTGTAAAAGTTCGAAACTGAATTGGGTTGGGCCAACCGGGACATTCATTTGAATGAAATAATATACCGCATAATTAATCGGAAGGTTAACTCTTTATAATAAAGAAACAATCTTTGAAAAATATTGCGCAGTGTTCTTTATAAAGGGTGGTTTTTTAAGAGGTTTAGAACTTTAAAAAAAAAAAAACACAAAAAATTCGAAAAAATGAATGAAATATTTATTTGAATCGATAGTTTGAACCTTGCAATTTAATGTTTAAAGATAATTTAATGCAAATGTTGACCGCGGCTGCGTCTCAGGTAGCCCATCCGCTGAGTCCAATTTTGGCATACTCTTTCACACATATCGGCCGGTATCTCACGAATGAATGCATGGATGTTGGCTTCCAGTGCGTCAATCGAAGCGGGCTTGTCCCTATAGACATTAGCCTTGACATACCCCCACAAAAAATAATCTAATGGTGTCAAATCGCACGATCTAGGCGGCCAATTGACCGGCCCGAAACGTGAAATTAACTGTTCACCAAACTCGCCTCGCAATTGCGCCATTGTTTCGCGTGCTTTGTGGCATGTGGCACCGTCTTGTTGAAACCACATATCATGCAAGTCAAGAACTTCCATTTCGGGCAAAAAAAAGTTTGTTATCATCGCTCGGTAGCGTTCACCATTGACAGTAACGCTGCGATTCGCATCATCTTTGAAGAAATAGGCCCAATAATGCCGCCGGCCCATAAACCGCACCAAACAGTGGCTTTTTCGGGATGCATTGGTAGCTGTTGCAATGCTTCTGGCTGATCTTCACTCCAAATGCGGCAATTTTGCTTATTTACGTACCCATTCAACCAAAAATGAGCCTCATCGCTGAACACAAGCAGCGCGCGATGAACATTTCGAACCGAGCACGAATTTTGATAGTAAAATTCAATAATTTGCAAGCGTTGTTCATTTGTAAGACGATCCATGGTTAAATTGCAAACCAAACTGAAGCTGTTTGACAGTGACACAAGGTACTAAACACACGTCAGCTGTCAAAACCAGTGTTGCCAAAACCAAACCAGCTTAAAAATCACCCGTTATATCCTTTTTGTATTTTAAATGAAATTAGCAGATGATGGTGACATGTCTCATTGGCTACTATTACACTGGTGAAGTGGCTGGGTCCTGCATTCAAGAGGGCTTAGTTTCATTGGACTTATATGTTTTGGACAATTCTCTGTATTTTGTGTCACCGATTTGTGGTTAAACTGAATTCGAGCGGCTTAAAGGCGCTCTTGATTTTCTCGGAAGGCATTTTGAACTGGTTTCGTCTCAAATACAACCATTTTGCTTGTTCACACATTCAATCATATAAAAATGGAACAATTCTCGAACATAGCACTCGAACGGAGCACTGATTTGCACAAGACTTACAAAGCTATTCATTTCTATGGTGAATTACCATACACTATATTGAGCAATTCACAATAAATTTAACACATATTGCTTTAACAACCTTCGAATCATACGTGGTGTCATTTGATGTGGTTCCAATTTCAATTTTACCGATGAATTTTGTTCGGCTATTACCATTGATTTAGTCACTTTGTCCTCATAATACCGTGTTTTTATCATCTTTACCTAATTAATTTAATATTTTTTATATTTTTTTTTGTAATTAACTCACTGCAGAAATTCGTCTTTTTTAGCCATTTTTTTTTTCTCTGAATTGTATTCTTGCAAATATAAATTTTATATAGAATATAAATTCAACTCTTCGCTTCAATGAATATGAACAAGAATAAAGGATATTGAAACAAGAAAAACTTTTCCCAAGGAGTCTATAAGGAGTCCTTCAACAAAAATATCAAGTAAAAAAAATAATAAAACAAAAATTACCGGAAGAGAAACACTCGAATAAACGTGAATTCAGGATTCACAGTTAATGGACCGGATGAAGAAAAAGGTATTGGCAAAGTGACTCTGTGTCTGTGCATGAGGTGAGCCAAGCGTACCTATAGGTAAAAAGGTAAGAGATATAGGAAGCTCTATGTAGCTTCTCTCGTTATTCCATTATGAATACACCGATGAAAAAAAAAGTAGAAAGGTGAGTCAGGAGCTTATATATTATAGGCGAAGGAGTTGTTTTTTTTATCTATTTTAGCCAAACAAAGAGCTCCATGATTTTGATTTACAGACAAAGTTTTTGGTGGGTTTTAAAAGGGGCAAACGCTTAAGTGAATGTCTTCATATATTCTCTTTTTATTAAAGGAATAATAAAGAAATTGAAATAGGCACTCAGTTTTATTTATAGGTGGCAAGTTTTATATTATTGTAATCGGTGGCCGGCGCATCGGTAGAAACTACCTTAAGCTGTCCCTGCTCTGTAGCATAATTATGAACCGCCAATGTAATAAAATATAAGCTCAACTTTGACGACGATGTTACATTAATTTATAGCTCTACGTTCTTAAGAAAATATATATTTAAGCCTTGATATCAGGGGGAACCACTGTAACAGACCAGAGAAACAGTCCCATCAAACCCGATCATTCACAACTGAAGAATACAGTGGTTCATGAATTTGTGTTTACATGCTCCAGTATGTATTGGTTTCCTGAACCAAAAATCGAGGTTTTAACATAATTATACATAATCTAACATAACGATGATGGAAAAGTTCAAACAAGTGGTTTTCGTCATAAACAGTCCGTCGATGTCGGGCTATGCGTCTTATGTCTTATGTTTGTAATGTAATTTCAGGCAAGTATAGCCACCGCGGCTGACTCGAATGAATTCCAGCCGAGAGGCTCAATTTCCGACAGCTCCAATTGGTGCGCGCGATGACGGATGGACTCATTCGGGTCTTCTTCGATACTCTGCTCCACAGCAGCAATAGCGTCTTCAGTGCGCACTGTACGCCGTCTCTGAGGATGCGCATTATCCACTAGAGTAAACCGAATATTGGACGCAGCGCGCGACGCATCGCGCTAACCGAACCATTATTTTGGTAATAAATTTGCACGATTTGCAAACGTTGTTCAAGAGTAAGTTTATAATGAAATGGCAAACTAAACTGAGCATAAATCAAGTGACAGCTGTCAAAAAAACCAACTCCGAAAAAAGTATTGCCAGATTAAAAAACCACACGTCTAAAAAAACACCCTTTACTAAAGAATTTCCTTAAAATTTGCTACAAATCATTGATTTCCTTTAAAAAAAAAAAAAAACGATTTTTCATTCTAGCTCTGGATAGCTCCCAAACAACGATTTTTTCAAATTTTCTCGAAAACGAGTTTAACGATTTGAATTAAACTTTGTACATTTTTATTTTTGAATTAAGGACAATTAGCTCTTCTAGCTTCAATGACTTCCTGCAGCCTTTATTTTGAATATGATGGTCTCATTTTTCTACCAAAGCTATCTTGAGGAGTAATGGGCGTTGGTATCCTTGCGTCATTTTAGATTGTCCCATATGTGCTAGAATTGAGATCGGGTATAGGGACTGTTAGCTGGCTATGGTAAAGTTGGAATACCGACCTCGTTAAGATATTCAGTGACGTTGTCTTGCATTAAAATAAAACTCTACCCAATATATGCAGCAAGCACTACGACGCACGTGATCTTGGAGAACTTCTTCAACATATCCAAGCAGTCGCATTTCTTCTTTCGAAGACAACTAGGTTCGAGTCGAGCATTGCTCGTTACTTATGCCTGACCCATACCAATTTCATACCTCCTTAATAGCCCCTTGTTTTGACTATGGCACATGTAGCAAACCTCTCATTTGTCGTCTATTTACACGCTGACGACCATTTGGTTCTCTTAAGGCTATTCTGTTTTTATCTGAGAACAGTACATACTTCGAGTGATCAATCTTCCAATTATCATATTCCCGTATTCCCAGCCAAAACGAATTCTAGCTTTAAGGCTTTGGGAGTAGTTCGAGGGCTCGGGCTGGCTGAAAGGAGTTAAGTTTTCTTTCTGATATTTGCTGTGCGATCGTGTAGTATTCAATTAATAAGGCCCATTTGCTGAAATTGAAACTTAAAACTGTCACATAAGCTCTTATGTCGAACTTAAATATTTAAGTTTCGTATCGGCAAACGGCCCTAAATCTCCCAACCTGTATGCAGTAGCTGCTTCATAAAAATTCCTTAAGAAATTCTTAGTCACAGGTTCATTTTCATATCTAAGTTTACCATCGAAAATTGAAACATTGTATCATTTTGTATAAGACACTCCGAGGCTCTGTAGGACGAACAGCATAACCTTTAGCTATAGAGATTATAAATGTTAAAGGCCGTTCAATTAAAGTGTAAGCACAGACATGAAAATCGTTTTAAGTTTTAATTTGTTTTCCATTCCATAAAGCACCAATCTCTTCATAAATTTGTAAATACCAGCTGTCCAGACGGAACACACTCCTAAAATTGAGTGTTGAAGAAGGTTCAATCGATGTCGTCCTGTCAGGAGCACTCTAAAGATAAATTTCTCAAAATCCTTTTATGTACCTTCATATATGGAATTTCGACGTTGGATTTTCACATTTTCATATTTTCATCTCTTGAAAGTTGAATTTTGTTCCTTTCATGATGTAGCATCATCATAGTAAGACACATACACAAACACACACAGGCACCATTATTTCCAAGAAACTGCACAAAATATTTCAGCCATCTGTCTGTAATCCTGTTCTTGTATATCTTTTCAGACATCATTGAAGCCCACAAAAATCATCAACTGTGCTCGCTTACCGGCGTTGAGGGTGGTCACTCATTGGGGGGCTCATTGGCTGTTCTCCGAACGCTGTACGCCATCGGTGTGAGGTATATGACTCTGACATCCACCTGCCATACACCTTGGGCCGATTCTAGTCACGCTGATGCACCAACCTTCAATGTTAAACACGGAGGTTTAACTATTTTCGGCAAGGTAAGTTCTCGCCTCACCATTTCAAAATACTTCAAACAATGTATTCTTTTGAATTGAAAGGACTCTTCGAGTACTATATTCGTATGCCTGTGTATATTATATTCCCATATACCCAAAAAGCCCAACACAAACGTGACTATTTACAGTGATGGTGTGATTAAGATAAAATATTCAACTTCATATTATGCTGCTATTGAGCTTAAACGAACCTCAACTACAACGAAGGACTATGTCGTTGGTCCAGGATAAAGAACAGGGCCGGAGTAAATATGTAGAGAATAACAGGACTTTTGGGTGTATCTGGATATATGATTGTCTTCATAATTTAATTGGATTTTAATTGTAGTCTCGTTTTAATTTGCACTTGCCTAAGGCAGCTGCAGGTCCTTTAAAATGTACAAAAAGAGTCTACCATGCCATGGATGGCATAACACGGAAAGGGTATTGGTAGGTATATAAATGCTTATGCATCTGCAACATGTGTGGCTTTTAAGTGAAGAGATTTCATGTATTATTGCATTTTTCTACCATTTTGTCAGAGCTATCACAGCACTCTCGGTATTCATTATATGTATGTACTCTATGCACTGTCTTCATCTCCTGTTCTTAAGGAGATATTTCAAACGAATACCATTAAGAAGAAATAATTATTCACTGATGATAACCAGTGCCACCTGACACCTCATACTCAAAACAAACAAAGGGTGTTCCAAATCCTTGAATGAACAATGTAATTATAAAGAGGGAAGATTGTTTGTAAATTTAAGTCAGAGGAGTTACAGTCTATAGTTTGCGGACTAATAAATAATTACTTTTCAAAAATTTAATCTTCCACCTAACTGAATACTGATTAACTTTTTTTACGTTTTTACCAAACACTTAACCAAGATTTGCTTTTACGCCCTTAAATCAAAATATAAAATCCGATTCTAAATAAATCACTCGTTAAATCGAATTTTATAAATCCATCCGCCCTCGAAAGACCAGTCAAAGTTATAATATCATCCAGATTATTTTTTACAAGGATTATAATATGTATATGGACATATTTAAATTTAATTAATCCGGATTAAGTAAAATTGTATTTAAAATCCATTTAAATCCAAAGTCAATAATGTGGCCCCTTAATCTTCTTCAAATCTCAAATATTTGCTATAGAAATTTAGTTTGTTAATCGAGTAGATTAAGAATAAATCATATTTAATCTTCATATAACAAATAATTTAGCGAATCGAATAAACCAATGCTTATACCCATAGCTCTCTGAATGCATTCATTCGAAAGCCGAATATAAAGTGAACTAACAAAAACCCATATGGCACCGAACGCATTCATTTGAATGTCGAACATAAAGGGTGTGTTTCTTTATTTATTCCGAATATTCGGAATATCTGGAACACCGCTTTTGCGTTTCTTTATTCTCTGGAATATTCCGGATATACTTTTTTGTTGTTTCTTTATTCGTTCTAGAATTATTGGAATGCGATCTTTCTGTTCCTAGTCAAGAGCTAGTGTAAATGGAATATTCTCTACTTTGACAGATACATTTCATTTTTTTCATTGGTTACAATTAGGTATTGTTATTTTGTCTGCCGTCTGCCACTGCCATGGATGAAAAGAAATTTAATGAAATAGAAATGGGTGAACATGTTTTTGTGATAATTATTTTTGTATCTTCATGATGCTTATGCGTGTGCGAAAAAATAATTTACAATTTGAAAAACAAAGAAATAATCGCAAAATGATTTTTTGAGGTGAAAACAAACAGCTAATAGTTGGATATTCTTTCAATTAAGATCTGTTTCCTTATTTATTCTATTCTGGGTTGATATTTTGCCTTTTCCGTCTTTTCTATTCTTTATCCGGAAAAAATAAAGAAACACACCCAAAGCGAACTAACAATAACCCATATCTTTCTGAACGCATTCATTCTTAAATCGAATTTTTGTGTATTTGCATTTTTTAGCTAAAGTTTTTAGTTTTTGTAAGCAAAATAAAACAAAGTTTAATATTGAATGTTAAATAAATTGGAAGATGGATAGCGACATATACTTCATAGTTTATTTCACCAAAATAACTTAAGTATGTCTTTGAGCAGCTCTACAGTTTAATTTCACCTCGAAGTTTAATTCGAATTTTTTTTTGTAACACCCTGTATTGCTGAAAATCGTTTCACCTGTCTTTTGGGGGTAATTTTAAGACTAAAAGCAGGAAATTTCATTTCTGATGGTAAAAGAAGAGACCAATTACAACGAATTTGAGAGTGTGGTTTTGAGGAATAAAGTAGGTAAGTGCTATCCAGTGCGGGTGCTCAGTCTTGCAGATTTCAAGAGTGAAACCATTACTTTATGTGGATATGTTTTGTCTCTCTTATTATACATAAGTGCTGATGTGAAGCAAACTAAACCTACTCATTGGATGTGGTCGAATGTTTTACTCTCATAACGTATGCATATACGATAATTTCATTTTCATGCCGAAATTCTAAATATGTATACATTTAAGATAAGTTTCACTTAAGCAAAAAATACCTAGGTATTTCCAAACTAAATCTGATGAAAAATTTCTCGGCTAACCTATGTGTATGGTGGTAATTTATGTTGGATTTGGGACTTGCTCCAAGCAATACAGATGCAAGTAGTTGCATGAATGAATGTTTTATAATGTATAACTTGTAACGGAATTTGATGACTTACATCTTTGGTAATTTATTTGTTTTAATAATTAAAGTTTGTAGGCAACACTTTCAGCAATTTACATGACTGCCCGTGCTACAAGTTTTGAAAATAAAATAAATGTTATGTAAAGAGTTCTTCAACAGGGACGCTACAAAAGTAGAGCAACAGGGACAGCAAACGACGCCGAATTTCTTGCCGCTCTTTTGACATTTTGTTATACGAGCCAAAAACGAGTCAAAATTATTAAAATTTACTACCGAAATTCGGAGTCAGTGGCCTCAACGTTAAGAGCGCTACGTCCAAGTTATGGTCGTCATAATCGTCCTAGCAGATCAACAATTGGGCGTCTAGTGGATGAATTTGAATCCACAGGCACAGAACAAAATGTTCCCGTGCCAGTGAGACAAAGAAGTGCCCGTAGTGTGGAGAATATTGCTGCCGCTGAGGCTTCAGTTGCAGAAATCCCAAATGTGTCTCTCACACGTCGTTCTCAAGCGTTGGGCATCTCTGTGACGTAGTTGTGGCGAATTTTGCGAGAACATCTTGGCCTACATCCTTACAAGATTAAATTGACGCAAGAACTGAAGCCGCTTGACGCTTGACCACCAGAAGCGTCGTATGTTCGTGAATTGGGCTGAGCAACAACTTGAAAATGATTCGGGTTTTCATCAAAATATGCGGTATTGGTCAGGCAGCAATCCACACGTACTCCATTAGTCATCATTTCATCCCGAAAAAATTACGGTTTGGTGTGGTTTATGGGCCGGCGGCGTCATTGGGCCGTATTTCTTCCGTGATGATCAAGACCGGCACGTTACTGTGAATGGGGATCGCTAAAGTTCAATGATAACCGAATATTTTTGGCCCCAATTGGATGATATGGACTTGGAGGACATGTGGTTCCAACCAGAGATTATGAATTATAAAGATTGGAAACCTCGGCTGTCATTCGGGTTTGCCTACAAGCTAAACAATATGGCTGCCCGTGGTGAAGTAAGTAAGTTGCATTAGTATGCATGTTTTAACTCATACTAGTGCAACTTACTGATTTCCACCACGATATTTTGAAAACTTGATGAATTTCAATGGGCACGTTCAAAAACTAATAAAAATGGCGAAACGAACTATCAAGTGTTCACGACACCTAAAATCATTTGGTTTTAAAAATGCATGGAGGATTTTGAACAATTATATTTAAAGGGTAGTAAAATAATAATCAAAAATGCAAATTGACAATAAATCAATACATAATTAACGCACTAGATAAATTTAATCAGTTAGTGAGAGAACAGAATATTGCAAAAAGTCTTCTTTCCATTTGCTGTTGAAAGTGATGCTTTAAGATTGTTCTTCGCTTTTCTATTTCATTTAGAAATGCTGAACACTGATTTAACAAAAATGTACATAAATATAAAGCCTTTCATCGGATAACTCCTCAAAGTGATTTTAGCCATGGAACATACAATATTTTTGTATATTATTACTATTTCCTTCTCTTACACCCTTTGCATCATCCGATCCGATCTGTCCTAACATTTGTTTCTCTTATTGAATTGTATGTGTATTCTGTATCTACCACTCTTTCTTTGACATTTCGCCAAACATCATCTACTACTTTTTAACTCTGTTTACCCTTACCCCTTTCAACGCACAGATGGCACTTTAGTTTTGCATCAGAACTTCATACCCGGTTGACACCGAAAGCGTGGTTTGGGCTTTTACTGTTGTATATGAAGGGTTTATAATACAAATTCTATATACTACTGAAATACATCAGCCAAGTAGAAGAGTTAGCACTATTTGTAGCAAAAAAAGCGTTTCTAGCATTTTTAAAATAAACTCAAAATATTCTAATTCAGCTCATCACAATCTTCGCCACAACATATAATAGCCGTGTTTTTTTTGCAAGTCCATATGGATTTGTCGAAAAAAACGACATCGGGACTAATAGTTTTACACGTAAATACAACAACAACTTAAATCCATATAGACTTAGCTAAGTCCAGATAATTATCGGGACTTACGTACTGTAAGTAAGAAGTTCCTAAGTCCCGATGTCGTTTTTTTCGACAAATCCATGTGGACTTGCAAAAAAAACACGCCTAATGTATATTTAGTAAGATCTGTGTCGTTATTTAATCATCTGTATTACGATGCTTTGCATCATATTTTTATCTTTTTCGATAATAACTAATTATTTCTGATGAAATTACCCTAAGGAAGCTGCAAGTGTCAATTTCTTTAAAAAATATTAACTTAAAGCTCACTTGTGAATGGCCAGCTATAGATTTAAGAACAATATGGGTGCACCCTTAATTATTCTGTTTGCACCATTGAATCTGTATTTTCCGAACACATCCCGATATCCCACCTATAGTCCGCCATTTTCGTGGTGAAAAGCTGATGAGTTGAAATTTTTTTAAAGATGGCTGCGTTTTTTACACATACAAAATGGTCGAACTGTCAAAACAGAACAAACCCACCCTATTTAATTGTTGTTGCAATTCACATCTATTCATCGACACAAAACGAAATTACAAAAACAACAATGTAAACAAATGGGTTTTGGAGGGTGAAACGTACGAAGGCTTCCAATCTTTATAATTCATAATCTCTGGTTCCAACAGGACGGCGCCACAAGCCACACAGCGAATGTCACAATCAATTTATTGGAAACCAAGTTTGGAGAACGTATTATCTCCCGAAATGGTCCAGTCGCTTGGCCGCCTCGGTCGTAAGATTTGACGCTGTTAGACTATTTGCTGTGGGGCTACGTCAAGTCTATAGTCTATGCCAACAAGCCAGCGACGATTGATGAACTTCGTACGAATATCGAACGTGAAATTGCAGCAGTATCTGCTGATTTATGCTTGAAAACCGTCGAAAATTGGGTTCAGCGTCTGGACTTCTGCAAGCGTGCCCGTGGTAGCCATGCAAAAGAAATCGAGTTCCATACATAATGGCATCAAACGTACTTTCACAGGAATAAAGAATTTCATTGATATCCAAAACCGTTTTTGTTTTATTTAAAAAAAACTTTTGTAGCGCTCTTATTGAAAAACCCGATACATGTAAGGGTGTTTTTATAGACGTGTGGTTTTCAATCTGGCAATACTTTTTTCGAAGTTGGTCCTTTTGACAGCTGTTACTTGATTTATGCTCAATTTGGTTTGCCATTTCATAATTAATAGACTAACTCCTGAACAACGTTTGCAAATCGTCCAAATTTATGACCAAAATAATGGTTCGGTTCGCGCCACGCATCACGCGCTGCGTCCAATATTCGGTCGACATAATCGCATAAATTCGAGCCACCATGAATCGGTTTCGCACCACGTTTACTCTAGTGGATAATGCGCATCCTCAGAGACGCCGTACGCTATTGCTGCTGTGAAGCAGAGTATCGAAGAAGACCCGAATGAGTCCATCCGCCATCGCACGCAACAATTGGAGCTGTCGAAAATTGGGCCTCTCGGCTGAAATTTATTAGAGCCAGCCACGGCGGCGGCCACTTGCCCGAAATCATTTTTAAAACATAATGGCAAACTCTTATCTTTATAATAAAGCTAAATTCTTGGCCATAACTTTAAGTTATATGCGTTTTATTTCTTCTTGAAAACCACACGTCTAAAAAAAACACCCTTTATTAAATTATGGGACATCCTTTACATTGTACTTTTTTTTTTAACTGATGGGTGGGGCTTCGGGCCCAAATTAAATAAAATAAATAAAATTGAAAAAAAGAAAAACAACGAAAAACCCACCATAGAACCAAGTTTAGTTTTAAGAACAATAGTTTCGCTTGTATTAAGCTAAATAAATAAATAAGTAAAAAAAAAGTTTTCTTCTATGTAAAATTCAGCTTTATCGGATTTTTTTAAAGTTTTGCTTTTTTTCTAATTTTTCTGTGCTCTTAAGCAAAAATACAAACAAAACCAACAGTTTTTTGCAACAATTTACAATTCAGTTAGAAAGTTGAACTTATGAGCCTCACAAAAATAAACAAACTGCCCTACAGATATAAATACTCAAATATGTCATGTTAAATATGTACATTATGTTAAGGCAAGTTACGCATATATTGTTGAATTTTGATCATTGGGCGAACACAAGTGGTTTGATTCATTGATTAAAATTCGTTTTTATTAAATATTCTATTTCAACTGGAATTCAATTGACAACAAATCAATAGTTGAAATTTTTTATATTTGAGCTTTAATTTTTTCAACACATTCAAATTGAAATTATCTTCCATTTATATGTACTTTGTTTATAATTTTTTTTTTATTCGAACTGATGTTTATCAATATTGTGTTTGTGTGTGTTTATTTTCCTCATTTTAAATCAATCTGCTATCTGCTTGATTTATCACTAAAAAAAATTTCAATTTCATCATGAGGACAGAAAAAACCGTCATCGAAAACAATAAATATAGCATTTCACATTTTATCGTGAGATAAAGGCTGATTTTTTGTATTTATTTATTTTTGTTTAAATGTGTCATTCATCCCTTGGTCAGTTGAACACACGAATTGGAGTTCCGAATGTTTTTTTGTTAAAGGGATTTTTAAATGAAGTCCTTTTCAATTCGATTTAAAATGAATAAGTTTCACGTTCGATGTTGTATTTATTTTTTTTTTTATTTTATTTTGAGAATAAATGTTGATAATTGTTTACGATTTGCCTCGGTTAAATGGTTTTTTTTTGACTTTTTTGTGGCTTTTACATATGAACTTGATTGTCCAAGAAAATGATATTTTAAAAGTTGAAATGCTAGACTTTGTCATTCATTTCAAGATCTCTGAGAGAAATGACCTTTTTTCAAAAATTCATCAAATATTTGCGTATTAAGCATTTATCAAAGAAGATCTACCTCTACCATTAAAGCCTACCTTCTAAGTATTCTTAAAATAAAGAGCTTGCAAGAAAAAACCTCACAGTTCAAACGTTCATTGAAGGTTCATAACCTAAAACCGCAAAATCCACCCAATTATCAAATATCTCAGTGTTAGGGAGAGGCCTTACAAACTGATGAATTCCATTAAAAAATTAGGTGACAGTACCAACGGACACAGCTGTATCGAATTTATTTAAGAGATTATCTCTTTCAAAGCTTAAATTATACCTACATCACCTCGCTCCTTCTCATTCTAATTTTTTTTAATTTCAAACTCCTCTTCGCATATAACTTTTCGAAGAGGATTTAATTTGTAATGTTTCTTTCCGCATTCTATAAGGGATCAAAAAAAAACTAAAACATCCAGGAATTAGCATTTCACCTTTTGAAATAAGGGGAATTTAAAATTCTCTTCTTCACCTAAAAGCCTAATCCTTCAATAAAACCAAGGAACAAAACACTAACTCCACAAAGAGAATATACAAAGGGCGATTGTTAGGCTATTGTCCATCATAACATTTATAATATCATAAAGATGGTATCTTTCAAACTTTATGTTTCTTAATTTATTGAATGAGCTATTACCTTTCTATTCAATGAATAATTTCTTTACAAAAAATAAAAACATCTTCAGGCTCTATCGTCGTCGTCGTTCATTGCCAAACAAAGATCAAGAAGTATCCCCTTGCTGTTTATTTTGGGGGTGCTTTGAAAGACTTATACATAAAAGATATCAGAAAATCAGAAAGCAGACCAATTTCAAGTAACGAATTTCACGAGTTTCCTATTAATTTCAATTCCCTCTTAATTTCGCACCTTTGAAATTAAAGCGATAGAGGCTTGGATGCAGAGCCGGTTGGATTATCTGAGCAAGTGAGTGACCTGTAAGGGCGCTTATGTTAAAGGGGTGTCATGTGTCCTTGCGAAAACAAAGTCTTGAGGCTCAAGGGGCCCCTAAGATATGCCTAAATACAAAAATCACAAACAAAACTTTACGGTTGGCCTTAAAAGCTAACATTTTCAATTCATAATTGGAATTTTAAGATTAAGGTTTTTTGACTTCAGGAACGCAAAGAATGATTTCGTCGTCGTTTAGTGAAAACTTCCAAATCACTAATTTATTCATTCTCCAATAAATATAAATTCATCGTTTAAAATGGGAAGTTTAATGAATCCATTGATTCTTATGAATCAAAACACACGAATCAAGCGAAACAAATAAACATGTTTTTGTTTTTTTGTGTTTTAAGTCATAAGACTTGTACGACGCATACCGAATGAACACATATTGTTTTTAACCAGCGTCGTTGTCAATTATTACACATTTCCTTACTGCGCAAACCCACAGCGAACACGACAAAACAAAAACAAAGGCGAAACAGAAACAGAAAAAGCTGTTTCGTTGTCGATGGCTCAAAGTTTGATTTTGAGAAACTTCGTTGTTGTTTTTTTTTTGCAACTTGGGTGTTTTAATTATTTGAAAGTTTTCGCTGAAATTTGTGTTTTGTTTTCTCTCAACACACACCAAACTAAACAGACAACTGAAGTGATGTTGTTTGCTACATTGTAATTCGATTTGTCTCATTCGCTCTGTTGTTTGTTTTTGAAACCAATTTTAGCTAAAATGACAAAATACTCCTTTTAAGAGGGACTTTTTGCCTTAATGCAGGTTTAATTAGGCGTGTCTATTTATTCACTTTCAGGCCCAGTTTATCAGTGGTGAGTAAATCAAGAGTTAGTCGACTCTAGAAGTAAAATATCCCACAGTTAACTGAGAAAGCAGAGTGCATGCAGATGCAGATGGAAAATGACTTAACAAACACAGTGGATAAAAAAATCAAAAGCATCTGTTCAGTTAATCATGAGTTAACTCACCAAATTTGATGAGTTAACTTGATTTTAATTTTAATCTTGTAATGAAAATATGGACCTCAATTAGATTTGAAAATCAAATTTTTGTTTGCTTATGTTTTTCTTAGCTGAAAATAGGATATACAATATACATATCAAACCGTCAAAATTTAAACATAGTGAAAAAAGCAAAAAAAAAAAATCAGTTTTGTAAGATTTGGTTGGAATATGTTTAAAAACAAATCCTACGTGATAGAGCATTGTTAAAGTCCGATTTGGATTAACCTAAAGTACATCACTAACTTTGGGAAATATATATAGTCTGTTTTTTTTTTTTTTCTTCAAGAAGATAGTTTAAAGCTTATACACTTTTGTTTTGCACAATCACACTTCCTGGTTACAAATGAAATAAGCAAACAAAAAATTAATTGTCAAAACTAATTGAAATAAATAAACAGACGTTACAATAAACCTCGTTTAGAGCTTAAATGACAGATAATCATCAGTCAACAAAATATTCCTTGGTGGTTTTACTTAAAAAGCATTTAAATTTAAAGACGCCTATTAAAATAAGTTATTTAACTGAACCGAATGTTCTTAGGTCCAGTTTTTCAGTGCGAGATTTAAGTTAAGCCCGAATTGACTCATCAAATTTGGTAAATTAGCTCTGGATTAACTGAACAGTTTTTTAATGTTTTATTAACAGCTTCCTTAGTTCACTGTAGGTTAATTTATTTGCAGAGTCAGCTTACTCTGGTTTAACTCACAACTAATAAAATTGGGCCTTAATGCCATAAAAACCTTAAACGCAAATTTAGTTAATTAAAATCGATTGAAAAAAATCGAGTTTTTAATGTAGTGTGAATAAATTGGCCCTTACCGCCGTATTATTCACGCGCGCCGTTTAAAACTCGGTTTAAAAGCTCTTAAACCGACTACATTAAACCGAAGTAAACTCGTTTAAATTGGTAATATTCATCCCGTTTAAGCAAAAAATGGCATTCGGTTAACATCGGTTTAAATTTGTGATTAAAACCGAAGGTTGCGTAGTGAATTTCCATTGAACGCAGACGATAAGATTTTGTATTTGTGAATTTAAGTGTTTAACTCTTCACAAAAAATCATAAAAATAGCAGAATGTTTACCTATATTATTTTTCAACTTGGTAAGCTCGAAAATAATCGAAAAATTGGATTTTAGAGAAGCTGTGTTTTGAGAAGCAGATTATCTTTTCTTCTGAATCAATTTATCGGTTTAGTTACACCATTTATAACTCAAGACCGGCTGGACCGATTTTAATGATCTCTGATTTTTTAGATTCGTCTCCGCCCGAATGGCAGAAAAACTAAATATAAAATATCGGAAAAATTTACTTTGTAAGGTGAAATGGGGTAAAATTAAAAATTAAAAAGAAAAAAAAACTCTACCAGCGTTTAGAAGGTTATTCTTAGGAAATGGCTTCAAGGGTATTGTTTTTTTTTAATTTCGCTATTTCAAGGGTGAAATGGGGTAAAAATAAAAAAAAATTGTCCGATTTAAGAAATTCTTTTTTTGTTTGAAAGGATGTTTTTTTAGGAAATGGCTTAAGGGAATACTCTTTTTTAAATTTTATTATTTTTAGAGTGAAATAGGGTAAAAAAAAAATTAGCCGATTTAAGAAATACCTTTCGTGTTTAAAAGGTTATTTTGAGTGGATGGCTTTAGGAATATTTTTTTCAACAATTTGGTATTTATAGGGTGTGAGAAGGCAAAAACGAAAAGTAATATCCGATTTCAAAAATTCTGTTTGTTTTTGACAGGTTATTTTTAAAAAAATGCTATTTATAAAGTGAAATGGGATAAAAATAAATAAGTGGTTTTCGAAATAAAAAATTCTTTCTGTGTTGGGAAAGCAATAAAGGTTAATATTTTTACAAATGTAGCCTTTCATAACGTGATGTGGGTGAAAAACCCAGAGAGAAGTATTCGATAGCAAAAAGTCAAAAAATAATATTATCTTTTGTAATTCACCCGTGCGAAGCTGGGTGGGCCTACTAGTTATAAATAAATCATAAATTACTCAAAATTCTGCTTGTAAGGTATTGCAAATATTCATGAAAACTTGCGATTTGTATGTGGCGGTTAAACTACTTGTAAATAATATCACTGTAGAATCTTTGTATTAGAAAAAACATCGTATTTTGTTTTAATGTAATTTGTTTAATATTATATTTTCATTTTATTCAGTCTGATAATTTAACTACGAGAATCAACACGTTATCTTAAAATTTTAATAATAAAATCTTTTTTATTAATTTAATTAGTTTCCTTTATTTAAGTTTTCATACAAGAAACTAAATTGGTGACCCCGACGTGATGCCTAACGAAGGTAACAACGAACAACAAATGGATATAGCAGCCAACTCTTATGCCCGTCTTCAGATGTCTCCGTTCATGGAATCAGACGTTGGCAATTGGTTTTACCTACTGGATTTTTTTCTAAAAAGTTTTCTTCTACGCAGCAACTATACTCTACTTACGACCGAGAACTCACTGCGATGTATTTGGCGGTACAACATTTTCGTGACATGCTAGAAGGTCGAACTTTTCACATCCAAACAGATCATAAGCCGCTCATTTTTGCTTTTCGTCAACGCCCTGAAAAATCTTCCGCTCGGCAAACAAATTATCTGTCATTTATCAGCGAATTAACCACTGATATCCGACATATAAATGGTAACGATAATCACACAGCCGACCTGTTATCACGAATTGACTCTGTGGATACCAAGGAAGACCTTTACACGAAATTGGCAAAATCACAAGAATCGGACGCTGAACTCCAGCAATTGCTTGCAGGTAATCCTTCGCATTCACTTGAACTGACTTCGTTTTCCTTCCCGAACATAGTGAAACCCATTTATTGCGACATATCGCACAACCGAGTTCGGCCTTTCATTACTAAGGACCTGCGCAAGTTGTTCTTTAATACTACTCACAACCTTTCGCACCCAGGCCGTCGTGCATCAGCGCGCCTTATGGCTGAACGTTTCGTTTGGCCAAACATACGCCAACAATGCTCAAACTTTGCCAAAACGTGCATATCTTGTCAGCAAACCAAAATAAATCGCCACTCAAAATCGGAGCTCAAACGCTACCCAATGCCAGTTCGACGCTTCGACAGCATAAACGTCGATATTATAGGTCCTTTTCCACCTTCAAATGGCTATCGTTACCTGCTAACTGTAATAGACCGTTTTACAAGATGGCCAGAAGCGTTTCCGATGGTGGACATGACCGCGATTAATTGCGCAAGTGCCCTAATCACCGGTTGGATTTCTCGTTTTGGAACTCCATCTCAAATCACATCCGATCAGGGAAGACAATTCACTTCTTCTATTTTTTGTGAACTATGCAAATGCCTAGGAACAAATCACACGATGACAACTTCCTACCATCCACAGTCAAATGGAATTATAGAGCGTTTTCATCGAACTCTAAAAGCGGCAATAAACTGTAGTGATTCTACAAATTGGGTGAATCGCCTCCCTCTCATTCTTTTAGGACTCCGCTCAGCCATTAAAGAAGACATAGGGACAACGCCAGCAGAGATGGTTTATGGTACGCAACTTCGTCTTCCAGCCGACTTGCTAGCACCTGTTCGAGACAATCGCCTTCAAACCGATTTTATCAAAGATCTTCGACACATGATGCAAAAATTAAGTCCGCAGCAGACAGCATGGCACTCAGAACAGCATCCATTCATACATAAAGACCTTAAAACTTCATGACACGTATTTATCCGAAATGATTCTGTAAAAGCTTCGTTAGTACCACCGTACGAAGGGCCTTTTAAAATAATTGAACGTTATGACAAGTTTTTCAAAGTGGATGTCAGAGGGCGAGTCATCAAAATTTCAATAGACAGATTAAAGCCTGCATACTTAGAAGTCACGCAGGAAGATAATACAAATGGACATTCTTCCACTTCAAATAGACGTCAACCGCCACAAAATTCAGTACCTCAGTATTTCCGCACACGTTCCGGACGTTGTGTACGATTTCCACAGCGTTTCCCTTGAAGTGCAGAAAACTTCTGGGGGGCCTATGTGGCGGTTAAACTACTTGTAAATAATATCACTGTAGAATCTTTGTATTAGAAAAAACATCGTATTTTGTTTTAATGTAATTTGTTTAATATTATATTTTCATTTTATTCAGTCTGATAATTTAACTACGAGAATCAACACGTTATCTTAAAATTTTAATAATAAAATCTTTTTTATTAATTTAATTAGTTTCCTTTATTTAAGTTTTCATACAAGAAACTAAATGTATAAATTTTTTTTTTCAAAATTTGATCAAAAAATGTTCAAAAATTAAATTATACTAGGACCAGCGTGCCGGGGCCCTTAACATATTATTTTCACTTATGCAACATTTTGAAGCCCACTATTATCCGTATTAACATATGTTTGTAAGGCCCAGTTTTTAAGTGGTGAGTTAACCTAGAGTTAGTTAACTTTGAGTTAGTTAACTTTGAATACACAAGCAGTTTTTCCGTAAAAAAAAAATCATGCGAATCGACTTAACAAACTCGGAGGATACATATTCAAAAGTAACTGTTCAGTAAATCCAGAGTTAACTCACCAAATTTGGTAAGTAAACTCGAGTTTAACTTTAATCTCCCACTGAAAAAATGGGCCTAAGTGTATCATATAAAACCAAGTTTTAATACTTTTTATATTTTTACTTGCGATACACACCTATGTATGTACTAAAAAGCAAATTTTTAAATCGACCTGAGGATTTTAATCAAACCTAACCTTACTATGTTATAGAGAACATGAAGAAACTGGGTTCAGAAATTTCGTCTGTCTGTGTGTATGTCTGAATGTCTGTATGTCTCGACCAACAGATTAAACCACTGGATCGATTTCATTAAAATTTTGAACTTAAGCTTTTTTTGTGAGCATGAATTTCTTTTTTAATTGTTGAAATTGGCCTACCAAATTTTTTAGCTTAAATTATTCGTAGGTGTTGATATAGCAAGTTAAAGAACCAGTTTTAGGCTTCTTTTCAATTTTCTTTAATTTATTTTTAAAATTCATCGACTTGAAACACAAGAGCAAGTTCATGCGATCCAATCCTGCATTTTAGTTTGATCAATGTTAGGGCCTTAAGTTTTCCCAGTCCAGATCGCTTTGTATAAAATTTTAAAAATTACTTGGGTTCTTGGTAATCCTCACCAAAAGCACAATCTCATTTATAATAAAGTTAAAAATTGTTTTCGTTTATTTTTGTTTTCCTGTAGACAAATCATTTTAGACATCTCCATTGTAGTTTTCATTGTTAACCAAATTCCTATTGTCCTGGATAGATACAAGTAAGGTATACTTATGTCGATGAAATTCCAGGTGAAATCGTAAAACTCCTCTTAATTCGAAAGATATAAAAGGTTTTTGATTCCACCAGAAGCAAATGATGCTGCTGAATCATCTATAGTATGAAATTCTCTCTCCTGTATTGAAATACCCTTTATCCTTCACTCAGAAACGATTCAACAAAAATAAATAAACCTCTACAACGATGAGGACGAATACGACCGACGAGCGAGGACGACTAACGACGACAACCGACGATGACGACCGACGACGACGACGGGAATACGAGTGAAGCGCGCAATGCCATTAAATTTTCCCATTTAATTAATCCCCGCGGATTGTTGCTGCCATGCTGGATGCTGCTCATATTCCAATCAAAACTCTGTAACTTTGTTATTTTTTTTTTTTGTTGCTTTCAGTTGTTGTTGTTATTCTTAGCCTCGACGAATTTGTATCAGTAGAACCAAATCCAAACGGGTGTATGGAGAAATACAATAAATTGCTATTTACGGTTGAGCACAAGAACCGGATAATGTTCCCGGAGAGAGAGAGATTTGTTAGAGAAGATACCTATAAATTTTTCTACTTCCGATATATTTTTTTTTCTTTTTTTTGAGGACGAACTAAACAAAAAAAAATAAAAAAAATAAGAAAATGGAGGAAACATGAAATTTAATTGGAAATAAATCATTTATTTAAAAGATATATATCAAGTGCTTGAGTCTGACGATCAACAACGTAGAATTTATCTTTTCTCTGTTTTTTTTTTTTGTTTTATGTTTCTTGTAAATTGCATCGAAGGAATTATTATACTTGTGGGGGGTGTGGATTTTTAAGTTATTACATTAATTTTTTTTTTTAATTCATAAAAAATTAAATTCTGCGTCCAAGGGATGTCTGAGAAATGTTCATCGGAAATTTTATTAGCTGCGGAGCCAAAAAAAGAAATAATCAAAACGGCAGAGAAAAAATATTATAAATCGACAAAGATCTTTCAAGTGAGGAAATTAAAATTAATTGCAATTATGGGATACTAACTTACTTGCTCGTATACTTTTGTATAATTGTTATTTTGTTAATTTTTGTACTATTTTTTGTAAAAAGTCAGAGAAAAATGCAAAACGGTGAATTAGGGAGAATAAAGTGCTGCAGGAGACAATTTATTTGGTGAATTTTTGTGATGAACATCTTCCGGTTTTTTTGCTTTTTTTCATTATTTCCCATGTTCAATAAAAACAGATTTTGACACAAATAAGAAATCTCTCGGATTTCACTTCGAGAACATTGACTAACTTTTACTAAATGTACTCATCCGAAATATTGACTTTGAAACAATTTCTAATGGAAGCATTGAAGCTGGATATTGAGATGGGATATTCGAAGAAAAGGTAAATTAAAAAGTTATTGGTTATAAAACTTCACGACCGACGCAGCAGTCAGGGTCATTAATTGGTTAACCACAAATTTCTTATGAATTTTAATTTTTTTTGTCAAAGTTGTGAAGAAAGTAAGCAGCTCATTTGTGAGGCTCCGTGATCTTAGCACCCTATATGTGGGATATTCGCAAAAAAGTATGCTATCTTAAAATTCAATAATTGGTCAACTATTTTCGTTAATTGTTCAGCCATAGAAAATATTTTCAATCAATGGTTGAAGTTTTTGTGGGATATTATATACCATCTGAAAGGTCATAGTGACCTCTTAAAAGGTCAACTATAGTTTCAGTTATTGATCACCCATAGGTTTTTTTTTAATGAATTTTAAAAATTGTTTAAGGTCAAAGACATTTTAACAACCACATTTGTGGGATATTCGAAAAAAATATACCATCTAAAAGGATTTAGGGACCTTATAAAACGTAAACTATGTCATTAATACATAGATCAGCCAAAGACTTTATTTGTATAATTTTGTTTTAATTTTTTTTTAATTTTTGTTCATTTTCGTATAGATCTTGATGACCTTCAAAACTTTAACCATGGATTAAAAATTTTCTATGGCTGACCAATTTCTGAAACTAGTGGACTTTTTACCAATTACCGACCTTTTAGATGGCATACTTTGTTTGCGAATATCCCACATATGGAGTGCTAAGAGCTTAGGGCATTTTGGTGGGATATTCAAAAAAGAAGTATAACATATGAAAGGTCACTAAATTAACTGGCTCAATTTTTTTTTTGAGGCATATGCGATTTTGTTACTTTTACAATTTTTATTTTAGTATTTATTGACCTTGATTTTAGATAGGAAGTATTTTTTCTTCAATATCCCACAAATTAAATGCTTGCATCCTTTAATGGTCACCTTGCAAAGAAGATTTAAAAATGCATTAGAAATCCCATATATAGCTGACAATTACTGAAACTAAGTGGTCTTTTATGATCATGACGATTCCCTGAGTAAAATTGCTGCGAGATGTCAAAACCCTAATGCAACAGAAGAAACTACAAACAATGATTAATGCATGTACTTTTATGTTAAATTATATTTTATCTTTATTATCATTCTCTTTATTCTCTCTTTTTTCTATTTCTTATCTATCCTTTTTTTATTTTTATTTTTATGTATTGCCTTTGCCAACAATGTTAAATAATAATGTAAGCTGTTCTTTGATAAAGAGGAAACATTTTCGCTTTAATTGCATGTCGCTCGTCTCTCTTCTGATTTTTACATGGCGAAATGGTTCGAAGTGATAATAATGTGAATTTCATAGACCGCGGTAATATAGGAATGTTGCGTACTATGCTCGGAGTTTTCTGCTCCCACAAGGAAGGTATCAAAATATGTCACATAAATGCTCAGAGTCTACCGCCAAAGATTGATCAATTTCGCGACATTTTTTCTCAATCTAAAATAGATGTAATTTGTGTATCCGAAACCTGGTTTCTTTCAGAAGCCAGTGAAGATGATATGCGGATTAAGTTAAGTGGGTACAATGTTTTTCGTTTGGATAGATGTGACCGTGTGGGTGGAGGTGTTGCCATTTATGTCAAGAAAGGTTTGTTTTGCAAAATGAAATGGTTTTCATCTTCTGTTTCTACGATAAATTACGTTTTTGTTGAAATAATATGTGGTGATAAAAGTCTTCTTGTGGGTACTGTGTACAGGCCCAATAAAAACATAGATTTAACACCTTTTTATGCTGATTTGGAAGATATTTCTACTCGATCCCCAAATATAATTATATGTGGTGATTTCAACAGCAATCTTTTGATTGAAAGACATTTGAGTGATAGCATGAATTCGTTTGGTTTTCATTCTGTCAACTCCACTATTCCAACTTATCATTCGTCGAGTACTAGTACCTTGTTGGACGTATTTTTTATAAACCACACACATAGTTTACGATTTTATGACCAATTATCGGCTCCAGCTTTTTCGAAGCATGACTTAATTTTTCTTAACGATAAAGTTGAATTTCTTAATAATAATTTAAATTTGCTTATTGAATCACACATACCAATGAAAAGAAGCACCATAAACAGCAATGCAAAATCCTGGTTTACTAGAAACATTAGATTACTGATAGAAAAGCGTGACCAAGCTTACCACCGTTGGAAGCGTTTTCGAATCTATAGATTGTTGTGATCTTGATGGTAACGATCTGAATAGTAAATTTATAAATACTCCTTCTACAACACCGTCAAGCAGTTACACGATTGATTCAATTGTTTTTCCTGGTCAGAATAACGCTGATGATCTTTTCAATATTTCAATTCACGAAGATGAAGGCATGTTTAATTTTTCCGGAATAAATGATCTCGACGTGGTTGAGGCTGTCATTTCTGTAAAATCCAATGCTGTCGGGGTGGATGGCATTCATCCAGTGTTTATAAAAGCGATTTTGCCCACAATTTTGTCTTATATAACACATATTTTTAATTCGATACTTACTACAGGGCTATATCCGTGCCAATGGAAATTGGCTAAGATTATCCCTATACCTAAAAACCCTGATTACACTGAGTTTAGGCCAATATCTATACTGCCTTTCCTTTCGAAAGTGTACGAACGAATTTTACAAAAACAAATCAATGAATACTTAAATCATAATGAGTTGCTAACCCAACTACAATCTGGGTTTCGTGCAAAGCACAGCTGTACTACAGCTCTAATTAAAGTAATTGATGATATACGTATTGGTCTTGATAATGATGATGTAAGTTTTTTGGTACTACTCGACTTCTCAAAAGCTTTTGATATGGTCGATCATACCCTTCTATGTAACAAACTGCGAAGGTCTTTTAAATTTGTTTTGTTCTCGATATATATAAATGAGATTCCTAATATTGTTCAAAACTCAATGATGCACATTTATGCTGATGATGTCCAGATTTACCAGAATTGTCCTTTAGGTTTGATTGAGAACTGTGTTGAAAATATAAACCAGGATCTTAAGAACATCTCAGATTGGTCCCTGCATAATAATTTTACATTAAATCCTACAAAATGCAAATGTTTGGTCATATCCCGAAAAAAACTAGATCTTTCGTACTTCCCGCCTATCACTTTAAATGATTCAAATGTTCAGTACGTTGGCTCAGTTAAAAATTTGGGTATTTTGTTTAACCGGTCCCTCACTTGGAACGATCATATACAAAATGGGGTTGGTAAGACATATGGGGTTCTGCGATCACTATGGGTTGCTCAAGCATACACGCCTCTGCCAACAAGAATGATGTTAGCCAAATCTCTAGCAATTCCAACACTTTTAAATGGCTGTGAAATTTTTTCTAATTGCGACGCTGAAAGCAAAAGAAAGTTAAAAGTAGCATTCAACAGTATAATACGGTATATATATGGTCTTCGCCGATATGACCACATATCACACTTATCTAAAAACCTACTTAATATGTCAATAGAAAATTTCATTAAATATCGCACACTTAAGCTATTTTTTAATATAATGAAAACTGGCAAGCCGATGTATTTATATAACAAGCTACAGTTTCCGGTATATCAGAGATCTATGGGCATAATTATACCTCGTTTTTCATTTTTGATATCAGAAAGACAATTTTCAATAGCTGTAACGCGTCTATGGAATTCACTTCCCTTGTACTTAAGGGTGACGGACGACATGCAAACTTTTTTAAGGAGTTTACACTCATATTTTTCAAATCGTGGCGACTAATTTTTTCTCTATTTAAGGCAGCATTTTTTCTCTATTTAAGGCAGCATTGCTTAACTTTCTTTAATTTATAAAGTTTTTCTTCGTTTCTTAACTCTTTTCTTTTTTCCTTTTATTAAAATTTCATTATCAATTTAATTTTTTTTATTGTTCTTTTTTCCACCTTGTATTATAAATGTGTGATTTAATTTATTAATTAATTTACTTTGTTTCTTTTTTGATTTTTTTTTTTTTTTCACTTCTAAATATTGTAATTAACTGCCCTTATTAAGAACTTCACAAATTCATAAGATTTATTCTTAATGTGAAAGAAATTTAATGAATAAATAAATACTAAATACTAAATTAGGGATATTAAAAATCCATAAAAATCGCCTATACCTGACTAAGTACCCACAAAACCCAACTGAACTTTTATGATCATTTAGTGATGTTTTAAATGGAATAATTCTTTTTTGAATATCCCTCCAATCAGGTGCTAAGATCCTTTGAAAATAAATTTTAAAAATTTATCTTTATGTATCTTTTTCTGAATATCCCGCAAATTAATAATCACTTATGGCTTACCAATTAATGTAACTGACCGACCATTTATGACCAATTACTAACTTTATGTTCGAATGTCCCTCATATGAGGTACTCAAGCCCATAGCCAAGCATTGAGCAGGATTGTTTCTAACTTGTCTCATTCTGTCCTATATGTGCCTTTGAGTTCTTGTACCCAGCATTTAACAAATTTATATATGGAACCTATTTAACAGAATTACATCACATATGTACACTGTGTGTCATGTATGTTCCGTGAAATAGGGCCCTGAGTTAGTGGTGTGTACGAATTTCCCTATAAGAGCTTTAATTGCGACTTCGTGGAAGGTGTTTTCGAAGGCACTATCTATGTCTACAAAGGCAAATAAAGCCGTTTGTTTTGTATCTAACGCCATTTGCAGAATGTTTATGAGTTCGATTCCCATTAGTCGCAAATACAGCGTGTTTACTCAAAAAACGTTTAGATTGAAATTTTGAACAGTTTTCAAAACAGTTTTTTAGGCTTTGACTCTTAGACAAAGAGTTATGCGTACCACCCTTAAGGACTTGAGTGTCTTAAATGCAACCCATTGCCTATTATCGACCTTATAAATCATTAACTTTGCTCATTTTAAAACCCTTTAAAATGCAATCTCATTAGCAAATTTTCAAATTAAATTTTAACTATTCCGTTCCAGAAAGTTATTTAGGTATACCTGTTGCTTTTTAAGGAAGTATCATAGCCTGAAAAAATAATTTCGAAAATATGGTAGCCGTAAAATAATTATTTTCATTTCCCTTAAATATCTAAAACAACTTCAAGTACAAAATTAGTTTTGCAATTAATTTTAAATTCAAAATGGTTTAAATGTCAAAATGAACTTCCTTTAATTATACATCATCAACTTTCTGTTCATTTTTTTTTTTTTTTTTGTTACATAAATCGGCATTTAATTGAATTTGGCAGAGCTTTAATTTAATTTTTGTTTAAGTCTTCCTCATTTTCAAAGCCACCTTAATTCAGATTTACCTACATTGTTTAACCTGAATTCATTATTTACCAACAAAAAAGGACGAAAACAGCAGAAACGTACACAGGTATACAAATACATGCATTTTTCATCAGCCAAAGCCAACCCGTCAGCCCAACAACAGTGGTCGTCGACACTGGCTGGGCCCCGTCCATCTAAGGGAATTAAAATTCATCATAATTTCACCGAACACAGAAATATGAAAAGCTGTTAAGTCCTTCCATCACCTTATTTTTGCCTCAGCTTGGGTTTTTTTTGTCGGAAAATGCAGATGGCGAAGGATTTTTTGTTCATTAAACATTCTGGAGGGAAAAAAGGAAATGAAAAAGTTTTGTTGCCTTATTATTATTTTTTGTATTCCTTCAACTTCATCTTCACCTGGAGATTAAACCTTTCCACACCAAGTTCGGTATATATGGATAGACGACTGGTTGATCACTATGCGCAGAGAAAAACCAAGTGCCCTAGGAAATCATCATTCTTTTATTGAATTCCCAACCGACACAAAAGCATCCCTGAGGAGTTCTCTGAAGGGAAAGGAAGACTGCCAGCCGAGCCGGTTTGATTGTTGGAAATCGTGTTGTATACTAGAGTAAATTCAAAACTCAAGACGTTAAGCAGGCATCGGCAAATAGTGATACACGGCCGAACTAGTTTGAAATTTCTATCAAGTTATTTATTGACTCCAAGAATGCAGTCCGAGTTTTGGAAACATCAGAGAATTTTTACATTTCTTGCTGTTTAAAACATTTCTAGCTCTGTTTAGTATCTTCAATTATTCAGTCTTATCCCTATCTAAACCCTATGGAAACAGGCTGCTTCAGTCAGACAACATTCATCAAATTTTTTTTTGGAGTCCCGCAAGGATGAATCCTGGGACCTATTCTATTTCCCATTTATTCACGGTTTGCTTAAAACTTAGTGGCACTACAGTCTGGTGTGGACCTCAGCCTTAACCGGCAATCTTCGCCAACCAGCTTAGTCTATATATAGTCTATATAAGTCAAGTTGGTTGAGTTTCCCTTCCCATTGCGTTCGCCACTTGATTTGAAGTAAAGGGTCCGCCATCTAACGTTTTTTTGTTCAACTAGTGCTTATTTCGTGAATGGTAACACTTAGCTCATGTCTGATTTGACAGATAATTAGTGTTATCCTTCCGCTGAACGAATATGGTTGTGTATACACTTCGCTAAGTGGGCCTGCGATCGACTTAGAGAAGATGCCGATGTTTTACGCCATTTACAAAAAAAAAACTTATTTGGCGGACCCTTTATTTCCTTGGAAAACAGCTTCCTAGAGTTTAAGGTTTACGAAACTTTAATTCCGACCCTGGAGATAGACAAGTATTTCATATACCAAGTGGAAATAATTCTTGACGTAAACATAATTTCATTATGAACTTTCAGACTGCATCGGTAGGGAGAGCCTGATGGGAATTGAGAAACGACAGGTAGATTTGCAAATGACGTCGAGCAATTTCTTTGGATCAATTTATTTGCTGAGCACCACCTGGGTGGACCAATGACCGACTAACTGAAAGCTGATAGGAAAAAGAGTTTATATATTTACAGAGAAGACAGCAAAAATACTGCCAAATCCACCAATGGGATTTCCAGTTTAAGTCGATTAAATAAATTGATTTTTACTATTGTTACACGCTCAGAAATCAAGTAAATCAACTTTGGCTGTTATGCCATAATCCTAAGAGGAGCCATGACTGGCATACACTGCGTGTCATTTCATTGGGGACATCTTTTTTTGTTTTTAATAAAAAAAAAAATCTGTTTTAAACAGAAATTATTTTTAATTAATTTTAACTAAACAAGTATTTGTTTGCAGATTTTCCTTTAGTACTAAAAAATTATAAGAAAATCTATATTTTGTGTATTTGATGTTGATTTAAACGGGGTTTAAGAAATTGCGTCAAAATTAAGGTGATTTTGCAGATATTTGCTAACGCGTCTTGCCGTTCAACCTTTGGATTAAATCATGAATCACGGATCAGGATCTAGGACAAGAAACTCATTTAACTTCAAGTTCCAGTTTTTAAACGATAGATTAAGTCAGAGTTAGCTTACTCTAGAAATAATAAAATCTACCGTTAAGATGCAATTTTTCAGTGCAGGGCGCATGCAGAGAGATATAACAAACTTAGAAGATAAATCACCAAACGAATCGGTTTGTTAATTCAGAAATAACGCGTGTTTAACTTTAGTCCTGCACTAAAAAACTGAATCTAAAGGCCATTTGTAAAAATATTTTAACCGCGTGGTTTAGCAGTTTTAACTATTCTGCGGATTAAATGAAATTCAACGGTTGTTCAGGGTTAAGTGTTAATAATATCACATAATTAAATACTTTGAATCTCGTTAAACTCCAGTTTACTTTCGAAAATTGGTCAGTTAAAATCTTAAACCATGGATCAAATATTTAAAAAATGTTTTTATAACTGGCCCTTACATTTGTATTGCAGACATTTTGAGTAACTCCTTAGGGATGGTGTCATTTCCATTTAATGCACTGAGCAATATAAAATATAGTTATACATAGATATAGCCTAAAAATACTCGCTAAAAAAAATAGATTTTAATCAAGTGAGGCGGAGTTTAGTTATGAATACAGTTAAGTATTCGAGGAGGAGTTCAATATTGTTCAATTTAGCTATAGAGATCATTTAGTTCAAACGTATGTATAAGCAAAAAAAAAACAACCGACGTGACATGATGGTGAAAGGTGGTAGATTGAACAGCAAATGCAATTAATAAATACTGTATTCTTGTCTACGACACGGTACATACAAGACATAATGCATTGCGCACATTGCAATACAGTGTTCAGAAGGGAATAATGTTTTGTCGAATAAAACGATTTCATCAGACTTTCAATTCTATAGAAAGCTTTTTTTTTTCTAAATGATTGTGAACAAAAATATTTTCATGTCAGCAACTAGTGTTTTCTTATTTTTTTTTTGTTCATTCTTTTTAAAAAAATCTTTTGTTCTCGTGTCGTACGTAAGCAAATGTAAGGGGTTTAAATTTTATTGAGTGATTTTTGTCATTTAAAAAAAACTTAAAACCGCAACAGAAATGGAAATGAAAGTTTAATTTAGTTACACAGGTAATCATTATGGTTTTTTTTCAACTTAAGTTCAATTTGTATAGTGGTATGGTTCATGAGATTTAAGCCTTTAAAAATCTTCAAAATAAAGACTTATTGTTTTTTTGCAAGCCCCGGAGGCATTTTGGTTGAAAGAAATGACGGCATTACAGAAAAAAATGGAGTTGCCATTCAAACTATCGATAACTATAACTATCGATTTTTTTTTGGTGCTTAAGTTAAGCCCCGAGAATTCCTTGTGCTTAAGTAAACTAGAAGGGGGTTATTTGTTGTTGAAATTAACATGTAAATTTCTTAGCCCTGGCGTCATTTTTTCCGACCAATTTCCTCCGGGCTTTAGAAAAAAAAAACAAGCCTACTATCAATGTTACCCATAAAACAAACATATCATTAGCCGTGTTTTAATGGTAATTTTATAGCCAGCGCAGTAAAATTTCCCTTGGCAAACAAAAACAAAGAGTGTCGATAAATTAGCCAGTAAAAGAGTGGATACAAAAGTGGATATACATAGTTAGAACTTTGAAGATGAAGATGGCGTTCTTGAAAAGTATTCATGACTTGAACCTTAATGTTGTTTTTCACTCACAAAATGGATTTGATCTATTATATTTGTAGCGAACTCAGCATTGGTACTTGATTATTGCGCTAGCTATAAATTACCAATAAAACACAGCTATGAATAACACAGTCGTCAGTGAAACCAGATCAAAGGCCAGACTTGGGTAGCATGGAATAATTTTGAGCACAAAACATTTAATCTTAGACTTTGTTGAGTCAGCTTATGATGGTTGTCTTCTAAGTCTTCCAAATTTCTCCAACACGTGGTCCACTTATCAAGTACGGCACTAAGCCAGTATTTTCTTTAAAAATGCAGATAAAAGCACCTTTCTTCTTTCAACGAATACTACCAGAATTTTCGCGAGGTGAAACTAGTGCTGGGGGATCATGCGAAAAATCCCTTTCTAGGGAATTGTAACCCCTAATGCGAATTGCATAGAAAACATAGCACGAAAAAATTGAATTTGTCATAACTAATTCATGACTGATGAACTGAAAATTATTATTTAGTAACGAACCATTCAATATAAGAAGTTTTTAACCCTTTTTGAGGGATACTTCACTAACTTCATATATGAATTTGGCAATTTAGCAAAAAAAAACAAAGAAAACATAGTATGATAAAATTAAAATTGTCACAACTAGTTCATGTTTGATGAACGCCAAATCATTAAGCAATAAAACAGCTTTTAAAACTTTTTGGGTGGGTGTTTCGGTAACTTCAAATAAATTTAGCAATGTAGCAGAAAAACATAGAAAATATTGCACGACAACATTGAAATTGTCACAACTAATTTACGACCAATTAACGGCAAATTATTGAGCAGTTAACCATTCAATACAAGAAATTTTTACCCGTTTTTGAGAGTGTGCTTCGCTGAGTTGACACCAAATCAGCAAAGCAGCAACAAAAAACATAGAAAACATAGAACGACAAAATTAAAATTTAAATAAATATTAAATATTAAAAAAAAAAGGAAAAATAATTATTAAGTAGAAAGCAATTCAATTTAAGAAGTTTTTACCCACTTTTGAGAGGTTGCGAAACTAGCAGAAAAACATAGAGAACGAAGAACTACAGATTCAAAACTACCACAACTAATTAACGGCAATTTATCCACCTAACCACCTTTCGGTCGGTGAATGTTGTTAAAGAAATATCGGAACTATTTTTTTTAAACAATTTTATAAGACCTGACAAAAAACACAAATAATTCTACGAAGTATAGTACCAACGACTGCGTTAATATAGAAGATATAAACATACATAAAAAAAACATTTAAGGCCAACATTTTAAGAGTCCTTTTGAGGCCTATGCTCCAAGTTCATAAATAGCCTATATGAAATTTTGCACTCAAAATTATATATATAATTATATCCACATTGATTAAAGGGTGGTTCAAAAAATGAGATTTTTCAAATTAAATTTCGTGGTTGTATCTTTTCTTTCAGGCGCGACACAGGATCCAACAATCGTCAAAAAATGTTTCTTTACATACTGGATAAGGACAGGGTCAAGCTTTTGTATAGAGTCTGAGGTGTCTTCTCACGTTCCAGGTATAGATAGGACGTTAACCGTTGGTTTTCCCGGTCTTGTTGCTGCTCATTTACCTGATTCAAAAAAGCTGGTCTAAACATTTTCTCAAACAAATATGTTTCATATAGAATTCACTAGGTCATATCTGAAATATCTATATCTGAAATTCAAGGATGTCAGAAGTAACACTACATCACCTACTTCCAAAATATCATCACTACCCTGTTTAATGTATTTTATATTATACATAATTTCCACTAAAAAGTTTCGTTTAACTTCCTATGTTCATTCAAACAATAATATCAAAATTGCTATACACCTTCCTTCCTACTCATATCATATTGTTTAGACGCAAGAATATAGTAGCTCGAACTCTAACGACCCCCACACACTCGACCAAACGACCAAGTCATTTTCGAAACAATGAAAGCAGGAAATATTCATTTTAAACGAGAGATAGAGAGTCCTAGCTAAACATTAGAACTGGGTGTATAAAATGTATGAAAAGAAAAAAAAAAAAAAAAAAGGTCACTGACGGTAATTGAACGAAAGCAAAAATAAAACAAACGAAATGGTTAGAACAGAACAACCTTTTTAGCTTTTCACACACTAGCACTCATTTAGTTGCCTGATGCGTTTTTGTTGTTACTATATTGTTGTTGTTGTTGTTGCCTTTTTATACACAATATCATTTTGCACACTTATATTATGAAGAGCCTGGCCTGTGTTTGTGTGTCGCTGCCTTATATCTACTTAGTTTCATTGTTTATGAAGACAAAATAAAAAAGAATAATTTACAACTGTTTTTGTTGTTTGGTATAAAGCACAAACATTTGGTATGGTTGCCACTATACACAAAAACTAAATCAATGTAGAAAAAATTTTAAATTTGGAATTTTTTTCAAAAGTGAGTATGATTGGTATAAATAAAAAAGATACTGCCTAAGTGACGAGGTTTCCTTTTTCTACAGAAAATTTGATTAATTTCGCATGTTAACCAAAAATAATTTGAGGAGTCACTATCAAAGTTTTTGTTTATTTATCCGATGGTTGGTATAAAATGGATTATTCATATTTTAAATATAGAGCTTATAAACGAGGAAACTTATTAGCTAATTATATATTTTATCTTAACACCGATTCTTTAACTAGTACAATGATCCGAATTTTAACTGTACAATCCCGATTTCTGGTTATTTCTTATGAGCAGAAAACTGGTATAAATATGAGAAGAATTAGTTTAACCCGCTATATAAATCCAAAAAACAAATATTTTCAGCATTTTTGACTGTCGTGTTTGTTTTTAAGTGATACTATTCCCTTCCATGTTTTTATTTATTTATCCGCTAATTGGTATAAATTGGTCCTGTGCATATTGCGAATTTACTAGAAAACTTAGCACGATTATAAATTTTATTTGTTTACCAATTCCTTAACTTGTACATTAATACATAATTTAACTGGTAGAATCGCGTTTTTTTCTTATTTTGCTATGAACATATGACTGGTATAAATATAAAATGACTGACTTAAATCGACTAAATAAGTCGAAAATACAAATATTTTCTATATTTTTAATTTGTCTATTAGTTTTTAAGTAACACTACTCACAAACATATTTTCATTTTATTCATTCGATAATAATTGGTATAAACTAGTCCTATTCATCTTACAAATTAACTAAGAAACTTAAAATATTCATACGAATATTCTTTTTAAGACTAATTTTTAAACTACCTAAATAAATAGCGGTTTCTTGTTATTTTCTATAAGCATATTATGACTGGTATAAACATAATAGGAAAAACTAACTCCCGTTTTTAAGTAAGAAATACAAATTTTCTCAGCATTTTTTATTTGTTTGTTAGTGATTCTATTAACATATGTATAAATATAAATTTTATATTTCTGTATTCGTTTATCGGTATAAACTAGTGTTCATTTTCATATTGTGAATAAAATAGGAAACTATAAGTAGGTATAGTAATCCGAAATTTAACGTATAGAATCATTATTTTTGTTGCTATTCGTTATAACAACCATATGACTGGTATAAAAATAAAAAGACTGACTAAAGACTCAAAATATTTTTCTCACATATATTTGTTTTTATATTGGACTATTTATTTTCAATTTAGCTATCCACTGATTGGTATAAACTGGTCTAACTAATAATAAAGCTTCAAACGTATTAAATAATAAACAAACAATTAAAAAAAAGAGAGTTAAGCGTTAAACTACCAACCCGGTAACCATGATACACATCACGAGCTTATTTACCTATGGATATGAATAAATATACATTTATCCTGTATGGTCCTGACAACTGATGTCAATAACATCTTTTTCTACCAGAATTTTCGTTAGTGTAATTTAACTAAAAGAATTCATATTCATTCATCTCTCTATAGTTGTATAGGTAAGAGCAGAAATTTACTTTTACTTACCCGAGCTACTGCTTTTAAGCTTTATAGCTTTTTTTTATATACCTACATTCGAGTCCTTGTTTCCCATGGCAGCAATATGAAAAACTATAACTACAACTTTAACAGAGAGGGCCAGGGAAAGAGAGAGGAGGGATAACGAGAGTGATGTTCTACTATTCCAATTAAGAAAGGCAACGAGAGGAATGAAAAAAAGAAAAAAAATATATAAGAAGGACGGAACAATGGTACAAGGATATCAGCCTCATAACGAATGTTAATGAGAAATGACTTGATTTTGTGCTTTTAATGCTGCCATTTGTAAATCCTTTTTTTCCCTGTATTTTCGCAGAGGCAGTTCTGATGTGTTGTTGTATAGTTGAATGAAATAAAAAATATGATTGCGGTGCTTTTTCGTTGTTATAATTTGCGTTGTTATTGTTTTTGTTATATTTTTTGTTGCAATTTTAACACTTTTTTTGTGATCATAATTGTGTCAATTCATAAGATATTAAATGGATTAGGCATTCATATTTGTATTTTTTTTTCCCCGAGAAATATTAGTCCGTTTTGGTTTTTCCATGAGAAAGGAATATTAAATATTAAAGTTTAAAAATAAAGTCTGAAAAATGGGAAGGCCGAATGGCCTCAAATTTAGCACAGAGCATTTTAATGTAATTCAAATTTTCAAAAATTAACATCAATTTGAAATATCGAACGACATTTTGAACCGAAAGAGCAAGTTTGTGCGATGCAGTCGTGCATTTTATTTCTGTTAACTTACCTACATTAAATTTTCTTGTAAATTTGAAAATATTTTAGTGAAAAAAGCAAACAAACAGATGCCCTAGTAGCTGGAATCTATGTTTACTATATGACCACACATCACAGAGTTTGATCTGTTTGGTCTGTGTCGATAGATTTGCAATGTGTTGCTTTGCTTGTTGTGCCTTGTGAAAACATTTCAAAGAGCATGAATAGGAAATGTTCCTCAAATATATTATTTGAAACAATCTACATGCGAGTAAGATGGACTTTTGGAACGATATGTGTATTCCTTCCTTCCGGTTCACAATAATTGGCATACAATCACAGAAGAATAATTGAGGGCACTCTTCCAACCCACTTGAGCTCCGATGCACATCAAATCCTGTTTATCCTCTTCTTTATCTACAGGGTAGGCCAAATAAAAATTTCTAAAAATGTAATAAAATGAACAAAATTAAATTTTGTCCATGTATTATGGCTTTATTAGTAATCAGAGCAAACATTCCCATTAATTATGGAACACAACGTCGTTCAAGTGGCTGCCATGGCTGGCAGAAGTAACGCATTCTATCACTCCAATTTTCCAATACCTTGTTGATTTGCTTGGAAGCTAACGGATTGCTTGGATGATATTGATCGTAAGTGCTTGAATTGTTTCAGGATTGTTGGCATTACATCGGTCCTTCACGGTTTACCACAAAAAAAACACGCACGACTTGATGGCATGAACTTGCTCTTCTGGTTAAATACTGTGTGTAACCAACCCCACATTGAAGATGTATGATGTATATATTTAAAGAGAAAATATTAAAAGAGTCAAAAGTACTAAAAAATTGATTTTTTGTTTGATTTTTTTTTGTTTATAAAAAATGTTTTATAAAATTTTTAAATGCATTATTGTTTAAACTATTGAAAAGCATCAGACTGCAAAATAATAACAAAGTCGGTCTAACCATGGCAAAGATATACGCGAATAACCCAAAAATAAGACCATTTTCTCAAAAAACGTGGAATACCTTATTCTGTTATGTGAATTTTTCGAGAAAAAACTGAAATGCAGTTTTCTTACAATTGACTTGGTTATTAAAGGTACGAAGTTTATTCAAAATCGTTAGATCCGTTTTCGAGAAAATTTGAAGAAACCAAAATATTTGTATGGCAGCTACCCGTTCTAGATGAGCTGAAACAAAAATTCGAATTTTTCTCTCTGAAAAATCACACAAAAATGCTCTCTACTAAATTTCATGCAAATCGGTCCACCCGTTTAGGCTCTAGCTCAAATTACAGTGGACGCACCGACGCACAGACGAACAGACTGACGGACGGCATGACGAAACCTACTTTTTTGGACTTCTCGATAATCGTAGTGTTAGTTTTTATTATAACCTCGAAATTTTTTCTACACGAAACCAATACTTGCCCTATAGAGCAAGTAAAAAATCCAAAGCTGTCAAATCGCAGCTCCAAGGCAGCCAATTGATATCGCCAAGACGGCTGATAACACGATTTGGCAATTTGGTGCGCAAAAGATCGATTGTGGCATGGGCTGTGTGGCATGGTTCCCCATCCTTCATGAACCAGAATTCATCCAAATCCATGTCCTCAATTTCAGTAAAAAAAAAAGTCGGTTAACATGACTCTGTAACGCCCACCGTTGCCCGAAACGTTGTTCCCAGCCTCATTTTCGAAGAAAAACGGTCCAATGATCCCACCACTCCACAATCCACACCAAACTGTCACTCTCTGTAGATGCATTAGCTTCTCGACAATAACTTGCGGGTTTTCCGAGCACCAGATGCGGAAATTTTTGTTGTTAACAAACTTGCCTACAGCAGTCGCCGTGGGTACTTCATTGCGGCTAAAACTTCTTTTCAAAAAACGCACAGTTTGGGCTACACAGCACTCATTTTGGAAATATGTTTTCAATATTTCCCAACGTTTTTCAAGCGTAAAGTGACTTATTTCGTTCCGCGGAGGTATGATACTGACTTTCTGTCAAGATTTCGAGCGAGAAACAGCTGTCAGTGTCAAAATGATTTAAAAAGTAACCACCAGATGGCCCACCCGTTATACTATACCTGATGCTGATGCCGTTTTGTGTGGCCAACAGATTGCGATCCCTCATTTGGAAATAATTATTTTGTTGGTTAACTGAACTCGTTTGAGCACCAATTGTATACACAAAATCTTATTGAAAGCGATTACTAACTACATACATACATATACTCGTATGAATATAGACTTTTGTGTGTTTTAGTTGGTATATGGAGAACAAATTGAAAGGATTAGATATATTTCATATTATAATTATCTTAATATTTTGCATTGGCTGTGGAAGGAATTCGCAAGACTATTGACCCATATAAGAGGGGCTTCGATTTGGACAAAAGAGATCTTTTACCCAAGTCAATCGATATTTGTCCAATTATGACCGATAAAAGGTTTGCTCATTTTGAAAGGATACTCACTACTACTCGGTCCTCAAGCTAATTATTTCCAGAAAATTGATTATTATCTGATCGAGTGTATTATTTTAATATGGACAAGGAATGCTACAGCAAATGAGATCTTAATTTCAATTCATATATTATAATATGCAGTGGCAGAGCAGTATGGTGTATTGGTTTCCAGAAATGCCTGGAAATATGATTATAATTATGTATAAGCAACTTGCTGATGTGGGGTTATGTTGTCACTTCACAATACCTGCCACAAATAATATTAATTAGCTTAGAATTCGTGTCTCTCTATACTCGTTTAATGTTTGGTATTAGTATACGAGTATTGCTTTGACCAAATGTTGATTATTATTCAAATTCTCAAGCAATAATTTGATTTGTTATTGTTGGAATGTAACGAATAATCTTATGTAATTGTACTTTAATAATACATAATAATAATATTGAGGCATTTGAAGATTAAATAAATTATTGTAAGGTGTAACGTGTAACGTCTGATATCAATTATGTTATTGTTACTGAAGCTGAACAAGTGTCTATGAGATTATAATTTTGTCCTGATTAAAATATTAAGACACGATGACTGCAGTATTATACATAGGTTTAATCTTTTGCAAAAAAAAAACAATATTAACTTGTACAGATTAGAATTGAGCAACAATGTATCAATATGATACTCGTAGAAATATTAAAAGTTAAAAAAAATAAAATCAACGACGAGATTTGCTACTTAAGTCGAGTTTTTTCAGAGCGAGATTAAAATTAACTCATCAAATTTGGTGGGTTAACTCAGGATTAACTGAATATATGCTTTTGATGGTGTCCAACGATTTTTTTTGGTCATTCCGCATGCATTCTTCACCGAAAAACTGCTTCCTCAATTAACTATGTATTAATTTACTCCTAAAGGGTCCGCCAAATAACTTTTTTTTTTGAAAATGGCGCAAAACATCGAGTGTAGCTTCGGCTGTGTAGCACGTAGTGCCGTCCTGTTGAAACCAAATGTGTCCAATATCCTCCTCTTCAATTTTTGTGAACAAAAATTCGTTCAACATGGCCCGATAACGATCGCCATTGACTGTAACGGCCACGCCCTGCTCATTTTCGAAAAATGGCCCAATTATACCTCTGGACCAAAATCCGCACCAAACAGTGACTCGTTTTGGGTGTATCGGCTTTTCAATGTATGCGTGCGGGTTTTCTGTGCTCCAAATGCGACAATTTTGCTTATTTACTAACCACCAAGATCAAAATGAGCTTCATCTGAAAAGATGATTTTTTTGGCAAAATCGGCATCTTCTCTAAGTCGATCGCAGGCCCACTTAGCAAAGCGTATACACAACCATATTCGTTCAGCGGAAGGATAAAACTAATTATCTGTCAAATCAGACATGAGCTAAGTGTTATAATTCACGAAATAAACACTAGTTGTAAAAAAAAACGTTAGATGGCGGACCCTTTAGAAATAAGCTACGTCTGGCTTAATTCACTTTGAAAAATTGGGCCTTAAGTGGTTAAAAATTAATGATGTAAAGTTGTGGTTAATTTATAAGACAACATTGTCATGGACAAAGTAAAGGGTGTTTTTTTTTTTAAACGTGTGGTTTTCAAGAAGAAATAAAACGCATAATAATTTAATGTTTTGGCCAAGAATTTAGCTTTATTATAAAAATAAAGGTTTTCCATTATATTTTAAAAATGATTTCGGCCAAGTGGCCACCGCGGCTAGCTCGAATAAACTCCAGCCCAGAGGCCCAATTTTCGACAGCTCCAATTGTTGCGTGCGATGGCGGATGGAACTCATTCGGATCTTCTTCGATACTCTGCTCCACAGCGCACTGTACGGCGGCGTCTCTGAGGATGCGCATTATCCACTAGAGTAAACGTGGTGCGAAACCGATCCATGGTTGTTCGAATTTATGCGATTATGTCGACCGAATATTGGAATATTGTTAATGAACTTGCACTATTTGCAAACGTTGTTCAGGAGTAAATCTATTCATTATAAAATGGCAAACCGAACTGAGCATAAATCAAGTGACAGCTGTCAAAAAAAATCAACTTCGAAAAAAGTATTGCCAGATTGAAAACCACACGTCTAGAATTTCTGTGGGAATATTGGTTTGGAATTTTACTTGAGCTACAGTATTGGCCCGCTCAATTGCACCGACCTGATAATAATTGTCTGTTTTTTTTTCATCTACATGTTAATCCAATGTTCAGTTAACGAAAATTCGCTTAATTAGTCTCGTACGATTAATTGGTATTCACTTATTTAAACGAAGTCGGTCGGTCAAAATATTAAATATGTATACATATGTATGCATATTAACCCATTACTATACAAATTTCAAAGTCAACTAAGGAAAACATTTTGTACTTTTTTTACTGTGCTTCCTGCATTGGAATTGTTAATAACAAACTATGAGATGCTTTAAGTTTTTTGGCTGAGTAGAATCAATTTCAATATCCATATGCTTCTAAAATACTACAATTTGTTTATTTTTTGTAATAAACTCTTGTTCGCCGTCGGCTGTTGTTCAATTGACTGAAAAATATAGATACATGTTTTTAGTTTGTAAGCTGCAGTTTTTCAAGATCAATTAAGCGAGGAAATCAATTAATCGGGGTTCGCTTAACATTACAAACAAGTGTTCGCCTTATATGGCAAAGATCTCAACTAACTTTTTTCATTCAACTAAACGAGGTGCTAATAAGTGGGTAATACTGCACTTATAGATGAAGCAGTTTGCAAAATAAATAAAATATATGGCAACAATCGCATTACCCAAAATCAAAGGAATTTTCTAAAAAAAAAAACAAGAAACTGCAAAACCCTATCTTCTTAATGTGATTTTTTTACGCCAATACACTAAGAAGCTGTTTTGCTACAATTATATTGAACTAACTGACCCGCCCGGCTACGCGAGGGTAGACAAACCTAAGTTTCGCATACAAATTGCTAATGAAAATATAGATAAATATTTAAGCTACTTTTTGTAATTAAATACTTCATACTGAGTTTGACCAAATTCACTATATGAATGACGAAATTCGTAAAGATATGATCATCTGAATCCAACCTTTATTACTTTTCCAACGTAGAAAGAATTTTTGTAATTAAAAGCAGCTTTTTTGTGTTTATCCCACTCGGCCAACACCTCGAAACACCTCGAAACAACACAATAAAGCCCGATGATGGATATATAATCCGAAACGCGTAGCTATAAGTGAAAATATATTTATGTTTTAAAAATTTTATTAAATTTAAAATATAAAATACAAAATTTATAAAGTCTAACTTTTAATTTTATTTTATTTACATATAATCATTAATATCCACACAACATGGAGACAACCACACAAACAAATAACCTCTTCAACAAAAATTGAATTTTTGACATCGGATACCATTTTTCATTTGTACCCCCTTTAACCCTATAAATACCAAATTTTTGAGAAAAATATTCCTAAGGCCATCAACTTAAAATAATAACCTTTCAAACACAAAAAGACTTTCTTTAATTGGACAATATTTTTATTTTAACCCTATCAAATTGCAATTTTCCATTTTCTCTAAGAATAACTTTTCAAACGCAGGTAAAGTTTTTTAATCGAGTACTTCTTTTCCTTACAGTGATTTTTTTTTTTATTTTAATAGTTATTCTGCTATTCGGGGTGGAGTAGGCTGCCAGATGTCCCGCCAGGCGCGAGACTGTCCCTCAAAACGACATTTATCTCGCAAGTGTCGCGTCAATATACTCTATCCCACAAAGTAATTTAGTCCAACCTTTATTGCTTTCCCAACACAGAAACAATTTTTGTATTCGAAAACCACCATTTTTTTTACTCCATTCCACTCTATAAATAGCATTTTTTTAAAATGAACTTTCAAACACAAAAAGAATTTCTTAAATCGGACAATTTTTCATTTTTAACCCATTTTACCTACAAATGAAAAAATTGAAAAAGAATATTCCTAAATCCATTTTATGAAAAATCCTTTTTCAAATAAAAAAAGAATTTTCTTAAATCGGACTATTTTTTTTATGTTTACTCCATTTCACCCTATAAATTTAAAATTAAAAAATATACCCTTGAAGCCATTTCCTAAGAATAACCTTTGAAACGCAAGTTGAGTTTTTTCATAGCATACGTATTTTTCATTTTATCCCATTTCACCCTACAAAGTTAATTTTTAAAATATTTTTATAGTTATTCTTCTATTCGGGGAGGAGACGAAACCAACAAATCAAAGATCATTAAAATCAGTCCAGCGGTTCTTGAGTTATAAGTGTTGTACCTAAACCGACTTTGTTTTATATATTAAGATATAGATACCTCTTGTATAAGTAAGAAATTCTATCAAAATCAAATTGGAGGGAATCACATAAAAATACCCTCTACCAAATTTGAAGCAAATCCATCCATCTCTAGGTTCTATCTCGATGGATGTTGCTGGTACAGCGCCACAAACACCGACACGAATATTATGACGCAAGCAATTTTGTTTCACTTTTCCATAACAGTTTTGAATTTTAAATTTTGTCCATATTAACCTAAAACTTGTCCTTTTAGCCCAGGAAAATTAGACAACAAAATCCCAAAATTCAAAAAATCCCAACAAAGCTAAATTTTGGTATATAATGCTTTGTTTTAATGTATTTAGCATTTTCCAAAAAGTACATTTTTAGTATGGATGTGATAAAAGTGGTGAAATTCAATATTTCTTAAATAAATATTTCGAAATCGATTCCTAGCCTCGTCCACCTAAATAAAAAAAAAAAACGGCTACTGCTTCTTGCTAGGAAGTGACAAATCCTCCAAGAGTTTCTCTTGTCATGAATAAGTGCCTGTCACCTTAGGCATTCGATTTGACAGAAAGTTGTAGGTCCCCTCCATTTGGTTGTTACATCAAAGTTTGTGAGCGATTGCTGACAACATCTCGATTCGTTGCAAACTTTAAAAATGACTGAAAATATTATATAGCTTCCTGAAAATCCCACTGATGCCCTAATTATTATGGAAATAATCTTTTTTTTCCAGGATATCATTCCAGATTAAATTTGTTTTCGTCGATGATTTTTTTCTGCGCCACAGGGAGTGGTGTAACTATCTAAGAAATCAAGTTACTAAATTGTTACGTTCTGCATTCAGCGGTGACTTTTTCTTTATTTTCTTTGTGCTGAATATGAGTTTAGTGAATTTTTGAATCTGGCGGTAAACAGTTATTCCATACTGGCCTTTGATGGTAAATTGGAGAATCTATTAAGTGCATTTGAGTATCATGCTGGAGGTCTGCGTTCGAATAGAGCCTATTTCACCTTGAAATGACCTGACTCCAGTAAATTCTTCAAAGTGGCAACCTCGGTTCTGAATGAGCGGAAAACCATTTTTGTATATTTCTCTGTTGCTGTTTGTGTGAACAAAAGGTTATTTAATCGTTTTGGGTTTGGCTGTCGGTGAGCGAGCTTCTCCACACACCTTAACTGCTTGTTTCAGGGGTACTGCTTTTAAAGGGAAAGTAATACAATTTTTTTGAAAACTATCTCTTGTTATGATGACGTTCCTTTCATCTTAGCCGTTTGAATTTAGCAGAAAATTGTAGGTCCCCTCCATTTCATTACTTACTTATTTTATTCGCTGTTAGTTATTTGATTTAGATTTATCACTTAAACAACTCCTTTCACCATAATTAATGTTAAAATTTTTCTTCAATATTAATATTTTTAATTATTTGTTTCATCCTTTGCTATCATTTTTCTGCCACGATTATTTTTTAACTTCAAACAACTGTAGTGAATCTTGGAATTAGGAATATTGTTTTGTCGTATTTCCATCTCAACTCTCAACACCATTCCATTTATGTTAGGAAAATATCTTCAACTTTAAATTCTGAACAATTTTTGTTTTTCAGATCAAACTCTCTGTAGTTATTCCATACAAAAATTGAAGACAACGAAGTTTCCAAAAATCTCTTTCAATATCTCGATCTAAAACTTTGTGGGCACTTGCTACAAAGAGTATACAAATTATCTCAGACAACAAATGTTTGAAATTTCAAAGTGTACATTTTCTGCTTACATGTCTACTGTCTTCAACTAATACGAATCGAAGTGTTTGATGGGGAACATTCCAAATTTGTTTGTATGCATTTGACTTATAGGAACAGTAAAATGCTAAGTCAAGCCTTACTTTAATTTTTTGGCCAAGAATTTAGCTTTATTATAAAAATAAAGGTTTTCCATTATATTTTAAAAATGATTTCCGGCAAGTGGCCACCGCGGCTGGCTCGAATAAACTCCAGCCCAGAGGCTTAATTTTCGACAGCTCTAATTGTTGCGCGAGATGGCGGATGTACTTATTCGGGTCTTCTTTGATACTCTGCTCCACAGCAGCAATAGTGTCTTCGGTGCGAACTGTACGGCGGCGGCGGCGTCTCTGAGGATGCGCATTATCCACTAGAGTAAACGTGGTGTGAAACCGATCCATGGTTGTTCGAATTTATGCGATTATGTCGACCGAATATTGGAATATTGTTAATAAATTTGCACGATTTGCAAACGTTGTTCAGGAGTAAGTCTATTCATTATAAAATGGCAAACCGAACTGAGCATAAATCAAGTGACAGCTGTCAAAAAACCAACTCCGAAAAAAGTATTGCCAGATTGAAAACCACACGTCTAAAATTTCTGTGGGAAATATTGGTATGGAGTTTTACTTGAGCTACAGTATTGGCCCGCGCAATTGCACCGACCTGATAATAATTTTCTGATTTTTTCATCTACATGTTAATCCAATGTTCAGTTAACGAAAATTCGCTTAATTAGTCTCGTACGATTAATTGGTATTCACTTATTTAAACGAAGTCGGTCGGTCAAAATATTAAATATGTATACATATGTATGCATATTAACCCATTACTATACAAATTTCAAAGTCAACTAAGGAAAACATTTTGTACTTTTTTTACTGTGCTTCCTGCATTGGAATTGTTAATAACAAACTATGAGATGCTTTAAGTTTTTTGGCTGAGTAGAATCAATTTCAATATCCATATGCTTCTAAAATACTACAATTTGTTTATTTTTTGTAATAAACTCTTGTTCGCCGTCGGCTGTTGTTCAATTGACTGAAAAATATAGATACATGTTTTTAGTTTGTAAGCTGCAGTTTTTCAAGATCAATTAAGCGAGGAAATCAATTAATCGGGGTTCGCTTAACATTACAAACAAGTGTTCGCCTTATATGGCAAAGATCTCAACTAACTTTTTTCATTCAACTAAACGAGGTGCTAATAAGTGGGTAATACTGCACTTATAGATGAAGCAGTTTGCAAAATAAATAAAATATATGGCAACAATCGCATTACCCAAAATCAAAGGAATTTTCTAAAAAAAAAAACAAGAAACTGCAAAACCCTATCTTCTTAATGTGATTTTTTTACGCCAATACACTAAGAAGCTGTTTTGCTACAATTATATTGAACTAACTGACCCGCCCGGCTACGCGAGGGTAGACAAACCTAAGTTTCGCATACAAATTGCCAATGAAAATATAGATAAATATTTAAGCTACTTTTTGTAATTAAATACTTCATACTGAGTTTGACCAAATTCACTATATGAATGACGAAATTCGTAAAGATATGATCATCTGAATCCAACCTTTATTACTTTTCCAACGTAGAAAGAATTTTTGTAATTAAAAGCAGCTTTTTTGTGTTTATCCCACTCGGCCAACACCTCGAAACAACACAATAAAGCCCGATGATGGATATATAATCCGAAACGCGTAGCTATAAGTGAAAATATATTTATGTTTTGAAAATTTTATTAAATATAAAATACAAAATTTATAAAGTCTAACTTTTTAATTTTATTTTATTTACATATAACCATTAATATCCACACAGCATGGAGACAACCACACAAACAAATAACCTCTTCAACACAAATAGAATTTTTGACATCGGATACCATTTTTCATTTGTACCCCCTTTCACCCTATAAATACCAAATTTTTGAGAAAAATATTCCTAAGGCCATCAACTTAAAATAATAACCTTTCAAACACAAAAAGACTTTCTTTAATTGGACAATATTTTTATTTTTACCCTATCAAATTGCAATTTAAAAAAAATACTTGAAGCCATTTTCTCTAAGAATAACTTTTCAAACGCAGGTAAAGTTTTTTAATCGAGTACTTCTTTTCCTTACAGTGATTTTTTTTTTTTATTTTAATAGTTATTCTGCTATTCGGGGTGGAGTAGGCTGCCAGATGTCCCGCCAGGCGCGAGACTGTCCCTCAAAACGACATTTATCTCGCAAGTGTCGCGTCAATATACTCTATCCCACAAAGTAATTTAGTCCAACCTTTATTGCTTTCCCAACACAGAAACAATTTTTGTATTCGAAAACCACCATTTTTTTTACTCCATTCCACTCTATAAATAGCATTTTTTTAAAATAAACTTTCAAACACAAAAAGAATTTCTTAAATCGGACAATTTTTCATTTTTAACCCATTTTACCCTACAAATGAAAAAATTGAAAAAGAATATTCCTAAATCCATTTTATGAAAAATCCTTTTTCAAATAAAGAAAGAATTTTCTTAAATCACCCTATAAATTTAAAATTAAAAAAAATACCCTTGAAGCCATTTCCTAAGAATAACCTTTGAAACGCAAGTTGACTTTTTTAATCGCATACGTCTTTTTCATTTTATCCCATTTCACCCTACAAAGTGAAAGATCATTAAAATCAGTCCAGCGGTTCTTGAGTTATAAGTGTTGTACCTAAACCGACTTTGTTTTATATATTAAGATATACATAGATACCTCTTATATAAGTACGAAATTCTATCAAAATCAAATTGGAGGGAAGCACATAAAAATACCCTCTACCAAATTTGAAGCAAATCCATCCATCCGCCACAAACACCGACACGACTATTATGACGCAAACAATTTTGTTTCACTTTTCCACAACAGTTTTGAATTTTAAATTTTGTCCATACTAACCTAAAACTTGTCCTTTTAGCCCAGGAAAATTAGACAGCAAAATGCCCAAACTTCAAAGAATCTCAACAAAGCTAAATTTTGGTATACAATGCTTTGTTTTCATGTATTTAGCATTTTCCAAAAAGTACATTTTTAGTATGGATGTGATAAAAGTGGTGAAATTCAATATTTTTTAAATAATTATTTCGAAATCGATTCCTAGCCTCGTCCACCTAAATGGGAAGTGACAAATCCTCCAAGAGTTTCTCTCGTCATGAATAAGTGCCTGTCACCTTAGCCGTTCGATTTGACACAAAGTTGAAGGTCCCCTCCATTTGGTTGTTACATCTTTATCGAAATGCATGGAAAACCAAAGTTTGTGAGCGATTGCTGACAACTTCTCGATTCGTTGCAAACTTTAAAAATGACTGAAAATATTATATAGCTTCTTGAAAATCCCACTGATGCCCTAATGATTATGGAAATAATCTTTTTTTTTCCAGCATATCATTGCAGATTAAATTTGTTTTCGTCGAAAAAACAACAGGCCAACCGATGATTTTCTTCTGCGCCACGGGGAGTGGTGTGACTCTATCTAAGAAATCAAGTTACTAAATTGTTACGTTCTGCATTCAGCGGTGACTTTTTCTTTATTTTCTTTGTGCTGAATATGAGTTTAGTGAATTTTCGAATCTGGCGGTAAACAGTTTTTCAATACTGGCCTTCGATGGTAATTTGGAGAATCTATTGAGTGCATTTGAGTATCATGCTGGAGGTCTGCGTTCGAATCCAGCCTATTTCACCTTGAAATGACCTGACTCCAGTAAATTCTTCAAAGTATGGCAGCCTCGGTTCTGAATGAGCGGAAAACCATTTTTGTATATTTCTCTGTTGCTGTTTGTGTGAACAAAAGGTTATTTAATCGTTCTGGGTTTGGCTGTCGTTGAGCGAGCTTCTCCACACACCTTAACTGCCTGTTTCAGGGGTACTGCTTTTAAATTAAAGGGAAAGTAATACAATTTTTTTGAAAAGTATCTCTTGTTATGATGACGTTCCTTTCATCTTAGCCATTTGAATTTAGCAGAAAATTGTAGGTCCCCTCCATTTCATTACTTACTTATTTTATTAGCTGTTAGTTATTTGACTTAGATGTATCACTTAAGCAACTCCTTTCACCATAATTCATGTCTAAACTTTTCTTCAATATTAATATTTTTAATTATTTGTTTCATCCTTTGCTATCATTTTTCTGCCACGATTATTTTTTAACTTCAAACAACTGAAGTGAATCTAGGAATAAGGAATATTGTTTTTCAATGTCTAACGCACAAAAACAAAGTTTGTCGTAAAGGGTCCGCCATCTTACGTTTTTTTTTTTTGTCAACTAGTGCTTATTTCGTGAATGGTAACACTTAGCTCATGTCTGATTTGACAGATAATTAGTTTTATCCTTCCGCTGAACGAATATGGTTGTGTATACGCTTCGCTAAGTGGGCCTGCGATCGACTTAGAGAAGATGCCGGTTTTGCCAAAAAAATCATCTTTTCAGATGAAGCTCATTTTGATCTTGGCGGGTAGTAAACAAGCAAAATTGTCTCACGCATACATTGAAAAGCCGATACACCCAAAACGAGTCACTGTTTGGTGCGGATTTTGGTCCAGAGCCATAATTGGGCCATTTTTCGAAAATAAGCAAGGAGTGGCCGTTACAGTCAATGGCGATCGTTATCGGGCCATGTTGAACGAATTTTTGTTGACAAAAATTGAAGAGGAGGATATTGGCAACATTTGGTTTCAACAGGACGGCGCTACGTGCCAAACAGCCGAAGCTACACTCGATTTTTTGCGCCATTTCCAAAAAAAAAAAGAAATTATTTGGCGGACCCTTTATTTCCTTTATTTCCATCTCAGCTCTCAACACCATTCCATTTATGTTAGGAAAATATCTTCAACTTTAAATTCTGAGCAATTTTTGTTTTTCAGATCAAACTCTCTGTAGTTATTCCATAAAAAAATTGAAGACAACGAAGTTTCCAAAAATCTCTTTCAATATCTCGATCTAAAACTTTGTGGGCACTTGCTACAAAGACTATACAAATTATCTCAGACAACAAATGTTCGAAATTTCAAAGTGTACATTTTCTGCTACCAGAAAGTGTCTACTGTCTTCAACTAATACGAATCGAAGTGTTTGATGGGGAACATTCCGAATTTGTTTGTATGCATTTGACTTATAGGAACAGTTAAATGCTAAGTCAAGCCTTACTTTAATCATATATATTAGTGAACTTTCTCATTATTCAGCTTTAAAGCAAAAATATTGCCAACATTCATTCTATTTACATTGATTTACTACATCCAGTTCTGTAATGCTCTCCCTCAGCTAACCATTCTGATAGCTAAGCAATTTAGTCAATAAAAATTGTTTGTCTTTATCATTACATTGCATGACTTTTGGACCAACACAAAACCGAACACAACAACAAGGATCACAGACAACACAATTTATTTAATGTCGTTCTCATTTTCCATTTGATGTTAAACAATAATTTCATAGATAGAGTGTTTGCGTTCAACAACATCACAAAATATAGTCCTGATAGATTAATATTGTATCCTTGTTTTCTGAATAGATACATATATGAAACTATTTCATATGATATAGATTTGTGTTTGCGTGTGTCCATCCTGTTTGTATATAGAAAATGTGCAAATTTATTGTGAGCCAAAAACTCAGACATATGAAAGTGATTTATTTGCATTCCTTGAAGGGATTTTCATTTGGCTAGCAGATTTGATCTTAACTATCATCACATATTGGGGATAAGATAAGACGATGTGGTTGGATGAAATGGTAGTCAGTCGGGAAGAGAGGGGATAAAACCAAAAGATAGCTTTTAATTTATGGAAATTGTTTGCACACATAAAGACAAAATTAATTAAACATACATATTTCGTCGTTTTCGATTGGCATTCTGTAATACGTATATCTCTTCAGTAAAATTAATGTACATAGATACAAATTATTCGAAAATATCAGATAAATTTAGTCAGATAGATTTCTTCTCTCTCTCTCTCCGTCCGTGGTTGTGGTCCTTGTTGTGAAACATATTGAGTTATTGTTGCGTGCTTCTGCAAATTCATTGATTAATATGCCAATGTCACGGTTTGGCGATATGATGGTTTTTGTTAAGAACATTAGATTAAACACACATAATTACGCATCTACACAGATATGTATTTTAAGATATAAAAGACAAACATTTTCACTCCCCTACTTTTGTGTTGATTCAAAGGTTATTAATTTCCATTAATGGTGTAAAATAAATTCAAACTAATTTATATTAATGATGCTTATTTTACATTCACCATCACCATTGCCAATTACCAAGCAGCTAGCTACCAACCCCACCACATATCTTCCTCCTCCGCGCTGCGCCACCACACTTTGATGTTCTTGGCTTGTCATGGGTCATGGAGTTATTCGTTGTGAAAACAGAGCATTGGGTTTCGCAACATTTATTTTCTATTATCTACCTATGATAATTGTTTCGGTAAGTTGTATATTCATTCAGTTTGAATGCATTTAAATTTTTTTGTCAGTTTCATTCAGAATTGATTTAAAATTAAATTCAATATATACCCACTTACTCAAAATATTGAAATGCTACACCAAAACGAACCAAAAAGAAATGCGAAAATTTTTGCTTTACGTATAGTATAGCTCTCCGACTTTTTTATAAAGCGAGGTATTTGTACTTGGTAACATACATTGTTTTACTTGTAAGTACCAAAAGGATACGATCAGCTAAGCAGGAATTCGTTAATGACAAACAGTTTGTTGGATGTTGATAAAAAGTATTCTGCTTCTTTAGAGCACAAAACAAATAAATAGTAAGGTATTTAATTTCAAGCTAAGATCTAGCATCCTGGCTGCCCCAGTCAGTTACAGAAGCTTGAACCAATGATATGGTTGGTACAGTAAAAATAATAAAATTAAAACGTAAGGCGCACATAACAAATAGAAACGAAAAGCCACACCAAATTTAAACACAAAAAAATTACGTATACGCCATGGTGTACAATTGTTTCATCATCATCATCATCGTCGGCTCGACAAACGGGTTCCGGTCCTGGCCTCCTTCAACAAGTCTTTCCACCCCTCCCGGTCACGAGCCGCCGCCATCCAGTTGCGCACCCCAAGGCTCCAGGCGTCCTGGTCTACGCCGCGCCATCTCTCCAGCGCAAGCATGGTCTACCACGCTGTCGTCTACCATAGAATGTACCACAAAGAACTTTCCGAGCAGGTTCCTCTTCGCTCATGCGAGCTAGGTGCCCTGCCCACCGGAGTCTACCGAGCTTAATTTTTGTCACGATATCTGCTTCAAGGTAGATTGCGTACAATTCATGATTGTACCGTCTCCGAAATCGTCCTTCCTCACATATGGGGCCAACAATTCTCCTTAAGACTTTTCTCTCGAACGCGGCTAAGAGGTCGGAGTGCCTTTTGCTAAGCACCCAAGTCTCGGATCCATATGTGAGTACTGGCAGGACCATGGTCCTGTACAGCAGCAGTTTTGAAGTTATGGTGAGATTTCTGGATTTGAAGAGCTTTGACAGACTATAGTAGGCTCTGTTGGATTTGAGAAGCCGCCCGCGTATTTCTTCTTCTATATTGTTATCGGCTGCTACTATTGACCCAAGGTATTTAAAGGATTGCACCACTTCAAATTGGTGCTCCGCTACCTTGATTGTTTGACCAAATGTTCCTCTCGCATTCGACGCCACCATGTACTTTGTTTTACCTTCACTAATGTGCAGCCCCAGATTTTGTGCCGCCTGCTCGATCTGGATGGAGGAATCATGTACAGTTTGCTCGGTTCTTCCGATGATGTCGATGCCAGTATGTGGCTGGACCTGTTGACGATGGTCCCTCTTATTGCCGTGCCAGAGTCACGGATTGCTTTCTCCAACCCCAGGTTGAAGAGGAGGCAGGCCAAACCATCCCCTTGTCGGAGTCCATTAAAGATGTTGATTGGTTTGGATAGCAATCCGGCTATTTTTACTTGGCCTGTTACGTTGGTCATGGTCAACCTACATAGTCGTGTCAATTTATTTTGGATGCCAAATTCTCTCATGGCTTTGTAAATTTCTACCCTAGCTATGCTATCGTAGGCGGCCTTAAAGCCTATAAGCAGATGGTATGTTGGGATGTTAAATTCTAGACATTTTTCCATCGCCTGCCTAAGGGTAAAGATCTGATCAGTTGTTAATTTGCCTGGAGTGAAACCACACTGATATTGTCCGATGATGGTTTTAGCGTATGGGGTTATCCGGTCTTGTAGGATAGAGGAGGGTATCTTATAGGCGGTACTCAACAACTTGATACCTCTATAATTGCTGCACGTTGTGACATCTCCCTTCTTATGTATGGGGCAAATTATACCTTTTCGCCAGTCTTCTGGAATTTCTTCATGCTCCCACACGTGCACTATAATCTCATGAATTGCTTGACGTAAAGCTGGCCCACCGTGTTGAAATAGTTCGGCTGGTATGCCATCGGCTCCCGGGGCTTTGTTTTTCTTTAGCCGGCCTATAGCCTTCCCAACCTCTTCTATGCTTGGAGGCGGCAACATAGGGTACTCTTCTTGAAGTAGTGGAGCCTCCACTTCTGCAGTGAGCTGACCATTTAGCAATTCATTGAGGTACTCTTCCCATCGCTCCAGTACAATTCTTTCACTTATTGATAATTGCTTACGATTTTGATCAACAACCCATTTAGGCTCTAGCTCAAATTACAGTGGGCGCACAGACACACCCACGGCGACGCAGTGAAGGACAGGCACACGGACGCCATGATGAGACCCATTTTTTCGAACGTCTCGCTTATCGTGGTCAGAAATAAATGTCTGTCATTTCGTGCAAGCGAAACAAAGAGCTGCATGATGGGCGGCACTTTGTAAATCAAGTCAAACTTTAACATTAAACTTGAGTTTATAGATGGAAAATTCTGACCAATCACTCAGGATTATCTAAATACTTATACTTTAAAGAAACTCAGTGACACACGTAGGGAAGCAAAAATAAGCAAAGTTAAGGCAGTGCCTTATCATATTAGTGCCATATATGATGCTTTAATTACTTTGGCCACTGAAACTGAAAAAATTGATGTTCAAGGTTCTCATGAGGCGCAGCTGTAGCGAAACAGTTAAAAGATTTGAACTTCATAGTTTTATTGGTGAATCTCAGTATTTGCACAGAATTGTTGAAAAAATTCTATGTTTTCTTAGAAGATTGTAGAAAAACTAGGTTTCAAAGCCCCATTTTAACAGCAAAAGAGTTGACTGAAAGAGCTTGAAATTGAACCTGCTTTTAAAACCAGAAGACTTTGAATTTTTAAACGCCAAGGCCGCAACAAAGCCTATAACTTCTCCAGAAAAAAATATTTAAGTTGAATTTTTCATTAACTTCACTCAATACATTTTTGGGCAGTTGAATGAGTACTCTGAATCTCGGTCTTTTTTTCGTTTTCAATGTAATCTCAATCATGATTGACAAATTTGGCAACTTTGTCAATTGAAATTGCTGTAATTATCAATAAAGAAAAAAATCATACACCCCTATTACGACTATCAATTATCAATTGATAGTTGATAAATATTGACATTTGGTACATTAAAACTCAATTTATTAAAAAACTGAATAACTATTCGGGGATAATTATTAATTTTCTTGTAATTCACAACGGCTTGCACCATTCTCAATGATCAAAACTTTTATCGATTGGGTTGTTAAATATAGATTTTCAGTATTTATAAACTATCAATTGATAATTGATAATCGCAATAGGGATGATAATTTATTTAAGGTATTTCGATTTTTTGTTGTTTTTCATTAGTTTTTTTCGCATGTATTTTGATAACTGACAAAGGGGCACTGGAAAAATCTCGCCCCAGGGCGCAGATAGTACTTAAGCCGACTCTGATCCTGGTATTAGTTTAGAACCTCGATTTTTTTTTAACATGAAACCAATACTTGTCCTATAGAGCAAGGAAAAAAGTACATTCACAAAAAATAAAGAATTCGTGGGAAAATTTCAAAATGTAGGTACACCTAACATTTTTCGAGTTTCACAACTCCAGGCAAATGTATTTCAATTAAGTTGATTCCATGTAAGATGAACTATTTTTTTTTTCTTGCGTAGGTTTTATTTAGTTTCACTATTGTACCAAATGAGTTTCAGTAATGTTTGATTTAAACCAAGCTGTATTTTCAGAGTACAGTCTTGTCGAGTAGTTATAAAGCCTAAAGGTATTATTTCTTCATTTCATTTCCAATGTTTACGAAAGCTTCACCTTTTAAAATTCTCTTTGATCGTTTTATTAACCTACATGTGTGTAGAACCGTATTCAGTTTGTTTTTTCATGGAAATAAAGTACCGTTATAGTCGCATGTTGCTGATCCTATTTACATATTTTACTTTTGGTACTGAAAATATTACTTTTTATAACGGGTGATTTTTTAGCTGGTTTGGTTTTGGCAACACTGGTTTTGACAGCTGACGTGTGTTTAGTACCTTGTGTCACTGTCAAACAGCTTCAGTTTGGTTTGCAATTTAACTATGGATCGTCTTACAAATGAACAACGCTTGCAAATTATTGAATTTTACTATCAAAATTCGTGCTCGGTTCGAAATGTTCATCGCGCGCTGCTTGTGTTCAGCGATGAGGCTCATTTTTGGTTGAATGGGTACGTAAATAAGCAAAATTGCCGCATTTGGAGTGAAGATCAGCCAGAAGCATTGCAACAGCTACCAATGCATCCCGAAAAAGCCACTGTTTGGTGCGGTTTATGGGCCGGCGGCATTATTGGGCCATATTTCTTCAAAGATGATGCGAATCGCAGCGTTACTGTCAATGGTGAACGCTACCGAGCGATGATAACAAACTTTTTTTTGCCCGAAATGGAAGTTCTTGACTTGCATGATATGTGGTTTCAACAAGACGGTGCCACATGCCACACAGCACGCGAAACAATGGCGCAATTGCGAGGCGAGTTTGGTGAACAGTTAATTTCACGTTTCGGGCCGGTCAATTGGCCGCCTAGATCGTGCGATTTGACACCATTAGATTATTTTTTGTGGGGGTATGTCAAGGCTAATGTCTATAGGGACAAGCCCGCTTCGATTGACGCACTGGAAGCCAACATCCATGCGTTCATTCGTGAGATACCGGCCGATATGTGTGAAAGAGTATGCCAAAATTGGACTCAGCGGATGGGCTACCTGAGACGCAGCCGCGGTCAACATTTGCATGAAATTATCTTTAAACATTAAATTGCAAGGTTCAAACTATCGATTCAAATAAATATTTCATTCATTTTTTCGAATTTTTTGTGTTTTTTTTTTTAAAAAAGTTCTAAACCTCTTAAAAAATCACCCATTACTTATACTTACTTCTATGCATTAAATAAAAACAGGGCTCGAGATTAAAATAAAACCTGACATAAGTTGATAAAGAAGGTGAACAAATTTGGTTGGCACTAGGGTTGTACTCTTTGATCTTTAACAGAAGCTGATGCAGTTGCTCTTCAATCTCACCGATATGTGTTAATATTTCGTCAGTAATTTGGTAAATTGTGATTGGCTTGTTGGCGTAGACCATACCTAATCCCAAAGTAAGAAGTTCAAATGCGTCAAATTAAACGATCCTGTTGGCTTATTTAAATTTACTATATCGAGATATGTGCCACCTGCCAATTCTCCATCAAATGAATCCATTTTTGCATAAGTTTTGTGGAATATGGCGCCACTTTGCTGAAACTATATAAACTGTCGACATCAATATCATCGAAATTAAGCTAAGGTAATGTTGGTTATTATGGCAAGGAAATACTCACCGTAACATAACTTTCAGCATCATTTTCAAAATAAGAAAAATGATGCCCCCAATATTCCGCTCGCAAAAAATTATACAAACACTGATTTTTGTGTGCACCGCTGCGGCGACGCTCAGCGTTCTTGTATTTTTGTTTGAACTCCCATTTTTGCAAATAGGCTTCCTGAACTTATGTACCTACGTTATTCGATTGCAAGCCTTTCCGTGCTTAAATTTGCCACAGACTTAACTTTACAAATCTCAAAACAGAAGTCATCAATCATTTGCGACGTGTAAGCCTCAATTACTTCTACATATAACATCAATCCGTCTCATTGGAACACCCTTAAATATAAAATCCCAAAATGTCTTGCCAGCCTAAAATCTCGAATCTTTCCAACAGCCAATATCAGAATTGCCTTAAGTTTCCTTCATTTTTGAATCTTTGATGTCATCGCTTTATTAGTCAGGATCTCCATTGTTAATCAAAATAGTTATACACTGTACGAATAAGCTTACCGCTTCTGTTATAGGTTGGTAATAAATCCATTTAATGTATGCCATGCCATGCTATGCATTTATCCTAGTAAACTGTTATTCAATTAACACTTTAACTAAGGTAGATGACACACTTTCTTCTTTGAATGCAAAATGACCTTTTGAAACAAACAAACCCTGGCGAACACAACAAACAAATACACGAATATTTGAGCAGCCATTTTCCTTTGGGGACTTTACTACATACACATGCAAATATATGGCATGGTCATTGTAGCTTGCTTTTATCGTTGTTTTCGTCTTTGGGGATGCTTCATAAAATTTCCGGGAAAGACGCAAAATATCCACAATGCTTGTTGGTTAGTATCCTGTGCGTTTGGAAAATGCTTTTAGACTATTAGCCTGCAGCAAGACAGGAATGGTGGAAATAGAAGTTACCTTGTCCAATGATAGAGAATACATAAAGTCTGATATAGCTATGCGTTATGCTGCATGTGTATAATGTGTATAGCTTTGTACGTACATATGTTCGTATATAAAATGACTCAAAAGACTACTGGTCTTGGGCTACGTAAAGGTCATAAGAGTATATGTAGATCATTGTCTCATTGGCATCTGTTATCTTGTTAAAGCACAAGGCTGGATTTAGCTTTGACAAACATACGTGTGGTTTTCAATCTGGCAATACTTTTTTCGAAGTTGATTTTTTTTGACAGCTGTCACTTGATTTATGTTCAGTTTGGTTTGCCATTTCATAATGAATAGACTTACTCCTGAACAACGTTTGCAAATCGTGCAAAATGGGCTCGACACGAGATTGTTGTTGATCCCGATTTTTACAAGAAAATTTTGTTCAGCAATGAAGCTCATTTTTGGTTGAATGTGTACGTTAATAAGCAAAATTGTCGTTTTTGGAGTGATCATAATCCACAATCCATTGTTTAGACGCCATTACATCTTCAAAAAGTAACTGTTTGGTGTGCTCTATGGGCAGAGGGAATCATTGGCTCATATTTCTTCAAAAATGAAGCCGGCCATAAAGTCGCTTGTCTACGCAGATAAGCCCGAGACGATTGACGCCTCGGAAGATCATATTCGGCGCGTTATTTGCTGACATACGGCCCCAATTGCTGCAAAAAGTGGTCGAAAATTGGGCCTCTCGGCTGGAATTTATTCGAGCCAGCCACGGCGGCGGCCACTTGCCCGAAATCATTTTTAAAACATAATGGCAAACCCTTATCTTTATAATAAAGCTCAATTCTTGGCCATAACATTAAATTATATGCGTTTTATTTCTTGTTGAAAACCACACGTCTAAAACAAACACCCTTTATAAGACTCGCTTAAATCTTTTAAAAAAAATGTTCCGACTTTAAAATGCAATTTTTAGTTCCGAATTTAAATCAAAAATTGGTCTCAATTTCTTAAATATTTATAATAAGACTGTTCAGAAGGTTTAAAGTTCATTCTATGATTTTTTTTAGGAAATGTTTTACACTTAAGTTTAGTGCATACATTCCGTGTAAAGTAGGTATTCGTAAATTTCAACGTAGAGTTAGGTTTACCTTTCACATCTTCTATTTTGAATCGTAAACTATTATTTAGCAACAATTTTCCACAATGTTTATCCTGATTCTTTTTGTAGCACAACGTTTCGTTTTTTTTTTACTATACTGCACCTTGGGACACTGAATTACTAATTCATCCCTGTATGTTTCCTATGTTACCTGTGGCCCCATCACAACCCTTTGTTAGTGGGAATGAATCTATTGGAAGGTAGATACTGGCCCACTTCCACAAATGTGGTCCTACATTGTTCAGGGTAGTTGGTTGGAAGGTTTTACAACAATGACGACAATGTCTACGACCAAATAGTGAGAATGACCACAGAGCTCAAGGCATAAATCCTTGGAACTGGAAAGAGTAAACTAGAAAAAAAAAACAAAAATGGATGTTGGTTCGAGTGTACATCAGGTTAAAATTTGATTCAATACAAAATGAGGTACATACATAAGTAGGTAGCTAGCTTTAAGTTTAAAGTTAAATACTACCATACCCGGGCAATATTTTTTGAATCGTTGGGGTTGATGGCGAAGGCCAGCGTGGCACAAGAGGAAGGCATATTTAGGAGAATTGCAAAAGATTAATTTGGGAGTATTTGGACAAGGATCATGTTGGGCGTGTGAAAGTGTCCTCAAGTTTGGATTAACTTAAGTGGAAATATGTATAATATAGAAATATTTTACTATACTCATAGGTCTAGTGATAAAGAGCTTAGTTGGATTAAGAATGGTTGATTTGGGTTTGTCAGGTGTCAAATGATGTTTGTGATTATTTTTTTGTTTTCTTTAATATAAGCAGCCATATATGAAAGAGGTTTAGTTTTGAGAGAATATCATCAGCATCACGCATGGAATAATTTCGTTTAATTAATGAAATTCAACAATGAGGAAATCGGTATAGTGTTTTTGTATGTATGAATGAATTCTGAATATTTTTTTATCATGTGGCTTTTTTAGATTTCAGCCTTTATCTGTTTTTTTTTAATTCTTTTTGATCCAAACATTAATATAGCACCATCGTTACATAGAAGTAAAATTTTCCAAATATTCATCTTAAAATAAGCGAATAAATGATAAAACACGACGATTACAGTTTGCATTATTACTGTGATTCAGGGTTGTAAAAGAATGCAATCTTTTGTGAGTGTAATCTTCAAAAATCATTCATTGAATTCAATCAAATAATTGCATTCATTGACTTAACTTTGAGACTACGACTTCAAGTTATGAAATCACTATTTATTTCATTTCGAAAAGATTTCAATTATTACTTGCTTTATATGGCAAGTATTGGTTTCATGTAAAAAAAAATAATGAGGTTGTAATCAAAACTAACACTACAATAATCGAGAAGTCCAAAAAAGTGGCTTTCGTCATGCCATTCGTCGGTCTATGCGTCTGTACGTCCACTGTAATTTAAGCTAGAGCCTAAACGAATAGACCGATTTGCTTCAAATTTGGTAAAGAGTATTTTTTTTTTTGATTCCCTAGAGGAAATATTCGAATTTTTGTTTTATCTGCCATACAAATATTTTGCTTTATTCAAATTTTCTCGAGAACGGCTCCAACAATTTTGATTAAATTTCGTACCTGCAATAACCAAGTCAATTATAAGAAAACTGCCTTTCAAGTTTTTCTCAAAAAATTCACATAACGGAATTAGGTATTCCACGTTTTTTGAGAAAATGGTATTATTTTTGGTTTATTCAAGTACATATATCTTTTTGATGTTTGAACCGATTTTTTTATAAATTCGTTTGAAAAAATTGTTTTTTAAACCATAAATCAGTTCCTTAGTAGGTACTTTGGACTCTTTATATTAATTTATATCTCTAATTTCGGTTACAATGCTTTACAATGTTTATTCACTTAAAATGACAAACATGATATATAAATACTTCTCAGGTTTAAACAATTCTTTAACTTCTTATAAATAACAGGTATACTTTGTCCCTCTTGGGGAACCTTGTCCAAAGGAACCTTGAAGAGACAAACCTTCCTAAATAACCTAACGCCCCTTCTTAGAATATTTACAAAAAAAACAGAGAGTGGCTTCTTAGGTAGTGTATATTAACACCACAATAGTGTGCCCCTCTTTCAATTGTCACGCCTGTTATGGGAATGTGTCAACTGGACCTTCTAGTCTCTATGTACTCTAGATTAGTGCCCACCACTTGGACGAGATTAGAAAATAACTTAAGTGATTTCTTTACTTCCTCGTGTTATATTTTTGGTCTTAAGTAAATGTGAACTGAAAAGTGAGGAAAATTAAATTTGAAAGAAAATTAAATTTACATTCAAATTACATTTAAAATCAAGAAGTGGGTGAATGTGGGAATAAGTTGTTACTTTTCGTTACAATAAATCATGCATAAAAACAAGTTTGTGCGATCAAGTCGTGCATATTTTTTGTACATGCGTTAGGGATATCATCTCTTTTTGACAAACCGAAAAGTTTTTAAGAACAATATTCATAAACTTGACCTCAAAAGTTTCAAGAAAGCAACAAAATTCGATAGCTTCGTGATAAAAACTACAGAAAAAAAAACTGAAACAATTAATAATAAGTGATAATTATTTTATTATATTCTAAATACTCTCCGAATTTATAAAAATTCTTTCGTATTTTTCTATTTTTAAAACTCTAAAAATTAAAGAATCGTATGATTTCATTATAATTTGTATAACTAGATTGTGTTACATACGGATAGAAATGTTATCCTGTTAAAATAATATTCAAAATTGTCCGTTCTACCGAAAATTCTCACTTCCTTGAAAATTGTTTGAAATACTTAACAATTTCCTTCAATCTTCTTTTTCCACTTTTCTAAATATGTATGTATACCTTTTCAATTGTCAAACTCAAAGCCCAGAAGCGCAACTTTTTTTTCTTAATTATTTTTGATAATTAAATTAAAAAAACGAAATTGTGTCATTTCTCCACATAAATTTAAAATTCACAAAACTCACAAACTTGTATGTGTCAAAGACAGCATTATATGGTGCCAGAAGCTAAACTTTGCTTAAAACATCTTTTCCATACCATACTATACCTACTGTTTTCTCTTTGAGCTGCTAAGCCGTGTGTCATTGCCACTGACAACTAACTAACCTTGTGCCAGGATTTATTTAGAAGTAGACCCGAAAAACCTCATCCTTATATACAAAATAACAAAAAAAAACTACGTTGAAAAAAATTTCATTCCAATATTAATTTAAAGTTTTAATGAGTTTTCTCTGCAAAGCTCAAGGATTTGTATCACTTTAAAATGTATATATATATATATATTTCAATATAGATATGTATGTATATATATGCATCTACTATGGCAGTCACATAAGGACACGACAGGCCATATCGTTGCTTCTGGATTCACTATCCAGGCTTCTTTACTTTTTTTAGGTTTTTGCTTCTACGAGACGAACAAATAGCAATACAACAAGGACGAAAGGATTTCATTCGTTTGTGTGTCCTTTTTCAAATAAAAAATAAATTAAAATACAAAAAAAAAACAACGGGACAGTGCATAAAGCTCATCAGCTAAGAGTAACTCGTCTCTGATTTGAATTATCCTCTGAAGGATCTAAATGCCGTGTACAGGATGGATAAAATCATTTAAGTGCTATCCTCAGCGGGATAATTCTTTTTCCCTGCTTCTTTCCGCGGCATAAGAAAAATCCCGTTTTGTTGCATATCAGGACTAATAGTATCGCTTTTTTGTATCCTTGTTAATGTTGTAGTTTTATTTTTTGATTCGGTTTGGCTTGGCCTAACCACAATAGTTTAATTCATTTTTAGTGAGTTACACCAGCTAAAGCTAAAACGAGGCTGATTCTATAGAAGTTGAAAGTTGTCCTATCCACTTTACCGCCACTACCACTAGCGCAACGAAGAAGAATTAGAGCGAAAAGCAAAAGCCACTCACTGACGATAAACGTTAGCGTGCAAAAGTTGGTATTTAGTTGCTCTACCGTTTTTTTTTTTTTCTAACGACGGAAATGTATCCTTGATACATAAAGTGCTTGTAAAGATTACAGTTGTTGTATTACATTCTTATCCCTTGCAATTATTTTGAGGAAATTCCTTTCGAGCATCACAATAACAAACAATTATTATACGTGACGGACGAATTGTGTGCCAAGGAAACGAGTTAGGAGAAATAATGCTAAGCTAAATGTGAAATTTTCATGTTTGCCAAAAATAAAAATAAAAAAAAAAAATGGAGACAGATATCTGGAGAGGCTAGAAAGGTTCCTATATTACAAAAGAGGACTTTTATCCCTTTTTTAAGAGTGTATAGGGATATACGAAAAATAAATTGTGTCTGTTGTCTAGTTTAAAGTTTTGTGGTTTGTTATAGTAGGTTATAGGATGCAAATAAATTTAAGGACTGAAATTAACGTCAACTATAAAGTCTGCCAGAAGTTGTTAAGTCAAATTTTGTGGATTCTCGCTTCTTTATTGCCACATAAAACACAAACCGTTTAAGTTGGAACTCTTGTTGCCTGACAAGCTAACAAGCTGTGTGCTATGATGTGATTGTTTAAAAATATTCGTGAAGAGCTCTTCCACTTACCCAGACTTTGTATAGATGCTCGTTACTCGGTGATAAGTACTACTATAGTCTTTAAAACCTTATAGTATCTGCACAGCAACATGACACTCTTAAGATAGTCGAATTGCTTATTAAATCGACCATGGCACGCTTCCAATACCTTAGACGTACGTACTATTAGCTATATTCAATCTAAAGATGGAGCCACAAGATGGTCACTTTGAAGAACATAAAAACACCCCATTTTTTGTTTAAAATAAGGAGTTTTAGTTTTTAATGATTTTTATAAACAATAAAAAAAAGGGATTATGAAAACAGAATCGAATTGAACAAGATCGTTCTTTATCAAAAATAAATATAAATAAAGATTGGAAATAGAGAATCAACACTTCTTTGGCTATATACATGAATTTATTCTAACAGTACATACATTTTGGGGGGCAAATGTCAACTCGGACCATTTTCTTGCTGCGGCAAAATTCAGAGTTCGACTATTTAACGAAAATAAATTGCAAACCAACGCGTCGAGTACGGAAGCAGAAATTTCACGTTACGCTCGCCACCTAAGTTACGGTCGGTCGTCCTCTACAGTGCCCTTCCCTGGAGTTGGATTCAAAGAAAGCTGGAGTATATCAAGCAGACATTTTTCAGTGTTTTTTTGTAAAGGGTGTGCCATCTGTTGGTTTCTATTTAGAAAGGCTCAACGAAAAACACTGTTCAATACTTTTCAACGATTGTTCGTTTGTCAATGAGAGTAAAAATCGTAATTAATTATATGGAAATAAATAAGTCATTCAAATGACTGCCTTGGCAGTAAACCATCCTGTAATACCGATTTCTCAATACATTTTTGATAGTTTCGGCACCTATTTCACTAATAGCTTGATCAGTATTGTTCAAATAGTGCCTTAGTCGTCTGTGAATTATTTGCTTATTATCGATCTTTAATGATATTTCAGAAAAATAATCCAACGGCGTCAATTCACAGTTCCGTGACGAAGAAGCAAGATCTCCAAAACGACTGAATAAAAGTTAATTGAACTTAGGCCCAGTTTTTTAGTAGTGAGTTAAACCAGAGTTAGCTAATTTTAGAAGTAAATTAACCCACAGTGAACTGGGGAAGCCGTTTTTTGGTGGAGAATGCATGCGGAATGAATAAAAAAAAACTCGGTAGATAAAACATCAAAAGCATCTGTTTAGTTAATCCTGAGTTAACTCACCATATTTGATGAGTTAACTTGGGTTTAACTTTAATTTCGCATTGAAAAACTGGACCTTAGTGTGCAATAAATCGATTCTTGAAATGTTTGAGTGGCATCCATCTTGCTGGAACTATAGCTTCCCCAACTCCAAATCATTAATTTCGAGTCGTGAAAATTGGTTATTATTCCTCGGTAGCGCTCATCATTGACTATAACGTTATTTCCATCGTAAAGGGTTCTCCAATAAGAGGTGTTATTTTGATATTCACAGAAAAATAACATTTTTTGAGATAAACGATCGGATGTTTATTTCATTATAAAGAGGAAGGTATGCCGTTAATAATGGAACACAACATCAGCCAAATGGCCGCCACGACCACGCTTACAGAACCATATCCTTTTCATGAAATTTTCCATAACCAAATCGCAAAGTGGCTGCCCTATGTCCTCGATAGCCTCACGAATTCCATCTTTGAGGTCTTGAATCGACGCTGGGCTGTTGGCGTAGACCTTATCTTTCACGTGGCCCCAAAGGAAGAAGTCGCAAGGTGTTAAATCACAAGATCTCGGTGGCCAATTGTGATCACCTCTTCGAGAGATAACACGGTCCGGAAACTTTTCCCGTAAAAGATCGATGGTTTCATTGCTTGTGTGGCACGTAGCGCCGTCTTGTTGAAAGTAAACGTTGTCCAGATCAATAACATCCAATTCCGGCAATAAAAAATCATTAATCATCTCTCGATAGCGCAATCCATTGACCGTAACTGTTGCTCCAGCCTCATTTTCGAAAAAGTAAGGTCCAATGACCCCGCCGGACCATAAACCGCACCAAACAGTCACGCGTTGAGGATGGAGAGGCTTTTCAACAATAACTCTTGGGTTTTCCGAGCCCCAGATGCGACAGTTTTGCTTGTTGACGTAGCCTCCGAGGTGGAAATGGGCCTCATCAGTCAAGATGATTTTTCGATGAAATTCCGGATCATTTTCATGCATTTCAAGGACCCAATCAGCAAAGACACGACGTTGTTGATGATCAGCCGGCTTGAGTTCTTGTGTTAACTGAACTTTATAAGCCTTAAGACCCAAGTCTTTATGCAAAAAAAAGTGTAATGACGTTTGTGGAATGCCTAATTCCAAAGAACGACGAGGAATGGACAAACCTGGGTTTTCTTCAACACTTTGGGCTACAACAGCAATATTCTCAGTTGTTTTTGAACGACGTGCACGGGTTTTATTCTTCACATCACTAACTTGTCCCAACAGCTCGAATTTGTCCACCAATTTCTGTATTGCGGTCCGACAAGGTGCTTCACAGCGACCCGAAAATTTTTCAGTTTTACGAACCGTGTCTGCCAAATTTTCGCCATTTTTATAGTGAATTTTAATAATTTCAATGCGTTGTTGAAGCGTGTATCGTTCCATTTTAATTAATGGCGTAGTTTCTACTTGTCAAATGTTAAAAAATGACAGCTTCAAAAGTGACAGCTACCGAAATAGAGGGCTATTGAAAATAACACCTCTTATTGGAAAACCCTTTAGAATTGGACAAAAAACAAAATGAAAAATAATGACACTTCTAACGGGTGTTTTTTTTTAAAGTATAGAACTTTGAAATGGAATAAAACATAATTGATTTTTTTAAATTAACATGAAATATATTTTATTCGAAAGATAATTTTCTGGTATTATAATTTAAATATGATTTCTGGCAGTCACCATTGACTGTAACGTTCTGGCCAGCATCGTTTTAAAAGAAGTACGGACCAATTATTCCACCAAACCATAAAGCACACCAAACAGTCAGTTTTGGTGTCTGAACATACACTTGAGGATTATCATCACTCCAAATACGGCAGGTTTTGCTTATTGACGTATCCATTCAACCAAAAGTGAGCTTCACCGCTAAACAAAATTCGCGTATGAATGAAAATTGCGATCAACAATTTAGAAGCTCTTTTCAGGCATAAATCTATTCATGTTAAAATGCCAAACCAAACTTAAAATAAATCACTTAACAGCTGACAAAATGGCCGCCTCTAAAAAAAAACTCCCTTATTAGGCGCGTTCAGGAAAATGAGATCTCAGAAATGTCACTCCGTCAAAAAGTAAGCAAGTGAATCTAAAATTAATTTTCCTCTGGATTTTGACAGCAAAAATGAGAAATCTTGTTCATGTTACTGAGGTCTTCGAGATAAAATTGAGTTTTTCTCAATATTTTGGGCTTACAAGAGCTGTCAGTGGCAAAATAACATATGGTTCAAAATGAAACCAACAGATAGCCCACCAAAACAAATAGTTATACCTAGGATATTTTACTTCTAAATGAAAATTCATAAATTTCAAAATGGTGTCTACTAGCCACCTATTGCGGAATCCAAGGGGTGTGGTTCTAAATTGTGGTACTCTGGTGAAAAGAACGGAACGCCCCCCCCCCCCCCCTTCTTGAAACCAGAAATTTTTACATTGGCTTACTGTTAATCAGCCTATTTTATAATTTGATATTTTTTCACTTCTCGAGCAATCTGCGTTAAGCTGTTAGTTTCACCCGTCCCTACTTACTGAAATTGCAGATCAAAATCAAATAAACTTCCGATAAGCTCACTGTCATGAAAACCTCAACTGAAGATTCCGTATAAAATCGAATCGCAATTAAAAACCAAAAATTTATAGATTTAAACTTTTTACTCGACCGCGAAAAGAGTTTCGCCACACCGTCCGCCGCGCCGGCCTGTAAGTCTGTGCAACCGTGTGCCCTTGTCGACTGTAATTTGAGCTAGAGCCTTCGCCTGGGCCTGATTTGCTTTAAATTTTGTACAGAACATTTAAATTTGATTCCCTAGAGGAGAAATTTGAATTTTTGCTTAACTTATCTAAAACGGGTAGCTGCCAATTCTACAACGATTACAGTTTTTTTTTTAATTTTTTTTCGAAAAATGCTTTAATGATTTTGATTAAAATTCATACATGTAATGACCGAAATGGTTGTGAGGGAAATGTGTTTCATGTTTTTGCAAAAAAATACACAGGGTTTTGAGAAAATTGCCTTATTTTTCTGCTTTTAACTTAACCGAATGATTCCTGATGATTCACTCTCAATTGGTGTGGCAGTCTGTTTTTATCTTGTGAACGGAATGTGTTATATGGTATGGATACAATTTCTGATGCAAAAATAAACTAAACAGCGTTGCAAAAAATATGTTTTTTCTTTTATTTACTAGTCGATAAAAAAATTGAGTGCAATAAACCCCCTCCTCTCTTTGGACCGATTCCTGGATCCACACACTAGTTTTGCTTATCAGTGAATAAAAACTTTAAGGTATCTCATCACAAACTCAGATTGTGTTCTGATAAAAAAAAAAAAAAACATTTTCTTTTCATCATTCCATCTAAAATAAAATAAAAATACCTGCTTTATTGTATATAAGTACCCCTGGAGCGTTTTAGATATATTGTTCCTTCTTTATTTAATTCAACAAAACGAACATAAATTATTTGAATTTTCCAACCCAGTTCCCTTGAGATTAAGTAATCAACTGGTGCGTTGCATTGTTTAAGTGAGCGTTCTTTTCAACTTCACAATCTCTTTTCTATCTTATACTCTTATATCCTTGGACCGAAGACTGGTGCGACACCCATCGACAATGCACTATGGGATAGCCTTATCTAATTTACTTCCTATGTATTTTTAGTCCTTTTTCAAAAATTAAATTAAAAATTATACATGTTTTAAAAATTTCATTGTTAAAGGTTTTTTTTTAAAAAAAAAAAACGTAGTTCTACGATTTTATGTCAATAAATACAAAAACCAGACCTCAAACTCCTTTATAAGGCCATACATACTTTTTGAATGCTTTTTTCCTCAATGTGAAATAAAACTAAGTTTAAAAGATTATTAAGTAAGATTATTAGTAAAAAGTGGGTGTACATATTTCATGAGCAGGATCAAAGACATGACGGACGGTGGGCGCATTAACTTGTTTTAACAATTAAAAAACTTTAACTTTTACAAAATGTATTCGCTGTCTTTTTCTTTTCTTTCAATTCAATTAAATTCCAAGTTTAAAACTCTTCTGATCCACTGTAAGATATCCTCGTCATCATCTTTGCTATGTTAAACATTCGCTTAAGAAAGTTCTTTGAATGAAAGAAAATTAAAATTAAAATTGCGTACTCTAGGGTGCACTTGTGAATGTTCCAAAGAGGAAAATTTGTGTTGGTGGTATGTTCTATGTTGTTCGTGTCTTGAAATGCAACCATTTACAACAAAAAAAAAAAAAATAAAAATTATTCTCTTAGGAATCATTCCAATTAAAGTTCACTTAAGTTCCACTTTGCTCGTGTGAATTTCCTGCCCTCATCGTCAGTCAAATAGGTGTTGTTGTTTGAAAGATTTACGTACAAAATTGAGTACAAAAAAAAATGGCACAATAGTTCATTGCACTCATGCCTCAAAGCTATTTTCGTATCACTATCACTCTTATACAAACATATTTAGATACATTTATGTATACCTTCACCACCTTTTGAATAAATAGGTAACGTAATATTGAATTCTCGGAATACCTACATTATGTCGTATTTTTGGTAAAAAGTTGTCCAGAATCCTGCTATACTCATTATCGTCTTTCTGTTCTTTGGTTTCTGTTCTTAAAATATGTACATATAAATAGCTTAGAACTTAATGTTTTTTATTTAGGACAGGATTATGAATGAGCTGTTAATTACCTGTTGGGTCCGTCAGACTAACAGCAGAAAACAAACAGTGGGATCTCAACTATTCTTTATAAGTAGGTAGGTAAGTTTGAAAAGTTCTCGTTCGGAAGCTCATAGATACCGCTAGTAGGTATTTCCGGAAATCTATTATTTTATCATCAAAAAGAAAAAAAAATCATGAGATAAGATAATCCTGCCCTTAAGAATGTTTTGTAGGCTTGTTGCCACAGTGAAGGTTTAATAAATAATGTTGGGCATTTTTACGGTCATGTCATAGGTTAGATGTCTATACTTCGAATTTCGTATCCAGAGATGAAAAACAGAGTTGAATTTTTCATTAAAAATCTGCCATATCAAGTTCGATGGTTGAAATGTGTGGGGGGGGGGGCAGTAGGGGTGTAAAACTTAATCGGAAATAATGAACGCGTGTGGGCTGCTCAAAAATGACTGCTTCCAAAGAAAACGGTGAAACTTCAAAATGATAAACTTTGTTTCAAATTGGGTATGCGAAAAAGGCCTGCACTAAATGGAGACGATAAGTGTATTCTTGTAAGTCACTTGTTTTTTTTACATTTGTGAGGTAACACCTATAGAGATGAGAACTGTGACCATTTTATGCCGGTAATACCCACTGAACTTGAATTCCATCTTTGGTATTACATAAAATGCTCTTATGGGCGATCACACTGTGGTTCTAAAGTCTTGAATATTTTAAACTTATTTATCAGATTTTAAAGGAAATAAATTAATTATGGGAGCCTATATTTAATGCCATACCTACCAAAAACTTAGACTAGTTATAGGTTGTTTATGTGAATATACATACCGTCTTTCAATACCCATAGTAACCTCAAAAGGTTTTTCAATTAAAATGATCATATTGTAATAGAGTCTAATGACCAGTCTGGCAACCATAAAATAGTTACAACTCCATACTCTAAGAACTTGGTATAGTATAGCTAACTGAATTGTTAGTTGTATCATTCAAACCTTTAACTTAACATTTTTCTGTCGATATAATTGTTTTATTTTGTTTTCGCAGTTTAAATAAGAAAAGTTTGATGTTCCTTGGTCCGTTTTAGTTTTTGTCATTTATATTGAGTTTTTAAATATTGAATATGAAAAATAATTGCCACAGTTTTCTGCGGTTTTTTGATAAAATTTCATAAAAATCGTTTGTATCGAGATTTTTTTTATTTTCCTTTTCACCACAATCGATTGCACGCATGAACAATGTTTAATTTCAATCACCTGGTGGGCAACGGGAGACAATATACTGCCTCCAAAGCATCTGAGACGAGACCGAGTGTAACCAAGATCAGAGCGAGACTGTATTTTTTTTGGACTGAAATTTCTTTGGACTGAAATTTACGAACAGCCTCGGCTCGGTGGCAGGGTTGTCACTTTGCTGCGATTGCAGTAGATCTACTGCACTTTTTTTCGAAAAATAAATCGACTGCCTTTAAATCAAATCTATTGCACTTTTGGTTTTACGAAAAAAATCTTTCAATAAATAATCCATAAAATAATTTTTCAATTCTGGCATTGAATGCAGTAATTCTCATTCTTCATGAAAGCCATCCTTTAATTTATGGGTTACAATTTTCGGCTATCGGCTTTATTTTGATAACAATTGACAGCTGTCACAGCAAATCTTCCAACGCAATGTTTTTATTTATTTGAGTTTGTTTTGATTGTGAGAAAACGGTTAAAGATAGTTAAATTTTTAATTAAATCTGCTCACAAAAGCAATATAGTTTTAAATGATTGAAAATTGATACAAATATAAGTTTATTTGTATTTATTTAGTAGTGATTCACAAAAAAAGAACTGACTGTAGCAGAGATAATTTATCAATGTGTTGATCAAGTTGCTGGTCCCAGCAGAAGTTTGTAAATTTATATTTTTAAGTATGTACTTTTAACATTGTAATAGGCAGGCAAATTTTCTTGGTTAGATTTATAAAATATGCGTTTTTTTAATAACAGTGTCGATGACGCTGAGGACCAAGAGCTTTCAATAACTTAGCAATCAAAATTTTTTTCATGAAAATATAAATCAACTGCAAAAACATTGAATGTACTGCATTATTTTTGCCAATCTTCATCGAAAAATTTGTCTGGCAACCCTGCTCGGTGGGTTATAGGTGATCTCCAGGGAAAAGATACAAAATGAAATTTGCATTTTTAGATTATAAATTTCAATTTTTCAATGTAAATTTTTAGCTCTATATTTAATCCACAACAACACAAAAAATGCGGCAAAACCAAAATGATACCGAGACAAAACTTATAACTATACGATGCCGATACCGTCACAAATACAAATACAAAATAGGCTCACAAAAGTCTAATGTTATCTCGTCTCGTGAGCAGCTCTTATTTTAATTGTGCTCCCACACGCTTTGAAGACAGTGGATTTGGAAAGCACATATTTGTCTTTAACTCTGGATACGAAAACTAATGCGCGTAACTCGGCAATATTATGCTCAAGGTTCTCTAAAAACGAACTAAAAAATTAAATCCTTAGACTTCTTTTGCACTCTTTCGACAAGTCTTGCTTATAACCTAAACAACTCATACCTACTGCGCTTATGACAAAAACAGATTTGAAAACTTATACTTACCTTTTAATTTGACAGAGGGTTAAGGTAGGAACTACACACACAAAAATGTGTCTATTTCGGGTTGAAAGAGTTAACCAGATTTGGCTCACAGAAATCGACAAGGATAGCATATTTTAAAAATCTCATTTCATTTTGTGTGAAAAATTCAAGTTCCCATAGATACAAAATCCTGTTGAATTGAAACTAACGAGTTTCATGATTTAATAATATTTTTTTTTTAATTTATTATGTAGGTATGCATGTTTTTTTTTATTTAGAATCAAACCTTCAGCATCAATAAATCAAATATTACTTCAACATCATCAAAATTCCCAGTATAAAATTTGGAAACTTCCACATCTCAAATATCAAAAAAATAATCAAATTGAAATATTCGATGTACCTATTCATTCTTGCCATACTTACCTATGTAGGTATGTTAATAAAAAAAATAAATATGCTTCAGCAAACAATGCCTGCACCTCAGTGATTTCAGCAGATGCCAAACCGTATTGACTGCAGATGATGCATTTTATTGCAAGTAGTAGTCAGTCATGTATTTTATTACCAAAAATAAACATCAAAACTATACTCAGCAACTATTTCTATAGATATTCAAGAGAGAAAGAATTTTTGTTTTTTTTTTTTTGTTGCAGCATTGTTTTCTTCCATTTTATTTGAAGGTAAACTACACCTACATCGACGACTGACGTACCAGATACCACCTGCATTATTTTATGTCCCTTACACTCCATATCATTTGATTGAGGTAGAGTTTTATTCTTAATGACTTTCACCATAGCATCCATTCAAACATTTGACGTTATGTCTCGATCTCGATGACATAAAAGTATGCACTATGCATAGATACGGAACAAAGCCACAGCACTCAAAAGTGTATATAAATTTTTATTGGAATTTGCATTGGTGCAAATTGTTTTGTTTATTGTTTTTCTTTATGTTCTTGTTCCTAAAACACAGGGTGTTTCCTAAATAATGAACTACACTTTAGTAAATGATTTTGGACATGTTCTCTTTATATTGGAGCTTCTATTTGATCAAAGCAGAGAAATGTTTATATTGTTTGATAGTTTTTATATTGGATCAGCCAGAGTTCGAACAACATCAATCAATGTAAAATTTTGTCAGCTTTAATCGAATCCATGCTCAAATTCAAAATCGAAGCTCAAAAATTTATGCGGGATTAGAGATTTTCTAAAACATTGACTTAAAATATTTATAGTAAGATACTATAACGGCGACACTTAAAATTTGCATTCATTAATTTTATTTTTTTTTAATAAAGTTGTTTTAATGAACAATTTATAAAGAAATGTTTTCAAACTTAAAACTTTGAAAAAAAGGCACTTTGAGTTTTCTCAAAAATTATTGTAATCAAGTAAGTACTAATTTGTATTTTGATGTACAGTGTTTTTATTAATTTTAAGTTGAACGCTATGAAACCAGACGGTCTGACATCTTCGTGTCATTGTTGAGGCCAACAGTAGATTTTATTTAAGTAAAATTTTGCAAGTGTGTACTACACACAACTCAGTTGAAAACTGCAGTCAGTAAAGTCGCAGTCAATTGACTATATTATAAAACTTTTTGTATAATAAAGGGTGTTTTTTTTGAGAGGTATAGAACTTTAAGTTGGCAACACTATATTAACTGGCAGCCATTTTGTCAGATGTCAAGTGGTTTATTTTTAATTTGGTTTGGACTTTCAACATGAATAGACTGACGCCTGAATAACGCTTCCAAATTGTGCCCAAATGGGCCCAAAACAAGATTGCCTTTGATCCCAATTTTCATAAGCGAATTTTGTTTACCTATGAAGCTTACTTTTAGTTGAATGGATACGTCAGTAAACAAAACTGCCGTATTTGGAGTGATGATAATCCTCAAGTGTATGTTGGGACACCGTTAAATCCACAAAAACTGACTGTTGGTGTGTTTTATGGTTCGGTGGAATAATTGGTGCGTACTTCTTTAAAAACGATGCTGGCCAGAACATTACGGCCAGTGGTAACCGCTTTAGAGCCATAATTACTGACTTTTTCGTTTATCAATTGAACAACCATGATGTGTAGGAGCTGTGGTTTCAACAAGACGGCACAACATGTCACACTGCTCGTGTCACAATTAACTAGCAGTTAATTGACTGCAGTTAATTTTCGGCTTTTTCCATTTCTTTTGGCCAGTAAAAACTCAAATTTAAATCTAAGTAAAATTTTGACTCTCAGTAAGTCATTTTACTGCAGTATTTTAACTGTTAGTAAATAAATTATCTTTAATCAACCTATTTACATTATTTTAAAGTGTATATTGGGCTTGTAAACATTTCAACTTAATTTTTGGATTGCGCTTACAGTTCACGATGGACTTCGGCTTCAACCGACAAGTCCTTCTAGCCAGATTGAGCCCTAGCTAACTGCCTCCAGTTCCGTGCACCCAGTTGGTTGAGTTTGTTGTCCAATTGTGTGCACCACCTTGGATGCTGCATAGAACATCAGAGGCTGGGTCTACGTACTGTCTATACGTACCACTCGTTCTAGCCATATCATCCATAGTATTTTCAGTTTTTTGATCAGGTTGACGTCGCTGAATCTTCTCCTCCCTACACTCCTTCAATACACAATGGGTTAAAAATCAAAAGAAGAATCTTCCTTTCAAAGCACCCAAGCAAATTATCACCCGCTCCTAAGAAATTCCATACTTCTACCCAATACAGCTGGACCAGGATGATCATGATATTGTTTGCAACTATAAATGATCGAATTTCTCTGTATCAAATTGACCCACCCGTTTAGGCTTTAGATCAAATTATAGTGGACACACAGACCGACGCCGGCCGCCGACGGACCGCATGACGAAACCAACTTTTCGGTCTTCTCGATCATCGATTTTTTTACCTTATAGAGCAAGAAGAAATAGATATGATTAGAAAAATTTAAATAATTAAAAACCCAAGTCAAGTGACTTTGAGTGTATATCCTTCAAAGTTTTCTCATATTGCTTGCTGATTTGCTCTACTGCATCTATGAATCTATTTGAATAATAAAAATAGAATAAAGAAAAGAAAGAAAACTTTTAGTTTTGTATTTCAATTTTATTTATTCTTAGCCCTTCCGCCCCTTCTTCACAATCTTTGTTTCCTCTTGAATTTTCCATCATCCCGTTGAAAAATATTATTCACATAAAACTATAATATTTAACAATTGTAACAACTCTAAGTGCTTGCATTTTAATTTGCAAGGAAATGTTTTCGTTTCGTTTTTTATTTGATATTTATATAAAATTCAAGGAAACGCGAACGCATCCGTAAATTTTATTCACTTTGAACACAGCCGGAGGAAATCACTATGAAATTGCTCGGAAACGATTCTGAATAAACATTATGTGTAATGCATACACAGTTATGTAAATGTAAATACAAATTCTGAAAACTGTATAAATAATATTATATTACTTATTTTTATACTGAAGAATTTATAAATCAGGGATTAATTCGTCAAAAAAAATTTCGTGCAACGTATTTAAAACTTTTTCCATGTCACATAAAACGCTTATTAATGAATCGCTTATGACCACAAAAGACTGGATTTTATAGAACCTAATTGGGCTGTTGTAGTTGCATATTACCTTCATATTAACTTCAGCCAATAGACACGCAAATTCACAGCTTTTGAATATGAAAACTTCTCTTTGTCATGGTTTTGTTGTCGGCATAATAATAGTTATCCTTTGATGATATTTGATTACAGCAGCATGGTAATTTCCAAAGAACATATCGTCGATACCAAAGACCTTCCTATATCCAATTTCGTTAATTGTTCTCTCTCAGTCATTTCGATTACATGGTCCTCAGTTAATTAATCTCATTATCTTGTATCTCTTTTCAGACAATCATACGCGAAATGAATCGGCTCGGCATGATGGTTGACCTGTCACACGTGTCTGTCGGCACAATGCGTGACGCGCTCGAAACCAGCGAAGCTCCTGTGATATTCTCCCATTCGTCAGCCTATGAGCTGTGCAATTCCAGTCGCAACGTTCAGGATGACATCCTTCAGTCGTTAGCCAAAAATGGCGGCATGGTGATGGTGAATTTCTACTCGAGATTCCTGTCGTGCAGTGATAATTCTACCGTACAGGATGCCGTCGGTGAGTAATGCGTGTTCTCCGGTTTCTGTTCTATATAGCTACAGTCAGCGTTCAGCTCCTGCTCCTCCACATACACATTAATTTGCTTCCAACTTCTGAAAATTACATGCTAATTTAAGTTTATGTTTCTCTCTCTCTCTTTCTCTCTCATTTTCATTTCTCGGTTTTTCTTTGCTGGATGATGATGATGATGCTGATGCTCGTGCGGTTGGCGTGGGCTCGTGTCCTGCTTGTGTTCTCATGTTGATGATGATAATTTCCATGAATTTACATACCTAAAATTTCGCGTGGGCGATTTTCATCATCGATGATTTCGAACATACCCATACGGCATTGGCTCGTTCGGCTGTGTGGCGCATATTTCTGCTGAATTTCTCGTTTTGTGCGAAATCACAATTAACAACATTCGTCTTGGGTATAAAACGATACAATTGGATGGCGGCGGCGGCAATGGTGCTGGAACTAAATACAAACACATCGAAACAAATATCCTTGGGTGCAGCGCACATAAACCACATTAAGCAAGTAGCTGGCATTGATCATGTTGGGCTGGGAGCTGGATTTGATGGAATCAATCAGTAAGTAGAGAAATTTACATGATTCAGTATTCCGATTCCCACATACATAACGGTTTTAGGATACAACGTTTTAGTCAAACATGATGTATGTATAATGTATATGCATATATGGTATCGGTTTACATGTCCAGGGGCTATAGTATCTTACTAAATAGTTTGGTATACACCTGCATAATTGTGTACCGGTGAAATTAGAGTTAACACCTGACGAAATTTCCTTGAAGCCGTGGGGTACAAACTTATTAATGTTAATTTTTTTGGGAAATATTAATTTAAGGTAATTTTCTTAAGGAATAAAATGTAGTATAGTTATAAGAAGATGTCTTAAGCTATGCAAACTTATAAAGTTGTCGCATTTTTACAAAGCTCAAAAGATTTAAAACAAAACATCCGAAAACATTTTGGTTCAATATTTTTGTTTGTTGTTTGTTATAAAGTATACTGTAAACGTGAGATGACCAGACCATGGCCTCGAATCGCTAGTTCAGAATTTCCAATAAGGCATGAGCTGTGTGGCACGTATTTAGCTCCGTCCTGTTGAAACCACATGTCGTTGGTGTCAATATCATCCAATTCAAGCCAAACGAAGTTGATTATTATCGACCTATAGCCCTCGCCGTTGACGGTGATGGCCTGGGCAACGTTGTTCTCAAAGAAATATGGACTAATGACGCCGCCAACCCAAAATCCACACCAAACAGTGATTTTTTCGAGATGGATTGGAAGCTCTTGGATCTCATTCAAATTCGACAATTTTTTTTGTTGACGTACCCATCATTCATCCAGAAATGGGCCTCATCGCTGAAGATGACCGTTAATGGGCGAAGCGCGCGGAACGTTGCCAGAACAAAATACCCATTTTGGCAAAACAATTTTATCATTTACACGTGTTGCTGAACGCTATATCCGTCCATAGTAATTTTGCAAAACAAACAGCCAATTTGACAGATGTCACTTCAACAATATGGCCGCTATCAACTGTCATAGTTCGGAAATCCCTATTGGAAGACCCGCTTTATATCCAACAAGATAAGCATTCCTAATAATTAAAGCTGGAAGTAATGAAACCAAGCGAGACTTCCAGCCGGGACGAAATGCCAATTTTGGTAGACCAAAAGCCATTAAAAGCTTTTTTGAATCAATAATTCAAAAAGACCAATTGAATCGAATTACTAAGACTTTTTTCTAATTTATTTCATTAGTATATAGAATTTGTATTATAAGAAAAACCTTCGATATCCACAATATCCTCATTGCATTATTACGAAAAATCTTTTTTGTCTCTGCCAGCTGGTGTATATTGCTTCTCAGTCATCACTCCCTGATCCAAGTTCCAGAATAACTTGTATTCCCCAGAATTGGCAGAATTTTTTGGTATCTTGACTTATACAATGAATTATATTCCAGCACAATAGTATATACTAAATGAGGTAACTTTTTCAATCTTACAAAAGCCAGAAAAGTTAATAAAAGGTTTTAACTTGAAAATATTAGTTGATATCACATTTAAACACAACCACGCGTCTTAAATTATTATCTCCCTTTTACGACAACTTACCATTTTGCAAGACCAAGGTGGCATAAGAAAATACTTCGGACATAACTTCCAAGTGCTCGTTTGTGTTTTATTTCAGCCCATCATTCAAATACAATCATAAAACTTTTCGCCTAAATGGCAAATATTAAAATTCAGGAACATTTTCTTGTTCGCCTAAAAGTATTCCCCATTTTTTGTTTATTAAACTTTTTTTATTTAAGATAAGTGTTTAAATTCTTAGAGTTTTAAAATATTAAAACAAAAAAAATGAAATGTTTATGCATTTCTAAGTATAATATAACCAAAATGCTTCTTTATTCAATTTGAGTTTCTATAATGACTATTATACGGATACGCACGCAAAACGCAACCCATGTCAGGCCAGGGCCCATCATGGCTAGATTCTTAGAATTTTGTCATTCTTTATTCATGATGCCATCTCTCTATTTTATACTCGTATATACCCACGTGAATTTTCCTCATGAATTTATATTGAAAATAAAATTTTACTTTGTTTCATTATTACCTATATTTGAAAAGAAAAAAAAAATAATAATAATAATAATAATAACCAACGAGTCAGACTGAGTAAGTGTGTGGATAAATTATAAAGTTTCGTGCTTTAGTTATGGTGATTTAATAAAGTATGAGACCAGCACCAGACAGATTTTTCTGATAAAACAATCGAGCTGTGCGTGGTGTCGTTGATTGGAGCACGACGCACGAGGGACCTTTGATTGTACTTAGGTAATAATGTTTGCTCTGCGAAGTCAAATGGAGAATAATAATTTTTGATATAGGTATGTAGGGAATGGGCAAAATGTGTTGAAATAAATGAAACATTTTTGGTCTAAATGAATCGAATAGGTTTTTGAAAAAGTTTATATATACAATCAATTTGACAATCTTCTGACTTCAGCTTTTTATGAGGATGTGACAAATTCTCCAAGAGTATCTCTTGTCATGAATAAGTACCTCTCACCTTAACCGCGTTCAGGATCCATGTTCTGTAATGTCGTTTTCGAGTGGACGTTCGGAGCTACTCCTTTTTCACTCCTTTTACTCCAAATTTCCAATTTAAGATAGGAATGGAACAGTTCTGAAATCCAAACGAAAACGACATAACTCTCGCATCGATAAAATCTAGTCGAGAAACGATGCAAAATGGAACAAAACTCATATGATTTGTTTCAATTTTCATCGTTTCTCGACTGCTTTTAACCATGCGAGAATTACAGAACATGGGTCCGGATTCGGGAGGAGCTTGTAGGTACCCTCCATTCCTACAAACAAACAGTATCCACACAGGAATGATTGACAGTTGTAAGTGACTAGCTGACTAGCCTCTGGCTCTCCACGAGCCGTCGTGCCACCAAATTTATTTTTTATTTTTAGATTAATGTCGTTTTCGAGTCCGGAGTTACTCCTTTTCCACTCCTTTTAATCCAAATTTTCCATTTCCGATAGGAGTTCCGAAACCCAACCGCAAACGATATGAAAAATCGTAGAAAGGAGCTCGACAGACACATTGGTTTTAACTGGGAATGAAACTGGAATGAATGGATTCAAAACTGTTTTTTTTTATTTAATCTATCCGCATTGCACAACATTGGAAATTTGAGTTTACAGGAGTTCTAGCCTTAAAAATCGAGTGGTCTGTTAAGCAGCGGGCTTTTTATTTAAAAGGGTTTTCCAATAAGGGCGGGTAGATGTTGAAATTTAATAAAATAAGCTGTATGTGAGGTATTAACAAAATAATTTTTTTTTTATTTGAAAGACCCATGTATACCATTATGTATGGAATATGACATCGTTCAAATGCAAGCCTCGGCTTCTTACGGTGGCACGGATCCGAGTGGTCCAATTTTCAATGACTCTTCCGCATAGATCCGGCTGAATTTGAGATATGGCCTGTGCTATTTCTTCCTTAACGGCATCGGTCGATTGTGGTTTATTCGCATAGGCCTGCGACTTCAGGAAACTCCACAAGAAAAAGTCTAGAGGGGTCAAATCACATGACCTTGATGGACAATGCAGCGCGAGACATAGCCTTACCCTCAAATCGTTCGTGCAGAATGTCTATTGTGGCGTTTGTTGTGTGTTATGTAGCGCCGTTCTGTTGGAACTATATGTCATTCATTGCTTAAAACGCTATAATCTCTAAAAAACAATATTTAGACCGAAATCACCCAAATTCTGGTACCAATGCTCAAAAGAGTGCACAAAAACTTCAAAAAAGGTTCTGGCAGTATATAGACCTTTAAAGGTGCGATTCTTCGACGCACTATTGTAAACCATAAAAACTTAAATTCCCATTGATGAACTATACGAACAAAATAAAATAGATGTTATCTAAAACAATCGTACTGAGTTTCATTTCAATTCAAAGTCAATGCGTCTTCCGCGCTCCACCCTGTATTTGCTTCAAATTCGGGACCCTCGGAAATAATTACGGACGTTTGATCATTGTAGAACTGCTAAGAATTTTTTTTGTAATTGCTTAGTTAAAATTTTATTAAATAAATATGGATTCGATAGAATTTAAATTGCCAAAGAAAAATTATTTAAAAAAATAAAGAAAATCCTGCCATTATTGGCCATCTTTTTTCTCATGAAGAGGGAGAGAGAAAGAGCACAGAAAGTGGGAAGAGTCAGTCCAATGTGAATGTGAATATCTTGAAGATATTTCAGGTAGTGTTCGTTCAACCAAAACCAACTCCACGAAACTAACAACCAAAAATTAGTAACGATTTTATTTCCTTATGTGAAAAGTAGGCCAAGGAGATTTAAAAAGAAATTAAAAGAAAACGTAATAATAAATCACGTCTATCAAGTTAGCACTACACTTATAGAAATTAAAGAAAATAATGTTTAGCTCTATTAGGAAAAAAAGTTGATTTCAAAAAATTAAAAAACTAATGCAATTAATTTTAAAAATTTTGTTGCCTTATGGCTGATTTCATATAGCCCTTTTAACTATTTACATAACAGACTTTTAAATCTTAAAATGACGTTTGTTCCATACAAAATACGTCATTTAAGAATTTAAAAAAGCCTGTTAAATATTTGTGAAACCGAACATTAGTTTTATTTTTATTTAAATTTGTTTTTTATAGCAGAGCTACAATTTTTTTTTAACAATTAATTTACTACTAAAAAGCTACAATTACCTGTGTAATTTTTTTTTTTATTTGCTAAAAGTGTAGTGCTAACTTGACAGACGTCATAAAATCTCAGCAATTTATTTCCTCGTCTGAAAGGTGTCTACAGGCGTTTTTCTTTTTCAGTTCCAGAGCATAGCCTGAACTGTCAAACAAAACATTGTGTTTTTTTTCGCTCTGAGTGTTCAGAGTTTCAAATTAGTGTTTCTTTTTTCGTTCTGAACGTGTTCTGAGCGTGTTCAGAGTACGCTCTATGAGCTCAGAATAAAATAACTGAGCAGACAGAGTTAAATGCTGAACACAAGCATTTGACAGTTCAGGTGTGTTTCAAAAATAGTTCAGAGTGCTCAGAGTCAGAACACGCTTCGTTCAGAGGACGTTCAGAACATGCTCGACACACTCGGACTCTGTTCAGAGCTCTATTTTGAACTTAAAAAAATAAAAACGCCTTATATCGATCCATTCTCGTTTCTGTTTCTGTTTGGTTTTATTTTTATTTCATACTGACCCCAACTGTCATTGAGTGAATTGTTTTTGGCTGGAATTTAGTCAAAAAATATATTTTTGTTTCAAATAAAAATAAATTATTTAAAAAATATGTACCTACTGCTGCAAAATTGCTTCTTTTTTCTTTAAAGACTTTCTTTCTTAAAAAAATTAAAAGACAGCTCTGGTAAGGTGGGGTAAAGTATAGCCTCCCATAAGTAACATATTTCTTTTAAAATCAAATTAATAGCTTCATGCTCAGTCTTCAAAATCACCATGTGCTCCAACACAAGTATACGTCGTACATTTTATTTTTAACACAGCCTAGTTAACTTAACTTACAAATAAATGCAGACATTCCTTCCTAGACCTTAACCCAAGTTTTAAGCTTTTTAAAGAATCCATGTAAATTTTGTATATAAAATAACAGGGCTCTCTTTCTGATGATTGATGGTACAAGTAGTTGGGGATGGGGAGTGACCAACCTGGCAATTTATATTTAATTTTCAAGTATAAAGGTGATTTGAAATTAATTTTATGTATGTTTCTTTTTTGCAATAAATGATTGATATTTGTTTATAACTTTGAGAATTGTAAAAGTTTTTACTTTTCCCCGCATAATTTGTTGAGTTAAGAATTCACAAAAAATCCAATTTAATAATATCAATCATCTTCTAAAATTTCAGACTTGTAACCTCAGCCTTAAAAAGATACAAATTAAAACCAACACAAAATTAAATTAATTAATTAAATAACAGTTACTTGTCTTAACACACGTGAGTTGTTTGTGAATATCTGTGGATCAAAACCTTTGATTTGTGTTTTAATATTTAATATTTAATTTACAATACAATATACAATTATATCATTTTTGTTGCTCAACCAATACAATTTAAGATTTTAAATATTCAAACAAGGCAACAAGAAGAAATCACCAGGTGCCATTTAATCAATATTAAATATTTTATTGTTTTCAATTTCAATTCGAATACTCTCTGTTTTTTTAATTAATTTTGATACCAATACTTACCTTGAAAAAACAAAAAAAAAACTTCTCCTCAATTTCCAATTTAATATAGTTAAATTCATCTTCCAAATCATTTTCTTATCCTTCGTCAAAATTTCAATTAAAAATTTATTTAAGTAACACAATTCCTTAATTCGAAACTATATATTTGTGTTTTACACATTCCAAATTTTACCAGGCATTTGGGATTAAAAACATCGTTTAAATTGTAAAACTATACCCGTCCCGCAGTATATCTTATATCTGCCTTAGGTCTTAAATCAAGCAATTTATAACTAAACAAAATATTTAATTTGAACAATTCCAAAAATTCTTCTCCACAGACCGGAAAATCCATTTAACACCCTCACTCAATGAGTTATCAAATTTAATTTCGTTCATCCCTTAATCAAAGTCCTTAATCCTCTGACCACCTTGAAGAAAAGCAAATAGAGGCAACGTAAATATAGCAATAGCAGTAGCAACGTATAAACAGTGCTGTGTATCTCAACTATACATATAACTCAAAATTAATTCAATATATTTTCGAAGCCTTGTTTCTCTGCTCAGCCCACAGAAGACACGACGGAAGCACTTAGCCAATTCGATATTATCTGGCGTTTGGTCTCTACCCAGCAAAACAAACTTTATATCCTTAACTTTCATCGATTGTGGTGAATGATGGGTATTGGATGGCCGGCGGCGGCGGTGGTGATGGCAGAAGGCGGGTGGGTTGGTGAGTGGAGCATCAATATGCGGTTGAAATATCCGCAAGAATATCTACAATTAATTCAACAGGAAAACAACATTAAAAGAGAATGTAATATTGATCTCTCTCGCTCTATATTTCTCTGTGTGTCGAAATTGGAAATCATAAAGCAAAAGGGGCTTCATTTCATTTCACAGGAAATTATGCAATGCAATCTGTATAGCAATCCATATGGAAATGGTCTTCTTGAGCTTCCTCATCAAGCTTTACCATTGCTACCTCCAAAATTAATATAATCAATCTGTTTTCATCAACTCTAATTAATGAATCAGGGAAACTCAAAATCTAATAAAATTCTCCTTCAAATAAAGCATCATTCAATCAGAATCAGAAGTGCTGAATATTTTGAAGCCATAGTGTGGTTCTGGGTGCTTGGTGCTTTTGGCAATAAGTGAGTATTCAATTATCCCAAGATTTTAATGCTTTCTCTCCTATTCAAGCACTAAGAGCATATACGTACACATCAATGCAGATAAATAAAATTTCAACTGCAATTTTCAGATACTCCTAAGACAAGTATTGGTTTTGCGTTAAGATTAAATGCACAACTAGGTTGCACGTACTTACTTTTTAAGATGTAATGCATAATCTATATTACGTGTGCAAAATATGTATATCATAAATAATTAAAAAAAATGCTAAAAGATTATGAAGTTTGTTCTTCTTCTGCCTATGGAAATTTATATAAAAAAAAAATTTAAGCCCCACAAAATCATAATTATGGTCTAAATTTGTTAATCTGGATAGATTAGAATTTAATCTTGATTAATCATTGTCATAGGATAAACAGTTAAATAAATCGAACTAACCTATGTCTATGCAGGGCTGAACGCATTCATTCAAAAATCAAAACTTCTTTATGGTTTAACACAAATGAAACTTTATATCGCACTTCATACGAAAGAATGAAACACCATTTGTATTTGATAGGTGATGTCAAAGTTAATCTAAACTTGTAAGAACCAATTGTAGAAAAAAGTGGTTCATCCTCGGATTAAGATATTAACCCAACGATATCAGTGGCTTAACTGAGGTTCAACTAGGGTTCAAGTGCGTTATTAAATAAATTGTATTATGCTTTCTCTCACTTAATCGGGCTTAAATCTTGATCCGAGGATACACCATCTTTCTACAATTGGCCTTAAATCATTCAGTGCGGTAGGTAGTTACACTAAACAGATTTATTTAACCTAAATTTAGATTAAATTTCTATGGAAACAGAATAAGCAAGCTCACAAATGGCATCATTGACATTTAATTTTAATCTTCTATGAAATCAAGCATTAGCTTCAAAAAATTCTAATCACCATTATAAATAACACCCTGTATTGATTTTTGTTGGCCTGAATTTATATCGGTGCCTTATGAAGCACTATTGATTGCACAATATAAATCCCTGTGGGAAATGACAAAAGGACAAAAACTGGAAATCTTTTCCCAGAGCTAGGATGACAATTTGATCGTTACCATCACCATCATTGTCGCTCTCGTGACTTTTCTCGATGATGGAACCTTGAAGAGAAACTTAATATTAGAGTGGCAGTGTTAGGTGGTCTGGTGGTGATTTTCTGACTTTGCATTGCGCTTTTACGGCCAAAACAAATGACTTTTACGTGCAATTTGTCTGTTCTCCCTGTTGAATTCAATTTGTTAAATTTATTTTATTTTCCCAGCTTTGCTTATCCCATAGCAACAAATTGAAAGAATTAATTCGTCTGGATGAAAAATATTTGAACTCCGACATGAACAACTCTGTACACATCGCTGGGTGGCTGGGATTGACGTCGCATTGTTGCTGCGGATGTCGTCCTTGACTCTAAAAAAATGATGCTTATTTGAAGTTTAAGTCACGTTCTCGAGATAAAATTGAATTAATGCATTTACGGGTGGGATAACAATAAGTTGTCGATTAGTCGTGTTTTTTTTTTTTTTTTTTGTATATCCATAGGTACGCCGCTTCATCAAAGGAAAAGATGCTATATATAACTTCCTTTTTTATCTTATCCTTGATTTCTAATTTATTTAATTAAAATTTTCATTCGTGCGTGAAGGTGACAGATGACGGTGACGGTAAAAGCTATTGAAATAAAAAAATTAGAAAGAGATACAAAATTAACTCCTGATTTATATCTATCACCAAAGAATGTGAATTGAAATTTGCCAACAAGAAGCTAATGAAATTAGTGAAGGTAAATTAATAGTTTGTGTGAACATTTTGAACTGTCCCAAAGGAGAAGTAAATATACCCTAATTGAAAGCTTAATTCACTCTATGTACTTCAGTTTTGTTAATTCGTCTTCTTTTTTTCCTCGATGATGCAAATGATTGCAGAACGCTGCTTTTAAACTAGATGAGAGTGAAAAGAAAGAAGAAGAGTTGTCTTTTGTATGAATATGCTTTTTTTCATTAGCTGAAATTAATAAGTCTTTATACTTGTTCGCGCTAAGGAGTCTTGAAAATATAATTAATCTTACTAATATAATCTGTATATATAAAAATGAAGACCTATTTTCCTTGGTCACGCTATAACTTGAGAACGACTTTACCGATTTTGTTCAATATTTTTTTAAGTTTTCTTATACTTTGTAGAAGGTTTTTATGTAAAGAGAAATTAAGAAAATTGAGTGAAAAATTGGAAAATTTCCAGAAAACTTAACGACTTGTGAATTTTTTTAAATAACAAGTGTTTGTTTACCGCAGTATAGTTAACCGGAATAATTTAATTTAATATGGATGGAAATGCCACCATGTAGACATAACAACTTAGGTCGCAGAACTTGAAATGCTTCAAGTCAAAGATACATTCGAGTAAGTCAAACTGACGAGCAACGCGAAATGAAGTTGTGATGTACTTTTGTCAAAGGCTGAGGTTTAGCTCGTCGGTTTACCAAGGTTTTTATCCAAAGAGTATGAACTTTAGATTAAAGTCTTTCTTTATAAGTAAAAATCCAAAATCTTAACCTAGTTACATATAAAATAAATAAAATACTTTATTTCCTGGGTATCTGGTTGCTGGACCTTTGTTGAGTTCGTCGTAAGCGGTCCGTTTGGGTATTCTGCTGGCGTTCTTAGTATCCTTCTCTATTACGGGGATTGGGATATTTCAGGTCCAGTGACAAGTCGGGTTGCAGGATGATTTCGGCACAGTGTAATATGACTGGCGAGCAGGAAAATCAATTACGAATCTGGCTATCAACAGACGAATCTGGAAATCAACTGGCGAACCAGGCAGATCAACGGACGAATCCGGCTATCAACAGACGAATCTGGCAATCGACTGGCGAACCAGGCAGATCAACGGACGAATCCCACTATCAACAGATGAATCTGGCAATCAACTGGCGGACCAGGCAGATCAACGGACGAATCCGGCTATCAACATACGAATCTGGCAAGGATGATGTTTATTTAATTTAGGACCCCTTACCTCTGGTGTGGGGAAGTTTTACAAATTAAATTACGTTTATCAGGTATTGATTGGTGTGTTTCCGTTTACCTTTCTGCACCCACAACATACTTTTTGTCGTTTGTAGGTCGATCTCTTATCATGCTCCAGGTACGAACTATGTGTGAGCTGTAAGGTTTCGAAGTTTAAATTCCTATGTCGTGTGTCATTATTTTATGATGTCACCAATTCTTGGCTTGCATACGATACTGTTGCGTGGTATTCAATCAATAGGATATTTCCCATTGCCCTAGTAGGAATACAGCGTGGGAACGGCAAGAGTTTGGTTAGTTTGTTTATCATTGATGGTACAGCTCAGAGTCGGTGTCCTGGAACCTTGTCTTCAACATGGACAATTCCTATTATACAGTGGTCATGGACGGTGGGAGGTGCGAGGGTGCCGAGTATTGCTCTATTTGATAAGAGGGACTCACCACTTTCAAGTAGTAATTCCCCACCGAGGTCTCTTTGGTAGTCGTGCGGTTGCTGCTTTCAGTGGAGTTCTTCCTTCATGTCGCATGTCGCTGTTTCGGTAATTTTTTAGTGCATGTTCGTAGCGTGGGGGGGGTAAGAGTTGTAATGCTGCATTACAAAATTGAACGGAATCGATGGAAACGAAATCGGAAATGGCTTTAGGGATATTCTTTTTCAAATAATGTTAGTAGGGGTAGAAATAAAAAAAGGTAATTTTTAGTGGATGGCTTTAGAGTTATTTTATTCAAAAATTTGATACTAGCAGGGTGAAATGGGGTGAAAATGAAAAGTTGTATTTGATTTCAATAATTTAGTTTGTCTTTAAAAGGTTATATTTAAAGAGTAAAATGGGATACAAACAAAAAAGTGGTATTAGATTACAAAAGTTCTTTCTGTGTTGGAAAAGCAATAAAGGTTGGACTTAGATGATCATATGATGATGATCACATACTAATATAACCAAAAATTGAGTAATAGGGTTTATTTGCATTTGATTGATAAAAGATATTTTTACAATTTTTTTTTTTAGACGCATTATCACTTCAATTCATTTTTTCAAAACAGAAAATTATGCTCTGTCATTTTCCCTAAGTTAAAAGGCTTTTATATTGACAATACAATAAATACAACTCAAGATATAAGCTTTTTAAGCAAGCCTTATTGGAATTTTTTTTTTTTTTTTTTTTTGAGATTTTATGCATAGCAAAAACTCAACAACAAAATCCTTCAAAAAACCAGATCGTCAAAATAAAAGTCTTTACAATTAGGGAAAATGAAAGTGAAATTCAGAACCTGTTTTTTGAATCTCTGCGGAATTTAATTTCGAACACGAGTGATTATAGGTGTTTGTTTTTCTAACACAGTACTAAATTCAGACAGTTATGTATATCTGCTAAACCAATTGTCATATTGCGTCATTTTTATTCAGTATGGTCTATGCAATTTTGTCTCGAGGACATACTCGTAAACGTTACCAAATTTTAGGAATTTTGTTTCAAAATTATGCGTCTGTGTGAAATAATCAATACGTTTTCGTTTACTACCCAAACCTGCCATATTCTACCAGTTCTGTCAAAGTTCATATAAAAAAAAATTAAATTGGACTAAAAATGGTAGAAATGGGTAGTTTTTGACTAGTACGCTAACACACCTTATAATTACATTATGTCAATAAGCGACATTGGCAGAGTTTTGGAGTACAGATAAATTTACATGACATTATCGAAAAATTCATAGTTTGGTGTAGTCTATGGGCTGGTGGAGTCATCAGACCAAATGGCATCCGGTATATAATCATGATTAATAAATTTTTCGTTCCCCGATTGAATGGCATGAACGTGGTAAGGATGTGGTTCCAACACGATAGCTTTACGTGGCATACAGCAAATGAAAGAATCTTCTTATTGAAATAAAACATTCCATGAACGTAGGTATAATTTCGAGTAATGGAGCTGTAATTTGGCGTCGAATATCTTATGATTGAAGAAATTTTACTCATTTTCTTTGCGGATATATTTGGTAGTGGAAGTAAAGGGTGTTTTTTTAGACGTGTGGTTTTTAAAAAGTAATAAAACGCAAAATAATTAAATGTTATGGCCAAGAATTTAGCTTTATTATAAAGATAAGGGTTTGCAATTATATTTTAAAAATGATTTCGGGCAAGTGGCCGTCACGGCAGGGTCGAATAAATTCCAGCCGAGAGGCCCAAATTTCCACCACTTTTTGCAGCAATTGGGGCCTTATTTCAGGAATAACGTGCCGAATATTCTCTTCCAAGGCATAATCGTCTCGGGCTTATCTATGCATAGACAAGCGACTTCACATAACCCCACAAAAAATAGTCCAGCGGTAATAAATCGCATGATCTTGGAGGGCACGCCACAGGCCCATGACGGGAGATAATGCGCTCACGAAAAGTTTCCTTCAATAAATTGATTTTTTCGTTGGCTGTATGGCATCTAGCGCTGTCTTGTTGGAACCAAAGGTCGTCCTCATCAACATCCTCCAATTCAGGCACGAAAAAGTCATTAATCATGGGGCTATGACGTTCCCCATTGACTGTAACATTATGGCCGGCTTCATTTTTGAAGAAATATCATCTGCCCATAGAGCACACTAGACAGTGACTTTTTGAGGATGCAACTGCGCGGTGGCTTGTGGATTATGATCACTCCAAATACGACAATTTTGCTTATTAACGTACCCATTCAACCAAAAATGAGCTTCATCGAATATTGGACGCAGCGCAATATATGCGTCGCGTCAGCCGAACCATTATTTTAGTGATAAATTTGGACGATTTGCAAACATTGTTCACGAGTAAGTCTATTCATTATGAAATGGCAAACCAAATTGAGCATAAATCAAGTGACAGCTGTCAAAAAGACCAACTCTGAAAAAAGGATTGCCAGATTGAAAACTACACGACTTAAAAAAAACACCCTTTATATACGCTTACAATCGACCCATTATTTGGATGTCAATATTATTCCTGTGTTATTGAGGACATATACGGCCACAAATGCTTGAAAAAGTGGTCGAAAACTTTGTCTGTCGGACGACATTCGTCAGATATGATTACATGCCCGAAATGTGTTTAAAAACTAGTGGCAGTATACATATATTTTTTCGTCTGAACTCAAATAAATGGCTACTTAATGAAATTTCATGTACTTTTTTAAAAATCAAAGTTACTTACTACGACTGCTTTGACAAAAAACAAACTATGTACATATGTATATATGCCATATACATAGGTACTTACCCAAAATTTAGATACCAAAAGCGTAAAAGTTTCAAAAAATATGCTTTACTAATTTGTCATTAAAACGTAGTCACTGGGGCGTATACGCAACCAAAAAATAGTAAGGTAATGTTTATCATTCGGGTTTATCTGATGGGTACTTTCACTCAAAATTTTACATGAATGACCTCTATGAAAAAATGCTGTAGAGGGTCGATAAGGAAACGCAAAAATCTTCATTGGAGACTTTGGAGAAAATTAGAACATAATACGAGTTTGTATATCTGCTTCAAGAGTCCAAACTTACGAAACCACACGCGACATGTTTAAATTTTCATTTGTGGAGCGGATTGAATTCAAATTTCCCTTAAAAAAATTAAGTACTAATTATTAGAATATATACATACTTTCTTCCCACATTTTTAATAAATAAATATGAAAATAAATAAAAAGGAAACGAAGAAACCATTTAGCGCAATTGGCATTGTTGAAAAGATGGTTTTGAAAAAGAGACGGTACAAGTGGAGGTAGTGCCAGTAGAGTTACTCGTACAATTCGTTACATCTACATCAACCATTATAATTACCATATTATATTAAGGTCCTGTTCACTTTCCATACTCACATGATTTCAACCTGCAGTTTCCACCTTTTTATGGGGTAGAGTTTTTAAAGACAGTGAAGAGGTGAAAGAAAACCTGTGTTTAAATGGGCTGCTGAAATATATTTGTCTCCAACGGAAAAGGAAAGAAATATGTATAAAATACGGGGAAATTTTCTAAGACAAATTATATGCATACACATATAGATACAAGTGATTTAAATATGTATGTATATCAATTTCTACCAAAGTTTTGCCTACTTATAAATTCCCTCTACCGCCGCAGTGTATGTACATTAAAGCTGTCTATTTATTGCAAATTCATATGAATTTTTTTTCATTAAAGACAAAAAAATAAACCTAGTACAAAGTGGCTGCCATTTATTTCTCTTTCTGTCTGATTTCTTATTCCAATTACTCTTTAACAATTTGAAACTATCTTGCACACAGAGCTTGGCCACAACATTTATTGAACACTTAAATGAGAAAAGTACGAGTAAATTTCCCAACAACTGAAAACCAAACCAAAACCTACATCAACTTTTATGGTTTTCTCGCTTCTGCTGAGTTAAGGAAATCCGTAAAATGAACAGTTTATCCTTTTTTGTATTTAATTATTTAAAACGAGCTTTTTGAAATATCTCGGTTTGAAAAGTAGCCCATTACGAGTTTACCTCCTATTATAGTTAGTATAATGTGTATGGTGTGCACTTAAATTTATTTGTGTCCATATTTCAGAGTCTTGCTGATGAAAGTCACCTAGAGGTCATTATTAACTCTCCATCTTCACCAGAATGACAGGTGCCGACAGTGTTCCGATATTCTTGTCGTCGTCGTCGGTATCATTTCCCATTATTGTCTTATGTTTCTATGGTCCATACCATACACACTAATTCTCAAATTGATTACTGCAACAACTATTCAACAAACAGAATCTAGGACTTCGAATATCCAGCCCCTTCCAAACCAACAAAAAGAAACAATTTATAACATTACGTGGCATGAGAAAGATTCCTTCTGCTATTTAAATGCTGACTAACGTAGAGCAGGACCAAAGCCACCAAGGGGATTTTCCCTTAGTTGGCACTGCGGCATAGCTTATGAATGAGTAGGCAAAGTTCCGCATTTACTAAACTTAATAGCCTCCGATTGAAACAGTAAATTATTCCCTGCTCTTGGTTCGGGGAAATGTATGTTTCTATATATAAGGATTTGGTCTTGGTGGTATGCGATGAGTAATGCATAGGGAGGAACTTGTTTTGTTCAGATGAGTTATGCTATACATGGATCTTTCAAATGGAAACGGATACCTTTGTCCCAATAAATTCAAGGAACTTTTACTAAAACAAACTTCTTAAAGTGGATGATAAGTATAAAACTGAAAGTCGAATGTCAATTGAACATGTTTAGTCATAGTTCTTACATTACAAAAAAATATGTGTCGCTTTTTTTAGAACGTCAATATCGTGAGCTCATTTTTTATTAATTTATTTCCCATTGAATATACACATCGGGACAAGATGCGCTTGACTTAAAAAAAAAAAAAAAAAAAAAAAAAAGACTAATTTTCAAAAACAATCAAAAAATTAACTCTTCAAAAAAAATATAAAATTTTTGAACGAAGAACTTAAAATTTCATCTTTAACAAAGTGACCGTCATCAACAACACAATGTTGTCATTTGGAATTTCCACAAATGCCTACTAATAGCATTCCCTCCAAATAAATGCAAATTCAATTAAGTCTCCTCAATGCAATTCCCACAAGAGCCACACTATTATAGCACCTATACATATGGATATATGTACATATTGAACGTGGACATATTGCCCATAACGGCCGCTAGAAAATTGCTTTCGAATTCCAATTTTTGTTTTTAATAAAGTATCCTAATATTTCGTTTTCAAATTACCTCAATATTCCATAGGCTGGGCTAAAAAAAAAAATAAAATATAGTCTGCACTGTGGACAGTGAAATATTCCAATTTTAGCGTGTTCCGCCCCAGTCGTTCGTGATGTTTTCATTGATTTGATCAAAAACTACAAAATGTCCCATCCCACACATTAAAGTTCGAATGGGAAAATTGGGGACAAATAACACCCACTCGTTATGACACAGATATGGGACCAAAGCTTCGGGTAAATTGATGGAGTTGTTCAAATTATTGTGCTAGGAACGTACGTCAATTTGCATTTATAAAAAATGCTCCAACCTTCAAAATATTTATATTGGACGCAACATAAAGGGTTATCATCATCACACATCAAAGCTGGACAACATCAATATGTTGGCATGTTTTTGTGTGTGGTTCAGGGATTTTCTACTGCCAAACGCATTTAGATCATAATTCAGGTATACAACCAAGCATCTGTGTCAACTGCCAACAATACAAACATAGGGAGGGAAGTTTTGTAATCATAGATTCAGTGGAGGTTTTAATCGAAAAATTTACTGCAATTACAACCAACTCAGCTTGCATGCAGATAAATAAGAAAATGGTAAGTTTTATTTTGAAAATATTTTTAAATGATATGAAATTCTGTGTTCAAAATAAATATGTACGTATAAAGTAATAAATATTTTAAAAAAGGATTTAATTTATCTTTCAGTTGCAGTATTGTTAATTTTTGGGCACTGATGTGCTATGGTCTTAGAACAAGGTATATAGGATACACATGGTATGATATTGCGCATGTTATTATCCTTTCTCTCTCACGCATATTGTCACCTAGTGACGTAATTCAATTCACATTTGTTTTATTCCTCTTTTTGTTCTGTACGTGGTTTTGTCATCAAGTCACGTTGATGCGCAGAACGAACGAAAAATTCAGCGCTGCATATCATACTATGGTATTATATTCACCACGGTCTTAAACCATGTTTTCATCATTGACGTGAACCCAAAGCCCATCCATACTTTTTCAAAGGGAAGAAATGTTTGAACTTATGCATCGTATCTGCCAGTAGAGACAAGGTGCAGGCAGTGCAAAAACTGGAGAAGTATTTGTTTGATATCTGTTTGTTGTCAATATAGTTACAAAAACTATTCTAGGTGCGAATTAAAGAACATCTTTTGAAGGCACACTCGGTGCTATAAGCTAGACACACGGAATTCTGCTCTGGAGTTTGGGGGACAACCAGAGGGCCCAGTCACTAACAACTCTCAACTATTCTTGTGCACGTGCTATAAGGTCCTTCAAATGCATTGCGGCATCCGATCTGTTGACGTGGATGGATGAGACGAATAAGAGTGGCCCAATAAATACTTTATTTCGACGGATTGGAATTATTTTTATTTAAATTTTACGAATAAATTAGCCGTATTTTGGTGAAAATTATAACCCGCGCATTAATGAATTATGAAGAAAACGCTAATAGTCACTTTTATATTTACTTTTCACTTCCATATGTGTCAATGCTTTTGGTTGAAATTGAATTCAGTAGTATTGAAAAATCGTTGTTAATGGAGACTATCAAGCAATAAACTGTCAAATTTGATTGAAGGATGGCTACGATGTCAAAGACAGTGTTCACATTGGACTGTCTTCTTCGATTTTTTTGACGTGTCTGTGCTTTTGCTCACTCGCACTTCTTGGTGAGAAAGAGATAGCCAGGATTAGATAGATATAGAGATAGGCAGGATTTTTTAAAAATCTGTGTATTTTGTTTGACGTTTTCTCTTTCTGTGATCTATCTTTGGCACTTTAAGTTACAGGATCAATTTTTTTTTTGATGGGAAATATATTTATTCAAGAAAATTTATATTTTAAAAGTGAAAAATTTCTAATTAATTCTTCAAAAACTACAGATTTTAGTTTTGTTTTAATGACTGCTGAACGTCAAAGTGAGTCGGATGTACTCACATAAGTCTGTGTCTAGACAAAACAAGTTGGATTCACGTCAAAATAAATCGGAGGTTTCAGTCTATTGTCAACAATTTTAGAGCTTTCTGGTGACTTTTGTAACGAAATATTCGTCAAAATATAGTTTGTTCCCTATCTATCAAGCAATGTCAAGTTTTGTATAAAAGTGAATTTTTATTTTAAAATTAAATGCCTTAACATAATACGCATGTCAAAGAAAAAAAGTATTGTGTACCCGGGATGCATTTAAGAATACACTAATTGTAAGTCAAAAAATCTATAGCTACCACCCATTCGGAAACGAATATTTTTCTGCAACCGAATTAAGCGCCATCTAAACATTATTATAATAAACTATAATCATTTTTTGATTTGTTGTTGTTTGCCTGTAAAAATTAGCTCAAAAAACATGCCTTTATAATTATTTTCCTTGAAAGTTCAAATTATTCCAAAATACTTTAAGGCCGTTAATAAGAATTCTAGGAAAAAAAATCAAATATATTAGTATTTAATTTCTTAAAAAAATAACAACAAAATTATATGATTTATTTGCAGCACCCCTAAAGGACTCGAAGATGTTTCATCATACCCAACATTATTTGCTGAATTACTAGGAGAAGGATGGTCTATTGAAGATCTAACAAAATTAGCTGGAGGAAATTTTATTCGTGTAATGCTAGAAGTTGAAAAAATACGTGACATAAAAAAGACAAATGGAGTTAAACCATTCGAAGATCATCCGAATTTCCGCACAGACGATCCATATAATTGTACATCTAGCTAATTAATTACTACCCAATCGGAATTGGGAAAATAATAAATTGCAGAATAATATATATTATAAATAATATATGTAGTTTAAGAATTTATATAAATAATGTACTATTAAGATTTTTTATGTTTAAATAATAATAATTATAGATAGTACGAATGTAATGCGTGCTTTAGATATAATACCCAATTCCAGTGCCTCTATCAATTTGGAATAAAAAACTAAATTATACTAAGACAAAATTTACTATACATATTGAAATACCTTCTATTTATCTCCTATCATTAATTTTTTCCTAAATTTTACTTTACTAAACCCACATCTTTTATAAAGGATTGCCAAGATATAACTATGATGGTTTAACGGTTAGCGAATTATGAAATTCCAAACTTTTTCTTTTAACTCAGACAATTTTTATAGAAAAAAAAAAACAAAATACACAGCTATAAAAATATTTTTTTTAGAGCTTGGAACCAATTTACATAAGTTCATTTAATTTGACACACCCTTCACTATAACTTATTATTTGATTATTTTCACACTTCAAGCAGCGCTATCTAGTGAGTAGCAGATGGTAGTATTACAAATAATATTGTTGAACTTGCCTGCTGGTTAGCATAAACTAGTTTAACTCAGAAATTCATAAAGAATTGATTTTTTTTGACGTCAAATATTGAAATTTTTTTTCAAGGAAATCGAACCAAACCAAATCGTGTTTAAATAATGGTACTTTGTTAAAAACTTAATTTGTTCACAGGTGAATGGTCTCTTTTAATCCGAAGAAATTTAATAAAAAAAGAAGCTTTTTAGAATGTCTGGTTGAACTGACCTTTACTTCAATTTAATGTAAATAATCTATTATTCTAAAAAAAAGTCACTTAAAAAGGTTTAAGCAAATAATTCAATCTTAGAGATTGAGTAATAGAGGGTGTTCACAATGGACTCACTCCGCGCGACTCATGATGAGAAAGAGAGAGTCTAGTGAGGCAGGATTTTTTTAAAAAAATCAAAAATCCTGCCTCACTTTCTCATATAGTTGTGTCGAGTGAGATAAAAGAAAAAGATGTCAAAATGAGTCGCGCGGAGTGAGTCCAATGTGAACACCGTCATATACTTACCATCACAGATTAGCCACATGAAGATGAGAATCCCCGTCAGCCATTTTAATTTGCCTACAAGCTTGAACTGGCAGTTATCAGATAAAAAATGAGAATGTGTGTATAAAAATCTCACACATAGACAGTAGGGATCTTCACACACCTGGTTAAATTGTTGTTGCAATTCACATCTATTCATCGGCGCGGGAAAAAATTACAAACACAACAATGTAAACAAATGGGTTTTGGAGGGTGAAACGTACGAAATATTCTCATCTTCATATGGCTAATCTGTGTTTACCATAACTCAAAGACCATGTGTACTTGCTCAGCCTCACAAAACAAAGCTAAAGTTGGCCGTTTCCGAAACCGTCATCAACGTCAAAATTGCATTTGCGTCTCTGTGTGAAATGTGACATTAGCAAACTGCATTATCGAACACAATGCTAAGTCCCCTTTCACACGAAGAATCTGAGTTTCCAGCAACTTTAAGTTGTGGGGTGAACAAAATCTCCCGGTCAACAATTTAGGAGATTTTGTTGACATTCCTTCTCACACGGTAGTGTGCGTTCAATCAATAGACTTAATACGGAAACTACAGAAAATCTCTTACGATTTTGTTTCTTCGTTTGAAAGTTAGAAGAGATTTCAAAAGAAATTAAAAGAAAACGTCAAAAAATCTCCAGCAACTTGTTTCTTCGTGTGAAAGGAGACTAAAGCATTAAAAGTTGTATATTTGCGTTTTCCATAGAAGACTTTTGCAGTTTGCGACTAAGAACATTCTGCAAATGACGTTTTCGAAAACGTAAAAGTAAAAAAATGTAGGTCACGGAAGAGACAGACTCAGATATACATATGATGGTTTGAGAGATCTTTTTCACAAAATCTGAATATGTGGCTATTTAAAATGTTTGCATACTTTTGTTAAAAAACGTCAATTGCGCTTGATTTGATATTCATCAAAAGAAATAATGTGCAAGCAGGACGATTCCATATTTGTCGATTGCAACTTCTGCGTAATAAACGACGATCATTTGCCGGTCGAATTGACTTTGATTTGACGTCTTCCAAAAGGGCCGTTTTTTATTTAAGATACCTACGACTTTTAAAACCTTAAGGGATTTTTAATATTACCTATAGTAGGTACTTGCTATAGTGAAATATATAAAGATTCAAGCTATTTTGCAAACTGTCCATTAGTTTATCTACAAAAACCACCGATCTACTTTCACCTTTTTTTTTTCTTTTTGTAATTGGTATACAAATAATAATATGCGACCATTACAATCAAGCTTGAATATATGTTGTTCTTAGTTCTTATACAAAATCATACTTAATACCACTGACTGTTGTAAATATTACATTTGTAGTTTAATTTTCTCTTCAATTACATACCTACTGATTGTCACTACTATTTTAATTCGTTATTAAAAAAAAAAAACTGAATAAACCATAAATTTTAAAGTAATGGAGTAAGTATGGTACTAAAAAGATAAAACAACAAGTATTTGGTGAAAAGTTAGGTAACCATATTTTTTTTTTTCAGGAAAATAATATGTACAAGGAAAAAATTTCGTTACATATTTTTTACTATTTTTTTAATCAAAATGATTATAATTATTTAGTCGATGTACCTCAATCGATTTTTCGGGTTTTTCACGACTGCCACGGAAGTATTCCTTCATAATTAATTTTTGTTATTAGGTATAGGCATTAGGAGATAAAGACACCCGCCAATACGTTCTATTTAAGGAATAGACCAAATTAGATAAATTAATTTCTAATGAAATTCCATCCGTCACATTAACCATTTGGCAACATTGGTCGACAATATTAATTTACCTTTAAAATGTGTGAAATAATTTTTGTTAAGAATGTGTCTATATTTTTTAGCAGCCATTTCTCAGAGAGCTTCATCAAATCTTTTCAGTATTTGATAATTTACAAGCTTTAGTTTAAAAAACTAATAAAACAAATCTTATAATCCGCCATTGTTACAATTGCAAGATAGAATCGATAAACAAAATTAAAAAGAGGACAAGATTGTATCAAATTGTTTTAGTCCTTCTCTTGTTCTAAACATTCTGCTGATAACTCGGCTATTTTCTTATTTTGTACGGCCTTCTTCAGTTAAAATAAAAGTGCACAAAAAAGCCATCATAGCAAAATCCGTGTATAACAGTTATAATAGAAATGATTTTTTTGGTATCTTTGCTGAGTTCATATGCAGAGATGTTTATCGCCGCTAACTAAGCGGATTTTTTTGTTGAATTTTATATTATAATTTAAGCAGATATATGTACATACATATGCACTAAAAACACGTACAATTATACGCAAACTTCAATATCGAGTTGGAGTCTTCTACGGGTATTTCTTCTTTCACATTACCAATCGAAAACGGCATAAACAGAATTTAATTATATTTGACTGAAACCAAATATATTCAGTGATAATTTGTGTCATCATAACTTATGAGTTATATCGGATTATTTTACGTATAATTATATAGCTTTTTGAAAAGGAAGTGACTCTAGACACACCAAATATAACAGTTTTGGTTTATAAAAGTACTGTTTATGTGGTCCTGCAGGGCCAGGGCCCTCCGCCGGTGGGCATACTTCAGGCACCTAAAGTTTCTTTTTCAAGTCGCTCGAAGCGCATTAACGCACCCCTATTTTTAATGGCGGGAAACTGTTATAACTGTTATAAATTGGGATGTCTCTAGTCTCGTCCTTTTAAAAAACGTAACACTTGTTTATTTCTGTTATAATCAGTTAAATGTTTTGCAAATGACTAGACATGCCAATTTGTAACAGTTTTGTTTATTAAAGTAGTTATAGTTTTTTTTTTTAAACCGTGCGTGTGTAGCGTTTTGAACAATTTCATAATGCGAAAAACTGTTTTAACTGTTATAAATTGGCATTTTTCTAGTCTCGTCCAAAATCTTTACATTGGTTTATATCTTTTTTTTTAATAAAACCCATTTTAATTTTTTTTTATTGTTTTCTTTAAAAAAACTGTAGATCATTGTTTATGTACCTTTTACCTTTGTAAATTAAAAAAAAAACATCTTTCCATTTCCTTTTAAAAAAATGTGTCTAAATTTTTCCAGAAAACTTAAACTTAATTCATCTGTACAAATTTCCTTCATTAAAAATAAGGTATTTCAAAAAAAAAAGAAAATATGTAAGTAGGTAGTTATAAAACATATTTTAGCATTAAGTTGTGCGAATGTACAAATTATAGATAGATATATATTAAATTTCAAAAATTATTTTCGTTATATTTGTAAATAATAATTGATATAAATTAATTATTAGATATTTTGTCATATTTTAAAAGAAAATTAATTCGATTGTGGAAAAAAAAAATTGTTAATTTTATTTTATTTTATCCTGCCTGCCGGTGTGTTAAGTTTACCGTAAAAGAGAGTTTACACTGATTAACTTGTTTAATAGTATAAATAGTTATATAAATATAAATATTGTTAAATAATAAAAAATAAATTAACATCCATGGATAGGACCAACACAAATATTATTTTTTATTTTTTTATATTTTTTTTTTTTTTTTAATTACTATAATAGTTTTGATTATAATTTGCTTCTATGGATTCTTGAAATGAAACATATCACATGATAAAAATATTAATTAATGAAATATTTAAAAAAAAAAGTTTTTAGAGGGAAAATATTACACTTATAAACACAAACTTTCATCAAATGAAAAAAAAAAAAAAAACATTGACTTCATCTGTAAATACCTAACCTATATCTTTTTGTTTTATGAAATTTAGAAATGATTTATTAATTTGTATTATTATTTTATTCTTTTAAAACAATTTCTTAAAAGCTAATACACTGTCTGACAAAATTTTGTAATCATACAACAGAATCCAAACTTAGTATACTCTTTTCCGAAGGTCAAAAAGAAAATTGTTTTTTTTCCAGAAAACTTGAAACGGAATTTAAAATTTGTTGACGTCAGGTAAAAAGAAAATCAAAGATTCTTTGCCTATTCTTTATTTCAATAGGAAGATTACTTTAGATTTCTGTTTTTGATACTACTTAATCGAAAGAGAAAACTCTGAATCAAAAACTAAAAAACGCAATTTTTTTCTTTTACGGTTCGTTTTTAAAAGAGAATTATTATTAAAATTTTGCATGTATGAATGTAAGGGCCAGTTTTTCAGTGGTGAGTTAAACCAGAGTTAGCTACCTCTAGAAGTAAATTAGTCCACAGTTAACTGAAGAAGCAGTTTTACGGTGAAGGATGCCAGCGAAACGACTGAAAGAACTCGGTTGATAAAACAGCAAAAGCATCTGTTCACTTAATCCTGAGTTAACTCACTAAATTTGATATGAGTTAACTAGAGTTTAACTTTAATCTCGCACTTAAAAACTTGTCTACAAATATATATTTGTTTTAACATCTTCGATGAGAAGCTACTTCATTTTATTTGTTTTGTACAAAATAAATTGAATGATTATATTCCATATTCATTCCATTTTAACTCCTTTTCAATTTAATCCATTTTGATTTCGATTGATCAACTCATGTTCCGAAAAATCCTGGACCCATGTTCTGTAACTCTCGCATCGATTAAATCAGTCGAGAAACGATGCGAGAGTTACAGAACATGGGTCCTGGATCCTACCCTAATCCAACTCGAGCTCTCGACTCTGCATATAAGCCGGGTAATAAGGTAAAATCTTTTCAACAAAACAATGCCGAACGCGGTGATCTGTGTTTTTGAGTGCTATTGAAGATTTCGAAATCTACAAAGCAAACAAAACGAAGCAGAACAGATATGGATCAATTCAGAAATATAAACTGACAAAATATCATTGATCAAAGGTGAAACATGGGTATTATAATCCACTTCTCACTTTTCTATTATTTTGTTTTAATTTTTGATAATCGCAACACAATTAAAGAAAATTTTTATTTGACATAGTTTGAACTAGTAAACGCGTACTCGCTCTACAAAAGCCGTGTTTTTATTGCAAGGAAGGATTTGGTTGAAAAAAATGACATCAGCGACGCCATTAGGTACAGAAACAAAATGGAGTTTCCATACAAACTATCGATAATAAGTATGCAATTCAACCCGATGACATAGTTTTTCTCCGTGCTTATGTTAAGTCCCGAGAATTCTCCGCATTTAGCTTAACCCAAAGCGGATTAGTTATTGTTGCGTTAAATATTCAAATTGCTAAGCCCCATTGCAAGAAAAAACGGCTTGTTTTCCCTTTTGCAAACCTATCCGGTTTTAGTCGTTCGCAAACGAATCGGAAATTATAATGTATCTCAGATAGCCTATCCCACTATCGCCCGAACGCGGCCAGTGATGTTCTTTAAAAAAAGATTACAATTGAGAGATGAGGCCCAAAAAAAGAGAGCATAGTCCCCTTTCACACGAGGAAACTGAGTTGCCAGCAACAATCAGTTTGTTGGTGAGAAGGGCAAGAAGTAAGAGGGGAAATTGAAATCTCCAATCTTTCCACGATTTTGTTTCTTCGTGTGAAAGGTACAGGAGATTTTTAAGGAAATTAAAAGGAAACGTCAAAAAAATCTCCAGCAACTTGTTTCCTCGTGTGAAAGGGGACATACAGACAAAAAATGTGTAAAACAAAAACTCTTGATTTTCTGCGATACCATAGTTTGTATTTAACTCTTAACTATAAATTATTGTTTTATCATTAATAATGTCTCAATTAAAAAGAATAATCGTAGTTGTAAAAATAATAGTATTAATATTTGTAAGAATCTGTAAATCTGGCCATACATGATCGAGTGATTTGGCTGATGGATTTTCAACTAGCTGCAAATCCAAAAATGGCTCGGCCGAGTTTAATCCCACTACGCAATTTGGCTCGTCCGAACGGCCAGTTTAAGACATAATTATTGACAACATCCTTATTTATATAAAAAAAAACATAAATAAATCAATAAGTCTTCCAGTTTTATTAATTCATTTTTGTGGAATTTAGTTTAAAATATTATAAATACACCTTTCTTATTTTTAAAGATTATCTATATTAATAACCGGTTTGAATATTTTCCTCATGAAATATTTTAAAACTACCTATAAACTTTCAGAACCTGAAAGTTAAATTAAATGAATAAAACTCACATATACCTAGTCAATAAACAACGTGTTTTAAAAAATTATAAATAAATTGTAGCATAAATTTAATTTAATAAATTACTTGACTATGTTTTTGAAAATATTTAAAAATTTAACGTAGAGAATCTACTAAACGCGTATTTGCAACTAAAATCTTTAGAATATAAGAAATAAGAGTTTAGCGACTTTTGTACATTTCGCTAAACTAACGAATCTATGTTTAAGTAAAAATGTAGAACATAAGATAATAGTAGTTATTTAGATGAATGTAAAAAGATTAAATTGTAAATTATACAAATATGTATGTAAGCTATAGTTAAAATTTATATTTATAATAATTATGTACCTTTAGTTTTTAAATTAACTATATAATATTGCTAGTTTTACAGTATAAGTTCAAACTTTAGCTTAATGTTCAATCATGTCTCTAGCTTAAACCGAAAATAAAGATTAAATTTTATACTTATACTGCAAAACTGAGGGTTTTGTGTAAAGTTTTAAATAAATTAAATCACACGGAATATTAATAAAATTAAAGAACAAAAATAATTTATTAAATAACAAAAAAAAATTAAATGAATACAAGGAAAATAGTGAAAATTGCTGACGTATAAAGTAATCATAGTAAATAAAATAAGATATTTAATATCGATAAGATAAGAGTGAAAAATCGCTTATTACAGACGATTGTATGAATTTTAAATATTTATTGCATATATGACAGATTCTAGTTAATGTTTATATATAAAATTGTGTATATACACAAAGTATGTATAGCTTAAATAATATTTCCAAAATATTTTGTTTTTTATAATGAAACTAAATATACTGAACAATGAAAAAAAAATATGAAAACAATTTTAAACGAAAAGAATAATAAAATGAATAATTTAGAAAATTTAATTATATAGTTTTTCTTGTGTGGAATAATATTAATTGAGTGAATTTTGCAGTAGTGCTACTTCACTGGGATTATCAGAAAAAAAAAAACAAAATTCAGGCTCATTAATATCAAAATGAGCCTGAATTTTGTACTCCATTTTGGAGTTGCATTGTAAGTGTATTGATATATTACAGAAAACGAAAGGGATCAATATATTTATTTATTTAGTACTTACCAAGCGCATTTACCAATTTTAGCACAAATATGTAAATAACCACACCATATAATGCATTACCAAAACAAGTTCCTCCACGCAGGTTTTTCTTCACGAAATTCGACTCGACTCAGAAACGAGGTTAAGTATAAGGCCTGGTGGCCACTAGGCAAATTAGTTGCCGGCAACTCCGAGGAGTACTCCTTTTGCTCTCCTTTTTCACTCCTGCTAATCCAAAAGCCTTCGATTGTCTGTTCCGAGTAATGTTTTCGGAGTATTCTTCTCTTCCCAATTTCATTACAGACTAGGAACACACACATACATTTATATATCTTAAAGTTGCCCAGTGGGCGCTCTCCCATATAAAGCCTTAACTACATAAGCCCAAAAAGTGAAAAAGTACAAAAGTGAAAATTTTCAAACTCATTTTGGAATAGTTTTTCTGACTGGAAAACTTATAAAAATGATGCAGAAAGCTTAAATTTTTGTTTAAAAAAAAATTTGTATATTCTTTTTCACAAAACAAAAAATATTTTTACTTTTGTACAAAAGTACTTTTTGGCTTATGTAGTTAAGCCTTAAGGCAGTAACTGAATCGGGAGCAACTAAAAGTTGCCTAGCGTGCGGCAGGCCTAAAGGCTGTCCCAAACCAACGCGAAACATTCGCGCGAATATGCGACGACTGAATAATGTTCGAAGATTCGCATCGCGCCAGTGTGGGTGCTCCCATTAATCTCCATGTAAATTAATTAAGACAGGCGGAAGTTTCGTTGTCGCGCCGAATGTTTCGCGTTGGTTTGGGAGAGCCTTAAAGGCTTAACTGCATAAGCCAAAAAGTACTTTTTTCCCGCTAGCGCAGTTGTTTTGTGAAAAAGAATATACAATTTTTTTTTTAGACCAAAATTTAAGCTTTCTGCATCATTTTTATAAGTTTTCCAGTCAGACAAACTATTCCAAAATGAGTTTGAAAATTTTCACTTTTGTACTTTTCCACTTTTTGGGCATATGTAGTTAAGCCTTAAGATTACTTCCGTATATTTCGGCTGTATACTGCCATTTTCGAAAGCCAAGTCAGACGCTTTCATTTCCCATTAATCGCCTGAACAACAATATGACGTTTGACGTAGTGACTTTTGCGGCCACGGCCATTATGCATTAGCATTTGTTTATAAAATTGATTTTGTTTTTATTTTCAATTTGTCTAAAAAATAGTGTAAACTTTAAACTCAATCAATAATTGAAATAAATATTCCAATAATGAAAAAGGCCATGTTGGATTCGAAAGCAGAAGTTGAACGTTTCTGTAAGATGTACGTTACTTTAATGAATAGAGCACACAAATAAAACTTTGTTTTGTAAATATTACATTCTTTTTTTAAGGAAAATTGATATTCCCTTTGACTCAAAAGCAAAAGCCCAAGTTGTTCTGGACGTCCTCAAAGTAGACTCAGCCGATCCAGAATCAGAGCGACACACTAAGGAGGATATCTATCTGGAAGAAAACATTCTATACGCTCAATACACCGCCGATACACCAAAGTCTCTACGCTCGTGTGCTTCTTCGTTCTACGATAAGCTCATACTTATCACGGATCTTATGAAAGAATTTTCTGCTGAAAAGCCAATTAAACATTAATCAATATGTCTAAAAACACGCCTGGACCAGAACCCCATCGAGCCATCTACGGATTTTCCTTTAATTTATTTTTCACAAGCCTATTTGCCTTGTACGTGGTCTGGGTGCTCCCTTACCAAGCACTGGGCTTCTCGAAACATTACTATTTCGTTCCTGATACATATTTCGCGTTTAGTTTGCCAGTTTTTGTATTATGCGGAATTGTTTTCTTTTTATTTTTTTATTTGTCAATCAATATGGCTCAAACTGCCGATATAGAAAGTTCTATCACAATCAAAGACTCGCCCGAAGGATGCAAATGTTTAGAAAACAACGATTCAAATAATTCAGATTCAGAAGATGAGCATAGTTCTTGTGGAAATGATAATCTTTCAACATCAACTTCATTTGCCGTAGATGTTGATCTAAGTCATGTGTCTAGGGTACTTTATAATAAGACTTAAATAATAAAGATTTGTAAATAATGAATGGCATTGTTTTTTTATTCTGTTGCGTATACATACCTTGTTCGACTGTTAATAAAGAACACTTGTTAATCATCGTCCAGTGAAACACTGATGGGAGCTAAGGGAACCAACTAAAGTTGAACCAATGCAAACTTGTTTATCGTCACTTGGTTGGCTCTTATGAGTCAGACATCTAGACTGTGAGTGCAAAAGTAGGCGAAGTTCCGAAATGTGAAACAAAATGCTTTCATGCAGTAGTTAAATATTTTTCATGCGCATCAGCGACTTAGCTTGACAAATTGGCAGTATTCTGGCAAAAGAATGGGCAAATGCATTCTGTTGGCAGTTTATTGACAAATATGCAATTTCCGCATCGTGTAAATGGTCCAAAAGCTGCCATTATTTTTATCAGAAAAATAATGATCAAGTGACGTTTAATTTTACCTTTATATTGGCATGTATGTAAATACGTTGACCAGTGTAGAATAAATAATGAAGAATGAACCTGGCTCATTCTTGCCATTATAATGCCGAGCAGCAGAACACCATTATTTGACTTCGTGTAAATCTACTTAATTAAGGCATTTGATCTATCCATTTTTTTCCAGTTTACTGGCCAATCTATCAGTCGTAATTCAGAGCATTTATAAATTTAAGTTTGACATGGGCCCGTATTACGAATTACGATTATCGTTCAAAATCTGGCGTCGTTTTTAAACGATACACGTTTTCTTTTACGACTGCTTTTGGCGGTCGTTTTTCATTGTTTTGAGTCATGACTTTATTTAGCTGTCTGTCACATATTAAGTCAGCCCAATTCTAAACATTCCCCGGGAAAATAACTCCCCATGAGACGTGTTCTCTAGAGAGTAGTAGTACCTACTCTTTTTCCGAATTCCGAATATGGGAGTAGGGAAAAGGCAAAAATTTCCCTGGGAATTGTCACTTAGAATTGGGCTGAGTATGTTTGTTGTTTGAGTTTGACTCTGCTGGTTTTTTTTTTGATTTTCAATCTTGGCTATCGTTTTTTTTTTGGCTTTCGTTTAGTAATACAGGGCCCGTATCGCGTAAGACTAAAGCGAACGCTTTATTAAGTGATTGTCGTTTTTACGATTGCTCTCTCTATCTTTCCCCATAGATATGATAGAGACAGCTATCGTCAAAGCGACAATCAAAAAATTGATAATCAACTATCACCTTAGCCGATTCCACCCCAGGCCCTGACCCTTACAGTCGAATTCCCCACGGAAAATTTATTCCAGGTACCAATTAATTCCATGGAAAACCTTCATCTTCTTCAGCTTTCAGCTTCATTCACGTTTCCAATTTCCGAACGAGGGAAACATTGCCAGGGAAATTTAATTCGCAATAATCCTCAATTTCAAACTTCAAGACTGGAACAGTTCTAATTCTATTCAACTTTTATACATTGAATCTAGAATCGGAAACAACTTTCGGCTAGAAATATTTACATATGATGATTTTCGTTTAAAAAAAAAACATCACATTCACAAGAAAAAAAATAAAATCTTTATTCTCATAACAGCTTTATAAATGTATATATAAAAATTATCTTTTATTTTTGTATAGTATAAAAAAAAACTTAAAAAGATCTGTTTTTACTTCGAGACAATTTCTTTGTATAAAAAGCCAAAGCTACTTTTATAAATAAATTTGATTTTGCATAATTATGTACATATACATAAATATGTACATTCATATATAAATGGAATTAAATTCATTTGGATTTTGTTATGAAACTTAAGTAAGTATATATTCTTTTTTACGTTATTATTATTTGTTGGTCAGTTTAAATTTCTGAGCCCTCACAACTTTCCTCAGTCCAAAATTGATAAAGCAAATCCAAATTATTTTTTTTTCATAAATGCTTCAACAAAGGAAACCGGAGATTTTAATTGAACAGTTTTGTTTGGTTTTGTAGGTGTTTTTGTATTGTATGTATAATATTCAAAAAGTACAAACAAGTATTTTACAAGCATGATCTTAATTATAACTTTACTCGATTTCATTTATTTTACCCATTCAAATGCCGTTAACAATTTTTACGAATAATTTTACATATTTCGATGTGTATTACATTTATTATTTTTACTTAACCAGTAGCGAATGAATGCAGAAGATTCATTTTCCAATGGAAACGTATTGGAGGGATGTTATTCTTCTTTTTTTTTGGTTTTTTAACTCGAGTACATATTATTATGTATAACATTAAAATCTGATATTCATGTTATTTAGCGCTTACGAAATATGAACACTGCCATCAGTGTTTTTATTGACAAAGAAGTTGTCTTTCTTTTTAAATTGATCAAGATAATTAAATCGTCGGTCTAGAAGAAAACCATTTCAAATCGACATTTGCGTGTTGAGAGTTAAAAACACAATTTTGTGAGCAAAAAAACTAAACGTTGTAAAAGACAAATACTCTTCTTAAATAATGGATTTGGAAATTTGAGAGCACTTTTGTCGTTTCGATATTTTAACAGATAAACAGAATTTAATCATTGATTCATTTTGATATTTTAACAGAAATGTATCTTATTATGCCTCCTGATAGTGACATTTTTGGTGTTGCGTCAGTTTTCTTCAGGCCACCGACGATATAATTAAATTAGTTATAACAATTTTATCCAGCAATTTTAAAATATATCATTTTTAAGATAGAATCTCAAACATATGAATTATAAACCAATAAACTTCCGTTAACATGCTTCATGCTGATGGCAGTCTGCTTATAACTTTTTATTTGAGGTATCACCACTTCTAGTACTTTTTTTTCAAATTGTTGCATGTCACTTATATATAAAAAAAAAAAATAGTATATTGGTCATTAACAATGTAAAAAACAAAAAGCTAGGAACGTCTGTTTAACAGATTCCAGTCCAACATCTTACAAGAAATACAATTGATTTTCAAGAGCATTGGATGGTGCCCGATGCAAGTACTGTGCCACCATGAAAGCCAATTTATGGGCATACTGGCAAACAGCAGGAACACGGCAAGTGCCCGACCAATTGAAGTACATATGAGTCATTTTGTACGACAATATCTGAACTCGGTCGGCTTCCAGTCCCATGGAATCGTGAATAACGTTGTAGGAGGTAGGCGAGACAGTTCCCTGGCGGACACTCTGCGATACTAAAAAGAAATCATAGCGCTCTGGAAGAGTTACAACATCATCTACAACCAAGCCAGGCTGTGGATTATTTCCTTTTACAAACAAACGCGTGTTGATGCGTTTAGAAACGACAATAAATGCCAATCGACATCCTCTTTCAATGCCTGCATCCTTATATATTTGATCGAGCTTCAATTTAAGATGAGTGATCTCATTGTCCACAACTTGCTGGAGTTGACCATCACCAACACCATCACGGAAAAAGAGGATTCGTTCAGGCAATGCCCCGTGAGTTTGGCGATAGTTTTTCAAAGCTTTGTTCATGTTAATTACAATTTCATTTGAAAGCTCTTGCCCTTTCAAATGTTCAGTGACTGCACTGAAGTAGCTAGTAGAAGCCCTCATATCCATTGTCGCTACTAAGGCTCCATATGACTTGAGGGAATCTCTTGCGCTGTGACATACATCAAAACCAACTGTCATTAAACCTTGCATCGGAAGCTCGATCATCCATGGAGCTCCAAGCAATTTTGCGTTTATCTGTATTACAACTTTGGTTGCGACCGACATCAAACCGGAAGTTTTACCTCGTGGAGCGATGGTACGCAAATTAAGCACCTGCGAAGGAATTGCACGATCAACAATGCATTTTTTTTTAATGCAGCTATATCTGTTGGGGTCAATTACAAAATAAAATAATGGGATGAGTGATTATCTTCTGGATATTTTTAATTCCAACATACCTCTCAGCATTGTCATTCGACACGACGATAGCCAAGATTTGTGGATCGCTGTTGCAAGCTGTCTCAATAGCTGAGGCATACGACGGATTCCTGTCATCTGGGATTTCCATACTACAAAAGTAATAAATAAGTTTTTAAGAAAATTATTTAAGTTACCTCAAAAAAATCAACACAATATTTGGGCCCATTAAACTATCCTTCAAAGTATGCAACTAAGGATGTAAGATTGCACTGGTTGTAATATTCTCTGAAACTGCTAGACAGGGGGCCTAGCACGTAACTTGATACAATCGAGTTCAGTCGAATCAATCGAGTATAGGTGATTCCTTATATGCCTCAGCCGATTGTTTTTTATTCGATTGAAACAAATAAGGAACTGCCTATGCTCGATTGTATTGTATCAAGTTACCTGCTGGCACCCCAGACAATGTCTCCAGCAAACTTCAACCGAATAGCACAATATTTTCTACTTTTTCTTTTGTTTTAAACGACTGAACCATTGCACACTGCTAGTTTTAAAAAGATACCCGTCGAGCCCTAGTACTAAAGCAAAAATTTGTTCCTATTTATTCCTCTGATAGTTAGCTGTATCTTTAATTGATGATTGAAAAATCGGCTCTAAAAATAGTATTTGTTAAAAAAAGAAAAACTTACATCCGTGGCTCAGCAATATTCATTTTCATTCCGCCTGCCGCTTGACGCATTAGCCGCACAAAATCATTGGCCTCACGACTAAATCTTTGAGGTACAATCAAATACCACCTCTTGACTTCCTTTTGGACGAACATAGAATTGTTACGGAACTCTCTATTCCAATCAGCATTTTTGTCACATGTGTACCTAAAATAAAACATTGATAAAATAGTGTTCAGATTTTTGAGTACATAGTTCAGATTTTTGAGTACATAGTACATTATAATAAATACTCACTTGCGATTGTTAGCAAACAAGATGTTTTCAGGGCGAAGAATACGACCTGGTAGTTCAATAAGTTTTGAATCCAACTGCAAATCCCAAGATTTTAATACTTCTTTAGATGACTGTGCTCCATCTAAACGTTTATGGAACATTCTTAGTCGCTCAATACGTGGTTCCGGAGCTAAACGTGTATGGTCAGCAATTGCTCTCATAAGACTTTATAAGAAAAGAAAAATTGATTATCAAATTGGAATGAAATAGACGTTAGGCCTATCGGGAATCTCTAGAGTAATTTTGTTTCGCTCGGAATATTTTACCCCCTCAAACATTTGCCTGCTATCATGAATATCCCCCTGAATAAATTTTCATGGAACAAAAATATAATGTAACCACCCTTATTACATGAGGCGTTTTAGTAAAATGTCAGTACAACAACACGGCTCTAGAACTGACAATTGAAGTTTTAGTAAAACGACAACCGTTTTAATGGTTAGAAGGGTAAAGAAAGACGTTTTAGTTTTACTTAGGGCCCTATTATGACTCGCGAGTCGAACGTTCGACTCAGGTCGAACGATTTGGCGAATTATCAGTTCCGTGATATTACGAATAGCGAACTTCGAAGTTCGCATTTGAAGAAAAAACTGCCAACATTTTGACATTAAAGGCGAACTTCAACTTGGCGATTCGCAAACAGTAATGCCAAACAGTCACATTCGCCAATTTTTAAATGTGACTCGCGAGTCATAATAGGGCCCTTAAACGTCAATTGTGGCTTCTGCAGCCGTGTCGTTTTACTGTCGTTTTCGCAAAACCCCTTAGACCTTACGGGATAGAATTGAATGACAGCCAAATTACCCTGAAAAATTTACTCCTGATACCATTAAATTCCGATGCAAACTTCCGAGCATCATTCACGTGCCGAAATCAACAAGGATGGGGACATTCTCAAGGAAATTTTTATTCACGGTAGCCTGCACTATGTTATCGGAGTTTGTTCGCGCTCAAAGTAAACAATAAAATGTTCAAAACAACTTTCTTACTATTCTATTTTTTTTTTTTAGTCGCAAACGCTCGTGTATGTGTACACTTCTATTAGTTTTTTTTTTCTAATACTCATAACATGGATTCGATTTCATATAAAGATAATCTATTTACATATTTAAATCTTAAACTTACGTTCTGTTGTTTTTCATCTCGTCATTCAAGCCTGTTGCTCTTGATAGCTCAGGAATAAGCATGATAAATTCACTTTGCCCTCCTCTAATATTTTTCTCAGTGGGTCGAGAAACTAAAAGCGGCTGTTTCTTGTCGCGAATTGCGAGCCTATAACGCTACACAGAAAAATACATATAAAAAATAAAAAATTGAAGTTATTTTTTTTTTTGTTTTCAAAATGTTACCTTCATATAATAATCAGCGTAAGTGACATCACCTTCTTTGGTGTTAAATGTAGACATTGGGGTTTGATTAAAGTCGACATCGTCAATGCGATAGGTCTTGTTGTTGTAGTCGGTCAAGATCACCATACCTGGTTAGGAAATTTTATAATGAATAAGCGATACATGTGGGTGACAAAAAATTAAACAACTTACCGACAACTTCTTTTTTAAATATATTCTGGTAATCACCGCTCTCTTGGGCGCATTTGATCAAAATTTGAAGAAGTGTATCAGTTCGCATAATTTTGTGTGTGATTTCAGCGCAAAGAAGAATATCTTGTTCATGTTGACGAATCGAAGTAGTGTAACCAGGCCAAATTTCTAACTTGTGGTTTGGTACGCAAATCTAAAACAAAACACACAATATAAATATATTAATGCTAAATTAATATAAATAATTCACAATTTTACCTTAGCAACAGGATCAAAAAAGTTTCTACCGACTAACTGAAGATTTAAACCTTCCATCGAACGCCTCAGAATCAAGTTCAACACTTGCAACAATTGAATGTCAGTAACTTTGATTTCACCGACATTCTTTACTTTTATTTGAATTGGTTCCCCTTCCTTGTTCTTACAGTACAATTCCTTGGTTGGTGTATTCAGATTAGTACTTGTGAACAGCATTTGACCGTCAAACAAATAACCACCAAATAGCTCACGATGTTCGTAGATACAACCTCTGCGAGCTCGAATCAAGTCAATTTCGGGTGAAAAGTCAATTCGATATTGGAAAATTGACCACTTGGGTTTTTTGAGAACTCGATAATAATTAGCCTGTACAGTTACAGGTTGGCCAGTTTTGCCACATTTTGAGACGCATTCTTTTGGACGTGTTGCAATGAATTCGCTAATAACACGTCGTCCACGCACTGATCCACGTCCTTCTTCCTTTGCAACTAAAACAGAAAATTATTATTATGATTTTGTATTACAACTTTAAAGGTCGGAAGGCAATTTTTTATTTCAGGTTGGGTTAAAAAACGGAAGAATAATACAAATTCGAAAAGAGAAGACAGCTATTCAGTTATCAACGTATACTTAAAAAAAAAAATATACATGTATAAATACATAAATGTACATTTATGTAGGTATGGACATGTGTACATACATATTTGCCACCCGAAAGTGTGATTTCCGTGAATATTATTACTTATTGTGAATTACATTAAGCATTTAAAATTCAGTTAAATACCTTCGGTTCCATGGGTTGTGGCCCTTCCCTGAATTAAAGGTGCTGGAGCACGTTGCTGTGGTGCAGTTGTGGGCGCCGAGGTTGATGGGTGAGGTTGACGAGCACCTTGACCACCCCAAGCTGATTGTTGCTGTGCTGGAGCTTGTTGTTGAGGTTGTCGTTGTTGTTGCTGTTGCTGTTGACCACCACCCCATGCCCCCTGCTGTTGTCCACCTCTTTGTCCACCCCAAGCCGGCTGTTGTTCGCCACCTCCACGATGACCGTTACCGCCACCGCCACCCCCATAACCGCCACCACCGCCACCATGACCGTTACCACCACCTCCATGACCGTTACCGCCTCCTTGCCTCCAGTTTGATTGCTGACCCTAAAAGAAATAGTATTTGTTAAATAAAAGCAGCAAACTAATAAATTTCATTTTTTCTGTCTGTTATTCGAATAATTTTTCCCAAACCGAAGATGGAATAGATTTTCATGATGAAAATGAATGCATATTGAATAATGTATACGTTATCATGGCCGCTCTTACCATGAGGTCACACAAAGTAGTACTCGCTAGCAAGTCGCAATACACTCAATTTTCATTACTAATACACAGAAACTTTAGCAACTCGCTTGTTAACTAACCCAGTTCAGAAGCGAGTGAGGCAAATCTAAATATGAATTTAACAGATAATATATGGGAGTTTTTTTTCCAGCTCGAGCATATTCAACATGGTCTGAACGTCCTCTGAACCGAGTGTGTTCTGAATGCTTTGATTTTTTTTTTGAAACACACTCAGCCTTATTGAGTTTCACCTTAAAATTTTTTGTTCGCCCGGGATTTTAAAAGCTAATTGTGAGTTTCGCCCGAACGAAATTTCGTTCGCCTACAAAAAAAGAAGGAAAATGACATTACATTCCGCCCGAAATGAATCTTCACTAAGGGGAATTTTTCGATCATGAAATTCACAATAGGCGATAAGTGAAATATCAAATTTTTGGGGTGGAATGTGGTTCGGGTGACTCACAATAAGGCTGACTGACTGCTTTCATTTTCATCCGCCTTATATTTTTTCTGTATAATTTGTACGTGTCAAGAGCTTTCAGAGTTGTTTAAAAAATACACTCGTCCGTCATTTCAATTTGTTTTCATCTATTTCTCCTTTTTCCTAAGAGCGCTCTGAGCTAAAAAAAGAAACTTAACTTTTTAGTTAACAACTCTGGTTCTGAGTCATCAATAATTTTGCTTGGCCAAAAATTTAGCATGCGAACTTCATCATTTTTATTGAATAAAATATAATCCCAACACCGAAAATGTTGGACATACGACTTTTTACTTTTTTTCGCATTGAACGAAACTCGCCAAGGGTCTACATTATGTTACTACACGATAAGGCATCTACATATAAATACATAATAATCTTCCCGTTCAAAATTCATATTATTGAATCTTTCTTTTTCATCGAGAAATTAGAAGTTAGGTCTCAGTGTTGGCCTGACTCTTCTGCTTTCTAAAATTCCCCAATGTTGTGCAAATCACTCATGTAAATCATAGAAAAAATCATTCAGTAAGAAAAATATAAATTCTTAAAATTACTGAGCGTGGTACGCGTTACCGATAATCATGAATGACAGTCTTGATCACCTCAATTTGGTACACACAAAAATTTTGTGTGACAAACCATCGTATAGAAAAAAACAGTCGTAAGCAGCAAAACTGACAGCCAGGAACGATAATGTGTACTACGTTTATCAAATTTAAAAAAGAACTTATCACAATGAATTTTGTGTATATAATCTGCATCACTTACATAAGTATGTATGTATGTATTTCCATCTTATCAACATCCCTAGCATTGAACATTTATCCCACTTTATAAGGAATTCACTTTGTGTTATGTGATAGAAATAAAAATAACGACTGGCAACCGCATTTCGTTTTGTAGTTGCTTCAAATGATGTGAAAAATGATCTTATTTCAATGAAAATTATTTTATGGGTAGCTTCAGCATTTTTTGAAAGTCAAGTGAAGTTATATTATTTCACAAAGAATGCATCTTAGCTCTACTACTTCGTTTTTTTTGTTTTTCTGTTGTATACATAAATACGTGTTAAATTTCAACGAGCATAAATCTACAGACTCTCAAGTTTTCGTGATCTGACTTTTATCATAGTATAATAATGAAATATGATACTACAATTACTACCATCGCGCACACTTGTATTGAATTTGCGAACTCGACAAAAGTGTTTGTTCTATTTATAGGCGGAATATATGTACATATTGAAGTTCGGCAATACCAAACTGACACTGACAACTACTGCTTACAACAGATGTGGTTGGATTAGACATTACAGTTCAAAAAATCTAAAATAATACAATAAATAATAAAATAACGGCTGACTCGCACGTATGTGTGTAGGCGTCGTTTTCGAATAAAATAACATTTGTTTTTTTTTTTAATTTTACAATAATTCTATTCTGAATATAAAATTTCATCAAAATCGGTTGAACTGTTTTCTTGAAAAGTGAAAATAAAAAAAAATGGCAATAATAATTTTTCGGAAATTTGTTTTAACCAAAAGGTAGTTCATATATTTAATAAACTTAAATGATTTGTTTCTTCATAAAAATCTGTGGAGCCGTTATTGAAAAAAACATTGACATTTCTTTTTACAGCTGAACATCTGTCCATTGACTCACTGACATGTCAAAAATGTGTGAAAAATTATCTGAAAGCATAACATTCTATCAAACTTTGGAGTGCTTGAGTTCACGGGGAAACTGATTTCTTTCTATGCAGCATCTATTCCACTTTCATTTTAAAATGTGTTAATATTTTGTGAGATAGTGTTGTGGTGGTAGCTCACATTTCCCAACGCGTCCATAAAATAGGCTTGACATGTTACAACAAAATCATGAAATTTACTATCAGTACTCGAAAGAGCAATGGTAATACATAATATGTATCTATATATACTTAAAAAAATTAAGTAGTGATGCTAGAAAAGAAAATCATGGCTTATAATTTCGACCAAATTCAATAACTATAAACAAAAATTATAATTTACATACATATTATATAGGTACATAATAAACTTGCTGCCACTTGAGATAAACGCAACCTTACAACAAAATCCTAAATAAAAAAATATAATAAATACGTACATATGTTACAAAAACATACCTAACTATGCAGTCATAAAACTATGTTTGTATGTACACACATGTACATAATATGTATGTATATACAAATTTAGGACAACGAACTAAAATATTATTTTAGACAATACAAATGGAAGAGCTCAACGTAATTCCCCTTGATAAACCTTAAGCGATTTTCTAAACACATGTGGTGCGCCTTACATTTCATTTATGTATAGTTGAGTAGAATTTCCAAAAAATGTACATATTTGAAAAAAATGAAATTCAATAACTTATTTTTTTTTTGTTTTTGGGTGTACATATAGCAATAAATAGATATGGCCAAATTGTAGTTCAAAGTTAAAACAAAGTGAAGGGAACAATATAAATTTTATGTTTTTCCTAATTTCGAGACCTTTTTGTTTTTTTTTGTTTTTTGTAAAATACATTTTAGTTATGTGTGGGCTGTAGGTCCATAATCTTTTTTTTATATTAATTGCAATTGAATACCTAGCTGAGTGCAAGAATTAGGTTACTTGATTTTTTTTCATTTCGGAGATAGCGACGGCTACCTGAAGACGATGGAAATTTTATTTTTTCGTTTTCTTTTCCGACTAATTCGATATGGTAAGATTACCATATCGTGCTAATCGGAATTATATTGTATGAATTCTAGAAACTATAGGTATATACCATAGGTTAAAAGTAAAAAAAAAAAAGAGTGTACCAGGTGACTATATAAAGAAAAGAATAAAAACCTACCTACAGCCCACAAAATTATCAACATTTATGGTACAAATTTTATTTAAATAGAAAATTAGTGCCCTGATTATGTTATAAAGTGCAGGATTAAAGGGCTACAAATGCGACTTAGTATTAGACCGAAAGCCCACAGGTAACAGCGATTTAATTTTCGTGTGAAAAAAAAAATAAACAAAAACATAAAACAACGTTACCGAGTGGTCCTGCCCAAGGTGATAACGAATCGTTTTATAACCAATTTTAGTACGGTCTTAAAAGCCTGCTTTAATGCCTGAACACAATGGAGACGCAGCTGCAACTTGAACTGCAGCCGGAAAAGCTGTCAAAATATTGAATACACACAAATTCAATGTTGCGAACACAACTCAACGTACATAGCTGCAGCCGGAGCTGCAAGATCTCACCAACTTTTAACCCTCGGGTGCTCGACACTTCAAATTGATAGAAGAAAAAAAACAAAACAATTGACTGATTCGCGTTGTGAAAAAATTATAAATTATAAGAAAAAATATCAGAATTAAAAAAAGGGATAACTAAGCATGTGCGACCCCATTTTCTTAAAAAAAAAAACAAAGCTGTAGAGCTGCATTGTGGGCATGTAAAAAAAAGCGCGTACGTCACTTTTTGCCAGCTGTTGCAGTTCCAGCTCCAGCACCAGTTCCAGTTGCAACTCTATTGTGTTCAGGCAGTTAATTGTATGCATAATCGAGAGTCGAGTTCGAATGTGATGCATTTGAAATCATTGCACTCACCAATACTTTTTTTTTTGAAAAACACATGAAACTTGTGATGCACAGACAAAAATAAGTTATCTCTTCTTAAGTGCTGGTTTCATTCTGCCTGCACATGGACGAACAAAGAAATATTTCTGAAAGTAAATGATTCGTGGAGTCAACCCCTCCCCCCTTTCCGCCTTTCTATTGAAGGAAACATCTACCTTCTCGCAGAAGAAGACGCTCAGTAAAACGAAAGCTAGGGGAGCTAAGAGACGATGTAGTTAAAGAAAATAATAGCAAAAATAATTGTGCAATATTATTTCTTTACATAAATAAGTTTTACCAACAAAATTTGTCTACGTGATACTGCTGCTTGCGGCAGTTTTAGCTGTCATTTAAAACTATCATTGAAAACTAATTAACTTTGACACTTAAAGAACAAAATCAATGATTATTTTAATGCCAAATCAAAGCTTATGGCTTTGTTTTTATTTTTAGCCAATACAAATTTTCATTTTGGCCCGATCATCCTCATGAAATGACATTTTTTTTTTTCTATCATCGTTGGTAAGGTAGTTCATGAGAAATGTTGAGTCAAAATGATTGTATTTTTATCATACATAATTATTAAGAAATAAGCTATATTTTGGCGTAAAAATATATAATCATTGATTTTGCTTACTTAACGTCTCTAAATTAAAAGTTAAAATTTTCAATGATAAGTTGCAGTGGCGCCTAAGTTATGCATAATTTTATTTTTGTAAGTCCTTGGAAGAAATGGATAAGCCTTACTCCATGTAGGTAGTTATATTATATGATTATAATGTTTTTATGAAATCTTTGTTAGAAAATTGTGATATGTACGTTCAAACTAATTCATGTTGGGATACTCAAAAGACTAAAGCTAGGAGCAGACGGCATATAAAAGTCGCAAACGTTTGCGACTTTGACGTCATTTTTACGTCATCATTTGCGACTTTGAGAGTATATCGTCTGAACACCCTTTTGGGACAGTCCGCATATGCTCGCAAACCATTTGCGGATTATGTGCGACACCCAAATTGCATATAAGTTTGCGACTTTCTTGCATATCGTGTGAACACCCTCGCATATAATTTGTGACAGTTTGCGAGCATGTGCGGCCATATGCGACCATCCCAAGCATTTGCGATGACACGAAAACCGAACATTGCACATCTCCACATATGCAGCATATCAGCTGCTGTGATTCTTCATTTTACTAGTAGAGTTGTTGTTGTGTTAAATTCTTGCATGTACATAGCTATAGCTTATAGGATTTACATTTAAATGAAATAAAATTGAACTTTAATTTTTATATTTGTACATTTAAAATTAAGCGTGGGTAGTTCTGGGGATGATATTATAATGTAAAGCAGCAACAGGATTTTAAAAATTTCAATAAAATTGTTTGCTTTTATAATATGAAGTACATTATTTTTTTTCTATTTTTGTTTAATCTTTTTATTGACAAAATGCAGCAAAACTATGTAAAGTTCAAAGAAAAAAGTATTCCACAATATTCCGATTCTGGCTGCTTTTAATATTTTCCCCACCACAATTTATGAATTTTCAGATGAGAATTTTTCAGTTCCAAAAAAATATGAAATGTTCGCAAACCTGCATATGATTGGAATTGGGTGATATGCGGACTTTATAGCACATCGTCTGAACACCTCGCATATCCATCACAACATTTGCGACCACATTTGCGGACACATGATGTGCGAGTGCCTTGGTCGCAAATGCATTTGCGACTTTTGGGACAGTTTTTGCATATCGTGTGAACACCCCCATATGCAAGTTTGCGAGCAATGATGTAGGTATAGAATTTGCAACACATTTGCGACTATTTACGTGACGTCAGAGTCGCAAACGTTTGCGACTTTTCATATGCCGTCTGCTCCTAGCTTAACTAAAACATAAATAATATAAATTTTTTTGATTTTATTACAATACAAAGTTGTACCTGAAAACCCCAACTTATGTTTAGTGGCAAAAAGTCAGATCCCAACAACACAGGTTCAGAACTGCTCTGAATAAAAAGGAAAAGCAGAAAGTGTTCTAATCTGCTGCACACAGACACATTGAGCAGAAAATTTGTCATTGGACAACAAATAGCTAGTTGTATTTTTTCAATCTTAATTGCAAATCTATACATAGGTAATTGTGTTTTATGATATCATTATGATTGTAAAAATTGAAGTTTTACTTTTATGCAAAACAAAAATAATGTTTATTTAGTTTTAATTTTGAGCATGGATTAACAAACGTGTTTCAATATAAATGGTGTTTATATTTAGGAATGGATGATACAAAAAAACATCTTCCACTTGAAAATAGCATCAAAAAATATAAACCTAAATTTAAGAAGAACCAAACCATAAAACCATTCTTTTAAATGTTGTGCTTTAGTACTTTGCATCCATTTGATTTATAGTTTCCCATAAAGTCAAGCCAAGTAGTTGAAAGATGGACAAGATGGGAAGAGCGAGTGGACATTGCTCAGGTATGGAAGGAAAAAGTATTTTTAAAGGTGGGTCTATGGAATGACCTGTATTTGGAAGAAAACTTTGTGCAATCGAGCTCCTACGCAATTTATATGAAGTGCAAGCATTAAAATAAGAGACCAAAGCTATTTAATAAAGATGCAAAAATAAATAATGTATGTACCTATGCATTCTTGGACATACAACTACATTTATAATATATGTATATACATAATTCCAGGCTCCAAAACTTCAACGAGATGCTTTTGCTTCTTCATCAAATGGATTTACTGTAGTACTGCTTTGCAATAACTACATACAATTCTGTCTTAAAGAACGCACAATGCAATAATGTAAACTTATATAATATCTGCTACAAAATACATTTTGTATATAAACAAAGAAGCTATAATTTAATCAAACAAAAACGACTTACCGGAGTTTGAACATTTTGGGGCCGCCGTCCACCAGCACCACCACCCCCTCCGCTTCCATTCCCATTTGAGTTTCCTTGCTGTTGTCGTGAAGCCCTGCCTTGACCACGTGCTCTTCCGGCACCGGATCCTTTTTGGCCCTCCATGTTGCAGAAAAAAATCACCTAACTCGCAATGCAAAGCGTCGCTTTTGTGAAATATCTACGGCAGCTGAAAAATATTTTAGTTTAAGTTTGTAGGTATTCAAAATGCAATCAATTGAAAATGTTATGTTTTTATATATTTGCAAGATACTAACAATTTATTTATTATAATTTATGGCAAAGAAAATATATTTTAATATATTGCAAAAATGCAAACAAAATGCAACAATTGAGCAGATAAAATTACGCGCACCCAAACCAAGCGGTACTCCAGTTGATATGAAAAATGAAAATGAAACCGTTTGGTTTTGTTTCTTCGGTTGTTTTGTTTGGCTCAGTGGTTTATGTACAGTTCGAATAAAGATTTTCGTGCTGTTTCAATTTTGGTTGAATCTACAATTGAAAAGATCTGCCCGATTCTGATTTTTAATTCCCGAAACAGAATGAGTGAGAATTAAACGCGAGCGGCTAGCGGCCACTTTTATTGTGGATTGTGCAGAATGAAATAATTACCGAAATCTTATTTTTTTTATATTTTATCACTGACATTGTTTTGCTCGAAAAAAAATTGTGGTGAGTATAATTTTGTATCCAGGGTTATGTTCACCAGTTCGATAAAAAAATTTGTTTGGCAAAAATCATTCCCATAAGAATTGCATGTAGTTTTTTTTCGTTGAAGAACTGGGGGGTCATTCCGTAAAACGATTATCGTCAGACGATAGCGTTTCGGCGATAGTCGCGCTTCACGTAAGACGATATTCGTCAAAGTGATATCATCAAAACGATATCGTTTACACGATAGCTAAATAGGTATCGTTTGGCATTGAAATCTGTCAATTTAGTAGATAAATAGAAGTAAAAATGTTTCAGGGCAATTTATTTGCCTTGCAAAGTGAAAATAATAATTAAGAAAAACTACAATTAATACGATTGCGAACACAATTAAGAGATGAATCAGATCCTTTACCTCTTCCAACCCAAAGGTAAGCACAATGTTTTTATGTTTATGTACTATTGTAGAATATCTTTAATGGCGCTGGTTGCGTAATAAAATTAAACAAACAAATAATCTTTTTATTATTGTTATAATAATTCAAATCATTATAGTTTTGTTCAACGTTTTCGGCTATCAAAAGAAGCCTTTGTGATGACACTCGAAATTATAAACTTGCCAGACGGCTTTTCAATCCAATCGGCGGCGGCCGCACCAAAACAAAACACAAAGCAATAAACAACACAAAAAAGTTGTAGGTGTGCTTTTTTACTACAAATTTTCTGTCAAACCCCATAGAAAAAAACATTTTCACTACAGTTTGAGAATTTGTGAAATATACCAAACAATCTCAAACTGAAAACGATAGACGAGACCATAGTGGTCGAGTTACGTGAAGCAAATCATTGACGATAGCGTTAACGATAATCGTTTTGACGATTATCATTTGGAAAATTACGGAATGACCCCCCTGTATACTTAGCGTAAAGGTGAAAATATTAATTGAATTAAAATGATAATAACCGTGTTTTATTAGATCCGAAAATTAGTTCCCACTCTTGCGGGTAGATGGATTGTCATAGTAAGGTAGTGTGAAATGTAGTGTAAAGAAAAAAGACAACAAATACATGAAAAATAAACCAACGTAAGGCAAATAGATATAGATATACAACACATTTGTCACTAAGATCCGTATAGCTGGATTTAGACCTTCGGTTTTATCGTCCGTGTACGTTGTTCGTTGTTGGTCGTACGCGGAACAACGAAGGTCTAAATGCTAACACCGAACAACGAATGAACACCGAACGAAGAACGAATAAATTCAAAGTGGCTTTGAATTTTCGGTGTTCGATGTTACCCGAACAACGAACAACGTGAGTGTAAATGCGAACATTTTTTATTTAATCGAACATTCTTTTTCAGTGCCGTGCAATGAATTGGGACACTCTCCACGTTTATCTTATTATTACTTTATAATTTTACAGATAGAAAATTGTGAAACAATTTAAGAAATATTACTCTCCGTAGCTAAGTTACGAAAGATTAATTCTAGTGTACATTTAAGTAGCCAACTCTTCGTCCAGCAGGATCTTTTCTTTTTTGTTCAATGTTAAAAGCGCCGCCACTGCCAACAATGTGTTGTTATCCATTTTGCTGTAAAGAACGAACTGAATTACTGAATATAAAAACGGAATAATCTAGATGCGCTCTTCGTTGTTCGTTGTTTTTAGGAAGAACGAACAGCGAACAACGTTCACTGAATGAAGAACGAAGATGTAAATCCAGCTTATCGTTTTATTTTCATTGGATGATACTGATCCAGATCAGTAGATAACAAAACACGGCTAATGTTACCAAAAAATAGTCAATTTATGGCGAATTCCTTTCAAAAAAGAAATCTATTTTTTTCTAAACAGAATCGAATTTTTTCTGTCAATTGAAAGGAATTCGTATTTCGTAAAAGAATCGATTTTTTTTTGGGGTGATTGTGTTTGTGTTATGGCGAATTCCTTTCAACAAAAAATTCGAATTTTTTCTAAACAGAATCGAATTTTTTCTAAAAAAAATCGATTCTTTTCTGTCAAAACAAATCTTGCGTTTTTAGCAAGATTTCACACTGATTTGCACACACACTATGAAGACTTGACATTTCTAGTACGTCATAAATTGAATGTCGCGGAATTTTTCGAAGACGAGTTGTTTATTTTTTGTTTGGAACGAATTCTAAGTCAATACAGCTATAAAAATAATGTATTGTGCGTTGTTCATTATCAAACACAAATTTGACAAAAAAAATTGCTTTCGCGAGTGAAAGACGTGTTTTTAACTTTCAGTGCATGTCATGAAAACTTCTCAATAATAATATTCTTTAAAAATATATGTGCAAATAGAAGTTCAAACAAATAAAATGCACCGTATAAGCTGGCTAATATCTTTTATTTATTAATTTAATTCTATTGGTAAAACATTTTTCTCACAACAAAAACAAACAACCTTAATAGTTTTGTGAATACTTTCTTGACGTTTTGCGTCAATTGCAGCTATAAAGTCACAAACACAATCACACCAAAAAAAAATCGATTCTTTTACGAAATACGAATTCCTTTCAATTGACAGAAAAAATTCGATTCTGTTTAGAAAAAATTCGATTTCTTTTTTGAAAGGAATTCGCCATTACTTTATAGCTGCAATTGACGCAAAACGTCGAGAAATTATTCACAAAACTATTAAGGTTGTTTGTTTTTGTTGTGAGAAATGTGTTTTACCAATAGAATTAAATTAATAAATAAAAGATATAAGCCAGCTTATACGGTGCCAATTTGTTGGTGCATTTTATTTGTTTAAACTTCTTTTTGCACATATGTATATTTTTAAAGAAAATTGTTATTGAAAAGTTTGCACTTGCACTGAAAGTTTCTAACACGTCTTTCACTCGCGAAAGCTATTTTTTTTTTGTCAAATTTGTTTAGCTGTATTGACTGAATATATTGTTGAATATTTTGTTAAATTATGTAGAATTCGTTGCAACCAAAAAATAAACAACTCGTCTTCCAAAAATTCCGCGACTTTCAATTTGACGTATTAGAAATGTCAAGTCTTCATAGTGTGTGTGCAAATCAGTGAGAAATCTTGCTAAAAACGCAAGATTTGTTTTGACAGAAAAGAATCGATTTTGTTTAGAAAAAATTCGATTCTGTTTAGAAAAAATTCGATTTCTTTGTTGTAAGGATTTCGCCATTAAACAGCATAAGAACATTAGCTTTTGGTCATTTTTATACTGACATTTGACAATTGAAATTGTCGGGCAATGAAATTCTAACCCAAGCAATAAATTGCCATTGAAATTGACATGCGTGCTGTGTTGCAAACTGTCAGTTTTTCATTAGATTTTTAATTGTTCTCTTTTCGTATATGAATTTTTTTTATTACGACAAAAACCGAATAGGTAACATTTGCTGTCAAAAGTTATAACAGGATTCCCTTTTAATGTATGAATGAATGAATAATAATTGGGGGTGATTGCACTGCGACCTACTAGATGATCTTGCTCATTTTATAGCTCTTCCTCCAGCTTAACACCTCTAATGAATTTAAGTATCTGGCGAACTTTCAGAGAGGTAAATTCGCCCTCTTCTACCTGGTAATGTCCCAGGTGTTTTTTCCTCTGATGCATGAGAGCATCACATCTACCTATAATGTGGTCCGGTGTTTCCTCATGAGTACTGCAGAATCTGCAGGTGGGGCTGCTTTCTAGACCAATGACATTTAGGTGTCTTCTGAGTCTGCAGTGGCCACTGAGGAGACCCGTGATTATTCTGAGGTTGTTTCTACTTAAGCTGATGCAGTTCTTGAAACGTTCTTGGTTATAGTTCCCAAGTAACAGTTTTGCCTGCCTAAGCTTAGGAAGTTCCTTCCAATTTTTGGATCTTTTGACCTCCTCCTCTTTTTTGATTTTGTTTTTAATCAAATTTTCTCCTATTCCGCAATAGGGCTCAGGTCCCACTAGGGGGGTTGTTACACCTGTTTTTGCTAGGGAGTCTGCCTCCTCATTGCCCTGGACCCCGATGTGGCCAGGTACCCAATAGAGTGAGACATTGTTGTATTTGCCAAGTTTGTTTAGCCTGTGCACACATTCCCATACTATCTTTGAGCTGATGGCGTACGAGCTTAGTGCTTTAAGTGCGGCTTGGCTATCTGACATGATGGCAATATTTTAGTTGCGGTATTTCCTTTCAAGATTACGATCTGCACATTTCGCTATGGCGTGTACTTCCGCCTGGAAAATGCTAGTAGACTGTCCCATCGGTATAGAAAGTTTAGTTCTAGGCCCAAAAATTCCTGCCCCAGTCCCTTCAGTCGTTCTTGAACCATCAGTGTACCACTTGATGGTATTTGCTTTGAGTGTGTAGTAGTAGTTAATGTAATTCTCTAGCCTGATTCACAACGCGGCGAGGAAACGAGACGTGAGCGTGACGAGAACTCGTTGTAGTTGTCAAACTTTGTGTCTAACAAATGAATTTATTGATAAATCTATTGTTTTGTAAGTTATTTTGTTTATATTTTATTGATTTTTTTTTTAGAAAAAATGAATTTTTGTCGTAAAAACGCTCGTTGCATTGTGAATTGGGCGACGATTTTCCAACTAAAAAAAGGTGACAGCGGTTCTCGACACGCTCACGTCCCGTTTCCTCGTCGCATTGTGAATCAGGAATTTCCTGTACCACCAATTTACATTCTATAATAAAAACCCTTGAATTCGCAAAATCTCAACTCGCTAATTCTGTTGCAAGCGTTTATAAACTGAAATAGAACAGCGCTAATTGCAGATTCTGTGGCAAAAAGTCGGAAGCACGTACATTTGATGCTATATTTATACATATTACCACTTATTTTAAGCATTGAAAACCACTTTCGAACTTCGAAGGGATTCGAAAGTAGAATAAAGTTACATAGTATGGCCCCAGAACAATTCCAAATGATACTCTGGCAGCATAGGCCCTTATTGCGAGTGTCGTTTGTTTATCGATAAACGAATTTTGTCGAAAATCAGACAACGAAAGTTTAAGATATCTGAAGTTGTTGTTGCATCAGATGCCATCAGCTGTGTTTTCACAAGTGGTTACAACCACATAAAGCTATCCAGTGCTTACGTTCTGTAATTCTCGCATTGATAAAATCAGTCGAGAAACGATGAAAATTGAAACAAATCGTATGACTGCTTTTACATTACAGCGATTTTTAATCTTCGTTTCTCCTTTGGTTTCCTTCTAATTGCAAATACCTTTTACACGACAGCGATTTTTAATGAAAAGTTTAGTTTGTGCAAGTGAAGAAGTATCATCTCACTGCACTCTTTACTCCACTTGATTAAGCGAAGTTATCTGAGTGGACGACGAATGAAAATAAAACACATTCGAACAATAAGGAAAAGCACAAAGAAGAATGAGCGATAACTCTGCAATTTGTTCAACCTCAGCAATTTCGTCTACCCCGGCCACCACATACATCCCTCGCCCACGTGCTTAAAAATCGCAAGAAGAAATTGCATGGTTTAAAAGCAGTCTATGAGTTTTGTTCCATTTTTCATCGTTTCTCGACCAAATTTATCCATGCGAGAGTTACAGAACGTAGGCACAGATAGTTTTGAATACAAAATTTAACGCGCCCAACGTTTTGGTACGATCGACTTTTATCGAATCAAACGTTGAACGACACTCGCAATAAGGGCCATATATTTTAACCCTCATTTTTTTTATGCTTTAAAAGAACAAATTCAAATTAGGATACCGAAAATTTTAGGATAGCTTGAGATTTATTTTTGATAACAGCTGTTTGGTTTATCAGCTGAATTTTGCTGTGGGATTACAACAACACAAATCAATCCGGGTAGCTCCGGATAGTTACCCGAACGTACCCATTGTCATGGAATTTAATGGCGAATTCCTTTCAAAAAAGAAATCGAATTTTTTCTAAACAGAATCGATTTTTTCTGTCAACTGAAAGGAATTCGTGTTTCGTAAAAGAATCGATTTTTTTTTGGTATGATTGTATTTGTGTTACTTTGTCAAATTTGTGTTTGATAATGAACAACGCACAATAAATTAATTTTATAGCTGTATTGTTGAATATTTTGTTAAATTATTAGAAATTTCAGTTCTTCATAGTGTGTGTGTAAATCAGTATGAAATCGTGCTAAAAACGCAAGATTTGTTTTGACAGAAAAGAATCGATTTTGTTAAGAAAAAATTCGATTCTGTTTAGAAAAAATTCGATTTCTTTGTTGTAAGGAATTCGCCATAATGTTTTGCTAATCAGCGCAGACTTTTGTATATGAGATTTCTTTCTTTTTTAATGTAGAATGCAACTTTATTCACCAATAAAATATGCCATTAATCTTTTTTCAATCCCCTTTATTAATTGTTACAAAACTCATATTTAAAATAGGAGTCATATATACATTATTTAGTATTATTAGTAATAGTTTTTTTTTTAATGAACAAAATAAAAACAAGAATAATAACCTATACCGTGATAGTAATGGTTTATTTTGCCATATGTTGTTATATTTCTTAACGTTCAATTGTTTCGGGTAAAACAATATTACATCCAAGCAAGCCGCGACCACTCCATTTTTTTGGAATAAGAATCATATCCAAAATGTCTTCATTTCGCTTAACTTTAAGGGCAATACGTTGATTTTCCATGTTATTCACCAAAGCCCCAATTTGATAAAGATTATTTTCGAAATTCTTCGAATTAATGGAACCAAATTGGATAATAGCATCCCCAATCCGAAGACCTGCATCTTCAGCAGGAGATCCTGGGCTGACCAAGTTTACATTTGCAATTACGTTCAGTTGAATTATATCACTAGATGGAGATTCTAAGCTGATTGCCGCAGCCTTACTAGACATTCCTGCACTATTTACTTCATCAGCAGCCTCTTTATGGACTTGGTGAAGAAGTTTTTCAATTTCGCTCATTAATTTTTTGTGATCATTTTGCAAACAGAGAATTTGTTGCCTTGCCTGTCGCACTTGATAGACATCAATATCATTCCGAGGATATCCTTCGGCATCTACGAGAGGACCGGCCATACCAACATTATCATTCCCCGATAATATAGCTCCATATTCAGATATTGACTTTTCTACATTATCTTTGTCAGCCATTAGACGAATGACTTCATCTTTTGCTGTAGTTTTAGGTACAACCATAGTTGAACTACTTTATTTAACGAAAGAAAAAAGAATAGCAAAAGGAATGGATGAGTATCTTTGAATAACTTTTTATATAAAAAAGATTGATAGTACGAATAAGCACAAATTATAGCAAATACAAATTTAGTACAATATTGGTGGATTTACATATTATATTCAAGTTTCAAGAAAAGTACAGGAGGTAAATGTAAGCCAAAAATACGGATGTGTGAAAGAGTTCCATTATGTCTCTATTCAACAAATGAAATTATTTAGCAGAAATTGAATGAAGATACACGTAAATCCACCATCAACAACATAATTTTCTAAGTTTGAAGTTGATAACCTTATTTGCATCGTGACATAATTATATTCCATGTGAATGAAATACATTTTAAAGACCGATGGAATATTTTTTTTTTTAAATAAATTTAAAGATTATTGTTGATTTGCTTAATTTTTTGTATTTATTAAGTTACAAATCTTAGGAAAAAGCAAACTATTTCTCCATAAGCAATATTAAAAATTTCTTTGTATTCCATTGATTTAAAATCAACTTTGCAGATCTAAATTTTTCGGCAGATTTACATTTCCTTGTAGTTACACTAACATAATTTTTAGTTTGCAATTGTGTTTTTGATTTGATTAATTTATTAAATTCGTATGCAAAAATTGTGTAGGAAAAAACGATTAAGAATTTAGAAAAGCAAATTAAAGCGAATCGGTAACTTCTTCAAGCTCATCTTGCTCTTCTAAAAGTCAATCAAGGAATGAAGATATTTTGAAATATTGGCAAACGAAATTTCAAGAATGCAATAAAAAAAATCAATTTGATATCGTATTTCATTCACCACGAATAAAATAAATAATTAGCTGAAAATCTGAAGAATTTACCATGGAAAACCTCATAAAATTTCAGAGATCTCCACAATTTCATAAATATAAACAGGATTCAATGTTTTGCTGTCAAAACCTATGAAAAAAATTTGGATTCGTCAACTCAATTTTTATTTTTGACAAAAATAAATTTTTGAGGTCTTAGACGGTGTTCACATTGGACTCACTCCGCGCGACTCATTTTGACATCTTTTTCTTTTATCTCACTCTACACAACTATATGAGAAAGTGAGGCAGGATTTTTAATTTTTTTGAAAAAATCCTGCCTCACTAGACTCTCGCTTTCTCATCATGAGTTGGAGTGAGATAAAACAATGAAATGTCAATATGAGTCGCGCGGAGTGAGTCCAATGTGAACACCGTCTTAGAAACGAAACTGGCTTTCTTATTTACTCAAAAATTCAAGTGTTGTCCCCTAAACTGACAACTGTCATGATACAGTCAGCATTGTCACAATGTGAGAAGTCGTAACACTTCTTTGTATTTTATATTCTTTTTGTTACTTTTTTTTATTAAATATTTCTTTAATTTCGTCTGCTTATTATGTATATATTTTGTGAAATAATAATGCGGATGAAAATAGATGCAATACTACTAGCATTTGTAAGAGAAAAAATTAAGCTAAATAAAGAAAAAATGAGAAATATGAAATATAATCGCCCATGTTTGAACGAAATTGAATTAAAAGTTCACTCGAAGTTAAATTCTATGTTCTACAATTTCTTCGTTTTCGAAGATTTTGTTTTGAAAGCGAAGATACATACCTACAAGGCGGGTAAAAATGGATGCAATTCTATTCGCATTTTTAAGAGAAAAAACGAAGGGGATCTCTTGAGAAAAAAATCTTATATTCGCATGTTTTCCCCTAAAATAATAATAAGTAAATACTAGGGGTATTCATGCAATGTCGTATTTGCCTAGTAAACCTCGTAAACTGCATAAAGGCTTAACTACATAAGCCCAAAAAGTGAAAAAGTACAAAAGTGAAAATTTTCAAACTCATTTTGGAATAGTTTTTCTGACTGGAAAACTTATAAAAATGATGCAGAAAGCTTAAATTTTGGTCTAAAAAAAAATTTGTATACTCTTTTTCACAAAACAACTGCGCTAGCGGGAAAAAAAATATTTTTACTTTTGTACAAAAGTACTTTTTGGCTTATGTAGTTAAGCCTTAAGTTTATCACCTCGTAAATCAAATGTCAAAATTTGTATGGAAAATTATATACGCAGGGCTGATAAGTTTGCGCGATGATTTTGCCTCGTAAACCACGTAAACTGCATAAGTTTATCACCTCGTAAATCAAATGTCAAAATTTGTATGGAAAATTATATACGCGAGCAACGTAATAAGGATATACACAGATTGCTTTATAGGTGCGTTCATACAAAGTGAAGCATACATTTACGCAAATACGAAGTTAGTAAATATATCTCATTGCATGAATACCACTTATTAAGTAATAAAAATATTAATTCTACTGTGGATGTTGTATTTGTAACTCGTGTAAAATACTACTGTACTGTAAACAGCTTTCCCAAAAAAACATGACTATAAATAATGATTACATTTTGCATACAGATATACAAAACTAGCATGAACTACACCAATTTCACAAACAAATGTTACACTTTTAAAATGACAATACCCAGTTACACCGGATCGTGAATGTCTCTTATGATCAAAATAAATTTTATTTTCTCTATTTCATTTTATTGTATTTTTATTAACTAATACTTCTAATCTGCTACCCCATGGTTAAAGAAGAATACAGTCGACTAAATTTTGAATTGATTTTTTTTTTTGCAGTGTAAGCTATTCAATATTTTCAATCGCCAAACTCGGTTGAATCATAACATTCACCATAACAGTACAGTAAGAAATAAAAACATTAAACAATACACCATATTGCTTTTGAGAATGTCAACGCCATGATAGAAAAAATATAATTTCGCTTTATTTTACGTTAAGTTGGAATCGTTTTAAGATTATTTTACTTACAAATCGATGCGAGAGTTTATTTTAGTTTTATAAACTGGTTTTTCAATAGTTTGTTTTTGAATTAGAATCGAGAACACAAAATATTTAGTTGCGACACAAAACGAAAAGCAAATAAATACCACGATAGAAAAAGTTTATAAAAAGCAGGGCAAAGCAAAAAAAAACCTTTCTCTGACAGAAAACAGAATACAGAAATGTCGCAGATAAACAAAAGTATTGCCAGATTTAAAATGTCATTACTGGCTGAATCACATTTTGCGATTTTTGTTATTAAAATACTACACTTTTTACTTAATTTTCTAAAAAGTTTTTTTGTTGAACAATTTACCAAAACACGTATCAACTTAGACTTGCCAATCACCCGAATATTTAAAAGTACGTCTAAACGTGTTATTCGAAATCCGATTTTAAATCTGTGTAATTTATGTAGGCTCACGTGTATCCGTATATTTTAAAAATGCGTGTTTATTTTGAAATCCAGTAAGTTCTTGCATTAGGCAGGGTAATTTGTATGGGAATAAGTGACCGTTTAGACACAAAAGATTTTATATTTTTAGTCAAACAAATTTTAATTACGGATGACTTTAAAAAATTTAATGAATGCGAAGGAGAAAAATATGGGATTTCACTTTCGAACTGATTAAATTTCTAAAAGTGTGAGAACACTTGGTCTATGGGGTGTTTATTGTTATTAATTACATTATTTTGAAGGAAAAGTTAATTAAAAAAAAAACCACAGCTCTAGAAGACAGAACTCGTCAGCAGCTTCGACGTTATCGGTCAAACCATGCCGAAAATAATTTATTTTTATTCTTAAAAATTGATTAAAGCACTATTCACATGAGAGCGACCAACGACCGACGAATGCAATTCTAATCGTAGAATTTAGATTTAGATTTATATTATTTAGATACTAAAATCTGCTTTTTAATTGCTAAAATAATACAAATTTGAGAAACAAATTGGTCATCACGAATTGCAACCTAATTGTTACGAATTGTCAAACTCTATTAGCGTTCCACATACGATCCACACTTCCACGAAAAAATTATTCGCGCGCGACTAACCTCAAAATCCCTCTTGTTTTTGCTTTCTTGGTGGTCGTCATTCGCGACGAATAAAAATTAAAAAAAAAAACATGTGAAAGTCGCTCTCATGTGAATAGTCCTTAAAGGATCTCCTAGACGCTGTTTAGATTGGGAAGATACACGGCATAGTTTGTAGGCAAGAGAAGTGTGGGGTGAGGGATCTCGTGAGGCAGGAAGAAAACATAAAAAACCGGACTCATGAGTGTCATTTGTTGTTGTTTCAATGTGCGAAATGTTGAAATTGTTTTTGTTTCAATGTATTTTGAGGCTACTCAAATTTTCTAATGTAAACACGATGAGACTCACCAGTCCATATTCAATCTTCCCAATCTAAACAGGCTCCTAAACCAACGCGAATATTTCGAAACAACAACAAAACTTTCGCCTGTTTAAATATATTAACAAGGTGATTAATGAGAGTACCCATGGCGCGATGCGAATCTTTGAACATTCTTCTGTCGTCGCATATTCGCTGCGAATATTTCGCGCCGGTTTGAGAGAGCCTTTAGGCTTCTAAACCAACTCATTACGAATCCCGAAAAAAACTATCACTGCATTCATCGTAGTGTAAAATTGCATACAAATTGCCATTACGAACGGATTGGGTGATAGTTTTTTTCGGGAATCGGAAAGTTTCCGATAACGATGGAATTTGTGATAGGGCTGAATACCTAATAGATGTCCATAGTTTCTTTGAAAAAAAAAATGATTTTCAGGCCAAGTAGCGAAAGACGTCCCTGGGAATAACCGATGACTAGCACCAAGTTTTTTTAGTGTTGTCCTTCGGAAGTAGATGAAAAACTTTCAAAACTAAAATTACTTGGCAAAAAACCTATGAAATAAAATATTACATTGTCAAACCCGCTAGCAAGAACTACCCATTCAACATTGATATAAACATTACCGGTTATTAATTTCAAAGGGTTTTTCGTTATATCAACCTGTTCTTCTACCCTTCTCTTACCCAATAAAACATATCTGAAAAACTGAGCGTTCACCATGCGTTCAGCACAAAGCGGTACCCACATCCATTCAATCTCATGTTTTAAATTTTTTCTGTCGCTCAGGATTTTTTCGCTCGTAGCGAAATTTAATAGAAAATCCACATTACTCGCGCGAGTAAAAGTAAATGTACTCAAACTACAAGATAATTAAGCGAGTTCGCTCGAGTAAAAATCGCTTTAATAATTCATGCTTGATTCACAATGCGATGAGGAAACGGGACGTGAACGTGACGAGAACCGCTGGCATTTTTTTCTAGTTACAAAAACGTCGCCTAATTCACAATGCAGCCAGCGTTTTTAATACAAACTCATTTTTGTAAAAAAAAAAAAAAAAAAAACAATAAAATACCTATAATCAAAATAACATACAAAACAATAGATTTATCAATAACTTACCGTTGGTTTTTAATAATTGGCAAATTCAAGGAATGTTTAATAATTGGCTCAAAATCAAGGAATGTTCACTGACGATTTTCTTGGTGAAAATTTCAAGAGCAAACATGCTGAAATGTTACAAAAACACAGTACACAATACAAAAGTATCATCATTGCGATTTTTGCTTTTATTTTGAAAATAAAAAACATTTGTTTGCCCAAAAGTTATGATTTTTTAAATTAAAACAGCTTTTGGTTTACACCTTTTATAGGATTATGGCCCTTTCTTTTATCAATCCACTTCTTAAAATCGTTGTGTATTATCTTGGGTTTGTTCATGATGGCCCTTTTGGCTGCAAAAGTATCACGTTCTTTAAGCCAATTTCGTCCATATTCCCAACCGATGAGCAAATTCATTGCAGGGGGACAAGCCTGTGTATCATTAAAATATTTTTATGAACGTTATGTTTGTAACTCCCACATTAATAAACCCAGTTAATTTGAATGTCTTACGTCATTTTCAAAAGATGCAACAAACTGTTTTGATCTTGCTAAAATGTTTGAATTTATGTTATCACGCGGAACGTGACAATAAGATTTCGACCAATCTGCTCTTTTTAAAATCGTCATTTGAAATCTTATTTCTGAAATCAGAATTTTCTTTAAATTTATTTCAAAAAATTGTAACAAAATGAATAACTTACTGGAAATGTTTTTGCTTTAATACTTACAGTACACATGGCTAAAGGCTACAGTAATGATTTTAAGATTTAATTTCTAGTTTCATCTTCCAGGAAAATGGTAGACATTCAATTTTTGTACCAATTTTAAAAGGATTTTGGTAAATTCAAACAAATATGCTTCACAAGGTATATCAGAATCTTTAGCAGTAGGTAATTATAATTTCTCGGAAAGTTGACTACGGGTACACAAATTACAGTGTAATCCTGAGCACAACACTGAAAGTATAAAGTAAAGGAACCAATATTTAATATACATATTTTTAAATAGTAGTTTTCCTTTATATTGTCACACATCAGAAAAAGTGGGGCTGGGGCAGAACATTTTGTTTGTGTAGCGTTATGTAATCATAAGGTGATATGGAAAAGCTTGGTCGTCCACAGAACGGCTGGCTAACCAAAAAAGAAGGTAATTTTTTGAGGGGCAACCACCTATCGCTATAAAGGATAAGACATACAACATATTTGGGGGCTATCGTGAATCAAATTTCCCTGGGAATGTTTCCCATCTTCGACAATTTGAAGCGGCAATACTTTTCAACTCCGCTTCGTAAGCTCAAATTTGGCTTATTGAATTGATAGCCAAATTCACCTGGAAAATTTATTCCCGATACCATTCGATTCCGATGGATACTTTCAACCATTATTCAAGTTCCAAATTTTCGAAGGAGAATAACATTCCCAGGGAAATTTTATTCACGATAGCCCCCATTACATGGAAAACTTTCACCTTTCATATTTTTAAACAAGATTGTTACGTTATGCGCCAATCTCTTCTACATATTCATTACTTGCTGGTTGTCCAAAACCCATGTCCAGGTTTTAAAAATTAATTTCTTTGTTGGTTCGCCAAATTGAACCCATTAGGATGTGCTAGCTTTTTGTTGCATCTACTAGTGAATTGACATGAGCTGCCGTACAAACTATTGTCTATAGAAAGACATAATATGAAACGTCGTAATCGGTCAGCTTTCATAAATTTTTGCAAGAAACCGGCTTACGATAATTATAAAGGTGAACAAATCAATTCAAATATTGATATTTTCATAGCAGCCCTGTGTTCACCATTGGCGATTTTGTTTATTTAATACCTATACATTATATAGAAGCCCGATCTAAGGTTGGATCTAAGATCAGATGTAGGTATTCGAGATAAGTAAAGTATCCACTGGATTTGCTGTTTATATTTGTATGATTGCTAAGATCTCAGAAAAATAACCTGAAAAGTATAATCTATAAAAGTTTTAATTCGTTCAATGCAAGAAAAAAAAAGCTTAGAAACTCCATCATAATGCACTAACTTTCATTGTTGTAACCGTAAAAACTGTACGCCACAAAAATTAAACACTTCTCTAAATCCACTTCAAAACTATCTGCAATTTTTTCAAGAATGTCGGATTTCAATATTGGTCTTCCCTTCAAAACAAAAACAGCCGAGTTTTTTTTGTTTAGGTGATAAAAAATCAATTTGTTTTTATTTTAACTTAAGCAGCTTCCTTAACAACTGTTGTCTTCTCAGAGACGTACAGACCATCCAAGAACTTACGGATATCCTTGTTTTTCACGGTTGTTGATTGTTGGATCAAAGCTGCTGAACCAGAAACAGCTTCGATGTCGTTACCTTCAACGATGAGCTCGTCTTTTTGCGCGGTCGAGTTAACGACAGTCACACCGGGTGCCATCTGTACACGACGAATGTACTTTTCTCCCAAAAAGTTACGGATCTCGATGACTGAGTTGTTTTCAGAGGTAACGCAGTTAATGGGGAAATGGGCATAAACGGCACGCATTTTGTATTGGAATCCCTTAGTGACACCTGGTATAAGAAGAAGATTAGTAAGACTTTTCTTTAATTAACAATTCCACTAAAACAACTTACCTTTAATCATGTTTTCAATGTGACTGCACACAGTGCGGACGGCGGCCAGTTCCTTCTTGGCTCCAAACCATTTTTCCACCTTCAAGGTACGTCTGTTGATCATGTACATATCAAGGGCCAAGTGCTTAAAGCTGCGCTTCAAAACACCACGGGGCCCTGTGATGGTGACCACACGCGCCTTCACTGAGGCTTTAATGTACGAGGGGATTTTCACACATTGGTTTGAGTTGATTGTCCTCATTTTGACACTGTAAAGTAGAAAACTGATATTAGAATATGGGTAGGTATGGTTTGTTTTGTTATAAATTTGCCCCTAAAAAGGTAAAGTATCCAAAATAAATATCTAACTGTATAATTCACTATTTTATGCAATTTAAGGTTGTTTTATTTAATTTTTCTGTAGTTTATTTACTCTGAAGTAAACACGGACAACCACCAAAACTGTCAAACATTAGCCATCAGTTTTAAGTCACATCCTTAATTAAACCTTCCGAAATTCATATATCTATCACTTAATTGAATATTAATATACCGAAGAATAACATTTTTTATTTTGGATAATTTACCAATTTTCGGATGTTTAATAATTTAATTTCGTACAAAAAATTCGATGAACTTACACGCTTCGGACCGACCGGAAAAGAGGATTTTTTAGAAAGGAAATTTTTGACGTCTGTCATAAAGGGCATTGCCTACATAAAATAAAAATGGCGGCCTGGAAGGTGTTCCGAAAATCCCAAAAATAATTTGATGGGATTATTTTTATTAAGCCCAGCACACATCGATAAAATATAAGGTCTGATTGGATCTTTTTTCAGTAAAATGTGCAAAACCTGTCAAAACATTAATGGCCAATTTCACAGTCAGAAAAGTGGCACTTAAGGCTCCGATGTTGGGAAACTTAAGTGCCACTTATTCCGGTAAGTGTTGACTGTGAAACTGGCCCTAAAGTTAGAACGAATTTCTCAAAAATGGAAATTTATTTATAATGGCTTAACTACATTCAAAGCCTTTTGCAAAATGTACAAAAGAGAAGAAAACACATAATCTAGCAACGCCCTGAGAAGGTGAACCAAAAATATGTATTGTACTTAAAAGTATATGTTATTTCTCTGAAAAAAAAACCAGCACCACACCAACCTCAAAAAATGCAATCAATTTACAAAAAAAAAAACTTTATCTTATCTCAAATAATACTTTTAACCGAAAATGTGTAAAATAGGGCCATCTATAAATTGACAATAATTACTTTTTTTTATTCGAATTTATTGTTTTTCTCGACAGAAACAAAAACAAAATAGTCATCTCTCTATAGAGTTTATTCCCTTAAAATTTCCCTCATATTAGTGACATCTATAAGTTATTTTAAAACTAATTATTAATGTGGGTTGATGTTCTACTTTTGTGCAAAAGTAAAGTTAGGAAGCTTAACTTTTACTTTTGTAAAATTTGAAAAAGGAGATAGAATTGAGTGGTGCTAAACATTTGGTTAACTTTTGTACAAAAGTGAGTTGAATGTAGTTTAGGCTTAAATTTGCTAAATTTCGTTTGACAGCTCATTTATTTTGAATTTAAATTAGCCGTTTATCACTTGTTTTTGTAGTTTTCTGCACCACTGTTTTTATTCGAATTCGAACCTTTCATAGGGGTCGCTGTTTGAAGTTTCGGTCTGAGTTTTCTGCTCATTGGAGAAAAAAAACTAAACAAAAAGATATTGAAATCTTTAAAATAATAAACAAACACTTATTAATTTCAAGAACTACTACTTCAAATTAGAACAACAAGAGAGAAAATAGACAAATTATGACTTTGATAAATGTACGATATTCTAAGACTTTATCTAAACTGAAATAGCGCCCCCTATCAAAGGCCCAGGTGTTACAATGCATTAGGGATAGAAACGAGCACTAACTATTATATTTCCTCTAATGGCCTTTTCGATTGGTAATCCGGGAGAACGATTTGATACGTGTGAACCCTTCTGAAATGATTCTGAAAACAAAATCAGAAGCAAATTTCTCTTCTTTTCATAAGAAGAACTGTCATTCTGGCCCCTATCGAAAAGGCCATAAGGCCTGGTGTCCACTAGGCAACTTTTAGTTGCTGGGTGTTGCCTTCAACTCCGAGCAACTAAAGTTGCTTGCCCTCGCCCACTAGGCAACTTCCGAGCAACTTTTGAGAATTAATGTTTGTTTTTTTTGATTTAGTTTTCTATAAAAACGTGCTAATCCTGAACCTATCTCAATTTGACCTGTCTTAAATGCAAAATCAATGTAACATTTCAATGAACAACAAAAATACGTTGAATTTTCAGAAGTTGCTCAAAGTTGCTCTGAAATTGCTTAGTGGTCGGGGGTCAGCAAAAGTTGCCTGAAGTTGCCGGCAACTAAGTTCAGCGAGCAACTTAAAGTTGCAGGCAACTAAATTGCCCAGTGGGCGCTCTCCCATATAAGCCAATGTAATTGAACCGGGAACAACTAAAAGTTGCTAGGGTGAGCAACTATGTCCCCTTTCACACGAGGAAACTGAGTTGCCAGCAACAATCAGTTTGTTGGTGAGAAGGGCAAGAAGTAAGAGGGGAAAATGAAATCTCCCCGGTCAACGATTCGAGGAGATTTTTTTGACATTCCTCTTCACACACACAGTAGAGTGTGTTCAACCAAGCTATTTTGAAAGGAAAATACAGAAAGTTTCCACGATTTTGTTTCTTCGTGTGAAAGGTACAGGAGATTTTTAAGGAAATTAAAAGAAAACGTCAAGAAAATCTCCAGCAACTTGTTTCCTCGTGTGAAAGGGGACTATGTTGCCAAGTTGCCTAGTGGGCGGCAGGCCTAAGGGAAATACAGAGTGGGAACGGACCTTAACTTATATCATGACAGGATCTGTTAACACATCCCTTACAAAAATCCGGCAAAATTTCCCTTTTCTAAAGAAGCAGTTTGAGAGCAATTGAAATTTTCACAAAAAAAAACAAACTTCACTTTTGCATTTGGATTTGTTAGCTCCTCGAAAGTCGAAACCAAATTTTAAGAAACTTTAATTTGTTTTTGAACCAATAAATAAAGGAAATTGATTTTCATTTTTTTTTTGGAAATACTCGCCATACACCAAAAACTGGATATGGATTCGACTCAAACACCTGAAACCGTTAACAGAGATGAACTCATAATGCAGCAGCAGCGGCAAATTGAAAAAGAGGTTAATCTACTTTTGCAAAAGTTTATTAAAGTTAAATTTTAATTTATTATCTTTAAGATCTCAGAAAGTATTCCACTGGTGAGTGACTTGCAAATAGTGTCTACTCTGAATCAGGAATATAACAGCGATGCTGTTTATACATCAAAAATAGAAGATCTCGGCGAGAAGTACAAATTTATGCGTCGCACCCGGCCTGACGGTAATTGTTTTTTTCGTGCATTCGCCTACGCCTATTTGGAGTACTTGCTTACCAACAAAGAAGATTATCTAGCCTTTAAAGATCTCGCCCAGAAGTCCAAGGACAAGCTGGTCCAATTGGGATTTCCTAGTTTTACATTAGAAGATTTTCATGAAACGGTAAGTGCAAGAAAGTTGTGTGGTCACTCAAGTATTGAAGGGCAACCAATATTCTATGTAGTTTATGGAAGTCATTAAACGTGTGGATCCGATTGATACAACAAAAGACGTCAACATCAAAGACGAACTACATACAGTGTTTAATGAGCAAGGATATTCGGACTATGTCGTTGTATATTTGCGTTTAATTACCTCGGGCAAGTTGCAAGAAGACGCGGACTTTTATCAGAATTTCATAGAGGGAAATTTCACAATCGAAGAATTCCGTCATCAGGAGGTCGAGCCGATGTACAAAGAATCTGACCATATACACATTATTGCTTTATGCACTGCCTTAAATGTTGGTGTACGGGTCGAATACATGGACCGTGGCGAAGGTGGGAAAGTGAAGGCACACGATTTTCCCGAAGGAACTGATCCCAAAGTGTTCTTGTTGTATAGACCTGGACATTATGATATTTTATACTCAAGTAATTGAATAATTAAAAGAAAAATATGAAATCAAAAAAGCTTTATAAATATTTTTTTTTTCAATCCACTGTAAAAATGTTCGTACACCAAGGTTTCACACACAAATTCTATTAACTACTTACTTGACTATTGTATTCTTTCCCAATTATAAACATTTTTTTGCTTCACATGCCTCTTACATTTGTTTCTTCACTAACATTAAGTCGAAGATAGGGCCCTATTATGACTCGCGACTCGCCAAGTCGAACTTTCCACATTTCAGGTAAATGTTAATCAACCGAGTCGCGAACGGTAATGCCAGATAGTCAAGTTCGCCAAAATGTTTGTTGCAAGTTAATAGGTGCATAGGGCTGCAAGTACATGGCATTTTTTGTAAGAAAGTACTAGCTACAATTTTGAACAAAATTATCCATATTAGTATCCTTTAAACGTAAAAAGTGGAAATGAAATAAATCAATTCAAGAAAAATCTCATTGCTTTCATTCCAAATAACATCTTTTAGCCAAAATATACATCTCATTTGAATTATCTTCTCTCCAACGCAAATTCAAGAATTTCGCTTACTGACATCCATTGAGCCAACAATGAGCCTTATCGCTTAGCAAAACTTTAATGATAAAACAGCGAATCCAATGCCAGTATGTTTCGAACCAAATTTCAAAAACTGCAAATGCTACTGAATAAAACGAAACTGACAGTTACATCAAAATGAAAAAAAAATGTTTTCTTGTAATTGCCGTTTTTTTTTAAACTTTCTTGACTTTCTGATTAAATTCCGATAGTCGCTCGACGCAAGTGCTCTTAAGCTTCTTGTTTCGATTTCTCAAAACTAAGAAAGCCCTCAGATTGTCTCTTCGATTTTGATAAACAATTCCCAATATGACTAAACACAAAACAAATTATTCTCTATAAAATGCCTTTGAATTTATTTACAATAATAATTAACAATTATTCCTCTTTAACTATAAGAAAAACAAATGCATTAAAAACTAATATCCGCATTAAATTTAGTTTGAATTCAACTTCCTCGTTTCAGAAACAGAATAGATAAACTGTAATTATATTTCTATCGAAATAAAATATGTAGTGCAATAAACTTTTCTAAAAAAAAAAAAAAAATACAAAACTCAAGGAAAATCCGAGGAAACAAAACTACTTTACTACAATTTTGCCTCCCGGTGCAGTCATTCTGCATTGCAAACAGCCATAGCTTCTGTTTTTTCTTCGAGCAATTCCTTGCTGGTAATAGCCAGCTTTGATTTAGCGAAATCGTCAAGGGTTAATCCTTGAACGATACTCCATTGCTTGTTCTTGATTTCAACTGGAAATGAAAAGACGACATCCTTGGGGGCACCATAGCTTCCATCAGAAATTACTCCCATTGAAACAAACTGACCTGGCTTAGTTCCATTCCACCAGTCGTGCATGTGATCGCATGCAGCCTTGGCAGCAGACATTGCCGAAGACATTTTACGTGCAGCAATAACAGCTGCGCCTCGCTTTTGAACAATCTCAACGAAAGGTCCCTCCAAGAAGGATGTATCGCCAATAGCGTCCCAGACTGGTTTCTCAGCTCCACCAATTGTTACCTTAGCACTCTTGGCATCGGGGAATTGTGTAGCCGAGTGGTTACCCCAGATAATGACGTTGGTCACGGCACTAATTGGCACCGCAAGCTTAGCTGCTACTTGTGCTGTTCCACGGTTTTGATCCAAACGTGTCATTGCACTGAAGTTCTCCTTTGGGATTGACGGAGCATAGTGGGAGCAAACCAGAGCATTGGTGTTTGCTGGGTTACCAACAACCAATACCTTAATATCTTTGCGTGCAAACTGATCCAAGGCTTGTCCCTGGACTTTGAAAATCTTCACGTTGGCCGAGAGAAGATCTTTGCGTTCCATGCCTTCTTTGCGTGGCATTGAACCAACTAGGAATGCAGCTGAGACGTCCTTGAAAGCGACAGCTGGATCTGTTGTGGGAACTACTTCACGTACCAGTGGAAGAGCACAATCAGCTAATTCCATTACAACACCCTCCAATACGCCAGCCATTGGTGGAATGTCTAGTAAATGCAAAATAAGAGGCTGATCCCTGCCAAAGACTTCACCACGGGCAACCATGTACAGTAGGGAATAGGCGATCTGGCCGGCAGCGCCAGTGACAACAACACGAATTGGTTCACTCTGAAAAGAATAATAGGTTAATGCAAGGCATGAATTACTATTATTAAGATTATGAAATTAGTTTAGAGGGAATATAAGGGTAGTTTGTATTAGATATAAAACTATCCAATATTTACATACATACATTGATTATCATGGTGGGCCAAAGAGATTAATCAATAATTGTTCGGATTTATTTATTGGCCGTTTTCGAAAACGTCATCTGCGTAAAAAATGCGTTTGCAGAATGTTCTTAATAGCAAACTGAAAGTCTTCTGTTCGAAAACGCAAACACAAATTCTACTGCATTAGCATTCTGTTCGATAATGCAGTTTGCTAAAGTCACGTGTTCAAAAACATCATCTGCGTTGCAACTGTGCAGTAAAAAAATGAAGGTGAAGAAAGAGACAGACATGGTAGTTCGAGAGATTGTTAGCTTATTAACATTTTTGGATGTCGGTCAGGGAGTCAACAAAACGATAAGCACGTCGCGGCTGAAAATGACGAAAGTGAATCGGAAAATTCTGATGAAATTATCTTCTCTTCGAAAACGTCAACTGCGCTTGCAAAAAAATCATTTGACGATCATCAAAAAACATGTGTGCAAGCAGGACGATTGCATATTTGACGATTGCAACTTTTGCGTCATAAATATCAATTGCCGCTCAAATTGACTTTGATTTGACGTTTTCGAAAACGGCCATTTTCTTCAAACTTGGTACCCCGTCACCGTATCTACCTGGCCAGAAAGGAAAATCTTATTTTTGTCGAAATCGGCTGCACAGATGAAAGCAAAAATAAATTTTAATAGGTATGAGCTGCCTTTTAATAAAAAAAATGGTCCCGAAAATGGTTAGTTATGGCACCTCCCAATGAACCATTTTTTTTTTTATTTTCGTTTTTCTTGAAAAAGGTTCATCTGATTTTTGTATGAAGAATATTGATATGTTTTAGTTGAAACTGTGTACCGAAATTTTGAATAAAAATATTTTTAGGATTTTTAAAGTTTGATTTTTTCCTAAAAACTCTTTATTTCAAAAACTACTTGGCCGATTTGTATTTAACTTGGTAAAAGACAGTTTTTTAATATTACATAATTATGTATCTAGAAGACTTTAAACAAAAATAACGGCACCTTCAATGAATTATCTACAATCCTTAATGAAAATCTTTTTTTGCTAAAAACGACTAATACGACTTTGATAAAAAAAATTTCTGTGTAAATAGGTATTAGAATTAGTAGTGTACCATTTAAAAATATTTAATATTACCATTATTAACAGTACCTCTCATGGAGCGATTTTTTATTTTCGACTATCTCTTATTAGATTAACCGATTAAAATACAGTTGACTCTCCCTAAGTCGAATTTTCACGGGATACCAAGATTTGTTCGAGTAAGAGAGAGTTTTGGAAAAATTCGAGTTATAGAGAGAAAGATTTTTTTTTATTTAATAAAAAAAGGTTAATATACATACTTACAAAAAGTTTACAAAAAAATATAGCTTCTTGCTTATTAAAAAAAAAATAATAATAAAATAAGGCATGAATTCATCGAAACAAAACAAATATATAAAATAAAAAAATCTTTTTGCTATTACTATATTACTTGAAAAAATTGGTTATTTTTGATTTTTTCATCACAGGTGGAGTTTCTGTTTTTTTTTTTTTTAATTGAGTCAAGTTAAAAAAGACATTCCTGAACTGAATTCGGTATACATTATCTGATAATTCGATTGCAGATTGCAAGATTTCAATAGCGTTCTCAATTTTCTTACTATACTTGCCATTTCTAGATTCATTACTTCGGATTCTTCTTTTTCTTCATTTTCACTTTCATTTGGGTTATTTTCAGAATTTATTTCTTCTAAAAGAAATTCATTTGCAGGTACTTCGGTAGTCATGATACCATCATCGACTTCCATAAAGTCTTTCCAATTAACATTTCCAAAACTAAACAAAATTCGACTTAAGGGGTGAAAAAAAAATGCCAGTAATCAAGAGAATGTGTTCGAGTTAGAGAGAATTTCGACTTAGGGGGAGTTCGACTCAGGGAATGGTTTTTGTATGGAAAATTGAAGGGAATGTTAAAATATGGCGAAAAAGTAAGAGTTAGAGAGAAATTCGACTTAGGGAGAGTACGACTTAGGGAGAGTCGACTGTATATTTTTAATACAAAAGCTTGTAATAAGTTAGAATTATATTGCATATCAAAATTTTCAAAAAAAGATTGCGTTAAATTTAAAAATATGTACCTACATAGGTACATACATACATGAATGTACGTTTTCTGATTAATTCTTTTTTTTTTTAATGGATTTCCGACTTTAAAAACTATTGTAGGCAACTCTTGCCGCTTTTAAATATTTGTTTGCTTTTAAAGTAAATTATTTTATAAAACAGCTCACCCTAACTCATAAGATAGCCTGGGTGGAGATGGACAACATTTTGACAGCTTTGTGAATCAAATACGAACATTGATTGCAATTCGCAATTGAAGCAACTATCTCTGTTTATAGGGAGGTTGGTATATTATTCTATATCTTGACTTTTCTTATCAAAGTTCATTGTTTTTGTCTGTTCAGCCATGAAAAATTAAAATTTCGCCATCAGTAGTCATCGAAATATATATGTAAATTTTGTTTTTCTATTTCTTCTCAGTACTTTGGATTCACGGACAACACAATCAATCCCATTGCAATTGCATTTCATTTGTCAATGTTGGTGTTCAGTTTTGCGCAATTCAGCGCCCCTTTCCTATTCAATCTGAATTCCGAATAGAATATCGTGAATTGGCCGGATGCCAACCAAAGACGTCACTCCAGTTGAAGTCTCCCACTTATAAAAACCACTTGGTCCTGGATTGCAGCATCAAGTTGATGCATTCCCACTTTTCTAACCAAGTGTGTAGGAATAAGAGAATTAATTGGAGTACTTGAAGCGCGATGCGATGCCGATAATGTATTTTGGACTTTTTGTTGAATTGGTTTAAAATGTCACCTGTTTTTTCAATACCTACTGTTTTATTTCAATAATTGTTCTGAACAATAATGCTTGAATCCTGATAAGATGTTACGCAATTCATAATCATAATTCATAACAGTGTTTTTCGTCTTCAAATATCACCCCACGTCTTTTCATTTGGATCAAAAAATATACGAATTTATATAAAGCTTTAGGTTTTGTCATAGTCGTGTCAAAAGCAAAACAAAAATGTTCCAGTTCTATCTTTCCTACACATTTTACCACGAAAGGTCAAATGAAAGTTATGAGAAGGTTTTAATTTTAATCTTAATTAAATAATAATGTATATGAAAGGAAAAAAAACACTTACCATTTTGAAATAATTTTTATTACAGGATATGTCTTCACAATTTGTGATAAATGCAAAATGAAATACTGCTTTGTTGTAAGCTTATTTTTGTGACAATTGTACTTGTCTACGCCAATTCCACACGCCTCAACGCCTGAACTTACAAAATTGAACTGAAAAGTTGAAAAAAAATTGAACCAAAACCAAAAAATAATTGCCAGAAATGAGCTTTTTTTCGTAGAGACTGGTGAAAGCTTCATTCCACATTTTAAGAGGCACTGTTTTAAGTGTTTCGGATTTTCAACACTGGTTGACAGATGTAGATCAGTATTGCCAACCCAAACAATATTTGCGCAGTGATCCGGTAGAGGATATAATAATAGGTCTGTTTGGCAACGAGAAATTATGCCTCTTTCACAAAGTTTCCCAAGACTAGGTTTTTTTTTGTTATGGGTTTTGACAGCAAATTGTGAAAATTTGTGAAAAATTGTGAAAATTTGTGATAAATTTCACTTTACCAAACAGACCTATTATTCACAATCTTTCAATTTTGCTGTCAAAACCGATAGGAAAAAAAATAGTTTTGGAAACTTGGTAAAAATTTTAGTTAACAAACAGGCATAATATGGAGTGCTCGTTTTTTATTTCAAACACGAATTTTTCATGTACTATATTTCCACCGAAGTCCTGTCTCAATTTAGATTAAGTTAATCTATGTAGTGTTTCCACCACACGAAAAGATTAAAAAATAGATTAACTTCGAGAGTGCCTTTGAAAAAGCAAAATGTTGTTTCATATTTTCGTATGAAGTTGAAGTGAGACAGAAAGTTTCATGTTTGTCAAAAGAAGCAAAAAAAGGTTGGATTTTCCAATGATTGAGTTCAGCACGACATAAAAAGGTTTGTTCGATTTGTAAAACTATTGGCAAGATTTAACAAGATTTATTTGATATCTGCTAGATTTACGAAATAAATTGGTATGCTAAATCTTCGAGACTCGAAGATAAGATTATGGACAAATCTTATCAAAAATTGGTTAATTGGTAGGTGGAATTAATAAGGGGAATTAGGCCAGGCGCGCACATGCAACTAAACAGTTTGGTTGCGATTTTGAGCAATATGGGATTATATGAGAGTCCGTGCACATAAACCGGCGGATTCTCATATAATCCCGAGTGCTCAAAATCGAAACCAAACTGTTTAGTTGCATGTGCGCGCCTGGGCTTAGGGTTTAAGTTTCACAGTGCACAGTTGGTTCAAAGTCAGAGGAATTGGGAGAATAGGGTATGAGAAACTTAAGTGCCACTTATTCTAAATAGTAGGTAAAGTGGTCACAAGTTATCTAATTTATTTGTAGATCCATTTCATAGAAATATAATTCAAATATATTTTATCTGAGTCATTTCAAGATAATTATGGGTCCATCATTAAAAAAAATCAATATCAATTTAAACAATTTAAGACAAAAGCAAAACTCATGTTACTAATTTGAAAATCCTCCAGGGAAATGTCTTTAACTTGCCCTCGGAAAACAGATTTCCGATGCCTTATTTTCCTTGGAATTTTTTTTATGATTGTGAAGTATTATACGGAGGAAAAAATCTGGGGGAGATTTCGTTCCCGATAAGAATTAATCTTTTGACAAAATTTATGAATATCAGCGTTACATCAATTCAATGGTTTCCAAAAAAAGGTCCAAAACAGCAAATCGGAGTTTATCATAAAACGACTATTTTCGCCCCACTTTGCGTCGGTCACAGTGTTGGTTTCTGATTAGGATCAGTTATTCGGCCCTAGCGAGGTATCCGTCGGAGCCGAAAATTCTCTGATTTCATACGAATCGGAGGATTTTTGCTGTTCCGAAGAATACCTCGAAGCAAAAAACCTCCGATTCGTATGAAATTGGAGAATTTTCCGTTCCGTCCCTCGCTAGGGCCGATTAAGTTCGCTTTTCGAAAGCTTGTGTGAAGTAGCCGTAGACCGTACTACTTGATTGCGCTACCGCGTTTATGTTCTAATAATAGCCGTGTTTTTTTAGCAAGTCCATATGGATTTGTCGAAAAAAACGACATCGGGACTAGTAGTTTTACACGTAAATACAACAACAATTTAAATCCATATGGACTTAGCTAAGTCCAGATAATTATTATCGGGACTTACGTACTGTAAGTAAGAAGTTCCTAAGTCCCGATGTCGTTTTTTTCGACAAATCCATATGGACTTGCAAAAAAACACGCCTAATAATAGGTTCATTGATTATCGAAAATTCATCGTTTCATCATTTCTGTGCATTTGTGTGAATTTAATGTCGTTTTTAATAATTGAAAGACAAATTATTTGACACTCTGTGTGAATTATATGAGCTCACATGTTTTATTCAAAAGAGAAATTTTCGCTTTTGAAAAATCTTTCACATTGCAATGAAAAGCGACAAACGTAAAAAAATGTACCATTCTTTCAGAAATTCATTTTAGCAAAATATCATTGAGTAAAAGAATGTATGGAATACTGTGAGTTCCCGTTCTTTTGTGCAGTTTTGAAATATTTGAGAGTCCAACCACTCAAGTGGTTGGATACGCTAGTTGCCCGATAGTAGCGTGAATTTGTTACAGAAACGATCAAAACAATACCGAATCGTAGTAATACCTCTGCAACGATCTGTTCGTTTTAATATTTCTTTTTTTTTATTTGAAAGAAATTAATAAGTTAAATAAAAAGGCTCTGTTTTAAATATTTTTTCTCATTTATTTTGTATCTTCTAGAATAATAATTCAACATCATTTCAATAATATTGTTCTTGTTATGTATTTATAATGTATAATATAGACTAATTTAATGAATGATAGTTTTTAGTAGTAATCCACGCTGATTCTCATTTTTATATTAATTTTAATAAGAGAGGAAGTGTACTCTTTCATTTTTGTTTAGTTTTTTTAACATCAAACTTCAATGACATTTATAGGTAATTTAAATACAAGTTCATTTTGTCAATTTATTAAATTAATAATGTGCAACCAAAAATATAATGTATTAAAAAAAAAAAAAAAAAAACAAATGTTATTAAAGAACGAAAAACAACAAACTTTTTTATTATTAAGTTTTTAACACTAAAACAGATATTTTTAAATATGTAGTTTTGTTCTTATTTTATTTATTTCGATTATAGCATTTATACAACAAAATAATTTGCTTTGTCTACTTGGCAATTATTACAATATTTTTTTCTTTAATGCTCGATGCTATAAATCTTTTGTAAGTATGAGATGAATTGTTGTATTATTTGACAAATTTTGGGACAAAAATTACTAATGTCCACTGCAGGGTGCATATTGATGACGAATATTTCAATTGATTTTCTTGGTATAAGTGTTGCTGAGCAAAAAGCATAAGTTAAAAAAAAAAAAACAAACTTTCAGACAAAATCTCTTGCTCAAATTTTTAAATTGGTCATCAATTTTTTTTCTCACCCTCGTATAGATTTTTTTTGCATTTGTTTTGACTATTATTAAATATTTATTTATATGAATGTACGCATACACATTGATAAAATTTCTTATTACATAATTACCAAATATATTTATATTTTAATAAATTAAAAACTATTTACACAAAAAGTATATGATTTCCATTTAAAAAAAGGGAACACAATGCGTACATTTAGTATTTATTTTTGCATTTTCCCAAAATTGTTTGTATTTTAAGGGGCAACGAAGAAGGGAGAGTAAATTTTTGGAACATTTCATTTTTAAAACTAAGCGCACAAATTTATTCTTAGTTTTCCTGGTTTTATGTGCTAAAATTAATTTATTAAATTTTTGTAACAAGTGTTTTTTTGTTTGTTGCTAATTATATTAAAGGCCGAATATGAATTGTACTGTACTAATCTATATAGAAAAGAAACAAATATTAAACTCTCTCTTTCTTTCAAATAAGTTCCTTGTGTAGGTATTGGGTGCATCTCTTAATTCAAATGGAATCCTTTCTCCTTCGTTGCAGTCAATAGACGGTCTTTTAGTATCTCTTCAGTTGGATAGTCGGGCAGTTTTAAATAGTGTACGCATGTGTTAACCGATGGGTAGCTTCCTTCACCAGCATCCACCTTCCGAACAACGGTAAGGCGTGGGTGTAGATTAGCCAATCCACCTGGGGGTAAACTACTGCAACCGGTGGTGAATTGTAGAAATGCTTTACGTTCGGGGCCAGTCATGCTTAGAAGAACGTTCACGAAACGAAGAAAACCAGGACTGGAATAAAAATTAAATCCAAATATAGTCTTTTCAATTTATCACTTTTTTTTACAAATTGGGTATATCACTTAACAGTTGATAGCAACTTACAAAAGGATGACTTAAAATAATAAATTACAAAAAAAAAAAAAACACTTACCTATCTTTGGAATAGCCCAATTTTGGTTCAGTATAATTGATGAGATCTTCCCTTGTCCACTGCGGATGTTGTTCACCACAGATCATCATACGTGCTTCTTGAGGACTAAATGCAGCTAACTTCTTTAAAGGGAATACTTGACAGAAGCCACGATGGAATGCTTCTAGCTGTTTGGCAATACCATCTTGTAGAGAGAAATTCATCAAAAGTTCACAGTACTCTTCGAGATTGTGTATCGTTACATCAATAGCAGCTCCATTTGGTACAAGTTCTGCATATGAAAAGCCATACACACGTGAGCTAGGCAGATATGTGAATGTCAGAGCCAAATCCTCCAATTGTGCTTCTCCATTCTTGGTGATAAGTTTTAAATCAGCTATTGCTAGATTTCGTTGATCCGGTGACAAATGTGGATCCATTTCGATTGTCTGCTTACGAGCGACCATATCTTGTAGTTCTTTTATAAATTCAGCGCGAATTGGATCGATATCTGAGATATTATCTTGGGTTAGGACACCGTCGTACCAACATGACTCAGGAAATTCATTGCCCAAAAGCTTGGAACATGTATCAGCTAGTTCCGAATCCTCAGAAATAATCGATGACATCATCAGATCGTCACAAGCCTTGACTGCCTGAATGACGCTAGACTTAGAAAGTACCTTATTGTGGCAGAGTAGTTGAAGGAATGAATCTGAAAGTGGCAAGTCAACGAGACGCATGTCCTGCAGAACTTTGGCGATAAAAACTCCCAAGAACCAATAGTACTTTGAAACTTTTTCACAAATCTCAGAGTCCTGTGGCAAAGGTGCCGGAAATAGACCACATTCTCTGCGACTTACATAGTAGCCAGTCGGTTTCTGACCTTGACCCAAGTGAATATATTGATCTTCGATAGCCAGACTCTGTTCCTCATCCTCGCATAGCCACATTCCGAGATCAGCTCGCTGCAGTTCAGCAGCAACCAAAGCATAGAACTCTAAGGTAGGTCCGAGGCCAGTTCCTTCTTCTCCTACGAATTCAACCTCAAGAACAGATTTTCGGTTGCAATGAACTTTCATTACTTGCATTGCCCAATCGAGGAGATTATCCATGCGTGGAACCTTGACTCGCTCATGCTTAAGCCGTCCGACGCGGAACTCGTGCTGATCGTCACGTCGCGGACTTAGACCTGGCATACGTTGGCGCTCTAGGGTTACATCACGTTGCGATTGCAGGCATACAATTGATCTTGAAGCGCCAAAGGCAGTGCAATTGAAGTACAACTGACGTGTCTCGAATGGGAATAGGAACGGACAGGACTGGTTTAAGTCCTCACACCAAGTGGGCAAGCTATTACTTGAGAGAACCAGTGGATCTTGAATTTGCTGCTGTAGCTTATTGGTGATCTTCTTACTCATAAACATATCTGGAGGTAGTGTACAAATGCCACATTCTTCTTCCACTTCCATTCGGTCATCTTTATCGTTGATACTCTCCGTTTCTTTTTGATTCAAGGCATTTAACTGACTCAAGAGCTGCAGAACATCATCTACACTACAATTAATATTCTCTGACGTCGTAAAACCACTACGCATGGGCGAGTTGGGCGAGAGAGTTGAGGCGCCACTCTTTACCGAGATTACTGGGGTATTGGGACCATCGTCATCGCAAGCACTACTAGTATCGCTTGGTAGTGCTTCCTTGTATACAATCGTGTAGGTTGGTTCCCATGCCTTGCGGAATTTATCTGCCTTATTTAGTTGTGTTGCTTGAAGAAGCTCCTGAACGGCACGGAATATTGACCATTCGTTGTTTCGCAATTCCACTTCGACATCGGGAACACCACCAATGCCTGGGCCTTTAAGAATCAAACACAAGGCTGGTTGTTGAACAGTTATGTATTCACTGGATTTAGCTGCTTCTGAACTTGAACCAGGTGGAGAAATCTCCAAATCGGATGTTTGATTGACATTGGTTCGGCCTGGACGTGGATCAAAGGCGGGAATCAAAGCCGAGAATTGACGTTTCAAAACGAATTCATCGTCCCAAGATTTTCGTTTGCCTACACCGGCTAGACGATTTTCGAAAGTTTCATCGTCCATAAATGTGAGAAGATTCCTGGACACCATTACCTGTAGTAGAGTATTCTGAATAAAAGATAGGGAAGTAGCTACATTGAAAGTTTATTTTATTTTGTGGGGATTATACATACACCAACTTCTTCGTATTCGTCTTCATTCTCTTCGTCGTCGTTTTCCTCGTCCATGTCATCGTCGTCGTCCATATCACCCAATAAGGCAGGTGCACGGCAACTCTCAAGAAAGTCTTCTAAAGACACTTGTTCGCTATCACTTGACGTTGAGGTTAGGCTCATTGTTAATGCAGGATTAATTGATGAAGATACTTGATTTCCAGGGGAGGCATTTGTCCCGCTACCAACATTTGATCCTGAATTGTTTGCTGAATAAAACAAAAATAATATTGTATATTTTCAAATGAGTGTCAAGCATGTATAACTTACCAGCATTATTAGATGACAAACTGGGATAGCTCTGAGCAGTGCTTAATAATCCTGAGTGGAAATTGCTAGATAATGCCAACTTGACCAAACTGGTTACTGAAGTAGGTCCACGTGGGAAGAATCCGGTTCCCGAGTTTTGATTATTGCGCTCATTCGAATTCGCATTATTGATCTTTTGATCATTTTGGATATTATTTCCCTGCGAGGCACGTCGGCGAGCCATTGCGGCAAATGTTTCCAATAGTCTTGTTGGCGTTGCCGTGTCTGGCTGAGCTGGAGCCTCTGAAACTGAAGTGGTGGTCAAATTTGGTACACTCACACTCATTTGACTGGAAACCGCTGTTGAGGAGTTAGTTCCTGGCGGTGGATTTTCTGTGGGTGGTGTGGTGATCTTACCATCGTCCTTTCCACCGGCTGAACACTCGCCCAAGTGCTTTTCGACCAGTTGTTTCTTGAAATGCATCACTTCATCGGGTTTCTGAATAACAATTCCACCCGTACTGGAAGTTGTTGGAGGAGCAACCACAGTACTACCAGTTGCGTCATGGGTCTTGGGTAAGGGAATCTTCACGCCCGAAGCTAGACAGTTGGACGATGGTATTGAAAGGATGTCCGACGACAGAATGTTGTTGGTATTGTTGCGAATCATATCGACTCCTTCACGCATCTTATCAATCACTTCCATGGCTTCAGTGGAGAATTGAGAAACTCGCTGGCCAGAGTTGGCCCTAAGGTTGACCAACAGACTCTTGCTGATACTGTTCACAGAATTGCTTGCATTCATTTTGTTATTGGCTTCGATGTTTGACGATTTATTGTTTTCCTCACTGTAGCTTTGCTGTCGAATGAGAGTTGCACCTCCAGTGCTGCTTGGTCCACTGGCCAGAAGTCCAGCCAGTGTGTTCTTAGATGCATTATTCCCACTGCTACTGCCACCACACAAGTTGTCAGCAAGGGCCAGATTTTCAGTTATTGTAGCCAAATCGGATACCACGTTAGCATTTATAGCTTGCATGGAATTGTTGATTGCCGACAGGTCCGTGATATTTTCCCTCTCACGCAGTGAATGATGAACCACGACTGAAGAGCCACCGGTTTCCTTTCCATCAGGATTAGCTGTGGTAACAATATCTGATTTAGCCGAAGAGAATACGTTTTCAGTAATCGCCTCAACGGCTTGTTTCCAGGCTAGATTATCTGCAGAGGCTGCCTGATCTGAAGAGGCAACGGAATTTCGATTCAACTCAGTTGCCTCTGGCAGTGATGGTGTCGAACTGGACTTGCGACTAGTTAGCGCATTACTCTTGTTTTCAAGCTTCTTGGATAGATTCGATAGTGGGGCGACAGAATTGCCACCTTCAAGCACCGACAGATTATCACAATTGGTTAGTTTCAAATCGTATTTTCCCTCAGCCCCCATGCGGTAAGAGTTCCGGACACCATGATCCCACTTCACATCGATCCAACCATTGTGAATCTCCCCGGTGACTGTTCCCTCGCTTACACCATCCTGATCGTCCCAGCGCCAATCTACGCCACGAACAACACGCGCCCCTTTCGTGATGTGCTTCAGTTGGGCGCGGATTTGGCGTCGTTCTCGGCGTATTTTCGCCTCAGCCTCTTTTACTCCTTTACCCATATCTTCGCAAACGGACGCCACTCGACCGTATATCTCAAAACCACTTAAGCTTAAATAGTGTGTCTGACCAGAAGCATTGCGCCCATTCTGCTGTACGCGGATGTGTCGGAAACCCTGATTTTCGTCTGGTGCACATACAATTGGCCAAGTACTCGTGCTGCCGGGTTCAACGAGACTCTTATCATCAGAGTGAGTCACAAGCGTTACCCAACTGACTCCGTCCTTTGAACCTTGAAGCATCCAATTGCGTAAGGCACTACGGCCATACCCTCGAGCGTGTCTTAAAGTATATGCATTCGGTACCAAGAAAAGTCCCAAATCAATGGCGAACCAAGCCTTTTTGTTATCTTTGGTGTGGCAATTCACACTGACACTATCACGAGATAAGATATCCTCAAGCTTTCCATACGGCAAATTCTTTCCTTCTGAACTAGTAACCTGAACAAGTCCATATTGTGCTGGATTAACCCATTCAGTAGTTTTGCCATTGGAGCCAATAAAATACACCAAGCCTTCCTCGTCGAAATCATACTCATGCTTAAACACCATACCAGCTTTGTAATCCTTCAGTTTTTTCAAGTAAACAAATGCAGAGCGATCCATGTCGTACCATTGTTTGGCAACCATCTTTAACAAGTACTTAGCCAACTGCCCAACAGTGGCAAGTGGTTCCATTTTCAAAGTTCTTCCCGTACGATCAAACAAAGTTGTCTCACACGCGGCTCGCTCCAGTCGGAATCGCAGGCGTTTTGTCAAAATCTGCAGGCCATAACCAGTGCCGGGAGCATCATACATGTAGACTGGCAATTTTTCAGTGCTTTCCAAAACAGACACCAACTTCTGAACCAGAATGCCAGCGGTGTTCTTCTTATCGCTGCTCTTGCTGTTGAGAATGCAATTCTTGAAGATAGCAATGCGCTGCTTCTGTAGCTTGTTCATTCTGTTCCTCGAGAGGCCATTGTCCCAATAGTTCTTCGAGAGAACTGCAACCAACGCCTGAACAAGTCCCGAGCTGTGCATCTCATACGCGCTCACAACTCCATCCTCGTGCAGCAACTTTGTGAGCTCATTCAAAGCACTATTTAGTTTCTCCTGCCAATTTGTGTTTGGTGACATACGTTGTTCTTCCAGAGCTGTTTCAATTAATTTAACAATTGCCGTGAGTTTAGCCACAGCTCCACGTGGAACAGCTTGTGCTGCTTTAAAGTACTTATTATACAGATCCCGGGCCAAATTTTTGACTTGGTTCTTTTGAACTTCGGTTTTAGTTTTGATTTTCTTCTTTTTTGTTACCGACCAGCCAGATGCGAAGTCTGGACCGAGAGTAGTTTCTGCGGTAAATGTGTGCTTGGTACTGCGATTACTTTCAAATATAAAGCCCGGCAAATCATCTTGAAGAATTGTCACTTGGTGGCCTTCTGAATTATGGATGTGTAGTTGGTTTTGTTTTTGGCTTTGCAGCACCCAGTTTCCAACAACTAGGCGAAGTACAGACACAGTTGGCAGAATCGGTTGAGATGGTGTTCCTGGGCGAACTGCCGAACGGGCTCGCAAGAGTTTTTCTAAGAATTCTCCACGATTTTCTGAAAGAAAAAAATTTAACAAATAGGAAACAAATTAGAGATTTGATATTTATTTAAAATATGATTTGATATTTTTATTAATAAATGACCTGCACAAAAAGACGTTTTGTTAGATGAATAACAACAAGCTGGATTAGTTATAAAAATACTGCCACATCAAGGATGATTTGATAAAATGTATGAGACAATATATGTACGAGAACACAATCACATTTACTTAAGCTATGGTAAGTTTAATAGCAGTGATCGACAGATGCCTAGACTATTATTGGTATATGAGGTGAAGATTTCAACGAAATAATAATGCCTAAGACAAAGAATTAAGTAAGTGAATTATAATTATCTGAATAAATAGTATTTATCTTGGCATTGAAATGAATTGATTTGACAGACAGAGGACATTCATAACTATTTTTGTCACTGAAACCAGAACAGATTATAATTTTCATAAAGTTTTGATGTTTTTGAATTCAAATCCGACTCCAGAATAAGGTCAGATATTCGGCATAAAGGGTCCGCCAAATGACTTTTTTTTTGAAAATGGCGCAAAATATCGAGTGTAGCTTCGGCTGTGTGGCACGTTCTCTAAGTCGATCGCAGGCCCACTTAGCGAAGCGTATACACAACCATATTCGTTCAGCGGAAGGATCAAACTAATTGGGGCGTATTCATAGTCACTTTTAAACTCCAGTTTATCATAGACCTGGGTTTATCCTATCTAAATAGCATTGAATAAACCCCAGTCTAAGATAAACTGGAGTTTAAAAGTGACTATGAATATGCCCCAATATCTGTCAAATCAGACATGAGCTAAGTGTTACCATTCACAAAATAAGCACTAGCTGAAAAAAAAAAACGTTAGATGGCGGACCCTTTATTTTAATCTAAAAGACCAGAAAAACGTTCGCTATATTTAAGGTTAAGTTATACAGTACATATCTCCAAAAAACGCTTTTAACATTTTTCTCTATTTAAAATTATTACATTTGTTCACTTTTTAATGCTAAAAAAATGACTGAAGTTACTGGGTCATTTAGACCTGGACACCAAAGCTCCGGCCCGAAAAGTCTTTGAATCTGACCCTGAGGGACGGCGAAGAAGAGGTGGCGCATGCATGGAAGAGGACATCAACCAACTTGGCGTGCGAACTGGAGACAGCTAGCTAGGGACCGAGCTGGCTGGAAGAAGCTCGTTGGTTGAGGCCCTGGTCCATTCTGGACTCTACACTCTACAGCCACCTTAAGTAAATATTTCAAGCTATTTCACACGGCATTGTACCGCACTGTTTTTTGGATTATTAACCTGAATGAATGGGCAGTGGCGCCGGGACTTATTGTTAAGATGAATAAACATCAAGATTCGCTGAATCTTTATTTTTGAACGTACCCAATACACATAATGCAACTGCATTGTAAAGTGTACATGTAACTTATTACACGGCCCAGATGTGTACACATCAAAAAAGTTTAGACATATCAGCTGTTACTCTTGAGTTACTCTTGAGTGGTTTCATGGAACATAATAACGAAGAAGATAAAACAACGATTATATACATCAAACATTAATGTACGTAGTATCCAAGCTTCACAATCTTAAATTCAAATTAAATGATAAACAGACGAAAATCAATGTCTGTTTGGACGTTTGCCAACGAGGACGGCTTAAGTTAGACAAAACCGTCTAAATACTGTATCCAAAACCTCAAAATTCAAACGTTGTGCTTGGCTTAAGAAAAAATAATTTCATAGGTTGTAATGACGGTATGTTCAAGGTAAAGTTTTTTTTTTAAATAAAGAAGAAATGTCCGGCTTCATTTTTGTGTATACATTTTTGTGAGTAAAACTTGTAAGTAAAACTTAATGAAAGGATGCTAAAAATAGATTTTTTAAATAATCCATTCGGAGTGTTCAATGGGTAATGAGATTTTGCAAGTACATGAAGGAAAGCAGTGTGTACATTTAAGGTAATTGATTTCTTGGATTTTAATTTATTACATGTTTTTATTAATTACAAATTATAATAATAACAATTGACAAAAGCAATTAATTAATTACATTTTGTGCAATGATTACTGAAAAAAAGGAATCATCATGTTATTAGTAATTGAAATTCTTCAATTACATTTAATAGGCATTGAAAAAATGTTTCCAGTTTTCAACTAATTGTAATTGATTTTTTTTTGAAATCATTATTTCCCAACTCTGGCGATATCAAACAAAAATACCCAGCAATATAAGTTTTTATATTACTAAAGATCCTAGCTGGATGATTCCACGGTAACTTGCGTTTCATTGGGAACAATTTTACCAGCTTTTGACTTGGCATTTAGCACCGTTCTCTTGGAACCACATGTCGTTCACATCCATATTATCCAATTGGAGCTAGCAAAAATTGGTTATCATCGATCGGTAGCACTATCGGTTGATACTGATGGCAATGACATACTCGTTTTCGAAGAAATACGGAATCTCACAGACAGCGACGATGACTTCGGTTGATCTTGCCTTTGATATTTTGATACTAAAGTTTTATCATTGGGACATGCTGTTTAATCGTGTGATGGTGATTTTGCATCATAAACTGATAAATAAACAACAGATTTGACATAGCCGCCAAAACATACCTGTCAAATTGCAAAACCCTATATTATGTCAAATTAAATTATGCAAAATATAGTATGCAGATCTTAGACATTGGATGGTATGCAAAAAGCCTACCACCAGTATCAAATCTTACTTTTCGAGCTAAAGCTAGGTTTGGTCTGCAAAATAATCATGAGACACATCTCATAGAAATGATGATGATGGATAAGGTTAAATTCCAAAAGAACTTTTGGGAGTATTTAACGGAGATTCACCAAATCCAACTATATGGATTTGAAACTTGAAGGTAGGAAAATTACGTTGAATTGCATTGATAGCATTATAAGAAGAAAGGAACAAAAGGAAGGAATGTTTTCTACTCAAAGGTGCGAATTGTGTGCTAGCTAATCATTTAATTCTGTTCAAGTGCAACAAGTAGAGGGTTTTTCGAAATTGTATCCTTTTCTTTTTTTTAATAATTTTTGGCAGCAAACTTCGGTAACGGTAATTTGATTCAAACCAAAATAGTCGACTTTAGTATCCAGGATCACAATAACACAATTCTGGTTTTCATTTTTGCACATTCATGCTTTTGGCATACAAAATTATAAAATAAATAAAATACGATGTTACCCGTGTACCCGGCAGATCAGTGACGAAAAAAGCAGAAGGCACATTCTTCTGTGGATAGAGTACCAAATTTCAAATAAACAACAAAATACAGGTTGCTGCGAATGTTATTTTGGGAACTCTTCACTGTGCTATATAATAAAAGGGTTTCCAAAAAAAACACGTTTAATATACAGAAACTTTTTATAAATGAAAATATTTGTTTTAAATAATAAAATACAAGATGATTGGGCCATCACACACTGGTTCAATTTTGAACGTGACTTAGTCCTTCCTAACTTTCGCTTCAATCGCACACGGGATCAAGAAAGATGCGAGAAAATTTTATCTATATGAAACACATATGATTGTATGGGTATTTTTTCTTTCAATTTGAGAATCAACAACAAAAAATCCTTGGCTTTTACAATAATAATAATTTGAGTGGTCATGACAACCGATTGTTTTTTCGCCTAGAAACAAACAACTTGTGTGTATTAGTAGTTAGACTTTGTTATTCCACTCGAATCAAGGAAGAACATTTTGTTCGTTTCATTCCAAACACTTCACCTCCTTTGCCTACAAACTACGATTTCCCCAGGTTGAATTCGGCTAGTGTGCCCATTTACTTTAAAAATTGAGGTTGAACCCTATTTTTAATATCATTTAATTTTTGGCAAATTTTTATTTAAATAGTAGGAAAGAAAATGAAAATGGGGGAAGTGTTTCATCAGTTTTAGAAAGCTTTTAATTATTTTTCATTTCTCTACTACATGGTCCACCAAAGATCTTTTAATTGTTTTTTTTTTTAAATTCAAAATAACTTGTCATATAAAATTACTTAATTTTGAATGGTTAAATTAAATAAGAAAACATACAAAAAGACATTCATGCAACAACAAACTAACTGCATACCTGTTCATTGAAGCAAAGTTCCAAAATACCACAGATAAAACAAAAAAATACTTTGCCATTATCATAGACTTAAGGTAAAACTATAATTCATCGGAGTTGGTTTATTAAGTGGTTGTCAAAAACCAAGCAAATACAAGGAAATCATATGATACTCCCATAATTGGGGATTTTTACTTTTCGTTCACTTTTACTTTTGTAAGTGAAAACCTGCAATATGGGCGACCTGTCCTGCTTCAGTGAGCTTGCGACTATTATAGTTCTACCATTAAACTTTACTTAAAAAATATACATATTATATAATTTTAATGAGGGCTGTTCAAAAACGGCGGACTTGTCCCATTCATTCTTTAAGCAACAGAGTTAAAAACCAAACGGGATATGTATTTATTTTTTTTGAAAACTCATGTTTTTGGGTTTGGTATAAAGTTAGAACCGGTTTTCATTTTAAAATCGTATTTAAAATTTAAAAAGCGACCAAACAGTGAAAAAAAAAAAACAAACATTAGTGTGGACAAGTACGCGTTTTTGTTCCGCATCTCCTCGAATGTAAGCCAATATTTAAAAAATGTTAGTAAAATAAAATAAATAAATTTGTTGAAATACATATTACACATCAAAAATAGTTACAAACAAAAAATTCTTAAATAAAAAAAAAAAATAAATGTCTCACCTTCGCTAGAAACTGTGTCCATGCCTCGTCCTTTTCCTACAGGACAGAAAATTATACGATGTAAAAAAAGAACAAAAAAAAACAACAACAAAAGATAACACAAAAGAATGTCGTGTTATGAAATAAAAGGAGTTGGATGTATATAAGATGATGCATTTCATTCATTTGTAGCGTTACAAGAAGTGTATAGACATTTTTGATGATCGCATGAAATGATAAATTAAGGTAATTTTTTTCAACAATAACAAAAAATAAACTAAGTTCAAACAACAAATAAAATTTGATATACTATGTATTTTTGCAAGAAAAAGTACAGTTACTAAGGAAAATCTCAGATAAAGGTTTTGATGACTACCAGATGTTTCCTTGGGCTAGAATCTAAATTCATCTCATCAGGGCCAGTTTTTCAGTACATACGTTAACTCCGAGTTAAATCAGAGTTAGCTAATACTGCAAATACTTTAATATCGAGTTAACTCAAGAGTAGTTTTTCAGTGGAGTATTGAAAATCACCCTTTCCATAGTGTCGTACCTCGATTTGAATAGATTTTTGACGATCATCTTTCAGAAATACCTATTCAGCTAATCCAGAGTCAAATTTATTGAGTTAACTCGTTCACTGAAAAACATGTATCAGGAGTTAACTCGGGTTTAACCCCGAAACTAGGATAATCTCGCAGTGAAAAACTGGGCCTTAGAGACAAACAAAAAACCTAATAAACAAGTACAATCTCCCCTGTTCTGAATTCCGATATACATTTCGTTTGTTTTCAATACTTGTGGAAATAATTTGAGTTTTAATGTCTGAATTTGAAAATCAGAATTAATTTCCCTATAAATCTGATCTACCCACTCGCACATGAGAGCGTGAATAGTTGGTAACACTAGATTATTGTCTGCATCTATCTACACATGAGTTGTTGGCCATATACAAAGGAACGCGTCTAGTGTTAATGGCGCATTGGATAGTAGTGCTTGACTTCTAACTTATGTCGTTTTTAATTGTAGAAAAGATTTGATGTTTTTTCGAAAAGATATCATCTTTTTCCATTTATTCATGCTCTAGATGAGATCTCAAGACAAGTGAATTGACAGTTTGTGTGTGCACCTTACCTTTTGAAAAACGGTTGTCACCGATGAGGTTAATTTTTGGCTTAATGGGTATGTCAGTAAGCAAACATGTCGCATTTGGAGTGACAATAATCCACATGAGATTATCGAAACGACGCGCTGTTACATCCCGAAAGATGCACAGTTTAGTGCGGCGTGTGGGCTAGTGCAGTCATCGGACCATATTTTATTTGATGAGGCTAATCATCGTGTTACGGTCAGCGTATTCGCTACAGAACCATGATTAATGACTTTTTGGTCCCCTGATTGAATGGCATGAATGTGGATTAGATGATGTTCCAGCAGGATGGCGTTACGTGCCATACAGAAAACGAAACAATCAACTGATTGAAGGAAACATTCGATGAATGCGTAACTTCACCTAATGGACCTATAAATTTGCTTCCAAGTATACGTAAAGTCTTAAGTCTACGCTTACAAACTAACAACAATCGACGCATGACATTCACCAGATCTAGCCCCGATTTTTATTTAAAAACTAATAATTGCAAGATGTATTGATAAAGATTTAAATTAACAGAGAAATAAAAGCAATTTAGGCCCCATTTGCTGAAACTTAAATATTTAAGATCAACATATGAGCTTACAAATGTAACAGTTTAGGAAAAGGAAAATATAAGAGTTCAAGTTGCACATAAATGCTTAAGTTATGAATCAGTAAATCGCACTTAATGGCATTCTGGTTTCTAAATGCAAATAAAGACAATTAAATACTTTAAAATTTCATATAGATTCGAATTCTTTATAGAAATACTTTATAGGTACTAAATTTTCATAAGGAGACAGTACCAGAGCTAGTACCTTGTGTAGTTAAATTGGGTACTAGGCTGGCTTAGTACTTCTGTGAAGAAATTGGGCGTTAGAGTTCGATACTAGTTCGATCTAGTAAGCTCTATTAAGATTCTAAACATTTACATAATTTATGAATGTAAATATAAAAAAAAAATCAGTTTTCATTAATGATGACAAAGCCTGCTAGTTGACATGGTTTAAAACAAAGCCTATCTATATAGTATGTAAGTAGTTAAAATTATATACAAATCTTACCAGAACTATCATTGCCATTTTCAGGACTTCCACTCGAATACATGGTTGCAAGTTTTCCATCCAATATGAAACGGAACCAACCATTTGATCCATTGGATAGCTCCAAAGCAGCTGAGTCTGACCAAACATACAAACAATCACGTCCACGACAGATACTCCACTCACGCCAGTGATAGGCTTTTCCAGGTAGAATCTCTTTGGCATCTTCCATGGGATCTTCTAGATAAAATATAAAATTGTTGACAAAGATTTTGAAATATTGAAAATATCAAGACATTACCAGTTACAACAGCAGTAACTGCCGAAGAAGGTCCTGGTTCATCGGTAATGGCTGGCACTAGACTAACAACTTTTTCAATTTGAATCTCATTCTCTGGCCCCATGAGAGCTTGAACTTTTGAAAATACACCCAGTCGAGCAAAGTGATCGAGAAATTCTTCTTGTGTTTTTGAAGTTAATTCTTCAATGATGGTTAAGACAACTAAATGACCATCTTCATCGTCCTGGAAATGAAAAAAAAAACGGAATAATAATCATGGTAAATTTTTTAAAAGTGCACAAAATCCTAACATTATAAATCATGCGATTTGTTCAATGGTTAGTTGTTTTCAAAAATACAAACGAAAAAAGAAAAAGAAAATCAAAAAACCAGATAAAAATATTTTGACAAGAGTATTTGATATTTGAGATGAATTTTTGGTATTTTCTTTTTATTGTTGATTGTTGCTAAAATAAATTAAATAATGTATACATTTTTGTTTTGATTAGCATCATGAAATTTATAGATATTGCACGATTTTTGCGCAACCAATACTGAAAAAATGCCAAGGAAATAAAAAAAAATGTAGTCTAAAATATATCAATAGATAGAGAAGTAAATTTTGTTGACATTGATGGTTTTAAATTTTGTTTGCAAGCAAAATACTAACAAAATGAGAGCGTGCCAAGCAATATTAAGAGATGGGAGCGACGACGTATGGTCTTTTTTTTTTTTTTTTTTTTTGAAATTGGGTAGGTGCGGTTGTTTTTTTTTTTTTTGAAAAATAAAGAAAAACGGAACAAAAATCAACATAAATTTAAAAATCAACATACAACAGAAATAAAAAACAGAAAATTCTTACTAGCTTTTCAAAATTCAAGTTCTTCATTAAAAGCCCTGTTCTTATGTTCTTTCTTTAATTTCAAATTACAAGTCCTGTTCTTAACAATTATAATTTATAAGCCTCCTATACAAAAAAATGTATAAACTAGTAAAGTGTTTTCTTTTTGAAATAATCTTTTTGTCGGTGTTCTGACATCTCTGTAACCGAAATGAACAGCGATTTAACAAAATTATCGTCATTTTCACTACTTTCCCCGGATGGCTTTTGAGTCAAGATATTATGATGTATAGCAGGACTTAAAAAAATTCCTGGTCTCGGAGTGTCGGCTAAATTCGTGCAAGCTCTGAAAAATCTGTACAATGATAGATTGTCTGGTATTTACGATGGCCAAAACATAACAGAGTGCTTTAAAGTCGAACTTGGTCTACGCCAAGGATGTAATTTGAGTCCAACCCTATTCAATTGCTACATTGACGATATAACAGAAAATCTACCTTGCGGTGTTCAATTAGGCGATGAAAGGCTTAAAGGAATATTGTTTGCAGATGATGCCGTATTTTTGGCAGAATCGCCAGAGTCTTTGCAGCTAATGATAAATAAGATTGATGAATACTGCTCAGTTTGGAACCTGGAAGTTAATGTCCAAAAATCAAAAGTATTAATTTTCAAGAACGGTTCAGGCCAGCTAGCTCGAAATGAAAGATGGAAATTTGCACAAAAACCACTTGAAAGTGTTAAAGAGTACGTTTATCTTGGAGTGACGGTCACACATGATTTGAACATGGAGAAAAAGTTAAACAAAAAGTAAGAAAAGGCTAAGGCCGCCATAGCTGTAAACTGGAAACGAGTTTTCAGCAACAATATTATAGCTCAACAATCAAAATATAAATTATTCCAACGGACAGCTAAAGCTATTATGCTCTATGGTGCTCAGTTTTGGGGTTTTAAAAAATATGAGGGAGTGGAAAATTTGCTTAGGTACTACGTAAAGAAAATGTTTAAACTACCAAGCTCAGCCCTAATTACATGATCTATCTAGAAACGGGTTTACCAGAACTGTTTTTGACAACTCTGAAACTTCAAGTGGAATACCTTCTACGTGTTTTAAACATGGATGATAATCAATCTGGTTTGCAGAATGGCAGGAACTAGCAAGGCAATGTGATGAAGCTTTATCTCTGAACATAACAAACATCGGTACATGGAAACCCCAACTCTACCTGCTTATGCAAATGCTGGATGCTAAAAGAAGATCAGAATTTATAGAAAAAGCTCAAGAATCGACGACAAGAAATATTTACGCTAGCCTTAACCACAATCTGAATAGTAACAACTATTTCAGCTGTGTTTGGAGTACATTTGAAATCAATTTAATTTTCAAAGCTAGAGGGGAACTGCTAGGACTTAATTATCTTCCACATAGAGCAGACCTGGAACAAATGTGCAGTATGTGCAACATGAGAAAAAATGGAAGACGTCATTCATTTCCTTGGAAGATGCCCTGTAATTCAAGAAATTAGAAGTCTTTTGGTGCAAATCCATTCTTCGAGAAGATGAAATTAGACAAATCCTCAACGGCCAGTGTTGGGAACTCCTCATAGGCTACTGTAGGGAAGCAATTATGTATAGAGAAAATGTCATAAATGAATCTTTTTAGGTTTCCTAATGTTAAATGTTACTTAAAGCTGTATTTAGACCTCAGCTGTATTCTAGTCCAAGCCGATATATGTATAAGTTTCAGAATTTTAATTTAAAAGAGTGTAAAGAATTATTTTCAGAGGAAATCTAACTTAAACCTGTTTATTTATTAAAGTGTTTATTTGTTTTAAATGGAGGAGGTTCCATATGAAACGCCAACAACGAGCGAAAAGGGGCGCTCGGTGCTAACCAAACCCCCATCGTACTGGAAGGACCAAATCCCTTCTATGTTTTATATGGTTCCCGGCTACATTTTATTTAATAATATTTGAAATTAGACAACTTGTTACCACTCAGACAGACGGCCTTTGGCCATGTCTTTTTATTGTTTGTAAGAAATGTATGTATAAATCATTTTGAAATAAAATAAACAATTCAAAACTAAACTAAACTTAATATGATATTATTGACAGATTTGTCAAAAATTGCTCATTGCTTTGAAAATACTTTTCACATTTTTCATAAAGAGCTAATGAAATAAAGCTGAAGAAGCCACTAATCACCAATTATGTTAAAATATTTGAAGGGTTCAGGGGAAAAAACGAATGCGGTCCATTTTTGTCAAAATTAAACTAATGAGGACATGTAGAAGTTTATTGTATTGTTTTGTTAGTTTTTTGATTTAATTCTTAAAAGAAAAGAACGAACTACATAAGTCCAGAAATTTGTATGAAATTATGGCACAAGTCCTTACTATATGGGTTGCAGTGAATTCTTAGCGCCACTTTCTTGGTATAAAATGTTCTTGTTTCTTAAATAATAAAACACTTCATTTACAGGAATGCATTTCCAAACTTTTGCGTTACCTGTAAGAATTAGCATTGCTGAAGTTGAGAATAATAAGCTGGTAGGCACTATATATTTTCATTAACAGTTATCAGAGATCCTTGTTGGTTTTCAAATTCGAAAGCTAAAACGGAACAAGGAATTCGTTAGTGAGTAAGATGATGTGGTATTTAATGACCACGGGGAGTGGAAAATGTCAATTAACAATCACTTCCTGAACTCACATTTCAATTTCTTTCCCGAAAATTATTTGAGTGAAGCGTGGAAATTACAGCCAGCCCCCCCCCCCCCCCCCCTCCTAAACCTCGACTACAATGAGAAAGATTTTCTATTAAAAATCACAATGAGCACCGAAGCAAATTTCCACATGCTGACTGATCCATACTGTCAAAAAGAAAAAAAGTTTATTGTGATAGTTTTGCTAATACCTCAGTGCAGGTGAGAATCCTCTTAGAAAAGGAAGAAATTGAAGATTTGAGTGTTAATTCATAAACCGTAGAGGAGGAGGCGAATTAATTGACTTAAGAGTCTTTGCTCTACTGGCTTTTGTGAGTAACTTTATAATTTTTAACAAATTAATGCCTTAATTGAGGCTGAAGAGTAACAAATTTGTTTCTATAAATTGACTTCTTTAATTCCTTTCAAAATACAAATCTTTTATGAAAAAAAAAATCTGCATACTTCCCTGACTCAATTGCATTCTAAACTGATAAACAAAATTTACAAACAAAACCTTCAAACAATAATTTAAAAACAAAATCAACATAAATCTTAAAAGAAAATAAACATAAATCAAAAATGCAAGTAACCTCGTATACGAACAGTTAAAAACCCAACAAAATAAAACATCAAATAAAAAAAAAACATAATAATTAACAACTAATATGATAAAAAAGAACAAAACAGAAATAAATTAACAAAATAAATTCTTGCATTACCCCCTCGGCTTTAGGCTTTGGAGGCGTCACAATGTAAAGCTGTGAATTTTCAACACGCTGCTGTTTATTCGATTGCACAAGTGCTCCACTCTTGGCAGCCACTACTTGTCTACATGTAGCAGTATTGCTACAAGTTGTTGTTGTTGCTAAAAGCGACGAACTATTCGATGAACTCGTCATCATTGCTGATGGCCAACTGTAGCTAATCTAGAGTTTCCACGAAAACCAAAACGCGTGCGCACGCAGTTGGAAAAAAAAAGGAAGAGAGAGAGAGAGCAAATGAAAAGAAGGACCAACATTTTTCTGGTGAGAACAGCGGTACATATAAATAAAAAAATTTTTTAAACAAAAACTGTATTTTTATCTTACGATTTTCTTCTTTTTCTTTCGTTTTTTTTTTATTTTATTTTTTTTAGAAAAATATTATATGAAGATATTTGGTAAAATAAGACTCACCTCGTTATCAAGAACACTGGCAACTACTTCAACCAAAAGAGTTCCTAGATTTTGGGATGGGGTGCTGTTGGCAGCTAAAGGTGCTGAATGTTCATCGCAGAGATCTTTGAGAACATTTGGTTGAGCATACTGCACCATTTTTTTAATAAGGCCTAAACTGGCACGACGAACACTGCTTAGCATTGTTCCTTGGAACGTGCGACAGAAGCAGGGCAAGAAAAATTTCAAATACACTGGCGCCATTTCTGGATCGCCACGAGGTTCAGCTGTGCCATCATCAGACTCAGATTTAAGGTGACTTCGGCCAGCGGACATCCATTCACCGGGTGATTGCAAAATTGCAGCAACTTCACGATGACCGTCGTCGACTCGTTCGCGAGCTTTGTCTAAGGGTGTCTTACCGTCTTCATCACGTAAATCTGGATAGGCTCCAAATTTAAGGAGAACCTTGGCAATACCTGGCCGTCCGAAACATGCGGCATAATGCAGAGATGAGCTACGTTGGCCCTTGTTCACATCGGCACCCTTCTCACATAAATACTCGACCATTTCGAGAGTTCCAAAAGCTGATGCCCAGTTAAGGAGTGTTTGTCCGACATCGTCCATGCAGTTCACATCGATTCCACCCGTTTCAATAGCTTCTTGAAGAGCTTCTGTATCTTTACTGCGAATGCAGTCAATTAACTGACGGTGCGTACGCTCAGCACTGGAATCATTCCGGCGAACTCTAGGGGCCAATTGACCTTGTGTACCCGCGCCAACTCTACTTAGTGCCTGTCTACCTTCGAAAAGGAGCAAAAGCAGCAAATCTGCCAGCCGCATGCAATCGAGAATGCAGCGCTCGTCTCCCTTCAATGCTCGCTCCATAGCATCGGGCAGCTTGGACCTCAGTAAGTCATGTGTAATTGTTGGAGATCCTCGACAGAGTGTAGATAACAGTGAGATTGTTGTCGATATAGATTGCGAGGATCGTGTTGCGTCAGTGCTTTGTGTCTTGTTTGTTGTTGTGACCGCATTTAAGCTTTCATTATGACCAGTCGATGTGGAACTCGATCCTTGTTGTGCGTTACCTGCTGCATTGCCAAGTCTCTTCAGCAACTCACTCACCAATCCATACTCAGCTAGTGGAGCTGGATCAACCCATTTGCGGGTGAAACGATCTGCAACCGATGCAAAGCATTTCAACGCTCCATCGGCCACCATCGGATCTTCGTGTTGCAGCAAAGTACTCAAACTTTCTACACAATCCTGAATGCATGGACTGTTTGGTTCCACTTTGGTGCACAAACGCGAAACAACAGCCATTGCCGAATGAAGGGTGTCCTTGTGCACTTGTGACCCACAGTCACGGATGAATGACAAAACACAATGCAAGCCACCACCATCGAATACAGCACCAGCTTCGCGAGTACAAATCAACTCGAGAACTTTGATACACTGTTCAGCCAGATCACGGCTAGTACGGCTGGACAAATCTGCCACAACAAGACGATTACAAATTGCCTTAATAGCACCATCGATTGCAACAATGCGTCGGGTGCATTCGGCTGATACATCTAGGTAATAAGTTATTGCACGTGCTGTCACCTCAAGCACATTTTCAGGTGCAAGTTCGTCTAGAAATATCTTGCAAAGGGCGGGAAGAAAGGTTCGTGGCGGACAGCTATAGAAAAAATAGAAACATTTTTTTAATGTAAATACTTTTGAATAAATGTGTTTTTTTTTTGTAAACTTACCTTTCGAAGCATCTGTCCACATTATCGGACATAAGCAATAACATACATAGCTGCTCTAGGGCAATCAATTGCATGTCACGCTCATCACCTTGACCCATAGACAGCCATTCCAGAAGCGTTTCCGGATCGACGTCACCCATCTGAAAGAAAGAAACATAATTGGAATGAGTATACGTGTATATTATGTATGTATATATTATAATCAATTTAGTTTATAGAAATCAATTTCAAATTAGATTGTTAAATTATTGTTAAGTGCCTGTAATGGATTGCTGTCTTCTATAAATCTTTCCGACCCCATCCTACAACAAGAAGTTGAAGTATATCAACTGAATGTAAATTTAGAGATAGTGGAATTTGAATCTTACTTAAATGAATATACAAGGATCAAAGTTGCTTATTTAGAATTGTTTTCAAACGTAACAAACAAATCTAGGCAAGATCATTAATGATGCTGAGGTCAAGGTGTTTTGAGTCACAAAAGTGCTATAATTTATGCGGTTTTCACTTGGGATTTTGATCCAAGATTGCAGATTGTTCTTGGCAAATAGAACGCAAAATGGGATATTTTTTTATTGTGTGAGTGCCATCTTTATCTTAAAGAATTTGTCAATCTCATCACCACTTTTCTATAAATAGTAACTAACCCTGCGAAATGGTTAATTAAAATGTATACGTCTAGAGTAATGTCATTTTACTGTGGTGAGTATGTGTGCCAGTGCGTTTGCAAATACCTAAGAATAAATATTGCTAGAAAGAGATTTGAAGATTTTGCTCCCAAAACAAAAAAAAATCGATTTTTTTAATGGAAAGGAACACGAGATTAGTCTTCACGGGTAGTATGAAATTGTTTATTACTTAAGGGCACTTTTGCACTTGCAGTTTTTTGAATCAATTTTTGTTGGAACCGAGTAAATTCTCGCTTATAAATAATTAGTTTTGAAATGTTATGTAAATAAAAAAAAAAGTGGGTCGTAATTTAATGCATGGTCTGGTATATATTTCATTCGCAGTTATCTACGATTTTGATTGTTAAATTATGAAGGCATAGTAATTAAAAATTTAACTTAATATGTGAAATTGTTATGAATGATTCAGAGAAGGCAGTCGCACTATACTGAATGCGATATAAATATTTGTGTGTATGTATATTTATATGGCTGGCGTCGCGACAAAATAAAGGAACTATACTTTTAAACTCTTAATGAAATCGGGTCGCATGGGCATGAATGTATTTAGATATGGGAAATAATTGTTCCATTAATCTGCCGATTTTATGGAGAAAAGTTTTCATTTAATTTGTCTGATACTGAGAAATTTTAATTGAAACCAATCTATTTAGCGAAAGAACGAAAGTTGTCAGAGATAGGGAGAGGGGATGGGGATTTTGAAATCTAATCAATTGACTATTATTGTGAAACAAATTTGCTTTGTCTATGGCGATATCCGGAATTTTATTTAGTCAAGATTATTATCAAAACAAAAGCAAAGTGGTTTTCAAGCCATTAATTTCAAGCAATTTTGTTGATATTAATTATATTTGGTTTAAAAGGCTACTTAAATTGAGACGATAGGAAGGTTCGTAGAGATTTTGAACGATCGTAGGAGGCTCAAACGTGGTTCTTTCTCGAAACAAGATTTTAATCCACCGATTTTAGCGGATTGCCTGAGGTTCAACCAGGGTTCAAGTATATGATATGAATGTTATTGATTCATTATTGAACCTTTAGCAATGCTTGAACTTAGTAAATTCGCCAAAATTGTTGGGTTAATATGTTGGTCCGAGGATAAACCATGTTTGTACAACTGGCCCAATCAGATTGAGAGAAATTCATAGTTTTTTTTTTTTTTTTTTTAAATCTTGACTTCTGCTTGTTGAGTTGTGTCGGTTTTCTTCCGGACTCTATAACGACTGTTCGATGGAGATGGAAAAATGTAACCAAACCGAATGTAATATGCAGCCTCCACTGGCCATGACCGACGACGAACATAACACTCACAATCCAAACAACAGTCCGAAGTATATGGATTTGTCGCACCATGAACATGGATTTTTGCGCTTCCATTGGGTTTTTTCTACACATGTTCATAAAACAATGATTGTTCATGACAACAGTGGAGGCAGCATGTAACTGCGAATGTACTGTGCGAATAGAAAAATATTACTTTCGTAGCATGTGAATCTATGTCTTTTTTAAAAAAAAAAAAAAATTATAACTAATTATATGCCTGTAAGACCTAAGTTCTTCTAAATGCAACCTGAATTGCACGGCACTTGAAAAAATAGTAATTAACCATTCTTTAAAATATGTCTTTTGTTTCACACCAAATTCAACACATAAAACATCGCAATAGGGGAGCGGTTAACAAACTATTTCTGGCGCCTTTTCTAAGAACAATAAGTTTTCTTTAAGGGTGCACCCACCAAGATTATTTCCCTATCAGATAATAATATTATAGACCTTGAATTGAATAATTGTTAGCTAAGTACATAGAAATAAGAAATAACAATTGAAATTTAATATAAAGTTGTTGAAATCTTGAATTTGTTTTTTTTTTTTTCAATCCAGAACAGCCATTTAAAATACATACAACAAACCTGTATATACAGTTAAAACTATGTATACAATGTAGAAATCGTGGGTGGAATATTGCCTTGAAGCTGTCAAAAATTATATATTTTTCGACTTTTTTTTATAAATAGTCTCTTTATTTTCCAAACAATTTATAGTCCACTGAACTTATTTCAATTCGTATGACGTGATCGTGAGGCAAAAGTCATCAAACTTAAGCTTAACGAATTTTATTTAACTTTATAGCAAAATAATGTTCACTTTATTATAAACGCAATGGGAAATAGCGCGAATAAATGAACGTTACTTGAATCAGTCAAAGGGAAAGGAAGAAAGAGAAAAAAAAGAGAAGATTATGATCACCTTACAAAAGCACACCGAAGAAGAACGAAAAACAACATCCAGCAATGAGTGAGGACAGCACAGCACCCAATAGTCAATGAGATCGCGTTGCATTCTGATTTGGAATATATACAATCATCGAATTGTGTAACCCTACTTTACCAATAAACTTTGACATTATTATTTTTGAAACAAAGTCCCCTTTCACCCGAAGAAACAAGTTGCTAGAGATTTGTTGACGTTTTATTTTTTAATTTATTCAAAAATCTCTTGTACTTTTCACACGGAGAAACAAAACAAAAATTTTAATACAAAGTTTTTTTTGACCAAAATTGTCAGTTTTGGGAAGGTAAAGAATAGACCTTCTGTTTTTTGATAAATTGGCACTTTGCCGTTTGATTTAAAAGACAATTATATCACATGTCAAATATTTTATGTCACGTGCGAACAATTTATGAAGTTTTCAATTTTTATGAAAAATAGGAATGGGAACCCTTGTCCAAAGATTTCAAAGATCGAAAAAAAAAACAAACAAACTTTTTCGAAATGTTAAGCGAAAATTCATAATGAACTTAATTATTCATGATTCGTTTGATTCTTGGTTAATTTTGTATTTTAATTTCATATAAAACTGTGCTAGAAAATGCCCGACTTGGGCTGTCATGTGCAGTAAAAAGATAAAAATGAATTCGCATAGTTGCAACTATTGTGGCAAAAAATAATTTTTGAGCACATGAAGAAAATCGAAAATGGTGGTTCTAACTTTACGTAAACATTTTTTTCTTTAAAAAAACGTGGAGAGTCAGGAGCTAGTGTTGTTCAGTTGTACAAACGTGGTTCAAATATTGATCCGTGGTTCCGTGAATTAAACTCATCGATTTCGTTGGATTAACTGAGGTTCTACGATGGTTTGAGTATGTGATAGTAGCCATATTACATGTTTGAACCATCGTTAAACGTCAGTTAATCTACCGGCAAGTTAAAATACTTGAACTACGGATCAATATTTGAACCACGTTTGTATAACTGGTCTTATAAATCTCAACAAATTCTTGGGCGCAGTGTCAAAAGTCTACAAGTCAAAAGACCACAATGGACTTTTGACCCACTTGGATAAGTTACAAGTCCACAACAAAATTGTTAACTTTTAACCCACCCAAGTGGGTCAAAAGTCCGTTGTGAACTTTTGACTTGTGGACTTTTGACACTGCGCCTCATTCTTGTGTGTGTGTTGTTAGCCGACAGGAACCTTCAATTTTCTTTCGAATTTGAACGGCTAAGATGAAAGAAACTTTAATCATGAGAAGTTGTTCTCATCGGAGATTTGTCGCTTCCTCGGTTGGAAAGGCTGGATTCTAACCAAGACATCTGACGCAGTGACGTCCAACGCACTATGCATAACACCAAGGGGAATTGTAGTGCAAGTTGCTTGGTATTTTAAATATTTTCCATTATAGAACATTAAAGAAGCATGAAACGCGTTCTTTAACTCCTCATTTAAATTTTCGATCGACACAAAAATAGCAGCGGTTTCATAATGACTTTCATCATTGTCAACAATATCTCCCAGGCTACACAAGTCATCGATTGCAGCTATACAAATCCACACATGCCAAATATACCACACACACACAATGAATATTGTTGTGGGATGCAAATTAACTCAAATGGGATTGCCCCAGAAAGTGGAAATTTTTACTGAGATGCGATATTCGCTCGTTCGATTTATTTATTTACATATTGCGGAAAGCCAACCACAAAGGAACGAAGATTTCCGCATTAAACCAGAAATCACTTCTTCTTACGTACTTCTTTGCTTTCGAGTATGGGATATTTGTGTTATTGAACTGTGCTGCGATTTGGCGCAGTTTTTGGTGTGCGGTCAGCGTATACCACAAGCAAACAATACTTTCTCTCTTATTTTTCGCTTCTGCACAACAAGCGGAAGGAAATTGTGTGGAACGCCACTAAGAGCAACAACACTAAAGCATCATCACTAGACAAAGTTAAAGCGCTTTGATGATGACGATAAAGCAGTGATGATGATTTAAACAAAAAAAAAAAAAAAAACACCGATTTCTGCCAAATGCCAAACTCTCTTCAGTGGTTCGCTGTGTCTGGTTTAACTTGAATTTATTCAAAGTGCTGTAGCCATCAGTGAAAGGATCCGCGAAAAATGAGTGGGTACACCAATAAATCCCAATGGTGTGCCAATGCAACAGCAGGGTTAGATTTAATTGAGACTTCCAATTACTCTTGACATATAAACGATATATAAAAAAAAAATTAAAACAAGATTAAGCCAAGGAAAAAATTATTACATTCACATGACGAATCTCCCCTCGTCTGATTTTCTTCTCTTTTTTTCTTTTGCTGCAAATAAAATATGCTCTCCGAAGTCGGACTTATTATTGAGTGAAATTTTTTAATTGATATGCAATTACTATTAAGTTGTGCACGAGCGGTTATTATTAGATGTTCATTTAATTTATAGAGAGCTTCAATTAAGACTACTTACACACATATTTACTTAGACAAAACTTAGGTACTTATTAGTGAGAAAGCAACATGACTTGCAATTTGTTATTAATGATACAGTTGAATTGGCAATCACCTTGTGTTTCCAGTAGAGTGGTCTTATACAAGTTTAACTTTTATTGAATCGAATAATAAGATATGATGCGTCTGGATTTCGGCAAAGGGGGTACCTACTTCCTATTCCGATTAACTTGATTTTCTCTTTACACAAACTATTTTTGCTGTTGGATTAATCACATCAGTAGGTGCATAACACGTTTGATTTAATAAATTTCTTTATCCGCGAGGTTTAGTTTACTTTGTTGAGACTTCTATTAAAGTTTTACAATGTTGTGTGTACATTGTAGGTCTGTTTGATTAATTCGTTCTCATTTTAGTGTTTTCACAGGTTTTACACATTTTACAAAAAAAAGATACCAAACAGACCCAGTATTTGCCCTCTCATTGGCCGCGTTCAGATTTGTGTATAAAGCGATCTGGATAGCTTTGTGTTGTTGTAATCCCGTGTAAAAACACATCTGATGATAAGACAGCTGTTGCCAAAAAAGAAATCTCAAGCTATCCTAAAAATTCTGGTATGCTCATCTATCCAATGAGAAATGTCATGAACAGCTGACTACCAGACTATTTTGAGCAGCAAATTTAACCTATCCGGTTTTGGTCGTTCAGAAACACATGGATACTCGAGTATCTTAGATATGCTATCTTAGTGAATCCTGAACGTGACCATTGCTACTTTTTCGAGTTAACAACCAGAAATTTTTGATTGAAACTGCGACAATTAATAGAACATAGAGAAATTTACGTAGAAAGTGACAGCAATCATTTTGTGGCAACTGAAAAATTGTAAAACTAAAATGAATTCGGTTTTTATCTTTAAATCAGTTTGTGCTTAACAGTAGCGTTTTTTTATTATCAGAGATGAGACAACACAAGATCTTGCTCTCTATCGGGATCACGTTTCATGAACCAAAAGTTTAGTTTTTGCTTTTGCTTTTCAGCTTTGCAAATGGTTAGGAAGTGAAAACTCTAGTGTAAAGAAAAAAGACGACGAATGTATGAAAAATAAACAAACGTAAGAAAAAAAGGTTTTATTTTCATGAGATGATTTACATGGATCATCAGCGATAATAAAATTCGGTTAATTTAATTTTAATAACAATAATCTTGCTAATTATATTAATATATCGCAGACATTTGCTTCCATAAAATAGATTTAAAAAAAATGCCAGTTGCCACAAAGTGATAATTTTGACGTTTGTCAATAAACGAGAGAGGGATATATTGCTATTTGGTAATGAGCTCTTTTCTGTTAGGTGTATATTTCGCATATATCGTTCGCTTCAGCCTCCAAAACCCATTTGTTTACATTGTTGTTTTTGTAATTTCATCCCGTGTTGATGAATAGATGTGAATTGCAAAAATAATTTAACCAGGTGTATGAAGATCCCTACTGTCTATGTGTGACATTTTTACACATTCATACAGTTCAACGCACATCTGAATATTCAGAATTCTGAATTTTTGAAGCTCTTGATTGGCCAGCTGTCAGAAAAAGTTCTGAAAATTCAGATGACTTCTGACAGCTGGCCAATCAAGAGCTTCAAAAATTCTGAATTCTCAATATTCAGATGTGCGTTGAACTAGGCCACTGTCAAAGTTATTCTACCACAGATTAGCCATATGAAGATGAGAATGTTTCGTACGTTTCACCCTCCAAAACCCATTTGTTTACATTGTTGTATTGTAATTTCTTCAAGCGTCGCCGAATAGATGTGAATTGCAACAACAATTTAACGGGTGTCTGAAGATCCCTACTGTCTATGTGTGAGGTTTTTATGCACACATTCTCATTTTTTATCTGATATCTGACAGTTCAAGCTTGCAGGCAAATTAAAATGGCTCATCTTGATGTGGCTAATCTGTGTTATTCTACTCATTCGCCAATTATTATAACTATTCTTCTATCCATATTCGTATGTGCTGGTGCTAGTTTGCTCCCGGCGTAAAATTGAAAGCTATTTTTTTTTTAATTGTTTTAAGTTGAAATGGAAAGTTTTAAATAAAGTCGAGTTTCTAAGAAACAAATTAGTTTTTTTCTCGACGAAAATAAAAAGAATAGTCATCACAAGCTATAGTGTTCAGATTCTAAAAAAAAAAAAACAACGTCACGATGCGTAGTAGAGCGAGAAAAATCTATTTTTGACAAATTTATAGATAACCCAAAATTTGTAACAAATTTTTACAATTTGCTATCAGTGCACAAATCTTTAACGATAACACCATATGAAGCAAATAAGAAATAAAATTAAATGTTGTCCAAAATGTGCGTCTTCGAAGAAAACTGCAGCATCTTACTGATAAGCTCACTCTCTCGTAGGTTCTTGGGCGAAATGCATTTTAGAGTTGAGGTCACTAAACTTGAACTTTTGAAATTGAAAAATCTTTAACTTTCAATTTAAAATTATTTTTTATTAGACTGCTTTTATATACATATGACTTCTCCGTCCAACCAGGAAATTTGAAAGTTACCATGAAATTTCCTAATAATAATCACACCTGTCCGTGGCCGGAGAACTCATAACAATAAAACAAAGCCCCCCAGTGTAGATATATCGTGATTCACGCACATAAATTTCTTCAAAAATAATTCAACCAGTATTATCATCAACATCGACGAGTTGCAATGATAATTATTTTATATCAATTCGAGCTTCCTTATTTTTCTTGCTTCAGCATGACTCAACGAAATGTGTGTAAATATGTATGAGAGTTTATTTTCACAGAAGATTTATGTGTATAATTTAAAAATAACAAGTTTTTCTCTCATAGAAACATTGTTGTAGATAAGCATTAAATTATAAATCCGTAATTTACATTATGCTCACATGAAAGTAATAATTTTATTCATAAGCTGGCAACACTTTTGCAAGTGAAATTTTATCTCCAATTGTTTTGAAATCTAAGAAGAATTCAGAGTTAGATAGAAATCGATAGTCTCCTTAGAGAGCTGTCATGTTTGCTTTCTTTTTCTAACAATACTTAACTTACATATGTATGTCAAAAAAAAATTGTTGATATTATTCGGATTTTACAATAAGTTTGTTCGAGACCTTGACCAAAACTGCCAATTGCCACAACTTGTTGCCTATTTTTGCCAAATCCTTTTCCACACTTCACAAATTGGGTAGTTTTGGGCAAAAGAGAGCTCTCACAAGAGAGAAAAAACATTTCCCCTTCCTGACAATTTCTGTCCAAGAAATTTCTTTGGGCAGAAATCGGCAGGTTTGTGTTCTGCCAAAAAATGTCAGTTTACTGGCTGAACACAATAGACGCGCGTTCGATCGCGCGTTCGCACGCGCGTAATTATTAAAACTTATTTAACTCCCAGAGTCGCGTTCGCGGCTGCGTCTCCATTGTATTCACTTTAACGAAATTTCACGTATTTTAACTTTGATAGGTGCGAACGCGCGTTCGAACGCGCTTCTATTGTGTTCAGCCAGTTAAAGTCAAATAAAGTATATAAAAATCTTGACTGAGGGTTGGCCAAGTGTAACTTTTATATTTATTTAAGTTTTGGTAGGAGTGCTAAGGTTGTATTATTTTTTTCAATCTATTAGTAAATCAATTTATTTTTATAGCATTTACTTTTTTTTGCTTTGGTAATGATTTATTCAAAATTTTGAATAAATTTATCAGAAATGGCAACTCTAGTCGATTCTTGTTCTGACGTTTAAAAAGTGGCAACAATTGTTGCCAACAAAGGGTTCCAAACTTTTTTTGGCAATTTTCTTTTCGCTGCGCTGAGAGGATTCCATCCCCACACCACAAAATTTGACAGACTAACCATTGATGATGATGATTGATCTGTCGTACTGGAAATACAAAGTTTTGTTTTATTATTAATGAAGTAAGACACATCAATCATCATCATCAATGGTCAGTCTGTCAAATTTTGTGGTGTGGGGATGGAATCCTCTCAGCGCAGCGAAAAGAAAATTGCCAAAAAAAGTTTGGAACCCTTTGTTGGCAACAATTGTTACCACTTTTTAAACGTCAGAACAAGAATCGACTAGAGTTGCCATCTTATTTTCATTAGTATTGCTACTTTCTCATTTACAATTGCAAAAAAATTGCATTTTAATTTTATTCGCATCTCTTACTTCATTGAAAGCTAATACTACGTTTTCATTAGAGCCGAAATGAGGTAATTTTGCAAATTACGGAAAAAGGGTTTTCATCTCAATTTGCTAATTTCGTTTGACAGCTCATTTGATTTGGAATTTTATTTGGCCGTTAATTACTTGTTTTTGTTGTTTTCTCTTTGTGTTTCTATTATTCACATATCGAGTTTTGACATTTCAATTTCAAAGCTTTTGAAAGCTTTTAAAATGGATTCCAATTGGGTGTGTTCATAAGGTTGGCATGTAATCTCCAACCTAATTTCGTGCAAATTTGGTTGAAATCACCGCATTTCGAAATGTGAATTTGTATGGGAAATGAGGTAATTTGGAATCGTATTTGTAAATTTAATTTAATTTAATGAAAACGTAGCATATGAAAGTTTGATTTTTGATTTCGTTTGTAAACAAATCGGCTCACATTTGCACTTTGACAGATCAACACTTTCAATTCATATCATCGACATGAGTTGGAAATAGTTACAAAACAAATAGGAACGATGTTATGACGTCATATAGAGACAAATCGTTTTTTTTATTTTGGGTTGTCTGAAACATAACTCAACTGACTACTTGACTGACTAATATTATTACACACACAACCAAGTAAAAATAATTAACTGAAACCATTGAAAAGATAAAGTTCCAGTTTTTTATTACAATAATTATCTAAAAAGTCGATTACAAATAAAGAGAGCCGTCGTCAGTGTTGGTGTCTTCTTTCTTTTGAAAAAACAAAGTCCGTTATAATAATGCAAAAAAGGCGAACGAGACATTTATAAACCTAATTCTATTAGTCCAAATGCCTAACGACCAACTGCATAATAATACTCGTAAAAAAATATCCATCAGAGACACTCCTAAAAGACGTAACCAAGTGGAAAATCATTTCGTCGTATGAAAGCTATACAGCAGCTATTACCAGTGAGCTTAATGTCTATTGTTGCAGTGACAGACGACAATGCGATGGTGACGTGTGCAAGCTATTGCACCTTGTGTCAATCAGCATTCGGTTGATATATACGCTTCTTTGTGTTCCATCTTCTTTCACTTGGTTTTGGCCATTTATACAGAAGGCCAGTGAGTATAATAAATAGTTACACAGTGCAAACTTAAAGTGGTTTGTCAATCTTTGAGAAATTACAGACATCTTGGTCGTCATGAAGACTTTCGCTATGGCCAGACCAAAGTTGGATAGCAAAATGACGGAAATGGAGACTGAAGCAACTCGTTTAAAAGTTTTTTTTTTTTTTTTTTGTGTTCGTAGCTTCGTCTCATCGTATCGGAAATTATATGGTCTCCTTTAAGTTCTTAACATACCTACTGGTGCGGTGGGTAAACCATAACGTGTCTTAAAGTTGATTAAGATAATTAGTGTTTCAACAGTGGTATGACACTTCAATTTTGCTGACAATGTAAAAGTAATGTCGGACAGAAAGTAATGTAAGAGACTGAAGAAATGAATACATCACTAGAACTGTTTGAGCTTAAGTGCTAACGAAACAACTCTTAACATGACCTCTAATCTCTGTGTAGCTATACATTTTTAGTTAAATGAACAAAAAATTGATTTAGCCCACACTCCCAAAAAATACTAAAATAAAACGTACATATATTAGTTTGGAATCGTGTTTGGGTTTTAAGATGTATGGATTTGTAAACAGAATTTGGTCACAAGTCACTCAATTGGCTTTATCGCAACAAAGAAAAGTATCTACGCAATATTTTAAGACTTTGTTAGAATAATCATTTAGAGTGTTTTATAAAAGCCATTAACATAACACTGAAGCTTGACTAAGCCTACGAACAGTTTCGTCTAATTGTAAGAAAAAAGTGGAAATTTGTAGAAAGACAGGAAGATCCACACTTCACAAGGTGCTTTCATATTTACGGCGTATTACGTTTTAAATATATTTAGATATAGGTTCATATATTCAACTGATTCCCCAGCAATTAGAAAGTGCATACTAATAACATTTCGAAGGTGCATACTACTAGACGGTCAAAAACGTCAACTGCGTCAAAATACATTTGCAAAAATGTTTTTAAACGCAAACTGACAGTTTTCTCAAGTCACATGTTCGAAGCCATCATCTGCGACGCAGCTGTGGAGTACAAAAAAAAATGCACTTGCAAAACGATAATTCCACGACGATTGTGATTGTAATAAAATAGCGATTATTTTTCGGTTAAATTGTCTTTGATTTGACATTTTCCCAAAATAGACTACTTCTAAATTAAGGAAAATGGACGCGTTCAACGTATATCTGAATTTTCAGAATTCTGAATTATTGGAGCTTCTGATTGGCGAGCTGTCATAAAAAGTTCTGACAATTCAGATGACATCTAACTTTTTATGACAGCTGGCCAATCAGAAGCTCCAAATAATTCAGAATTCTGAAAATTCAGATATGCGTTGAACGCGCACAATGAGTCAAATTCGGTTAAAATTTCCAATCTTATTTTACATACCAAATTCGAACAACGTGTCCAATTTGAGTCTGCATTTAAAAATCTTTGGTATAAAAATGTCAAAACTCGATGTATGAAAAAAAGTTATAGAAGTGCTGTTTTGAATAAAACATGTCGGGCGATATTTCAGTAGTATCGGTGATTGTACGTCAAAATCATCACTCTGAGGAAGCTGACTTTTGTTTTTTTATTTTTTTTTAAAGAAAATATGTACTAACATTCTCTGCGTTATATAAGTAAAATAAATAAATAAGATTATTGTTATTGAAAATGTACACGATAAATATCAAAATTGAGCCCAATTTGCTTTAAGAGCGATCAATGTTTAATGTCAATATTCATAGAATAAGTCATTTTTCGCTAAACGTTGATAGTTTGTATATTATGTATGCTCTTCAACATCATTGTTAATGAACATTGACAAGATTGAAGAGAATCAAAATCAATTTGGTTGTAGAGCCATTTAAATATAAAAAAAGAAACGTCTTTAATTTATTTTCGCTTTGCAATTTCGTATCCGTCAGTTCCCACAAAATGATAGCTGTCATTTTAGACGTTGATAGATATTTTCAATGGGCGCATTCACTAATGCAGTTTCTACGTAGTCAAAATTCAACTAGCTTTTGGAATGCAAAATGCACTACAAAGCTAGTCAATCCTAAACTGTCAAATTAATGATAGATGTAAACATATCAAATAAGAAACATTTGTGTTTTGAGAACTTTAAATAAACTTTTTTTACAGTTTTAATTAAACAAAATGTATATGTTCATATTGCACCATTAATTTCATTTTGAAAATATCTTCCACCAAAAATTAAACTTGTATTTTCATCGGAGAGCTGATTGTGTGAAATGTCAAAATCATTATCCACTAACTTTGTAGCCGAAATTTGTACACTACGTCGGAGGGGAAATTTCAACTAATTTTTTAGTTGTATTTAGCCAATCAGAGTGAGTTGACTACGTTGAAACTACATTAGTGAATCCGTCCAATTTCACATGAAAGCTTCTTGTTTACATGTGTGGGTGAATGCAGGCAGAATGGATTATATATCTGGAATAATACATGAACAATGGAAAAAGATCAGATCATTTAATTAATGAGAAAAGGCAAGCTAGGGACGTAGATGGCGCTTAAGTTAAGCTTTCATTTTTCTCTCCAAATTTTAGCCAAGCAATTTAGCCGAGTGGTACGCAGCTCCAGTATGTAAATAAATGTAAAATGAAGGAGACAGCAATGAAAAATGAAGAGGACAACGAAAAAAAATCTCATTTAAAAAAAAATCGTTCAAGGTAAACATTTCATCCTATTTCTGGTAAAATATTCGTGAAAAAATCGTTCAATGTAAATGCAGACTAATGAGTTAACTAGAGATACCACCAATTTTGATATTTCTTGATATTTGGTTTGCGTTCACGGTGGAGGAAAAATAAATCGATTTGCAAGCATTTAATATGGATTTGATTTAATGGAACTCCGCATTCCGTCAAAGTGCGGACTGGATGAGGAGCTGCATTACTAACGATGCAAGGCTCCATGGACTGTCGTTTTTCACAAAATAAGTGTGCTTACAATAAATTATTACTTCAGTTCACAATTACACCCTTTGACCCTTTTTTGTTCTTTTTTTTTTAAAAGCATATATCAATTTAAAATTGAATCTCTGACGTGCGCTGATTTTATTTCCCCACCATCATTTCCTGGTAAATAAAATAAACGTTCCAAGACAGTATTTTTTTGATTTCAAGAATCCATTTATTTTTTCGACGAGAAGTCATGTATCCTCAAAACAAAGAAACATCACATTTCAAAAATCTGTTTTCCTCGTCATCGGTATCGTGACTTACAGAAATTAAACAATTTTTAAAAACAAAGAATTTTCTTTTTCGCAATTAAATTCGTGTCTTAAGTGTTTCACACGTCATATTATATCTAAAAGTGACTACCATTTTTCATAAATCAAAATCCTAAAGAGATATCAACAAATTATCCTCAAAATGCATTTCAAGAATTTGCCTTGAAGAAAACGATTAAAATATTTATAAAAAATAAAATAAATAAAGAAACCGTCAAAAATTTTACATCTTGTGCAGCAGATGATGAAATGTTATAATTTGTTGCTGCCTTAATTCCAATGCGTCATATTATTATCTTTTTTGGCAGATTTCCACAATAAAAGAAAACATATCTCTGGCAATAAGCTCGACACACTTATACTTATGCATAATGTGGAATTTTAAAAACCACAACAGCTTTTTATTTTCTACACATGTGTATATCTACAAATGAATCATTTAATTTTTCTTAAAGCAAATTTTGAAAGACATTTAAAATAAGAAAAAAAAAAGGCTACAAGAAAAATCACGTTTTACCCACAACTAATGGCTTCTGAAATGCGTGAGATCTTAATGAACTTCTCTCGCATGTGGAATATTTTTTGTCACCACACGTACATGTACATACTGAACAGTGCGGTTGACTTGATGAGGTACTTTAAAAAAATAATAATACTTTTTATTATTATTTATTGTACTATTCATATTAGAATGTCAGTTTATTAGACTTGACCATTCTTTATTCCGTCAATTTCATTGAATTGTTCGAATGGGTTCGATCCCTATGGTGGGAATGTAGAAAGTTTTTCATAATAAAATTGGATTAAAGCTCAGCACCACTAATAAGAGGAGACTGATGATAGGCGGCTTGGCACCCCTTGAAACAGCTGTATTTCTAGCCAAAATAAACGAATTATAAATTAATTCGTAAACAATTGTGGTAGCACCTTTAAGTTGTTGTTGTTGTTGTTCAAAAATTCAATAATACTTTTTATTATCAGTTCACTACAATTATTTTAGTTTTTGATGTGTAAACATCTATGCCGGCGGAAGAATAAAATAATAATTAACTATCCGACGTAACGAGGTCACTCTTTACGATGTAGCACGTTACGTTATGAAAATCTGCATATTATGATATTGGGTACGTTCAGTGACAAAAATCTGAAGATCCCCTTCAAGCAAACTAGTCCGTTTTGGATCCGTGCAGTAGTATACAACGTATGGACGACCTTGCATACGGATTCAAATAAGGATCCTCGAAACTGCGCTTGGATAAACGTTGATGTTTACACATATTAACCGTGAGTTCCGGCACTCACACAATTTTGTTCATATCCGAGCAAGTGCAACTTACCATAAAAGCTGTGGAATGACCGTTATAACAATAATGTTTTTAACACATAAGCAGGGATATATGTATATCGCCGCTAGCTAATTGAATAAAGGCTATCGTTTTGTTGTTTCTTACGTGTAGAGAACAGATATTTTTTTTGGAATGAAAAGTATTTAAAAATTATGCTCTCAAACTTAATTTTATTCACTAGATATATCCAGATTAAAACATAAATCCAGATGTATTTACATTGAACTTGTATGCTTTACATCTGGATTTAAGTTTTTAATCTGGATCAATCGAGTGAATAATATGGCCGTAAGAAATTTATAGAAAGTCATTGCTGTTTCAAACTTAAGTAGTAGTAAAGAAGATCAATAAAAAATGATTTTAAACGGAAAGTAAGAAGCCTAACCAAGTGAACCGCACTGTACTCTACATTTATGTGACATCTAATGAGAAATTATATTACAATTATATAAATTAATAATCATATACTGTCCATTGTTTGTTTATAATTAAAAATATTCTTTGTGTATAAATATGGGACCCCCGGCCCAGCCCAGCCCCGGTAAATTTTAAATAAACGTGTGGAATATTTTTGGGTGAGAAGGCCATTTTGTTTTTATTTGTTTTCATTTCGAGAGCAAATTTTAGAAGAAATTTATGACTGCAAGCAAAAACACAAATGAGCTCTGATGTTTTATTTGCTTTTGATATATGCGAATATAAACTAACCGTTAGACAGCAAAATGGTCATTTATCATTTTGTTTGGACAAAACTTTATTCAAATAAACTTTTATTCGAATTCTGGTAGGTATTTGTGTTGAGTTGGTATTTATTTTTAAAATTTATATTATCTATACATTTAAAAGAACAAAAGATCCGCAGACAATGATTCATAAAGAAATAATACAAAAGTCCATTGAACCGTTAATAAAACAAAACAAAACTGAGGCTGATACTGATTTAATTAATGTATGGGATCATGAGTTAGTCTAGAAGGATACCAGTCTAGAAATTATTATTGGTTTGACATATTCGGACAAAAATAACAAGTTTCAATTTAGAAAAATAGTTGTTTTCCAGATTTTCCTTTTCAGTCTTCTATTTAATTATGCGTCTGCATAATACCGACAATGTCTAAAAAGAAACATTTTATAAAAATAAGGGTCACCAACCCATAATTTGTAAGTGGCTGATTACATGGGTCTTTTTTACTGAAGGTCGTTTTACTGAACTCGTGATTACACGGTGAAGAAAAATCCTTTCATTTCAGTCTACCTTTCCCTATCTCACACCCTTAAAATCCATATATGTATATCTCACTCACATATTTCATGCTGAATCCAAGAATATTAAATGAAACTGGTGCATCGGTGAAATTTAGGTGGGACCTAGCTTCTCTTTTTAACGCACATAAAATCTACCTGCCTCACCGATGCGCTCTTCAGTAAAACGACCTACATATAAGGTGACAGGCAACACTTTGGTGAACTGACAGATGATGCAAAATAGGTTTGTTCGGGTACTTTATGGAATAAAAATTGCAATCTGTCAAATTTTGAGGAGTGGGGATGAAATTCTCTCAAAGAGAAGTGAAACTGTCCCAAAGTACACACAACGCTTTGAATTAAAAATCTTTTAAACTTTTTAAACGTCAAGAAGTAAACAAAATGGCAAAAAAAAAAAAATAAACAAAGGGACAACATTGGGATTTCTATTGTAACTTTACTTTCTTTATTGAATTTCTTAACAATCAAATAAGTGGAAGAAATTCAATCGAAAGCACTTATGTATTTAAATTCCATTCAAAGAAAATGTATTTAATTAAATATTTTTATTTAAAAAATTACAATAGACAATAAATAATGTACACACGTTTTTAATGGATTTTTTTGTGACAACAATTTCATTAATAAAAAAAAAAAAAAGAAATTCACTTCTAGCGAAACCAAAAGTAAGCAACAGCCATTTTGAATTTATTTTGCTGTTGTTTTTGACTTGAAAGTGATTTTTGACAGAACACAGATCTTGCAAGTTAAATAAAGAAGTAATACATTTTTGTCGAGGGCGCTCCCTTCTGCCAAAAACTACACAAAATTGACGTGTGCGAATAGGATTGGGCTAAAACTGGTGGAAACAAGCAGTTTTGGACTAGTACGCGAATGCACCAACAAAAATACAACGCATACATGCTCACAATACGAATTGATTGTTGTCTCTTTTTTTCTATTTTACTTCATTTGTTAAATTTACTTATGCTCAGAGCAACTGAGTGTGGCTATACAGCTCTTTACAAAATCACAGTATATATCGCTCTTGTTTATTTACAAATGTCAAAATCATCACTTTGTTTCAAGTGACATTTGATTTGCTGTTTTTGAATGCAAATATTACCTCTGTTCGTTTACTTTCCAAACCTGCCAGTTTTAGTCCGAAGTTCTGTCAAAGTCCATATAAAAAAATTAAATTGGAATAAAAATGGTAAAAATGGTTAGATTCGGACTAGAACGCGAACACACCTATTAATATACTAGCATTGAGTGGTATATATTAACATAAATAGCTAGATTATTATTGTTAAAATAGAAATTTTAAATATTAAAATTGAGCAATTGTGCATCTGTCAGTTGCCACAAAATGATGCCAAGGCACTCCAAATTCAGGTAATAATTCGTTCAGACCATGCTCTCCACTTCTAACCAATAGAAGTTACCCAAAAGATTCCAATCTGGACTTCCAAAGGCTAATCTTTCAACTGCTATAAAAGCTGGGGTATTGGCTTTACGCAAAGCTGTTTGGTTTTGGTTTATTGTGCAGGACCAGGGTACTGTTGAAAAAACAATCCTTTTCCATTGAAAGCGTATTGAAGGTTTGGATGAAACGTGAACGTAAACGTGCGTAAGCTTTGTAGCCTAACTACGAGTGTGTTATTACACAAAACCAACCAAAAAAAACACTTGCTGAAATATCTTTTCTTTAGACTTTGCACCCGATTTCTTAAAAATTGAGGGATATGACGAATGGACGCCTTGGTGAGACACTCCCATTATACCCATCATTGAAGCCGGATGGTTGTCACCTTGAGCCGTTAAACAACAGTTTTCGCTTGCTTTTATGACATGCACTTTTTGATTTGTTTGGTTGAAAACCTCTTTAACTGTAAAAATCTATAAAGATAATTTCGATATAAGGAAGTTTGACTGTTATTATTTTTTTAATATGTTTTAAAACGCAAATAATTTTTGTTATTCACTCCGATTACATAATCCGATGAATAAGCTGCGAATTATATATGTACCTAGTCAAAATTTAGTCTGGCTCCCTCCGAAGCTCATTCCTCGAATTGTTATTGTTATTGAAAAGTATTTCAAATATTTATTAAACGTGTATGTATACTGCAAGGTTTGATGATCGTTTCAGATGAATTTTATTAACAAACGAAACCTATTAAGACACCAACAAAATTTGGCCTTAATATTTCAAGGAATTAAACCAACAAATAATTCCACAATTTGCTCGTGTGTACTTTCAAGTTTCAAGTAAACAATAAAACAAATTTTGTTTAGTAATCCATCTGTATAACCTTATCGGTTTTATTAAAAAATACTATTTGATGTCTTTATTTACCAACCAGTTATTACTTTATTTGTGTGTTTATTATTTAGTATGTCTAGAAATGTGTCAAACTGAAAATATCGAACATTTTTAGTGTCAATTTAGGAGGTAAAATTGCAAATGTATAAATTATCTATTCGACATTAGGATGAAGCGTTTTAAATATTATTTCGTGATCTTAATATGTACATTCAATTCGCAGAAATAATAAATTCTCGTTATATTAATTTTTCTACGACGCCAACATCTTATCTTCTGCGAACTGTCAAACGGGTGGTGAATAGAAAATTTAACCTCAAACACCTATTTTACTTGTTTATATTATTCTTAATTGTCAGCGCAATAAAATGTCAACATTCGCGATTATTCGCGATTTCTCGTTTATTTACAAACGTCAAAATTAGCATTGTGTGCGATATATGAATGTAGTAAATTGTGTATGGTAAGCATATTGAACAATATGGATTCACCCTTAAAATATTCTGTTTTCACCATTGTGTGTGTATTTTCCGAACACATCCCCATAACCCACCTTAGAACCGCCATTTTCGGTACGCTACCATTAGCCATCGCAAATTGATAGACGGACATTTCGCCATTCACGCCGATTGAATGTTGGGTTTTTAAATGCTGCCATTTAGTGCTCAATATTTAAGTTCCACCCATTTAATGGCGAATTCCTTTCAAAAAAGAAATCGAATTTTTTCTAAACAGAATCGATTTTTTTCTGTCAATTGAAAGGAATTCGTATTTCGTAAAAGAATCGATTTTTTTTTGGTGTGATTGTGTTTGTGCTACTTTATAGCTGCAATTGACGCAAAACGTCAAGAAATTATTCACAAAACTATTAAGGTTGTTTGTTTTTGTTGTGAGAAAAATGTTTTACCAACAGAATTAAATTAATAAATAAAAGATATTAGCCAGCTTATACGGTGCATTTTATTTGTTTGAACTTCTATTTGCACATATATTTTTAAAGAAAATTATTATTGAAAAGTTTTCATCACTTGCACTGAAAGTTTTTAACACATCTTTCACTCGCGAAAGCTATTTGTTTTGTCAAATTTGTGTTTGATAATTAACAACGCACAATAAATTATTTTTATAGCTGTATTGACTGAATATATTGTTGAATATTTTATTAAATTATGTAGAATTCGTTCCAACCAAAAAATAAACAACTCGTCTTCCAAAAATTCCGCGACTTTCAATTTATGACGTATTAGAAATGTCAAGTCTTCATAGTGTGTGTGCAAATCAGTGTGAAATCTTGCTAAAAAGGCAAGATTTGCTTTGACAGAAAAGAATCGATTTTGTTTAGAAAAAATTCGATTCTGTTTAGAAAAAATTCGAATTTTTTGTTGAAAGGAATTCGCCATAAGTGTCAGCTTTTTCGTGTCCGGATATTTTGTTTTCGTGTTGGCAAAGTAGTGTAGATTTTAATAAAAGAAATGGTTAATTCACAATAAGTACTCATTTAAATTATTTTCAATTACAAATCGTGTTCTTTTTCAGCTTATTTAATCATTTGCATGTTATTTGGGAAATTTTGAAGAACAGCGACTTTTAAAAAATAAAACATGAAAATTAGAAATAAATGATGCAAATTAATAGAAAATCATTTATTGACGATATTTTTATTGGCGGGAGGCGATTTTTTCATATTTTACTGTCAATAATAGCAAATTGAAATTTGTGTTAAAAATTGAAACATACAGAATTCGCTTGTTTAGCAAGATTTCGGTTTACATTGCAGTGAATAAAATGTTCTAAAATGTTGCACCATTCAAAAGTTGTCAAAAAACACGGGTATTACTGGCAAATCTATATTCTATTGTGACTAACCACATTTTTCTTTCATAAGAAACAATGGCCATAATGAATAATAAGCGCTACATTACCTGTCTGTAGGCAGTGTAAAAAAGTCTAGTGTTGAAAGAACGACAGCGAACTACCCAGTGGCGGAACCGCTGTAACGAAAATTCCAATAAAAGGCTGGTGGTGAAGTGTCCAACGGTGAATGTTCGGCACTGAATAGTACTGCTTCGGCCATTTTTGTGGTAAAATGCTTATAAGTTGAATTTTTTTTGGAATCGGTGCGTTTTTTTACATCAAAAATGGTCGAGCTGTCAAAACAGAAAAAAACTTACCCCTTTAATTGTTGTTGCAATTCACATCTATTCGTCGACGCGAAATAAAACTACAAAAACAACAATGTAAACAAAATGGGTTTTCGAAGGTGAAAAGTACGAATGTTTCCCATCTTTATAATTCATAATCTCTGTGGTACGTTCTTTTTCTAACAATAGTTAACTATTGTTGTTATGTCAAAAAAAATTGTTGAAGTGTCATTGTTAGACATTGTTAGGATTTTACGATTGCATTTAGGAACGATATATTGTTAGATATTGTTGATCTGTCAAACGAATATTAATGAAAAATAAAAATAATATTAATATTTTCATTTTTATGGCACAAAATCATATTTTGTGCAATGTAAATTCTGCTTTCTCATTTTCAATTGGAAAAAATGCATTTTAATCTTGTTCGTATTTCTAACTTCACAAAAAGCACCAAATATCTGATTTGTTTTGTAAACAAATCGGCTCACATGTGTACTTGGACAGATCAACACTTCCAATTCATATCATGGACATGAGTTGAAAATAGTTACAAAACGTAACTATTTGACACTTCAAAATGAATTTAGGAACGATGTTAATGTGTCAAATAGTTACAAGTCGTAACTATTTTTGATTAAAGGAACGACAATAGTCAACTATTGTTAACAATAGTTAACTATTGTTAGAAAAAGAACGGACCACTGATAATCACAAACATACGTTTTTGAGTATATTTTGTAAAGGTGCTGTCAAAATTATGGGATTTTGAACTGTTTGCAAAAAAAATAACTTTTAATGCCATGCACTGCGAGTTGCTTCCAGGTGGACCACAGGGCTTTAACAACATTACACAAAGATTTTACATCATCTCTATAGGAGCTGTACAATCACTATAATATGTAAGTCATCATCAAGTAACCGCACAATTTATTCCATTCGATACGGTTTGATTCGATTCGAATTCAAATCATCAATGTTGCTAGGTAATGGTAGCTACCTGTGTGCTCGTTAGGTATAAAAAGTTTTTAGTTTTTTTTTATAAATTTATTTCAAAATGTATTCGTGAATTGAATTTGTTATTGAAATTTTTTATTGTATACCTTTGAGAAGACTAGTAATTGTGTATTTTGGCATAATTTTGAATTTGTTTTTTTTTTCTGTGCGTATATATAAAATTATAAACATATACTGTGGTTAGTTCAAGGACAGACGTGAGCTAGGTAATCCCAAATGAGGGCATTGTTCGTTCAGAGTACTTTAATAGTTTTCAACACAAAATTTAGAAATATTTACATATGTATGTATGTATTTGAACACATACATAATCTAGCTGTAAGAAAAATCCCGTAAGCAATAAATATTAAAATTTAAACTTTGATTCTCGCACAATGTCTTCGCTCTGTTCCTGAAGTATAGCTAGGTTTCACTTTCATTTCAGTTTGAAATTCTGACAGATTCGATAATAATAAATTTGACAAATAAAGTGTAGTCTGACTTTTGTCACAGTGCCGAATTAACCAGGGTAATTTATACAATAGTTAAAGTTGCCTTCGAGGCACAAATTGTTGTTGACTTATCATCAGCACAAAACTAAGGTTTGAGTGACTTGCTGTGTTCCGGACCTATATAGTTTCAAACAGTTTCAGACCGCCAGATTTAGTCTTTTTTAGTCCAAGGCCGTTTCACACATCAAAAGTTGTGCTATTTCTTGCTAAAGAGAGCGCTCAAATGAGAGTAAAACATTTTCCCTCCTCACCAGTTTTAGTCCGAGACATTTCTTCTGGCTATTTCTTGCTGATTGTCAAATGAAAGGTTGACGTATGTCAGCATTATTTGGAACTTCCACCAAACTTCAGTGCCAAACAAGCAAAAAAAAAAAGAACAATAGTTTCGACAGAAAAATATGTAGGGAAAACAAAAACATGTGATTGTGATTGGTCGTTTGTTTGTTTTCCCTACATATTTTTATGTCAAAATTAGAAAGAGAAAAGACAAAGATAGTTCCTGGAAAAGCCTAATTGTCGGTTGAATTCAAATAACAAGGTTGCCAAAGTGTTGTTTTTATTTTAGTTTTAATTTTGGTAGATGGGCTTATAACTGACCAAATAATTTTTATAAAATGTAATTCATTTAGCAAAACTGTTTCTGAGGAATAAAGTATTAAATTAAATATTACATATGTATGTATCTCTTGTAGTTATATTTAAGTGTTTTTTTTTTTTAAGAAAAAAACAAATTGAGCTTCATAATTTAATGCAAAAATAATTAAAGAAACTTTATTTTTTTTTTATTTTAATAAACTTTGGGTTAGAACGTTTAATTTTTGTAAACATTTATTTTCATGAGTTGTGATTCTTGAAAATGTTGATCAAGATTTATCATTGTTCTACGGCAACCCTATTCGAGTATAATTGTGACGTTTGGTCAAAATTAGTGCAAAGTAGTGCGCAAACCGTTCCTGACATTTTGACATTTTTCCTTGGCATTTCATCCTCACTCCTCAAAATTTGGCATTTAGCCAGATTTACGGCGAAAAATTTCGAGAACAGACCTTATGAGTAATCAGAATAAATACTCTGACATATTTCTTATTATTATTGTAGGCACGTCAGAATCGGATGATAACAGTCAAAGCGATGGTTACCCCATTATTTATTTTTTAAATACATATAATTAATTAATTTGTTAGTGGTGGACCATAAGTTATGACAACTGCTTGAATCAAATCAGTTCCGACGAGCGCTCATTATCTAAAGTACGAACGTGTGCAGTCAAATTTTTTTGTTTCCCCTCAAAAAAAAAAAATATCACTTATATTATGTAACTTAAGTAAAATAAGCTCCAAGTAATCATTGTATATTAACACTACATATTTTAAAAATAATTGCAATCAACTCATTTGGAATGTTTGAGACAAAAAAACTGAATTATTTCCGAAAAAATGCAGTTCGAACTGAAAAAAACCAAATTCTATTATCTAGAATGGAGATAGCCTTAAATACTTTAAACAATATCTACTTAGTATAGTAGCTTTAGATTTAGTTCCCCCAACAAACAGAAACGATAGCTTTCATTTGTTTTGTATTTATTTAAAGTGGATTTAATGGGAGTACAGAGGCCCACACCATCAACATTTCTTGATTTTCACTATATTAATTTTTTTTTTAAGTTGATTTCGTAAAAAATCGCTCTCAAGGCATAAACACCTATATAAACACCCCTTACACAAGTATTAGATACAAAAAAACCCTTGAATTTTAATTAGCCACTTCGAAAAACATACCTAGATCAAATGGGGTTAAGAACAATTATACAAAAATATGTATATAAAAAAAAAAAACAAAATAGGGTCATACGAACTTGCACTAATTGCTGACTGATAGCATACTGATAGATACAGACGTATACTACATACGAGTACATACACCTACTATGCGTAGGTATATGTATGTATAAACAGTTGTACACAAATAGCTTAGGAAGAATGTCATAATTTAAATACACCACTAAAACTTGTTGTTAGGATTATTTAACTAAGTTGTGTGTATTAAGCTTTTACATAATTTTGTACTTAATTAATATCTACTAGCTTACACGTTCGAGAATTCTCGCATATGCAATATGCATATAAAATCAAAGACGTTGAAAATTAAATTCACAAATTCAGATTTATAGAATGTTTTTTTTTTTGACTATTGGAAATTTTGTGCGCATTACGACCATATTCACCACTTTCCAATCATATTGGAAATTTTATGGGTTGTGACATGAGGTCTATATTGACTATTCCTACGTTTATATTATGCATGATCGAGAGATAGAGTTGATTTAGGGTTAGATTGTCAACCCATGTTTTTTTCGTTAAGTTAAGAGCTTCATTTTTTTGTAGAGTTGAAATGGGCTGGGTTCTCGAACGGGTTCGGCGAGCGGAGTCTATTCGAAATTTGTGACGAAAAACTTGGGTAAAGGAGTTGGTTTGACAGAATAATGCATTAAGGTCTGTTTATTTGCATGTTTGCGTAAAAACATTGGGGCATATTCATAGTCACTTTTAAACTCCAGTTTATCTTAGACCGGGGTTTATTCAATGTTATTTAGATAGGATAACACACAGGTCTAAGATAAACTGGAGTTTAAAAGTGACTATGAATATGCCCCATTGATTTTTGTTTTAATTCTCAAACGTCAAAATCGGCATTCTGTTGAAGAAGTTGACATTTAGCCATTTATTATTTATTTTTGGAAGCAAACTGGCATTTATGGAAGATTACAATAGTTAATTACAGGTCCGTTCGTTTACTTCCCAAAACTCTTTAAACTTGAAAATTGCGTTAAAGTACGGGAATGCAAATTCACAGAAATTCATAGCAAGGAATACCTATTCCGTACTGGCATATGTGAATGACTCGCATGACACGATGTTTGGCTTTCATTTATTTGACATTTTGCTGAAATGTGAATTTGTGCCTATACAGACGTTTCTTGGACAGAAAAACTCACAGAAGGTCCGATTTAAAAGTAGTAGTGTAGAGTTAATTTTTATTGAAATATTATTTAATAAAGTCTGCATTTACACTGACCGACTTTTCCAATGTCGATTTGTTTTTGTTGCTTTACTCGCCCCCCTTCCTCACGACTTTTCCATTTAGCGCTGAAAACCCTGACAAAAAAAATCAAATTTTTCAACAAATTATTAAAGCCGGTCCTACACTATCGAGACAAATAATTGCATCGTGTGATTCTGTTTGCTGTTCAATGAGTCTGTCTGAAACACTTTGGAAGAGTTTAGAACATAATTTTTTGCACTGGCCTTTTTAGGTAGAACAAATTAGAACAGATTTGTGAGAAATGTCAAAATCAGCTGTTGTAATTTTTAGTTTGTTTTTTTGATTGATTTATTCTGAACCTCTTTCTAACTCTTCTAAAAGTGAATTTTCATCACTTCTGATTCTATTTTAATAAAGTTATACGCATACATGCTCGGAAAATTTGTTCTTGTTGTTGATTACTGACTGCTAGCGATTTCCTGTTCTAACTTGTTCTGACGTTTTTCACGAATTTGTGCTGTTCTATTTAGAATAGAATGCCAAAATCCTTTCAACAAAAGAATCAATTCTGTTCAGAATATTTTCTAAACAAAATCGATTCTTTTCTGTCAAACACAAATCTTGCGTTTTTAGCAAGATTTCACACCGATTTCTACACACACTATGAAGAATTGACATTTCTGTTACATCAAATTGATAGTCGCGGAATTTTTGGAAGATGAGTTCTTTATTTTTTCGGTTGCAACGAATTCTACATAATTAAACAAAATATTCAACAATATTTTCAGTGAATATAACTGCAAAAATAATTAACTACAGCTATGTCTAGTAACACACACAATCACACGACAAAAAAAAATTCGATTCTTTTACGAATTCTTTTCAATTGACAGAAACAAGTCGATTTGGTTTAGAAAAAAATCGATTCTGTTTAGAAAAAATTCGATTACTTTGTTGAAAGGAATTCACCATAACTTGTGTGTCACTGAACAAAGCTATTCAAATGTCAGTGTCAATTGTCATTCAAACTCAATAAGCCGGTGACATTTCATGCAAACGTTTATCCACTATAGTTTTCCGAACGTTTTTGATGTGCTAAATTTGAATCCGAAATCAAAATCCTCCGTGGCGTATAGCTTAGTGCGTAGCATTGTCATGCTCAAGCCAAAGGTTCTTTAAATCGAATCTCAAACTATGCCACTTCATTTTAAAACAGAAATGTTTTTCAAGGGGTACTATGTAGGTGTGCTTCTTGCGAGGAATCGACAAAACATATTTAACAAAAAAAAAAAAAAAAAAAAAAATGACTGTAGCCTGCCACACAACTAGGTATACACAAGAAAGGTCTTTGAAGGCATTTAAAAGAATTGTTAATAAAAGTATTTTTCTACGCAGTGTGGATTCACCTTTGTAGTGTGAGTGCAACTATGTAGTTATCTAATTTTGTTTGCAATCAAAATTTTCCACTCACCACATCCATAGTTATTTAGGTCGAGTGGAGTGACCACGAGTGTTTGGTGCAATAAATAATAATCCACTTAATGATGGAGATTTTTAATTAAAAAAAAAAACATAAACACAAGTTTTGTATTCCTCAATGATGAAAGGCATTCCGTTGAATGTAATCAAATTAATTATTTAGCTGGTTGTTTCAAGGAGTCACTCACTTCAAATTGACAATATACATATGTATGTAGGAAACGTATGTATAAGATAATTATAATATGAAATTTAGAATGTCACAGGCAACAGACAACAGAGAACAGACACCACACACCGTGTATCTTTGAATTTTCTGGCTTGTCTTGTTAATTGAGGAGGCACTGAACTTCTTATCGCGGCGTACACTTCAATATTTTCCTAATTGATATACGATATATGGAACACATTGCTGATGGGTTTTTCATTTTTTTTTTATTTTAATTTTATCAGGCTAATGCCCTCCAAAGATGAAGGTACATGGTACACTGGTTGTACACCTCTAACTATATGTATGTAGTTTCCACTTGAATGTGCGCGCACATTTTCACAATCTAATTATTTTTGTAGCAGAGATACAGGCAGACAATTTACTTATTTTTTGTATTGATATGCGTTATGGTTTAGCGGAGTGGCAGTAGCACTAGGGATTTGATATTAATTCAAACCGAGTGGCATTTTCAAAAAAAAAAAAAAAAATATGTACACATGTATTACAAAACTAATGGATATATAATTTTAAGCAGTTTAGGTACCCCAGCCACATTGAACAAGGATTTAGAGAACAAAGAGGCAAATTATTATTATTATTCGTGCACAGCTGACCAAAGCCCATAATAGATATATTGGTATACAAGTTGGTTGTTATTGCCACACAATATGATGGCAACCGATTGAACAAATAACAGGCTTGGTTGCTTGGTCTATTTCTATATTCGCGGCCAGGGGATGATGCTACAGCTATAGAGCAGGAACAAATCCGTTGCAGAGCTTGCTTCTATTACACGACCACCAAGACATTACACACGAGACTACCATAACGCGATGCAAAAACAAACTGACAGCTCATGCAGTTGGACAAACTTGCCAGAGCAATACCACCGAGTCACCGCGAATATTTAGGGTTACCAAGGGGTTTTGTTCTGTGTTGATATTTGCTGAAGGTTTTTTTTTTTTGTTCACAGTTGCTTATGTTTTTGTTGGCGCATATGGCGGCTGTCTACAGATTAATGATCGAGCCAGTGCAACAGATCCAAAACTCTATATTCAGCCTTATTCTGAGTTTCATCCGAAAAATATTTCACCCGGAATTTTAAAAGCTATAATTGTGAGTTTCGCCCAAACGAAATTTCACTTCGAACTAGAAATGAAATTTCGAACAAATATGTAGTTGGGATATGAGCTGTAATGGGATATGAAAATAAATAAAATACCTACGACATAAAAGAAAAATCTCAAATTTTTCCCCCTCACCAATGGAATTGAGATAATTATTTTATTTATTTACTCCATCTCACACAATTTGTCATGAGTGTTGATACATGAACATTTCTAGGATTTGTTTTAAGAATATCACACATTCTATCCATATAAGGTTTGAGTTCACATTGGATTTTAATAAAAATTGCGTATTGACAAGGCCCTCACTAGTCAACTGATGAGTCCAAGTGAGATCGCCGGGACGAAACGCCAATTTTTATGGACTAAAGGCCGTTAAAAGCTATTTTGAATCTATAAGGTTTGAGGTTATGTTGAAACTGATTTTTTATTTGTTGGGATGTAAGTGTGGAAGCAAAATATGATTATCAGAAACAGTCTTACTTAGAGGCAGACAAATTTTATAACAGTGATTTTTTGATTATAAGCAAAAAATAAACCTTAAAGGAATTTTTCCCCACATGAACCATCACTGGATGTAGGTGATTTGACATTTGAAAGCTCTCTGAAGAACAAAGTACCAACTACACAAAGAGAATGCCTATTTTACTATGGAGCATTGCCCCAGAGTGTACAAGAACGAGTTTGGTATTAAATGAAAGGTGAGGTGAAGCCCGATACATGAGTAAAATATTTTCAAAATCATTCATGGGAAAGTCTAGATATTCGGGCTTGAAGTTGCCGATTGCAAAATAAGAATTTCAGATTTTGTTCCAAATAATTGTCCATAACGGCCGAAATATTCGACGTAGAAAAATGATATTGATGTCAAATGAAAGGTCTCTAAAATACTACTAAAGTTATTTTGATCTGTTTAACACATTTTGAGATATTGAGTTTTGACATCTAGAAGCCACTTTTTTTCCGCTGTCTTTGTCACACCGATATTTCAAAAAAATTCTGTGATGACATATACTTTTTTTAGCTCTAGTGAAAAGCTTATTTTACTTACTTTTTATCTGAGCCAGAAATGTGCAATTCCCTTACATAAAATTTTGTAAATATAAGCATCGCGCTGCAATTCTTGTACGTAAAAGAAATAATAGTTAAATAAAGAAGTGAGAATTAAATAAAATTGTTCATTCGTATACAAAGTTAAAACTAACATTAGAAGGTGTTTCAGGGTACATTTTTGGAATGCACGATGCACCTCAATTTATATGTTGTTAATTTTGTTGTTCCTGATTAATGAAATTCAATTCATAATTCCGTTTTCCTAGAATAAAGAATTTTCCAGCATGATATCGCCTGTTATTCTGATGTCGTTCGCCTCCAAAAAATAAGTGAACATTTTGCCATTTAATGGCCGATTTCATAAAGCCCTTTGAACTATTTAACAGACTTTTAAATCTTAAAATGACGTTTGTTCCATACAAAATACATCATTTAAAAATTTAAAAGCCTGTTAAATATTTGTGAAAATGAACATATGTAATTTTGTTAAATTTCGCTGGAATTTTTCGAGCATTTAACATTTTTCGCGTGAAACTTACAATGTCAATTTTTCCGGGTGGAATATTGTTCGGGTGAAACACACAATAAGGCTGATTGTGTTTTGAATGCACCCCAATCCTCTTTGTTTTTGGTTTTTCATATTCTTAAAATTAACTTAAGGTAATAACCGTGTTTGATTATCGACGGATCTGTATCATGATCATTCTCTCTTTATCAAGAACTATTTTAAAGATCCGAAAATTAGTTCTCACTCCTGCGGGTAGATGGCGTCCCATGGTAAGGTAGTGTGAAATACAGTGCAAAGAAAAAAGGCAACAAATACATTAAAAATAAACCAACGTTAAGAAAATATAGATAGGTATACAACCTACGTTAAGAAAATATAGATAGGTATACAACACAGTTGTTACTAAGATCCGTATCGTTATATTTTCATGCGATGATCTATATGGATCACTAGCGATAATAAAACACGACTTAAACTAAACTAATTTTTAACTAAAACTTAAATAAAAACAACTTTGTTAAAACTTAAATTTATCAATAAAAAGATATAGTTGAAACCCACGGAGGAATACTTCTTTTTTGCGCCAGATTTACTGAATTGCAGTTTATCACACTCTTCTTTGTCGTTAGGAACTCAAGCTGAACGCGTCTAAAACAGTGACGTTTCTTGCAAAAAAGTAAGCAAACATACTTTTTTAAAATTTTTCTATGTCGAAGCGACGACATATGGATTTAGTAATATGTTAAAAAGATAAAACAACAATCTGGCGATTTTAACTTTAGCAAGGTGTTAAAAGAAAGTATCATGTTAAACTCGTTTTAAATTAGCAAAATCCTCTTTTTAACCTAGTAGGGGAGAGTGGGGCCAAAAGTAACACTTTTTGCTAAAACCGATGCTCCTTCTTATAAGTTTAAAATTAATCGACCAAACCTTTTTTAAATTGTAAATTCATGTTTCAGCTACATAATCCATCACAAAAGTTTAGTAAAGTCTACTTCCAAAATGTCAATACATAGCATTAAAAAAAAACTGAGTTGTTTCAACCTACAACGTATGCGGGGCTAGTTGTAACAAGTATTGCAAAACACAAGAAATCTATTTTTTTAAGAATTTAACCATCGTTTTATTAACAGATAAAGAAAAAACATAACTCTTAGCTTAAAAAAACTCTTAGTTATGAAAAAAAAAAATTAATGGGTTTAGTTTTTTAATGGTAGGTACAATTTACCCCGGAAAATGTTACAACTAACTCCACCATTAAATTTGAGACAAAAAACACAATTTAAAAATGGGATTCTTAATTTTAAAGGGAACACTGTTTTTTTAGCTGTTAGTTATTACCCCTCTTACTTTTAACCCCAGTCTCCCCTATCATACTAAAAATGATTTAACACTTTACAATCAATTCCCACCAACAAACAGCCACAAGCTATGATGGCTAACAATAGTAATAATAATTCTGGTGGCAACATGAGCAATATAACAAGTAACAACAGTTGCTTCAACAATAGCTGAAACAGCAACACCTTCAATAGCATATTGAATCGTCTAAAATTTTGCGCCATAATTTTATAACCACCATACTTACATTTATTTATTTTCAACATCGTAATACTGTATGTATTATGAATAAGCTCAGTGTTGGTTAGCGTATCGGAGTGGTAAGTGGTAGGTCATAAGATAGAATCCGAGAGCGAGAGCCTAGCCTAGCCTATTTCGATATTCACCCTTGCTTGCCCCTTGTAAATATCTATGTAAAACTTTCAAACAAATTTCAGAATTTTTAAAAGTAATTGTCCTAGTCAAACGCTTCTAAAATGAAAATAAAAGAAGGCAAGGGCACTTTGTTGAAATTTGTTTTTTTTTTATACCTACAAAACATCTACAAACAATGATTGAAGCCATAAAAGCGAATTAATTGAGCATTTTATTTTCAATAAATTTGTTCTTTCAAGTGAATTCGTAAAAAAAAAAAAATCTTCAAATAAAACCATGGCAACCCTAATTTGGAGTATGTAAGGTTAGGTATGGTGGAGCGCACACAAAACGCATAGTCATTGTTTGATATTTCGTATTGCAAACCAAGATACCTATGCACATACATAGATATATTATTTATGTATTGTAAGAGTATCAATAGATATAGATACATGTATGGTATGTACATAGATACATATTTTCCTCTTTTCTATTTTCTAGTTTACTATATTATACTTTTTTTTGTTGTCATTTTGTAAAAGCTTGTTTTACTTTTGATTGTTTTGCTTTTATACCAACACTCCCACTGCTATGCTATGCGCATACTATTTTTCTTTCTTTCTTATTAGTTGGATTACTATGGAAATTGTGTGTTTATTTTTGTAGAATAGGTTTCTGTTTCTTTTTTATTGTAGTATGGTGGAAAGTTTTGAAGCCCCAGTTGCTTGGGAGTTCTTTGTTTTTGTTAGACAGTGACTTCTTTAAATTTGGCCAAAGTATCTATGTGTGTATGTCGGGTAGGTATCTATATTTACTTTATTTAACAATGCACCAATTTATGAGTCAAAAAAGTCTATTGGATTTTGAATACAATTTTATGTAATCAGTAGAAACTTCCCCAATCTAATTAATTACTTTTGTATTTTTAGATATAGTACCTACATACATACATACATACATGATACATATATTCAAGTTCAAGATTACCATTAAATACGGTACATTTTTGAAGTGAAAGTGAGGTTTAAACGCGGAATTTGTTAGCTCATCTTTGTTATGGCTAACTTTGCTAAGCAGAAAGACACCAAAATGGGACTCCATTTACGTAGAGACGGTCCCAGCACGGTACACCTACGTATACAAACAAAATGGCAAAGTTCGTAGGGACCTCCAGCATACCTCCGACGCGAAAGTGTGATGTACGACAAGCCCACTCCTTTCGACCGTTTCAGGGTCAAATAGCCCCTTTTTTTTAACACAGAACAAACATTACAAAACAATTTTATCAAACCAATTTAAATTAGAGTCTGTCTAAAGGCACGTAGTTTCGCGTACGCGAAATAAGTTCTCATACCAGATTCTCATACCTAAACAGTAAGGTATGTTTGGGGGGGCATGCTGCCCCCCTGCTTGGCTTCACTATAGGATTTGGGGTAGGTGCAAGGTTGGTTATATGCAGTTTTTTTTGGATATAAAGAACCCTCTCTGTATATATACCTCACTGTTTAGATATGAGAACTAATTTCGCGTACGCGAAACTACGTGCCTTTAGACAGTTTCTTTAAATTATTATTGATACATTCGACGCGACGTTGCATTAAAATTTAACTTCTTGTACCCTTTAAATTTTGTAGGTGAACTCCCAGTTAAATCGATATTTAATTTGACTGAAAAACATGTTTTAAAAGTTAACTCGGTGTTTACCCCGAAACTAGTATGAATACGTTCTGAAAAACTGGGCTTTATACTCTTTTAAATTCGATACTCTTGAACAAGTCGCCACAAGTGTGACCAAAAACAGCTTACCCCAATAATAATTCAACAAGGCAGGTTGGCAGCAGCAGCACCAGCGATGAAGTATTTTTTTTCCTTTTCAATTTTTTGATAATTTAGTTTAACAGAAAGTATTTATGCAATAAGTTGAAAAGCCGACACGGGGTAAAGTTGATTTATGTTTTAAGATAAGAATGAAAATGAAACAACAATCAAGATACCTTCTGCTCTTGATCGCAAAGATACTACAAATCACAGATTAGCCATATGAAGATGAGAATGTTTCGTACGTTTCACCCTCCAAAACCCATTTGTTTACATAGTTGTATTTGTAATTTCATCCCGCGTCGATGAATAGATGTGAATTGCAACAACAATTTAACCGGTGTCTGAAGATCCCTACTGTCTATGTGTGAGGTTTTTATACACACATTCTCATTTTTTATCTGATATCTGACAGCCCAAGCTTGTAGGCAAATTAAAATGGCTGCCGGGGATTCTCATCTTCATGTGGCTAATCTGTGCTACAAATAAAGGAATTCTAGTCTGTCATTATGGTTTACCTACAAGCTGAACAAAACAGCTGATGTACGTATACAAGATTGCATAAGTATGTTAAGGAAGACGGATAAGATTGCAGTAGTTTGTATGTTTTTATAATTCTTCATCCTTGTCACACGCTTCACATTTGTTAATCCGTTTCATATGAAAATGTATGGACACGAAATGAAATTGCAAATACAACGATGTAAACAAATGGATTCGGAGGGTGCAACGTAGGAAGGTTTGTCATCTTTATTTTTTGATAATGGAGTATTTTTTATTTTGATATTTGGTTGTTGGTTGATCGCACAACAAATAACTGTTCCAACTATGTGCGTGGAGAAAATACAGGTGTGCGTTCACTGCGGAGGAAAAATAAATCGATGTGTAAGCATTTTATATGGATGTGATTTATTGCAACTCCGCATTTCGTCCAAGTGCGGACTGGGGTGGAGCTGCATTACTAAAGATATGCATGAACATTGAACATTCACCTATTTTGATATAATTATAATTTTTTTTTGGTTACAAAATATTTAGAAACCTTCAAAGCGAAAGGTTATCTTTAAACTTAGTTAAAAAAAAAAAAAAAAAAAAACAATAGTGAATTAAAACTCGACTTGTATCTAATTTGAATTTAACAGCCTTCAGAAATATCATTTTAAGATAAATAAATGGGATGTGAGCTTCATAAGTATATCCCATTACGTGTCACACGTTGCGTGTAAAGCCCGAACCACACTACTCTCGTGTGGTGTATTGGGAAGTAGTGTGTCGCTGTCATTCCAATTCATAGATTTTGACACAACACATCACACGATACAAATATGGCTCTACAAATACATTAGAGCCATAGCGACTCATGACACGAGAGTAGTGTGATTCGGGCTTAAGGCATTGCTATAAGTTCCCAAAAATTTGGGTAGATAATAAGTTCAATAATGTCTGCGTATTGCCCAAAACTGCGAGTTTCTTCTATATTTCTTTGAAAATTCGTAGAAATTCACAGTGTTAGACAGTTCTGCGAACCCAAAAATAATTAATTCAATAGAATTCCATTGGAAGATGGACACGATGTCAATGAATAAAAAATTATATGAGTGCCGGTACTAGAGGGTTATATGTGTTAGCATCAACATCCGTATGAGAAGTCGTCCATATGTTGTTGACTACGTACACGGATCCAAAACGGACTAGTTTGCTTGAAGGAGATCTTCAGATTTTTGTCAATGAACGGACCCAATATCCTGCTATGCAGATTTTCGTAACGTAATTTGCTACGTCGTAAAGTGTGACCTCGTAACGTCGCACAGTTTTTATTTCATTCTACCATCGGCATAGATGTTTACACATCAAAAAAAAAAAAATCTGAATAATCAAAAAAATTAAATATTTTATTTTTCGCTGCACAAATTCTAGTGTTTTTCGATGACAGTTGTAGAAGTAAATTTTATAACTACGTCAAAATTGGAAGACTTCTATATAATCTCTCTATAGGTCAAAATATGTTTTTTCAACGAAGAAGATGGAAGAAAGAAACTAAAAAAAAAACAACAAAACAAGCGTCATAATTTCGAAAACTGTTAAGGTAAGACCGCACTCGACGAAACTGCAATTCAGCGGAACTGCGCAGCACTATACAGCACTTTTTTGATATACCGCACTTGATATGAAGCAACGCGACAGTACGCGTCAAATTATGCATTTGAAATGTTACATTTACCTTGCATTTTGTACAGGACAAGACAAAATTTTGTTTGTTTAATATGTAGGGTAGGTCAGTGTTTGATTTTCGGGATTGAAAGTCCCTTATTTGGCCGCCATCTTGGAAAAGGTGGTGTAAAATGTTTTTTGGCTATATCTTGAGAACCACAGGTCTCACAGAAAAAATGTGGACACAAATTGTTAATGCAAAGTCAATATAACACTTCAATGGACTAACGGGGGGAGGGGGAAAAGGCACTGCCCCCCCCCCCCCCCCCCCCCCATACGACTTTTTTCTGTCTAGGTTCGGCTAAAATTTTGTAATATTTGAACCGACTCTCGACGTTTGCTTTACCGCACTTGAGGCAACGGAACTGCATGGCGGGACGCTACGCGACATAGTTGGCCGCGCCGTGCAGTTCCGTTGCCGCTTAGTGCGATATAGCTCATGCAACTAAAAAAATTATTTATTAATATCCAAAACTCTTTTTAATCCTACCCATCCCATTTCGTATCAGATAACATCCCTGCTTGAATATAAACTCACAAACCTTACGTTACGTAACGGGGTTCACTTAATTTTCAAACAGGGATGTTAGCGAGCTGGAACTTTGTTGTATATTTGCTTTGAATTTATTTATTTGCTCGATTTTCTTTGTTGTTGAATTTGCGTGAGGTTTCAAGGTACGACCGACGCGACATATTCCACACTATTTTTTCATCCTCTCTCACACCATTAAAACAACAAAGAAAACATAAAAACGGTAAAGAGCCCACACATTCCGCCGCCTGAGACCACTGACGTCACAGATCGAAAATGGGTTGATATTGTTTATCAAATGCATTTGGAGCATCCAGGAGCCGTAGTGCATACAACTTCTAAGACTGACCAAATCTGATATCGTGGGTTCGATCCCTATGATGGGCATGTAGAAAGTTTTTCATAATAAAATTGGATTATAGCTCAGCACCACTAATAAGAGGAAACTGATGATAGGTGGCTTGGCGCCCCTTGAAACATCTGTATCTCTAGCCAAAATAAACGAACTATAAATTAATTCGTAAACAATTGGTGGTAGCATCTTTAAGTTGTTGTTGTTGTTCATAAAATTCAATAGTAAATATAATATAATATATTCACAATATAAATACTAGATTTATTCTTCCATAAACATTCGTTTTCGCGATATATTTCGATTAATTCCCTTTGGAATTCAAGAGAATCAACCCATAAATCACGCATTTCTTTTTTGTTTTTGAATATTGAAGCTACCAACACACGATCTAAGTATTGTCAATTACATTGAAGAAAACCAAATCGATTTTGGTTCTCATCAATGTTCATTGACAAACGAACGATCAATATTCAGCGAAATATGACTTTTTCACTAAATATTGACAATAAAAATTGATCGTGTGTAGGGCTCTTAAAACTACCTGTTTCTCCTCAACTCAACTCTACTCAACTCAACTCAACTCAACTCAACTCAACTCAACTCAACTCAACTCAACTCAACTCAACTCAACTCAACTCAACTCAACTCAACTCAACTCAACTCAACTCAACTCAACTCAACTCAGCTCAACTCAACTCAACTCAACTCAACTCAACTCAACAATCAAAAATCAATCTTCCAACTCACGTGCTGAAATACATGCTTCGAGAAACAAGCGCTAATTAGAATGAAAGGCCAATGTTGATATTAACAAATCTTAATCGTGAGTCTCGGCACTCATCAATTTTTTTTTATTTTTTTTTTAACTGGGTGATCTTGATCTTTTTCGAGATTAAAAAACTCTTATATTCTTTTAAATATTCGCCGCAACAGACTGTAAAATCTTATATGATTCAAATATCATGGCTCCTGTTGTTGGTGTAATAACCTTAACTTGAGAAACACTGTATAAGAATGAATCCATTTATCAGTGCAACTCAAAGTAAACTTTGTCTTTCCTATCCCACTTACATTGAAGTACCTTTACATTGTGCTCTATACCCAAGTCAAGTGAAGAAGATACATAGGCAGGTACTTATACTTTCTTATAACAAGCTGCGAACGATTGCTTGAAAGCAAAGCTGCTTTAAACTACCTACTTCAAGGCTTGTCTTGAGGAAGTGAATAAAAATGTTGCAAAAAAAAAAAAAAAAAAAAAAATAGGAAAACCTTTAGAATTATGTAGATGAGTGGCAAAAGAAGTAAATGATCCGAGAAAGGGATGGATTAGGCCTTTTCTTTATTGTCACACTTTTTTTTTCATCGCAATAAGTTATAAGCTGTATTTATATTTAATTGTTTTTTTTTTTATATTTTAAAATTTAGTTTGACATAACTGCATACTCATGCTAGAGCAATTAGTCAAGTGTGTGTCTGAAATCCTAGGCAAGCAAGCTTCAACAATTGATAATAATTGGGCATAAATGACTATGTGAAATAAAACCAACAAAAATAAACACACTGAAAACTATGAATACAAGTTTTTGCGTACACTATGGCGTATACGTACTTATTTGTTAGGCTTTTTAAAGCTATCCACTTAAGGTGGGTCAAAGACTGCAAACAATTGTCTGACGAGTTGCGTACATTTGTGATTTCTTTTTTATATTATGATATTGTCAGTTTTTGTTGTGGTGGCTAAAAAACAATTAAATTCTCTCAGTGTTGTTCGGCTCTAATGAGAATAGGGTAACGAAGGTGGCTGCCTTTTGGCCTACATTATTTGGCATGAGATTGCGTCTCTTTTGCTTTTTTGAACACAAGTATTTTTTTTTTTTTTTTTTCAAGGAGAGATTGTAAGATTTTTATGCGAAAAGGTGCCAAGTACTCAGGCATTGAAAATACAAAGAGAAAAAAAAATTCAAGCGAAAATAATCAGAAGTAGTAGGTAGTGATGTAGCATTAAAGGAACAGTTAAAGGTATTGAGGAAGCACAGTACTGAACTGATGAAAAGTTGTTTTTATGATTTTAAGTGTTTTTTTTTTTTTTTATAAATTGAATACAAATTCTTCAGAACGTTTCTTAATCAGAAATGGACAGCAGAATTACGCTATAAAAACAGTAAACATTCCAGTTCCTATTTAGCATTCTATGGATATGATCAATAAGCCCCGAGCTCATACTGATCTTAGCCAGGCAGAGTAAACGTATACGCACCTATCTGCTCCTTCAAACAGACTGTGGCAAAGAAAATTCTTGAAAAAACAAATGTAAGATGGACCCTACTTGACTCTTGTGCGAATGCCAAGAAAATTTGGCCTTAGCACTAAATAAGAAATCACTGTACTTTTCTTTTGTAGGTACCGTTACTGGACACAATCTTCTGAGGTAAAAGAAAAACACTTAGACTCAGCACGGATAATTTATGCAGAGGTTGTGGCGATGAAGAAGCACATGAAGACTCTTCTCACTTCTTATGTCACTGCCCAGCACTCTCGCAAATAAGAAATAAACACCTATTCTTCAATTTTTCGGGTGTGAAATTGTCAAAATTCATTAATGCCTCTAGATGGCTTCATAATCCACGAAAACTTATAGGTTAACTTATTAGGGATCTACATTGATATATGTGTGATAGGAAAAGTAATATGATCCGCTATCAGCCCAAAAACCTAAACCTAACCCTATACGTTCGCCTAAATTGAGAAATGACAAACATTTGGCGAATGAAATTGTCACTCTTTTCAAACGTGCGTCGTAGTTCGCTATTCGCAAAATCACGGCATAAGTGATTTCCTAAAGATTTGACTTGAATCGAAAATTATAGGCTCGCGAGACATAATAGGCGCCGTAAACTCAAAATATGTGACTACTTAATACTTATTCTGTTTTCTAACTCACATGGCTGCATTTCTTTTTGGCACAGGTTAGAAAGCCCGTATATTTTACGATTCTGTGGTGTAGATTTGAAGGCCTTTGAATATTAAAATTTGGCAATTCATCTATAACTATTTATTCGCAGAAAGTGCTATGTGTCACATCCGTAACAAAACTATACAACTGTTCTATAGAAATCGATAATTTAGAAAAGTAAAATAAACGTTATTATCTACCGTTGGTTAAAATTTCATTGAACTTGAAAATTGTACTGAGTCCAATGTTACAATTTGAAAGCTGTGTCACACCCGTACCAAATTGGCATTGTTTTTCTAAACTTATAACTTCTTTGTTTTTCAACTCCTGTTGAGTTTGATTGTTTCTAGAAATTGAAATAATCGTGCGAAAATCTCCATCATATTTGACTTTTTTCCTAAATTTCCATTGTATTGAGAAAAACTTTAATTTTCCAAGAGGACATTTTTTTTCACTTTGTGTAAGAAATGATTGTACTTATGACTATCATAATTTGCCATTAGCAATTCCTTATTATATTCGGTTCAGATGTAAAAGTCATACTGAGTCACACCCGTAACATTAATGTGTCACATCAGTAACAATTTAAAAGCAAAACTTTGAATAGATTTTCACAGTTTTGTTTCTCATTTTTGTTAGTAAATGTTTGTGTAAAAGAACGAGACACAACAATGCCACATTAGCATTTGATGTCCCATTCGAAAATCAAAAGTATTCTAAGGTCACACCAGTAACACAACTAAAATGGTTCAGGTATTTTTAAAATCTCAATAGACATAAGGGACATAATATTTTATTTTTGTATTAATTTAGAATATTGTGTGAGTAATTTAAAAAAATCATGAGTAGCTGCGTCACACACGTAACGATAATAAAATAACAATTTATACCAAATTATTAACTAATTCGAAAAAAATGGAATATGGCGCAAAGCAACTTTAAAAAACGGGTCAGCTAATAAATTATAGGTAAAAACAATATAATAAAAATACAAAATTAAAAAAAAATCATTATTTATAAATTCCCAACACGTATGATCACAGACAATCGAGTGAATTACAAATGGAAGCAATTATAATTATTGATCATGTTAATAACACGATCAATGATGAAATTAAAATTATCACCATTGCGTTTTTATGCTAAATTATTGTATCAACAATGAACAAGCAAAAAAAAGGTTGACGACAACCGCCGCCATGGCAGGTATAGCTGAATTAATCAAACACACATACATACACATACATATATAATAAGTTGATCAGCATCAGGACAACAAACAAAACTTCAATGAAATGATCGCGAATATTTATTTACCATTTACATCAGCCAGTTAATTATGGAAATTTCGAACACCACACTGATATTTGTGCACTTATAATGTTTGCACGAAGAGGCCGTGAGTTGTGTTAAATCGTTCACCTTAATAAGCTGCACACTTGCACAGAAAAAAGAAACAATAAACTTTACCTTGCCGATACTACGAAATGGTGAGGTGGTTTGTGTTAGTCATATCATAATAATAATAATAGTAATAATTGTTATACAAAGACGCACATAAAAGTTGAGTAAAGAAAGTTATTTTTTCTGCTGCTGTTGGTATGCAAATATATACAATGAACTTTATTTGAATTTATCTTGCAAGCCACAACAATATTCCAAGAATACTATTAATCACCTAAATAAACTGAGTGAGTGGGTATTTTAATGGTTTTTTATTTAAAGTTAATTTAAACGTCAGGTGACCGATTTTAAGCTGACAAAATATAAATAAGCCATTTAATAGTCCAGGCAAATAAGTAAAACGAAGTGCCCGACTGAGTGAGTCGCACGTTCTTGTTTTTATGATTCAAGGCTATGTGGCTTTAGCATTCAATACACATAAGGTATTGGTTTGTAAATAAAGTGACATGAGCAGTGTTTTATTGGCAAGTCTATAGCCAGCTCAGAAAAATATTACACGTAAAAACTAACAACAACAAAGAAAATTTGGGATAAATAAGTCAGTAATAAAGGTGAACATTAAAGCTAGCTTGAAATCTTGAAGATGTAGGTAGATGCAGATGGTGCTGAGTTCATTTGTCTGTGGATTTCTAACTTGCAAAATTAAAATTTGATTAAACGTTTTGGAGATCTCTCTATGACAAACTCCATCGTCAGTTTGAATCAGCAGGCGGAGAAACCTGAACAAGATTTCTCCTCAAGAAGTCAAAAGCACTCTCTATAATTCTTTTTATAAATTGAAAAACTTCGACAAAAATTAATTGAACCAAATCCAAAAAATATCGGTCTGAGCGTTTTGACAGCAAATGTCAAGATTCTCACTGTTAGCGCCTATTGCGGCTGTCAGCAGCAATAAGGATCGAGCCAGTGATACGCGGACTCGTTCCGGTGAGCAAACAGTCGCAATGTGAGCAAAACAAACTAAGTAAAGCCCGAACCACACTACTCTCGTGGGGTGTGGATTGGAGTCATGTGTCGCTGTCGCTCTAATGTATTTCATATGCGTAGAACCATATTTGTATCGTGTGATGTGTTGTGTCGAAATCTATGAAATAAATTTGGAATGACAGCGATACACTACTCCCCAACACACCACACGAGAGTAGTGTGTTTCGGGCTTAAGTAATTATAAATGCACCAAACATTTATCCAAGCATTTATTACAAACAATTAAAAAAGAACAAAATTAAAAAAAGGAAAAAAATAACAGTTTGCGCTGTTGCTTGGATTTATTTCCCTGAGGCACAATATTCCCAGTTGATATTTCTTTGTAACTTTACTTTTCGGCTATATCGTGTCGGAGACTTACCTACTGAGGAATTTCGTTCAAGTTTTTTTTGAGATTACTGAAAAAAAAATTCTGTAGTATTTAAGTGCCAAAGAAAACTTTAAAAAAAATCCACAAGTTTAAAAAAAAAAATTTTAAATACTGACTTTCTTGTCCAGCTTTTACTCAGCATGAAGTAGGAGTGAGATGAAGTAGAGAGAAGTCAAAAAAGTCGAGGAGTCAGTACAATGCGAACACCGTCTTTCAAGCAACAATGGACGGTGTTCACATTGGACTGACTCCTCCGATTTTTTGTTTTGACGTCTCTGTGCTTTTGCTCACTTCCACCTCATGGTGTTCAATTGGAAACATATTTATTAAAGAAGATTTACATTTTGCGAGTGAAAAAATTATAATTATTCTTTCAAACTGCACAGATTTCTGCTTTGTTTTAACGACTGCTAAACGTCAAAGTAAGTCCGATGTGTTCACATTACTTTGTGTCTGAACAATCCAAGTTGGATTCGCGTCAAAAAAATCGGATAAGTCAGTCCAATGTGAACACCGTCATGTTAAATTAAACCGATAGATGACAATCGATTGAATAAATCAAAAAAAAAAACACTATTTTTTGTGACATTTGGAACGTAATTTTCTCTAAACGTCAAAAGCTATTAAAGTTCATTCGAAGGATGACTGCGATGTCAATGAAGTAAAATCCTCTGAAAATTAAAAAATTAATGAATAAATGTGCGCGAAAAAGCTTTGCGGTGAAATTTGGAACAACATATTTTATAAACGTCAAAATGATGATCGATACGCATTTTAAAGCAATAAACTGTCAATTTTCGTTGACAGATGGTTAAGATATTAAAAGATAAAAAAACGTCTACAAAATAAATGCATACAGCCAAATTAATAAACGTAGATTAGCGAAGGGTTAAGCCTTATTCTGTGAACTAAGTGCAAAATGTTATTAATAAAGCAATATTTCTACTAAGTGACGTTTACGCTAAACCAACGAAGAAGTGATTTTTCGTGTAAATGTTACTTTACTAGTCCACGGATATTTTGTTTTTAGTAACGGAAAATTTAAACCCGTAGCTTAACTCTTGTTCCATGGTTTAGTAAACTCATGGAATGAAGGTGGAATAAGCGATTTTTATTAATAGGGCTGACACAGCTGCAGCTTATGTCATTTTCAATTGATCGTGTATCTATATTTGAAATCTGAAAGCAAATCTATAAGGATTTTTTTTTTTCAGAAGAATAACCTTCATTTGTCTAGATGAACACTTAACGTCAAAATATATTTGATTGTGAATACATCTCAAAATGTGTCAAATTTTGCCCAGATATGGTGTGGAAGTGAACTTATATAACACAGTCTTATAGACACATGATTACATGAGGTGTTGAAGCGAGCTTGAAGCTCGCTCCGACACTTTGTAAACCTGCATTAAGTTGAAATGAGCTTCAACCGACTCGACTCCACTTCAGGAGCGGATTCGAGTCGAAATTTGTGCTAAAAAAAACTTGGGCTGAGGAGTTATTCTGGCATTATGTACTATTTTACGTGTGTGTGTGTAATTTTTCTTGGCTCCCGTCAAGTCCAGTGGCGAGTTTTTATTTCTTTGTAAACAATATTATCGGCTTTGAAAAATTTAAAAACCATACAAATATACAAATCAATAAATAATAAATAAAATGGCATCTCAGCACCATTTCAACTCAACTCCAAATCGAGCTCTCAACTCTAGGAACTAAAAACCTGGGTCGAAAATCCGACCCTATAATCTAACTTGAGCTCTCGATCCTGCATATAAACGCGGTATATAATAAGATAAAAGTTGGCTTGTCATAAGAGACAGAAACCGTTTTCTCAACTCTGTTCATCTTTATTGTTAGTTTTAAAAGTATTTTTTTTACGTTGCTCCAAACCATCAGTTCTTTGGCAGAAACGTCAAGACTTTCTATAAACACAAAAGGATTATGACACTTTCTTCGTCAATCGTCAGCGCAATAGATTCTGAGAAAAAGTCCGCAAACATGGACTACGTGTCTGTCTTCGGAATTAACCACTTAATCTCATATATGATCTGTTATTGATATTGCCACGCGTATAGTGTGCGTTTGGACTGGGCAATTCAAAAGTCTATGATGCAATCATAAATAATAGGCTAGAGGCTGGTTTTGTCAATGGCGGTTTTGTGGCTGATTTCGACTCGGATCCTTGTTCTTCTTTCGCGGCATGACGTTAATTCACGAGTTCAAAGCCCAGCTGCTTAAAAAACTATAATTTACATTATGTTAAGTCTATGCTTGTTCTAAGATAAATGTAGTGTCTTTTTGAGCCCTTTCGATATAGACATAACTCACGTCTGTGACACTTGTATTTTCGGGACAATGCCACGCCAAAGAATTTAATGATAATATTGGAGACATATCCATGTAAATCCACCATAATAAGTAAACAGCGGGCGTACAGTAGGGTAGCATGGCATAAACCTAGTTTTTAATTCAGCCGGTGGAAACGACACGATTGGTGGTTTTGAAAATAAGTCCATGCCTCAATATTTGTCTAAGAAGCAAAAGTGCGAAAATCCAGGTTCCTATGGTTCCCACCGGGTGATTTAATAACAAAGGTTATGCCATTCTACCCTACTGTACGCCCGCTAATTTTTATTTTTGTGTTTATTTATCTTCACAGTTTGTTTATGAAGCTGTATAAAGTTGCATGAGAGCTTTTGAAAAAAATGACTTCAGACTGTACTTTATCCAATTGATTTGTGCAGAGCAAGCCACTGACTTACGTATACGAATTGTTGTTGTAATTCTCCGCAAAAAGTCGTATCGTATACCATGACCATTGTATCTCACTGCTGAAGGGATAGGGATACTGATGGACGATCGTGCGCTCGTCGTCGTCATATACGATGTTTGTGCTCATCCAAACAGAGTTACTCTTCTCAATTGTAAGCAAATTCAAGAGCCTTTTCTGCGGATTTTACTAAGGAACTTTTGGAATTTGAAGCTTTTGACAACAAATTTATGAAATTGAGTATTTGAATGGTGAACTATTATTTATAATTTAAACTACGGAAACCCTGTGAGCGCTTTAAATAGCGACACGCTTCTGCAACCCAATGCAACCAGAGTGAGAGGCAAACGCCCTGTCTTCCCTGTACTGCACAAATCAATTGGTTGAAGTATAGTTCAGAAAGAAATATTTTGGTTCACCAAATAAGGGTCAAAAAGGGTTGCCATGCTAACTTATGTAATTTATTTTTTTTAATTCTGTCTTACTTGGCTGTCTCTTTTTTTACTATGAAGTGGTTAAATACTAAGATGTCATAATGAGTCGAATAAATGAATTTCAGTACATTTTAAACATCTCTGCAGATTTTTGACAGCTTGCAAGAACATTTTGTTGTTTGTTTTTGAGAACAAAAAGAAAAAAAAACTAAATCCTTATATGGCAGCTACCCGTTCTAGAAGAGCTTACACAAAAATTATAGGGAATTACATAAATATGATTTGGATAAAATTTCAAGGAAACAAAGAAATACGTCCACCCCCTTAAGGCTCTAGCTTAATGTACAGTGGGCATATAGATCTAACGCTGCCCAGATTGACGGATGGTATACGGCGAAAAGCCAAACAATTTTAAGACTTCTTCCATTATTCTATTGTTAAATTTGACTTAGGTTAGGTTAGGTTAAGGTGGCTGTCGAGCAAGGCTAGACACACTTAGACCATAGTTGGTCCATTGTGATACCACAGGAATCTTGAAACTCTTCTTCCTATTCGTTGAACCACTTAGAGCTCCTTACGAAGCGTGCGAGATCAATTATGTCAACATTTACCAGATCATTAGGATCGTTGAAGTAGTATTCTCCGAGATGGAGTTTACGTCGTTGGGATAGAGCAGGGCAAGTGCAGAGGAGATGAGGAATCGATTCTTCCTCTTCTTCATCCATACAGCTTCTGCAGAAATCATTTGAGAATACTCCAAGCCTCGTTGCGTGCTTGCCTATCAAGCAGTGACCGGTGATGACACCTATGACGGAGCTGATATGCAGTCTGCTTAGAGATATTAAACTCTTCGAGCGCTTCAGGTCCAACCTTGGCCACATCTGTTTTGTCGCTATACAGGTGGAGATGTTGTTCCACCTAAAGTTTGTTTTCTCTATTGCATCTTAAATAAATTTGACTTAAACCGGGAAATTTTTCAATTTTTTTTTTGAATACTTTCCAGGTTTTGTGTCACTTTGCGCCATAGTGTGGCGAAACTGCTCACTGTTAATGCTAATGAATCTGACCAAAAATATCAATGATTGTAAAAGTATTCAAAAACGAATGTTATGACTTTATTAATTAAAAATAATCAGAATTAGGTATGTATACATATTTTAATTTGTAAAAAACATCTAATTTTATCAAGAATCCACTTTCACAAATTAGGTGTGGTGTCGTTTCAGAAAGCATTCAAATCCATTTAATTTGCTAATCGAGACAAAAACCAAAATGACTGTCATAGACTTTTCTAAATTAATCACATCGCCTTATTATGAGGGATGTATGAATCAGTATAGCGAACCTACATTTTTTATATAAAAAACATTCTGCACGCAACACCAACAGTCTGACAAAAATCGTGATTCATTTTATGTATTATGTTTGTATATATCTATGTCAACAAAAACAAACAAACTCACCACACTTTCAAGTTGACATTGACTAAAATCACCTCGCCACCCCCAATCATATTGCAACATGGAAAAACAACACAAACAAAAAATTGATTTCATATTATTATGGTGTGACCTCTAAAACCTTCACAGTGCATAGTACATAGCAGTTTTACAGTAATAGTTGGATGGGTACTTAAGTTTTTTCGATTTAATCTAAAAATATATCAACCAGAGCATCACATTCAAATTATTTATGACACAATTTGTTTATGCCTTTTGCTTTGCCTTGTACTTTTTTAGCTTTCCAATATTAAATCGATACACGCTTACTATGAAATTACCCATCAGTTGGAGGAGTTACAGCAAACTCAAAGTCAAAAGCTTTACAACGGAAAGCCTCTATTACTCGAAGTAAGTATATGAACGTGATCCGAATAATTACTGAGGTATCGGACATGTAGAATGTATATAATGGACGAGACTAGCGACATGCCAGTTTATAACAGTTATAACAGTTTTTCGCCATTAAAAGTGAGCGTGCGTTAACGCGCTTAGCGTGACTTGAAATAAAAAAAACTCTGGGTGCCTGAAATATGCCCACCGGCGGAGGGCCCTGGCCCTGTGCAGCCGCATTAACAGTTCTTTTATAAACCAAAACTGTTATAATTGACATGTCTAGAGTCACTTCGTTTTTATAGAAACTAAGCTGGGAATGTCGACAGAAATGGTTACTATTGGTTTCAAACAACAACTGGGATCAAACAAGGTTGCCTGTTAAGTCCACTTTTGTTTTCAATTTTTCTGATGAAAATTTCATCGGTTTTTCGAGGAGGAACTAACTTTGCTAGCTTTAGAACATTAACTGAAGTTGGGCAATTTTGTTCTAGAGTAAAAAAAAATAACAAAAAAACGAATTTATTTGTTTTCTTTTTTGCAATTATGCCATATTCCATGAAAAAAATTATTTTTCTTTAATACTAAGTGGTTGTTTTGATTATAAGTAAATCAAAATTTTAAATAAAAAACAAAATTGTTTAACATTTTTAATAAAAAAAATAGACAAAAAACACTTTTTTTAAGATTTAAATAGAGCTAAACAAAATCTCGCTTGATCCCGCCTAAAAATTACCAGGATATTTAAGCCTTACTGTTTGTTAAGCCATATACAAAATTGCACCCGCAACTTTTTACAATGTTTTAAGATAGTGTAATTTGTAAAAAAAAAAAAAAAAATAATATGTTCCCGGCGCTAACTATTTTTGGTCTTAAAAGCAAATATACTTTTGGAAATGTTTGAGTTATTTCCTTTCTCAAAAGAGCTGAGAACGTGAAATTTTCTCCGAACATACATATATAAAACTATGAAAAGATTTTTTCTGACGGTTATAATCTATAATTAATTTTAAAAAGACGTACGTACATACATATCTATATGTATTCTTTTATTTTATAAAAAAAAAATATTTATTAAAATTTTGGTCCGTTTACTTTTTTCTCACACTGTTTTAAATAAAATTGGTCACTGAAACAGTTTATAAGATATGTCGGTGAGCTACAAAATGATAAAAATACTTTTAATACTTGCTAAAACCATCACAAAATTGGTTTGTTAACTTTATGCATCTATTGTTGTGCGAAATTTCATTTTGGAACCACCCTATGAACAATTAAATAGCCGCAGACTTTTTTACTACAAAATTCGCAAAATTTTTACAGTTTTTAAAATGTTTGCTTTAATTTCTTTCTCTGTTAATTCCTTTTCTAAGAAAATCTTACTATGAAACACCTATGATTGATTTAGAAACACCCTGTAAAGCAATTTTCTTAAAAATCACTATTTTTTATAGCCTTGGAAATTTTCATTAAGGCGAAAAAAAAAATTGTAGTGATATTAAATGTTATGATTTTTGCAACGAAAAAAGTCATTTTGGACCACAGTGCGTCGCACAGTGGTTTGGTTTCTATGGAAGAGCGGAAAAAAGTCTGTTAAATCTGAATTATTTCTTAGATTTTAATAAAACTTGGTTCACATGTTTAGATTGCCCTTTTACATATTTGTTCAAAATTAGGTTAAAAATAAGTGATTAGAAAAAAAGTCATTGACATTTTTCTAAAATTTGAGGGTTTTGATGTTGTACTGAAATTTCGAAAAAATCTATTAAATCTGAACTATTTAACGGATTTTTTTTACAAAATTTGGCACACTTGTTAAGATTAGTTTTATATATATTTGGTCCGAATTTGCTTTGGAAAAAATGATTAGAAAAAAAGTTATTGACATTTTTCTAAATTTTAGGAATTTGATGTTGTACTGTAATAAATGGTTTCGCAAAAAAAAATAAATATTAAATAAAATATTTTATTTTTAAAATAAATGTACACCTTTTTCCTAAAAATAATGGGCTTAACCAGTTCATTCTGACAGTTACTACCGAAGAAATTATAATTTTCTGATATATACCACCGTCAAGACCGAGTTTTTTGAAGCCCGATTCAATGAGACAAATTTGAACATAACTACGAAAAGTGCAGGTATATATCTGCATCAGATTTTTTTCTGTACTGTAACTTGGAAGTATGGAGCACACGTTGATATACGTCACTTAGGGCAAGTGAAGCTTAATTTAAAACTCAAAAAGTTTTCATAAAAACCTTTTTTTTTAGTACCATTGATTGAGGCTACTTATAGCAGGTCGGTTTTTTAATTTATAATTTTTTTTTTAATTTTAGATATAGTCAAGAATAGACCAATAAAATAATATATAAAAGTACAGAATTTATTTTAAGAAACTTCCGAAAAAAGACATTTAAAAGTTTGTTCAAAATATGGTTCGCGACCAGGAGGGGCAATTTTCTAAAAAATTGACTTAAAACAGAAAGTAAATATTAAAAAATAATACTTACACATGCCAGAAATCTTATCTTTTATTGTGTTTTTAAATAAAGTTGTTTAAGAAAAAAGTTTTTGAAAAATTAATTCTCAAACTCAATTTCGAAAAAAAAAATTGAAAAAAATTTTGTTGAAACTAATTTTGTTCAGAATTTTACGTTACTAAGTAGTATTTTTGTTTTTAATATTCAATGCCCTTATTAATTTTAAGTCAAACACCAAAAACCGGAAGCTAAAATCTTTTCTAGTTCTTTAGAAAATTGAAATAAAATTCCCTTAATTTGCCTCCAATCAGTTACTTTAGTTGCTCTAAAGATCCTATTTCCACTACGTAGCTAGTAAAGTAGATTTAGTTATTTTCAATTTTCTCAAAAAGTACCAAGACATTTAAGCATCCGGTTTTCTGTTTTTGACTAAAAACTATAAAACGAATTGAATTTTAAAAACAAAATTAGTACTTAATTAAGTAAAATTTTGAAAAAAAAATAGTTTGACATTTTTTTTTTCAAAATTTTAAGTTTAAAAATTTATTTTTTAAAAGCTATGCTTTAAAATAACGTTATTTCAAAACATAATAAAAGAAAAGATTTCTGGCTTTACAAAAAGATGAATCATGGCATTGTATGTTTAACTGTTGTTTTTTTAATAATTTTTTTCTGTTTTAAGTCAATTTTTATAGAAAATTACTCCTCTTGGCTAAACAGGGGACCCCCCTCCCATGTCTCAGTCCACCCTACACGCTCAAGCTTCTTGTCACACTGTATGCGAATCACCCTATATATTGGATTTTCTTTACATTTACAGATTCATTTGAGTTTTTTGAAATTAGTTTAGAAAAAGTTGCAACAGAGCGCCAGTTTTGAGAAAACCACGCTTATCATAATTATTTACAAATTTAAAATCAAACTTACCTTGGATGAGAGTTCGTATGGGATTTAGAATTTGCGGATTGCCGCCTTGTTGGCTAAGTTGAACGACACCACAAGTAACTTTAGTTTCTTTTGTTAATTTTTTTTTAACTGGGGGGGATAAACTATTGTTTAATATTTCGCCTTTTCACGAATGAGAAGGGAAAATGTTTGAAAATTTACTGAAACGAAACAAAAACAATAAAATTAAAAATAGAAAATTTAATTTGTTGATATAATTTAGATGACATCGTGTGCAGGTAAATAAATTATTTTTGTTTGTTATTTTTCATTTTCATTTTCATTATTTTTTTTTTTTTGTTTAATATAATTTGCGTGACTTAGAACAATTTTCCTTGAAGTCTATTAACTCTCAAATAATAATATATGCAAAAATCATGAAAGCTTGAATATAATAATCAAACAAATGGCAGAACCAAGCATATAGCTAAATCGGTGCCAGATATTTCATCATACCTATAAACCACTTGAGATAGGGCGCAATATATTCTTTTTTTTTTTAATGTCAATTCTGGTTTAAACGAAAGATTTGAATAATTAGAATTTCATGGCAACTATACTTTATCACAAAATATATAGATTGAGATCTCTTAACTTTCAATTACAATTGTTTGAATTCTATACTTGTAGTCGTATGTGTATGTATGTGTTTTGTTGTGATATTTTTTTCTTTTTTTCTTTAAAGTTCAAAGTCATTGACGGATCGTTGTATTAAGAGAAGACGTTAAATGTCTACATATTATGTATGTACTTTTGAAAATAATTGAATCGGTGAGTGGAAGAATAGCTCATGCTCTAATGAAGAACAAATCAAATATATACTAGAAAACAAAGGTCTTTCTGTCTTAATACCTATGTAGATATTTCTCTGCTATTCTATTCATTCACAAACGAATACATATGTATGTATGGCTGTATGTATGAATATTTGTACATAAATCTATTATACAGAAAAACAAATATTTTTTTTCCTGTGAAATACAATTTTTTTTTGTTTTTCTTGATTGGTCGCAAAATTTTACCAAAATATGGTTTACCCTGAAAATTGAGCTTTTAATGTTATTATTTTAAAAATAAAATGTATAGCCCGGGAAAAACTAGGAAAAAGCTGAATTTGTGTGTACATGCTTATAACTTACTTTTGATATTCTAAAGAAATTGTGAAAGGAGAGAGAGAGAGGATAGAGAGAGATAGATAGGGAGATACAGAGAGATAGAGAGAGAGAGATAGAGTGATAGAGATAGTGAGATAGAGAGAGAAAGAGAGAGATAGAGATAGAGAGAGAAAGATAGAGAGAGAGAGAGAGGGAGGGGTGAGGGAGAGCGATAGCTGAAAAAAACCATCGTTTAACCGACATTTATGGCGAATTGTTTTCAACAAAGAAATCGTTTTTTTTTCTAAACAGAATTGAATTTTTTCTAAACAGGGGTGGAATCGGCTAAGGTGATAGTCGATAATTGATAATCAAAATTAATACTTTTGCTCCGCGTAAGGTGATTATCAAATTGACTATCGCTTTTTTGCCACTGCTTGCTTGCGACAGCTATTTAGGTTTCATTTTCATACATTATGTGTCGTTTTCGCGAGCAATGTAGGTCGTCTCGCCTTCAAATCCACCAAAAACCGAAAGTTTTGTAAATCAAATATTTTAAAGTTATAAAATAAATGAATAAATTTTAGCGAAGCCCAATGTTTAATTCAAAAAAAATTTTTTTCGCCGCAGTCAAAAATTAAAATACATTATGTAGTTAAAAAAAAAAGTGCTTGAGAAGCCATAGTACAACCTCGCTAGTCCGGGATGAGTTCCGTATATGAAAAGAGTACCTATATTATTTTGTTCTTTTGTTGGATCTAACCTTTTATAAAGCATTTATTGGAATATTTCACTATTTCTCCGTAAACTTACATTTCAAACAGGAAAAACAAAACTTGGAATTGAAAACAAATTTTACAAACGAAGCCGACTGAAATGACATTTCTTTTGTGGAGTAAGTGTAAGTGCTGCCAAGAACCCGAGGGTTTTTAGTGATCGTTTTACACAGAGGAACGAATAGTTGATAATCAAAAACAACAATCAAAATAGCGACAGTCAACTATCACCTTAGTAAAAGAATCGATTTTTGTGATTGTGTTTGTGTCAAAAAAAATTTCACAAAACTTTGTTGAAAATTTGTGAGAAAAATGTTTTACCAATAGAATTAAATTAATAAATATAATACTATTTTAATAACAAAATATAATATATATATATAAGATATTAGCCAGCTTTTACGGGGACGGTCGAAATATTCTTTGGTCATACCACAAAAAATTGTTTAAATCCACAAAAGAGAAAAAAAAATTGAATAGGATGCACTAAACTGGCCAGAATTTCCTGACCACTTTGCTATCATTCCAAGTCGTGTTAGTATTTAAAATAAACAATAAATTCGTCCTTATGAAAATGTGCTTCAGTCAACTACAGCCCTTTCAAAAATTTCATCCTTGGACCTCTACTACGTAAATGTTCAGTCTTTAATAAAGCCGTATGGAATCTAACCGAAGTTCGTGTTCAACCCCATGTGAAATCTTAAAAGAGTACAAAACCTGATCCAACAGTCGAAAAACAAATAACTCAAAATGAGCAAAAGGTTCTATTCTTTTTTAAAAAAATGAAACATACCATTTGAACGTTTTGTTGAAATCTCTGTTTGGAAACAAGTCCATTACAAAAAGGTTGCAAGCCAAATGATTAGCGCCATAGCCAAAAAAGACGGGAAATATTATACCCCCGTACAGCTTGTAATTCAACAAAGTTAAAACAAACAAAGCAAGGAAATTACGATTTTTTTTTATTTAAGGATTTAACAAAAAACAAGCAGCAACACTGAGACCCATTTATATGTCTCTATGGGAAAAGTATTGAATCGAGAAATGCTACTATCCGGACATGTGCCTACGTTATGTAACTCTCGCATTGATGAGATCAGTCGAGAAACGATGAAAATTGAAACAAACTGTAGGAGTTTTGTTCCATTTCCATCGTTCCTTGAGAAATTTTACGCCGTTTTCGAGTGGACGTTCGGAGCTTCTCTTTTTTCACTCCTTTTACTCCAAACTTTTCATTTTCGATAGGAATGGAACAGTTCCGAAATCCAACTAAATAAACAACTCGTTTTCCAAAAATTCCGCGACTTTCAATTTGCCGTATGAGAATTTTCAAGTCTTCATAGTGTGTGTGCAAATCAGTGTAAAAAAAACAGCAAGATTTGTTTTGACAGAAAAGAATCTATTTTGCTTAGAAACAATTCTGAACAGAATCGATTCTTTTGTTGAAAGGAATTCGCCACTAGTTGAGTTTATGCGTTCTTTGCCCAAGTTTCTTTCCAGTTTTATATAGACGGAATTGAATTACGAATACGATGTGAAGTGTGGAACATGTGAGTGAAGACGCTCGTCTTCGGGTTACTCGGTTTCATTAGACTTAAGAGTTTCTTTAGATTGCGTTCCAAAGGATGACTTTAATGTCGTTTTCGAGTGGACGTTCGGAGCTACTCCTTTTTCACTCCTTTTACTCCAAATTTCCCATTTTAGATAGGAATGGAACAGTTCTGAAATGAAAACGACATAAGCAAAGAATGTTTGTTGAAGGTTGAGAAATACTATGACGTCCACTGTAGGCTTCATCAAATATTTCAAAATAGGTGTGTTCGCGTACTAGTCCGAAACTACCCATTTTTACCATTTTTAGTCCAATTTAATTTTTTTTATTTGAACTTTGACAGAACTTCGGACTAAAACTGGCAGGTTTGGAAAGTAAACGAATAGAGGTAATATGTAATCCTAAATTGTTGCGAGTCACGTCGCGTGTCGTCGTAACACTTTAGTTTCCTTTTTTGTCCTGAGTCATCATTTTATCGAATTTATTGTTCACATCACCCACATTCCTATGTATTTGTCAAAACCGTTTTGTCAAAACCGTTTTCTTTTTTTTTCAGAATTAAAACCTGCTTCCAGTTGTATCTTCTTTGTAACATGCCGCCTCTACTGGACATGAACGATGTCGAACATCATAGCCACAATCTCATTTTTATGGAAGGAAGCGGCATGTAATCTGCAGTTTTATTTGATTATTGACCAATTTCCGATTTATTTTCCTTTTAAAAACAATAAATAAAATATTTCCCACAAAATATTTATATTACTTACATTTCTTGTAATAACGTAATAATAATTTATGTTTTCGTTTTCGATTTTCTTATGTTTATGTAGCCAAATGAATATGGCTGCGCAATCTACCCGACGACCGACGATGATGTCAAACTGACGTTTATGAACAGCAGGTACTGCAGTTGATCTAGATAAGTTTGATTGAAGATTTGGCTTAATGAACGTAGATAATAATGAACTCACCCTATTTTCTAAAATGGTAATTCGGATACATTTATTTAAAAAAAAATTATATATTTTTAAATTCAATATTTTTAAAAAAACAACAAATAATATGCTTTAGCATATACATATTCTGATTTTATTCCTCAAAATAAAGTACTAGTTTTTACCGTTGAGCATTCAATTCATTTTGAAAGTATACCTCGTTGATGGATCTATTGAAAAATAATATACATACAAAAATCAGGTTAAAATGTAATTGCCAGAATTGTATTTAAAACGACCTGCCTAAACGCTTCCTCTTAGCTACACAGCTGTCTTATCATTCCAATCACTTAAAAACCACTTAAAATATTTAAAATTTAAGTAGATAATTTATAATAATGTATAAAGTGCTATGTAAGGAAATGTCTTTCTTTCGACAATATAAATTTCTTAACAAAAAAAATATCCAATATTTTCACCAATGGCTAACAAAAATGGAAAATGTGCCAAGCCTTTAGGAAAAAAAAATCAATGACAGTACAAAAAAATACATTTATGTCGTTTAAAACAAAGATAATAATAAATGGCAAGGCCTCGCCCTATTAATCGTTTTGTATTTAACCTTATTTATATTTTGTTTGTTTTTTTTTTTTTATTTTTCCTAGGATTGGCGAATGGTGCGGGGAACGTTGCGTCGTTGCAAAGCTATTTACTTATTCCTTATTTTAAAAATTTTATATTGTTATATTTATACCTCGAAACAGAATTTAAAACAAAAGCCAAAAAGAAATTGTCTGATTTAAGCACACCATACACAATTCAACTTAGTTGGCTGTTGATCAAATCAACCAGTGTGTGGACCTGTCATTTAACCAATTTGACGGTTGATGATTGAGTTGAAGAAAATCAAACCATTTGGATCTTCTTCAAGTTGATTTACAAGTTTTTAACTTAATTGAACTGTGTGTAGGCAAGTCATTTGACTTATTGTCAGACTAAGCCCAATTTAACTCGGAGTCAGATTTACAAAGGGGTTGATCTGTAGTTCAACCTCACTTCAAATTTGATAATATTTAGTAGTCTCTCAACTGAGTTTCTGTAGTGTGTGGTCAAGCATCAATATGAATTGTGTCTTGGCTGCTTTATATAAACTGCAAGTTATGAAAAGAAGTGATCCAGGCAGCTCAGAAAAATGCACAAAAAAAGGCAAATCTGCGGAAATAATACAAGTGAAGATTTTTAAAAGTACCTAATCATCTTTATTTTCACATAAGAAATACTGTATAAAAATTCAATTGCGAGATCGTGTGCACATAACAAAGATATTCAAGGTCAAATGTCGAAAATATCAGTTCTTCGCGTATATAACTTGAGCATTTGACAATTGTTGAAGTCACAATATCCTGAAGAAAGATAATATTTTTCGTAGCAAATATTATAATCTATTAAGGTCCAGTTTTTCAGTGCGAGATTAAAGTTAAGCCAGAGTTAAGTCATCAAATTTGGTGATGGTTAACTCAGGATTAACTAAACAGATTTATGCTTTTGATTTTATCCACCGAGTATAATTTTAGTCGTTCTCCACCACAAAAAACTGCTCCCTCAGTTTACTATGGGTTAATTTACTTCTAGAGTTAGATAACTCTGGCTTAACTCACCACTGAAAACTGGTCCTAAATGAGAATAAATTATTCTTCGACAGTTCCGCGTTTAAAAACCTATTCTTTTCGCAGGATTAGTACATTTTGTATGGTTTATATAAGGCCCAGTTTCTCAGTGCGAGATTAAAGTTATGCTTGAATTAACTCACCGAAAGTAAAAGAGTTAACTCAAGCTTAACCTTGAAACTAACTCGGATTATCTCGCACTGAAAAACTGAGCAAAAAGATGACCAAAGTTCTTTGGCTCCAGGATCTAAGCACCCCATATGTGGGATATTTGCAAAAAAAAAAGTCTGCCATTTAAAGGGTCAGTTATTGGTCAAAAATGGTCAACTTAAAATAAAATAAATAAAATTGGTGGTGCAACAGCTCGCGGAAAGCCAGGGCCTAGGGACTTATACAACTCTCAACCATTCCAGTGCGCGTTTTTGTTGGTTTTAGGAATAGAGGGGGCATACAATTGTCTGCCGTATCCGAACGGCTAAGGTAAGAGGCACTTATTAATGACAAGAGATACTCTTGGAGGATTTGTCATCCTCCTCAAAAGAGAGAGTAGCCGATTTTTTATTTAGTTCAACGAGGCTGGGAATCAAACCCAGGCCTCCGACATGACATTCCTATACACACTGACCATTATGCCACAGGCTAGAAGTCAATAAGTTTCAGAAATTGGTCAGTGATTGATTTGGTCAGTGATTTTTAGCATCTTATTTCTGGGGTATTCGAAAGAAAAGTATATACCTTCTGTCTAGTTTCAGTAGTTCAGTAAAAGGGCTGGAACTCCAACCATCTCATCTTGCCAATGTCATCCAATTTAAAAATTTCAAGGAATTAATACCCCGAAGGTATTCTTTTAAAGTTCAACTGTATAATTCTAATGCCCATGACCATGATGCATGATGGCATTTCTATGGTCTAATCCAATGTCTGTATTGTGCGTTATTTTCACTCATTAGAAGTCAATGGAAGTCAGCTGTGAACGTATAAAAGTATCCGCTTGGTATACAAACTTACATATGTACCTTCCCTATCTGAATCACTTCTATTATCAGCTGGATATGGATTGGATATACAATTATACATACATACATACTTTGATTTGTAATCATGAGTAACTTTATTATTATTATTTTTTTTTCTCATTTGAATGCTAATATCGAAAAACAACTCACGTATGTATACTCGTATGTCATTCTATAAAGTGACAGGTGTCAATAACCGACAAGGTTTTTTTTATTTTCCTCCCGAAGGTAATTTCTACAAAAAAAAATAAATAAATAGAAAAAATCTTATTACTTGTAGCATCGAAACATGATCGAAATAAAAAAAAAAAAAACTCTTCGATGTGCGCTCCTCGTTGTGCACGTGGCATGAACAACACTTACTTTTATAAATAACTGCAATTTTCTTCTTTTCATCTTCGTACCCAGAAGCGGAAATAATTTTAACTTTAATCGTTTGTCGCTAAAGTCGTCTTTGTTGTCTACGACTAGCGAGAGCGACATACAATGACAGAACACTAAACAGTGGGGTATTAGATCATAGAAAATGGTATGAAAAAAAAAAACTAAATTTGTGTCTTGAATTTCTGTCTACTTCGACTATCCGCAGTTAAATTGATAAACAAAATGACAATGCCCACAAAACGCAAAGAACTGAGCTGTCGAAATTTAAAAATGTGCGTCCTTAGCTTAAGAGTATTAAAAATTTAAACAATATGTGGGTTTTTTAGATATTGAATTCCATTTTTTTTTCTTGCAAATTTTACCATCATTAACGTTTTCTCTCTAAATATTTGTTTTTTCTAATTTAATTTAAATTTGTATGCCATTGTATGTTTTACGTTTAAATACCCCACTGTGTTGAGAACCCATTTCTAAAAATCCTTTGTGATTGAAAAGACGAAACGTCTGATTCAGCTTTGATAGCGTATGGCGATGGATACAAGACAAATAAACCCCACCTTTGTTCTCATCATCTATATAAACTTCTGGTGTTTCATTTGAATGATTTAGTGTCTCTGGGATTCGTGCCAGTAAAAATATGCGCTTTTGTCAATTCCAAACTAATTTGTTGGTTTTGTTTTGTTTTGTGTATTTTATTTTTTTTTGTTTATTTTTTGACGAGAGTATTTCAACAGCAAAAAAAAACAATTAGAACAAAAAATCAGAGATACCGAATAAAGATAAAAGTGCCCCTAATTCAAGTGCGAGTGAAGTACAGTGGGGGAGTTTATATTGCAAGTACAAAATAAATTGAAAGATATGATGTTTAAACTTAAATTGGAATTCTTTCCTTCTATTGAAATTACTTGAATGGCTCTCGCCAAGAGAGATGGTCGCCCCATCTTTTGGTTGCTCAGCAATCTATCAAGTTGTCTAGAGAGGAGTGTCTGGCTGACTGATTTCAAGATGCAGCAATATAAAACAAAACAACGACAACTTTACGGTCTTTTGATTCGTAAGAGCTTTCGAATGAATGTCATAGAATATATGTAATTGATATCGTTGATTCATTAAATTATCTTTGTATGCCAAAGCCAGCTCATAGCTATACGCCTCTACACATCACCAATCTCGTAAATATCAGCTCTTGAAAAACTTTGAACTCACATCGAAGCTGTACCTAATATTATAATGAACTCTAACGATTGCTTGTAAGTGCGCGTAAAAAGGAAATGATTTTTCATATGTAGATAGATAATGGAGAAAAAAAAAGTGAAATGTCAGGGGCTTTTTTATTTATACGATGAACAAATGGTGTAGGTTGTTTGAAAGGTCAAGGATTTTTCATCGTATATGGGATACACATCAGCATTCCGCATGTTTTGTTTCTGATGTGTAAAAATGGAAAATTAATAAATGTAACGTTTTTCAAGGAAAACTTGATTATGAAGGAGGAAACAATTGACATGAAGAAAAAATTACATGAAGAAATGTGTTTATTTAAAGGCCGTTCCAATAGGGTCTTCCGAATTTTGACAGTTGATAGCGGCCATATTGTTGAAACTACATCTGTCAAATTGGCTGTCATTTATTCAGTCTGTTTTTCCAAATCACCATGAACAAATGATAAAATTGTTTTGTCACAACGGGTGTTCTATTCGGGCAACGTTCCACGCGCTTCACCCATTTACAATCATCTTCAGCGATGAGGCTCATTTCTGGATGAATGGGTACGTCAAAAAAACAAAATTGTCACAAAAAGTCACTATTTGGTGCGGATTTTGCGGGCTGGCATCGTCATCGGTCTATATTTCTTTGAAATCGACGTTGGCCAGGCCATCACCGTCAACGGCGAGCGCTGTAGGTCGATGATTATCAAGTTCTTTTGGCCTTAATTGGATGATAGGGACACCAACTAAATGTGGTATCAACAGGACCGCGCGGCGCGGCGCTATGTGTCACACAGCTCACGCCAGCACGAGCGATTCGAGGACATGGTCATCTCACGTGGAGTTGATGTGAACTGGCCACCGAGATCGTGCGATTTGATCCCTTTAGACTTTTTCTTGTGGGGTTTCCTGAAGTCGCAGGTCAATGCGAATAAGCCACAAATCACAGCGGCCCTCAAAGCCAACATAACCCATGCCATGCATTAGCTAAATTCAGCCTGATTTATGCGTTAGAGTCATGGGAAATTGGACATTTCGAAAATTTCGATGATATCTCACACACACTTTATTTAATTTAAATTTTTGTACCTACTTTTTATTTTATTTATTTTTTTTTTTCAGAACACTAGCGGAGCCCGACTAAAGTTGTATCGCCCTGACACACACAAATTATGCATGGTTTAATTCATATGTAAATTTATGGGGATACCCCCAGTAGAAGTCGCCTCCTTTACTTTACTTTAGATGGCGCTTACAGTCCAGAATGAACTACGGCCTCAACCAACAACGCTTTATCAAAAAATAGGATAAAAGTTTTTTTTTTTTAGAATAGATCTTATTTTTTTAACACCAACTTCAATTGCATAAAAAAAAACAAACATTAGAAATGTGGATGTGGCAAAAGGCGTGTGCGTGAAAACTCACAACCTGATACTTGGTTAATTTCTGTTGGATTTTACTTGATGTTCTCTTTGAATGTACATCATTATATATCGCAAGTAAAAATTTGAAAATTATTGACTACTAGTTGGCCCGCCCGGCTTCGAACGGGTAGACAAACGTAAGCTTCGCATAAAAAATTACAAAAGTAAATATAAATTAATATTTAAGCTATTTTTTATAATCAAATACTACCTACTTTATGGGTTTTAACCTACTTCACATTATGAATGGCTAAATATGTAAAAACATGATCCTTTAAGTCCGACCTTTATTACTTTGCCAACACATAAAGAATTTTTGTAATCAAAACCCACTTTTTTGTTTTTAACTCATTTCACTATTTAAAAAGCATTTTTTTTAAAAATAACCTTTCTAAAACAAACAGAATTTTTGAAATCGGATATAACTTTTCGTTTTCACCGCTTTTCACCCTAAAGATAAAAAAAAAATTGAAAAAAAAAATATTGCTAAGGGCATCCACTCAAAATAACTTTTCAAACACAAAAAGGATTTTTTATTAATATACGACAGTTTTGTATTTTTAGCCTATTTCACCCTATAAAAAACAAAATTTTAAAGAGAATATCCGTAGAGCCCCTTTCAAACCAAAACCTTTCAAACAATTTTTTTTTATTTTTACTCCATTTCACCCTAAAAAAAATTCAAATTTTGAAAAAAAAAATATCCCAAAGCCATTTCTTGAGAAAAATATTTTAAACAGAAGAATACCCCTTAAGCCCAAGTGCCCTTTTGCCAGGTTTTTAATTTACTCTACAAAAAATAAAATTTGAAAATAAATATCCCTAAAGAAGAATTTCTAAAATCGGACAACTTTTTTTTAATTTTACCCCATTTCACCCTACAAATTACAAAAATTAAAAAAAATATCCTTGAAGACATTTCCTAAGAATAACCTTTTAAACGCAGCAGGTAGGATTTTATCAAACGGATACGTATTTGTCATTTTACCCCATTTCACCCTACAAAGTGAATTTTCCCGATATATTAATAGTTATTTTGCTATTGGGGGCGGAGACCAATCCAACAATTCAGAGATCATTAAAATCGGTGCAGCCGTTCTTGAGTTATAAATGGTGTAACTAAACCGACTTGTGTTATAGACTAAGATTTGCTCGGATCCAGTTTTTTTTTTTTTGTGATCCAAAAATTGTACAAAATGTTCGATGTTTTCCGACTCCACATAATTGTCAAAAATTTGAAATAGCCAAATATATTACAATTTAAAATATCTCACATTAGTTTTTGACAAGTTTAGTCGAGGCCCTGGAAAGTTTTCAGTAAGGAAAATTTAGAAGAAAAAAACTTGTCATATACTCGTAAGGGCCTTGTTAGTAAACATTTCTTGAGCAAGTTTTGCTATCCCTTTAGTACTATATTGTAAATAAGCTCCGTGGCTAGAGTATCGATGGAATATCAAATAAATCAACCGTTTTTGGTTTTGTTTATCTCTCAAGGCACACATAACTGGCGAGGGCCTATCTTAATTCCATAGTAACCCTTTCTAGTTAGGAAATTTGTTGTACATTTATAGGGCCTCATTATCATTATATGTAAACTACATAGCTTGTTTTTCCAGGCGAGCATCTGTCGCAATTATCGATTTTTATTAAACACTTGTGCTTGTTCAACAAATTTCAACCAATATGTGTGTTTGAGCTTCTATTAATTGTTATCCTTATACAGGATATCCGCCGTGAAGGTATACTACTTTGTTTTTCCGCCATTTTGGTAAACATTAGTCTTGACAGTTCATATTTGGCAGTCGTGAAGTAGACACGTCGCAAATTTATTATGGAAAAATATTCGATAAACCAACGTGTTTTAATCGTTTAAACATTTTATCAAAATCAATCATCGATTACTGTGACGATGAGAAAGTTACGTGAAATTTTTGGGAGAAACAACGTGCCAACAAAACGCACTATTTATTGTGTAGTGAATGAATGTCTGTAGGTGATAGGCCCAAGCATGGACCACAACGTACTGCAAGATCGGCTGAAAACATTACTACTGCTCAAGGAAGTGTTCAAAACAATCCATCAACCTCATTTCGACGCCGTGCTAAGGAGCTTGGTCTTCAAAGAACAACTTTGGCCACTTTTTAATGCCACAACTGCATGCTTTAGGCTTCATTAATATGTGGTATCAACAAGACGGTGCCACATCGCATACAGCCAGGATTACAATTTAATTACTGCGAGACCTCTTTCCACAACAAGTTATTTCAAGAAATGGTGATGTTGATTGGCCTCCACGGTCGCCTGATTTGACTGCTCCGGACTTCTTTTTGTGAGGATATCTGAAAAGCAAGGTTTATGCAAACAAACCAGAAACGCTTGAGCAACTCAAACAAAATATTCGTGATGAAATTGATGAAATACCGCGTGAAATGTGTGAGAATGTAATGAAAAATGTGCTCAAAAGGGCTCCCATTTGTGAGACTAACAGAGGCAGACATTTACCTGATATTGTATTCCATACATAATTGGCGACATTAAATAAAACATTTATCAATATAAGATCCATTCTCTTTCATTTAATCAAAAATTATAATCAAACAAAGTAGTATACCATCTCGGCGGACACCCTGTATGTATAAACTTATTAAAGATGTCGCAACGATATACTTTCATTAATCGCATTTATTTAAACCCAGTCACGATGAGAAAGGAAATCTTTCGCTATAGAACATTGTAATTAATGGTGCTAGTCAATAATGTCTGTAATTTATATTGAAAGCATTCACCTCAAACAACCAAACGACCCCGTTTCAAACACCAAAAACACCGCCCTTTGTTGGATCGATCGATAGGATTTCCGGAAGTAAACATAATATCCATTTGTTTAAGTATCCCATAGTTTCTTTCTCCATCCTTTCTTAGTTTCCTTTTTAGTTATTAATTTTCAAAGAAATACAAACTGTACACAAAAAAAAACCATTACTAGGAAGAAAAGAAAAATATTTTTGTAATTACGAAATTCAAATCCATAAAAAAGGGTGTTTTTTGTTTTGTAACGTGATAGCACTTTGAACTCAAGATTTTCATAGCCAAAAAATTCACGAGAAGAAGTCGGGCGCATTAAGTTTTAAAAAGTTATTTCTCAGCTACAGACAAAAAAGCATCAGATTTTTCCCCGGCCATAGAAATATTCAAACAATACAAAACAAAAGACCCTATATCTACCCTCTTTACGTTTGCATCAATGTCATTTCAAAGCAAATAATTTGTGTTTTTACAAAAAAAAAAAAAAAAAGTTGACGCTTATCTTATCGTAGCTCAATCAGGCTGTATAGCAATTATTTAAACATAAAGCACTTTAATTTGTTGAGCTTACTTCGTTTCATTTCATTCATTTCATTATTTGTTTTCGGCTTTATTTTTTGATATTGTTTTTTACCTTATCTTTCTAGGCCAGAAAATTTAGGTGTGCATTACAAAAGGAAAAACATACATTGCAAAAAGAATCTTAATTTTTGATTAGAGTTGAATGTTTTATTAAATTTTTATTATTAAAAATTAAACTGAATCTTAAGAACATAAAAAAAAAGAATTTGGGTTCAGAGAGGCAATTAAATAAAACAGTGAACTGGACGTTCGAACGAATATCCGATATGGAGAATTTGCGATATAACGAAACTTGCCATAGTAATTAGAGTAGTAATTTTCGCTTTATAGCGAATCGTGCCAACGATTTGCTATCGCTATAACAAATGAATAGATAAATTTTGATATAAAACTCTGGGAAATGTTAATGTAGGTATATAAGGAAGGTACTACAAATTTTCTGCATGTACTTTTTTCTAACTATAAGTTTTTGTTAATTGTGTGTATTTAATTGTTTTATGTTTTTGATCGTTGCGATAAAAGTCGTTCGTTCGGGCTCCGTTCTACAATAGGGAACAACAAAATAATTCATGAATTTAAAAAAAAAAACTGAACTTTGGCAGCAATATTGTTGGAGCTAATGTGGCGCAGGCTATCAATATAGCGGATGTGTATTCTGACGATCAAATAACGACGAAACGGCCGGCATCTGTACTAGGAAAACTCTAGGTTCTTATATGAAATTGATTCCCATGCCAGCGTTTTGATCTTGGGTGCTTCCTGGATATAGAGAAAGCGTTCGAAAGCATCGTGATACCGTGATTAAAACACAAGCTAACCATTTTTAATTTTCCAGGTACACTAATAAAAATAATTTTCAGTTTTCTCAGTTCCAGATCGTTCTTCGTCCAAATAGAAAACAGCCAGTCAACAACCAAAAGCATTAGAGCAAGGATCAAAGCTAGGAGCGTATCTCTACAATATCTTCACATCGGACCAGCCCCAACCCAACATTTGTATGAATTTGCTCTATGCGGACGGATCGCTAACATATGCCAAGCCTATGTATCCAGTCATTGCAGCTTGAATAGCAGAAGATCATTTGAAACACATGTGGGAATTCTACATTAAAGTCAATTCAACCAAAACCAAGCTAAGCTGGTATGCTTCAGAAGACCCGCGGGACATCGGAACACACCGTCAGTCACAAGATGCCGCAGTATTAGCATCAATCTGCCTGACGGATCACAACTAACAACCAAACCAACTGTGAAATATCTCGGTATCAACTTCGAGGAGAGGTTAAGTTTCAACCCGCACGTGACAGCTTCCCTAAAAAAGGAGAATTTCGCCTTTCACCGAATCCAGCCCCCCCTAATGTGGAAATGGAATGGACTCAGCCAGAAGACAAAGTTGCTTCTCTATAAGCAACTTCTGAGAGCGATTACCACGTATTGTTTTCCTGCATGGTTAACTATATCCAAAATCAGTATGAGAAAGCTTGGAACGTTTGAGAGGAAAATCCTGCAAATCTGCCAGGAGTTCACTTTGACCAACGGCGACGAAAGCACTTTAGCAACAAACGACTTTACGAGGCATCCGAAATAACACCCCTGGACAAATACATGATCAGTGCTTCCAAAAGACTGACGAGCAATCATTAGTGAGAAACATCACAAGCGAAGAGAGATACCCTGAACCACGATACCTGAATGCGGCAGTACTACTGGAGGACGAAAGAATTATTTCTATCAAAGACGACGAGACAATCCAATTCTACGAGGGCGCAGCGTCAAACTGCCACTTTGGCTAGAAGCCACCTTAACCTCACTTCACCACAAATACAACCGGAAATGAACAACCCGAGACAACAATAACAATTTTTTAAATAATTTTTATGAAAGACAATATGTGTAAACATCAACGTTTATCAAAGCGCAGTTTTGAGAATCCATATTTAAATCCGTATGCGAAGTCGTCCATACGGGATCTTCAGATTTTTGTCACTGAACATAACCAATATCCTACTATGCTGACTTCCGTAACGTAATGTGCTACAGCGTAAAGTGTGATCTCGTAACGTCGGACAGAGGAAATTCCACGTTTTTATTTCACTCTAGCGCCGACATATTTGAGCGCATAAAACCAGTGTCAGTGTCAAAATAACATACAATTATTAAAAAAGAGACCAAGAGATGGCTCATCCGATAAATGTATACTTAGCTTAACTGCACTCAGTTTAGCTGACACAAATTGGTGGTCTGCAAGAAGAAATTTACTACGGCGCTTTTTTATACATTTTTCTCAAAAACTACATACTTCTCTTAAAAAATGAATTCCGCTTAATCAGTGAAACATTTGTTGCACTAAGGTTCAGTTTTTCAGTGCGAGATTAAAGTTGAACTCGAGTTAACTCATCAAATTTTTGTGAGTTAACTCAGGATTGACTGAACCGAGGTTTTTAATGTTTTATTCCCCGGGTTTTTTTAGTCGCTCCCTTAGTTAACTGTGGGTTAATTAACTTCCAGAGGTAGCTAACTCTGGTTTAACTCATCACTGAAAAACTGGACCTAAAATAAGATTTTTCGATTCAAAAGAAAATTTACAAGTATTCAATTCGGTATTAGTGAAACTAAGTTAGAAAATTCCCATCAGTCTTGAATCGAACACATCTATTCTACACAAATTAATTTGGTCAATTGATCATTCATCAGACTTGAAGCTTAATAAAATTTGATTTATTTTAACTAAGAACTCCACTTGACAAAAACTAGTTTCAGTTTTCGGATGTTCGAAATTTAAAACTCCGCTTAACTGAAAACTAAAATTTGGGCAGTTATGGTGTTACAATTAAGCGCAGTCGATGTCATTAATGTTTTTTTGTTATTAAGTACTTATTTAATAGTCAGCTGTACTTGCTATAGAAGTAATTTTTTGTTTGCAATTTTATTGTTTGTTGATTTAAGAGCATGTTTTCGTGTGATTTATTTATACAGTAGAAAACAGAAATCGAGTTTATGGGCAGTTTTAATTCATAAAGTGATAAGTGTCACTCCCGTAAGAAAAGTAATATTGTAATCTATCGTCAGACCCGTAACAGATATCACACCCGCAACAGGTTGGCATTTCAAAACTTAATCTTTTTATTTTTCATTTTCAACTCACTTGTTTCTAATTATGATGACAACCATTTCCCATTCACCAAAATAATTCTTGGTTACATCCGTAACATTAACTTGTCACACCCGTAACAATTTCAAACAAAAATTTTGGACAGATTAACTTTTCTAATCTCGAAAACGGTCCTAGAAAATTAAAAAAAAAAATCTGTGTACATAGTTAATATTGAATTTCAATTTTGGTAAATTAAAACTACTTAATTATATACTGACGGAACCGATCATAGAAATCTATTTTCCACTTTCTAGTTAACGGCTTAATTGGTTTGGATTAAAATATTTAAATACATTAGTTCTTTAACTTAAAACTTGCAGTCAGCAGTCATTTGTGATATTCTGAGTTGGCAGCCGAGCTACTCGAATCATATATCCCAGCTCCAAATTTGACGCACCCATAGAAGTTTATATATTTTGCTCGTATTAAGCTAATAAATATTTAAAATGATAGAACAAAATGTACATTTAGTTGGAAAAGTTTAAGAATAAATTAAATGCCACGCTTATTGACTTTAAAATAAACGCTGCCTTATTCGAATTAGACTTTATATGACCCAAGTCAGGTAGAATTTTTGATTTAATCGTTTTCAATTATTTTTTTTTTTGGAATTACATAATATATACATATATACAGTTTTATTTGAGGACACATGAAACGTGAATTTTTTTCATTGGAATCTTAAAAGGAACAAAAAATTTCATAAAATATGATCTAGGTATAATATTAGTGAAAACATGCGTACACAAATTTGCAATTCAAATTGATTTTTCTGTGTAATAACATTTAAAGTATTTCTCTACTTTTTTTTGCTTTGTCTTTTTTGTGCCCTTGAACTTTTTCTCTTACTCTGTCATTTTATATTTTCTTCTACAGTAGATATCCTAATTTTATTGATTTTGCCAAAGTTAATGTGTGTACTTATAACCAAAGTTATTCGTAAAGGGCCTTCGTCTTCGTCGTCGTAACAGAAATGAACTCGACCTTGAAAAAAGAATACATAGGGTGCATGCAGCAGAAAACCACCACTTTATTTTCTATATAGATAGTACATACATACAAATATAGGCAGATATAAGCGTGTACATATATAAAGAGAACCAACATGACTATACACAAAAAGAGGGTTATTATCGTAGATATACATACAACATTCTTATATTATATCAAACAACAAACCCCTTCTAGTCGTTCTCCAAAGAAATTGAAGAATCTAAAAAGACCTTTGCCATTGAAACGCAACGCGCGACAACTAAAGCTAAAACATTATATACAAACAATAATAGCAAGAAAACATAGCCAGTGATTCGAGACCCTGGAAGAAAAAAACAACAACAAAAGGACAAGCGCTCAATTATTGTAAAATGAAAAAAAAAAAAAAACATTTCTCAAGCATTAGTATTTTGGAAAAAATAAAACCAAACTCGTTTAACCTGCTTCTGCAGTTCAATTCTTGTTTCATTTGCCCGAAAATAAACCATAAATGTCTTTGCCTTCACTTGAATGGCGGACGCGAGCACACTGAGAGAAATTAGCCTCAAAACTGGAATTAATTCCTATCATAAAATGAGTAACGTTAAAGACTGTTTGCTTCGTTTTTGAATTATGACTTAAAAACACCCTACACCTTCGTCCACTTTAACCAACACGGTTGGTGAGGGATCGATATCAATGAAAGAGTACAATCAAACTCCGTCTATGATCTAAATTAAAACTTTTTAAGTTGTCAAACGTTATTATGACAAAAAGAGTTGTTTTTTATCGAAATGGAATTTGAGTCAGTTTTGAATGACAATCCGAAAGTAAAACTAGCAAAAATGTCTAACTTCGAAGAGGCAAATTTAGCAGCTTATGTGGCTTTTGTTTCGATCAATTCAGATTTGGGTGTCAGATCTTAAATTTTACTGGCAAAACGAACACAAAACGTGATTTTATTTTGTTTTATGATTGTATGAGTGCCTTTTTTAAAACGACACTGGGTAAAAGTCACTTTTCTTTGATGTGTGTGCAAGTGCGTGTGAAAATCTGTGTAAATCTTGCTAAAAATTGAGATCTGCAAAATCGACTTCAGATCGACAGAAATTCGATTTTTTTGGTCGAAAGGAAAGGAAAAACTTGTAAAAAATCAAAAAAAAATCGAATTTTTTGGTCGAAACGAAAACCACATTAGAAACTATGATCTGTCACAAATTAAATGAACGTCAAAACAAGAAACCATGTACATTATATTAGCCGTATTTAATTATTGCCGATGATCCATATAGATCATCTCATGAAAATAAAACAATACGGATCTTAGTGACAACTGTGTTGTATACCTATCTCTTTTTTTCCTTACGTTTATTTATTTTTCATTTATTGGTTTTCATTTTTCTTTATACTATACAGTTCACAATTCCTAACCATTTGAAAAGCTGAGAAGCAATAGCGAAAACTAAACTTTTGGTTCATGAAACATGATCCCGATAGTGAGCAGGATCTCATGTTGTTGTTGTAATGCATGTATTTTGATGATCTATATGGATCATCTCTGATAATAACAAACGGCTATTGTTATATTATAACATTTCGCGTCCACTGGGCATCAAACATGCCCAACATCACAACCACAATCCAATCCACAATCTGACTTGTATGGATAATGTCACCACATGACATGGATTTTTGTACCTCCATTGTTTTTTTTTTTTTTTTTCAAGACATGTTCAGGCTCCGAGCATCGTTCATGTCCAGTGGAGGCGGCATGTAACGGACTTTTCAGTTTGCCGAGTTGGAAATATGAACTTAAGCTGTCGAATAGCGTTCCAACCTCATTTTCACAAAAAAATAGCGAATAGCCTTCCCTTTGACGTTTCGTGGAAGCTATTTCCAAATGTCATATTTATGTTTGAAAGTGGTAGTTGTTTATGGGACTGATTAATTGAGGATTGAAAGAAAATATAAATATTAAATTAATTACAAATATAAAAAATTGTTTAAAAAAAATGCGAGACAGAATAAGAAAAAATGAGAATGACTTGAAAACTGACATTTAAAGGGAAACTACTGGAAGGCATCTTTCGTCTTGAAGCGAAAACTAAAACTGTAGCTCCCTTCGAATTCCATAACCAGGTTCCAGGTTTTTTAGCACAATTTTGAAACTTCTATAGTCTGCAATTGCGATCCAGTCGAATACCATTTCAACTCGACACAAAGTAGTAGTAGTAGTAGAACCAAGGGTAGTTCAAGATCGATTCAACTCCGTAGGTAAATGATGAATAAATAATAATAAAAAAAATCAATTTCATATTTCTTTTTAATTTTGTCCGCCTCTGTCGTATAAATTGCTCCACTATTTTGGATTGAATCAAAGCTTAAACAACAACGGCAACGATGACGACGACGTCGATGAGAATAGGGTTGGTCATTGGCAGTGAAAGTGGCAAAAGAGTGGAAGCGGCCAGGCAAAAATGAACAAATCGATATTCACTATCTATTTAACAAAAGGGATGGACTCTACCATTATCACTACTATAGTTGTGATTTATTGATTTCACACACACACAAGTTGCAGGAGAATAGATTCACGCAGTGTAAAACTAGTTGTTTTATAAAATAACAACGATAAAATCAATTTGTTCAAGCTAAACATTTGCATAAATAATTCAAGTGGTGAGTAAGAGATTGGCAGTGAAAATTGTTTCACGGCGAAAAAGTTTAGATTTAAGGATTGCATACGAAAAACTAATGTATATAAATGTGGGGAAGTACTTGTGCGATTCGTCCTTATATTCCCATTGAGAAAGTATTCAATGTCATTGTTTCGTTTCTTCGAATTCTTTGATGATTTGTGGTTCGTTTCCATAAATTATTAATTTTACCTGAGAAATTTAAAAAATATTCGAGTTTTCCTCTGAAAAATTGTAATGATCACACTCACAGCACATTTGTTTTGCAACAGTATTTCTCTGTATGATGAAATATTATTTTTAGACAGATAATTAATATCTAGGATGAAACATCAAATATCTGAGGTTAACATTAATTCACTGCCGACAATTGCGAGTCCCTTACTATTTTATTAAAAACAGTGTGGAGTGCATAGATGTGCAGGTATTGCACATTTTAATGACGCATCGGGTGGCCATCTTCGAGACCTTCATTTTGGTATGTATATTGGTATACTAGGGTCCCTGGATTGCCCACAATAGCGAGTACCGTAATATTTTATTAAAAACGCTGTGGAGTGCATAGATGTGCAGGTATTGCACATTTTAATGAATCATCGGGTGGCCATCTTCGAGACCTTCATTTTGGTATGCATATTGGTATCCTAGTGTCCCTGGATTGCCCACAATAGCGAGTACCGTAATATTTTATTAAAAACGCTGTGGAGTGCATAGATTTGAAGATATTGCACTTTTTAACGATAGATCGGCTGGCCATCTTCGAGACCTTCATTTTGCTATGCATATTGGTATCCTAGGGTCCCTGGATTGCCCACAATAGCGAGTACCGTAATATTTTATTAAAAACGCTGTGGAGTGCATAGATGTGCAGGTATTGCACGTTTTAATGATGCATCGGGTGGCCATCTTCGAGGCCTTCATTTTGGTATGCATATTGGTATCCTAGTGTCCCTGGATTGCCCACAGTAGCGAGTACCGTAATATTTTATTAAAAACGCTGTGGAGTGCATAGATGTGCAGGTATTGCACATTTTAATGATGCATCGGGTGGCCATCTTCGAGGCCTTCATTTTGGTATGCATATTGGTATCCTAGTGTCCCTGGATTGCCCACAATAGCGAGTACCGTAATATTTTATTAAAAACGCTGTGGAGTGCATAGATGTGCAGGTATTGCACATTTTAATGATGCATCGGGTGGCCATCTTTGAGGCCTTCATTTTGGTATGCATATTGGTATCCTAGGGTCCCTGGATTGCCCACAATAGCGAGTACCGTAATATTTTATTAAAAACGCTGTGGAGTGCATAGATGTGCAGGTATTGCACTTTTTAACGATAGATCGGCTGGCCATCTTCGAGACCTTCATATTGGTATGTATATTGGTATCCTAGGGTCCCTGGATTGCCCACAATAGCGAGTACCGTAATATTTTATTAAAAACGCTGTGGAGTGCATAGATTTGAAGATATTGCACTTTTTAACGATAGATCGGCTGGCCATCTTCGAGACCTTCATTTTGCTATGCATATTGGTATCCTAGGGTCCCTGGATTGCCCACAATAGCGAGTACCGTAATATTTTATTAAAAACGCTGTGGAGTGCATAGATGTGCAGGTATTGCACGTTTTAATGATGCATCGGGTGGCCATCTTCGAGGCCTTCATTTTGGTATGCATATTGGTATCCTAGTGTCCCTGGATTGCCCACAGTAGCGAGTACCGTAATATTTTATTAAAAACGCTGTGGAGTGCATAGATGTGCAGGTATTGCACATTTTAATGATGCATCGGGTGGCCATCTTTGAGGCCTTCATTTTGGTATGCATATTGGTATCCTAGGGTCCCTGGATTGCCCACAATAGCGAGTACCGTAATATTTTATTAAAAACGCTGTGGAGTGCATAGATTTGAAGATATTGCCCTTTTTAACGATAGATCGGCTGGCCATCTTCGAGACCTTCATTTGGCTATGCATATTGGTATCCTAGGGTCCCTGGATTGCCCACAATAGCGAGTACCGTAATATTTTATTAAAAACGCTGTGGAGTGCATAGATGTGCAGGTATTGCACTTTTTAACAATCGATCGGCTGGCCATCTTCGAGACCTTCATTTTGGTATGCATATTGGTATCCTAGGGTCCCTAGATTGCCCACAATAGCGAGTACCGTAATATTTTATTAAAAACGCTGTGGAGTGCATAGATGTGCAGGTATTGCACATTTTAATGATGCATCGGGTGGCCATCTTCGAGGCCTTCATTTTGGTATACATATTGGTATCCTAGTGTCCCTGGATTGCCCACAATAGCGAGTACCGTAATATTTTATTAAAAACGCTGTGGAGTGCATAGATGTGCAGGTATTGCACATTTTAATGATGCATCGGGTGGCCATCTTCGAGAACTTCATTTTGGTATGCATATTGGTATCCTAGTGTCCCTGGATTGCCCACAATAGCTAATACCTTACTATTTTGTTAAAAAGCGCTGTGGAGTGCATAGATTTGGAGATATTGCACTTTTTAACAATGCACCGGGTGGCCATGTTCGAGGCCTTCATTTTGGTATGTATATTGGTATCCTAGGGTCCCTGGATTGCCCGCAATAGCTAATACCTTACTATTTTGTTAAAAAGCGCTGTGGAGTGCATAGATTTGGAGATATTGCACTTTTTAACAATGCATCGGGTGGCCATGTTCGAGACTTTCATTTTTGTATGCATGTTGGTACGCTAGGGTTCTAGATAGTCCAAATTAACTAATACATTATTTTTAGCATCACTTCCTGACCAGTCGAAATGCGGGTACCAACCTACATCATGCTTATTATGGACACGTAACCACCCATGACAAATTTTAGTTACTCTTTATATTTTTTCATCTCCGTTAGAAGTTACAACCGTGTTAAACTTAAATGAATAAAATCAAGAAAATTTTCCACTGTCTATTTAGTATCAAATCTAATCTAGTAGACATCGAAATTTTAATTGATTTGAAGTCTCTACAAATTGAAAAAATTAAATCATAGTGAAAAATATTTTAATAGGAAAAGAAGGAAAAAAAGAAAAAAGAAGAAAAAAAAAGAAAAAAAGAAGAAAAAAGAAGAAAAAAGAAGAAAAAAGTAAAAAAAAGAAAAAAAAGAAGAAAAATGAACTTTGTGAGAGGAATGTTTTTAAGGATGGCGAGGAAGGTATCTTCTGATGTAAGAAAAATATTATTTTTATTTTTTAATATATTATGAATTTTATTTTATAAATTTTGTTTCAGATTGTTAAATGGACTTATGAAAATAGGCATAAAATTTTTAAAGAAGAAGATGAAGATGATGATAAAAAAAAGAATTTCATGCAAACCTATTTCGTGAGTAAAATATTAATAAATACCTACATGTGGATACATATTTTTAACTATTTACTTCTGTTTCCTGTTTAGGGACTTTTTAAACTCCGTAAACAAGGCACAAATCCTCTAACCGCAGAAGAAATTGAGCGGATACAGTTGATGTTGCTGTGTCTTGATTGAAGCAGCACTTATGTACTGAATGGTATGTTTATCAGTTTGTTTATATTTAAAATTTCTAAACTTTAATATTGTTTTATGTATATGTAGTTAATTTGGTCAACTTATATTTTGGGGGCCTCACAAACTTTCCTCAGTCCAAAATTGAGCAAGGGAATTCATTTTATTCCCTCGATTTCTGACATTGAAACTGAGAAATGTTGGTGAGGAATCCTGATTATCCTGAGAAATATAAGCTGACTAAATACGTATTAAATAATTTTTATCTAGTTCCTATTTTATTGTCTTTTTTAATTATTTAAGTATCATATTATTATTATTTTACATTATGTCTGTTCGAGTTTGTTTTTATGAAATTATAATTTTTAATTTGAACGATTTTGGAGCAAAAATCGTAAAAATTCGCGGTTGTGGACAGTACGAGAACAAACATATAAACAATTTATGTTATTTTAATTTACAAAATAAATATTTTTTATAATTGATGTCGTTTTTGATTTATTTTTCAACACACAAAATTGCAGAATTTCTTTTTGAATGTAAAATAGCTATCAGATCAGCCCATTGTTCAGTTTCAGACTTTCTTTATGTTATGGAAAGTGCTTTAAATTCAAACTCCTCAGATATTCGCGTGCCAGGAACACCAGGAGCAACTTCAAGTAAATGCTTTATTAAAGTTGTCAAATGTTCCATACTTATCTCGTCTGCAGTTTTCAAGAACTTGTTTCGAGTTTAGGGTAAGACAATGCACACAATGTTTGTAATAAACCGAAGTATGGAATTTTGTTGGCACATGAGCGTGCAGTTCATTATTCTGTTTTTTTTTTTTTTTTAATTTTAATTAATTAATTGATTGACACTTTTAAGTTTTTCCGATTTGCTCAAAAGATGTCACAATTTATTTTGTATTTCAGATTCCTGAGTTGATTTGTATTGAAACATTTTGGTTTCACTTGCTCAAATTTTAAAGGAGTTGAATAGACCTTACTATCATGAACTGGCTAATCCGTTGCGTTAAAAAAATAGTAGGTAGTTGAATTTAATAAATTTCTTAGATTTTGTGTCGCTAGGTAGGTGTTCAACATAGTATTTATTTGGGCAGCTACCTAATTCAAAATATGGACGAGCGTTGTTATTTTCCAGGTTAAATCATGAAAAATGTGCGCAAAGTAAATAGCTAGATACCTATATAGTTTATGTAGCTATCCAACAGCATATTGTTTTCATTCCTATATATCTGTGTAGTGTGTACAGCACATATGAATGGGTGTATGTACACTATATGCATATTTTTGCCAAAACACTGCCTATACAAGGTCAATTCTCAAACAAAATGAGAGCACTTTTTGTAGTCATTTTCCTTTGAAACTTTCCGAAACCTCTCTGTAGTCTGTACCCAGATTTAATTATGATGGGAGAATGTTGATTTCGCAACTCAAAAAAATAAACTAAAAACACATATACCTATCTTAAGAAATCCACTCAGAAATTCAAACGCTTCCTTAAAAAAAATCTTATTAGAACTTCTGAAATCTTTCACAACAAACACAACTCACGGGCTACTGTATATTAAAAAAAAGAGCGATTTGACTGAAAACTACTTCGTCCACGTACTAACACATCCATTATGTGCAACAGAAAAAAACTATAGGTACAAACACAGTGTTAACTACACCGGGAGTTCTGATCATGAGAAGAAAAGGGCACCAGAACCACACATTCAACGAGTGAAAATCAAACCAAAAGACAAACCGAAAAAAACTAGGCCATCACTTTGCCTCCACCCCCTCGAGGTTGATTTAATTTTCAATTTAATTTTAAACAAATTCTAGGAAGTAAATTTATATGCAAATAAAAAACAAAAATTTTCATCATCAAAGATTTTTCGCGAACATTTTAACGAGAGAGAAGAGCAAGTTTATGGATTTCATAACCTGAACAGGCTCAGCACTTCGTTCGGATACAGACCTAGGTGAAATAACACAAAAGTTAACAACAACTGTAATATTCCAGATCCACAATAAATTGAAAACGTGTTTACCCCATTATCTTCGGATAAAATTACGATCTTTTTTTCCGCAAAACTTTCAGTCCATAGAATCAAAATATGAACCTCGGAGAAGAGATGTAGACATTTTCTTTTCTTGTTTTATTATTTTTCTTTTTACCTTATTTATAGAAATTCATTTTGATGCGCTGTAGGAGTTTGATTCCTATAAAATTTTGTAGGTTGATTTATTGTCACACTTGCACTTGAGATAACTTTTCCGCTTTATTTGATTTTATATTTTCGATATTGAAATTTGTTTTGAATCAGGGGCTTTTTTTGGTAATTTCACTTATTAGAAAAAAAAATACGTGCACTGCTCCGCAAAACTGACCGACACGAATGAATTTTTTCTTTCTTCTGCGAAGAAAATACACTGAACTGATTTGATTCATTTGATGGTGTGCGTCAGCGCAAGTCAAAATTTTGCGAAAATGATTGGAAAAGAAAATGCAAACGCAAGGCATTGAGAAGTAGATGGCAGGTAATGATATTGAGAGATTTCGTTTGTGGTTTGATTACATTAGTTCTGTTTAGTAACTTGAACTTTTGTAAAAAATTTCACAAATTTACATAATTTGCTGTCAAAACCCATAGGAAAAAACCCAGTTCTGCCACACTTGGTGAAAGTTTTAGTTTCGGAACAGCAAACAGTAATATAAGGTGAGTTCCACTGAGCCTTACAAAACCGCATTATATTGGGCGCGTTCGTGTGCCTCTGTCTCTGCCCCTGGTTTGAATGCCTTAAGGCATTCAAGACTTTTTGCAATGGCTATATAGGTACATGTGCGCCCCACAAATAACGAAAATAAATAAGACAATTTGCATAAATAACAAACAAGAAATATAATAATGTCAAAAATGAGTTGCAGAAATTTGGCCCACGACTCATAGGGCAGTTTGTTTTCCGTCTCATGTTTCTTCTCTTTTACACTCATTATGTTCGAAAATAGTCACGACGCGAGAGTTGTCGTGTAATAGCAGACTAAAAGACAATTTTTTTTCGAACTAATGCATCTTTATAGCATGTTTTTTGTTCACTTTTCCACTTTTTTTTTTGCAAAAAGTCGTGAATGAAGTTAAGCCTTTAACTATGCATTTTTGTCTTGGGGTTTTGAAACACTTAGGCGTGGGACGTATGTGGTGGCTGGAGGCAGACGAAATTGTTGAGGTTGAACAAATTGCGGAGTTATCGCTCATTCTTCTCTATTTTTCCTTATTGTTTGACAACATAAATAATTATCAAGTTTTTATATTATACAGTAATATAATTGGGCCGCTTGTTAGGATTTTAAATCCCTTTTTGGGGTTCAGTCTTCAGTCCCGCTCACGCAACTTTAAAAAAAAAACAACTTCAAAGAAATCTGAATAGAAGCCTGCTAGTGTATTTAATATTTTTCTCAAATTGTTTATAACTTTGTTTGTTTTGGGTTTATTTTTTGTCTTTTTTCTTTACACTTCATTTCACACTACCTAACTATGAGAAGCCATCTACCCGCAAAAGTAAGAACTAATTTTCGGATCTTTAAAATATATCCAGATAGAGAGCAGGATTCCAAGTTGTTGTTGTGTCCGAAAACACGGCTAATGCTCCTAGAGATTAACAACGGCATTGTTTTTTTCTAAATTATAAAGAACTTACACCCATAGCTAAAGCAAATCCCCTTTCCGTGATTTTCTGTTCAAGCAATTTCTGTGGACGGAAATTTACAGTTCAGTTATAATATAATATAGTGCCGACCGAATGCAATGCGCTGTGTGTCAAAATTTTAAGAACTTTCAGAGATCTTAGATTTTGAACAAACGAACATTTTCATTTTTATTTATATAGATATAAAAAAGAAATTTCAAAAAAATTAAAATTTGTTTATACAGTTTTAACAATAAACATTCTTTTTGATAAATATTAATTTTTTTTATCTGTGAATTTCATTAAAGTTTATAAAAAAAATTTTGTCACTCTTTTAAATTAAGCCTTTTGTTTTCAAAATGAAATCAGTTAATTTAATGTCTACAAAAAAATGTAATCAATGAAAAAATCAGGATTTTAAATTATTTATCTTGCTGTAATAATCAAAATTTTCAATTTTATCGTCTTTGAAATGAGTGCTTGGATTATATCCGAACCGTAAAGGAAATAGATCGTCGTTTAATTCAAAAAGTCAATTTAAATCTGAAGTCTAATTTTAGGTTAATGTATATTTCCGGTTAATATATTACATTTCTATTTATCTCAAATATTCGAATCTTTCATATCTGCTAACTGCTCTAAGTATGCAATTTTTTTAATAGCTCACTTCTGATCAACACAAGAAGTGTTCCGAAAAATTTAAGGTTTATGTCATTGCTTTTATAGCAATTCCGATAATAAAAAATGCTATCAAATTTAAATCGGTATAAAGAGCGTTTACCGATTAACCTTTTTTTTGTGGAAGTTCTCTTAAGGCTTAACTACATTCAGAACTTGTTGCAAAATGTACAAAAGTGAAAAAAATACAGACATACTTTAGCAACGACTGCTTGCGAGAAGGTGAACCAAAAATGTGTTTTGTACTTAAAGGAATCTATCATTTCTTTAAAAAAAACTAGCACTAACACCGCCTCAAGAAATGCAATCCATTTAAAAAAATTATATTTTATCTCAAATTAATACTTTTTGAACCGAAAATATGTAGTTTACTACGAAAATTTGTGTGTAGTTGATTAAAACACAAAATAAGACCATCTATAAAATGACAATACTTCTTTCCTTTATAGGAACGCTGTAAGATTTACTTTTGTAAAATTTGAATTGAGTAGTGCTTTGAAAAAAGGAAACAAATTTGAAACAAGTTGAATGTTATTAAAGCCTTCAGTCTGCAATTTGCATTATTGAACGATTTTTCCAATGCCGATCTTTTATTCCTTGGTAAAGGGAGTAAAAAAGTGAGGGGAAAGAACAAAATCTTTTGATTTTTCCAGTCAGTTTTCGTTCTCTTTCACCTTCTTTCCAGTTTCTTGTGTGTTTACTGTTAATATGACATTTATTTGATGGTGAGTAAATCTTAGGGCCAGTTTCACAGTCGACACTTACCGGAATAAGTGGCACTTAAGTTTCCCATATTAGGACTTAAGGCTTAGTTTCATAGCCAGCGTAAGTGGAACTTAAGTCACCATCAAGACTTAAGTGCCACTTGTTCGGGTAAGTATGCCCACTTAAGTGCCACTTTCCTGACTGTGAAACTGGCCCTAAGTGTAAAATGAAGGGGACAGCAATACAAAATTAAGAGGACAACGAAAAAAATCTCATTGGAAAAATCCTTCAATGTAAACATTTCACCCGATTTCTGGAAAAATCGTTCAATGTAAATGCAGACAAAGAGTGTGTGAAAATTGGACTTTCATATTACGTCTTGTTCGGACAACAACAATCGATGTAAAATTATTATCGACTATCGAAACTCCAACATACACGAATTTTCACTTGAGTTTTTAGTTTAATTTACAAGAAGTTAGTAAGTAATATTTTTAAATCACAATATTTAAGATATTTCAAATAATTATTCAATTTTTGTATTAAGTCAACATCAAAAGCTTTATTAATAAAATTAAAATGAATATTGAATCTTTGAGAGATGGCTTAGACTCGCTGATGTACGTTGGTCAAACATTGACTCCCGAAGAGTTTTTGCTTATACAAAATTCACTCATTATTCTTCAAAGCGACAGCAAGTTTAGCGAAATATTTTTCTGGGGACGGATTCAAGGAATTGAAAAAGACTACTTTGTTGCATTTGGATACACAAAGGACTGTTTGCGAGAAAGGAACTTCTTCTCTTTGAGGCATCGCTTTTGTGCCGCTCCAAATTTCAGGGTGATCCGAGCCATTTCACGTGTGTAGAACTGGTAAGTGAATTATGATGATTCCCGAGTTCATAAAAGTAAAAATGCTGAACCACTACCAAGCGACATTTCGAAAAAATTGTGTATTTTATGTACATTTTGGATAAAATTTGATGTCATTGCTTAGATCAAACATCAACACTTCGAAAGAAGTCAAACAAATTTCAAGCGGACAGTACTTGCCTGCAGAAATGGAACTTGAATGTGGAAGTGCTGCAAATGTTTGCTTTTATGAACTCGTCCAATATTTATGTTGCATAAAACAAAAATTTATTTCCCTCTGCCATATAGGATCCCAAATTTACAATTGATGAGAACCTCATTATAATGGCAACTGAACCAGAAGTCAAGCGTCTGAAGGAAGAAGACAGGCTAGCTTGTGCAGTTAATATGATAACCGATGGAAGCGCCATTGTTCCGAAAGGAGCACTCTACAAAATGACAGATCGAACTGTTATTTATAATCCAATGTTTCATGGATTGACCGAGTTGGAAGCCAATTTAAAGAGCTATTACCAGCTCTATAGAATGCCGAAAAACAAAATCCGATATAATTTAACGAAGCGAAGTGACTATAATTACACAACTGATTTTTTAGACACTATCGATGATGAAATTCCCAAAGAAATTGCATTTCAATTGAATTTGGAACGGAATGGACGTTTGGTCATGATAAGATCTTGTGTATGGCCAGGGATGACGTTTTATCACAAATTGAATTCCAAACAGCATGGTTTCGGTTATTTCGGAGATGCAAGGAAAAACT